>JBBBVM010000893.1:1464472-2928945 GCA_037355625.1 Petunia x hybrida
ATCTGTTGGCTTTTATAATTCAGTTAGTTTGATTTCAAGCGCATCATCCTTCAATGTAACCCTAAGATGGGGAAACCCATGATGCATTGTTTCTTTTTTTTTTTTTTTGACCACCCCATGATGCATTGTTGACAATTGACATAAATTGGTCCTATATGAGTCTAAAATTATTCTCTAAATTAAATCTATTCTTCATATCAGATTTAATATTTTCCATTTAAAATAAATCAACGACCTTTTCAGTTTGTCTTTATTACTCTAATTCCCCTGCAATTTAAGATATTTCCCTCATCTCTCTTATTAATTTAACTATAACGAAAAAATAGTTTGAGTCTAAAAAAGTCATTAACTTTATTTTACTTAAATAACAGCTTGTTTGGATGATTGTAACCCCATGGTATGGTATTGTATTGTTACCATGGGTTCGACGTTTGTTTTGATTGTTTCTCGAATTAGCATTGTATGATATGGTTAAATTCATGGTTATGTAAACATGAAAACTGTCACTTTATGTAATGACCAATTTGGTGAGATCGCATCGTTACCTATTTTTCTTAGCTATCGTGCCCTCACTTATTATTTAACATTCTCATTTTACCCTTTACCTTATAATCAATTATCAAACCAAAGTAAACAATACAGTCTATCCAAACATTGTACAACACAATACGATACAGTACCATACGATACTATACAACACAACACATTATGAAACTATGGGTAACAACCATCCAAATGGAGTGTAAAAGAGTACATCAAATGTGGTGATGTACTGTTGTTGTGGCACGATAGTACAAAACTATGTGATCTACTTGAAGGTGAACTACAAAAGAGTACAGGGAGTACAGGTTGGTCTACTGCTTGAGATTAACATTTGATCTATCACTCGATCAATAAAAAAAGTGCTACAAGGTTAGGGGTGAGCTGGCTAGTACAGAGAAATTTTATTTAATGTCTAGCACAAGTATGATTAATTATGTGATGTTCTTAGTTATTCTACATTTGACAATTATGGACCCACATTTTTCTAATCACGTTTCACTCCTACATTTTCGATGCTTCTCTCCTGGGAGAATTACAACACCTTAGGCAATGATTTGCCTAATTGACCTCGCTTAAAATGGTTTGCAAGAATGACCTTAACTAACTTTAAGTAAGTGCTACCACGGGGGCAACATTTCAAGTTATAAAATTGACAAGTGTAACCTCGGGAGCAGCACTTCAAGTATAAATTGTCAAGTGCTGCAAGTGCTGCCACCCTGGTTGCACTTGACCTTTTATCTCTTTCAACATTCTCCCCAGATAACTTAAAGTTGTGTGGGAAAAAATACGCCACCTATTATTACGGGAATATGAGTCCCGCTCCTAGAGCCAACGACCGTTTAGGCGGTTTGGTCATAGGGCGTAGGGCACATATGTCGCCTCCTAGGATTTACAGTCTCCTAGTTAGGGTTTAATATACCACCACCTTGAGTTGTAGGCCCATGACGTTATTAGTATTTGTATTTACTTTATTTAGGATTGGGTATCACTACAATAAATATTACACCCTGTATGTCAAAAGTGACGTATATCATTTTCATGACATGTTAAGCATGATTTAAGTACGTATAAAGTCATAATATGACTATATATAATATTTAGATATTAAATATAAAGTTTGAGACAAAACAGATTTAAGTTGCGGAAAAAGGAGTGAAGAATTGTCATGTAACGAGCCATTTGTGCAATTAAATTTGTAAGCTTTAAAATGTCATTTTTGGACATATCTTATACCAAATTGAAGTACTTGGAATTTAGTTTCCAAATATCTTTCTCATTTGCTTATACGCTTTCCGGATAAAAAGATATGAGCATCAAAAATCATGCCAGAAAAAGGGACATAAGCGCAAAAGAGGGCTAGAAGTGAGATGTTTCAAATATAAAAGGAAAACTTATCTTCTTTATCTTCATTTCCAGAACATTCACGTTAGGAATAGAGTTTTAATGAAGAGTAAGCCATTGATAGGGTTTCGGAAGGAAGAACACCAATTTTAACTCGAAATTGAAGACGGATTGCATCAAAACGCTCTACGCGACGAAGGAAACGTCGTGCTACCTTCCTTTTCATCTATAGATTGAGTTTTAGAATTACTTAATGGCTAAGGAAAATGCCTAATTGTTGTTTTATAGCTTGTTGAAGCTTTGGATAGTTTGGAATTCAAGTGAAACAAGGTTTAGAAGCAAAAAACATCAAAGGTATGTAAGGCAAAACCTTTCTTTCGGCAAGACATCTATCTTGTAGCTTTTGAAGGTTGTCTTAGTTTTAAACTTGGTGTTTCTTGTGGGAAAATTTCATAGAATCAAGGAAACCTTGTATATACTTAACTTGGCAATAAAATCAAGGTGAAAGATGTCAAAAACAGCAACACAAAATGTTTCAAAATGTAGAAAATTATTTTTATCTACGGACAGTTGTTAGTAGTTTGAGCATAACTTTTTATAAAAAATTCATTTTGAGATGATTTAAGATTTTATGAAACCCTAAACTTATATCTACAACTTTTATGAAGACCATAAAGTCTATAACTTTGATTTAGACCCTAAAACATAGGTCGCAAGACATGGCAGTGGTGCTGTCCAGAGATTCTATCATTGGATTTGTTATACCGTCTGGTCGTCTCATCTTGTTATCTATTTAATTTATTTATATTATCAGTTTAGCCGGATATCCATTCCTCTGTATATTATAATTCCAATTTTATTTTTGCGGATCATCCAGTTTTAAGGGAAACTCTGCCGAAATTTTTATAGAAATTCGAAGAGTTGGACATATTATAAGTTCTAGGTTGTGTCTATAATTACATCTAGGGTTTTCTGATCATTTCTTTAAGTTCATACCTATTGTTTCCGCATGTTTTATGCCTCATACATGCTTATGCTTATATTATGATCATATTATGTGTGATTTGGAGTCCCCCGAAGAGGCTAGACATTGGACACACATCCCGGTCACGTGTGGTACTACCCGTCTAGGGGACACAACCCCTCTGGTTCAGGCGGGAGTTGAAATACCTAGTGTGACCGGATGCCATTTACACATTCTGACCAGAGAGACTACTGGCTTGAGTGGGAAATAGTCCATAACACCCGTCAGGTTTTTTATATACGCCTATATAGCCACGGTATGCACCGCATGACTATACATGAGGCTAGTTCAGATGTTCAATTGCCTGATTTGGAGGGATACAGCCCATAACACCCTACAGGTACCAGGCCAGATAACAGTTCAGTTTTAGCTCAATAGTAGTTATTAGCTCTTAATGTCAGTATCAGTTGATAGCTATCAGTTCTAGTTTCTAGTTGCCAGTTATCGGTCATATTACAGTCAGTTATTAGTATAGTTCAGCTCAGTCTTCAGTTTCAAATTCAGTTAGACTTTAGTTTATATTCAGATCATCTTCAGTTCATGTTTCAGATCTCCAGCTACATTGCCACTCTCTCTGTTCCAAAATAGATGGCACTATTTCCTTATTAGTCCATTCCAAAAAGAATGGCTCAATTCTAAATTTGGAAATATTTTTGAGTTGAAACTACTACTTTACCCTTAATGATATGCTTTATAGCCACATATTTATGTATGACTTCTTTTGGACCACAAGTTCCAAAAGTCTTACCACATTTCTTAAACTCTTGTCCAAGTCAAACTATGAAAACTATTTTGGAATGAAGGGAGTATAATTAAGCACAGATTTATATAATTATATTCCAGCCTTACAGTTTCATTCAACTATGATATATTATATGCTCATGCCTTACATACTTTGTACATATCGTACTCACGCCTTTTTTTGGAGTGTTGTGTTTCATGCCGCGCAGGTATAGATAGATCATCGGTTGGGCCACATCAGTAGGCCATCCATCAGCTGTTGGAGTTACTCCACTTACTCACGGAGTTACTTATCTTTTAGTATGTGTACAGTCAACTAGTTAGGGTATGGCGGGGCCTTGTCCCGTCCTTTGTATATTCAAGTCAGCACTCTTAGAAGCCTGTAGATATGTACCTGTGTGGTTCCATTAGTATGTTATGTATGTCAGCGTGTGATAGCCTTGTCGTCTTTCCAGACTTTATGCTTTCAGAAAATATGTATGTATATATGACCAGGTTGGTAGCTCATCTATATTATTAATAGATTATTAGTAGGTTTAGTGATGATCGACACTCAGTGTCGGTTATCTACCGTGGCCATAGGTTGGGTTGTGATAATAAATACTCTTCCTAATATTGTATTGTAGACAAGCTACAATTTGCCACCGAAGTCGGCTACTCTCAAGAAATAAGAATTACTTTGCTTTTTCTATTATTTCTTGCTTAATTACTTGTCTTTACTTTCATCGTATTTACTTACTTTTCCCATCGTAATTTATCTTATTACTTGTGACCTCATTCGTAATTAATTGTTTAACCTAGACATACAAATTTAGACATAAATAGTTTGGCGCCCACCGTGGGGCCTATGAAATTGTAGATATTCTACGAAGGAAAAGGCGCAATCATGTCTGACGACAACAACAACATTCTAAAGAACACTGCGGATGGAGTGGACTAGTCTGCGAAGGATCTTGACGATCCCATCATCCAACAAAAGGATTCAGCTGAGCAGCCAAAAGATTCTTCTCAAGAACTGTCTCATGTCGCCAATAATGAAGGGATGAGCTACCCATTGGTAGACAATTCTGAGTTCAGAACTTTCACCACTGATCTTCTCGAAACTATGATGGAACAGGCGGAACAAAACTCCAACAACGTCCTTGAGGGGATATCTCGCAAACTAGGCACAATGTTTATAGGATTATTTCAGAGGACATCGTCTCAACAAAGACCAGTGCCTGTCAACGATTCACAAGCATATGTGGCTAGTTGAAGGCTTAACATAGATGCCGCTATAGGAGGGTCATCAACGATCAACAACCAAGATCTTAAAGGAGCCCCCGTCATTCAAGATCTCATAAAAGAGATGAAGGGCATCCATGACCCCATTGGTAACGTGTCGGGATCTCCAGCCCAAGTTACCACGATAGACGAGCAAAAACTTTTCAAGCATACTTACAAGGTAATTGCTGCACCGGTCCGCATACCAAAGCACTTTCGCTTGCTGTATAACTTGAAGTATGACGAAACAATTAATCCGGATGAGCATATTGCTGCGTACTATATGGCTGTGAAGAGTAACAAGATTGCTGAGGAAAAAATCCAGTCTGCTCTAGTAAAGACGTTTGGCTCAACTCTGACCAAAGGAGCCCTTGCTTGGTACACTCAGTTACCAATGGGATCGATCGAATCATTCACTCAGATGCAGGATTTACTCAAGAAAGCGAATTTAGGTGCCCGCAAGCGAGAAAAGCGCATGGAGGATATCTTTGAGATCCATCAGCGAGACCACGAGCTGCTCAAAGATTATCTCGACAGGTTCTAGAGGGAACACATGGAGCTCCCTCCAGTTCCGGACAATATTGTTGTCGTAGCCTTTGGAAAGAGTTTGAATTCAAAGGGATCCCTAGCCACTAGAGAGTTGCAGTAGAGTCTAACTCAGCACCCTGTGTCAACATGGAACGTCTTGCACCAGAGGTACACCGAGAAGCTTCGCCTAGAGCCTGGGGAGTCTTCTGCTCCCGAGGAAGTCTGACTAGCTATCCAAGATGTCATCTGCCAAGGACAGAAATGGGGATAATGGAGGAACCTCGAATGAGGGACAAAGGAATGCGAAAAAGGAAAGATAGCAGGGACGATTTTCTAAATCGACAAGACGGTCAGGGAACGTCAGGGTCATTGTCCAAGGGATCACTTAATGTGTAGTGGGTTCCTAACCGATTCGAAGAATTGGGTCTGCGAGTCAATGCCGTGGAATTTGTAAGAGATCATATGAAGAAAGCACAAATCCGTTGGCCAACCAACTTGAGACCAGAACCTGGTAGGAGAAACAAGGTCCTTTACTGCCACTTTCATAGGGACCACGGATATGACGCGGATGTGTGCAAAATGTTGATTTTAGAGGTCATGAGTTTGTTGAACAAAGGTTACCTCAAGGACCTACTCACCGACAAGGGAAAGCAGACCTTCACCAGAAGCGAGAATCAGGATGCACTGCCAAGTCTTCCAGATCCTAAGAGGTCTATAATTGTGATAATCGGGGGACCAATATTGCTCAGGGGGTTAGAGGATATCTCGGCGGTGCCCAACCAGGGTCTTACCCGAAATGAGGCAACCTTATTCAACGAAGAGGACAACATCATTTGCAGCACCCCGCACCAAGACACCCTGTTCATAACATTTAGGATGGAAGATAAAAACGTGAAACGTGTATTGCTCGACGCCTGTAGCACCGTAAACCTCTTGAGATGGGATGCACTGAAGGTGATGGGTATAGAGGATCAAATTATACCAAGCGTTTACACGCTCGCAGGCTTCAACAATTCTTGTGAGAAAGCTATAGGCGAAATTAACCTAACCACCCGCTTGTTGGGGATAGATTATGTTTCATCTTTTTAGGTAATCAAGGGAGGCATTCCTTACAATGCGATCGTCGGGCAACCATGGATTCATCAAATCAAAGTAATACCATCCACTTGGCATCAGAAACTGAAGTATCCTACTCAATGTGGGATAAAAGAAGTGAATGGTGATCATGAGGCAGCAATGGAATGCTATATCACCGCAATCCTTGGAGCAGCTGTCCCGAGCAAGTGCCCGAGGTGAATATTCCAGGAGACCCCGAAGATCTCGAAGCTGCAATCAACTAAGACTGTAATTCGGACGGTATGGTTGATTGACGTCTTTCAGGGGGGAGAATGTGTAGGGATAATTGGAAGTACTTTTCTTTTCAAAATTTACTTAGCACATTGGTGTTGCTCTCAGATTACAGTAGTTTCATACTTTTTTAGACATGTTACGGGTTTTCACCCACACCATCCTAGGCTCTGCACCTTTACTAATAAAATTACTATTATAGTCAGTTTTTCACAAATTAAGATCAATCCACGATCCAAATAATCATAGACCAGGCCACATATAAGTTGAAGTAATACATCCACTTTCCATGACAAAAGTAGGGTACACTACTCGCTTAGAGCTAGACCATATCTAACTCAGCCACCAGGCATTAATAGAGGGTTGAACAAGTTAAATCAACAACTGCACCTACACGCCGATGGGAACGCCTGTCCGCATAGTGCTAGAAAGTCTTAAATACTCGAGTAACTAAGCGAAGACGTTCTGTCTCAGAAGGCAAAAGGACCATTACCGCACGGGCTAAAGTCGTCCCATTGTGGGCACAAACAACCATCTGCTACGAATGCAACCAAGCTGCCGTCTATCGGTGCACAAGGGATGTAATTGCTCAAGGAATCCACACTGACACGCGTTCTTAAATAACTAGAACAGTCAGAACGACCGAAAGCCATCTAATTCTTAGGTGGAAATTCCTACAGAGGCATAACTTAGCATTACTTATTGTTTACGACAAAAATTAACCAATCTCACAAACAAAGGCACAAGTAATTTAAGTCAATACTCCAAAAAAGGGGCCCAAAATTTACATTAAACATCCGCATACACGGATAAATGTCTAATCACCAGATGCTTAAAAAAAGCATCAAACCGGGGGGGATTTTCATTCCTCTCTCGGGGACTTCCTTCATCGGCAACACTCTGTGAAGGTCCTGCTTCACCAGTTGTAGGTTCCCCAGTCGGCGTCTCCTCTCTTTCTCCACTCATCTCTTTAGAGCCTTCCTGAAGGTCAGGACCAAGTTGAGTGTTGGCCTCGGCAACAAGGCCAGTATATGAGGCAATCTCAGCGGCCAGGTCAAAATTATGGTCGTCGTAAACCTGGAGAAGAGTGGCAAAAGTAGCTACGACGTTGGCACGATCAACTTCTGGTATGCAACGAGCATTCAGAGCTTCTTATGTTGATCTTTCAGGTGTCACACCTCGCAAAGGTTGTCATGAATTCGTTCAAGTGATGCCACTTTACTTTTCAGCTTGTCATTCTTGTCTTGAAGGAAGGCGGAGAGACCCTGAGCATCTGAGACGTACTTCTCAACGGCATTCATTCTTTCCTCCATGCCGGATAGTTGCTACGACAGATCTCTCACGATCCCCTCCAGACGATTCATGTTGCTGAGATGAAGTTGCTCTGAGACCTTGACATATGTGAGCGATGACTTAAGGGCCTCCACATCCTGCTTGTGCTTGCGGAATTCACCAGCCAGCGCCTTCTCCAAATTCCTACTGTTATGAACCTCTGCACGATTGACATCATGAGTGGTCTGCACCTCACCCTTCAACGCCTCAGCCTTCTCCGCAAAGGGTTGCAAGCTGGCTACTTGTCCACGTAGAGCATCTCCTCGACCAGATTGCCTTCTAAGCCTCTATGGCGGAGTATCTCATGATACACCATCAATCCTTGGGTAATGGTAGGAACAACAGTTTGGTAAAGGAAAAATGATGTTGAACTTGACACGGTGGTGGCAGGGAACTTTCTTGAAGGGAGCATCCGGTGGCGACTTCAAGCAGCTCGCAACTGCTATAGCTAGAGAGGTGTTCTTATTCTAAAAGGCCGATCAGTTCAGCGGTATGGTCTGTTACAACCCGTGGAGTCTTCATCAGGTTAACCCCTGCAACAATAGGGATTACAACCTCTCGAGCTCCACTTACGGGTTCATACACGGCCACTACGGCCACTTCCTTGCCAAGGCGCCGCTGAAAAGAGTCAGATACTTTAAGAGTCGGAGCAGTGGCAACAAGTTCTAAACATAAATGGATGATTTCAGCCTTTGAAGTCAACAAAGAAAGAGTGTTATTTCAAAAAACTAAAAAACCTTGAAATTGCGGATCAGAAGGTATGGCATGAAACAAGACATCATTCTCCACACTAGCCTCTTCATCGGATATGGGAGTCTCTTCGATCAGATGTCTGTGCTTTCGTGAAGAAGGGCCAACTTCAACAGTAGCAGATAGGGTCGCTTCCACAGCCTCGGACACGGGCACGCGGGGGAATTCTTCTTCACCATCAGAAATCACAAGGGTTTCACTAGCAATGGACACTTTGGTTGGCCTAGAGGACCTCCTCCTCTTCAAGGAATGGGATCTGCTCGCCCTCTCCAAAATCCTTCCACCAGATACATGCACATTGGGTAAGGGAGCAATATACAGGGCAACAAACTGAATCTCCACCAGGGGGGCATATCACGACGAGAGAACCTTGGAAGCAGTGGTGAATCAAAATATGGGAGAAATTTCGGGTAGAAAGAACGGCTCAATAATTACTTACCGTGGTCTTTCACCTGCCAGCCATTTACATTCGCCAAGGCCGAAAAAGTCAGAGATTCAGGAGGATTCCTCGAAAAGATAGTGGTGACCCTTATCATCAGTTCATTATGGCTCAAAGAATGGTAGACACGATGTTCACTGCACAGAAGAAAGAAATTAGTTTGAAGCAACTGCAGTTGAAACGTCTGTCATGGGAATGGCCTTATCTTGCCATTACAGTTTGAAGCAACTGCAATTGAAATCTGATTCATTTTCAATTTGAATCAGGCTTACCTGTATCTTGCCATTACCGTAGGACATGCACCTCCTCCCATGCCAGCAAGTCTCTTAGGATTTACACCTACCATCGTGCACCAGGAACATGGCCTGCCTACTATAATTGAGGACTCTAAGTATTCTCCAGACTTTCCTCACTACTATAGTGCGACAAAAGTTGTGGGATCCTCCACATTGCGTCCCCTGGCACCACCACCTCCACTTGCACTACCCTCGGCCTCTGCCTTACAGTTCACCATCCTAGCTAGGCAGAGAGTCTTGGGAATGAAAAAGAAAAGGAACGAGATACTGTAAAAGTGGAACATAAGAGAATTCAAACAACCTCACTCACACCCCCAAACTCCACATAAGAATCATCAACACTACTACTCCCCACATAATCCAAATGTTCCGCTCCTCCACTCTACAGAGCCCAACCATATGCTCTAATATTTTCCCATCCGCAATGGCGCGCAATAGCCTCACAAACCATGTTAAATAGCCTCACAAACCATATATAACATGCCGCACAACTTTTTCCAAGCTTCACCCGACCTTCCAAACCAAAACAAAAGAATCAATGTTCTTGTCCGAGAAAAAGTCATAAAAAATTGCGGCGGAGGGGAGAGATTAAGTTCACACCAATTGTAGAGTCTTACACCCACCTGTTGAAAAGCTACAACAAGCTAGCTTGCTGAAACCAATCTCAGGAAACATGAATCCGACCGAAAAAGTAGATCGCTCACGATGTTGTATGTTCCATTCTGGTACGCCTGGATATGATATTGAGAAATGCTGGGAACTTAAAAGGGCAATCCAGGCAATGATTGAGAACAATTAGATAATGGTGGTGGGGGATGAGACACCAAATGTAAGCCAAAATTCTTTGTGAATTCATGATGTTCAAAATGACAGGGGTATGGTTGGGACAATGTTCACAGAAGAAGATATGAAAGGGAATGCCACCAAGCAATTATAATGATTGATCCTTCTCCCGACATGAGATGCCACCAGTCGTTTATTGTTGATTCGGTTTCCATGCCCAATGCGCCAATCGTCAGCAAGCCAAAACAAGTTGTGGCTATTGAGCCAATTCCATGTCTTACCCGATCATTCGGGTGTTCCAAAGAAAACAAGTCCATGCCCAAAGGGGATTCAAGCAAATGAGGAGTATAAAATGTTGTTGGTTTTGAGGCATGTCGACGGCACCAACATGGTACACTCTGATGAACTTCAACAAGGCGTGAGTGCAATACATTGGCCCTGACATGAAAATGAACAAATTGAGAAGCACTTGTTAACTTATTTTGCTAATCTTTCTGTGTACTTGATTATTTAGGGTTGTAATACAAGTGCATTATTTTGCTTGTTTTGATGTTCAAACAGTCATGTCTTTAATTCAATTAAAAGCGAGATCTATTTCTCATCTACAACACTCATTCTTTTCTGTTTCCTATTTTTGTCTCTTTAGCTTTTTAAAGTTTTAATTTTTGTCGGCTTTAGTGACATGACATGCTTCCGGAATTCATGTCTTGATCTTATCGCATAGTCTAACTTTGCCTCGATGAACCAACCAAACGGTAAAGATGTATGTGATAAAGGAAGTGGTCGAAAGGTTCAAACTGTGTACAATCATTCTGGCTGAATTTGAAATATCATTCTTGAAGGATCATCATTGAAACATAAATTGAGGACGCTGATGGATCTAGTCTTATCTTCGTAAAATTTTAAGTCAACTCGTTATGATTCATATTTGTGCGTGATATTCTTTGATCAGAATGATGAATAGCTTTTATTTTTCCTACCCAAACACTATACCAATTTGTTGACACGACCCAGAATCCGGTTAGGCCGTGCGGGCACCCGACATCCTTCTCTAAACCCGTTGGGCGAACCCTTATCAATTAAATTATGAATATAAATATAAATCAATTTATAAATAATAACAAGACTTAGAAAAAGTACAAACATAATGATACCTCTAAGCTGTTAAAAAAATAAATTACAGCTGACTACCCACATACTAGGTTTAGGGCTATCCAGACTAGACATCTAAGGGTACAAAAGAAACAGATACCTCCTGAAGGGAGCAAAATGCAGCTGAAATAATAAACAGTAAACTGATGGCCATCCGGAAATAAAAGCTGGCTCACCCTGACAGCTGAAGTCGTCTTCGCTCCTTCACAACGTGGCGAGCGCAATCCTGGAGCGAACCTGCCGAAACGAAATAGATAAACAAGAAACAAGAAACAAACAAGGGTGAGTCAAAAGGAATCAATAAGTGGAGCAGACTAGCCACATCAAAGAATAGGATAGCTAGCCAGGGAGAAAAGAAAAAGATAAACCAAATTCCTATTATTTAAATTATGAAAAGGCAGAGCCAGATAATAACTAGAAACACGCATGGAATAACAAACTCATCAACAACCAGGAACGTAAGATAGCCAGAACATATAGGTATCCCGAACACCTCAACAATCAGAAATACATCCTGTTGCGGCGTGCAACCCGATCCATATATTCATCCTGTTGCAGCGTGCAACCCGATCCATATATTCATACTGTCGCGGCGTGCAACCCGATCCATATATTTATACCGTTGCGGCATGCAACCCGATCCATATATTTATACCGTTGTTGTGTGCAACCCGATCCCCACAACCCAGAATACGAGCCAAAAATATATAGACAAATAAGCAATGCACGTATAAGAAGAATAGTAGTTATGTACCACAAGTCTACACAATGGTATGAAATGAAATGCGATGAAATGAAATATGATGCAAAGGTTCACATGTGTCAAATGAATGGAGCGGAATCCTCCTACTCCAGGGCAGAATCCTCCTACCTTCAATATGATGCAATGGAGCGGAATCCTCCTACTCCAGGGCAGAATCCTCCTACCCTCAATATGATGCAATGGAGCGGAATCCTCCTGCTCCTGGGGTTGTATCCTCCTACCCTCAATATGATGCAATGTAATGCGTATTAACGCAATATGATGTCATGCAGTCACATATGCCTGATACCTATCTTCGATGCGGGACTCTCATCGTCTACCAGGAGATATATGCAATAATGACCCTTCACCGGCTCGGGACTCTCATCGATTATCGAGAAGTATATGAAATGATGACCCTTCACCGGCTCGGGACTCTCATCGATTACTGGGAAGTATATGCAATAATGACCCTTCACCGGTGCGGGACTCTCGTCGCCAACCGGGAAGTATATGCAATAATGATCCTTCACCGGCTCGGGACTCTCATCGATTACCGGGAAGTATATGCAATAATGACCCTTCACCGGCTCGGGACTCTTATCGATTACCGGAAAGTATATGTAATAATGACCCTTCGCCGGTGCGGGACTCTCATCTCCAACCGCGAAGTATATGCAATAATGACCCTTCACCGGCACGGGACTCTCATCGATTACCGGGAAGTATATGTAATAATGACCCTTCACCGGTGCGGGACTCTCATTGCCAACCGGGAAGTATATGCAATGCTCAAAACCAGAGTGCAATGCTCATATGCTCCATGCCATACCAACAACAGGGCTTAACATATAATATACAATGTAAATTCAAAGCTAAGGAGTAATGAGTACGCCTATCGGCAGCTACACACGTAAGGAACACGTGGTAGAAAATCCATGAGGCCAAGTGCCTCCAAAGAAATGGATATAAACACTTACCTTGTTACAAAGTTAGCACAGTTACTCAACAACTGCTCTATCCTTTGTATTCACTGCCAAACGATCCTGATGTATTCAATAAGCAGAAAACGATATCAAATAAGGCTAAAGGCTTCATTCCCCACATCTTAGGGTAATCTAGTTAGGAACCCGATACCCTATTCGCATACGCAATACGCAGGCCAGGCCTATATACAGGGTTTAAGGTCACATAACCAAACCCTAAATAAATTACATTTATATGTTGCGCATAACTCACTGAGTACGAATATATAATTAATTACATTATCGGGGTCCATTTGAACCTTTAAACTATTAATTGAACTTATTAGGACGATGTCTAGTATCCCAAATTTTATCGTTAAAATATATTTAAACACACGTAATAAACTCAAATAATGCATTAAGATCATTACCTGAATGTTTCGGGGGTAAAAATTCTATCTTTTCTCCGGCTCTTTTCTCATTTTCTGGCATATTTTTCATTTGCTTCTCCTCTTTCCCCGTTTTCTGTTCCTCTCTTTGTGTCTAATATCGTCCTTAGCTTTGGACACCGACTTTCATTTTGCTTTTCTTTCTTTTAATATTTTGTCTTTTTTTTTTTTTTTCGTGACAAAAATTAAAACGGTACCCTACGATATTTGAAATAATTCCAACTTTTGCATACGAGTTATCTCAAATCGGGTTCCCGAAACTCAAGCTGCGAATTTAATTAGAAAAAAGTCAAATTATTTAACTTTCGGTATTTTAGCGGAAACTAGCCGAACAACATCGAAATTCACTTTCGAAAAATCACAAAACTCACAAATAATCATACGAACCTAACGGCGCTTTCGGATTTCGAATCGGAGCTCATTCGCCAAAACCGAGCTCGAAAATCTCTTTTTTATATTTATCGACAATAAAAATTGAAACCTTCTTCCGATGCCTACCAAACGAGGTCTAATTTAGCTCAAACTTTACAAATAAGTCTCAATGGACCTTATGAATATTTTAAAATTATCGGCATGCCAATCGGAGTCCTAACTTCCGAAACGATTGACCGAAGTCGTTTCATTTTTCAGCACTTTGAGCCTTGTATATTTTTTCTTTTGGTTACCCTCCTCTAGAATCAATGTCATTATACTTGTGAAAGAAAAAAAAGAGAAGAAAAAAAGAGAGATAAAAAATCAAAAAGACAAAGAAAGCTACAACACAAAAACTAGCATTAAGTGTTAGAGCTACGTCAGGCCTGATTCTTCTCAAAATGATACGTAGGCAACCACTTGGGTGCGGTCATAACAAAGAAAAGTTTATTTTTCCCCAATTTGCTTTCTTTGTGCTTATTCCTAGAAAAAAATCAGTCTTCCTGCTTTTTTATTTCATACAAGAGGAAAGATCTAATATCCCCCTTGCCTTTCAGTAAAAAAAAACATCAATCAAAAATCGAAAATCAATTTTCCCCCCTTTTCAATTTCATAAAGAAAACACTCAATAGTCCCTTCGCTAGAAATCAACTCAAACTTCCCTTCGAGTTTGTAGTCAAATTAAAGAAAATCAAGGTCCCCGGATTCAACTAAATTGGGGCAAACTTTTGTTGTATTTTCAAAAAAATTGATTCCATAGGTTGTAACATTCACCCTAAGCGTCTCATGAGATAATGCGTTCATTTCATTTTTATAACAAAGAAAAGAATTCAAAAATCCCCAGTTTTAAAGAGATGATTTTAAACGGTTGTACTGTTTCAACCAGTCGTCTCATGAGACGTTTCCGATATTTCATGATCAACCTTTCTTTCTAGCCCAATCGAATCCAAACGGCCGAATAAAAGACCTTTCTGGCTGATTTTTGTGAATGTTACGCAATGCTGTACCATCAAAGAACAAGTTTGCTCGGGGAAGTCTCAGCTTATTTTGATCAGCGTACAAGATTATCGGATGGCCAAAAGGAAAGAAACCTACAGAGAAGTCAAGAATGTGAAGAGAGGTCGGAAAGAAAGAAAAATGAAGAAAAAAATAAAACAAGAAATGAGGTCTTGTCGGTGAAAATCTGAAAGGGCACAACAAGACAACCGTGAGAAAAAAGAAAAAGGAGAGAGGCTAGTTGGTGAAAACCACAAAAGACACCATTAGTCGAATGAGGGATGTCTGATTCTTCATCATAATTTGACATGGCAAGCAATTGCCTCTAGATTGTCAAACTAAGGCAAACTCAAGGGCAAACAGTGTTGAAAAGGTCAAGACTTTATTCCAAGATGTATGTCATGTTTATTGAGGTCGTCATTTCACCTCTAAATAATTTTTTCTTCTATCTTTCAACTACATCTTCGTTTGATGTCTCCTCTTTGGATTTCTTCAATTCGCCCTTGCTTTACTTTTCTTTCCATTTCTTTCATTTGATAATATGAAAAAAAAAAACAATTTGGCAAAATCTGTTTTCGTGGTTCACAGTTGTACTAGGTTATTGTCAAGAATCAATGGGTAATGTAAGCCCGTGTTAGACCTCGGCAAAAAGAATAACATACCAAGATTGTACCATGAAAAGTCACCATGGAACAACATGTTATTTTCTACAAGTGTATGGTTGAAGATTCGGGGTAACATTTGGCATCATTGACCTTTTCTTGGGAGATCGAAAATAGATCGACCATATCGAGGCGTTGTACATTGGAACCAGTGCTGATAGCAAAACAAGAATCACCAAGCTAATTTACTAGGATATGATTTGGGGGGCTACATAGCCACGATGAAAAGAAGTGTGATATTTGCTATGTCGCCGGCGAGTGCAAGAACCACCCGAATTGGGAACAAATGTTCTAAGTTTTAGACGGAACCCCATTTTGAATAACGGTCGGGATTTTCAATATTCAGACAAGACCCCATTAGGATAATGTGTCAGAGTTTCTAGACAAGAGTTCGCCATGGGTTAATGACCAGAGAAGTATGACCCGCTAAAAAGATGTCAGCCTCAACAACGGGCCCTCCCATTATAATAGAAGGTGTCAAATTAGTAAACGGGCCCTCTCATATAATGTAAAAGTTTTAGTTTCAATAGTCGGGCACTCCTATGTAACGTAAAAGTTTTAGTTTTAAAAGACGGGCCTTTCCTTGAAAATGTAGAAGCTTTAGTTTCAATAATCGAGCACTTCCATATAATATAGAAGTTTTAGATTCAAAAGTTGGGGCACTCCCATATAATGTAAAAGTTTTAGTTTCAATAGTCTGGCCTTCCCATATAATGTAGAAATTTTAGTAGTCGGCCACTCCCATATAATGTAAAAATTTTAGTTTCAATAGTCGGGCCCTCCCATGATAATGTAGAAGTTTATTTCCGAGTTAGTTTTCGCTAAAAGATAGTGATCATTTCCTTTTCGAGTCAGTATCCGCTAAAAGATAGCGATCATTTCTTTTTCAAGTCAGGTTTTGCTAAAAGATAGCGACTACTTCTTTTTTTGAGTCAGTTTCCGCTAAAAGATAACGACTACTTCCTTTTCAAGTCAGTTTCCGCTAAAAGATAGTGATCATTTCCTTTCTAAGTCATTTTCTGCTAAAATATAGCGACAAATGTCAAGATCTGCTTAAAGATAGCGATCATTTCCTTTTCAAGTCAAGATCCACTCAAACGTAAGCGGTCAATTTACTTTCAAGTCAAGATCCACTCAAATATAAGCGGCCATTTACCTTTCAAGTCAAGCTCCGCTCAAATATAAGCGGTCTTTTTCCCTTCAAGTCAAGATCCGCCCAAATATAAGCAGTCATTTTCCTTTCAAGTCAATATCCGCTAAAATATAATCGGCCATTTTGTTTTCAAGTCAAGATCCGCTTCAAATATAAGCGGCCATCTTATTTTCAAGTCAAGATCCGCTCAAATATGAGCGACCATTTTTCTTTCAAGTCAAGATTCGCTCAAATATAAGCGGCCATTTATCTTTCAAGTCAAGATCCGCTCAAACGCAAGCGGCCATTTCGAGTTTCATGTCAAGACCTATTTGGATAGTGGGAGCCTCGTTTCACAATTGAGATGCGGCCAACCAACTTGAAGAAGTGAACAATCCACCATTTTTTGGAAGCATGAAGATATAGTTTAAGAATTGTAATTTTTATATTTTTCAATTTTGTATTTCCATGTTTCTTTGTAAAAGAAATTATCACCAGCCAGCGACCAGCAACCAGCAATAGTGACCAGCAACAATAGCCTAAGTGTGTTAGAAGTGTCTTATATTCGTCCCAGTATATTAAAAGTATCTAGTGTCCATCCTAGTGTGTCTAGTAGCGTCTGGTGTAAGTCCATGTGAGTCTAGTGTCCGTTTGTTTGTGGTAGTCCCAGCTACCACACGTGAGGAACTACACTGACCTGATTCCTTAGTCCGAGGATATGTAGGTTGCCTTATAGTCAAGGCACGGTCGAACTTTTGCAGATCGTGTTTTCGATTAGAACCAAACAAGCCAAATTAGCTGTTGATTATGCCTTTGTCCAAAACCTCTTCGCGTTCTCTAACAAAGAGGGGCGGCTGTAATCACCTAATTTAGGCACCAAATATACAGAATCGCGCAAAATAGTTGTGTTTAAATGTCATGTGATTTTTTGCTAGATTTTCTATTTATTCCGCTATAGTTAATTAATTAGGGTGAAAAATGTTAGAAAATTTCAAAAAAAAAAAATATAATTCAATTATGAGTAATGTTTAATTGAATTTATGTGCAAATTAATTTGTCTTATGATTTTTATGTGTTTATTGTTAATTAACTAGTTATGTTTGTATTAGTTTAAGGAGGCTATTCGGCCACTTACATTTTTCAGAAAAGAAATAAGGGATTTTTACACTATATACCCGTCAAATTCAAAGTATTTACAAGTCATACCATTAAAATTTACACTATCCATGAAATTAAAAGTATTTTACGAACCTACCCATTTATCATTGTAAACCTTTATTATACCTATGAGTGCATATATTGTATAAATAATGGTATACAAGTCTGGATGGGTATGACATGTAAATAGTTTATGGGCAGGCCTGGTAAATATGAAACTTATGGGGTAGAGGTGGGTAAATATTTTAATTTTGATGGGTATTTTCGTAAACCTCCCAAGAAATAAAGAGAGAAAGCCTAATACACAGTTCGACCCGGCCCATCTACTCATTTAAAAGATAATTTTTTGCTATTTTTGGTCATTTTACTCCCTCAGCCTTCAAAACAAGGCAAAACTCTGTCCATTTAAAACCCATCGCCGGAAATCGCCTCCTCCTGTCCGCCGCCTTATACCGCCGCCGCCGGAAAATATCAAAAACACACTCCCGAACTCGCCCAGACCCCCTCTACCCATTCCCACCATCAATATTCCCAAAATACATGCCAATCGCTGTAGATTGGAGGCGAAAGTGGCGGCGTAAGTTCAACTCCGGCGAAAACTCCATGCTTTCCGATGATGTCTCTACATGCTTAGGATCGTCTCCTCATCCTCTTTCACATCCTATGCTCCATTTCCACAAAAGGTACTCCATTTGTCTCGAGAAATCTGATCGATAGTTTGTTACAAGGTTTTGTTGCCTTAGTTTTTTTAAATATCCTGGCGTTTCTTTCCATTCTTCTCTTGTTCTAATTGAGACGATCCTGAATGAGATCGCTTCAATTAGAACGAGAAAAGATGATTGAATTTGGTTTGTTACTGTCGTGATGATGATGAGATGTGAGATGTTGGAGCTGTGTCAATTATGGTTGTGAGGAGGCTGCGATGATGATTTTGTATAGGCGAGGTATTATTAGTGGTGTTAGTCCTATTTTTTACGGTTAGAGGCACTGTGAGGATGTGGTGGCGATGTAGCGCTGTCGATGGCGAGGTGAGGGCATTAGCCCGTGGTACTGAGATGGTGCTGCAATGGGTTATGAGTAAACCCCTTTGTTCCTTTTCTTGTTTTCCTATTGTTTAGTTTAGTATTGGTATGAAAATCAAAAGTAACCTGAACATCTCTTGCTCCAATGAATGTGTAGTTTAGATTAATATGCAAGAAGTGATGGATATTCATGTTACTATGCTTGTTTACATGCTTTGTCAATAGTTTAGGCCGTTAGTTCGTTCAAACTGTTCGTGGTTTGAATTTATGAGATGAAATCCTTGCCTTCTCTTCGTGTGGAACAGGTTAAGTATATCTGCCTATTGGTTTTGAATCAGGTGGCTACTTTGTGAAAATAGTTTGATCTTGATAAGTTGAATAATTCTTTGTTTGGTTCACTATTGCTAGTATCAAGTTGAATTCAACAATCTTGTCATTGTCAAAACATGTTCTTGTAGTTTTCCTACTAAATTTTCTTGTTTAATCAGTGTTAAGAGTAAAAACTATAAGTCATTAGCTTTAGCTTAAAATCTGTTCACTTTTTATGAGCCAAGAGTCAAATAAAAAAGACAAAGGTAGAAACACCTTCATAGGCTTTCTCTCAACTTTTATTCAATTGTAGTATATGCCAAATTTATTTTTTGAAAGGTAGAAAAACAAAGACATGTGACTATTGTTCTTATTCACTTACATATTCAACCCTCCTCACTGTACATTAACTGTATATCATGCTTGTCTTTGCTTTTGGGAGGAGGGCATTTAATTTTTGGGACTTTGGGTTGAAGGCTTGGCTGAATTTTTCAGCTTATATAAAGAGTTTTCTTTCTCATTTAAGGGGTAACACATTGAATACATTCAAAAAATCTATCAACTACCAAAAATATGAGTGATACACTAATACACATCAGGGAGAAAACACTTCTTCCATTAAAAAAAATACGTTTACATCCTTACACCTTTAGATGTGAAAATTGAGAGAGCTAGAGTTGGAGAAAAACACTTAGAGTTAGTAGAAAAATAGAGTGAAAAAAAAGAAGAGTAAGAAACAAGAAAAAAAAAATAGCAAAGTCTAGAGTTGAGTTCAGTTTAAAAGGAAAATTTTCCAAAGGGTTGTTTGGAGGTTGTTGCTGTATCACTGCTGCTGTATGTTGCTGAGCTAGAATTTTGGGTCTGGTTTGTTACTTTACGTTGTTTCTTGGAACATTTTCTCACTAAGTAAATATACATCTATCCTTGTATTTCTTTTATCTTGAATGGATACTGTTTAAATATGAAATGTATTGGCACATTGTCAAGCATGTCTATGATTTTTTTGCTGTACAATTTTTATTTTGTTTTTTGCTGGATGGTTTTCTCCTTTATAGAAAGGGCTTAAAGTGCTCAAGCAGACACCACTTAGATGTCTTGCTTATGACCTACTTAAGGGGGCACAATTGGAAATTCTGAAATTACTAGCTTTAAGCTGTTGTACTATAACGTTGGCATGTATGTACTGTTCTTCTGTTGGACCAAAACGACAAAACAATCCTTATCCAATGGCGTGGTCCCCCATGACTTCATCACACCATATACAGCTTGGGTGGGATAGCCACGTAGCCTTCACCATAATGTGGGACAGAACCCAAAATGCAAGTAAAGAATACAGTTCAGTATGGCCAAAAGCTCTGCCGTCCACGGCAGCGATGGTAGCCGGAAAAAATATTTGCATTCTACACCCACCAATCACTTCCATTAAAAAAAATGTGTAATTAAAATTATACAATTAAATAAATTGACTACAATTGAACTCTCTGTTGCCGTAAAAAAACACACAACAAGTTTATGAATCCGAATATTCTCTTAAGATCCCAAAAAAAAAAAATATGAACATTCAAATGACTAAAAATACAGAAATTAAGGAAGTAAAGAAACAGAGTACTGAACAACTGATTTTTTTCTGGCGTACTTTTCTGGTTTTACTGGATGTATTGGTCAATTTCAGTCCGATCACGCAAAGGACACGTTTTCGAATACTTGGCAAAGCTGTAACTGATTCCGAACACATATTTAGGTGAGATCGACATGGAAACAGCTTCGAATACTGGCGTGATCGGTTATGCTATACTGAGATCGGAATGTTTCGAAGACAGCCGTTTAGCCAGATAACTTTAGATGAACTTATCCCATTTTTATCGGAACGGATCCAGCGCAATCCGCGGAACGTGGACAACTGCTGAAGAAACGTGGAGAGGTGGAGTTCTTCTAGGGTTGGGAACTCCACGCTTTAGCTCATCTATAAATAGACCCCTTATCTCTTATATTTTGGACTTACGTTGATCAGAAGAAGAATACCCCATTTACTTCATCAAACATATTACTCTCCATTACACCGTTGTTTCTACAAAAGTCTTTTATTGTTGTTGCAAGTAAAACCATTGTATTAAAACATCGACCATGGCTTGGCTCAAATCTGGAGGAGGATTCATCTCTTTCATCAGAGCACCAACCATCGATTCAGTACCATAAGCTTTATCATTCATTTATTTATTATTGTTATCTCGCTAGTTGTTCGTCATTTACATTGCTTAACATATCCGTTTATTGTCATCGATCTTGTTAATTTTCTGCTACTGCACTAATCACAAAACTGTTTCATTAAGTGTATTTCACCTAATATCGATCACATTAAAACGATAGTCTTTATTGTTTGGTTCGCGATATTAATTCCATAAAGTTCGTTTCATCAATCGTATCTTTATTGTTTTGTGTGAATTTGCCATCGGCTAAGTCATACAATCTCATATATTCATCATCGATAACTTATTTCTATCACGGCTTCATTCGTCGAATCTAGTTGAAATAGTTTGCTTGAGATCGAAATCAATCAGTTTGGCTGCTTTCGAAATTGTACAACATCGATTGATTGTGTTCGTTTAGTCTAATCATATTTGTTGATTCTGTCGTTTGATCTAGCATTCGATCATATCCCTCTTCGAATTGAACTTTAACATAATTTTATCGGATTCTTCATTTCATTCATTCGAATTTGATATTTGTAATGCATTCATTTTAACGTACGGACGACTTATTGTTCGTTAATGTAAACTGCATATCAAATCGATCAAATTGAGATATGAACGGTCGCCTTAGACTCAACTAAATACAAATTTAATTGTAAAACCTGAAATACGTTTTCTGGAAAATACAATTTGGTGCCCACCGTGGGGTCTAGGCAATCGATTTATTCCAAAATTTTAATCGTTTGATACTACTTACGTTTTCCTTTTTGTCTTACGATGGCAGATGAACGTAACATTGATGCAACCACCGCTTTGAACGGCCAGCAACAGCTCAACCCCAATAACGGGGTTCATGTTCCGGCAAATGATGAAGCGGTCGATGAATCAACCAATCAGGAGCAGGATCCTATTCGCGATGATGTTCCTACTGGTTCACGATTGAATGCACTTCAATGAAAACGACCCGGTATGGAACCCGCGGTCGAAACTGAGTCAATAGATACGAATTTGGCGCTGATGGCGTATTTGAGAAGGCATGATGATCAGTTTCAAATGATACGAGAAAAGTTGAAGATCCTGTCTAGCTCTATCGAAAACAGAGCGCCCACCTCCCCGATAATAGGGGGGCTTGCAGCGAGGGTCGGATTTGGAAGGTTGGGTAAGGCCCGTAGCTATGGGAGCTCCGGCCTCCATTACGACAGAAGTAAGAATGTCGGCTACGATGGAAACTTTGTTGAACGACATATTAGATAAGAAATTCAATGACATAAAATCATTTATGGAGAAACTGCCAAGTGTTCCGAAGTTAACGGATGAAGTCGCTAAGCAATCAATTTCAAAGCGTCTATTTCTACCAAGTGCAGGCCCAATACCCATCTCTAAAACCTTCAAGCTTCCAGAAAGTTTGAGATACGATGGAACTACAGATCCAAGGGATCATATTGACATGTTTTCGGTCGCAGTTCAGTTGAACGACCTGACTTCGGATGAGATCAATTCGGTTAGCCTAAAGAAGTTTTGTGAGACGTTGAAAGGGGCAGCGTTGAAATGGTATTTGCAGTTACTCGAAAATGATATAACGGATTTCGATGATATGGCGGCTAAGTTCATTCGAGCACACACTGGAGCCAAAAAGATAGAACAAGAGTGGAAGATATCTTGAACGTTAAGCAGCGACCCAGTGAAACTATCAAATAGTTTGTGAAACGGTTCAATGATGAGAAAATTCACAATCCAAACCTCGAGGAGAGGTGGGCTTGTCTGACTTTTGCTAATAAATTGCGCACCGATTCGACCGAAGCATGTGCGAGGTTGAAAGATCGTCTCAGGGAAATCAATGCATGGACCTTCGATGATTTACATCGTGAGTGTGAGCCAAAGATCAGGGCCGAGGAAGAGGAATTGCAGCTAGCCCGATATAATCATCAGTATGATCGACCACCACCACGGAGAATTGAGAAGGACAGGCGAAACTACAGGGACCAACGATGGGAACCCTACAGTTTCCCTCGGATGGGGAGCAACAACCACGAAGCTGGTAGCTCAAAGAATCAGCCGAAGAGGGGGCAGTCGAATTCATCTTCATCTCCGAAGGATCGACCACTACCTCCCAAAGTGGCAGAATATAATTTTTGTGTATCGACCTTGAATTTGGTGAATCACTTAAAGGGGATGGGTGAGAAGTTCGTGAAGTTTCCCGGTCGCATAAAAACAAATCCAAACACGAGGGATGAGAATTTATGGTGTGCATTTCACTATGATTTTGGTCATACGACGGAAGAATGTAAGGCGCTGCGATACGAAGTGGCTAGCTTATGTCAAAAGGGGCACTTGGTGGAGTTATTGACTGAAAGGGGGCGAAACAATTTTATTAAGAAAAAGGATGAAGAACCACCAAAAGCCCCTGCTCCTAGGAAAACGGTGAACGTTATCATTGGAGGAGATGACGTTTGTGGGGTAACTTACACTACAAAGAAGTATGCAAAGGTCTCGTTCACACGAGACAAATGGACATGGGATGATATGAACGATGAGATTGTGTTCGGGGATTTCGACTTCGATGAAAGAATTCATCCCCATCACGATGCACTGGTGGTAACGATGAGGATCGACGATGCCGATGTAAAGAGGGTGTTAATAGATGCTGGCAGCTCGGTTAACATAATACATTCCAGAGTAGTTGAACAGTTGCAGTTGAACGATAAGATCGTGCCTTGTTCAACGGTGTTATCGGGTTTCAATAATTCGAGCGAAGTGACCGTCAGAGAAATCACAATTAAGACATACGCGGAAGGCATTGAAAGTGATACATCGTTTCAAGTAATAAAAGGCTAATGGCGTACAACGTGATACTGGGTCGACCGTGGATCCATGCTATGGGAGCGGTGCACTCGACTCTACATCAAGTTGTAAAATCCCCCACTCTATGGGGAGTTTGTGAAATAAGAGGTGAACAGCAGGCTTCTCGAGAATGCTACTCGGTGGCTGTTAAGGATGGCGTTCGAAAATAGCAATCACAGTTAGCAGAATCCGTGGTCGAAGACTTCACTGCGACTCCGTCGTGTGCTCAACGAGTACAGTTAGCGGAGCCTGTAGTCGAAGATGAATTCACACCGATTCCGTCATGTGTTAGAGAATCATATAAATAAAAAGCTGAAGATTCTACGATAGAAGAATTAGAGGAAGTAATGCTATTCGATGACAAACCAGATCGGAAAGTATACGTAGGGGCAGAGCTGGATCCCGAAGTGAGGACGATGATCATATCTTTTCTCAAAAATAATTCTGATTGCTTTGCTTGATCCTACGCGGACATGATAGGGATCGACCGGAAGGTTGCCACACACAAGTTGAATGTCGATCCAAAACACCGGCCGGTGAAGCAAAGAAATAACCGAATAGACGATTCCGAAGGAAAGTTATCAACGATGAAGTAGACAAGTTGTTGGCAAATAGGTTCACTAAAGAGGTTAAGTACCCAGAATGGCTAGCAAACACTGTTGTAGAACCGAAGAAAAATGGGAAGTGGAGAGCATGCGTCGATTATACCGACCTTAACAAAGCTTGCCCAAAGGATTCGTTCCCACTACCTCACATCGACAAATTGATTGATTCGATGGTAGGACACGAAATGTTGAGTTTTTTGGATGCTTATTCAGGCTATAGTCAAATTTCGATGGATCCAGCAGATCGGGATAAAACTTCGTTCATCACAGATACGGGGACTTATTGCTACACAGTTATGCCCTTCGGACTCAAGAATGCTGGGGCTACTTATCAAAGTTTGGTTACCACCATGTTTAAGGATTTGATCGGAAAAACGATGGAGGTATATATTGATGATATGTTGGTTAAGTCATTAGAAAGAAAAGATCATTTGAGTCATTTGGAAGAAAATTTTACGATACTGAGGTGCTTCAACATGAGATTGAACCCGGAGAAATGCGCGTTCGGGGTCGGATCCGGCAAGTTCTTGGGATTCATCGTATCGCAAAGAGGAATCGAGGCCAATCCTGACAAAATCAAGGCGATCGAAAGCATTTCCGAAGATCTGACAACGGTGAAAGAAGTTCAGCAGCTGACTGGTAGAGTAGCCTATCTCAGCAGGTTTATCTCGAGGTCATCTGAACGATGTCACAAGTTCTTTTCAGTGCTTAGGAAAAACAAAAGCTTTGATTGGACACCAGAATGCAAAAAGGCCCTCAAAGAATTGAAACAATATTTGTCCAACCCTCCACTGCTCTCAAAGCCAGTCGAAGGAGAAATGTTGCTGGTCTACTTAGCTGTTTCTGAAGTGGCAGTAAGCGCTGTCCTCGTTCGCGAGGATGGAGGTAACCAATTTCCTATCTATTATGTTAATAAAACACTATTAGATGCAGAAACAAGATATCCACATCTAGAAAAACTAGCACTTGCACTAGTCACTGCCGCACGAAAGCTAAGACCTTATTTCCAATGTCATTCAATATCTGTTATAACTAGTTTTCCGTTGCGAAATATTTTACATCGGCCAGATCTTTCTGGTCGATTGATGAAGTGGGCGGTCGAACTGAGTGAATACGATATCACCTACCAGCCTCGCACCGCCATCAAATCTCAAGTTTTAGCTGATTTTGTAGCAGACTTTAGCGGTAACTTCTTCCCGGAAGAAAAGAAGGAAGAGTTGATGATGAGAGATCTAGATCCCGGAGTCTGGGTGATGTACACCGATGGAGCTTCAAACGTAAAAGGAACTGGCCTTGTAATATTATTGATAGCACCTACCGGTGAAAAACTCAGGTATGTAATCAAATTACATGCAAAAACTAACAACGAGGCCGAATATGAGGCCCTCGCTGCAGGTTTGAAGATCGCAAAAGACTTGAAAATCGAATGACTAGACATCAAAAGCGATTCTCAGTTATTGGTAAACCAAATCCAAGGGGATTTTTGTGTTTGAGATTCGAGGATGCAGCAGCTGCTCGAAAAGGTACAAAATCTTCTAACTTCTTTTCAGGAATGGAAGATAGCCCAGATCCCGAGGGAAGATAACATCGAAGCAGACGCCCTGGCCAACCTCGGTTCTGCAGCAGCCATCGATGGAGAACTTGACGAAACAATGGCTCATTACTTCAAAATCCCACTTTGTCGAAGCATCAAAGAGGAAAACACCGTTAATCATTTGGGATTGGAGAAACAAATATTTTTCCTATTTACAGGCAGGCACTCTTCCCGATGACAAAAAATCTGCCCGATCGCTTAAAGCTAAAGCGGCCAGATATTGCCTCGTAGACAACCAACTCTACAGGAGAATGTTCGGTGACCCTTTAACAAATGGACCAGATGAAACGAGTTACGTGTTGAGAGAGGTTCACGAAGGCGAATGCGGCAATCACTCGGGCAGCAAATCGTTGGTTCGAAAGATAGTCAGAGCTGGATACTATTGGCCAACGATCGTAGATGATGCCAAGGATTTCATTCGTAAGTGTGAGAAGTGTCAACGATTTAGCAACCTCATACATCAGTAAGCAGAGCCCCTTCATTCGGTCACGTCACCGTGGCCATTCAAACGGATTTGGTCGGGCCGCTTCCAACGGCGCCCGGTGGGGTAAAATTTATTTTAATTCGAACGGATTATTTTTCTAACTGGGTAGAAGCAATTGCTTTGGCTAAAATTCATGAACAGGAAGTCATCACGTTCATTCATCAAAATATCATATGTCGTTTTGGGATCCCGAAAGAGATCATATGCGACAATGATAAACAGTTCGTGGGGAGACGAATCACAGATTTTATCGAAAAGTGGGGGACCAAGCGGATTGCATCGACACCTTATCACCCCAGCGCAAACGGACAAGATGTGTCTTCAAACAAAACAATTATTGAGTATTTGAAGAAAAGGATGGATGAGTCAAAGGGCAATTGGCCGAACGAACTCCCCGGAGCACTGTGGGCTCACCGAACAACGGTGAAACATAGCACCGGAGAAACTCCATTCTCACTTGTCTATGGAACAGAAGCATTGATTCTGGTGGAAGTCGGTGAACCTAGCCTTCGGTTCGCTCACTTCACCGATGAATCAAATAGAAAAGCCATGCTGGTGAAGCTGGATCTGATCGAAGCAAAAAGAGATATAGCACTAGTTCGAATACAAGCACAGAAGCAGAGGGCGGAAAACTACCTCAACAAAAAAATCAGGTATCGAGTTTTTAATGTAGGTGATTATGTACTGAGGATCAAAAGATCGAAGAAGGATGAACCAAACGAAGGCAAACTGGGAGAAAATTGGGAGGGACCCTAGCGGGTCAAGGCAATAATAAGAAAAGGTTCATACCAGCTCGAAACAATAGACTCCAAGCCAGTCGACTTCAATTGGAATATCACACAATTGAAGAAATATTACTTTAAATTCTATGGTATCATCAAATTTCATTTCCTTTTATAATTTCCATTTCCCCTCCATCGGGAGCAATTGTTTAATCAATTATTTGATACTAACATTTTTAGATGATAGGCATAGTTGGAATCGAATGATGACAAACATCACCCACGAACACTTGAGCTCGAAATGCTCCAATCAGGGTCGATAAGTCTGACGGACATTCTAACATGGTCTTCATCTATAACGATTCTTTCGGTGTTTGTCTTTCAAGGATTTTATTTCAGATGTCAAAAATCGAGGTCCAGTGTTCGACTGCTCATACTTCACACCCAAACACTAGGGGGGATGGAATTAGTTGGATGGTCACACACTCGAATACTGGGGACTGCCCAGGAATCGGGGACTTCCCATCGAAGATAAAGACGAGATCGATTGAAGACAATACTGGGGACTCGTTCAAAATTCGACAAAGGCTCGAGACCCCAACTCTGTCACTTGAACTGGGGACTCGTTCGTTTTTAAATCGAACTAGGGGCTCGTTCCAGTTTGTCGAAAACTTCAAACCCCAACGCTTTTACTCGAAATTGGGGGTTGTTCGTTTAGATGAGGCATGCAATATGTAAACGATCCATTAGCGATCAAGAAATTTCTCAGTGCCTTCAAACGGCCACATCATGTAACTGATCGAATCAACCGATCCTAAAATGTATCAAGCGCCCGATAGCAGCCAACATTTCAATAATAACAACACTTAGTCATATTTACGAGTTTTACACTTATTGACTCGTGTTATCGGCCTATACATTGATGAATTTTTTCCGTTCACTTAGTCAAGTTACGTCCTCTACACTTGTCAATTCGTGTTTCTGGTCTCTACATTGGTGAATCTTACAATTCCAATTTTTCGCAAGTGTTTAAAATAATTTCCCTTTCCGAACCTAAAGGCGTTCGAAGAGTGCATTACGTGAAAGTGAGACGTCATTCTTTACTACGCACTAAAGACACTGGGCCCCAATCACATTTTTCCGACGACAATAGTTGAAAAGTCAAAATTTCCGAACGATTAAACTAAACCTATCTTTGTAAAACAACAAAGCGATAAGAGGAAATGTCTGAAGAACATAATTCATTCATTCGAAAATATTTACATTGGTCAAAAGACCTCATCATATCAAAAACAAAAAGACCAAGTTACTGGTCAAAACAACTAAAGTTCAGATTACCACTCATTCATCTCCGTCAAAGCCTTCATCGGAAGAACTTGCAGGGAGACCAAGATCTTCACGAGCCAACCTCACAATGGCAGCGGCATCATTCAGTTCAGTGGGAATGTCAATACTCCGATCCAACATCTCTCTAAGGACATTGCGCCTCAACTCAGCAAGGATCAAGTCCTTCTTCTTCTCAAACTCTTCCTCGAGGTCGCGCCTTAAGATGGTCGATACCTTTTGAAGCAATAGGTTCCTCTCCGATAGACTGTCAGTCTGAACTTTTAAGTCTTCGTTGCCTTTACGAAGAGCGTTCAGCTCCTCGAACATGTCAGCCAACTCCCGATTTTTGCTCTCCAAAGCAGAGTTGAGTTCGGCCATTCTCAAATCCGAACTGGCTTCGTGTTCGCTTAGCTGCTCGTTTAAGGCTCGAATCCGAGACTCTAACTCTGATTGGAGAAGGGCATGCTCATTCGCGCTCTTGTCAAAGTTGGCCAGAAGTTCAGCATGCTTGGTCTCCACAGCCTGCAATTTTCGGTGCAGCTCTTCCCCCGCCGAAGTAAAATGAACGATTTGCTTGTTTAACACTTTGGCCCCATCTTGAACTTGGCGAATCCAATCAGCTGTCTCGATTGCCATTATGCAATTCTGAAAATAAGTCACAAGTGAGATTCAAAGGGAAGAAAGAAAATAAGTGAGTTTATGCAAAGGGAAGGAAGAAAATAAAAGGTTTACCCTGAAGGCGCCAAAAGAAATCAGTGAAGGTAAGCTCAGATCTTCATGCGTGTTCAAGCGAGCCTGTTCCATCGGGTCAATAACATCGAAAAGGTAATCCGCAAGCCGCTTTAGGCACCTGAGCAAGTTAACATTGTGCGGCACTGTTATCGTCAGCGATCTGTCGCCCAATGCTTCAGACTCGCCCAGAGCAGCGAAGGCAGCAGCCTCTTCACCTCGAGGAAGAGATACGATCGGATCAGCGTGATCTGTACTAAAGAACGACGAACCCGTCTCTTCTTCGTATTGGGATTTCGACGTCGCCATTGGCTGATCCAAAGCTGGCATCTTTCCTTTTGCCGGATCCCTTTCCTCAAGGTCCCGATCAAGGCTTTGATCATCGCCTCTCGAGCCTCAGGCACGACGCCCAAAGAAATTATGGCACCCTCTCTACTGGGCAAACCTACCGAGCCTGAAGTGACTTCTTCGGCTATAGGAGATAGGTGAAAATCGTCAACGGAAAGATCTCCTTGTTCAGCCGCTTTAAGTTGAATAGCTGTCTCTTGGGGTCTTTCCTTCACGGGTTTTTTGGGACGCCTCACCAGTCGGTTAGATCCCGATTCGTCTCAAGCCTCTTCTTCCTCGACGTCAATATTAGAGGCCATTCCTTCGGTGGCTTTCGCCGCTGCAATAGCTGAGCTTGTCCCAGCAATCACATCCTCAATGGTTTGGGCGTAGCCGATGAGCTACCCCCTTGCCTTTTTTCCACTACCTTGGGCAAATATTTACTCTTCAAATCCTGAAAGGATTTCTTCTTCTTCGGAGGAGGAGGAGCGTCATCGACCTTCTCATCGCCGTCGACTTCAATTTCCTCATCGCTGGGCTCGCCTCCGGTACCTATGATGCCTACGAAAATTTAAAAATCAGCGAAGGAACAAATCAAGATACAAGCTCAGTGCTAATTCAAGAAGAGAACTTCCTATGATTTTTGGCTATAAGGGTTTTCAGAGCTGCGACCGGTTTCCAAGCCCTCTGGTCGTTGGTCGTCTTATCTAGAACTCTGATCAGCCACGGCACGATGTCAGCAACTTGGTCGATCAAGACTCTGTCGATTGAAAATGGGAAGATAAGTTTTTCCAGGCTGAAGCTACAAGTTTACTCAAAAGGGAAAGAAACGGACAAAACGCTTACGAGTTCGGTTCCACACGCTTGGAAGCGGCTCCCTTCCGGGCGCGGTCAATTGCTCCGTTGGGATGAAAACAAAACGTTGATCCCACCCCTGAAGGTCGTCATCGTTGTCGGAAATCAAGGCCCACCGGCCTCGTTTCGCCAAGTTAATCACCCATCCTTTATAAACTCGAGGGGAGTAGATATTGAGAATGTGGCGAAGTGTCAATTCCACTTCCACCTTCTCTGCAATCCATCGCATGATTACCACCGTTCTCCATATAGCCGGAGAAAGCTGTCCGATACAGACATTGTACAGGTTGCAAAATTCCTCGATCACATTGTCAACTGGAAGAGCGAACCCGATGGTGAAAGGATAGGTCAGCACCACTGAATGACCTTCGATGTGGGTAGCCAGAGTCGACTTCCTCGGAGGACACATCACATCGATTTCGCCAGTCTTCCAACCACAATCTTCTCGAACTCGTGGTATCGACTCCGGCAAGATCGCACAATATACTGAATCGATCGGAATGTTCTTCTTATTATTCTTCTCCGCTTCACTTTGAACACTGACCTTGCAGTCGTTCTAATAAGTGAACTTCTTCGGAAGAATTTCTGAATATGACTTTTTAGGACCAAAGTCCTTTATTTTTCTTTCTTTTCGCTTTTTTCCCTTCTTATCTACAGAAGAGTCGGCGGCGGTGGAAATCTACTCCTCCACCACGCCGGACTGCGGCGGGGTTGTGGCGGTAATAGCGGTAGAAGCAGTAACTTCAGCATCGACTATGTTCTGAGAAGATAAAGACATTGTCAAGCACAAATTGAACAGTTTGAATAATTAACTTAAAGATTTGAAGCAGAAATTGATGAAAACCAGTGAGAAATTTTGAGATTTGCTTGAAGAAGTTGGAGAATTCTAAGAGTTTTGGAAGTTGTAAAGTTTGTAAAATGGTTTTGAAGCTGATATTTATAGGGCAGAATTCATCATTGCCTCGGTAACCGATGAAAACTGTCACCACATGATGGCTGACACGTGCGGTGATGGGAAGTTGAAGTGACGGTTCGACGTTTCAAAATGGAGGGACACGAATGCTCCACGTGTTTTCCCACCTAAAATTTCAAGCCACTTGCCAAGTATTACGGACACACGCTTGGCAAGTGGGGGACTATCTGTATTGGTCAATTTCTGTCCGATCACGCAAAGGACACGTGTTCAAATACTTGGCAAAGCTATAACTGATTCCGAAGACATATTTAGGTGAGATCGACATGGAAGCAGCTTCGAATACTGGCGTGATCGGTTATGCTATATTGATATCGGAATGTTTCGAAGACAGCCATTTTAGCAGATAACTTCAGATGACCTTATCCCATTTTTATCGGAACGGATGCAGTGCAATCCGCGGAACGTGGACAGCTGCTGAAGAAACGTGGAGAGATGGAGTTTTTCTAGGGTTGGGAACTCCACGCTTTAGCTCATCTATAAATAGACCCCTATCTCTTCTATTTTGGACTTACGTTGATCAGAAGAAGAATACCTCCTTTAGTTCATCAAACATATTACTCTCCATTACACCGTTGTTGCAACAAAAGTCTTTATTGTTGTTGCAAGTTCAACCATTGTATTAAAACATCGACCATGGCTTGGCTCAAATCTGGAGGAGGATTCATCTCTTTCATCAGAGCACCAACCATCGATTCAATACAATAAGCTTTATCATTCATTTATATATTATTGTTATCTCGCTATTTGTTCGTCATTTACATTGCTAAACATATCCGCTTATTGTTATCGATCTTGTTAATTTTCTGCTACTGCACTAATCACAAAACTGTTTCATTAAGTGTGTTTCACCTAATATCGATCACATTAAAACGATAGTCGTTATTTTTTGGTTCGCGATATTAATTCCATAAAGTTCGTTTCATCAATCGTATCTTTATTGTTTTGTGTGAATTTGCCATTGGCTAAGTCATACAATCTCATACATTCGTCATCGATAACTTATTTCTATCACGACTTCATTCGTCGAATCTAGTTGAAATAGTTTGCTTGAGATCGAAATCAATCAGTTTGGCTGCTTTCGAAATCGTACAACATCGATTGGTTGTGTTCGTTTAGTCTCATCACATTTGTTGATTCTGTCGTTTGATCTTGCATTCGGTCATATCCCTCTTCGAATTGAACTTTAACATAATTTTATCGGATTCTTCATTTCATTCATTTGAATTTGCTATTGTACTGCATTCATTTTAACGTACTGACGACTTATTGTTCGTTAAACTGCATATCAAATCGATCAAATTGAGATATAAACGGTCGCTGTAGACTCAACTAAATACAAATTTAATTGTAAAACTTGAAATACGGTTTTTTGGGAAATAAACTGGAGACACAAATTTTTGTTGATAGTACTATGTGTCTTTCTGTTCTTTTTCTCCAATTCCTTCTTTGCAGATATTCAGCCTACATACTCTTGAGCTTTTCAGTTTGCCTTCTCGCCATCCCTTTCATCTACACATGGGTGAGTTGTTGCATATAAGATTTTATCTTTGTAATTTTGTTTAGCACCGAAAAAATTAAAGTGCAGGAGGGAATTTTACCAAAAGTTTGGAGAAATAAGAAAACAGAAATAATGGAGATAACTCTCCAAAAGAAAGAGACGAAGAGAGTATAGAAGTGAGGAAGAAAATGGTAAAGTAATAGAATAAACGGAAAAGGGTCATATCTACCCCTCTACTATCAAATATTAGTTATAACTCACCTCCGTTATACTTTTGCTTGGTATCTACCCCTGCCGTTAAGAAAACTCACATATTTGCCCCTACTTTTAACGGAGCAATGTTCCAACCTCACTACTGCCACGTGGCGCGCATCCAAGCAATGATCCATTTTTTTTAACCCAATTAAATCATTCTATTTCTTGTATATGTTTAATTTTATAAATTATTCATTTACTTAATTTTAGATTTTTGAAATTATAAAATGATGCAGCTAGTTTATCCAAATAGATCATACTCATTCGTTAATTAAGGATGAATCTTTAATTAATGTCACCCATCTTTCTCTCTTCTCTCTCTCTCCTTTAATTTTTTTTAATTGTAAAATTCTGGTGCTTTCATTTGTGGCTACTAATAATTATTTGTGAAAATTTCATCAAATCAATTATTTGAAACTTTTGTTTACCAATATATCTATGTATTATTAACAGTGTGCAAAATCTATATTTTTTATTTGTACAAATATAAAGTATTTATATATTTTTTCAAATATATACTTAATATGCACCAAATATAATTTTAACAGTGTTAATATAATGCGCATGTGTGTGTATGTGTGTGTGTGTGTGTGTATATATATATATATATATATATATAGTGTATTAAATATTTATTTATTCACTAATATTTTTGCATATAAGCTCTTATTATTTATCATGTATTCATCTATTATTTATGACTCATTATATTTATGTTGAACATAATATAGACATGATATGTAGTATGTATACATTCCGTATTATGCATTTTTTAAATTTAGTTATCAAAATATTTTTATATGAATTTATTACGTATCATGTATATATCTGTTATTTATATTTGTATGTTATGTGTATTTCAATTGAGACTAACTTTGAATTTCATAAAACTAAAACTAAAAAGATAGCAGCCATAATTCGTGGGATTCAGTTTGATCGGTTCCCTTAGATGACGCCTAATATCTATTAAAGAGACAAATAGTCTTAATTCTAGGCAACAAATATTTACCAATTTTTTACTTTTAGTATTTGATTTTCCCGTATAATTGACTAAAAGCTATGCTATTTTTTATTTGGGGTTAGAGAAAATTAATACACTATATATAGGCAGTTATTTATAATTTTTTGCCCAAAAAAAATCATATCCAAGTATATAATCATATCCAATCATATAATTTTTGGCTTGACAATATCGTCCGAAGAAGAACTAAAAAAAAAAAATACCGCTGTTTTGTACCCCAAACTCGCCTATGAAAATTCTTAAAAAATATCAAGATATAATCTTTTTTTGTTAATTGTTAGACACGTGGCAAAATTAATTGTAAAATATTATGTTTTTTACATTAGCTAATTGTACCCGAGATTGATTATTGGGTGTTCTAATTTGGGTTAAAGGTTTTGGTTACTAATTGAGGCTATAAAAAAAAAAGGTGAGGCTTTAGATTAGTGCCACGTGGCGAAGGCAAAGCTGGGGTGGGGTCTCTGTTAGATGGAGGGGTAGATATATGAATTTTCTTAACGGCAGGGGTAGATACCAAGCAAAAGTATAACGGAGGTGAATTATAACTAATATTTGATAGTAGAGGGGTATATATGACCCTTTTCCGTAGAATAAAAGTTATTTAAAGTTACTTTTTGATTAAATGCTGTACAACTGGTCTCACAGAGACTTTGGCTGCCCCACCACTTTCCCACGAAGGAGCTTTTAGTACTTACCATTTCACAGACTTCACTTTAATTTTAATATGTAATATATTCGTTTTCGAACGTACAACATAAAATAAAAGTTCCCATAAGAATGACGCTAAATTATCCAAATTTGGCTAATGAGAGTTTCAGTGTAATCATATGACAGTTTCAAAGTAATCCTACATTTTCTCTTTATCCGTTTGGCCATAAATTCCAAAAATATTTGGAAAAGTGTTTTTGGAATTGGGTTGAAAAATGATATTTGGATTTGCTTGGACATACATTTCATTTGAAAAAAGTAAAATTTTGTGAGAGAAGTAGTAACTTTTTTTGAAAAACTTGAAAAAGTGCTTTAAACCACTTTTTGGTTTTTCAAAAACAGTTTTTCAAAAAAAATCGAAAAGATCACAAGATTTCATGGACAAACACTTTTTCAAAAAGTTTTTAAAAAAGGAAAAAAATTTGCATGGACAAACAGGTCTACATGACACCAAAAGCTGGTTTATTGATTCACCTTCCATATGTATCAAAAAGGAGCTGATAGCATTATCATATGGTGAAGTTTTTTACGAATATCTTCCACACTTTTTTTTACTGAAAGTTCCAAAATGAAGATCTATATAAATAATGTGATTAGTTCATAAATAAGGGGAGATTTTTGAAATTTATGGTCAAAAGTAATTTATAGATATTTTTGTTGCTATAAATTATCTCATTAAAGGTAAAAATGAAAGTGTATTTCCTAATTTTGAAATAGATCATTCTTTTTTAAACGGGCTACAAAGGAGATAGATTTATTATTTTTTTGACTGAGAGAGTAGCGGTTTGTTTTAATCACTTCATACAAAAATTACTTTTCTTACATGAGTTTGTCCAATTTGTAGATCAAAAAACAAGAAAAATCATCACCAAATTAATTTACACCTAAAAACCCACATTTTAAATTTTAAGCTATTTTATCAAAAATAGATAACTTATACTAAAAAATTAATTTATTTTAGACAAAAATTTTCACAACACTATTTATTTATTTCTTATTCTTAAGTATAATAAGGTCTCATTCCTTTCTTAATAAACACTTTGTAGCCTCTTTAAAATTTCAGCTAGAATTCTTAGTTATCTAATTATATTTAGTTTGCAAACAATGGTTCCCATAAAGACAATTCTAATAGATAAGTAGTATTTAATAACCAACATGTATAATACACTATATACCTAAATATTTCTAAAAAAATTCGTCAACACCTGGGTCCGACAATAAAGATAAAAAAAAATAAGATAGAAATATAGGAATAATACTATTACTAATTTTATAGAAATAGCTCGATTGCTATCTAGAAAAATTCTACAAAACAACAAAATACAAAAGGAAAAATATATAGAGCAATTTAAGAGTATAACTATTGCGCAAGCGCAGGCAGACTAGTTCTAGTTGTTAAAGAAAAGGCTTTGGAAAATAAATTTGTTTAGAAGTTGGGCCAGGCCGGTTTCATTTCCATAAACAAGCTTCACTTTATGGCTAAATGCAAATTGATAGGTCATTTGATAATTAGAATCAGATCAGTTTAACTTTGAACGAAGTTAAAATAGGATATTCAGTGCAAACCAAAGTTGGTGCCAAGTATGAAAAACAAGTAATAAATAGGACATTTTTGCAAATAAAAGCCACTGCTATCTCCAACAACGGACAAAAGAGTTTGGGCCTTGGCAATCTGTTACTCTATAAACTTGCAAAAAGTTTCACCCAATGCCCTCAATAAGATCTGGTCTTACCTAATTGTCCCCACTTACAAATATTTTAAATAAATTCTCTTCACATCATACTCTCCCTATGAAAAGACTATTTTGCCCCCGACCTACTTAATTCACGCTGAACGGGTTTTTTTCTCTCTTTCCCCATTCCTGGCCTCCTTTTTTTTTCTCTGTGTGCGAGATTTGGGGTTTTTTATTCTCTCTTTTTCGTATATTTGCTCTATTATTTTTTCGTTATATTGTAATTTTTATTACGCGTAATCATTTATCTACATTTATTTTTTCCTGTTATTTTTTTATACTTATTGTTTATATATTTATCGATTAGTTTTTTCCATTTCGATATATGATTGTTGAATTAAGTTTGAGGTTCTTGTAAATTTTTTTGCTTGTGTTTGCTTGATTCCGGTGATTTGAAGGTTTTTATTGCCTATGGCTATTAGATATTCATGTTGTTGCATAGAGCTTAAAATCTTGACCATGGCCAATAGTTGCATAGACTTTCTCTGCAAGTTGCTTATTGCAGTAGAGTTTAAAGTCTTGGCTATTGCCAATACTTGCAGAGATGTTCCGTGTAAGTTGTCGCTTCCACCAGAACTTAGAGTCTTGGCTATTGCCAAGAGTTGCAGAGACTTTGTCTCCAACTTGTTCACTGTAGTAGAGGTAGAAGTCTTGGCGATTGCCAATACTCTTAGAGATTTTTAGTGTAAGGTCCTCCTTGCAGCAGAACTTAAAGTCTTGGCTATTGCCAAGAGTTGCAGAGATTTTCTTTGCAAGTTTTTCACTACAATATAGGTAAAAGTCTTGGCAATTGTCAATACTTGCAGAGACTATTTGTATAAGTTGCTCCTTCCACTAGAGTTTAAAGTCTTGGCAATTGTCAATACTTGCAGAGTCTATTTGTACAAGTCGCCCCTTCCACTAGAGTTTAAAGTGTTGGCTATTGGCAATAGCTGTAGAAACTTTTTCTGTAGTTTACTCTTTTCATCAGTCATGCGTTCAGTAGTTGTCATTGTATGTTTGTATATGGTCTTTTCATTATTGTTTCATTGTTTTGTTATTATGTGTTGTCATTATTTTTTTTTTAAATTTTGCATGTAATGGATATTGAATCTTCAATCCCCTGATCCTGATCATGTACATTTTGATGTGGTGGATGATTTTATAAGTCAGCCAAGATCTTCTGGTAAATTCCAAGGCAAAAATGTGATGTGGGCGATGAATTTCCAAATTTTCGTTTGTTATCTCCGTCGCAAGGTGATCCGTATAGTAGTCCAAATGAGACATTTAATACTACAAAAGAGTGAGATAAAGCTGTTGAGTAGTTTTTAATTACATGTATTTCGTATTTACTGTGTTTGTTGTGTTTATGTAAACAAGTACACTTGGATGTTCGATATTTTTGTTATTTTAAAGACTGAAGTTGCTTTGAATCGGATAAACTGGAAGTGTTGGCAATTGCAGGACATCAAGGCATTTTAGTTGTTGTGGAGTGAACACATTTAGATGGAAAGTCTTGCCAATGGGCAAGACTTGAATTCTAGTTAATTAATTCCAACTCTAATATTATATAATTAATTTAAAATTGATAAATAATTCATGGAGGGTTGTGCTGGTAATGTTATTGCTAAGACTTGGTGTCAATTTAGTTGTCAATATTATTGCCTATGGCAAGACATCAAGGCAAGTTAACTATTTTTAATATTAAAGTCGATAAATAAGTTTTGGTAGGAACTATCTTACCCTTTGCCAAGACTTTACGTCAAGTTAAATTGAATTGATTATCTGTATGAGTGTAAATTCTTGGCTATTGTCAATAGTTCTGTTTATTGATACTATTAACTTTCCAATCACGTTTGATTTTTAAAAATATTTATAATCAATAACTGCCCTTCCTTTTGATGCAACACCATGCTATGATCAGCTTCATTCACAAAGAAGCGGTATTTTCTGACATGTCATTTCTTTTAACAACTTCTACTATGAAGCAGAATTTTCTGAAATTCTCATCATTCTTCAGTAGATACATGCAAGTGATAAGTTCTTGATCATTTGTTACTATCATGCCTCTGCACCTTTCTAAATTCGTGTCAAACCTTATCTTTGGTTCACTTTCATCAATGTTGATGGTTAGAGCATTACAAATTTCTTTTTCAAATACGTGGTAGCTTATACCGTTTTTGACAAGTATCAACTTTATGTCATGGTTGATGTATTTGCTGTTTGCATCCCATTTCCCATTATAAGCTATATAAATATAGTGAGTTGCCATAGTGCTAATCCTGCACATAACCAAGATGAATGATATGCTTAGAATTTCGTACTCAGATCGCTTTGATAGAAGCAGGATCATGGGTAAAAGTGATGCCCTTTGTGGGCTTAAGATCTTGCAAAGAAGTCTCTCCTAGGTGCCTATTGCATCAGAGCAGCCACTCTTGGCAATAGCCAAGACTTGCAGAGACTTTGTCTGCAAGACCCCCATTGCAACATGTCTTAAAGTCTTGGCAATAGGCAAGAAGTCTCCCCTAGGTGCTTAATTGTCAAGACTTGCAGAGACTTTGTCTGCAAGGACCCCATTGCAACAGGGCTTTAAGTCTTGGCAATAGGGAAGAAGTGTCTATAAGGCCTAGAGACTTTGCCTACAAGCCCCCCATTGCAATAGGGCTTAAAGTCTTGGAAATAGACAAGACTACAAGCCTCCCATTGCAGTAGAGTTTAAAGTCTTGGCTATTGCTAATACTTTAGAAATTTTCAGTGTAAGTTTCCCTTTGAAGCAGAACTTAAATAGCCAAGACTTGCAGAGAATTTCTCCTGAAGTTGGCCGCTGCTAGAGGGCTTAAAGTCTTGGCAATAGCCAAGAAGTCTTTCTCAGGTGCACCAGAGCTTAAACTCTTGCAGAGACTTTCTCTGCATGTTTGGCACTTGCAACAGGCCATAGAGTCTTGGCAATAGGCAAGAAGTGTATGTAGGGTGCTGATTGCACCAAAGCTTAAACTCTTGGCAATAGTTGCAGAGAACTTTACCCTTGTAACAGGGCTTAAAGTCATGGAAATAACCAACAGTCTGTGACATGTGCTAATTGCAGCAGAACTAGAAGTCTTGGCCATTTTCTCTGCAAGTCCGCAAGGCAAAGTCTTGGCAATAGGCAAGACTTTTCCAGAATTCATAGTCTTTCTGCAATTAATACAGATAATTTTTTTTACAATTACTGTAACCAATCTAATGTCATGTGTGTCTATACAATATATTTTTTTGATTATTATGAATAAAATTCATAGCTCGTCTGGTCTATATAGAATTTTTAATCAAAGTTAAGCATGATACATATGAAATTATAAAGAAATTAACTGAGGTTTTAGTAAATTCAATAGCAATTTGAAAAAATCTTACGTTGAATCTTCGCTTGAACGGAGAAATCTGTAAAAGGAATGGGTTTTTAGGATTTTCTTGATCGCGTGAATGGAGAAAAGGAAGGGGAGGGACTAGGCGGGTCTTTTTATTGGCTGTGAGGGGTATTTTCGTCTGGAATAAGTTTCATTAAACTAATGGAGGGAATTTTTGCTAAACTACTGTTATTGAGGGCATTTTGGCAAACCATTGCTTCCGGTGTCATATTTTTGCAAATCAGCCATAAACTTGAATTTTAGGCTTAGCACCACTATAAGGTCATGTCTTTTGGCCAATAGCCATATATTGTTAAAGATGAAGGAGCAGGTCACCCTTTACTAGAAATTATAAGATAAAAGGCTATTTTTCCATTTAATAGACCAGTCACCTTTTTTACGTGTCTAAAAACAAAAGAAATGAACACTCAGTACATATTACAATATGATAAATGGATCTAAATTCTTATCTTTCCATAATAATGCAATCATTTTAAGTGTGTCAAAGCACAAATTAAACGTTTAGACTAGTTTAAACAAATAAGGTTCGATGTTTACATGAGATTCACTAAATTGGAAAATTCGAATGGACAACATGTCCACGGATAATCTCCGATAGAGTTTTGTCAATGAACTGACGACTTTCACCTTAATCAAAGCGTAACAAATAAGAAAATGGCAAATACAACAAACATAATTCACAAGAATCGAAACGCGTCAATCAAGCAACTATACTTGGCATAGGATTGAGGGTGCCTAACTCCTTCCCCAGAGTCAAATGAGATCCTTAGCCAGATTCTCTAACACAGACTATTGATGAGTCAAAGGTGATCTAAAGGTACCTTTTCAGTGACTTGGCACACCTTTGAACATGTCAAGTAGCGATTCTGAATCTATTAATAATTTTGTATATTTAAAATGCCTAGTCACAACCTTTAAATAAACACTTACTTCTTTTATAAAAAATTTAGGGCGTGACAGGTACGTGTGAACCATTTAAAAGCCAGCCCGATGGGAAGAAATTCTTTCCTTAGCGCCAGGAGAAAGAATGATAACGAAATCAGGTCATTTGCATATGCTGGATGCTCATAATGTCACTCTCTGTGACTGCGGAAGGGTGGAATTCAATGAGGAGGTTGCTATTTTCACCCTCTTATTTAGGGGTTTGGCCCATCATGCGGCCATCGTTTTCAAAATTGAAAGAATTGGTGAGGTAATCTTGCGCTCTGAAGTTTGCTGGGAGAAAGCTTAGACCTTGTGCCATGATGATAATATTAGCAGGATTAGAAAGGAGATTATATTTTGAAGAAGAGTTCTTGAAAATCTTTGGAAGGTTGTAAATAAAATTTATACGTACGACGTATACATACACGTCTGGGCTGGAAATGCAATGATCTCAATCACGTGGGATCATAATTATGATAGCTGCAGTTTAAGTGATATGTATCCCCATAATTACAGGATGTGAACAGAGCAGCAGTATTAGGAAGATATGCGGAAAGCCCCTCCAATCATTAGGGGACACGTCGTTGTACTAAGGAATTTGCATTTAATACGATGCACGCGAAGAGGCAAGGAGGCAAGCATCAGTACCGTCACACTTTCGTCTGCTATCACGCTTCTTTCACTTCCTGACTGCTTGCGTCAGTACTCAGCAAGTGGGAGAGACTGACTGTATAGGCAAAAATATACCGCCTATTGTTATGGGGATACGAGTCTAGCTGGCAAAACTAGACTTATCCTACAAGTCACCAGGGACTGAGGATATACGCCTGCTCCAGCCAACAACCATTTAGACGGTTTGGCCATAGGGCGTAGGGCACACATCCCGTCTCCTAGGATTTACAGTCTCCTAGTTAGTGTTTAGTATACAACCGCCTTGAGTTGTAGGCCCATGACCTTATTAGTATTTGTATTTTACCTTATTTAGGACTGGGTATCACTACTATAAATACTCTTTCTTACATTGTATTATAGACAAGACATAATTTGCCTCCGAAGTCGGCTACTCTCAAGGAATAAGAATTACTTTTCTTTTTCTATTATTTCTTGCTTAATTACTTGTCTTTACTTTCATCGTATTTACTTACTTTTCCCATCGTAATTTACCATATTGCTTATGACCTCATTCATAATTAATTATTTAACCTAGATGTACAAATTTGAAGTGCTACCTTGGAGGCAGCACTTGTCAAGTTATACTTGAAGTACTGCCTCGAGGTAGTACTTGTCAATTTATAACTTGAAGTGTTGTCCCCCGAGGCCATTTTGCTAAACCATTCTTAAGTGAGGAAAAAAATCACAATCAAAGATAAGGGGTACATGTAGTGAAAATTTCTGTTCTCTCCTCCTCCCTTAATTGAGCTTCCTTTTCTTCATAAAAATTCTAACATCTTTGGGATATTGAGAATCTCATTTCACATAATTAAATTAAATTAAATTTTATTCCCTTCAAATGCAAACTACTATTTTTATATTTTCATATATTTTTAACTTCCTACAAGTATATTTTATTCCTTGCTTTCCCACGAAGTCAAGTTGGAATTTATGGAATAGAAGAGCGTGCATTTTACTTTTCTTTTGTTTTATTCTTTTTGGTGAAAAACTAATTCCACGTTTAAACATTCAGAAAAGCAATAATCTAAGAAAATATCTCCCCAATACTTTTTTATTTTTTAGAAAAAACGTACCTGTTTATGCCTAAAGATTGCCCAATAAGTTAAACAAATAAATTATAAGAGAGTCACAAGCAAAAAGAAAATACTAGGGAAAAGTAATTAAAGCAGAGAAACAGAAATCGTAATCTTTAAAAACAGGCAGATTCTTAGAGATCGTTTGATGATCAATGGGTGAATTGCACGAATAAGGAAAAAGGAGCATGGCCTTAAAAAGTTGAGCTATTTTTTAGTGGTCTTAAAGAATTGAGAACTTTATATTAAATGAAGTTGAAAGTATAAAAATACCCTTACTAATAGATAACTTTCCGTACTTACAGAAATGTCACAACACCTTATTAAATCCAAAATTTAAAAAATGTCACTGTTTCCTATAAAGTAGAAAACAATATCAGTCAGACTGTATTTCACGTCCATTTTCTGAATAAATAATGCTCATACATAAGGTAGAAAAAAACGTGTCAATCCGTTTGTGTTTCACATCTATTTTGTGAATAAATAAAGCCCAATCATGATCGTTTCTCTCATATAAAAAGATTAAAATAAAACACAACATAAGACAAATCCAGTATCATTTCATCATACAATGAGCAAAAATTTATGTTCATTTTGTAAATAAATGATGCCAAATCAGCCTTAACTTTATTGATTCACAAAAAATTACTTTCAAGTGCTTATATATTTAGAAATAACGACGATCCGACTGTATTTATGCATATAATTGTGTATATTTTGTGAAGAAATGAGGCCAAAGCAGCCTCACTTCACACATCCTTAAAAAGACCTTTGAGTGCTTATATATTTCAAAATAACGACAATCTAGCTATGATTATGCATAAGTTGAACAAAAAAATTTATCCATTTTGCAAACAAATGAGTCCAAATTGTCTTTTCTTTGTTCATCCATAAAAATACAGATGAGAAAAAAAATTAAGACAATTAGGCCTTATATACTCATAACTAAGAAAAAATATTATATTTATTTTACAAGCAAATGACACTACGTGGCCAAAAATACGCCACATATGACTATAGGGATACGAGTCTAGCTGATGAGACTAGGCTTAATCTACAAGTCACCGGGCGCACAGGATACACGCCTGCTGCTCAAGCCACGACCGCTCAGCCGGAATGGGCCGTAGGATGCAAGGTATACATCCCGCCGCCTTAAGGTTTAGAGTCTCCTAGTTAGGATTTTGTATATATCGCCGCCTTGAGTAAACATGCCCACGGCCTTATTAGTCTTTGTATTTTACCATAATTAGGACTGGGTAACTCATAGCTATAAATACCCTTCTTTACATTGTATTGTACAATCAAGCGATTCAAAAAAAATCCAGCTATTGTCAAGGAATAAGATTGTTTAGTTTCTTGTTTATTACATTTCTTTCAGGTTTTACTTACTTTCCTGCGTATTTATTGTATTGTCCTGCGTATTTATTGTATTGCTTGTGACCCTCTCATAAATTTAATTGTTTAACCTATACGACCAATTTTAGGCATAAAAAGTTTGGTGCCCATCGTGGGGCCTACAAAGGAAAATGCGCAGTCATGTCAAACGACAACAACAACATTCCAAAGAACACTATTGATGCAATAGACAACTCTGTAAAGTATCCCAGCGATTCTGACGGACAGCCAAAGGACCTTACTAGAGATCCGATCTCTGTAGGCAATGACGGTGAAGATGACCAACCACGTAGAAGCAACTCAAAATTCGAGGATTTCCTTGCTAGTATTTTCAAAACCCAGGCGGAACGAGAAGAGCGAAATTTGGCCAACCTGGTCGAAAACATGGTTCAAAAGTTGGGAGCGATCTTCACTGGTCGTCCTAGAGGCCAACGTCCCTATGAGGACCCGCTCCCGTGAATGAATCACCAGCTTCCGTTCCAAACCAAGGACTCAACATGGAGGTCGTCCTTGGAAGCTCTAGGGAGGCCAACAATCAAAGTATTGAAGGAACATCTATCATTTTGAACATCCTGAAGGAGTTGAAGGTCATCCACGCTCGGATCGCTAATGTGTCGGGTGCTCCACCCCAGGTTACTGCCGTAGATGAACAGATGTTTTACAAGCACGTATACAAAGCGAGTGTTGTACCAGTCCGCATACCAAAATACTTCCGCCTGTCGGATAACCTCAAGTACGATGGAACTACTGATCCGGATAAGCACATCGCTTCTTATTATACAACCATTAAGAGCAACGAGATTTCTGAGGAAAAAACTCAATCTGCTCTGGTGAAGAGGTTCGGCTCGACCTTAACTATAGTTGTCCGCGCATGGTACACCCAGCTACCGTTAGGATCAATTGATTCATTTACCGAGATGCAAGATCTATTCAAGAAGGCACACTTCAGAGCCCGAAAACATAAGAAGCGCAGAGAAGATATCTTTGAAAAATGGCAATGCGAGGACGAGCTATTGAAGGACTAAGAGATTTTAGAGGGAACGCATGGAGCTCTCTCTAGTTCCCCCATGCGTTCCCAATAATATTGTTATGGTAGCTTATGGCAAGAGTATGAACTCCAGAAGTTCGTTAGCTACTCGAGAGCTACAATGGAGTCTTACTCAGCACTCGGTGATATCGAATGCCCTGCATCAGCGGTATAATGAGAAACTCTGTCTCGAACTGGAGCCGCCTCTAAAGCTCGGGGTAGACATGCAAAGAAAACAAGTTGGTAACCCACCTGTAGAAGGTGAAATCAGTGGAAGAAGAGCAAAAGGAAGGACTCAGTATCAAACAGAGTCTGGAAAAACATCAGAAAAGCAAAACGGTTCTCTAGGGACCGGATCGCACGAGAACAATTCAGAGCAACGCAGCTTGAAGGACTTCGGGCTACAGCTGAATCCAGTAGAACTAGTCCCCAATCACTTTGGTAAACTAGTTTCCATGGTGCCTTGGTCACCCACCATTAAGAGCGTGGCGGGAAAGAATTCAACGGCCTTCTGTGATTTTCATCGTAGTAACGTCCATGCTAAAACCGACTATCAAGCTCAGATGATCGTGATTGAGTACTTGTTGAACGAAGGATACCTCAAGGACCTGATCACAAAAGGGGCAAGATGATCTCGAGCGCCCGATCCCAAGGACAAGCGGAGCATCAACGCGATCTTCGCTACACCCGAATTCTACAAAACTTAGAAGACTGCAGTACTAGAGCCACCAGGTGGCCCAATAATGTTTTGTCTGAGAGACGAAGAGGGAGCCCACCAAGAAGCACTCAACGTTGCAATTAAGGTGCTTGATTCTACGGTCAAGCAAGCTCTGACTGATCCACGAAGTGAAATTAATATTATCCGATGGGAGATAGTGCGGAATGTGGGTCAGCATCACTAGATAGTTCCAAGCTCCTGTAATATAACCAGCTTCAACAGAGCCTGCAAAAAGCCTATTGGGAAATAGCTCTGCCGGTCCATATCCCGAACATAACAAACATAACAACTTTTTAGGTACTAGCTTGTATCTCTCATACGATGTCATCCTGGGACGACCACGGATACATGAAGTAAAAGGGGTACCCTCAACACTTCACTAAGTCTTCAGATACCCAACTCGAATGGGGTCGGCGACTTACGGAGTGAGTGGACCATGCCAGAGGAAAATCAAGCATCCGGTAAGGATATTAGCGCAAGGTTGAAGCGGAAGTAAACATGGTTAAAAAAGAGACACTATGGGATGCATCCATTGAGCGGAAAGCCATAATAGCAATCGAGGAACTCTGAGAGTGGGTGTCGAAGATAAGTAATTTGGTTCCACGAGCCGCTGAGTTGTGGTATCAACTCTTCGAAGTAATAGTGAAACATGAAGATCCTGAATGGCCGATACTCTGGTGTCCAGTATCGAAAGGAGTGAAAATGAATCTCATAAGGCCTTCTACGATAACCGATCCGGTCCCAGAGGAGAACCTTCTGCTATATGTGACAATCTCGAAAGTGGCGTGGAACGCAATCCTCACACGAGAAGAAGGTGGAAGGCAACTTCCAGTACAATATGCTAGCAAGGGACAACTAGGAGCGGACGCACGCCTTCCACTCCCAGTCCAATTCGTGGCCGTGGTGGAAATAGCGACATAGGATCCGTGTGCGTATTTTCTGAATCATACGATTACTATGGCCTCCTCGGTACTATTACAGAACATTTTGTCTCTCCCCAGGTTCTAAAAAAGGGTAGCAGAATGGGGCGTCGAGCTCGAAGAATATGATATTATTTATCAACCATGAACAGCCGTCAGATCGCAAGCCATGGACGACTTCCCTACGGATTTCAGTGCAGAGTTGGCGTTAGAAGCCGAAGAGGTGATGAAGAACACAGAGATGATTGATCTTTGATGATGGGTAATCCATACAGGTGTGGTTCTCAAAGGTAAAGAAGCAGACCTTAGTCTATGGATTAAAACACCAACCAGGAGGATCTTTCACGAGGCAGCAAGATGCCCGCCCAGCGAAGCAGAATATGAAGAAATAATTCAAGCTCTTGACTTAGCCTACATATTGGGGGCAAGGAGATCAGTCTCTATAGCTGCTCCCGGCTGGTGGTCAATCAAATGAATTAAGTCTTCACTACTGGAGGTATCTGCACAACCAGAGCGGAAAAAGTGGCCACTGGAAGTTTATTTATCAGGAAGAATGCACGGATGCGGACACACCGGCTGAGGGTACAAACATCAACACAGGCAACTGCCTGACAGTGATCAAACTAACCCTCGCGGACCTGTAGAACCTCGAAGTTCCAAACATACGACCCATTTCAGAATGGTCGCATGCATTAATTATGTACTTGGACAAGGGAACACTCCCTAGAAACAAGGCAGAAAGTAGAGTGTTGGGGAGGCAAGCAGTTCATTATTTCTTGATTAATGGGGAGCTATATCATCAGGTGGTTAACAACCTATGGGTTTTGCACCCGTACCCAACACCAGTCAGTGAGGGATCCTACGAGAGCACCTCCGAACCTTCTGAAAGCAAGTTCTTAGTCAAGCATGGAGCGGTGCTATCAGGAAGGTGGAAGCAACCAAAGACATGAAAGGGATAGCTATCATTTGGCTAAGGAAATACTAATCTTGAAAGGTCAAGTGTGCCGATATACTCAGGACATGTATTTTCTCCTTTTTGGCTCTTTGTTTTATCATTAGTTTTAAGCGGGCACTTAGCCCCATCGTTATTAAATTCTTACTGGCTTCGCGCCCTATTTATCAGTAAAACTACTATTCTACTTAGTCAGTTTTACAAGTAGATCCATCTACAATTCAACTATTCATAGCTACGCCACAACTTAAGTTGAAGCAATACACTCACTTTTTGCTACAAAAGTAGAGTACACTACTCCCTTACAGATAGATCACTTCTTGTAAGCGACCAGGAATTATTCATAAGTTGAAATTGTCAATTCAATAACCAACATATCAGTAGGGACGCCCGCCCGCATACTGCCAGTAAAGACTTAAGCACTCGAACGAGCGAGCACAGACATTCTAGCATGAATGTAAAAATGCCCCGTAAGTCGTCCTCTTGCCGGCCCTGCCCTAAAATTCGTCTATCACAGACGCAACATAAGCCATCATTTACTAATGCAAAAGAAGCGCCCAATAATGCGCACACCCGTCTTTAAAAGACAAACGCCTAGAAAGGCAACCAAATAATTCTGCTTGACTACTTTATAAGTAATTGCGCAAGTACGCACAAAATATTGATGAACTTCCATTTTCATTAATATCAATAGCCCATAGGCTTATAATATACAATTAAGTTCTTTCGAATACAACACTGTTCATTATAGGTGTTCTTAAGAAACTAAAAGGCTACAAAAGGCTAAAACTGCAAGTTTTCCTATATTTGATGCGGCCAGGATCCTTCATCTGGATTGTAAGTACTATTAAGCAAGCAACCCAAAGTTTTTCCTGCATCACGAGATATGTCCGCCCGAGCATTCTTAGCACACAGTCACTTATATAACCAACGCCCGAGCATCTCGTCCAAAACAAAGTACCTTGGAAGCTTCTGAGCCAGGGCCGTGTCTTTTCTCGTCATAACAAACAAGCTTGAAAATATGCTTCAAACTTTACTAGTCAAACGGGATTGCATAACCCCACCGATCTTCAAGCACAATCAGGAGCTCATTGAAGACGGGAGAGCTTGACACGACTCGGAATCCGGATAGGCCGTGCGGGCACCCGACATCCTCCCCTAGACCCGTCGGGCGAACCCTTACCAATTAAATTAGGAAAATAAATATAATTCAATTCATAAATTAGGACAAGACTTAAAAAAAATACAGACATACTGATACCTCTAAGTTGTACAAAAGAAATTACAGCTGACTATCCAACATACTAGGTTTAGGGCTATCCAGACTAGACATCTAATAGTACAAAAGAAGACAGATACCTCCTGAAGGGAGCAAAATGCAACTAAAATAATAACCAATAAACTGGTGGCCACCCGGAATAAAAGCTAGCTCACCCTGACAGGTGAAGTAGTCTTCGTTCCTTCACAACGTGGCGAATTCAATCCTGGAGTGAACCTGACGAAACAAAATAGATAGACAAGAAAGAAACAACAAACAAGGGTGAGTCAAAAGGACTCAATAAGTGGGGCAGACTAGCCACCTCAAAGAATAGGATAGCTAGCCAGGGAGAAAAGAAACAGATAAACCAAATTTCCTTTATTTAAATTATAAAAAGGCGGAGCCAGATAATAACCGGAAACACGTGTGAAACCATAAACTCAACCAGGAATACGAGCTAGAAACATATCAACAAATAAGCAATGCACGTATAAGCAGAACAGTAGTTAGGTACCATAAGTCTACCCAATGGTATGAAATGAAATGAGATGAAATGAAATGAAATGAAATATGATGCAAAGGGTCACATGTGCCAAATGAATGGAACGGAATCCTCCTGCTCCGAGGGCGGAATCCTCCTACCCTCAATCTGATGCAATGGAGCGGAATCCTCCTGCTCCGAGGGCGCAATCCTCCTACCCTCAATATGATGCAATGGAGCAGAATGCTCCGAGGGCGGAATCCTCCTACCCTCAATATGATGCAATGGAGCGGAATCCTCCTGCTCCGAGGGTGGAAGCCTCCTACCCTCGATATGATGCAATGATAACCATTCACCGGCGCGGGACTCTCATCGATTGCCGGTAAGTATATGTCAACTCACAGCCAGAGTACAATGCTCAGATCCTCAATGCAATACTAACAACAGAACATAACATATAATATAAAATGTAAATCCAAAGCTAAGGAGTAATGAGTATGCCTATCGGCAGCTACACACGTAAGAAACACGTGGTAGAAAATCCTCTAGGGCAGGTGCCTCCAAAGAAATGGATATAAACAGTTACCTTGTTACAAAGTTAGTACATCCACTCAATAACCGCTTTGTCCTTTGGTTTCATTGCCAGACAATCCCAGTCTATTCAATAAGCATAAAAATATATCAAATTAGGCTAAAGGCTTCATTCCTCACATCTTAGGGCAATCCGGTTAGGAACCTGATACTCTATTCGCAGACGCAATATGTAGACCAGGCCTATGTACAGGGTTTAAGGTCACATAACCAAGCCCTAAATAAATTACATTTATATGTTGTCCATAACTCACTGAGTACAAATATATAATCAATTCCATTATCGGGGTCCAATTGACCCTTTAAACTATTAATTGAACTTATAATACGATGTCTAAAATCCCAATTTTTCCGTCAGAATATATGCAAACACATGTAAGAAAATCAAATAATGCATTAAGATTATTACCTGAATGTTCGGGGTGAAAATTCTACTTTTCTCCGGCTCTTTTTCTCATTTTCTGGCATTTTTTCCTTTCTCTGCTTTTGTTTCATTTTCTTTTCTCTTTTTCCTTTGTGCTTCGAACTGAAGCTTGTTACTTAAGGGATATATATATCCCTTCACATGTGCCCACCGCCATTCAATTTCACTTTTGTCCTTTTCCTTTTTTTTTTTATAAATTCACTGCTACGATAAAAATTAAAACGAAGACCTACGAATTTCGAAATAATTCTAAATTTCTCAAGTAAGTTATACAAAATATATGTGACACACTTGCTAAGGCGGATCTCAAATCGGACTCCCGAAACTCAATATGCCAATTAAATGAAAAACTCAATATGCCAATTAAATGAAAAACTCAATATGCAAATATATGTTTCTATATGCAATTTTCATTCTCCTCCACTTAAACTCTCGTTCATCCTCGAACGAGCCTAAGTCTTAAAGCAAGATTCACGCAGATAATAAGAGAACTTGCACAACCTTCATAAACTACATCACGGGAATTATCTCATGATTACAGAATCAGAATTATATTACGCACATCGTGCTTTTTGGAATAAAATATATCCGGATAATATGATAATACCATTGCACAACTTATTCTGACTAAGCTGATCCTTCCTCGATCACGAGTAGAGAGTTTTACATTTTCAAAGCAAAGATACGCAGAAATTTGAATGGGTTAACATGATTCAGCCGATAATAACCTCTTCGATATACCTTTCGATATAGAACAGGTCGATGGAACTAAGAATTAGCTCACGCTTGATGCAATAGGGGGAGCGTTTGAAGTACGTTGTCACTATTCACTATAGAAGATTTGATGCAAGCTATATTGTTTTTTACGAACGCACTATGCAACACCTCAGTTGATGTTAAGGTTGTTCTGCAAGCTCCTTGGGGAAATGTAGTTACTCATATCCTAATGTATGTCAAAGGTTCATCTGAATAGGGTCTATCATATAAGGATAAGGATAATACAAATACTACTGGATAATATGATGCAGACCAGGAATGATCTCTAGACTGAACATCTACTTCAGGGTATTGTCTTTGAATTGGAATTATTATGACTTGAAAAAGTGAAAATAAGAGAGACATGTATTTGGACCATGAGCTGAGGCAAAATACCAGCAACAAAGTTGATTACATGTGCACTTATAACGCTAAAGTAACTTCTCAAAGAGGTGAGGTGTAAAGGAGATATGCCAATGATGGATGGACGACAAGCTGCACTAGATCTTTAACTCTAAATTTTCATAAAGTAAAACAACGTCAGTATGAGGATCTAGTTCTAGTTGAATACAGACAGATAGCCAGAAGCAAATCGGAGTCACAATACAGGGTTACTACTGACGGTGTTCTCATGTATAAAGATAGAATTTGTGTTCCTGATGTTGCAGATTTACATGGACAGATTATGATAGAGGCACATTATTCCAGATACACTATTCATCCAAGTTCTACTAAGATATACCATGATCTTAAGCAGATTTATTGGTGGGACGGCAGGAAGTGTGACATAGCAGAATTTATGGCTCAATGTTCTAATTGCCAGTAAGTTGAAGTCGTGTCATCTATCCAGACTTTATGCTTTCAGCAGATAGGTACGTATATATGATCAGGTTCCCAGCTTATCTCTGTCATTAATAGATTATTAGCGGGTTTAGCAAAGATTGACACTCATTGTAGGTTTCTGTCGTGGCCCTAGGTTGGGTCGTGACAAAAGTGGTATCAACGCCTTAGAGATTAAGTATTAGCATTCAGTATTTGGAGGAAGACTCCTCCACTTAAAGCACAAACTCATGCAGCTATTTGAATAGGAATAACTATCCTCGCACAGTCTGCTGGACTAAAGAAGATTTAGCTAAAAGCTGAACGTAGGCAGACCTAAGCTACCAACTACCCTTTCGAGTTGCAAAACAACTGCAACTCTCGAGTTCACAACTCCATACCTTTGCTGTAAACACCACAACCTAATGGATGGTACTTCTATTACCCTTAGAAGCCTTGAAAAACAATAATATGCTTACCCGGCTACAATAATACGTACTCTGGCTCAACACAGGGAACATCACAAGCGGCTACCAACCGCCCAAGTCACTAGTGCCGGACGAAGAAGAAATGGAAATGGACCGATGATAGAAATAATTAGAGCTTCAGAAAGCTCATCTTCTTATTTGCTTGGCTACCAAAGCTAGACTGCTTACGAGTCAAAGTATTCCAAGAATCGAAATTGAAGAAACAGATATTAAATGAACTTTATGGAACAACATCCATGCCAATTTGACCTCCCAATAAGAAGGAAACTCAGACAATTTACCAGAAACCCTTTTATAACCCAGACAAGCTCATAGAATAACATAACTTTACTACCGTTTTGAACCAAGAGGAGATACGTAGATAGAATATTACTTACTAATCACTTTGCACCGGAAGAAACGATAACACTCCCTTATGGTGATGAACTAGAATCCCATAATCCAACCAACACGGAATTTCCGAGAACAGAGGTAGACTAATTTTATATAATAATAGAAGGTGGCATGAAAAGATGCGAGGCAGACAATAGCGACAGTCAGCGTCAAATTTCTTATATTTAGACTAGAAAAATTAGTAGGGTCTCACAAATGCCAGGAATAAATCATAGCGGAAGCTCGCCCCTCTACCGCAACCGATTCTTAATAGAAACAATTTCCAATGAATCCGTGGTAAGATAAACGATGTCCAGACCGATCGGAAGAATCAAACCTTACTCACATATAATGGAAGAAGAAATACATGGGTGTACTACATCGGATACCTCAGCATCCTGCCAGACTAGCAGTTCATAGAACTGCCTCTATAGCTGAGCTGAGCCACTACCCTGATAATGACCTTCTGAAGAACCACTGCCACCACGCTCTCAACCTCTACTGGATGGTGGCATTTCTCTGGTTGATTAAGATTTAAATGAAATTCCCTATGACTGTGCAGGTGCCTGATGACGAGAGAAAGGACGACGGCCTACTTGCCGAAATAAGGAAAAAAATTACTCAAAGGATAACCAGACTCACGACAATGATAACACCTTTTCGCTGAAAAATAGAAACTGGAAAGATTGTTGATAGCTACAAAGAGAAGACGGAATCTGATCTTGACGAGCTACTGGGGCACTCTAAGAATCACGTGACACAAGCTGAGATAACCTGGAAGGTGACCTCCCAAAATAATCAGAACTCTTACCTCCAAATGAGGTACCATGGTTACCCACTAGGGCCACGGGATCTCTTGCTCTCCCGCTCTAACTTTTCCCACTTTAACTTATGATATGCCTCGTACCTTCGGACAATATTAACAACAACATCAAATGCTTAGAGATAGTTTTAGTTCTTTTTTTGGTCGAAATGAGAAAGTCTCATCCCAAAAATGAAATAAGTTAGGGCACTACCAATTATCCAAGCAGGTGGGTAAGCTACCTGTTTGGCATCTTGAGCGGTCTGACTTCGAATGCTTGTATCTCCATACTCTGATGTCGTATGAAACGGTTTGTGGTGTTAGAAAATAGACACATGGGGCTTTACTTCCATATAAATATATCCCCGTAACTCTCAGTAGATTGGGAGAAAACTGCATCGCAATATGACCCATTAACCTGCCTTCTTTAACCGTAATACGACAATGTGACTTGGCTGCCCAATTTTGAAAATTCATATTCTTTCAATCTGATGTCATATGAATAAACAGTTTAGACCTCTAAAACTAGGTTTTAAGACCTTTAATTTGGGATATAATATGTCCCCAAAAGACCTCATATATCTTATGAAATTAATTTCTCAAAAAGCTTCGTCACAAGACAAATGCTTAGTCAATTTTTCCGCAGCTTAAATCCAATTTTTCCAAAACTTTATATTCTATATCCAAACATCATATATAGTCATATTATGACTTTAAATTCATTTCAATGATGCTTAGATAGTTATTTACACAATATTTAATATCACAGAAGTACGGGGTGTAATAGTATACATCTCGCCGCCTTAGGGTTTATAGTCTCCAAGCTGGGGTTTTGTATATACCATCGCCTTGAGTAAATAGGTCCACGACCTTATTAGTATTTTTATTTACCATAATTAGGACTTGGTAAATCATAGCTATAAGTACCCCTCCTTACAATGTATTGTACAATCAAGTGATTCTCACAGAATCCAGTTAGTCTCAAGGAATAACATTATTTACTTTCCTGCTTATTACTTTTCATTCAATTTTTACGACTTCAGCTGTCAGGGTAAGATAGCTTTTATTCCGGAGGGCCACCAGTTTATTGGTTATTATTTCAGTTGCATTTTTCTCGCTTCAGGAGATATCTGTCTTCTTTTGTACTCTTAGATGTCTAGTCTGGATAGCCCTAAACCTAGTATGTTGGGTAGTCAGCTGTAATTTTTTTTGTACAGCTTAGAGGTATCAGTATGTCTGTGTTTTTTAAAGTCTTGTCCTAATTTATGAATTGAATTATATTTTTTTTCCTAATTTAATTTGTAAGGGTTCGCCCGACGGGTCTAGGGAAGGATGTCGGGTGCCCGCACGGCCTAGCCGGATTCTGGGTCGTGTCAGTTGGTATCAGAGCCCGGTTTAGAGTCTATCCAGGCTAAGACAGTGTCTTGAAGAGTCTCGCTGACGGGTACATAGACGTCCATACTTATCTACGAGAGGCTATGATGGCATTTAGGAAGTTTCACTTCCTTCAATTCTGATCGTGCGCCGGTCTAGGATTCATTATTTTCATTAATTCGTTAATTCCTTCGTGGTAATTGTGAACCCTCGTGCGACAAATCAGCAAACGGTATCAGTTCAAGACGAAGCAATTTAGCCTGGGGCTAGCACTAATGAAGACCCGAGAGTTTTGATCGTGCTGATGATCTAGTTATGGAGGGTCCCAGCCGCATGAGCTCGCGATTGTACAGCCAAGAGATATATCTAAAACTTTTGTACAGACTTCAAAGTCTAAATTGTCTATTTAAACCCGAAAAGGTCGATGCAATACATGGCAGTGGTGCTGTCCAGAAATTCTGTGTGACCGTGAAATTATTCCGCTGCCCGGTCGTTCGTTTTGTTCTCTATTTGAATCTTTTTATGTAATCCATTAGCCTAGACATATACTATAGCATTCCTTGTAAATGTTTAATCTAATATACCATGTCTAGATGCTCAGTTTAATACCTAAATCAATAGTAGAAGCGTATGTTCTAAGTTATAAAATGATTGGCCGATACTACATTCACAATTCTATTTTGTCGCTATTTTTCTGGATACCTGCATTTAATTTTGCTCGTTGTTATCATCCTTGATGGGTATCCATTCCCATGTATATTGTAGTGCTAGTTTATTTTTGCGGATCATCCATTTTAGGGGAACTCAACTGAAATTTTTATGAAAATTCAAAGAATTGGACAAATTCGGAGTTCGAGCTTGTGTCTATGATTCCATCTAGGCTTATTTTATCATTCCTTGAGTTCATATTTATTTTTTCCACATTTGCTATGCCTCATGCATGCTTATGCATACATAAGATCATATTATGTGTGATCTGGAGTCCCCTGAAGAGACTGGACATTGGACACACAGTCCGATCATGTGTGATACTACCTGTCTGGGGGACACAACCCCTCTGGTTGAGGCAAGAGTTGAAACACCTACTGTGATCGGGTGTCATTCACACACTCTGACTAGAGAGACTAAATATTACTGGCTGGGGGGAACATAACCCATAACACCCGCCAGGTTTGTCATATATGCATATATAGCCATAATATGCACTGCATGACTATACATGAGGCTAGTTCAAATGTTAAGTTACCTGATTTGGGGGGATATAGCCCATAACACCAGACAAATACCGATAATATTTTAGTTTTAGCTCTGTACTGGTTATCAGTTCTCAGTTATCAGCCACCAGTTCTTAGTTTCAGTGTCAGTTGATAGCTATCAGTTCCGAACTTCTAGTTACTAGTCATATTACAGTCAATTATCAATATAGTTCAGCCCTGTCTTCAGTTTTTGATTCAGTAGGACTTCAGTTAATATTCAGATCATGTCTAGTTCATGTTTCAAATTTCCAGCTACATTGCTATACTTTCAACACTGGTATACATATTTATATTCCAGCCTTACAGTTTCATTCAGCTATGATATATTATATAATCATGCCTTACATACTTAGTACATATCGTACTCACGCCCTTTTCTGAGGCGCTGTGTTTTATGTCGCACAGGTACAAATAGATCAGTGCATAGGCCACATCAGTAGGCCATCCACCAGCTATTAGAGTTACTCTGCTTACTCCCAGAGTTACTTATCTTCTAGTATGTGTATAGTTGCCTAGTTTGGGTATGACGGGACCCTGTCTTGTCCAGTACTTGTTCAATTCAACACTCCTAGAGGCATGTAAATATGCACCTGTACAGTTAGTATGTCTTTGTATAGCTTTGTTAGCCTTGTCGATTTTCCATATTGTACAGTTCTTATCAGCTAGGCTTATGCTTGTTAAGTTTATTAGTTATACTCATGGTTAGCAGATTATCAGCAGATTTAGTGATGATCGGCACTTAGTGTCGGTTATCCATTTCAGCCCTCGGCTGGGGTCCTGACATATAACTTGCATTCTATGTCCTGTACTGGCTTAGTGGCCATTGCTTGAGAAGCAGACGTGTATCCCTTGTGCCCCATAACCTGTAAGCTAAGTCTAGTCTCGCAAGCTGAACTCGTTTCGCCATAATCATAGGTGGCGTATTTTTGCCCACACACCTAGATTATCTGAATAAAACCGACTAAAATGAAATAGTAGTTTTATTAAGTAAAGAGGGGTGCTGAGCATGTACTATTGTGGGTATAAGACCCGTAACATAAGCAAAGACATTAAAAATACTAGAATTAAGTAGAAATTCAAGGAAATGCGAAAATTAGCATAAATTTATTAAAGTAACTAACCGATGAGGATTGTGCTTCAAGATGTCCTACTCCAACCCCACCCCCCTAAAATTTCAATCATATAAGTGGTCAGAGAAATCATCTCGGGTAATTGATGTTTTGGGGTATTCTTCCACTTCATGGGGGCTTGGCCCTTCCTTATCGTTGGGCTTAGTTTCTCCAAGGATAGCTATTGTGTAGCATTCCCTTGCAGTTTGATGTTCTCCATATATCTTTTAAATCCCCCACTTGGTTGGGTACTTGAGCTTTTGGTGTATGGTGGATGGCACCTTCATTTGATAGATCCAAGACCATCCTACGATAGCATTTTAGGGGATACCTCCTTTTATCACCTGGAAAGATAGAGTGGCATGTGAACTATGAGGGTCACTTCCCCGATGGATATCTTACACGAGTTGTTGAAACCTATCAAAGTGTAAGACCTTGGGGCCACTCGGTCTGTAATCCCCATGTATGGTCTCCTACCTGATTAGGTTCACTGCACTGCCTGCGTCGACCAAGATGCGCTTAACGTCTGTATCTCCTAACCTTAAAGTTATGACCACGACATCATTATGGTGGTAGTCCCATCTATCAAAATCTTTGTCTCAAGCACTATATTGTGGACAAGGTCCTTCTTCCCGCCGCTTCCCTCGGCCTCTGTCTCCTTCTGTTCGAGATCAACGGGTTATGTGGGGCCTTCTACAATGACATTGATGGATCTATTTGGCAACTCTGGGGGCCTATCCGAGCTTCTGTTCTTGACGTATGTATGCTTACCCTTCTCTATCAGAAACTCATTCAAACGAGCCTTGTTAAATAGGTGCATCACTTCTATTATTAGGGCCCTGCAGCCTGTTGTTTCATGCCCATGATCTCTATGGAACTCAGAATAAAAGTTTGAATCCCTCTTATCGGTCTTTGCTCTCCTGTCGCTGGGCTACAGACCGAGGTGTTCTTCATATGCTCCTTAACGAATTCCGTTGCGTTGACACGTAACCCTAGCCCTTCAAATCTGTCAGGAGCTCTTTCAATATTGAGCGATCCCTTACGACTATGCAAAGTTTTTTTTAGGTGTATTCATGTTTCTCACCGAGGTTTTGGGCGTTGGTCCTATAATATTTCGTGCTCATTTTCCTTTGCCTTCCACCCGAGGCTCCTCCGTCTGTTTGCGCTTTTGGCTTCCATGGCCACTATCCTTAGGAATTCTCCAAGTACAGCTATCGGGTTCCTGAGGTTCATCCAGCTCGATACGAAACTTGTCATTATACCGGTGGTATATCCTTGGTATAACGCATTCCAGGTTGTCATCGGGTGTTATGTGAGACTCCATTCCAGCACTCGGGTAGCCAACGAACCTCAAAAGTTTAGACTCTTTCCAAAGACAATCGCAACAATGTTGTCGTGCAGCGGTGGGAGTTCCATGCGTTTCCTCTGAAAACTCTGTAGGTAGTCCTATAGCAACTCTCTGTCTTGTTGGCGGATCTCGAAGATATCTTCCATTCCTTTCTCTTGTTTTCGAGCACCAAAGCACGCCTTCTTGAAGAGATCCTACATCAGGATGAATGACTCAATCGACACAAGAGGCAGCTAAGTTTACTACGTTGTTGACACCCAATTTTGTCCCAAAATTTTTAATTATTTAAAATAAGCTTTATTTTAAAATCAAAGGCGAATTAGTTAATTTTGAAGAAAAGAAGGCCAAAACTGCATTCCATAGCCCTAAATCAGTCCCACCCGTGCAATCCCATTCCTTGCCTTAATTTATCCTAAAAGGGCTAAATATGTTCCTATGTGTTAAAATTGGGCTCTCTATGTAAACATATACATACATTCAGCATACAACACACAGACCGCACGCTCCATTTTCAGAAAATCCCCAATCCAATTCAAATTTCCCAACCCACGAAGCCCCTAAATTACCCAATCGATCCGCTAAAAATTCAAACACAACACGCCAAAAATGGTTCCCCTTTGCATTCTAGTACAAACCCTATCCAAATCTGACCGTTTGGGGTCACTTTGGGTATTTTCCTTCCACCTCTAAAACCCTAATGGATTTCATATATAAGGAAGAGAATGAGTTATTTGGAGGGCAACCATGAGCATAGGGGAGAGAGAAAAAGCAGCAGAGAGGAAGAGAGGAAGAAAATAGGAGAGGTTCCTAGAGGCAGAGCATATGCAGAGTTATTTTTCTTAGGTTTAATCTGAAAATACACATATAGCATTACTATTTCTGTTTAGGATTAAAATATCGCTTTTGAGTTAGTGTCGTCGCGTCGCCATACTAGTCGTCGACCTCGTTCGAGTGGTCGCTATTATCCGAGTTGCATTCTTCAAATCTTTGCCTAGTTCACTGCTCCGCAAAAGGTAACTCCCATTCCTTTTATTTCTTCTTCTTTTGAATGTCTTTGCCTTATGTATAAAACATATAAAGACTGCTTATTGATACTATTGTTTTCTAGTATGTTTTGCTATGAAAAAATGTGAATCTTGAATCAATGGTTAGAGTTAAAATTAGTTAAGAAGGGTTTTGAACTTCATCTACATAAAACTCTAATCTTTAGTGTATTTTTACTTTAAATCATCTGTTCAAAGAATGAAAATTCAATCTTTAGTTATAATACGGTCTGAATAAGTAGTTTAAGCTCAGCTCCTACTGAAAGTATGGTTTTTCCTGGTTTGTGTATGAATATGATCTGTTTTGAGGCTATAAGCTACTGGTGAATGGTAGTGAGGGGTTGTAGTTAGTGTAGGAGCTAGCAGCTTGTTTGGTAGTTGTTGTAGTTCGCTTGGAGGCAGTTTCCTGGTGTATAGGTTGTTTCCATTGTTTGGGAGAATTAGGAGGCCAAGAGGGAGTTTGTAGATTGGAGTTTCAGGAGTAGTCTGGTTCTGTATAAAGTAGGCAGCCGCAGGTTGTTCCAGATTTTGTTCAGGGGATTTGTTCAGGTCCTGGTGATTTATATGAGTTGGTGTTGTTCCTGTTTTAATTCAAAGTTTCAGGGGCTGTTTTGGTTTGCTTTGCTTTAGGTATAGGTGTTTGAGTTCAGGAGTAGGGTGTAGGTGTTTATGCATGTTGTGTGTGTGTCTAGTTTGTTTTGAAGCGATGTGTGTATGAAGGTAATTAGCCAGAAAGTGTGAGTCATGGAGTGTAGATTAGGGTGCAGCAGTGGTTCTCAGGAGGGTGTAGTTGCTGCAGGTGTTGTTCAGGGAGTTAAACGGGGTCGTTGAGGCTAGTAATAAGTTCAGGAGTGTGTGTGGGAATGTTCTTGGATGTGTGAGAGAGTTTGGGATGATGCTGCACCATCTTTGTTAGTGTGCAGATGCTGCACTTAGTAGGTGTGATTTCTGGAATTAGTTTCAGGTCTCTAAAGGGATCTATTAAAGCTACAGGTATTGTCTTTGGTTCCTAGCTGCCTAATAGTGTTGTAGGAGGTTGTTTTTGTGGTGTAAGCATTGTAGCAGCAGTAAGAGAGGGAATCAAGGTTGAGTTTTGTGGAGAGTAGTTTTTCTAGGTGGTCTGTGGCCTGTGTAGAGTGCTGGTTTATTGGTTGGAAAATAGCAAATGGCTTAGTGAAATAAGAATTCTAATGTGTGATTTCTTGCATGTTCATGATCTTAATTCTGGTCTTTTCCCCCCATTTCCCTTAGATCTATTAATCTCCATTCTTTGGAAGTGATTTGAAACTTGTTTGTAAAATTTATGAGCCTGAGCAATTTGTTTCTGGTTATTCAGACACGCAGTAGGTAGACTGTTCTTGTTATTGTTTAAATGTCAAAGTGTTGGATTTATTAACTGCTTGAGTATGAATATACTGTAGAGATGGTCGAATTGTTTGTTTTGAATTTGAAGTGGTTGCTATCCGCTAGATTAAAATATGTGGCTGTCCACATTGTGCTCGTCTGCTATACTTGGCAAATGTCTTGGATCTCGGCTACTTTTCTTTCTTTGTCGCCTTTAAAGTATCCTAGGAATACAGAGTCGCAATACTAATGTTACTCTAATGAATTTCAAAGTTAACTGTCATGTTTCTTTGAATCGGAAAGCTGATATTGCTAATTGTTGGCTAAACTACCTGCTTGAAGTTGTCGTCTTCTACACCTAGATCATCTCTTCAGAAAAAAACTTCCATTCTGTGATTGATCATTTGTTTTGCCTTAGTATATTTGATACTGTTATAAATGTGTAAGTTTAATGCATTTACTAATCCTTATTTCCCTTTTTCTTCTGCATAATACACCTCCTTGGGACGAGTTCGGCTAAAACTCTAAATTGGGGATGACTTATATTGAATCAGCATTGGAGTCGCATTGGGATCAAGCTCGGGCTCAAGTTTTCAAGACCTTTAGAAAACTTTAGAAAATTCAAGGCTCCCGAGAGTTTATCCAATTCCCGGGTTCTATTTTTAACTCTTATCCTCAATTTTCTCTTTAGGATATTTATGTAGACTTTGTAGAATAATTTATTATCAATTTATTTATGAATGATTATTTCATTGATTGAGTTATTTGTCTACTTTATATTCATTTCCTTTATTTTGAAGTCGTTATTTAATTTATTGCAAATCAGGCAATTTAAGTAAATGCGTGCAAAATTTCATAAATTTTCAAAACCACGATTAATAGATGACTATAAGAAAAGGCTTCTATCTTATTGATACGAGGTAGTTTCTTTAAAAAGTCGAAATTTATAAAGAAGTTTTGATTAACTTCTAAATGTCCCGAAACAACTTTGCAAAAAGCGATTTGAAATCTAAGTTCCATCTTATGGTGTGATACTCGGATTTTTAAGTTGAAATTAAGAAAGTGCCATTTATGCGCTATCACATATAAGTTGTCAAAGCAATTAGGACGATCAAATCTCTCCTTTTTCAAAGAAAATATGCTTTAATTTTATTTTATTTTTAAAATATTTAAAGCTTTTAAGTATATTGCAAATCTTTTGAAAACTTGCTAAATTTAATTAGTTGAATTAATTAATAGTTCAATTAATTATTTTTAGAAAAACGCATAAATAACACTTGCAAATTAATTAGGAAACCTGTCGGATTAACCGTTGTTAACGGAATTTCGAAAGTGCCTTTAAAACCTTCTTTCGAAATTAACAAAACCTCTTACTTAGAATCTCTGAAAGACTGCCTTTTTCCAAAAAATGGAGTTTTGCACGCATTTGCTTATTCGGCTCCCTGTTTTCCTTAAATTGGGTGGCGACTCCAAAAAACTCCAATAGAGTTAGTCCATTCAGTTGATATTCCTGAATTTAGCCCTTCGGGGTTCTATTTTTGGGGGTTCAACAGCGTGGCGACTCCGCTGGGTTTTGACCAGAAAGGTTTCCAATTATTTGTAACTAGCATGCCTAATTTATTTGCTTTATTATATATGTTTGTTTGGTTTGTTATAGAAAGCATATATTAGATTTTAATTATGCATAGTCCGTATTCCGTTCATATTTCCTCCCTCATGGAGCCTGTCAATTCTCTTTCACCTCCTCGAATTCACCACGGGGCACCCGCTTGACGGGTAGTTACGCAGGAAGGGCGTTGCCCTTACCTCACTCTTTGAAACTTCTTTCGTGTCACCAAAGTTAGTTCGGAATATTGATGTTGCCTGGTTTTATCATGGCCAGTTCTACTGTGTTGTGAGGCCAGGTCTATCCCGCATAGGTCGAGTCAGCCTCAACCGCTAGCCCACTCTTAGAAGGAGATTTTAGGACATGCATGCATATACACCTTAGTTTGGACCCGGTCCTTGGTACCGTTTTCAAGAATTAAGAAACCGCCCTTTTGTTGACATTGCATCTTATGTGATCGTGTAGATATTATAACGAACTCCAAGCCATTTGCCATGTCAAATTTGAGAAGTTGACAATTATGGCAGTTTATTTATATCTCAATTTTGTATTGGCAAACGGCTTGTATCATTATAATATCCACATGTGTGTGCAATTTGACGATTAGGCCTACCTCTTGCACAAAGAGGCACCTTACAGGGTAGGACGCACCCGCATTTTCATTTACTCTCAACTAATAGTGATTGCCACATGTCAAACTTGTTTAAAATGCAAAGCGCTACGTGATGCGCGCTACGTGATTGTATGCAATGTTGTTAATGACACAAACTAACATAGTTTACCTTTTTGAAATTTCTTTTGTTTGATTATTCCCCAATAGAGAGAGTTTGATTCGTGTTGACTCCCGAGTTGGTTACGTGTCTAATCTAAAGTGAAGCAAGCAATGACTGATAATCAGACTGGTATCCCTGCATCTTCTAATGAGCAAGCAGTTGTTGTTCCTGCTGAACAAATTGCTAGAATTGCTAAGCAGATTGAGTGTATGCAAGTTGAACTAGAAAGAATGAAAGGGTCGAGCCACCAAAATGCGCAAGCTGTGCTATCAACTCTGAACCCCAATGTTGAAACTGCCAATCCGAACACGCCTTTAAATTCCAGTGTCATTCATATGCTTGCACCAGTTAACAACATCCCAAATGCATTCATTAACCACAACAACTTGCCTCACTATTAATATTTACCTGCCAATGATACTCCTCGTCCTCCACAATCCAAAGCACCCATTGTTGTGGCTGTTGCTCCTCAAAATACCAATGATCAAAGACAAGGATATCCCGAAGCCCAATACTATGAGCATGACCCCAATGGTAAGAACATGGATTTCACTAACTATGTGCCACAAAGTGAAGTGCCCATAACTGTAGAAAAGCAGGGAAAGACAGTTGAGCAAGAGGAGATAATCCAAATGATGAAAATCATGCAGCAATCCATTAAGGATTTGCAAGTGTCTAGAGGACGTCAAAGCATCTCCTACCGTAATCTGTAACTATACCCTGATGTTACTCTTCCTCCCGGGTTTAAGGTGCCAAAATTTGATATGTATGATGGTCATAGTGACCCATTTGTTCATTTGACCAAATATCTCAACCGAATGAGGGTTGCGGGAGGTAAAGAGGAACTTCTGATGGCCTTCTTCAGTCATAGTCTGGAAGGTATTGTTGCTGAATGGTTTGCAAGACAGGATATAAGCAAGTGGCGTGAGTTTGATGACATGGCCAATGATTTTATAAAGCAGTTTGAGTACAATGTCAAGATGGCTCCTGACCTTATAACCTTGTCCAATCTGAAGAAGAAACAAACAGAAACCTTTAGGGAATACGCATTAAGATGGCGTGAACAGGCTGCACGGGTGCAACCACCAATGACTGAGGAAGAGATGGTAAAGTATTTCATCCGAGCCCAAGGTGATTCTTATTACATGCACTTGCTCCCTATGATAGGTAAACCCTATTCTTAACTTCTTGTGATGGGAGAAATGGTTGAAGAAGGTGTCAAAACTGGGCGAATTGTAAGATTTTCCGCGATGAAGGCAACTGCCTAGAATGCTCAAGCTGGCACAAGTAATTTTCAGAAGAAAGATGAATTTGGTATTTATATGGCCGACATCGACCAAAGGCCTAATAAGAAGCCAACCTTCAGAAACTCACCAAACCAGCCCACTCACCAAAGTACACTATACTCAACTTACCCAAGTCAATATCAAATTCCACCTGCTCTATATCCCGTCTATAATACTCAATCCAATTACCATCAATCTAGAATACCTACTTATCAGCCTTATTCACAACCGCAAGCATACAATTACCCTCAACAATACCAGCTACATACAGCCCGTCAGTCTATGCCAGCAAGGTCTCGTCCCAAATATGAAAAGAGACAGCGCCGAAAATTCACTTCTTTAGGTGAACCACAAGCTCAATTGTATGAAAGATTAAAGGATATGGGAGTGCTAAACCCTTTAGTAGGATATGGTACGCTTGACCCTCCCCCAGAATGCATTGATAGAACAAAATATTGTGCTTACCATGCAGAATTTGCCAGGCATGACACTGAGGAATGTGTCATTCTTAAACATAAGATCCAAAATTTGGTTAAAGACAATATAATCTAGTTAAGTGAACCAACGTAGGAGACTTGGTTGGGAACTAAAAACACTTTGCAAAACTTCGATTAAGATTGAGGCCCTGAATCATGTTGGTTAAAACTTTATCATTTTGCCTTTTTATCTTTGAAATTTTACAAAATTCGCAAATGCATTTATGCTTTGCAACTTTTTTTTTTAATTTAAATGAATCTGTTGTTATTATGATTATGGCATATAATGAAATAAATGAACAAATCAAGGATGACTACTTGACCGAGCCAAATGATGGTTAATTTTTTTTCAAAGTCCCCATGGCAATCCCAAACTGGGGCAACTGCTGTAGAAGAAGTGGTCTTTTTGCAAGAGTCACTTTTGAAGTAATTCAATACAATAAAGAGATTTTGCAAGTGGCGCAAGCAAATATTTTCTCATTTTCATGTAATTTTGATTGTAATGCGAACTACGCGTAACCTGATTCCCAAGGCGGGATACGTAAGCAACTCACATAGAGCTCGATTACACTAGTGTAGGATTCCCCTATTTTCTCTTTGATATAATTTTGAACTACTTTTGGTCTGATTCTTGGAATGGCAACAGGATAAGTAAGCAATCCACATCGGACTCGATCAGATTTTTGTAATGCTTTAGGTTTGTTTATCTTTGATGATGTAATTCCGAACCACGCATCTGGGCAGATGTGTAGGCATTCCGATTCGGATTCGGCTTCGTACTTAGACTGCCATATTTTCTCCAAAAATCTTTATGTAAGCAGAACTACGCACAGTCTGATTCCCGTGGAAGGATACGTAGGCGCTATTAATGGGCTCGACTCTATAATATTAAAATTTCCAGTTTCTCCTAAGGCAAGCAACTGGGGCAAATTTTGCAAAACAATTTGAAGATATGGAAGATGATAACTGGGGAAAAATCTTGCAAAGCGAGTTGAAGATGTAAAAGATCATAACTGGGGTAAATTTTTGCAAAGGGTGGTATTTCCCGATAGAAGATGAATAGACAAAATTCTAAAAGTGTTTGAGAATGGTGCAAAGTTGCAAGATAAAGGATGTTCAATTTGTTTCAACATATGTCACCATCTGAAATACAACAAGGGTTTTAGATTAACATGAAAATCCTTTTCAACTATGCAAGTATTTGTGTCAACTATTTGAAACTTATTGTGCTATTAGTTCATTGCCAAGTCTCAAGGGACGGATCGCAAATCTAGACAAAGTGAGAAGAAGGAATCAGTTGCAGGATGAAGGCTCGAGTCAGCATGAATCAAACGATCCCCCCTCCCTCCCAAAACTAATGATTTTTCTTTGAGTGTAGGAATTTTCAAAGCAGCGAGATGAGGAAACTAGAAACTATCAATTCCTCATAGAGTATTTTTCATACACATTGAACAATGTTGCCAAGATAACTGACCGAGATTGGAGGCGTTATCTGACTCATTACATACGCAAAATCGATTTTATTTCTCTCTACTATTTCTGCTTTGGCTTAATCAAAACTTTATCGCTTTATTGACAACTTTAGTTTACACTTTGCAGGAATTAAGCATTAACTCAATTTTTCTCAAGGATAACACTCAACTCTTTATGGATTCACCAAATATAAGCCGGACGGCTTAAACTCTCACTTTATATCTCCTTTATCTTTTACATTTTCCTGTCTAAATGAATTTAATGAAAACTTTATCTTGCAGGCCATTCTACCATTTATTTTACAAGTATCAACATCAAGTCTATCATAAAGAATCGAAGGCGCTTTTGTTAAGAAGCCGACCATAGAAAACGGGAGACTCGATCATGAGTCATTGCCGAAAGGCGGAATTTCTATTTCCCATAATTATTGCAAATTGTTAAACATATTCATTTCATTTCTCATTCGCCTTATGAGAGCGCTTACTAAAGCTCTATTTTTAATGATTTACAGTTATTTCCAATCCTTGGGGGCTCACTTTATTTTGTAGTCAAGTGCATTCCTCTGTGGAAGAGTTCATAGAGTATAACGTATTCACACATTCACGCTTTCGAGAAGCGTCATTATATTTGACGCTTTCGAGAAGCGTCTCCGTGTTCACGCTTTCGATAAGCGTCTTTATATTTTACGCTTCCGGTAAACATCTTTATGTGTTCACGCTTCCGGTAAGCGTCTTTATGTGTTCACGCTTCCGGTAAGCGTCTTTATGTGTTCACGCTTTCGATAAGCGTCTTCATATTTCACGCTTCCAGTAAGCGTCTTTATGTGTTCACGCTTCCGGTAAGCGTCTTTATGTGTTTACGCTTTCGATAAGCGTCTTTATATTTCACGCTTCCGGTAAGCATCTTTATGAGATTACGCTTTCCATAAGCGTCTTCATATTTCACGCTTCCTGTAAGCGTCTTTATGTGTTTACGCTTTCGATAAGCGTCTTTATATTTCACGCTTCCGGTAAGCGTCTTTATGTGTTTACGCTTTTGATAAGCGTCTTTATGTGTTTACGCTTTCGATAAACGTCTTTATATTTCACGCTTCCGGTAAGCGTCTTTATGTGTTTACGCTTTCGATAAGCGTCTTTATGTGTTTACGCTTTCGCTGAGCGTCTTTATATTTCACGCTTTCGGTAAGAGTCTTTATGTGTTTACGCTTTCGATAAGCATTTTTATATGTTTACGCTTTCGATAAGCGTCTTTATATTTCATGCTTTCGATAAGCGTCTTTATACTTCACGCTTTCGGTAAGCGTCTTTATGAGTTTACGCTTTCGATAAACGTCTTTATACTTCACGCTTCCGGTAAGCGTCTGTATGAGTTTATGCTTTCGATAAGCGTCTTTGTATTTCACGCTTCCGGTAAGCGTCTTTATGTGTTTATGCTTTTGATAAGCGTCTTTATATTTCACACTTCCGGTAAGCGTCTTTATATGTTCACGCTTTCGATAAGCGTATTTGTATCACCTCGAAGGTGTTAATCATTTGAATGCCTCTAGGGCGTAATTTTGTCGCCTCGATAGGCGCTTTAATATTTGCCGCTGTCTTAATTATATTTTTGTAAGCCTCCTGAGGCGTTTACATTTGCTTATACCTATTTTCATGACCTTATGTTGCTAATAAGTTTGTTAAGACTTGCAGGAGATTACTTCGGACGTGTACTTACCTTGGGTTGGAGCCCAATCCAAGATTGCTTTTCAAAATTGCCTCTTCATGATTTAGAGCTTTATGCTTTATCCTGGTTATTGCCGAAAAGGCGGCATATTTATCCTCATTATTTAGAGTTTAAAGTTCACTTTATGTTCCTATTAATTGAAGCTTTTATTTCTTTATTTTCAGTCTACCAACAGCCCGAAGTAATCTTGCCTCACAAAGCTGGATTTCTTCGCAAGTTGATTGAAGACAAGCTTATCATTGAAATTGCAACCATCATCTACAAGTTTTATTATCGCTATTTATTTGTTACTCTATTTACCAAGTCTTGTTTGCAGTTACTCGCTTACTGTTTGCCAAGTTTATTACATGATTGTAGCAGCGCCGCAGCAGCATTTGGAGCATAACGTGGAACTCTTTCTTAGCAGTGAACTGAGGAAATCATTGATATGAGCCAGACTCGTCAACGAGGATCTGAAGAATCGCATTCGAACAAGCAAGTCTATCCTAATCTTTCATTTCAGATTAGAGTGTCAGTTTGATATCTTTCCTATTCGTGCGTCCTTTTCCGTCAATCATGCGAGTTTTCGTGTCTAAGTGTCGTTGATCTACATATGGCCTGATTCTCTTTCAGCCCGAGATATGTAGACAACTCAGAAATCGGAGTTCGACCACGTCCATAAGCCTCATATTTTGGTCCTTTGAATCAAAATCCTTGGCTTTATCGTGACAAAATTGGCTTTCACGTCAACTTCTTTACCTTGAAAACTCTTTCATCCTTTTCAGGTAAAGAGGGGTAGCTGTTGGCACCCAATTTTGTCCCAAAATTTTTAATTATTTAAAATAAGCTTTATTTTGAAAATCATAGGCGAATTAGATAATTTTGAAGAAAAGAAGGCCAAAACTGCATTCCATAGCCCTAAATCAGTCCCACCCGTGCAATCCCATTCCTTGCCTTAATTTATCCTAAAAAGGCTAAATTTGTTCCTATATGTTAAAATTGGGCTCTCTATGTAAACATATACATATATTCAGCATACAACACACAGACCTCACGCCCCATTTTCAGAAAATCCCCAATCCAATTCAAATTTCCTAACCCACGAAGCCCCTGAATTACCCAATCGGTCCCCTAAAAATTCAAACACAACACGCCAAAAATGGTTCCCCTTTGCATTCTAGTACAAACCCTATCCAAATCTAACCGTTTGGGGTCACTTTGGGTATTTTCCTTCCACCTCTAAAACCCTAATGAATTTCATATATAAGGAAGAGAATGAGTCATTTGGAGGGCATCCATGACTATACGGGAGAGAGAAAAAGCAGCAGAGAGAAAGAGAGGAAGAAAATAGGAGAGGTTCCTATAGGCAGAGCATATGCAGAGATATTTTTCTTAGGTTTAATCTGAAAATACACATATATCATTACTATTTCTGTTTAGGATTAAAATATCGCTTTTGAGTTAGTGTCGTTGCGTCGCCATACTAGTCGTCGACCTCGTTCGAGTGGTCGCTATTATCCGAGTTGCATTCTTCAAATTTTGCCTAGTTCACTGCTCCGCAAAAGGTAACTCCCATTGCTTTTATTTCTTCTTCTTTTGAATGTCTTTGCCTTATGTATAAAACATATAAAGGCTGGTTATTGATATTGTTGTTTGCTAGTATGTTTCGCTATGAAAAAATGTGAATCTTGAATCAATGGTTAGAGTTAAAATTTGTTAAGAAGGGTTTTGAACTTCATCTACATAAAGCTCTAATCTTTAGTGTATTCTGAATTCAAATCACCTGTTCAAAGAATGAAAATTCAATCTTGTTGAAGAATGAGGTTTGAAGATAACAAAGGACCTGGTGCTAAGTGGTCCACGAAAACGTTCACAGTCGAAGTGAGAAGGACAGTTGTTCAAACGAGATATTCAAGTCAGAGCTGAAGAAGGAAAGAAGAGAATAGCTGGAGTCAAAGTTCCAATTCTGCCGGAAGTAGAAGAAGCTGTAGGCGCTGCTAAGAAGGACGCGGTTCCTAAACGAAAATGGATTGGAACATAAGGCAAATTAACTTAGGTTTTAAATAAGGAAATATGGGTAACCTTGTTTAAACTAATTTCAAAGAGGAAAAGGATTCCTGCACTTAGTTGGATCCGACTAAGTGTAGTTCCTATATATACAAGTTAATTTGACCAAAATCGGTACGCACAAAAGACATCTCAACAGTGCATATCAAGTACCATCAGAATGTGAGAAGCTTTGTATGCAAGAACAAAGGCTGAGCAGCAGATACTGACGAAGGAGCAGTTTCATAGATAAGTCTGTTGTTTAGGTTCTTTGTTATATGCTATTGAGTTGTAATCTATTCACTTATTTAGAAGCATTAAGTAGAGATTACTTTTTGAGGTTAAGTAGAGGTAACCTTACCAGCTAAAGTGTGGCTGTGAAAGTTCTAGGTACTAGGGGGTTCTAGTTCCTTGATTACATTACATTGTAGTCTAAAACTTGCTCGGGTTTTCCTTTAGTGGAAGAGTTGAAATCCCAAGAGTTTGGGTCGTGGTTTTTTATCCCTTGAGCAAGGATTTTTCCACGTAAAAATCTCTTTGTTCTTTACGTTTCCGCAATTTGTTTAGTTTCAGAGATAGGGGAAACTCACAAGGAACCTGGTTCTTTGTGAGAGAGGCGCAGAAAGTTAAAAGCATGTTTTAGGTTCGAAAATCGGGTAAGGACACTATTCACCCTCCCCCTCTAGTGTCTTACAAAGGTGCACCAAGTGCAACAAGTGGTATCAGAGCAGGTTCTCTCGAAGGAAGATTAACATCTTGAGAAGGATCTGAACAATGAGCGCACCACCATTCATGCCCGAAGGATACTTAACCAGCAAGCCTCTGCAGTTCAATAGTCAACACTACAAATTTTGGAAGTTTAGGATGGAAACCTTTCTACAGGCAGAAAATTATCAGCTATGGAGGATTACACAGAATGGTCTCTTGATTCCTACAAAGATTGATACATCAGGGAACAAAGTCCAAAAGCCTGTAGAAGAACTCTATGAAAAATACTTCAAACTACTTCAGATGAATGCTGAAGCCATGAAGATTCTTCAATGTGGACTAGGGCTTAATATATGTTTACGTATTCCCAAGTGCTCAACTGCAAAGGAAATCTGGGATACGCTAGACAGGTTATACAATGAAGAAACTACAAAATCAGAAGAGAGTTCAATCGAGGTCATTTCTGTCAAGAACAACACTGTAAAGAATCTGAATCACTCAGGATGCTAAAGGTGTGGCCAAAGAGACCATGTTATTAAACATTTTCCAACATGGGGACCTTCTGAAAACGAAAGTGATGAAGAAGAAGAAGAAGAACCAGAAGACGACTCTCTATTGGCACTGATGGCGGATAATGAATCTTCAATTGATGACACACCTGAGGTAAGTCTCGATGAACTAAAGCCCAGACTTCAAAATTGTTCTCCTATGGAATTGAATATGCTTGCCCTGACTTTGATGGAAGAAATTGAAAATTTGAGGTTTGAGAAGGAACAAACACTCTCTGAGAAGGACCAACTTATGTCCAGTTGCGTCTGAGTTTTCAATGAGAAATAAAAACTTCGAAAAACCTAAATCTGATCTTAAAAAGGAATTAATTACTAGTGAAGCTCAAGTTTTGGAACAAAATCAGAAAGTCTCAACCCTCGAATTAGAAACTCTTCAATTAAAGGAACAGGTGCTTTGTGAGAAGAAGCTAGGTTCTGCACTCGAACTTGAGAATCGAAAATTGAAAGAAGTATCTGGTAAACAAGGAGTTAGTGAGGCTCAAATCAACCTTGAAACTGAGCTTGAAAAGAAAAATCTGGCTCTGCATCAGGAAACTATGACAAACCGGGTTCTTCAGGATAAGGTGGAAAAAGCTAACTCTGAGCTCACCAGACTCACTAAATGGAACAAGTCTTCTGAAGCTTTGAATTGGTTGAATGAAAAATATAATAGAGGTAAAACTGGATTAGGACATAGGAAACCTTTGCCTGCCTGGAACCTTAATAGTAAATATGTAGGACTTCCTTGCAACAAACGCTGCTTCCTATATAGTAAGACTGGACATATTAAGAATGAATGCAGTGTTGCAAAAGATGCAGTAAAAAGAAATAAAAAATCAGTTTTACCTTATTGGGCTAGAAAAGATTTGATTCATCCATTCGATAACAAAACGGGACCCAAGCTGCTCTAGGTTCCTGTTACTAACCCTTGATCTTCTTTTGCAGGCTGGAGTGAGATGGAACAACCCAAGCTGGATTCTTGATAGTGGATGTTCCAGGCACATGACAGGAGATAGAAGAAACTTTCTCTCACTCGCAGCATTTCAAGGGGGTAGTGTGGCTTTTGGAGGAGGCAAGAGCGGTGAAATTGTTGGTATTGGAAAAGTTGGGAGATCCCTCAATCACGCTATTGATAATGTACTCTGTGTGGATGGATTGAGGCACAATCTACTAAGTATCTCTCAACTATGTGATAGAGGAAACTCAGTGAGTTTCACTTCTGTAGGTTGCACTGTAAAGAACCTGCAGACTGGTGAAGTGATAATGGAAGGGAAACAAGCTAATAATGTGTACAAGGCTACATTAGGTTCTCTTTCTGAGAATAATTTGACTGTTCTGAATGTGCTGGAGAACGATAGTCAGTTGTGGCACAAGAGAGCAGGTCATGCAAGCCTGACTCAATTGAATAAGTTGGTGTCAAAGGACCTGGTTCGTGGAATGCCAAGCAAGAGGTTCAATGACATCAAGATTTGTGATGCTTGTGTGAGCGGGAAATATGTAAGATCTTCATTCAAGTCAAAGAAAGTGGTTAGTACCTCTAAACCACTTGAGCTAGTTCATATGGACTTGTGTGGACCAATGAGGGAAAGGAGCAGAGGAGGTAAGAGATTCGTAATGGTAATAGTTGATGACTACTCCAGATACACATGGACCTTGTTCCTCAAGTCTAAAGATGAAGCATATGATATGTTCGAGGACTGGGTCAGAGTCAATCAGAAGAAACTGGGGGTTCAACTAGTGAGTATAAGGTCCGACCATGGTACAGAATTTGAGAATGCTAAGTTTACTGAATATTGTAACAAATATGGTGTGGATCACAACTTCTCTATACCTAGGACCCCTCAGCAGAATGGTGTATTAGTTGATAGGAAGAATGGGTCCTTGGAGGACATGGCTAGAACAATGTTGCTATCAACCGGCTTATCAAAGAATTTTTGGGCTGAAGCAGTCAACACCGCTTGCTGCCTGCTGCATCGATGTTCTATCCGTCCTTTGCTAGAAAAAACTCCCTATGAGCTTATCAGAGGCAAGAAACCTAATATTGCACATCTCAGAGCTTTTGGGTGCAATTGTTTCGTGCATAACAATGGGAAAGAACCTCTAGGGAAGTTTGATGCTAGAAGTGATGAAGCCATCTTCTTAGGATATTCTTCTGTAAAGACCTCAAATAGTCATTTTGGAAATTGTGACCTCGATTTGCGTGTCGACAATCCCAAAAGCTCCGTAAGGTCCATTATGACATGGCTGAATTTTTTTAGCTAAAACGAACTTTGTTAGATAGGTATCGGAGAAAGACATCCGTTTCGGATATTCGTTAAGGCTAAAAGAGGTTTCGGAGCTCGATTTGAGCAAATGAGCTCGGATGTGAAATCTGAAAGTTGCGTTAGGTTCGTATAGTAATTTATGACCTATAGCAACGTTCAGAAATGAAAACGGACCTCGTTTGATAGGACTTTTGATAAAGTCTCCGTTGCGGAAGTTTAAAAAGGTTAAATGAGGTTTTCGAGCTCGATTTGAGTAAACGAACTCCGATGAGAGATCTGAGGGTTCCGTTAGGTTCGTATCGTCATTTGTGACTTGTAGTAACTTTCGAATTTGGATGCCGGGGTCGTTTGATTGAAATTCGCTATTTTGGCGAAAGTCGAAATTTGACCCTTTCCCGTGGGACCCACTTTTTGAGTTCTAGAGATCCGAATTGAGTTTCGTCTTGAGGAGCATGTCACACAAGTCTTGTATGAATTGTGTACAGAATTTGGGGTCATTCCGAGCTTCGTAGGGTCCCGTTTGGACCTAAAAACAGTGGCTGACCTGGTGCAAAGCCAAAAAAGCTGCTGAATTCTGTTTTTTTACTGTTTAGCCAGAAAGAAATCGATTTTTCAGATCCATACATAAGGAATTTGAAAAAAGTCAAAACAAGAAAGTTGTAGCTCTTTGCGTTGTGGTTCTAATTCCACCAACCTCGTATCATTTGGATATTTTTATAAAAAATTATGGGTATTTTACTAAAAGCTATCCAGTGAGGTATAATTTAGACAGCATGTGGTACAACTCTTTAAAGCTGCGGGCTGCTATATATACTAGGGCGGGCATTCATTTTTATTTTCATATTTGAGCTTCTAAAAGTGATACCAAGGGGAATTTGAAGTACCAAAATCATTCCTAAACGCAAGGTAACTATTCTTACCCATTTTTAACGCTTTAATCCGAGGATCAAAGTGACGATCCTTGGAAAGAGGGTTTGAACTCTAGATTTGTGAAATGGGAAAAATGACCGAGTTGGACTCGGGTATGTGCAATAATGGTACTTTTGGACTCGTGGGAGTATGGGGAGTCCGGAAACATAAATTTTACGGGTTTTTGGGTACGTCCAACCCGGGAGTATTTTGGTAAATTGCCTCTTAAATTGCGTAAGGGCTTAGAATCCTTTCCTCACATGCTTACGAGTGCGACACTATTTCTTTAGCTCAGAAGGGAGTCTTACGGAAGCGCATCGTTTGGGAAAGGAGGTCGTTCCTTAGCCACTTGAGCCGATTTTGAGGTAAGTGAGACTTGACCTCTATTTTGCTTGCGGATAAGATTTGATCTTGCTAAGTAACATGTCGAGTACTTAATTGACTAGCATTGTCTAGTAGATAGTATTATGTACTACTCATTATATTTATACAAAAAGGAGAAAGCACAAACGTGACTTGTGTATAGTCGATGTTGTGTGCCGGTGTATTATTGATATGCTCTAGGGACAGAGGCCGGTGGTGCGTTATGACCTAGAATCGAAATTCCATCTAGGGACAGAGGCCGGTGGTGTGTTATGACCTAGATGTGGAGACTTATAGGGACAGAGGCTGGTGGTGCGTTATGACCTATAAGTAAAGTTGTTTATAGGGACAGAGGCCTGTGGTGCATTATGACCTATAAACAAAGCCGTACAGGGTGTGTGCTTATGCGATGTGCTAGGTATATCATTACCTATGTGGTATGCGAGATATATCATCGCCATGCTGTATGTGAATTATATTATTGCTTATGCCATAGTATCAATATAATATTGTGTATGCTGCCTATATTTTGTATCTTTATATTATTGATCATGTTATGTATTCGCGTATTATTGCTTGTGTTGTTGTGTAATTATATAATCGTATGTATTGTTTATGGGTTACTGTAAAGGTGTGGATTGTACTTCCGTTATCTGTTTATGCATTATCAAAGACTTGTCCCGAAATGGTAATTTAGTGGGCCTGTCGATGATCTTACTGGGCTTTGGCTCATAACTTACTGTTTAAATGTGCAGATCCTTCTACTAGTCAGACAGCTGGACTTATCTGATCCGTTCGAGGCTGTGACTATTTTTGCTTGAGGTGAGCCAACCGCATGGTGCGCGGTGGCATACCGTCTGATCAACCTTAGTGTTTAGACGCTTCCTACATATATATATATATATATATATATATATATATATATATATATATATATATATATATATATATATATATATATATATATATATATATATATATATATATATATATATATATATATATATATATATATATATATATATATATATATCGGATGTCAGAATTCGTAGATGCTCTATTAACACTGTATTTTGGGTGGATGTTTGCGCCTACATTTTATTGAAATATTTCTATCTAAATTATCATTATGAGTCAGTTTAATTATTCGTGGTTCGCCTAAGGATGTAACACTTAGGTGCCATCACGGCCCCGAAAATTGGGTCGTGACATCTTCACAAAGTAAAGCTTATAAAGTGTTCAACAAGAGGACCTTGACTGTAGAAGAAAGTGTGCATGTGGTATTTGATGAATCTGAAAGTGTTATAAACAGACAAGAAGATGATGATCAGGAGATCGGTCTTGCAAGAGATGAACCTGTTGAAGACCCTGAGAATCTGAATGGAGTTAAAAGTAATCAGGATGATAAGGATCAATCTTAGGGGGATATAGAGGGCAATCAAATATGGGGAACTGAAGGGCAAGAGGAAGAGGACTTAGATGGCTCAGATCCTCCTGGAAACGACACTCAGCAGATTCAGCCTAAACCTTGGAGATATCATAGTTCTCATCCACTGGAGAACCTCATGTCTGATCTAAACATTGGAATTGTTACTGGAAGGGCTTTGAAGGACTTCTGTGCATTCTCTGCGTTTGTCCTCAATAGAACCAAAGAATGTATGTGAAGCTCTTGAAGATCCAGACTAGGTGATTGCGATGCAAGAGGAACTACATCAGTTTGAACGAAGTAAGGTATGGCACCTAGTCCCTCGACCAACAGACAGGTCCATCAGTGGTACTAAATGGGTATTTAGAAACAAACTGGATGAACATGGTATAGTGACAAGGAATAAGGCAAGACTGGTGGTTCAAGGTTATAATCAAGAAGAAGGAATCGATTATGATGAAACCTTTGCACCTGTTGCTAGAATGGAGGCCATTAGGATGCTTATTGCTTTTGCAGCTTACATAGAGTTTAAGCTGTACCAGATGGATGTGCAGAGTGCATTCCTTAATGGATATTTGAAACAGGCTCCTAGGGCTTGGTATGAAAGGTTGTCTGGGTTCTTATTGAAGAATGGATTTACAAGAGGTAAAATAGACAATACTTTATTTTTAAGGAAGAAAGCCAAGGACCTGTTGATTGTTCAAGTATATGTAGACGACATCATCTTTGGTGCTACAAATGAGAACCTTTGCAAGGAGTTCGCCGACCTGATGGGAAGTGAATTTGAGATGAATATGATGGGTGAGCTAAATTTCTTCTTCGGCTTACAAATCAAGCAATCTCAGGAAGGCACAATGATCCACCAGCAGAAGTACATCAAAGAGCTGTTATGGAAGTATGATATGAAGTCTGCTAAGGATATGAACACACCCATTGCTCCTGGAACGAAGATAGATCTGGATGAAACTGGTGCTTCAATTGATGAAACTAAGTACAGAGGAATGATTGGTTCTTTGCTGTATTTAACTGCAAGTCGTCCAGTTATTATTTATAGTGTGGGGTTGTGTGCAAGGTTCCAGTCAAAACCAAAGGAGTCTCACTTAACTGCAGTCAAGAGAGTCTTGAGATATTTGAAAGGAACTCAAGATCTTGGTTTATGGAACCCAAAAGGTGGAAGTTTTGATCTAATTGGGTATGCAGATGCTGACTATGCTGGTCACTTCGTTGATAGGAAAAGTACATCTGGGATGGCACACTTCTTAGGTCCTTGTTTAGTTTCATGGGCTACAAAGAAACAAAATTCAGTTGCATTATCCACAGCTGAAGCTGAATATGTAGCAGTTGCTTTATATTGTTCACAGTTATTATGGATCAAGCAGCAGCTGGAGGACTTTGGAATCAAGTGTGGACCGGTTTCAATCCTTTGTCACAACACCAGTGCAGTCAATATTTCCAAGAACCCGGTCCAGCACAAGAGAACAAAGCACATTGATATTAGGCATCAGTTTCTAAGAGAAAATGTTTAGAAAGGCCTAATTACTATGAACTTTTGCAGGACTGAGGACCAAATTGCTGATATCTTTACTAAGGCATTGAATAGGGTACAATTTGAAAAGAACAGGCTTGAGCTAGGGATGACCAAGATACAATGAATGAAGCAGCACCTGGTTCTCCCAATGATTGGCTAGTGAAGTTTCCTTGTTTTACTTTGCTTAACTTTGCTTAGTCGGTTCTACTATGAAAACTTAATTGTTTTGCTTGCCAACCTGTTTGGAACCTTTTTTTCATGACTTAGATACTGGCAAATTTTTGAAATCTAGGATATAATTGAAGAAACTGGTGCATGGACATTCAGGTACACATTCTATATCACTTACTGAATATAACATTGTCTTACGTGGCCTAATTTGTTACCAATCACCCTCAATTGGCGCCGGATTAGTGTAAAACTTTTAAAATTCAAATACTTTGAACCTTGATGGCGTCAGCTCCTATGCGTAATAAGTAGCAGCAGCTTTTTCCAATCCCATCAACCCGTTCCCCTTCCCGATAAAGCTAAACCCGTCTCTATTCCACTAGTTGATCAAAACATTGTTTCTATCGTCTGAAAAATTAACAACTCTCTCAAAATATTTTCTCTCTCTAAAAACACAACTCTCTGTAAGAGAAACAAAAATGTTGACCAGTTCAAAAGTAGATTCTCAACTTTCTTCTCCAAAACTTAAAATTTCTGAATTAAATCAAAAGGCAAAGCAACTGGCAGCGAGTCGTTCTGTGGCTATGGCGAGGAAGTTTGCAAAATTGAGAAAGAAGAATTTGTCGGAGGAAGCAACTAGTCAGGGGGAAATTATTCCAGAAACTGGTACGGAGGAAGGGATCGTGGAAGCGACTCAAGAAGTCGTCCAAGAAACTGAAAAGGTAAACCCTAGTTCTCCTACTGGTACTGTAGTTGTCGATACTAGTGTACCCTCTATGCCTGTAGATTTAGAAGAACAAGTTGATAATGAAGTAGGAAATAAGGAGGAATTAGTTGTAGAAAATTCCGAGAAAGTTATCGAAAAAAAGGTTGTTGTTGTGGTTACTAAAGAAACTGAGAACATAGTTGAGGAACCTGTTCCTGAGACAGTTCCTATGGTAGAAAAGACTGTTGGTGACAAGGGAGTAGAAAAATCTGTTGTACCTGCTAAAGAACCTGAGAAAGAACCTGGTTCGTTCTCTGGTTCTGTCGCAGGTGATGACGCAGATCTGAGAGAGATTGATGATTATGTGGAAGAGAATGTAGAAGGTGTAGGTTTTACCGAACCTTTAGATGGTGTGTTGCCTGAGCCCAATCCCATTCCTCAAGCTAGTGAAGGTTCCTCCAGTGAGACAGATGTTGTGGTGGTGGAGGAACAGAGGAGATTGGGAAAAAGGCATGTGGTTCAGGAACAAAAACAAGCTATGAAGAAACGGAGGTTAGTGAAGGGAGGAGAATTTGTAGGTAGTTCGAAAATGGGTAGTTCTAGAGATGCAGAGGGGATGGGAGAAAGCAGTAGAAAAATAGGGAGTCATGTGAGAAGACCTGCGACTCGTGGCTCTGTGAGAGAGCAGCAGGAGAAGATTGTGGAGGAACCTGAGGTTCATAGGAGAGGTTCCAAATCAAAACTGGTGATTGGAGATGACAAGGATGATAAGAAGAGAAGGGTGGCCTACTTTAGAGGTCTACCAATGGTGAAGGGTAAAATTCTAACTGACCTGGAGCTAGAAGGTATGACTTAACTTGGTGGTAAGTTGAGAGCTCATGGTTGGTTGAACCTATTCAGTGATGGTCCTAGACAGCTGAGAGACCAATAGGTTCGAGAATTTTATTCCAACTGCACTGTGACTGAAGGTATTGTGACAACCATAGTCTAGGGGCTGGTGATCCAGTTTGATAGTGTGGAACTGGGTGAGATTTTGGGTGTTCCCTCTCAGGGCTATAGCGAGTACATGAGGAACTCGTGGCCGGCTAGAGGAGATGGTCTGTATGCTTTGGAGGTGACCCTAAAATTTCCAGGGAGACCTAGACTGACAAGGGCTACACAAGTGAAGAAGAAGGCAATGCAACCCTTCTACCAGTTGCTCTTTGAATTTGTGCTGAAGAACCTACTGCAGAGGTCAGAGAGGAGGAGTGAGGCGAACTTTCTGGATATGACTTATATGGACCTGCTAGATCGAGAGGTTCGTATTAATCTGCCTGAATTGATGATCAAGCACATTGGTAGAGTAGCTGATATGGGGTTAGGCAAACATGCGCTGGTCTATGGGTTTCTTCTGGGGAAGGTTTTTGATTTCTTTGGGGTGCCTGTTGGTAAGTGGACTGAGCCGGACCACAATGACTTGTTTGGGAGGAACATTCTTAAATCCTGTGACTATGTGTTGGATGGTGAACCTGCTGATGAACCAGAGAATATCTAGGATGATGCTGAGGAAAGGAGGAAAAAACAGAGTAGACAGGAGAATTGAGGGGTTCAGGAGGCAGCTTGAAAGGCAAAATGATGAGCTCGCCTAGATGAATGCTGAAAACACAAGGCTGGATGCAGGCTGGAGCGTGAAAGAGAAGGAAACTTGTGTCGCCTCGCCTTATTGCTAGCTCACTTTAACATCCCTGATATTTCCCAATTCTGAACCAATTCCATTCCCTAGCCCACTCCTGGTTCTTTTATTTGGCTTGTTATTAAGAAAATCTTATATTTCGGTTTGTAATATTTTGAATGATGTTTGGATATTTAAGCCGGTTTGGCACGTCTTTTGATATAAATATTTTTGTCTGAAACAGGTTCCTGACGTTTAAAGGTTGGCTTGCTGCCTTTGGCACTAGAGTCAACTAGACTTAACTTAAGTTGAGCAGGTTCTTACAGCTGTGAAACTTTGATGATGCCGAAAGGGGGAAGTTAGATGTTGATTAGTTCATTATATATTTGTGACTATTTTTCGCCTAACTGTTATTACCCTGGTTCGTGGTTAGTGGTTGATTTTTACAGGTTCTTGAGAGTATAAACCCTCGGTGAGACAACATGGTTTGTCATCATCAAAAAGGGAGAATTTGTTGAACAATAAGTTTTGAAGATGACAAAGGACCTGGTGCTAAGTGGTCCACGAAAAGGTTCACAGTCGAAGTGAGAAGGACAGCTGTTCAAACGAGATATTCAAGTCAGAGCTGAAGAAGGAAAGAAGAGAACAGCTGGAGTCGAAGTTCCAATTCTACCGGAAGTTGAAGAAGCTATAGGCGGTGCTGAGAAGGACGCAGTTCCTAAACGACAATGGATTGGAACATAAGGCAAATTAACTTAGGTTTTAAATAAGGAAATATGGGTAAACTTGTTTAACCTGATTTCAAAGAGGAAAAGGATTCCTAAACTTAGTTGAATCCGGCTAATTCTATTTCCTATATATACAAGTTAATATGACCAAAATCGGTACGCATAAAAGATATCTCAACAGAGCATATCAAGTACCATCAAATCGTGAGAAGCTTTGTATGCAAGAACAAAGGCTGAGCAGCAGAACCTGACGAAGGAGCAGTTTCATAGATAAGTCTGTTGTTTAGATTTTTTGTTATAGGCAATTGAGTTGTAATCTATTCGCTTGTTTAGAAGTATTAAGTAGAGATTACTTTTTGAGGTTAAGTAGAGGTAACCTTACCAGCTAACATGTGGCTGTGAAGGTTCTAGGTACTAGGGGGTTCTAGTTCCTTGATTACATTACATTGTAGTCTAAAACTTGCTCGGGTTTTCCTTTAGTGGAAGAGTTGAAATCCCAAGAGTCTGGGTCGTAGTTTTTTATCCCTTGAGCAAGGATTTTTCCACGTAAAAGTCTCTGTGTTCTTTACGTTTCCGCAATTTGTTTAGTTTCAGAGATAGGGGAAGCTTACAAGGCACCTAGTTCTTTGTGAGTTAGGCGCAGAAAGTAAAAAGCAAGTTTTAGGTTCGAAAATCAGGTAAGGACACTATTCACCCCCCTCTAGTATCTTACAAAGGTGCACCAAGTGCAACAAATCTTTAGTTATAATAAGGTCTGAATAAGTAGTTTAAGCTCAGCTCCTACTGAAAGTATGGTTTTTCCTGGTTTGTGTATGAATATGATTTGTTTCGAGGTATAAGCTACTGGTGAATGGTAGTGAGGGGCTGTAGTTAGTGTAGGAGCTACCAGCTTGTTTGGTAGTTGTTGTAGTTTGCTTGGAGGCAGTTTATTGTGTATAGATTGTTTCCGTTGTTTGGGAAAAGTAGGAGGCCAAGAGGGAGTTTGTAGATTGGAGTTTCAGGAGTAGTCTGGTTCTGTATAAAGTATGCAGCCGCAGGTTGTTTCAGATTTTGTTCAGGGAATTTGTTCTGGTCCTGGTGAGTTATATGAGCTGGTGTTTTTCCTGTTTTAATTCAAAGTTTCAGGGGCTGTTTTGGTTTGCTTTTGGTATAGGTGTTTGAGTTCAGAAGTAGGGTGTAGGTGTTTATGCATGTTGTGTGTGTGTCTAGTTTGTTTTGAAGCGATGTGTGTATGAAGGTAATTAGCCAGCAAGTGTGAGTCATGGAGTGTAGATTAGGGTGCACAGTGCTTCTCAGGAGGGTGTAGTTGCTGCAGGTGTTGTTCAGGGAGTTAAACGGGGTCGTTGAGGCTAGTAATAAGTTCAGGAGTGTGTGTGGGGTTGTTCTTGGATGTGTGAGAGAGTTTGGGATGATGCTGCACCATCTTTGTTAGTGTGCAGATGCTGCACTTAGTAGGTGTGATTTCTGGAATTAGTTTCAGGTCTCTAAAGGGATCTATTAAAGCGACAGGTATTGTCTTTGGTTCCTAGCTGCCTAATAGTGTTGTAGGAGGTTGTTTTGGTGGTGTAAGCATTGTAGCAGCAGTAAGAAAGGGAATCCAGGTTGAGTTTTGTGGAGAGTAGTGTTTCTAGGTGGTCTGTGGCCTGTGTAGAGTGCTGGTTTATTGTTTGGAAAATAGCAAATGGCTTAATGAAATAAGAATTCTAATGTGTGATTTCTTGCATGTTCATGATCTTTATTCTGGTCTTTTCCCCCATTTCCCTCAGATCTATTAATCTCAATTCTTTGGAAGTGATTTGAAACTTGTTTGTAAAATTTATGAGCCTGAGCAATTTGTTTCTTGTCATTCAGACACGCAGTAGGTAGACTATTCTTGTTATTGTTTAAATGTCAAAGTGTTGGATTTATTAACTGCTTGAGTATGAATATACTGTAGATATGGTCGAATTGTTTGTTTTGAATTTGAAGTGGTTGCGATCCGCTAGATTAAAATATGTGGCTGTCCACATTGTTCTCGTCTACTGTACTTGGCAAAAGTCTGGGATCTCCGCTACTTTTCTTTCTTTGTCGCCTTTACAGTATCCTAGGAATACAGAGTTGTAATACTAATGTTACTCTAATGAATTTCAAAGTTAACTATTGTGTTTCTTTGAATCGGAAAGCTGATATTGCTAATTGTTGGCTAAACTACCTGCTTGAAGTTGTCATCTTCTACACCTAGATCATCAATTCAGAAAACAACTTCCATTCTGTGATTGATCATTTGTTTTGCCTTAGTGTATTTGATACTGTTATAAATGTGTAAGTTTAATGCATTTACTAATCCTTATTTCCCTTTTTCTTCTGCATAATACACCTCCTTGGGACGAGTTCGGCTAAAACTCTAAATTGGGTATGACTTATATTGAATCAGCATTGGAGTCGCATTGGGGTCAAGCTCGGGCTCAAGTTTTCAAGACCTTTAGAAAACTTTAGAAAATTCAAGGCTCCCGAGAGTTTGTCCAATTCCCGCGTTCTATTTTTAACTCCTATCCTCCATTTCCTCTTTAGGATATTTATGTAGACTTTGTAGAATAATTTATTATCAATTTATTTATGAATGAATATTTCATTGATTGAGTTATTTGTCTACTTTATGTTCATTTCCTTTATTTTGAAGTCGTTATTTAATTTATTGCAAATCAGGTCATTACAGTAAATGCGTGCAAAATTTCATAAATTTTCAAAACCACGATTAGTAGATGACTATAAGAAAAGGCTTCTATCTTATTGATACGAAGTAGTTTCTTTAAAAAGTTGAAATTTATAAAGAAGTTTTAATTAACTTCTAAATGTCCCGAAACAACTTTGCAAAAAGCGACTTGAAATCTAAGTTCCATCTTATGGTGTGATACTCGGATTTCAAAGTTGAAATTAAGCAAGTGCCATTTATGCGCTATCACATATAAGTTGTCAAAAAAAATTAGGACGATCAAATCGCTCATTTTTCAAAGAAAATACACTTTTATTTTATTTTATTTTTAAAATAGTTAAAGCGTTTAAGTAAATTGTAAATCTTTTGAAAACTTGCTACATTAATTAGATGAATTAATTAATAGGTCAATTAATTATTTTTAGAAAAGCTCATAAATAACACTTGCAAATTAATTTGGAAACCTGTCGGATTAACCGTTGTTAACGGAATTTCGAAAGTGCCTTAAAAACCTTCTTTCGAAAGTAAGAAAACCTCTTACTTAGAATCTCTGAAAGACTGCCTTTTTCCAAAAAACGTAGTTTTACACGCATTTGCTTATTTGGTTCCCCGTTTTCCTTAAATTGGATGGCGACTCCAAAAAACTCCAAAAGAGTTAGTCCATTCAATTGATATTCCTGAATTTAGCCCTTCGGGGTTATATTTTTGGGGGTTCAACACACGTAAGGGCCTTATTGGTCATGGTTGAACCAAACCTCTTCACCAGGGCATATTGGATCTCTTCCTCCGTGATTTCGTTGTTCTTGACGACAGTGTAGTATGCGGCTATGTTCTCGTCTGGATCAGTGGTTCCATTATACTTAAGGTTATCCAGAAGGCAGAAGTGCTTAGGTATGCAGACTGGTGCAGTGCTCGCCTTGTTTGTATGTTGGAAGAACTTCTGCTCATCAACGACTATTACCTGGGGCGGAATACCAGGTACGTTACGAATCCGGTCGTAAATAACCTTTAACTTTTTGAGTATGTCCTGGATGATAGGCATCCGTTTGAGCCCTGGATTGTTGGCCAATGTGGAACTTCCTGGAGCGATCTCCATATTAATCCTTCGTCTGGGCGCAGAAGCTGGAGAATTGTTCACGAGCTCGGACCCTCGTAGGAATGGTGGCCTAGGAATGAACCGACAAAGAACGCTTCCAGACTTTTGGCCAGTGTTTCGGCAATAGTGGTCGAGTTCTGAGCCGTTTGCTCCTCCTTCGCTTTGAGAAAGTTGGCGAGAACATCTTCAAGCTTGTTGTTGGCCCTAATGGGGCTTCCATGCTGTAGATCTTCATCATGATCGCTTTCGATGGGGACTGGTCTTTTGGACGTGTCTTTCAGTTGCCCATCGAAATCACTGGGATCTTTATAGGCATTCTCAGCTGCGTCGGTTGTATTCTTGGGGACATCATCATTGTCGTTCGACATGGTCGTGCTTTTCCTTTAGAAATATACGACTGTCTGGGCCCCACGATAGGCGCCAAACAGTTTATGCTTAAATATTGCTCGATAGGTTAGACTGATAAATTATAAGATGATAATAAGCAATAAAGTAAATACTAGGAAAAATAATTAAAACAGATAAAAAAAAAGATTGTATTTCTTGAGAATTGGCAGATTCTCAGAGAATTGCTTGATGATCAATACAATAGGGTGAGAGGGGTACTTATAGTTATAGGTTTACCCCAGTGCTAATTATAGTAAAATACAATGTCTGTAGGTTGTGTGCCTGTTTTCTCAAGGCGGTGATACTAATTAACCATAAATATAGTTATTCAAGGTGGTGATACTAATTAACCATAACTAGGAGACTATAAACTTAATGCGGTAAGATATTTGCCTTACGACCCTAGGCCTATGCCTGATGAGCGGACGTGGCTATAGAGCATGAATATATCCTCAACGCCCGGTGACTTGTAGAGTAAGTCTAGTCTTTGCCAGCCGGATTCGTATCCCTATAATTGTAGGTGCCGTATTTTTACCCACACAATACCCACATCCAGTACTTTTCTTTGAGAGTTTTTTTTTTTTTTTTTAAAAAAAAAAAAATGAAAGCTGCTATGCTTTTACTTTTTTTGGTTAGAGTATGGTTAGAGTAATATAATTAGTAATCAATGTGACGTGGTTATTTAATTATATAAGTATAATTTTACATTCTCCTGCTAATGTAACTTTTAATTTGTATTTTTAAATTAAATTTCAGTTACATGTTCATCAAATATTTTCAAATACAAGAACGTATATTTGTCAAATAAAATTTAGCTACAAAATTGTAAAAATAAGAAATTAAGAAAAGGAAGGATGAGAGAATCACGGATTAGGAGGATTTGGAGGAGTGATTTGGAAAATGTGGATTAAAAATTGCCAAATTTTTAATAACTGAAGAGTCTCACATGATTACGCGATGTGCAAGACACAAAATAAAATTTCTCCTATAGTATTTACATATCTAATCATTAGTAAGTCTGCATAATCTATCAAAAAGGAGATTCAAGATAAAATGAAGAAGTTATTAAATAAAAGTGACGTTGCTTTCGGCAAGCATCTTAATGTTGCTTAACCTTAAATCTAGTTGACTTAGATTATCTAATCAAATTTATATTTAAGGCAAGAAGCAATATCGTTATATCAAGATTATTTAATCTTTCATTAGTATGCACCTAATACTCCTTCTATCCAAATATATGTGGTGGTGTTTGATTTTGCACAGAGTTTAAAAAATAAAGGTTGATTTTTGATAGTTTGAAATTTACCCTTGAAAAAGTAAGAAAGATGAAATTGAGTAATTAAAAAGTTGTTGATAACTTTTAAAGTAAGTATGGTCCAACAAGGAAAAACTAGAAGTACTGCATAAAATAGTTGTCAAATAAGAAATTGTGATATTCTTTTCTGGACAGACTAAAAAGAAAATAATGTCATATAAATTGGGACAGAGACAGTAATGATATTGAAAATTATTAATAACACCATATCAAATGAGTAATAAATACTAAACAAAGAAAAGGCAAATGAAATCTTATTAAATGATGTCAAATCTGCACTAAATGAGAGCTAGAAGCAACATCAGTAGGTTGAAAGAATAAACAACTAGAAACCAGTAAAGATTTCAACAGAGTAAAGGCATAATGTGTTGTTTTGTGTGTTACAAGTGATAAGAGGAGGTTACTTACAAGATAAGCTAACTTTAACTAACTCTAAAGTTTTTCCTACACGCCTCTAAGGGATGAGATCGTGTTGTTGAGCAGGATAGGGCTGAATCCTAGATATCTCGGAGCTAGTTGGCAGCTGGATAACTCCCATTCATCATTCAAAGAATTCCTTTGGCTCTTCTAATCTCAAGAGTTTTTAATTTTCCAAACTTTAATCTCTAGATTTTTATTGTTTTAATCATTGCTTCTACATATTTGGCCATGGATCCTCAAGGAGTCAACACTTCCACTAGCCTGACTTCTACCACTGAGAGTTTTGACATTATTAAGAGGCGAAATCTGATGGTTGATGCTGATAAGATAGAGGAAGGAGTAGAGATAACAATGTTGGTAAGAAGGAGTAGGACCGCCATCAGCAATCCTTTTTCATCCACAAAGTCTAAGGGTAAGAAGGTTAACCTCGACCCTAGCCTAGAGAAGAAAGTCTATAACGTAGTCCCTAGAGAGTCGGACTTTTCTTCGGATTATAAGATCTGAAGTGTTATACTTTATGCACCTCCTAAGGACACTAGAAGGGGGGGTTGAATAGTGTCTCCCGATTTTCGCAAGAACTGTGTTCTTCTACTGTAGAACAAGGTTCTTAGAATTTCCTTTTACCTCCATCTAACAAGAGCACACCCCTACTAGCACACCAAAGACACAAGGATTTTTTCGTGGAAAACTCCTTGCTCAAGGGAGAAAAACCACGACCCACACTCTGGGATTTTTGCACTGAATCCACTAACACAAGAGCAATGTTTTAGATTACAAACTCTGTAATCAAGGGACTACACTCTAGACCCTAATCACTAATCCAAGCTACACTCTAGCTTTTCTAGTAATCACAAAAGAGTTTACCTAATACAAAAGCTTCTAGAATAAGCAAATAAGTAAAATAATGGATGCTCGATATTATGACAACTTACAACTCGATGATCCTAGACAAGAAATCTAGACTCAATACTTTGCACGTAGTTTAGTTGTCTTCTTCAGCTTATCCACGTAGAAAGTTACCAGATCGCCTTTGCTTTGTACTCAACTCTCTGTACGTGAATAATGAGATCTCGGCTGTCTCTACTACTGGTTTTTATATGAGTCGTGTAACCCTAGTTGAGTTCTACTGGGAATCCCCTTAATTAAGGTAAGTTGGGATTCGTAGTAACTCTTTTCCATGTTAACGTCTGACTCTTTTCATACTTCGTAGACACAGCTGGGGCACCGCCTCTTTTAGTCTGACTAGGATACGTATCCAACCACGCGCCACTATTCCTAGTTCCACAGGGATTTGCAACCCATATTCTTTTCGATCAAGCGTGCCCTTCCCTTCAAGGACCGGGTTCTTCAGGTTCCTTGCATGAACCTCGGGGTCCTTCCTGTTTATCATACTTCAAAACTAGCTCTCAACAAATTCCCCCTTTTTGATGATGACAAACAACCATTGCCCAAAAACCTGAATAGACATAAACTAAAACCAAAACAAGAGAACAGAATAGAAACAACAGATGAGTTAGGTCACAAACACCCCAACAATTCCTTCTTCCCCCTTTTGGCATCATCGAAAAGATTCGAAGACCTGCAGGAACTTGTCAAGTTAGTCCAGTCTACAGCACAAGGCAACTCGTTAGTAATAAGAACACAAGCATACACAAATAAGGGCCCATCCAAGAACCTAATTACTTAAGCAGAAAACAGATAAGAACACAAGAAATTTAAAATCATTATCCAGATTGTGACATCAGCACAACCCTGTTAATAGTTACAAAACCAAATTTAAATTGTCTTAAACATCTATAACATGCAATCACTGGAGAATGAAAAGGGGTAGATATCAGGTAGAGGTAGGAGGACAGGACTGGAAGGATCAAAGCTGAAGGTTGAAGTGTTTGACAAGTGCCTCAAGTTGCTTCATTTTTTTGGCCCTCTCCATCACCAGCTCGGCCTCATACTTGTGGCAATCTATCTTCAAACGATCAATCTCTTGATCCTTCACCTTCAACTGTCTTTGGAGCTCAGCATTTTCAGCATTAATCTCAAGAACAATTGTCTCCAGTTCCTTCACAGCATCGATAGCCTCATCAGGCCCAAAGTCTTCACTGTCCTCTGCTTGCTCTTGTTTTACCTGCATTGGCCTTTTGGAAGCTCTGCTTTCTCTGAAAAAGTCACAATTCTTAAGCACATTAGTCCCAAACATTTGATGAATTGTTGGCTTCTTTCCTGCTTCCAAAGGAACCCCAAAATGCTTAAGAATCTGATGAAGAATGTAAGAGTGCACAAGAGAATGAGGCTTCTGATCAGTGTCAGAGATCCTCTTTATGTGCCTAATTATCAGCCCAGACAGATTTATCTTCACCCCCTATCCATCAGATCCATATATGTCAGGTCCAGAGCACTTGCCTCACAATTCCTTTCTCCCCTAGGCAGAAGAAACCTATGCACAAATTCAAACAGCAGTTGATGTGCAGGTTCCATCTCCTTCTTCTCTACTTTCCTCTCCTTCCTCAGTCTTGGTTTTCCTGAAAACTTTCTCACAACATCCAAAGGAGTGACTCCATCTGTTCTTTTTGGCCATTTCAGCTTAACATACCTGCAATAACCTTCAGCAGGTATGTCCAGAATCGCCCCAGTTCAGGTCTTCCAAATTCTATCTCAATTCCTTTAACAGTAGAAAACACTCTCCTGGCAGTTACTCTACAATTTGTATAGAATTCTCTCACTTCATTCACAAACAATTTCGTGTCCTTGTTGGAAAAAAATGCAAGCCACCCCTGATCACCAATCATCCTCAACGATGGTCTCATATGGAACTCCTTTTCATCATGCAGAATACTGATCACCTGATGCCTAGAGAAAAAGGCTTCCCTATCCACTTCTTCTTCATTTTCCCCTCTTCTTCTTTTCTTATTCTCCATCTCACTGTCAGTATCTGAATCACTGGGTTCTACATAGCTCCCATTCTCACTTTCCTGCTCAGGCTCACCAGCTCCCCTTCCTTCTTCTTCCATCTTCTTTTCTTCTCTTTCTTTGACATTGGTTAGTGTCCTTTCCAACTTGTCAAGCTTTTCTAGCTGCATTTTCAATGAAGATCTGGTACCAACTCTCCTGACAACAGGCTCATCAGCTGCCTTGTCATCACCTTCTACACTATCTTCATCAACCAATCTAGACTTCAGCACTGGCTTCCCATCTCTCACCAACCTTCTTCTTTTTTCTGGCTCCACTAGATTTTCTCTCACAAACACTACTTCCTCTTCTTCTTCCTCAACTAATTTTTCATCTTCTTCCTCGAACTTCCTCTTCCTTTTTGGTTCTTCAACTTTCTTGGTTATCTCCTCTTGTTCTAAAACAACTTTTTTGTTCCCTTCCTCCTCAGAATCTGTCCAACTAACATTTGCCTCATCAGCCTCAGTAGGATTTGGACAAACAGCAGACTTTTGACCCAAATCTCCTGAGGCTTCAGCAATAGCAAGTCCACCACCTGCAGGACTTTTAGGCACAGATTCTTTCAAAACTTCAACAGTTTCACTCACTCCTTTACTTAGTTCTACTGTATCTTCCCTCAAGATTTCCACATTATCTTGTTCTTTAAAATGTTCTACTATTCTTTCCGCAATATTCAACTTATCTCCAGACTCACCAACTACAGGACTTAGCACATCTTCCCTAAGATCATTCTTTTTACTATCTTGTTCCCCCTCACATGAATTCCCCCTATCTGTTCTATCCTTTTCTTGTTCACCCATTATCTTGTCTAGTTCAGTAACTAGGGTTTCACTTTCTACAATTCCAGGGCTCTTTATATTAACAGGATCGACAGGCGTAGATGCAATAGGTTCAGGAATTACCTCTTGTGACGATTGTGATGAACTTTGGGCAGTGGGTGTCGAGAGAACAGTTCTTGACTTCATCTTCTTTACCAATTTCTTATCCCCTTTTGCAGAAATTTTGTGCGTGCTCTTGCAATTCTTTGAGCCAGAGTGGATGGAGGTGGTCTATCAGACATCTTGAAAGATTTATGAGCGATTTCTGAGATTTCTAAGGAAAATTTTGTTTTAGGGTTTGAGAGAATTTTAGTGTTTCAGCAAGAGAAGTAGGTGAATTGAGAGAGTGTGGTCGACGTGAAGAGGTTTTAGTGATTTGACACTGTCTAGGGAAGGCAAGAAGTAATGAGTAGAATAGAAAAGCAGCTTTTTGAATTTTTCGAGAACCGGGAGGAGTTACAGCTTTGACAGTTATGAACCTAATTAAATAAGCCCTTTTCAAGAAGTGGGGTCCAAGCTGTTCAAAAAGAGTTCTATCCTAAAAAGGAAAATGTTCCTATAATTTAGGACAGTTATGAGAGTATGGAAGACCCCCATGACACACGTATGGATGACAATTTTAATTTCAGTTATGAATACTATCATGCAGAGTAGGATGAATGTACCTGGACATGATTCCTCATGTTCAAACTGGTTCCTTCTCAGTACATAGTAGGTCCTTCATGGGATCACATTATTTGTACCTTGTGATCAAAACAACAACACGAGTGTACTTTTACAAGTACGAGATTAGACTAGACATTTATAATAAGTTTCAAGCAGCCACATCAAATACTTAACTAGCCAAACACAAAGGGATTACCTGCTGGGTCATCCGTGTATTTGGTCATCCCTAACTCCAACCTGTTCCTTTCAAACTGTACCTTGTTCAAAGCTTTGGTAAATATGTCAGCTATTTGATCTTCAGTCCTACATGAATTCATAGTAATCAGACCTTTTTCTACATTGTCTCTCAGAAAATGGTGTCTGATATCAATGTGCTTGGTTCTTTTATGTTGGACTGGGTTCTTGGCAATATTCACTGCACTGGTTTTGTCACAGAAAATTGGCACTGCTCCACACTTGATACCAAAGTCCTCCAGTTGTTGCTTGATCCACAGCAATTGTGAGCAACATGAAGCAGCTGCCACATACTCAGCTTCAGCGGTTGATAGGGCAACTGAGTTTTGTTTCTTTGTAGCCCACGAGACCAAGCAGGGACCTAAAAAGTGTGCCATCCCTGAAGTGCTTTTCCTGTCCACCAAATGACCTGCATAATCTGCATCAGCAAAACCAATGAGTTCAAAAGTCCCACCTCTGGGATACCAAAGACCTAAATCCTGAGTCCCTTTCAAGTATCTCAGGATTCTCTTCACAGCTGTCAAGTGTGATTCCTTGGGCTTTGAATGAAATCTGGCACACAGTCCTACACTGTATACAATATCTGGTCGACTAGCTGTGAGATATAGAAGTGAGCCAATGATTCCTCTATATTTCGTTTCATTCGTCGAAGGACCAAGTTCGTCCATGTCTAATTTTGTTCCAGGTGCAATAGGGGTAGTCATTTCCTTTGCTCCTTCCATGTCAAACTTTTTCAATAGTTCCTTGACATACTTTTGCTGATGAATCATGGTTCCTTCAGGAGTCTGCTTAATCTGCAACCCAAGGAAGAAGTTCAGTTCACCCATCATGCTCATTTCAAACTCACTTCCCATCAAATCTGCAAAACATTTGCTCAGTTCTTCATCAGTAGCTCCAAAGATGATATCATCAACATACACTTGAACTACCAGCAAATCCTTTCCTTTCTTCATGAGAAATAGTGTTGTGTCAATTTTGCCTCTTGAAAAACCATTTTTCATCAGGAACCCTGAGAGTCTTTCATACCAGGCTCTAGGAGCTTGCTTCAAACCATACAAAGCCTTGTCCAGTTTGTAAACATGGTCAGGAAATTCATTGCTCACAAAGCCTGGAGGCTGCACCACATAGTCTTCCTCATTCAAATAACCATTTAGAAAAGCACTCTTCACGTCCATCTGATACAGTGTGAATTCCATGTACGTGGAAAAAGCAATCAGCATCCTAATGGCTTCCATCCTTGCAACTGGTGCAAAAGTTTCATCATAATCTATTCCTTCTTCCTGACTGTATCCTTGAACCACCAATCTTGTTCCTTGTCACTATCCCATGTTCATCCAGCTTGTTCCTGAATACCCATTTTGTTCCAATTATAGATCTGTCCTTCGGCTTAGGAACTAGGTGCCACACCTTGCTTCGTTCAAATTGGTGAAGTTCCTCCTGCATAGCTAGAATCCAGTCTGGATCTTCTAGGGCTTCCTTTACATTCTTTGGTTCCAAGAATGAAAGGAATGCAAAGAATGCACAGAAGTTCTTCAATGCTGACCTAGTCATAATTCCCGTGTCCAACTCAGATAGGACATTCTCCAGTGGATGAGAACTTTGATGCTTCCATGGCTTGAGCTGACTCTGACTGGAAGGACCTGCAGCATTCTCTGGGGTAGGTTCTTCTTGACTTTCTGGATTGTCAGCCTCATCTGAAGTTCCCCCTGTCAAGTTGACCCCTTCGTCTGAAGTGTTCAGATTCTCCTTTTCGTCTGAGTCTTCCAGTTCGTCTATGCTTTCTTCTCTCCTTAAACCAATTTCTTGATCATCTGCTTCAACTTCTCCCAATGTCTTATCTGATTCATCAAATACAACATGCATACTTTCTTCTACAGTTTGTGTTCTTTTGTTGAGCACTTTGTATGCCTTACTTTGGGTGGAATATCCCAGAAATATTGCCTCATCACTCCTAGCATCAAACTTTCCCAAAGGTTCCTTGTCATTGTTGTGAACGAAGCACTTACAACCAAAAGATTTTAGGTGAGCAATACTTGGCTTTCTACCTCTGAGCAACTCATACGGAGTCTTGTCAAGAATTGCTCTGATAGAACACCTGTTTAACAAGTAACAAGCAGTATTTACAGCTTCAGCCCAAAAATTTCTTGCCAGCCCACTTGATAACAGCATAGTTCTAGCCATATCTTCCAACGACCTGTTCTTCCTTTCAACCGCACCGTTTTGTTGGGGAGTTCTTGGTGCAGAGAAGTTGTGATCTACGCCATTCCTTGCACAATACTCAGAAAATTTTGAGTTTTCAAACTCAGTACCATGGTCAGATCTCATACTGATGATCTCAAGGCTTAATCTTTTCTGAACCACACCAGCCCAGTCATTGAAACTTTCGAAGGCTTCATCCTTAGAGACCAAGAACATGGTCCATATGTATCTTGAGTAGTCATCCACAATAACAAACACAAATCTTTTTCCTCCACGGTTCCTGACTCTCATAGGTCCACAAAGATCCATATGTATCAGCTCCAGTGGCTTTGTTGTGCTGACCACTTTCTTTGATTTGAATGATGTTCTCACATGCTTTCCCTTTACACAGGCATCACACATTTTTATGTTTTCAAATTTCTTGCTTGGCAATCCACGACCCAGTTCCTTCAAAGCCAGCTTGTTTAACTGAGAAAGACTTGCATGATCCAATCTTTTGTGCCACAGCTGAGAGTCACTTTCTTGCACATTCAAGCATGTCAGATTGTTCTCAGGTAAAGACTTCAGTGATGCCTTGTATACATTGTTCACCCTTTTTCCTTCCATCACTACTTCTCCACTCTGTAGGTTCTTTACGATGCAACCAACAGATGAGAAGCTCACTTCGTTTCCTCTGTCACACAGTTGGGAGATACTTAGTAAATTATGTCTAAGACCATCCACACAATAGACATTTTCAATTGCATGTTCCAGAGATCTCCCAATCTTTCCAATGCCTACTATCTGACCACTTTTTCCTCCTCCGAAGGCTACACTGCCTCCTTGAAATGCTGCGAGTGAGAGAAAGTTTCTTCTATCTCCTGTCATGTGCCTAGAACAACCGCTATCCAGAATCCAGCTTGAGTTGTTCTCCCTCACTCCAGCCTGCAAGACAAATCAGAGGTTAGTCTTAGGAACCCAGACAAGCTTGGGTCCCTTCTTATGAGAAAATGGATAAATCAGGTCTTGTTTGGCCCATTTGGGTAAACTACATCTTTTATTTTTGGCCTTTGCCTTGCTGATATTAACACACTTTTGCTTAACATGACCAGTTTTACCACAAAAAGTGCATAACATGTTACAAGGTAGACCTACATATTTGCTTTTAGGATTATATGGAGGCAGGGGTTTCTTGAATCCTAATCCTTGTTTTCCTTTGTTTTGATTTTCAAGAACCCTATTCATAGCTTCAGAAGATTTATTTCATTTTGTCAGTCTGGCAAGTTCAAGTTTTGAGTTTTCAACCTCTTGGCTTAAAATCCTATTTTTTTCAGTTTCCTGATACAGAATTTTATTGGCTCTTTTCAGTTCATCTTCTAGAAAAGATTGAACTTCACTCATAACTTGCTTACCATTCTTACTTTCTCTTAACTGATTACATTCCAGTTCAAGCTCAGTAATCTTAGAGTTTGACACAAGAGAATGCCCTTTCAAGATGGCATTAGTTTCTTCAAGTTCAATATTCTGTTCCAGGAGACTCTTGTGCTTAGTTCTAAGATTGCTCGGTTCTTCAGTTAGATTATCCTTTTCAAGTTTTTCTTTTTCATATCCTTCAATCAAAGTGGCTGTGATTAGAATTAAATTTTCAGAAGAGTATGTATGTAAAGTTTCCTTTAGATCAGACAAGCATACCTCTGCTGAACGTACTGTTTCCTCACCATCAGTTGTCATGAGAGTAGAGTCCTTTTTGATGTTGTCAGCTATGTATAACTCCTTCAGTTTCTTCCATATTTCCTTGGCAGATTTACACTCCAGTATCCGTGCAAGCACATCATCAGTGAGTCCTCTTCTTAGATACCCCACAGCCTTGGAGTTTGCTTGTAACCAGTCCAGATCTTGAGGATCTAGTTCTTCCACTTTCTTTGGCACTAGGACACCATTTACTGCTCTCTTCACAGGAACATGAGGTCCTCTTTTCACAATCAGCCACAAGCTGTAATCAGTTGCCTGCAGATAATTTTTCATCTGATTCTTCCACTAATTATAATGAGTCCCATTGAATACTGGTGGTTTTGATGGATCTCTTCCTCCTCTAAGTTCTCAAGGATCTTCTTCATCACAACTAACGTCTGTCATACCTGCTAGTGCTAGTGGTGAATCATCCTCAGCCTCCTTTTCATGATCAGCCTCACTATCAGTTGGTCCCCATGTGGCATAAAAAGCTTTCTTCTTTTTCCTTCGTTCTGCTCTGAAGTTTGGGGGCCGTCTTGACTTCTTTTTGTCTGTATCATATTCCTTTGTGGTTTCCTTTTCCTTTTCCTTAGCAGCTCTGTTCTTCCTCCACTCTATTTCCCACATTGGGCAGTCCATGACAACATGATCTTTCTTGAAGCATTTGAAGCACCCAGAGTAGTCGGGACTGTCAACTATGTTCTTCCTACTAGAGCTCTCCTTGTTTCCTCGTTTGAGACCTTTAAACCTTCCCAAATTAAGTTTTTGTCTTAAGGCACTCACCATTGCAGCTTCTACTGATTGAAGATCAACATATTCATCAGTTTCCTCTGTTGCTTCCAGCGCAAGAGTCTTTTCCTTCTTTGCTGATGGTTTAGCCTTTGAGTCCTTCATCATCTCATGAGTCTTCAAGCTTCCAATCAATTCTTCAAGCTTGATGGATTTCAAACGTTTGGATTCAATGATGGCAGTCATCTTTGGTTCCCATGCTTCAGGCAACACATTCAGGATTTTATCGACCATCTCTATTTCAGGCAATTCCATCTCCAGGGATCTCATTTCATTAGTGATTATGGTCAACCTGGTCATCATGTCCTGAATCGACTCCTTCTCTCCCATAGTAAACAATTCAAATTGCCTCTTCAACATTCTTCTTTTTGAGTCTTTTACTTCTGTGGTTCCTTCATGTGCAACCTGCAAAGCATCCCATATTTCCTTAGCCGTCTTATATGATGATACTCGATTGAACTCTTCTTGACCAAGACCACATATGACCAAGCGCTTGGCCTTGTGATTCTTTTCGATCATCTTATAATCCGTCTCATCAAACTCTTCTTTCAGTTTAGGTTCTTTTGTGGCAGTGGTTCCTTCACCAACTAATTTGGTAGGAATCAGATTTCCTTCAGAAACTATCAGCCAAAGTTGATAGTCTTCAGCACATATGTAATTCTCCATCATATTCTACCACCATGCATAGTATTGCCCATTAAACTGTGGGGGCCTCAGAACCGACTGTCCTTCCGTAATGGTAGGTGGTGCACTCATTCTGATCCTTCTCAAGGTGTTAGCCTTATAAGAGAAGACCTGCTCTGATACCAATTGTTATACTTTATGCACCTCCTAAGGACACTAGAAGGGGGGGTTGAATAGTGTCTCCCGATTTTCGCAAGAACTGTGTTCTTCTACTGTAGAACAAGGTTCTTAGAATTTCCTTTTACCTCCGTCTAACAAGAGCACACCCCTACTAGCACACCAAAGACACAAGGATTTTTTTCGTGGAAAACTCCTTGCTCAAGGGAGAAAAACCACGACCCACACTCTGGGATTTTTGCACTGAATCCACTAACACAAAAGCAATGTTTTAAATTACAAACTCTGTAACCAAGGGGCTACACTCTAGACCCTAATCACTAATCCAAGCTACACTCTAGCTTTTCTAGTAATAACAAAAGAGTTTACCTAATACAAAAGCTTCTAGAATAAGCAAATAGGTAAAACAATGAATGCTCGATATTATGACAACTTACAACTCGATGATCCTAGACAAGAAATCTAGACTCAATACTTTGCACGCAGTTTAGTTGTCTTCTTCAGCTTATCCACGTAGAAAGTTACCAGATCGCCTTTGCTTTGTACTCAACTCTCTGTACGTGAATAATGAGATCTCGGCTATCTCTACTACTGGCTTTTATATGAGTCGTGTAACCCTAGTTGAGTTCTACTGGAAATCCCCTTAATTAGGGTAAGTTGGGATTCGTAGTAACTCTTTTCCATGTTAACGTCTGACTCTTTTCATACTTCGTAGACACAGCTGGGGCACCGCCTCTTTTAGTCTGACTAGGATACGTATCCAACCACGCGCCACTATTCCTAGTTCCACAGGGATTTGCAACCCATATTCTTTTCGATCAAGCGTGCCCTTCCCTTCAAGGACCGGGTTCTTCAGGTTCCTTGCATGAACCTCGGGGTCCTTCCTGTTTGTCATACTTCAAAACTAGCTCTCAACATGAAGTAAGAGGAGAAGTTGACTGGCGGCTGGAATTCAACATTGAGTGAGTTTGCTTCCTCGATCAAGTCGGAGCACCTTCCTGCTGTCTGAAATGACTGTGAATCGGCAAATAATGTGATGGTTTTTTATACCAATGAGGGTGACCGGATTACTGATCATCACCTATATTGCTCCTTCGTATAAACAAAAATGCATTTACAATTGAGTTTGGGCTCTCGATCTGCCTAGTCGTGGAGGAGATGTGATATGATCCGAGATACAACTGTAGAAAAAAATTGATAAACAACACAAAATTACAAAGTTAAGGATAGTTTTAATTGAGATATGAAACATAATTTGAAGAAGAAACCTTAAATAGAACGTCTTATGAATAAAAAATATATCAAGTTCATACCTTCTAAGAATGAAAACTAGAATCAAATATATAAAGACTAAAGAAGAAGATCACCTTCACGAATTTGATCTTCAAGAGAAGTAATCCATCCAAGTTTGATTTGGACCACAACGGTTGTAATCTCACACAATCGTGTTTTTCTTAGTAAAAAATGAGTTGAGGTTGGGGTTGGGGAGAAGAAAAAACAATTCTTTTATATTAAGTAGGGTTTGTGCAAAAAGCCAAAATACCCTTCAAATTTCGTCCTCCTTAAAATAATATCTCCTTAAAATAATATTTCACGCAATGGCCATTCGATGACAGTCCTGAACTGAATTTTACCTTCTGATAGGATTCACTCAGTACTCACTCGTTCGACAGACATTGTGATGTTTTGCCTTCTGATAGGATTCACTCTGTGGTCAATAGTTGGGCATATATTATTTTGTTTTTGGTATACTTTGCTGCCCAAAATTGTCTTCATTCACTCGATGCTCTCGCATCGTGGAAGAGTCTAAACATGCTCCTACGTCACTTCCTCGATTATGAACATGCTCCAAACACATGAAGGTTTCATTCCATTGATGCTAGCATTTAGGATCATATGAATCCCTTCAAATTGTAAAAGATTCGTCCTCGAATCTTGGCCTGAAACACAAAAGAACCATAATACGATATAAAATCTACATGATACATGACACATATTCGGTATAAAAAATATAAGATAGTGTCCATGCATCCACTCGACCCAATTACACCTAGAAGCTTTAAATACTCCCCTAAAAAAAATATAGACATCAATGTACCAATAAAATATATTCTGATTCAAATAAGCACAATTAGTATCTCTCTTACATGCAGAAGACGTATGATACACTCTAGAAAAACTAATCCATCGTCAAGATAATTCTGCAACTTCATCTTCTTAACAATATAAGAACTAGCTCTGAAATTAATATCATGCCAGTCTTCAAATAAATATAACTCTAGCTTCAACATCGAATTTTTGCATAAGCTAACAAGAACGACTCATCAAAATTAGAATGGGAAGTAAAGAACTAAACACTAGTAGTGTCGAATATTGTACTCTCATTTTCGTCCTTGTACTCCCCAATCTTAACATTCTCCTCTATGCTTTAGCCACCATATTCTTCATTCAGCTGTCGTATATTACCACAAGCTACTTCCACAAATAGCCCTCTACCTTGGTCTACATGTGAAGTAGCACTTAGTAGCACTTTCTTAAAATCTTCTTGGCAACTTAAGATCTCTATCTCTTGTATTTATTGCTCCAAAGGACCCAAGGATTTCTTCTCCGAAGCTTTTCTTTCATTGATGTAACTTGCTCAATTTCCTTGTTATCATCCCACAATGGGTTTTCATCGATGGAATGCCTTTGGTCTTTATCAATTGGCTAACTTTCTTCCTTGGAGAGCAAGATAAGAATTCTTGAACTTCCTTCAAGTATGGAAGGTCTTCCACTATTGACTCCTTTAATCCTTCTCCTCTAAGAGTACCTATAAAAGAAGCGTCACAATTAAAAAAAGAAGCGTTGTTAGTGTTAGAGTGAGAATAAGAATTAACATCACTTAGATATCTTGTTTTTTCACTCACTTGTCTTTTCTCTCATTTTTAAGCTCTCTTCTTTAATGTTGTGGCAACTCGCTTACTTCTCTTAAGTCAAGCTCTTATTTTTCCATTTATGAATTGTCATTTGTCATTCTCTTACTTCTCTCAATTTTTTCTGTTTCATTCATTTTACTAGGAGGGAAATAGGTTCCTAGGATCCCCTTTGAATCACTAGGATGACCCTTCACATCAAGTTTTAATTTGGAACCACTAGAAGTGACACTTTTCACCAACCTTCAAGTCACATTTCGTGACTTGTCTTCTAGGAACAAAGTTAAAACATCTTCCATTCATCCTCACATAGTACATATCCTATGTTACGTTATATTGAATTTTTTATTTTTTAACCAAGGTATTCCTAACAATTAATGATATGAGTGCAAAGGATATACTTCATACCACACATTTTCCTTATAACTCTATTTGAAATACAAACTTTCGCTATTTATAAGGACTTCTCAGGTTATAACAAAATATTCTCAACTCCTCAACCAATGTAGAGCTAATGTAATTTGTATCAATGTTATTCACTTGTATGATACAATCTCCATATCCTTCAATACTTTCTAAAACTACTTAGGTTCTTCTTTTGCCCATTTTAAAGTAACAGCCAAATGGATCCTCACTAGTAGTTGAACTATTAGAGGCGTTTGTCCCACTTAAATCACCACCACAACCATCCAAATCTCCCTTGTAAGTCATCGTACCTTCAACATCTGAGAGGTATCTCCCAAACTTCTTTAAATCTGTAGAACACATTCTTTGAAATCAAAGAGGATATGTTAGTAGTAAGAACTCTCACAAATTCACACTCTCTCATGTATTGCTCTTTCCTGGTCTTTCCTTACTCTATTGAAACCCTTGAGTTCGAACCCCACTCACAAATCGCCAATCCAAAAATTAAATTTCTTGAAAGTATTCGTCTCCTTGATAGCTAGAAGTTCTCCAAAATTATTAAGGGTAGATAACGTAATAAAAAAATAGACTTTAAAAGCTAAGGACTAAAGTCAAGAAAATTCAATGAAATAAAATAAAAGAGAAAAGTACGAACAAATTTGCACGAAAGAAAATAAGTTTTCAACAAAAATCAAGAATGAAGTAATGTGAACTAACAGTAATTCAATCTTCACTAGAACCCCCAAGGTTTCTACCCAAGATATAATTTTTTTCCACAATCACTAAAGATACCTCAATATCTTTGATATTTTATTGTTTTTAAATTTCAAGAACTACTTTTTGTTTTTTCCTTTTTTTTTTTTTTAACAAATCGACTAGGGTTTGATTGAACACAAAAAAATAAATTTTTCTTGATGAACAACTCGACTACAGTTTAGTCGAAACAAGAACATAATTTTTTTAAAAAAATAAAATTTGAATCATTGAATCAATAACTTTAGAAACGTGGATTCATTGGAACAAGATCCAAGCCTTCACTTTGATACATGCGATACGATTCGAGATACAATTACAAAAAAAATTGATAAACAACACAAAATTAAGAAATTAAGGATAAATTCAATTGAATATGGAATATAATTTGAATAAATCTCAACCCTAATAAAACATCTTATGAATAATGAATATATTTAATTCGATACCTTCTAAAACTATAATAAAAAAATATAAAGACTAAAAAAGAAGATTACCTTCAATAATTCAATTTTTGAAAATATGTAATCCAAGTTTGATTCAAACTACAAAGGTTATAATGACACACAATTGTATTTTTCTTAACAAAAATGAGTTAGGGTTGCGGAGAAAAACAAAGATGCTTTTATATTAAGTAGGGTTTGTGGGAAAGGCTAAAAAAATCCTTCAAATTTTGTCCATCTTAAAACACTATTTCACGCGATGTCCACACGATGACAGCTCGTCGAGTGAACTGAATTTTGCCTTCTGACAGGATTCCCTCAGTACTCACTAGTTCGGCAGATATTGTGATGTTTTGCCTTCTGACAGGATTCACTTAGTGCTCACTCATTTGGCAGATATTGTTTTGTTTTTGGTATACTTTTTGCCCAAAATTGTCCTTATTAACTCAATGCTCTCGCGTCGCGAGAAAGTCTGAGCATACTTTTACTTCACTTCCTTGACTAGAAAATGCTCAAAACACGTAAAAATATCATTCCATTGATCGTAGAATCTAGGATCGTATCAAGATTTGTTAGGCTTACGACATCTGCGTTGCCCAGACCGGGCCTCAACTATAGAGACTTGTCGTATGCCCCAACTATCAATCTCTCACTTTTCAACATCTTTTACATTTGTACTCCTTCAAACTCTTCCGGGATAGTGTATTGATATGAGCGCTCTGGGAAAGAAAGTCCTCATGACCTAAGATGGCGATGGTGCTGACTAAGGTTGGTACGAGAGATTCATCAACATGTCAACCTGAATGCTAGTGTTGTCAGAGAAGCGGTTTTCTTCATGTGGTTAGAAATTTTCTATATTTATCAGGTTTCACTTATAAACTTTTTCTATTTACAGCTATTGAAGTGAAAATCAATGGGGTTGAAAATATCGAGCAGTGTGTTGCACTTGGTGCACCTTCGTAAGACACTAGAGGGGGGTGAATAGTGTCCTTACCCGGTTTTCAACTCCTAAAACTTGCTTTTAACTTTCAGCGCCTAACTCACAAAGAACTAGGTTCCTTGCAAATTTCACCTTTCTCTGAAACTAAACAAATTGCGGAAACGTAAAGAACACAGAGATTTTTACGTGAAAAAATCCATTCTCAAGGGATAAAAAACCACGACCCAAACTCTTGGGATTTCAACTCTTCCACTAAAGGAAAACCCGAGCAAGTTTTAGACTACAACGTAATATAATCAAGGAACTAGAACTCCCTAGTACCTAGATCCTTCACAGCCACACATTAGCTGGTAAGGTTACCTCTACTTAACCTCAAAAGCAATCTCTACTTAATGCTTCTAAACAAGCTGATAGATTACAACTCAATAGCCTATAACAAAGAATCTAAAACAACAGACTTATCTATGGAACTGCTCCTTCGTAAGGTTCTGCTGCTCAGCCTTTGTTCTTGCACACAAAGCTTCTCACGATCTGATTGTACTGATATGCTCTGTTGAAATGTCTTTTGTGCGTATTGAATTTGGCCAAATTAACTTGTATATATAGGCACTAGACTTAGCCGGATCCAACTAAGTTTAGGAATCCTTTTTCTCTTTGGAATCAGTTTTAAACAAGGTTACCCATATTTCCTTATTTAAAACCTAAGTTAATTTGCCTTAGTTCCCAATCCATTTACGTTTAGGAACCGCGTCCTTCTCAGCACCGCTTCTTGCTTCTTCAACTTCAGGTAGACTTGAAACTTTCACTCTTTGACTCCAGTTGTTCTCTTCTTTCCTTCTTCAGCTCTGACTAGATTAACCCGTTGAACAGCTGACCTTCTCACTTTGACTGTGAACCTTTTCGTGGTCCACTTCGCACCAGTTCCTTTGTCATCTTCAAAACTCATCCTTCAATAAATTCCCCCTTTTTGATGATGACAAACCATGTTGTCTCACCTAGGGTTTATACTCTTAAGAACCTATAAAAATCAACCCCTAACCACGAACCAGGGTAATAACAGTTAGGCGAAAAATAGGTCACAAACATATAATGAACTAATCAACATCTAACTTCCCCCTTTTGGCATCATCGAAATTTTCACAGTTGTAAGAACCTGCTCAACTTAAATTAAGTCTAGTTGACTCTAGTGCAAAAGGCAGCAAGCCAACCTTTAAACGTCAGGAACCTGTTTCAGACAATAAATACTAGCAGATAGGATATTTATAATAACAAAAAGTGCCAAACCGGCATAAAACATCCAAATATCATAAAAAATATTACAAACCGAAATATAAAATTGTCTTAAAAACAGGCAGCAAAAGAACCAGGAAAGGACTAGGGAAAGGAACTGGTTCAGAATTGGGGAATATCAAGGATGTTAAAGTGAGCAAGCAACAAGGCGAGGCGACGCGAGTTTCCTTCTCTTTCACGTTCCAGCTCTGCATCCAGCCTTGTGTTTTCAGCATTCATCCAGGCCAGCTCATCATTTTGCCTTTTAAGCTGCCTCCTGAACCCCTCAATCCTCCTGTCCATTCTGTTGTCCCTCCTTTCATCTGCATCCTCTTCCATATGCTCTGGTTCACCAGCAGGCTCACCATCCAACATATAGTCACAGGATTTAAGAATGTTCCTCCCAAATAAGTCATTATGGTCCGGCTCAGTCCACTTACCAACAGGCACCCCAAAGAAATCAAACACCTTCCCTAGAAGAAACCCATAGTGCAGCGCATGTTTGCCTAACCCCATATCAGCCACCCTACCTATGTGCTTAATCATCAATTCAGGCAGATTAATACGAATCTCTCGATCTAGCTGGTCCATATGGGTCATATCCAGAAAGTTGGCCTCACTCCTCCTTTCTGACCTCTGCAGTAGGTTCTTCAGCACAAATTTAAAGAGCAACTGGTAGAAGGGTTGCGTTGCCTTCTTCTTTACTTGTGTAGCCCTTGCCAGCCTAGGTCTCCCTGCAAATTTTTGGGTCACCTTCAAAGCAGACACACCATCTCCTCTAGCCGGCCACGAGTTCCTTATGTACTCGATGTAGCCCTGAGAAGGAACACCTAAAATCTCACCCAGTTCCACACTATCAAACTGGATCACCAGCCCCTTGACTATGGTCGTCACAATACCTTCACTCACTGTGCAATTGGAATAAAATTCTCGAACCTCTTGCTCCCTCAGCTGTCTAGTATGATCACTGAACAGGTTCAACCAACCCTGAGCTCTCAACTTAGCACCAAGTTGAGTCATCCCTTCCAGCTCAAGGTCAGTGAGAATTTTACCCTTCACCATCGGTAGACCTCTAAAATAGGCCACCCTCATTTTCTTGTCTTCCTTGTCATCTCCAATCACCAGCTTTGATTTGGAACCTCTGCTACGAACCTCTGGTTCCTTCACAATCCTCTCCAGCTGCTCTCTCACTGAACCTCGAGTAGCAGGTCTCCTAGCATAACTCACTGTTTTTCTGCTGCTTTCTCCCATACCTTCTGCATCTCCAGAACTTCCCATTTTGGAACTACCTACAAATTCTCCTCCCTTTACTAGCCTTCTTTTCTTCACATTTTGTTTTTGTTCCTGAACCACCGGCTTCTTTCCTAATCTCCTCTGTTCCTCTACCACCACAACATCAGTCTCATTGGAGGAACCTTCACTAGCTTGAGGAGTGGGATTGGGCTTAGGCAACACAGCATCTAAAGGCTCAGTAAAACCTACACCTTCTACATTCTCTTCCACATAATCATCAATATCTCTCAGATCTGCGTCATCACCTGCTATAGAACTAGAGAATGAACCAGGTTCTTTCTCAGGTTCCTTAGCAGGTTCAGTAGATTTTGCTTCTCCCTTTTCATTAACGGTCTTTTCTACAATAGGAACTGTCTCAGGAACAGGCTCCTCAACAGTGTTCTCAGTTTCTTTAGTAACAACAACAACAGCCTCTGTTTCGACAACTTTCTCAGAATTTTCTACAACTACTTCCTCCTTATTTCCTACTTCATTATCAACTTGTTCTTCTAAATCTACAGGTATAGAGGGTACACTAGTATCGACAACTACAGTACCAGTAGGAGAACTAGGGTTTACCTTTTCAGTTTTTTGGACGACTTCTTGAGTCGCTTCCACGATCCCTTCCTCCGTACCAGTTTCTGGAACAATTTCCCCCTTACTAGTTGCTTCCTCCGACAACTTCTTCTTTCTCAATTTTGCAAACTTTCTCGCCATAGCCACAGAACGACTCGCTGCCAGTTGCTTTGCCTTTTGATTTAGTTTAGGAATTTTGAGTTTTGGCGAAGAGAGTTGAGAATCTACTTTGGAACTGGTCGACATTTTTTCTTTACAGGGAATTGTGTTTTAGAGAGAGAAAATGTTTTGAGAGAGTTTTTAATTTTTTTCAGCCGATAGAAACAACGTCTTTGATCAAGTAGTGGAATAGGGAAGGGTTTAGGTTTATCGGAAAGGGGAATGGGTTGATGGGATTGAAAAAGTTGCTACTATTTATGACGCATAGGAGCTGACACTATCATGGTTCAAAGAATTTGAATTTTAAAAGTTTTACACTAATCCGGCGCCAACTAAGGGTGATTGGTAACAAATTAGGCCACGTAAGACAACGTTATATTCAGTAAGTGATATAAAATGTATACCTGAATGTCCATGAACCAGTTTCTTCAATTATATCCTCAATTTCAAAAATTTGCCAGTATCTAAGTCGTGAAAACAGGTTCCAAACAGGTTAGCAAGCAAAATAATTAAGTTTTCATTGTAGAATCAACTAAGAAAAGTTAAGCAAAGCAAAAACAAGAAAAATTCACTAGCCAATCATTGGGAGAACCAGTTTCTGCTTCGTTCATTGTATCTTGGTCATCCCTAGCTCAAGCCTGTTCTTTTCAAATTGTACCCTATTCAATGCCTTAGTGAAAATATCCGCAATTTGATCCTTAGTCCTGCAGAAATTCATAGTAATTTGGCCTTTCTCAACATTGTCCCTTAAAAAGTGATGCATAATATCAATGTGCTTTGTTCTCTTGTGCTGGACCGGGTTCTTGGCAATATTGACAGCACTGGTATTGTCAAAAAAGATTGGAACTGGTCAAAACTTGATTCCAAAGTCCTCAAACTGCTGCTTGATCCATAATAACTGTGAACAACATAAAGCAGCTGCTACATATTCAGCTTCAGCTGTGGATAATGCCACTGAATTTTGTTTCTTTTTAGCCCATGAAACTAAACAAGGACATAGGAAGTGTGCCATCCCAGATGTGTTTTTCCTATTAACCAGGTGACCAGCATAGTCAGTATCAGCATACCCAACAAGATCAAAACTTCCACCTTTTGGGTGCTATAAACCAAGATCTTGAGTTCCTTTCAAATATCTCAAGATTCTCTTGACTGCAGTTAAGTGTGACTCCTTTGGTTTTGACTGGAACCTTGCACACAATCTCACACTATAAACAATATCTGGACAACTTGCAGTTAAATACAACAAAGAACCAATCATTCCTCTATACTTAGTTTCATCAATTGAAGCACAAGTTTCATCCAGATCTATCTTCGTTCCAAGAGCAATGGGTGTCTTCATATCCTTAGCAGACTTCATATCATACTTCCTTAGTAGCTCTTTGATGTACTTCTGCTGGTGGATCATTGTGCCTTCCTGAGATTGCTTGATTTGTAAGCCTAAGAAGAAATTTAGCTCACCCATCATACTCATCTCAAATTCACTTCCCATCAGGTCGGCGAACTCCTTGCAAAGGTTCTCATTTGTAGCACCAAAGATGATGTCGTCTACATACACTTGAACAATTAGCAGGTCCTTGGCTTTCTTTCTTAAAAACAAAGTATTGTCTATTTTGCCTCTAGTAAACCCATTATTCAATAGGGACCCAGACAATCTTTCATACCAAGCCCTAGGAGCCTGTTTCAACCCATACAGTGCCTTGTCAAGTTTGTAGACATGATCAGGAAACTCTATACTTTCAAAACCAGGTGGTTGAATCACATGCACCTCTTCATTCAAATAACCATTAAGGAATGAACAATTCAGATCCATCTGGTACAACTTAAACTCCATATAAGCTGCAAAAGCAATAAGCATCCTAATCGCCTCCATTCTTGCAACAGGTGCAAAGGTTTCATCATAATCGATTCCTTCTTCTTGGTTGTAACCTTGAACCACCAGTCTTGCCTTGTTCCTTGTTACTATGCCATGTTCATTTCCAGCTTGTTTCTAAAGACCTAGTTAGTATCAATGATAGACCTGTCCGTTGGTCGAGGGACCAGGTGCCATACCTTACTGCGTTCAAACTGATGAAGTTCCTCTTGCATAGCAATCACCCAGTCGAGATCCTCAAGTGCTTCATGTACATTCTTTGGTTCTATTGAGGACTTCCACTAAAGAATGCACAGAAGTTCTTCAAAGCTCTTCTAATAACCACTCCAGTGTTTAGATCATACATGAGGTTCTCCAGTGGGTGAGAGCTTTGATATCTCCAAGTTTTAGGTTGAATCTAGTGAGTGTCGTTCCCAGGAGGATCTAAGTCATCTAGGTCTTCTTCATTTTGCTCTTCAATTCCCCCTGTCTGATTGCCTTCTAGTTCCCCTTGAGTTTGATCCTTATCATCCTGATAACTTTTAACTCCATTCAAATTCTCAAGGTCTTCAGCAGGTTCATCTCTTGCAAGACCAATCTCCTGATCATTATCTTCTTGTCTGTTTGTAACACTTTCAGATTTATCAAATACCACATGCACACTTTCTTCTACAGTCAAGGTCCTCTTGTTGAACACTTTATAAGCTTTACTTTGTGAAGAATATCCTAAGAAGATGGCTTCATCACTTCTAGCATCAAACTTCCCTAGAGGTTCTTTCCCGTTGTTATGCATGAAACACTTGCACCCAAAAGCTCTGAGATGTGCAATATTAGGTTTCCTGCCTCTAATCAGCTCATAGGGAGTTTTCTCTAGCAGAGGACGGATAGAACATCGATTCAGCAAGTATCAAGTGGTGTTGACTGCTTCAGCCCAAAAATTCTTCGATAGACCGCTTGACAACAACATTGTTCTAGCCATGTCCTCCAAGGACCTGTTCTTCCTTTCTACTACACCATTCTGCTGAGGGGTCCTTGGTGTAGAGAAGTGATCCACACCATGTTTATTACAATATTCTGCAAACTTAGCATTCTCAAATTCTTTACCATGGTCGGACCTTATACTCACTAGTTGAAGCCCCAGTTTCTTCTAATTGACTTTGACCCAGTCCTCGAACATATCATATGCTTCATCTTTAGATCTGAGGAATAAGGTCCATGTGTATCTGGAGTAATCATCAATAATTACCATTACGAATCTCTTACCTCCACTGCTCCTTACCCTCATTGGTCCACACAAGTCCATGTGAACCAGCTCAAGTGGTTTAGAAGTACTAACCACTTTCTTTGACTTGAATAAAGATCTTACATGTTTTCCCCTCACACAAGCATTACAAATTTTGATGTCATTGAACCTCTTGTTTGGCATTCCACGAACCAGGTCCTTTGACACCAACTTATTCAATTGAGTCAGGCTTGCATGACCTGCTCTCTTGTGCCACAACTGACTATCGTTCTCCAGCACATTCAGAAAAGTCAAATTATTCTCAGAAAGAGAACCTAATGTAGCCTTGTACACATTATTAGCTCGTTTCCCTTCCATTATCACTTCACCAGTCTGCAGGTTCTTTACAGTGCAACCTACAGAAGTGAAACTCACTGAGTTTCTTCTATCACATAGTTGAGAGATACTTAGAAGATGGTGTCTCAATCTATCCACACATAGTACATTATCAATAGCATGATTGAGGGATCTCCCAACTTTTCCAATACCAACAACTTCACCGCTCTAGCCTCTTCCAAAAGCCACACAACCCCCTTGGAATGGTGCGAGTGAGAGAAAGTTTCTTCTATCTCCTGTCATGTGTCTGGAACACCCACTATCAAGAATCTAGCTTGGGTTGTTCCATCTCACTCCAGCCTGCAAAAGAAAATCAAGGGTTAGTAACAGGAACCCAGAAAAGATTGGGTCCCTTTTTGTTATCGAATGTATGAATCAAATTTTTTCTAGCCCAATAAGGTAAAACCGATTTCTTATTCTTTTTCACTGCTCCTTTTGCAACACTGCATTCATTCTTGATATGTCCAGTCTTACCACACAAGAAGCAGAGTTTGTTGTAAGGAAGTCCTACATATTTACTATTAGGGTTCCAAGCAGGCAAAAGTTTCCTATGTCCTAATTCAGTTTTACCTCTATTATGATTTTCATGCAACCAATTCAAAGCTTCAGAAGACTTGTTCCATTTAGTGAGTCTGGTGAGCTCAGAGTTATCTTTTTCACCTTTTTCCTGAAGAACCCGGTTCTTCTCAGTTTCCTAATGCAGAGCCTGGTTTTTTTTTTTCAAGCTTAGTTTCAAGGTTGATTTGAGCCTCACTAACTCCTTGCTTACCAGACACTTCTTTCAATTTTTGATTCTCAAGTTCGAGTGCAGAACCTAGCTTCTTCTCATAAAGCACCCGTTCCTTTAATTGATGAGTGTCTAATTCAAGGGCTGAGACTTTATATTTTAGTTCAAAAACTTGAGTTTCACTTGCAATTAATTCCTTTTTAAGATCAGTTTTAGCTTTTACCAAGTTTTTATTTTTCATTGAAAAATCAGACACAAGTGACATTAGTTGGTCCTTCTCAGAAAGTGCTTGTTCCTTTTCAGACCTCAAAGTTTCAATCTCTTCAATTAAAGTCAGGGCAAGCAAATTTAATTCCCTAGGAGAACAATTATGAAGTCTAGGTTTTAGTTCATCGAGACTTACCTCAGGTGTATCATCAATCGAAGGGTTAGTATCAGCAATCAGTTCCAATGGAGAATCATCTTCTGTTTCTTCTTCTCCTTCATCACTTTCACTTTCAGAAGGTCCCCATGTTGGGCAATGTTTAATAACATGGTCTCTTTGGCCACACCTGAAGCATCCTGAGTGATTCAGATTCTTTACAATGCTATTCTTGACAGGAATAACCTCGATTGAGCACTTGGGAATGCGTGAACATACATTAAGCCCTAGGCCATACTGAAGAATCTTCATGGCTTCCGCATTCATCTGAAGTAGTTTGAAGTCTTTTTCATTAAGTTCTTCTATAGGCTTTTGGACTTTGTTCCCTGATGTATCAATCTTTGTGGCAATCAAGGGACCATTATGTGTAATCCTCCATAGCTGATAATTTTCTGCCTGTCGAAAGGTATCCATCCTAAACTTCCAAAATTTGTAGTATTGACCGTTAAACTGCGGAGGCTTGCTGATAGAGTGTCCTTCGGGCATGAATGGTGGTGCATTCATTGTTCAGATACTTCTCAAGATGTTAATCTTTCTTCGAGAGAACCTGCTCTGATACCACTTGTTGCACTTGGTGCACCTTCATAAGACACTAGAGGGGGGGGGGGTGAATAGTGTCCTTACCCGATTTTCAAATCCTAAAACTTGCTTTTAACTTTCAGCGCCTAACTCACAAAGAACCAGGTTCCTTGCAAGTTTCACCTATCTCTGAAACTAAATAAATTTCGGAAACGTAAAGAACACAAAGATTTTTACGTGGAAAAATCCTTACTCAAGGGATATAAAACCACGACCCAAACTCTTGGGATTTCAACTCTTCCACTAAAGGAAAACCCGAGCAAGTTTTAGACTACAACGTAATGTAATCAAGGAACTGGAACCCCCTAGTACCTAGAACCTTCACAGCCACACGTTAGCTGGTAAGGTTACCTCTACTTAACCTCAAAAGTAATCTCTACTTAATGCTTCTAAACAAGCTGATAGATTACAATTCAATAGCCTATAACAAAGAAACTAAAACAACAGACTTATCTATGAAACTGCTCATTCGTAAGGTTCTGCTGCTCAGCCTTTGTTCTTGCACACATTGCTTCTCACAATCTGATTGTACTTGATATGCTCTGTTGAAATGTCTTTTGTGCGTATTGAATTTGGCCAAATTAACTTGTATATATAGGCACTAGACTTAGCCGGATCCAACTAAGTTTAGGAATCCTTTTTCTCTTTGGAATCAGTTTTAAACAAGGTTACCCATATTTCCTTATTTAAAACCTAAGTTAATTTCCCTTAATTCCCAATCCATTTACATTTAGGAACCACGTTCTTCTCAGCACCGCTTCTAGCCTCTTCAACTTCAGGTAGGATTGGAACTTTGACTCTTTGACTCCAGCTGTTCTCTTCTTTCCTTCTTCAGCTCTGACTAGATTAACCCGTTGAACAGCTGACCTTCTCACTTCGACTGTGAACCTTTTCGTGGTCCACTTCGCACCAGGTCCTTTGTCATCTTCAAAACTCATCCTTCAACACAGTGGGTTGGAGGCATTTTGAACATCTCATCCATGGAAGATAAGACTTAGAAATTTATTTCCAATAAAAAATGGTGGAAGCCCAATACCAAGGCATGGTCTCTTTTTGGTGCTTCAGATCTTGCTATTGCACCATTGTGGGATGTAACTTGGGTTCTTTGGGTGAGGGGGACTTATGAGTCCCCAAAATAAAAAAAAGGAGACAAAGTTATAAAAAATTGGGTGAAGGGGACACCCCTCTAATTAACGATTAAGAATAGTTATGTGGTCCCATAAAAACTACCCCTAAAGTTTGAATAAGTACAAAATGGCCCTCCATTTATATAACTATTCAATAGCCAAAAAAGGCAAAAAAACCTACATTTCTCTCTCCTCCATTCTTCTTCTTCTTTTCCCAAATTTTTTGCAGCTGCGCTGCTATGCTTCCCGTTTTTTTTTTTTTTTTTCAATTTCGCTTCAAATCTATCCTCCATTAAAGGGTATTTTAAGCTTTTCTTCATCCCTATCCCGATTTTAACCCATTCCAATTCAAATCGAAAAGCTTCTTCCAAATATTATTTTCTGCGATTTAAACCCATTTTCAAGATTTGTCACATTTTCGCTTGAAAAGAGCTCCGGTAAGTATTCAGAGTTGTACATTGTATAATGCAGTTATTTTTTTTGATTTCTGGGTTTCGTTTCTGCATTTTATGAAAGTAAATTCTGGGCAATACAGATTCGAAAAATATGTGTACACATATATAATAAGTGTACACTTATGTAAGAATGTGTACACATTTTATGAGAGACGTGTACACATCATATTAAGTTTCACCCTGCACGTCAAATATATGTGTACACATAATAATTATGTGTACACATCAGTTGACATTGCATCCTTTTTGTTCATACACATCAATATACGTATATGTACACATATTATATTGACGTGTACACATAATAAATATATGTACACATCAACATATATGTATACACATCAGACGACGTAGCATCTTTTTTCTTACTTCACATTCAAAATATGTGTACACGTCAAAATAATATGTGCCCACATATTTTACATTATACGTGAAAACATCTCAATTGTGTTTTCAGCTTCTAATACATATCAATTTCTGATGCATCCAGGTATTTTTGCACCATAAATGGTTGTACTACTGTTAGCAGTTGATTTTCGTGGTGAATGGATTGAGACCCAGAATGTTTCACGTGGATTTTGATCGCAAGGGAGACGGTACCAGTTATTTTGAATAACGATGTTACGTATTCTGAGTTGGTTAACAAGATCATTACTAGATATGGGGGAAGTCATGATCCAAATAATCTTTGCATTACATACATGCTTAGCATTTGTTCAAAGTAAAAGAGTCATCCTTGTAAAATAAAGAACGACGAGGATCTCCTTGTTTACCTTGCCGATGTCGGCGGATCTGGAAATAGGCCTACTTTAAGGGTATGTTTGGCTGATAGGTCTGTAGAGGTTTCAAATGAACAGCCTGTGCGTAATGATGGGATGTGTGATGATTTTTCTACTAGTGGATGGGATGACATGGATCTACCAGATCCGTTGAATATGGAAATTCCATTTAATCAAGGAGAAGAAGAAGAAGAAGAAGAAGAAGAAGAAGAAGAAGAAGAAGAAGAAGAAGAAGAAGAAGAAGAAGAAGAAGAAAATGTTGGAGAAGCACACGAAGGAGGAGGAGGAGCAGACGTAGAACTAGAAAAAGAAGAAAAAGAAATAGAATTCAGTCAGACTCTTGTAGTTGAGAGCAATACGGTTAATGTTGGAGGTTCTGAAGCAGGCTGCAGCGTTCAAAGGGACGGGGACGACAGCGGCACTGATTTTTATAAGGGTTTAAGCTTCAAATACAAGCGCGCCTTAATAAATGCCTTGCAGCTTGCTGCAGTGAAGAAGCATTATTGTTTCAAGAAAGTAAAGAATACAAAAAAAGTTTTTTGTGTGAGATGTGTAAATCAGAGCTGCAAGTGGTGGATCCGAGCCATAAAGTACGTAGACAGTGATAGGTTCATCATTGTTGTGTACAGGAACAAGCATTCGCACGGGTTAGAGCATCTTTCAAGTAATTACCCACATGCCTCTGCGGAACGCATCGGTTCATACTTGAAAAGTAGTTATGAAGAGGGAAAAGAAAAGGTATATCAATAAAGGATGTTAAAGCTGCAGTCCGTAGGGATTTGGGTTGTAACATTAGTTATTGGAAGTGCCGGATGGGGACTGTTATTGTAAACGCTTTGACAAGAGGGACTCCAAAGCACGGTTATGCGATATTGGATGCGTACCGTTATATGCTTAGGACGACAAATGAGGGTACACATACAACGTTGAAGGTTGATGACAACCAAAGATTTATGTACTTTTTTATAGCTCTTGGTGCATGGATAAGGGGTTTTGCGCATTTAAGGAAAGTCATCGCTGTAGATGGAACTCATTTGTCGGGAAAGTATGGGGGAATTTTGTTGTCTGCCATAGCACAAGACTCGGAGACGCATATTTTTCCTGTAGCATTTTGTGTTGTAAACGTGGAATTTGATGCCTCCTATGATTTCTTCTTTGAAAATTTTGTTGGTATACTCCCAAGCACCGATGAGTTGTGTGGTGTTTCTGATAGGCATTCAAGCATCCCCAAAGCAGTTTTAAAGTATTTTCCAGTAGCTCATTATAGAGTTTGCAAGTGGCACTTGGCTGAAAGCATTCGTGCAAAGCTTCATTGTGGTGAATTTGTATCCTATATTTATAAAGCAGCCGAATCATATACGTCCGCTGAGTTCGAGGAATATTTCTAGCAAATTCATTCATTGTGCCCAAGGTTTACCACATATCTTGAGCAGGTTGGGTTTGAGCGCTGGAGCAGAGCCTTTTTTCCAGGACACAAGTAATACTTTCTACACATATTTAATATGTGTGCACATATTGCTCTTATGTGTACACATATATTATGTGTGTACACATCCTTTATATGTGTAGTCATGTTATAAATTAGCCATATTTGTACATGTAATGTATATGTGTACACATAATATTATATGTGTACACATACAACTTATATGTGTACGTGTGTTGTCATTTTTTAAAATGTAGACTTATGTGCACATATTAATTATATGTATTCATAAGTTTATATGTGTACACGCCAGTCTCATGTGTAGTCATTTAAATAAATGCAGAATCATATGTACACGTTGTAAGAATCAATTATATATGTGTAGGTTTGGTGTGATGACCTCAAACATCGCTGAGTCAATTAACGCAATGCTAAATGATGAAAGAGAATATCCCATTGTTGCAATGTTCAATGGAATTTTGAGGAATTTTTCTGAAAAGTTTCATCATAGGCGTACCATGTTCTTACAGCACTCAAAGCCATGTGTTCCTTCAATTGAATAAATATTAAGGAAAAATTTCACAGAGGGCAACAAGCTTTACATTTGTTGCGTTGGAAATAATGTTTACAATGTCGGTACTGGGGATGAGGTTGTTAGTGTTGATCTAATTCAAAGGACTTGTTCTTGTCCGAGGTTTGATTTGGACGAACTACCTTGTGCACATGCTATGGCAGCCTTTAGATGTCGATATGGAGGAGCGTTTGAGTTTGGGAACGAGATATACTAATATACGTCGGGATATTATTCTACAAATGCATACATTCTTGCGTATGACGGCTTAATCTATCTAATGATTGCAGAGGAGTTGTGGAATGCCCCACCAGAGCTTTATGAGAGGAAGATAAAGTCGACTTTTGTGAAAATAACACGAGGAAGAAGGAAGACCAAGCGAATGACTTCGGTGGGTGAAGCATTCACAAGTAGGAAGAATAGATGTGGCATATGTAAGAGACTTGGCCATAAGAAAACAACATGTCCCCAGCGGAGGGTTGTAGATTCCGGAGGCCTCAGTGTTGTTTTATAGAACCATATATGTTCATTTCTTGTATTTGTAACCATTTGTAAACTTATTGTTCCTATTTGTTTTTTATCTATTTTTCTGTTTAATATGTCTTTTGTGCATACACCTATAGTTTCTTTATCCTTCAACGTAAAACGAACAAACAAAATTATAACATGATCGATAGAAACACTAAAAAAATTAATGTACTGTGCACATATAACATATGTGTACACATAAACTAATATGTGTACACATCTCGTTTGACGTGTACACATCTTGCTGATGTGTGGGTAGATTACAAAAATAATTAAAAGTTGTTAACACATATTAATTATGTGTACAAGTAAACATTATATATGTACACATGTTATATACGTGTACACATATAAATTTTATGTGTACACGTAAAGTTATGTGTGAGTACATTCAATTATTATCAACAGCCAAAACCACAATTAATGCATGAGAACTCGTTTGAACACTCAAATAACTTCCATTTCAATGTAGGAACATGGATTCACCATTATAGGCACTCCAACAACCATAATTTGAGATATTTGAGAATCAATATGTTCTAATGAAAAGGCTAAATCCTTAGATTCTAATGCTCCAATGATAGAGAATGCATGAGAACTCGTTTGAACACTCAAATCACTTACATTTCAACATAGAAACATGGATTTCCCATTATAGGCACTCCAATTAACCAAGATTTGAGATATTTGAGAATCAATATGACAATATATGTCTAATGAAAATGCCAAATCCTAAGATTCTAATGCTCCAATGATAGGGAATGCATGTTAACTCAATGAAACACTCAAACCACTTACATTATTATGTAGGAAGATGGATTCACCATTATAGGCACTCCAATTAACCAAGATTTGAGATATTTGAGAATCATTATGATAATATGTGTATACATATAAATTTTACGTGTACACGTAAAGTTATGTGTGAGTACATTCAATCATTATCAACAACCAAAAGCATAATTAATGCATGAGAACTCGTTTGAACACTCAAATAACTTCCATATATACTTAGGAACACGGATTCACCATTATAGGCACTCTAACAACCATAATTTCAGATATTTGAGAATCAACATGTCAACTATTGTCTAATGAAAAGGCCAAATCCGTATATTTTAATGCTTCAATGATAGGGAATGCATGAGAACTCGTTTGAATACTCAAACCACTTACATTTCAACATACAAACATGAATTCCCCATTATAGGCACTCCAATTAACCAAGATTTGAGATATTTAAGAATCAATATGACAATATCTGTCTAATGAAAAGGCCAAATTCTAAGATTCTAATGCTCCAATGATAGGGAATGCATGTTAACTCAATGAAACACTCAAACCACTTACATTATAATGTAGGAATATGGATTCACCATTATTGGCACTCCAATTAAACAAGATTTGAGATATTTGAGAATCAATATGATAATATATGCACACATATAAATTTTATGTGTACAAGTAAAGTTATGTGTCAGTATATTCAATTATTATCAACAACCAAAAGCACAATTAATGCATTAGAACTCGTTTGAACACTCAAACCACTTACATTTCAACATAGAAACATGGATTCCCCATTATAGGCACTCCAATTAACCAAGATTTGAGATATTTGAGAATCAATATGACAAGTATTGTCTAATGAAAAGGCCAAGTCCTTAGATTTTAATGCTCCAATGATAGGGAATGCATGAGAACTCATTTGAACACTCAAATAACTTCCATTTCAACATAGAAAAATGGATTCCCCATTGTAGACACTCCAACAATCATAATTTGAGATATTTGAGAATCAATATGACATTATGTGTAAACATATAAATTTTATGTGTACACGTAAAGTTATGTGTGAGTACATTCAATCATTATCAACAGCCAAAAGCACAATCAATGCATGAGAACTCATTTGAACACTCAAAGAACTTTCATTTCAACATAGAAATATGATAATAGAGGACTTTAAGATTGATTCAAATACATATAATCATAGAATTCACATATACTAAAATTAAGACATAACTCGAACTTCACAATAAAAAGGGAAGTTAACATTATAGATTATAATTTTTAAAGCCGGAGCAAGGTTGAGAGTTGGGTGGAGTGTATGTAGATGTCCTTCAGGGGCTTGCCCAAAGGTGCTAGGAGTAGTTCGAAGATCCTTTTAATCCTCCTTATATCTATAAGTTGGCGGTCTCTTGCTTCAATTAGGGCTTCTTTCATTTCATCAAGATCTTTCTTCAAGTCTTCCATCTTTATAATTGGATGTCTAGCCATGATTTCTTTCCTATTTTTGCTATAGATACTGGAATTATTTTTGCTTGTGTGATTATGAGAAAGTATTTTTGACTATTATAGAGCAAGGATGTGAAGGATTGCGTCCTTTCATGTTTATGTGTTATGGACGGTTTATTGAAGGGTTGCATTAGGTTATTTTTAGTGAAACGACGGTTTTCATAACTGTCCTAGTTTTATTATCCGCCTTTTATGCTTTTTAACCATCCGCACATAAGTTATATGTGTACATATATTACTGATGTGTACACATATTTTTTACGTTTACACATATTTTTTATTTGTATGATGGACTTGTGCAAATTAGACAAGTAATTACCTACACATATTTTTTACGTGTACACATATTTTTGACGTGTATGATGGACTTGTGCAAATTACACAACTAATTACCTACACATATTTTTTACGTGTAAACATATTTTTGACGTGTATGATGGACTTGTGTAAATTACACAAGTAATTACTTACACATATTTTTTACGTGTACACATATTTTTGACGTGTATGATGGACTTGTGCAAATTACACAAGTAATTACCTACATATATTTTTTACGTGTACACATATTTTTGACGTGTATGATGGACTTGTGCAAATTACACAAGTAATTACACAGGAGGAAATACGCAAGTAATTTTTGCACATAGTTAACATGTGTAGACATAAAAGCCTATGTACTGCATTCAATATAAATGTCGTAAGGATTAGTCTAACCACGACATCAAAAAAGATTAAAATCATCCGTACAAAAAAAAAAAAAAAAAAGATTAAAATCATCCTTAAATACAGACCAATCAAATCAGTTCATCCAACACCACTTAAGGCTCCATTTCCTCATAGAATATGTCTACAGCCCACTTCTTTCTCATATCTTCCATTGAACTATCATGCAGCGTCATTGGGGGTGTCTGTCAAGAGATGCTCCATGAACATAAGCGAATACCCCCTACACGTAGTACCTATTTCGTTCCTTGGAAGATTCTTGACTCGTTCATAACCCCATAAGTCTGCATTCAAGATAGCTTCTGGTAAATGTTTTAATTCACCACAATCACGCAAGAACTTTGGGAACATAATCGTAATGGGCAAGACATATGGAGCTAATGCATCTTCACTATAAATCCCCATGTTGCAATCATAAAGCTCAATCTTTCCCTGCTCAAGTAAAAAGACATATGTGAGATAATGCCTTTTATTAATGTTAAGGATAGTAAATATCCTCTTGGCACCATCCCACTTGCGTCCACCAGGGTAAGGAAGCTTTCCACTAGCATAATCCAGGAGCCCCTCCTCACACTTCTTCAACTTCATACAGTCATCAAATGAAATCCCCAATTCACCAGCATCCTTTATAAAAGCTTAGTGCACTGCAGTCAATTTAGTACATAATTTCATGTCCAAGATGACATCGGTCTTGCTGTAGTGCCTGTGGAAGTCCTTGTGCCTTATCCGCATCAAGTTCAGAATTTCATCAACATGTTGTAAGATAATGGAAAAGAAAAAACAAAACAAAGATGAATATATCAAAACAAAAATAACAGACACATATTTGGGATGTACACAACAATATATTTAATCATTTTCCTCTCAATGACAGATTCGAGAACAAATACACATTCTCGTTATTTGTATTCAAGGGTCACTTAAACATTCACAAATTGGATTATGAAATTGCGAAACATAAATATTAAATGGTGGCGTAGGCTGGGGTTTCCGAGGAATACAAATAACCTCTGGTTTTTTTCAGATTTGGCAAGCATCTGGAATAACTAGTGAATTAGTTTTAGTAGGTAAATTAACACCCCAGGTCGTGAAAGAATCGTCGTATGCCCCAGAAGATAGATGTGTGCACATATTATTATTGTGTACATATATTTTTTAGGTGTGCAAATACCATAATACTTTCCACGTAGAATACCTGACTCTCCATCCACTTCTTCATGCGGATTACATCTTGGAAGTCCCTGTAGTTGTACTCGTGACCCAGAAAGCTGCACTTCTCCATGTTTCTCTCCTTCATGTATGCTACGAATCCAGCCTCTTTAGCTGGATCAATTGGCCTATAGAGATCAACAGGCAGTCTCTCCTGTACTTCCACAGCTGCAACCCTCGCCCTTGCAGCAGACCTTGTCCTTGTGGCCTTCTTTGATTTCTTCAATGATGCAACATAAGGAGATATCCTTGCCCTCGAAGGGTACACTGTCCTCTTCGGCTTCTCCTCGGCACACTTCCTAAGGAACACCACATTCTCCTTCAACCTCTGTTCACTCTCTTTTTCTTTCTTGAGACTTCACACAACTTACACATGCTGCATCCATGTCTTCTGGAGGTGCTCTCACCAGCCTCATCTCCAGAAAATTCAAACAGCCTCCTTCGATCAACACTAAACTCCACCTGCTCTCTGTCTCTATCATCCACACTCATTCCGACAACATTATCGGCAACATTGCCTCTTCCATCACTTTGCTCTGGTACTCTCCTTCTCTCACTCTGCTCTGGAACAATAACAACACTGTCACCTGCCACTGCAGCATCATACCCAACAACTGCTGCTGCATTACTAACTTCAACTTTCCCCAGCCTCAATCTTTATGCACTAACAAGTCTAGCCACCAGTCCATCAATCAATGCATCCTCCTCATCAACAAACGGCACCAAGTTTTTCATGAAATCCCTTCTACTCTCTCTTTGAGTAGGCACAAGAATTGGGATCACAACCTACAACTCATCCCAACCAAAATTTAAAAAATAATAATAAATCAACTTGAGGAATATAAAAAATATGTACACATATTATTTACGTGTACACATCAAGAATACGTGTACACATATTGTTATATGTGTACACATCGATAAAATGTGTACACGTAATTAATATGTGTACACACAGAATATGCTTGCAATATACTTTATATGTTTTACTTGTGTGTACACATATCAGTTATATGTGTACACGTATAACTAAAATGTGTACATATATAATTAATATGTGTACACACAGAAAGGAATTCTTAAATAATCACTAACCGGGTTACCAACATGGCGAAGGATTTGAACACAGTCCCTTTCCGGCTTTGTTGGGATCCATCTTAACATTCTTGGTTCTGTGGGGTTTTCATCATATCCAGGGTGCCGAAGGGATGGAATGGCTTCACATGCCCATGCAACGAATGCCCATTGGAAGCCATAGAGGTTCTATCCTTTCTTTTCTACGGTCATTGGGGCGACAAGGCTCTGTATTGTCATCTCAAAGCTTTTTCTCCCCCAAGGATACTTTGCAAAGTACGTTGTGGGCATAGAAGCTAAACAGACAAACAAAGGATCAATACTCGTACGCAAATCCTTTGAGCATAAGATTGAATGCGCAAACCAAGCGACGGATAGTCGATACTTTGTTCTTGAATCAAGATCACTATGCTCTATAATATTCAACAGCTCACCTCCTGAAACAGCCCTTTTTCCTCCATTCTTCTCGATTAAAATGTCCCACATCGCTTGCCCCTTCTCTCTCACATCCTCCAAATAAAGATCACTGGGGTAATCGTGGCATGACAATCCCATCATTATTGCAAATTCGTTCATGCCAAATTGAACAAGAAGTCCATTGAATTTGACCCACAACTCCATCTTCTTCTTGCATGTTATGGTCCGCAATCGAAGCCCATGAACTAATCTTGGAGGAAAAATTGCTTTATCACTCAGCCCATGCAAGTGCCAAAGCACTGATTTTTAAACTCATCATAACATTCCAATTTTATCAAGGCATCTCTCAACTTCTTCATATCCCCAGCAAGGGAGGATCTTTGTGTGATCACGGTGAACTCTCCTTGCTCCTCCCTAAACGTCTTGAGATTCACATTAGGCTAGAAAGTCACAGTGCCCTCCTCAACCTGCAATGAATTGATTTAGAGATATTAGTTGAATGTTTTCAAACATCATCTATTACAGTACACATAAGAATAAAGTCTACACATAATAAATATGTGTACACATAATCAATATATGTACACATAAAAAATATGTGTACACGAACTTTTTAGGTTTAAATAAATGAAATATGTGTACACATATTAAATAACATGTACACATAAAAAATATGTGCACACATATTTCTTATGTGTAGACTTTATTTAAATATGTGCACATAAACAATTACCTCTTTTGGGGCTGCTGCCTCAACTGATCTTGCAGCATTAACTCCTTCAACAACCGTCTCCTCATCATCATCATCATCTTCTTCAACATCTGTCCCCTTATCATCATCAACTTTATCATCACCAGCCTTATCCTCAGTCTCCATAGCATCATTCTCCCAAACATTACCCTCCTCAATCTCCACAATATTATCATCCATATCCTGTGCCATACTCCCTAACAACAGCTTCCATCTACTCATAGCAGCACGTTTTTCTTTTGTTTCTTTTTCTTCACCAGCACCTTCTACTCCTTGTTCTCCACCAGTACCTTCAACACCTTGTTCTTCTTGATTATCCCTTTCACTAATACTAGCACCACCTTCTTCTCTTTCTCTATCACCTCCACTACCACTAACAGTTTTTCTACCAGCTTCTCCTCCACCACTTCCACTAGCAACAACTTGTTGTCCTCCTTCTCCTCCATCACTTCCACCAACAGCTCCTTCTTTTGAACTCCACTAGTATCAACACCTTGTTCTTCTTGATTATCCCTCCCACTAACACTAGCACCACCTTCTTCTCTTTCTCTTTCACTATAACTAACAGCTTTTCCACCAGCTTCTTCTCTATCACCAGTCTCAGTCTCTCTTTCATCTACTCTCTCCACATTCTCTCCACTATCTATGAGTGCAGCTTGTTGATTAACTTCTCCAAGGATTTTATTAACGTCTACACATGCACACATATATATGCTCGCCTGGCTCTCAGATTGGACCTCATTTGATCGTTCTCTACCGCTGGAAGCTCTCGTTCTTTTGCTAGCCTGTTCAGAAGTGTCGCTTCTTTCATCACGTAGCCTTTTACCACCCATGTTAGTTTTACCACTAGGCTTCCCACGACGTGTGCTAACCATTGTATCTAGAAAGCACATAAAGAGAATACATCAAGTAAGATTAAAAGAACACAGCTTCCAACTGAATTACATCTAGGCAGGTGCAGACACATCAAGAATATGAGTACACATATTCTGATATGTGTGCACATATTATACACATCAAGAATATGTGTAAAAATAATATAGCTTTTTCGAACATCTTCTTATGTGTACACATCAAGAATATGTGTACACATATTGTTATATGTGTACGTACACATCAAAAATACGTACACAGATCTTGCAGATCGATGCCCATTTTTTCAGATGTGTACTCATCTTTTGTTTACACATCTGCAAAGATGTGTACACATTTATAAGTATGTTTACACATATTACAGATGTTTACACATAATTTTTTCGTGGGAACCGAAGACACGATATAAATTAGTGTATTCTGGGTTTTCAAAAGAATTTGCACCATAAAATCTATACACAAACTCAGAAAATGAACTCAAACCAGAAAAATGAAACAAGGATTTTCAAACAAACCATATTCTTATTTTTGCTTTAAAACATTGAAAAAGTACCTGTTTAAACTTGATGAACGAAAATATGCAACAATCGGTCTTGAACCACCACAAATTCGACGGAAATCGGAGAAAAAAAGAGAAAATCGACGGTGAACACTAGCGGGTTTTTGAATTTGCAAGAAGAGAGAGAATATAGAGAAATGGATGAGTATGATGTTTGGGGAACTGGATTGTGTCAGTTGCAAATGAGGAGAGAGAATTGGTTTTGCTTTAACTTTTTCCAACTTTTAATATTTGTTGTTTGGTCCCTGCACCAATTAATTAGCTCTCTAATGACACACGGGCAATAAAAAAATAAAAAAGAAATGGTTCTCCCCTTTTATTCTTTTAAGACTCAAGAGGTCCCTATGCCTCTTTTCTCACATGTAACTTAAGCTGCCGAAGTGAAACCACTTGTTTTTATTGATTCACTGTTGCTTTCTCCTTCTTTTGATATTAATGTTTGTCATATTTGTGGAAAATTTGGACAATACTGAGGCTCCCAATCGTATATGACAACTTTTTCAAACATCCTCCCATTATAATTTTAAACCTTGACATGCCTTGGCAACTCTCTAGTATCCATTTCAACTAGCATTTGAGCCTATAAAATTTGCTTGACCTTCATTAAGCATTCATCGACATATAAAGGTATTGCCAAAGCATTTTCAATCCTACTTAGCAAGTTCACCCCCAAACAATTCAATGGGAGATTTGAGAGTTTAACCCAAGGGTATGTTTTGAAGTATTTAAGACTTAAAATAAAAATAGCTACCCAAAATTTGAGAATAATCGATGCTACGAAGATTATATATCATGCATTATATTGCATCCATGCACTGTTTTTTAGGATTTTCTCTAATGGGTATGACAGAGGAGCAAGTTGATGGTCTTAGTAGGTCTTCGCGACTAACTATTTGCTGCGTAGATCACTTTACTAGTATTGTCGGCTTGTCCTAGTTATTTTGAGGTAAGCCAACTGCATTATTCATGTGAGGCGCTTTCTTATTGTCTTTTATTTAAGACTATATCCCAAGAGTCTTTTATTTAGTTTGATTATAGATGCTCCATGAGAGTGTTGGTTGACTGTAGACAGAATATTAAATTCTTATGTTGTTTCAGTTGTTAATATATTTTATTATGACCAAATGCATAGACGGTCTTTTAAACCATTTGACGACACGTCTAGTCACGTATATGATGTAATTGTGGATGATCATTACTCACCATTTACTCCCTTGTAATCTATGGTTTACCTACCCATTTAATCTGCCAACTTAATTCCTCATTTAGACACCTTTTAATTTTTGTAAACTTTGAGATGACTTGTACCCTCCTATGTATTGGTGTCATATAAGTAGAATCCACTTTGCTCTATGGAAGACACACTTGAGAATAAAATAATAAGGAAAAATTTGTCTTTTTATGTTTTAAAGTTTGAAAAAATGTCATCTTTATTTACGTTTTAAAGTTTGTAAATACTTTTCTTGTATTTGTTACTATGTTATTTACCATTTTATGAAGAAAATGGAAATTTCCAATTCTTCTGTTGGATCCATGTTCAATAATAAAGATATATGTCTCCTGGATAGTGCTACAACGCACTAAATCTTAAAGGATAAGAAACTTTTTTCCTATTTGATTGTGAAAGAATCCAATATTAGTACAATATGTGGTAGCAAAAAGTTGATTGAAGGCTTTAATAAGGCCAATTTTTTATTACCGGGAGGAACAAGTTTGGCTATTGATGAATCCTTGTATAGTCTCAAAGAAACTTGTTAAGTGTCAAGGATATTCGCCATAATGACTATCATATTGAGACTAAAGATTATGGAAAGATTGAATGTCTTTATATTACTACAATGAAGTCGAGTGAGAAATATGTGCTTGAAAAGCTCACCGCTCTTTCTTCTGGTTTTAACTACACAAACATTGGTAGATTTGAATCACATGCCATAGTAATGGTTTACTAAATCAAATGATTTTATTATTCGGCATGACAGCTTGGGCCATCTCGGTTACAATATGATGCGCAATATAAGAGAATTCAAATTGGCATACATTGAAGAACCAAGAGATTCTTCAATTTAAGGAATTCTTTTGTGTTGCTTGTTCTCAAGGAAAGCTAATTACAAGAGCATCTAAATTTTGGATCACGATCCCCACATTTGTAGAGCATATCCATGGTAAAACATATGGGCCCATAAACCCTCCATGTAGATCATTAAGATATTTTATAATTTTAATAGATGCATCTACAAAATAGTCATAGGTGTGCTTATTATTGACTCGCAATATAACATTTGCGAGGTTTCTTACTCAAATAAGTAGATTGAGAGCACAATTTCTAGATTATTCTATTAAGACAATTCGTCTTGATAATGCGGTGAGTTTACATCTCAAGCATTTAATGATTATTGCATGTAAATTGGAATTACAGTTGAACATCCTATTGCTCATGTTCATACAGAAAATGGTATCGTGGAAACATTTATCAAAAGCCTCCTTAATGGATAGACTAATGCTTATTCAAACAAAATTGCCCAATTACGGTATGGGGACATGCTATTTCGCATGCATCAGCTCTTTTTTGGATCAGTCCAACAATCTATCATAAATTCTCCTTATTATAGTTGGCTTTTGGTCAAAAGCCAAATATTTTCCATCTTAAAATTTTTGGATGTTCGGTATATGTGCCAATTGCTCCACCACAACGGACAAAGATGGGACCCCAAAGAAGGTTGGGGATATATGTTAGGTATGAATCTCCGTCTATTATTAAATATCTTGAGCGCATGGCCGGAGATTTATTTACAATAAGGTTTGTCGATTGTCATTTCGATGAATCAGTTATCCCAATATTATTGACTGGAATGCATTAACACTATCTCATTTAAATCATCGTACAAATCAATGTGAACAAGAAGTTTAAAAGATAGTGTATTTTCAAAAATTTTGCAAAAAATCAACTGCCAAATGCATTCACTGACCAACCCTTAGCTGCAAATGCTCATATTTGAGTTGATGTCCCGGTAGGACAATCTATAAGTGCAAGTAAGTCTAAGACACGCTTGAAGCATGTCTAAAGATAAAAATCCTCAAAAAGAAAATGAGCAATTGATCAAAAATATGGAGGTAATTGCTCAAGAAGAGCATAGAGACATAAAAAATGATAAGTCCTCTTCAGGAGAGGCATAGGTATCTGAAAAATGAAATTGAAGAGATCTCAATGAAATATGTCTCTACTTGAAAAATATGGAACCATAATAATGTTGTTGTCAATAATGCTTTTCATGCAACAAAATGAGGATCTTGAACCAAAATCTGTTGAGGAATGTAGACGGAAATGATTGGCCAAAATGAAAAGATGCAATTCAAGCTGAATTGACCTCACTTTAAAAACATGAAGTTTTCGGACCAAATGTCCGAACACCTCAAGGTGTAAAGCCAGTGGGTTACAAATGGATATTTGTGAAAAAATGAAATAAGAAAAATGAAGTCGTTAGATATAGAGCAGGAGTTGTGGCACAATGGTTTCAGAAAGACCTAACATTGATTATATGGAGACATATTCTCATGTGGAAGATGCAATCACCTTTACGTATCTTTTTAATCTGGCTGTACGTGAAAGACTTGATATGTATCTTATTGGTATTGTCATAGCCTAGTTATATGGCTCATTGGACAACGAAATTTTCATGAAAATCCATGAAGGATTCAAAATACTTGAAGCATTTAAAGGTTCTCGAGAATCTTGTTCAATAAAACTTCTAAAATCCTTGTACAAATTTAAACAATCGGGGCGCATGTGGTATAATCTCCTTAGTGAATACCTATTGAAAGAAGGATATAAAAATAATCTAGTTTTTCATGTGGTATTATAAAAAGGCCTTGATATGGATTTATCATAATAGTTGTGTATGTTGATGATTTGAATATCATTGGAATTCCCGAAGAGCTTCCAAATGCAATGGAATGTTTGAAGAAAGACTTTGAAATGAAAGATTTTGGAAAGACAAAATTTTGTCTTGGTCTACAAATTGAGCGATTGCCGAGAGGAAAATTTGTCCATCAATCTAGATATACATAAAAGGTTCTGAAGAAATTTTATATGGATAAATCACATTAATTGAGTACTCCAATTATTGTGAGATTACTGGCAACTCCTCTTTTCTCCTGCCTTGGCATCACTATTTTGTTCACAAACTTAAATAACACTTGGTGCTGAGGGTGCATCTCACTCTTCTGCACAGCCCTGGGTTTCTCTTCACCATCATTCTCAGCAAACTTCCTAGTGATCTCCAGATCAGTAGGCAAGTTTGTCAAGTCAGGCCAAACCTTCTTGACATAGCTAGCATACCCAGTAGCAGGAATCCCCAGCAGCTCACCAAGTTCCCTTGTGTCAAACATAATTACATTGTCATTGACAGAGGTAGTAAGTCTATCTTCTCTGATGGAGCAGTTCTTGTAGAACTCTTGCACCATCCCCTTCGCACACCTCCCAGAGATCTTAAGGACCATGTCCCTCCAACCCTGAGCATGCAGTTTTTGCAGCAGCCACAACATTCCTTCTTCTTGCACATCAGACATAACCCGACCTTTCAAAACCTTCCTGGTCAACATGTCATCATGAACACAGTGCACAAACTCATCACCTTCAGCATCACTATCACTCTCATCTCCAGCAACAGACTCATCACTATCACTAGCAGAGTCTTCAGAAACAACCACTCTTTTGGAGGACCTGGTCCTCTTAGCAACTTTCTCAGCAGCTTTAACTGAGCTTCTTGTGACCCTTCTCTCAGGAACTTTTCTTTTCTTGGACTGAGGCACCACCTCCTCAGCTTCTACCATCTCATCATCCTTAGAAAAATCAGCAAGATCAATATCATCCACTTCTTCCTCTTCAACCACCTGTTTTCCTTTCCCTTTTCTGCTCCTTTCCAAGGCAGCAGCTAGTTGTTCATCAGCAGCTTTAGCAGCACTTCTTGTCCTCCTACCCCCAGAAGCAGGGGTTAAAGCAGAAGGAACAGGTCCTTTTGCCTTAGAGGAACTTTCAACTTTCTTCTTATTTCCGGGCTTATAACTATCACCTATTTTCTTCAACTTAGCAGCAATTTCAGTAGTTACATGAGCATCAATAGGTCCCTTTCTAGCCAACTTTCTTTGCATACTCCTAATTTTGATCAAGTCTACCAAGGGCCTATCACTATCACTGATAGTCTCATCAACATCGATCACATCCTCCATGGGTACTCTAGGAGCAGCCTCTGGAGACCCCGATGACCCATGCATGGGTGCTTCCAAACTCCTAATAGGTTCCCCCTTAAGAGCAGCCCCAGAACCCTCTCCCTTTTCCTCGTCTAAAACCACATTCAAAGGATAGGTGAAGTTTACCTCATACTGATACAACACCATAGCACGTGACAAATCTTCTGCCTGTTCAGCAATTGATTCAGCCGTGGGAACTGGTCCTTCCCCCTGGATTTCAGGTTCAGGTATTTCTGGAATTGGTTCAGGAACTTCAAGGTTTAGGTCAGTGGTTTCCATGGGTGAGGGAGGATTAAGATTTTGTGGTTGTTCATCAATAGGTGCAGTTGAAGAATTATCAGAAGCAAGAGACATCTTTGCAATTCGAATTAACAAATAATTACTACTCTTTCTGAAATTTTGAAAGTTTTAATTGATGAACAATGTAAAAGAATAAGGAAGAGGAAGAAGTGTATTTATAGAGTGAAATAGGTAGTGGAGTTTGAGTGAAAAATGATCAACTTACCTCAGCAACATACATGCAACGGTTGAGGACCCTTGGGGGTCTCCCGGAGAAAAAGAGCCGTTATGCTGCAGATTACCTTTTCAGAATGGAACTGTTCCTCCGATGGGACTCTTTTACAATTTGGATATGGGTAGGAAACTTAGTGGGATTTATCCTAATCACAAGTTACCTATAGCCATTATACTTCCAAATTAACTGAATAATAATGAGTACATGCCTGTTTTTAAGACAAAAATTCAGTGTCCTTCTAATTTGCAATTTTTGATCATCTAAAATTCTAAGAGCATAAGGCTAACATCATTCAATTTTAGCAACTCTAAATAAGAAGTATGGCATAAGAGTATACTTTTAAAGTATTGAAACTGGACTGAATAATTCATAATGACTTGAATAAAATTCATTTTAAGAGCAATTTTCTAGCCAATTATGAAGTAAAGCATTGATGATTTTATGTGAATTTAATCATCCCTCACTCCAATCTATTTCTTTCAAAATCATCTCTACCTAGAGCTTTAGTAAAAATTTCAGCTATTTGCTTTTCAGTAGGACAAAATGCTATGGTGATCAAACCTTTTTCATAATTGTCTCTTAAGAAATGATGTCTTATATCAATGTGTTTAGTCCTTTTGTGATGCACTGGATTCTTTGTCATATTAATAGCACTAGTGTTACCACAATATATAGGAACAGTTCCTACATCAACACCAAAATCCTGTAATTGTTGTTTGATCCATAACAACTGTGAACAACATGAAGCAGCTGCAACATATTCAGCCTCAGCAGTGGAAAGTGCCACTGAATTCTGTTTCTTAGTTCCCCAAGAAACTAAACATTCACCAAGAAAATGTGCCATACCTGAGGTACTTTTTCTATCCACAAGGAAACCTGCATAGTCAGCATCAGTATATCCAACAAGATTAAAACTACCACCTTTTGGATACCAAAGTCCCAAGGGACCTGTTCCTTTCAGATACCTTAATATTCTTTTAACAGCTTTCAAATGAGATTTCTTAGGATCTGATTGGAACCTAGCACACAAACCAATACTGAAAACAATATGAGGTCTACTAGCAGTTAGATAAAGTAGAGAACCTATCATACCCCTATACAGTTTTTGATCAACTGATATTCCATGTTCATCAAGATCCAATTTTGTGGCAGTGGCAATAGGTGTGTCAATTTCCTTAGCATTATCCATATCAAACCTTTTAAGTAATTCCTTAACATACTTTTGTTGATGGATCATAGTTCCATTTGAGGTTTGCTTAATTTGTAAACCCAAAAAGAAATTGAGTTCACCCATCATGCTCATCTCAAATTCACTCCCCATCAAGTTTGCAAATTCCTTACTTAAATTTTCACAAGTGGCACCAAAAATTATATCATCTACATAGATTTGAACAATTAAGAGATCCTTACCTTTTTCTTTTAAGAACAAAGTACTATCAATTTTACCTCTCTTGTATCCATGCTGGAGTAGAAATTTTGATAGCCTCTCATACCATGCTCTTGGTGCCTGCTTGAGCCCATACAAGGCCTTGTCTAACTTGTACACATGTTCAGGGAACTGTTCACTTTCAAAACCTGGAGGTTGCTTGACATACACTTCTTTCAAGTAGCCATTCAGAAACGCACTCTTAACATCCATTTGATGTAGAGTAAATTCCATTTATGTTGCAAAGGCTACAAGAAGTCTTATTGCTTCCAGTCTTGCAACTGGAGCAAAAGTCTCAGCATAGTCGATGCCCTCCTCTTGACTATATCCCTAAACGACTAGCCTGGCCTTGTTTCTTGTCACCATGCCATCCTCATCAAGTTTGTTTCTGAAAACCCATTTTGTTCTAATTATGGACCTGTTCCTTGGCTTGGGTTCCAGATGCCAAACTTGACTCCTTTGGAATTGATTCAGTTCTTCCTGCATAGCATTAATCCAATCTGCATTCTTCAGTGCTTCTTTCACATTTTTAGGTTCAACAAGAGATAAGAAGGCACTAAAGGCACACAAATTGTGATTCTTGACTGCTGATCTAGTTTGAACTCCGGCAGCCTTATCTGAGATTATTTGATCCACAGGATGTGACCTTTGAAACTTGAAAGGCTTGGGTGTCAATCCATTGTCAGAAGTCCTCTGCTGAGGAACAGTTCCTGATAGAGTATTGTTTCGAGTTTATGAGGTGGAACCAACACTTGTTCCCCCCGTTTCAGTGCTACTCTTCTCAGTTCTGTCCTGACGAACAGTTCCTTCCAGTTCACTTCTCATATCCAGAATCTGCATTTGTGAATTAAGTTCAAACTCTTTCAGCATTCCAATTTCTTCATCCTCCTATACCTGTTCTTGAGTGAGACTGTCAGTTTCATTAAATTTAACATGCATGCTTTCTTCAATTTTCAATGTTTTCTTGTGAAACACCCTATAAGATTTACTATTTAAAGAATAACCAACAAATATTCCCTCATCACTTCTAGGATCAAATTTTCCTAAGGCATCCTTCCCATTGTTGTGTATGAAGCATTTGCAACCAAAAGCCCTAAGATGAGAAATATTTGGTTTTCTTCCTTTAAGGAATTCATATGGGGTCTTTTCTATTAAAGGTCTTGTCATACATCTATTTATTATGTAGCATGCAGTATTAATAGCATCAGCCCAAAAGTTCTATGGAAGATATCCAGATATCAACATAGTCCTTGCCATTTCTTCTCGAGTCCTATTTTTCCTTTCCACTACACCATTTTGTTGTGGAGTTCTACGTGAGGAAAAATTATGATTAATGCCATTTTCATAACAAAAATTGGAAAACATATGATTTTCAAATTCAGCTCCATGATCTGACCTAATAGCAACAATATGGTTATCTAGAGTTCTTTGAGCTTTCTTAGCAAAAATTGAAAACGCATTAAATGCTTCTTCTTTAGATGCAAGAAATATAGTCCGTGTAAATCTGGAGTAATCATCCACCAATACCATAACATACTTCTTACCTCCACGACTCATTGTTCTCATAGGGCCACATAAATCCATATGGACCAGTTCCAAAGGTTTAGTGGTACTTACCTGTTTCTTCGATTTGAAGGATGATTTTACCTGCTTCCCCCTGGCACATGCTTCACATACTTTTTCTTCATTAAACCTGATGTTAGGAAGACCTATCACCAAGTCCTTTGACACAAGTTTGTTCAATTGTGAAAGACTAGCATGTCCTAGTCTTGTGCCATAGGAGGGGATCATTTTGCACCACACTTAAGCAGCTCAAGCTTCCATCAGATAATGTCAGCAAGTCTACTTTGTAGATGTTTCCATGTCTGTTTCCCTGCAAAATAACCTCTCCAGAAGCTTGATTAGTCACAGTGCATCCAGTAGATGAGAAATTAACATTATTACCTTGTCACACAATTGAGATATGCTCAATAAGCAATGCTTCAGCCCATCTACTAGAAATACATTATCTATACAGTGTGAATCAGACCTACCTACCTTTCCAATTCTAATAATTTCCCCTTTCTTACCATTACCGAAGGAAACATTTCCTCCTTGGAAGGCTGAGAGTGAAAGGAATAGTTCCTTATGCCCTATCATATGTCTTGAGCAACCACTGTCCATGTACCATTTGTGGTTTATCTCCTTCACTCTAGCCTGCAAAAGAAAACAAGGGGTTAATTTTAAGAACCCAAACTAGTTTGGGTTCCTTTCCTTTTGAAAAAGGATGAATCAGATCTCTCCTAGCCCAGAATGGTAATGGTTTCTTTGTGTGAACATTTTTCTTTTTTACAGAATGTTGAACAGGTTTGTAGGACCTATTCTTCTGTTTCACATGATTTTGAACAGGTTTATAGGACCTGTTTCTCTGGGCAGCCCATTTTAAAGATTGACAATTTTCTTTCCGGTGACCAGTGTTCCCACAGTGAGTGCATAGCCCGTTTTCAGGAAATGATAAGTACTTACTCTTTGGATTCCATTTGGATGAACTCTGTGCTTTCATGAATCCAATACCTTTCCTGTTACTACTATGATTTTCCTGTAACCATTCTAGTGCTTCAGAAGACTTGTTCCATTCTACAGTTTTTCTTAATTCCATTTTTGTTTTAACCAAGTATTCTTCTAAAGATCTTATCTTTTCATCTTTCTTACACAGTTCATGAACTGTGTCTTTCAGTTTCTCTTCAGCAATGATCTGATGAGAATTAGCAATACCTTTACCTTTTACAACTGTTTTATCATTTTCTAATTCCTGAGCAGTTGTTTCAAGTGTGAGGACCTGTTCCTCAAGCATGCTAATCTTCTTTTCCAGAAAATCATTTTTAATTATTTCCTCTTTGCATTCTGTTTCTAAACAGTCAACTTTATCACGCAGTTGGTGATTATCATCCCTTAGAGTTTTAAATTCATTTAGCACAATATGGAATACTTTAACCAACTTTTCTCTAGACATGCTTTTTACATCTTCTTTAAGTTTAGAAACAAATACCTCAGGATCCTCTTCATTTTATGAATCTCCAAGTGCCATTAGAGCAAGATCCTCATCCAGATCGTCATCAGTTATTTCATCTTCACTGTCTTGCCATCCTGCGACCAGCGCTTTGGGATTTCCACTTCTCTTATGGACCTGTTCCCTAGCCTTCTTCCTTTCATCAATGAATTTCTTCCTCCATTCTCCTTCCATAATTGGACATTTGCTGATGTAGTGCTCCGAGCTTCCACATTTGTGGCATTCTCCAGCCTGTTTCATGTTAGTAGACCTACCATGTCCACTAGTTTCCCTTTTCTTATTCAAATATTTCTGAACACTTTTAGCGATAAGGACCAGTTCCTTATCATCAATGATTTTATCACCAGCAGTCAAGGCTAGGTTAGGTTCAGTTTTAACTGGTGCTCCTATGTTTTTAACCTTTTTGCTCAGTTCATAAGTCTTTAGATTGCCTATAAGCTCATCTAAGGATAAAGTGGTTAAATCTTTACTTTCAATGATAGCACTAGCTTTGATCTCCCAAGAATCTGGAAGAACCCTAGTTAAAATCTTTTCTACCCTATCTTCCACAGTTAAAACCCTTCCCAAAGAGATAAGTTCAGAAGCAATGGCATTAAATCTAGTATACATTTCAGAGATTTATTCTTCTTCTTTCATTTTAAAGCTTTCATATTCAGCATAAAGAAGTGTACCTCTGGACCTTTTTACCTGACTTGTTCCTTCGTGTGCAACTTGTAGAGCATCCCAAATCTCCTTTGCAGTGGCATACCCTCTAATCCTAGTGCATTCGTCAGGACTAAGTCCACCAACCAGCCACTTCCTTGCCTTTGCATTCTTTTCCCATTGCTTTATGTCTTCAGCATTGCATTCCTTCCTGGTTTTGGGAATATCCTTCCCATCAGCATCCTTCTTCATTGGGATCATGGGACCTTCAGTTACTATGTCCCACAATTCATAGTCTTCTGCTTGAAGGTGATCGCGCATCCTCTCTTTCCACCATGAATACTATTTCCCATTGAAATAAGGTGCTCTAACCATTGACTGGCCCTCATTGTTCTCTCGTGATGTACTAATCTAATCCTAGGTGTTAGCCTTTTCAAGGATAACCCGCTCTGATACCAATTGTTATTTCCCACGATTACACCACTTTACTGTTTTAAGGACCAGTTTCTTAAAATGTGTTCCTTTACTCTACGATGTGTGGAATTAAAACTGTAAGTAATTGAACACCAGATATTAGCGTGGAAAAACCCCTAGACATGGGATCAAAAAACCACGACCTACTTCTCAAGTAGGATTTCAACTTCACTATGTAAAAAGACCCACTTTGTTACAAGACTCACTCTTACTAACCTAGGACTAACTCTAATCCTTTAGTGATCTTTCTCACGATTAGTGAAGTTGTGTCAAGTCCACGACTTGAACCAGAAAGTTTACAACTCGATTTTTGCCTACTACAGTTGAACTAAGACTCGAACTTTTACAAGATTCAATCTAAGGAACAGGTTCTCACTTAGTTCTAATGTAGCTAACTGATTACACAAATAAGCTAATAATTCTTCTCAGCTTTTGCTCGATGCTCTCTGTATTTGTGTGCACTTCTATGGCTGATATGCTCCACGCTTTATAGCTCCAGCAGCCAAGAAGTCTTGAGTAATTAGAACTCCAAAGCTCCCTTGACTTTGAGTCCTAATTAGATTCTACCTTCTAGAATCCGAATCCTTTATCCCTTAGTTATGCAATCTTTTCGTATCCATTTAGACCTGAATAATTATCAAGATAAACATTAGTATTAGGATAAATAATAATATCTCAATTAAACGATTTTTCATGAATTATCTATTCTGCTACAGTGATTCAAAGGAACAGGTCCTTTGAATCCGTTCCTCAGTCATCAGTCAAAACTCCAAGCTTATCCATAATCTTGCATAATTCATAATCTATCACACTTAAGTGGCCTTGGAAACTATAAGGTTCAGTGTTTCACTTGGTTAGTAGGCAAGAATGCATGTTTAACACAGTCAAATTTGCAGCGAAGAGGGCTTGAAACTTGTAGTAGATGTCCTCTGTGTGAAGAGCAGCCAAAAGACACAGGTCATCTTTTTTCTTTTTTCTGAAATTACTACGCAGTTTTGGGACATGTTCTTCAACATTTTGGGCTTAAAAGTGGACATTGCCAAAAGACTTAGGGGCTTCTACAAGACTGGGAAAGAGGTTTGAGGGATACACACTCAAGAGTGTAGAATGCAATACAAGCATCAAATTGGTGGGTTATGTGTAAACTAGAAAGGGGAAAACTCAAGGATTTACGAAGACAAAAAGGAGAATGTCTTTTAGTCTTAAGCTTAATCATGTTTCCTTTCTTTCTGGACCAACATGGCAGGGGTACATGACTGTTACAATGTAGAGGCCATGGTCGATTGTTTCAGTTCTCTACAGTCGGAGAGAACAACTTTGCTCAAATTTTCATACAAGCATAACCTTTATGCTGATACATATATAATTTTCTCCTTGCTTATATAAAAAAAATGTTTCACTAAAGTGAACAAAAGAGCAACCTGCGCTGTGTGGGTTGGGTGCACGTCATGGATTCAAATTCTTCCATAGTAAAAAGCTAGGTGTTAAGTGGATGAGGGTAGAGGATGGATCCATTATCCACCGAAGTTGAAAACATGCATTATTGGCCTTTATAAGAAAAGTGGAAACACTGCAGAAGAAGAGATTGACGAATACCTATATAGTACATAATATTTCCAAAACAGTTGGCAGTCTTTTTTTTTTAGAATGTAAGTGATGCAATTATAGGCTGAAGAAGCTAAGATTCAGCTAGGAAAAAGTGGGAATCGAGCTAAGAAGAAGCAGCTGAGCTGCCTGCTGATGTGGCAAAGCAATTACCTAGTTAGTTAGCATTTGGAAGTTAGTTAGTTGGCATTTGAAAGTTAGTTACTTGTACCGGAAGTAGTTAGGATTAGTTGGAATCCCAATTAGTTAACATTTCAATTGTGTATAAATACATTGTATATGCATTGTAATCCCTCATTCATATATCAATACAAATTTCTCTCCTTAATCTCATTTTTCATATCTTGCTTTACTCTCGTTTGTTCCTGAGTCCAGCTTCCATCTTCCTCGAGTGTTAACTTCTGGATTAGTTTTCGATCCATTTCAATAAGGCATTGCAACAATTGGTATCAGAGCTTGAGATTCTTGGCTCGAATTATAATGGGGAAGAATGATAAGAACCCTAATTCTGGAAAAACAGTAGAAGGAAGAGATGACAGATTTACAGTTGATTATGGAAAGCTTATTACATTTGAATGCAAGGACTGAAAATACTGATAAGAAATTTGGAAGAAGTAGTGGGAATTTCAAAAAAACAAGAATTAGATGAAGAGGAGTTGGATACAGTACCTGCAACAGTCAATAAGATGAAGGAATTCCAGTCTCAGTCCAATAACAATTGTAACTATCTCACTCGACTCTCTAAATTAGAATTCCCTAGATTTTCTGGTCATGATTTGAAAACCTGGTTATATAAGGTAGATCTGTTCTTTTCTGTGGATAATGTAACCCAAGATCAAAGAGTAAAAGTACCATGTATTCATTTTGATGGTGATGCTATTGCATGACATAGGGCTTATCTGCAATCTAGGAATTCTGTTAGTGAACCTACTTGGAATGAGTATGTTATGGCACTGTATGAGAGATTTGGTGAGGAGTACATGGATCCTATGCAACAGTTATAGAATCTTAGACAAACTGGTAGTGTGAGTGCATATCAATCTGAGTATGACAAATTGCTAACCAAAGTGAATTTAACCCAAGATCAGACTTTTAGTTTGTTTTTAGGTGGATTAACTCCTGAGATAAACCATACTGTTCAATTGTTAGAACCTAAATCATTGATAAAGGCCTATAAAGCTGTTAGAGTTCTTGAAAAAATATTGGCAGCAAGAGCTGCAAATCCTCAAGGTAAACCAAGCCAACACAACTCCTACAAATCCAACCCTATACTACCCACCCCTACAAACAGAAAACCATTTGAATCAAATTACTATAACAAGAATACAAGAATAAAACAGCAGCATAACTCTAATAGGAGGGTGCTAACAGCAGCAGAAATGAAAGAAAGAAGAGCAAAAGGGTTGTGCTACTTCTGTGAAGAAAAGTTTACACTTGAACATAATTGTAGAATGAAGAAACAGTTCTATATGATGGAAGCAATAGAGGGGGAGGAAGATGAACAAGATGAGGAAATAGAGTATAATCCTGAAGAAGAGCTCATGGCCATATCATTACAGGCATTAACAGGAACAATGGGCTATCAAACACTTAGAGTCACAGGTTACCATAACAAAATGCCCCTACAAATCCTTATTGATTCTGGTAGCACTCATAACTTCTTAGACACTGAAGTAGCCAAACAGTTGGGATGTGAAACTAGCTCTATGGATTCTCATTCAGTTAGGATGGCTGATGGTAGGAACTTACAGACCACAACACTATGCAAGAACTTCCAGTGGTTATTACAGGGCACTACATTCACCACTGACTTGATGTTGTTGCCTTTGGGTAATTTTAACATAGTACTAGGGTGCCAGTGGCTGACCATATTGGGGGACATTAAGCTGAACTTTAGCAACTTGACTATGGAATTCAGATATCAAGGAAAGAAACACTTGCTGAGAGGTGCTACTAGCAAAATTAAGGGGGGTACAGACAGAAAATATCACTATGAAGTCTGCAGAAGGAGCTCAATTATTTATGGTGACATTGACTAACTCTGCTGAATCAATTTCAGTCAATAGCTTACACTACAAGAAAAAGGGTTATTAGGGACCAAGATATAAAGACCAGGTAAAAATCTGGTCCTAAAAGTATACTTTCAAGGACGTGATTTTTCTCTAGTCCCTAAATCCTAATACAATAGCGAAGGGACTTAACCTGGTCCATAATGTGAGGACCAACTAGTCCATAATAGTCTAAATTAAGAGGGAGGTTCCAACACCAGCCTTTTTTTTTTTGGCTCTTAATACAAAATGAAAAAAAATTAAGAATTAGAATGCCTTGAAATTTAAGACAAAGTACATTCTTTACCATTTCTCTCTATCTATCAAACCCTAACAATCATCTCTCGAAATCCCCTACGCTTCCCATTTTGGGACCGACGATCTTCATCTCCCAAATTCTTAGGTTTACTAAAAGCCTATGTTATTTCCCACGATACACCACTTTACTGTTTTAAGGACCAGTTCCTTAAAATGTGTTCCTTTACTATACGATATACAGAATTAAAACTGTAAGTAATTGAACACCAGATATTAGCGTGGAAAAACCCCTTGACTCGGGATCAAAAAACCACGACCTACTTCTCAAGTAGGATTTCAACTTCACTATGTAAAAAGACCCACTTGGTTACAAGACTCACTCTTACTAACCTAGGACTAACTCTAATCCTTTAGTGATCTTTCTCACGATCAGTGAAGCTGTGTCAAGTCCACGACTTGAACCAGAAAGTTTACAACTCGATTTTTGCTTACTACAATTGAAGTAAGACTTGAACTTTTACAAGATTCAATCTAAGGAACATGTTCTAACTTAGTTCCACTGTAGCTAACTGATTACACAAATAAGCTAATGACTCTTTTAAGCTTTTGCTCGATGCTCTCTGTATTTGTGCATGCTTCTATGGCTGATATGCTCCACGTTTTATAGCTCCAGCAGCCAAGAAGTCTTGATCAATTAGAACTCCAAAGCCCCCTTGAGTTTGAGTCCTAATTGGATTCTTGTCTTTAGAATCCGGATGTTCTATCCTTTATCCTTTATTAATGCAATCTTTTCGTATCCGTTTAGACCTGCATAATTACCAAGATAAACATTAGTTTTAGGATAATTAATAATATCTCAACTTAAATGATTTTGCATGAATTATCTATTTAGCTGCAGTGATTCAAAGGAACAGGTCCTTTGAATCCGTTCCTCAGTCATCAGTCAAAACTCCAAGCTTATCCAAGCTAACATTTTCCCCCTTTTTGATGATGACAAATTCATAAGCATAGCTTCATATCCTTAATGTCCTGAGGTACAACTTAAGCTCAAAAAACAGTCAGTAGAGACTTTATTCATCATTAAGGAACAGATTTTCAACTAGGTATAAGTTCACGCAAAATCAGACTTACTCTTCCCCCTTTTGGCATCATTGAAAAGTTTGCATAAAAAATATAACTCAAGGTTAGAATTAATCAGCACATGGCTATTGAGGCAACTCAAAATGCAAACATAAATTAGATTAAAGCAACTGCAAGACAATGATATTAGCCATCAAAGACAATTCATTTAATCAAAAGATGAAACAGGGGATACAAGCAAGTACTACAGAATTATTCAAAGACTAGAGAAGGAAAAGACTAAGGCACTAAACTAGGCTAAATCCCATTAGAAAAAAAGATGGCTAAAGGCTAAGGTGGTCAGGATGTGGAAGGACCAGGTCCCTGAGACTTGTTAAGCAACTCAAACATCTGCTTGAGCATTCCCTCATTGGTCTCCTTTGCCTTTGTGGCCTCTGCCTTCCAGTAATTCTTCTCCTCTTCCAACAATGCTATTTCAGCAGCCTGAATAGCAACCTATTGCCTAAGTGCCCTTACCTTGTTGTTCAAAGGCTGCCTCCCAACACCAGCCTGTGGAGGATCAGCCTGAACAGGCAAATCACAACTAATCAGTGTGACACAACCAAATTTTTCCTTCTTAGTAGCCTTCACTACCCCTTCCAAGGAAATCTTCAATTTTGCAAACACATCAGTTAAGATGAACCCAAACGGCAAGGAGTGCTTTCTCTTCCCAGAGATCACCCTTTTTATCAGGTGGATCATAAAACTGGGCCAGTTGATCTGCTTTTCAGTGTCCAACAGTTCCATAAGGACCAGGTCCATGAAACTGGCAATTCCTCTTTTCTCCTGCCTTGGCATCACAACCTTGTTCACAAATTCGAACAGTACTTGGTGCTGTGGGTGCATCTCACTTTTCTGCATAGCCCTGGGTTTTTCTTCCCCTTCATTCTCAGCAAACTTCCTAGTGATCTCCAAATCAGTCGGCAAGTTTGTCAAGTCAGGCCAAACCTTCTTGACATAACTGTCATATCCAGTAAAAGGAATACCCAACAGCTCACCAAGTTCCCTGATATCAAACATTATCACATTTTCATTAATAGAGGTAGTAATCCTGTCATCTTTGATGGAGCAGTTCTTGTAGAACTCTTGCACCATCCCTTTTGCACACCTGTCAGAAATCCGAAGGACTATGTCCCCCCAGCCTTGAGCATGCAATTTTTGCAGCAACCATAGCATCCCTTCTTCTTGCACATCAGACAATACTCTACCTTTCAACACCTTCCTGGTAAGCATGTCATCATGAACACAGTGTACAGTCTCATCTCCCTCAGCTTCACTGTCACTTTCATCTCCAGCAAAAGACTCATCACTGTCACTAGCAGAACTTTCAGTCACAACAACTCTTTTAGAGGACCTGGTCCTCTTAGCAGATTTTTCTGCAGCCTTAACAGAACTTCTTGTAACTCGTCTTTGAGCCACTTTTCTTTTCTTTGACTGAGGCACAATCTCCTCAGCATCTGCCATCTCATCATCTTCACCAACATCTTCCAATTCAATATCCTCCACTTCTTCCTCTTCAACAACCTGTTTTCCTTTCCCTTTTCTGCTCCTTTCTAAAGCAGCAGCTAATTGTTCATCAGCAGCTTTAGCAGCACTTCTTATCCTCCTAACCCCAGAAGCAGGGGTTGAGGCAGAAGGAACAGGTCCTTTTGCCTTGGAGGAACTTTCAACTTTCTTCTTATTTCCTGGCTTATAACTGTCCCCAATTTTCTTTAACTTAGCAGCAATTTCAGCAGTCATATGGTCATCAATGGGTCCCTTTCTAGCTAATTTTCTTTTAAGACTTCTAATGTTGATCAAATGCACCAAACACCTATCACTATCACTTATAGCTTCATCAACATCTATAACATCCTCCAAGGGTGCTCTAAAAGCAACCTCTGGAGACCCCGATGACCCATGCATGGGTGCTTCCAACCTCTTAACTATTTCCCCCTCAAGAACAGCCTCAGACCCCTCTCCCTTTTCTTCCTCACCTATCACAACATTTAGAGGATATGTGAAATTTACCTGATACTGATACAGAATCATAGCTCATGACAAATCCTCAACCTGCTCAGCAATTGATTCAGCCGTGGGAACTGGTCCTTCCCCCTGAATTTCAGGTTTAGGTATTTCTGGGATTGTTTCAGGAATTTCAGGGTTTAGGTCAGTGGTATCCATGGGTGAAGAAGTATTGAGATTTTGTGGTTGTTCAGTAGTGGGTGCAGTTGAGGAATTATCAGAAGAAAGAGACATTTTTACAATCCGAATTAAAAGATAATTGACTATTCTTTCTGAAATTTTGAGAATTTAGTTGATGAACAAGGTAAAAGAATAATGGGAGAGAAGGAGTGTATTTATAGAATGAATTAGGTAGTAGAAATAGAGTAGGAATCAATCACACTTACCTCAGCACAACATGCAACCGTTATGGACTCTTGGGAGTCTCCCGGAGAAATAGAGTCGTTGGGCTGCCAGGTTACCTTTTCAGAGTGGGAACTGTTCCTCCGATGGGACTCTTATGCAATTTGGATATGGTTAGGAAACTTAGTGGGATTTATCCTAATAACAAGTTACCTATAGCCTTTGCACATCTGAATTAACTGAATAATAACGAGTACATATCTGAGACACAAAAATTCAGTGTCTTTCCAATTTGCAACCTTTTGATCAATCTGAAATTCTAAGAGCATAAGGGTAACATCATTCAATTTTAGCAACTCTAAATAAGAAATATGGCATAAGAGTATACATTTAAGTATTAAGCTGGACTGAATCATTCATAAAGACTTGAATAAAATTCATTTTAAGTGCAATTTTCTAGCCAATTATGAAGTAAAGCATTGATGATTTTATGTGAATTTAATCATCCCTAATTCCAACCTATTTCTTTCAAAATCATCTCTCCCTAGAGCTTTTGTAAAAATGTCAGCAATTTGCTTTTCAGTGGGACAAAATGCTATGGTGATCAAACCTTTTTCATAATTGTCTCTTAGGAAATGATGTCTTATATCAATGTGTTTAGTCCTTTTGTGATGCACTGGATTCTTTGTCATATTAATAGCACTAGTGTTATCACAATAGATAGGAACAGTTCCTACATCAATACCAAAATCCTGTAATTGTTGTTTGATCCATAACAACTGTGAACAGCATGAAGCAGCTGCCACATATTCAGCCTCAGCAGTGGAAAGTGCCACTGAATTTTTGTTTCTTAGTCCCACAAGAAACCAAACACTCACCAAGAAAATGTGCCATACCTGAGGTACTTTTCTATCGACAAGGAAACCTGCATAGTCAGCATCAGTATATCTAACAAGATTAAAACTACCACCTTTTGGATACCAAAGTCCCTTGGGACCTGTTCCTTTTAGATACCTCAATATTCTTTTAACAGCTTTCGAATGAGATTCCTTAGGATCTGATTGAAACCTTGCACACAAACCAACACTGAACACAATATCAGGTCTACTAGTAGTTAGATAAAGTAGAGAACCTATCATACCCCTATACAATTTTTGATCAACTGATATTCCATGTTCATCAAGATCCAATTTTGTGGCAGTGGCAATAGGTGTGTCAATTTTCTTAGCATTATTGTTGCTCCCAAACGCACACGCAAGTATACGCGGTCGACAAGTAATAAAGTGATAAATCGAGTATCGTTCCCACGAGGACTATTCAGACTGAATTCTAGCAAACAATTTATATAAACTATTCAGGGATCTTTTTCCAATAGTGAGGATTTTATTAACTAAAGAACAGTAATTAAATGGTAGAAGTGAATTCAAGCAATGGAGCAAAACTTGGTTGTTATCAGTAATAAGGAGACGGTCCAGGGTCAGAGTTACGAACAATCCAGTTGAGTTTTCCAATTGATTCCACTTCTTAAATCCCGGGTTACTAACTGACAGAATAAATGTACCCGTGAAAACCTTTCAGTTCTTCACGGTCTATGCAGGCTACTCCAATCCCTATATGTCTATGGGTTGAATCATGTGCATGCATTAATGATTTCTGTAATTAGTTAAGCTAGGCGAGCAAGTATATGTCTATCCTACTCACAAATTGGTTCCCCGATGCCCGGGTTCACAATCTAGCCCTACTCTTTCTTATTGCGTTAATAAATTCCCTCTTTCGAGTTCAATCTAAAAACTATAGATAATGCGTAATAATCGGGCCCTGACAATTACACAAGTGAAATCAAGAAAGAATAAGCAATCAGTTATGGGATTCAATTAATGGGAATCAATCTTCAAACATCAACCTTCATGAAATACTCTAACCCTAGAACGTAAGAATTAGCTACGCATACTCATAATAACAACACAAGAATTTGATGAAATAATGAAATAATGATGTAATAGATTAATGGAAGGAAGAAAAACCCTTGTTCAAGATGTTATGAGCTCTCCAATTTGCTCCAAGGTCTGAACTCCTTTCAAAAACTAAGTAAAAGAGTATTTATAGGGTTTACCAACACCTAGTAATAAGTTAGACCCAAGCCTAGATGAAATAGGAAGTAAAAATCCGCTCAAGGGGCGCTATAACGGGCGCCCCGCGCCCCCGACCGCGCTGGGACAACCAGTGGACGCCAACTTTTGGGCGCTTTTGGGGCGCCCCACGTGGGTAAAAGCGCCAGGCACTAGGCGCTATAAGTGGCGCCCCACGTGCCCCAAAGCGCCCAGCAAAAATCGTCTCTTCCTTGCTCCGCAACTCGCTCGTGTCGTGCCCTCGTGTGCTCAATCAAATCCTCAATCAACTTCCAATCATTCCTTGCTCGATCACGCTCTATAAAGCTCCAAATGCACTTCATAACAACCTACATACACACGACATAAAATTAGTGTAAAACCACATTCACAAACTATAAAACGAGCGAATAACAAGCTCAAACATGCAGAAATATTAAGGAAACTTTGGCGTAAAATGCCAAACATCACCACCCCACACTTGAACCCTTGCTCGCCCTCGAGCAAGTCACAACTAACTTTCCAACCTAGGTAAAACAGGTCTGCCTATGACTATGGTTGATACCGACCATTGAACCAATGCACACATGACTACTATGGATCCACAAACATGCCAACAATTTACCAAACTCAAAAATATGAGAACAACCACCCCAAAATAGCTCAAATGCACAAACTCAACTTATTGCAACCATGCTCCCACAAAATCACACCTATCTACTCAACCAAGAACCATCAACTTCACCTATTTCATGCAAACCATGCGCCCTCACCAATATGAAGCAAAAGAGTGCCCCCCCAAAGATCACACAGAACAATAAATATCATGAATAGAATGGGGCAATAACAAACGAATTCACTAATTCTCATGAAAGTCCCACATGTCACACACAATGTACCATAGGCTTGCCCGTAGTGTAGGACTCCACTAATGTAAGCTCACTCCAATCGGGATTAACTAGGACTTTAAAAGGTTGTAACGTAGGCTAAGGGGCTGGTAGGATACATATGGGTAATAGTGACTACCTCCCTAAGCACTTTAATACATCACAATTATTTCACACACAATTCTCATCAAGGCACCCAATCAACACTTCCACACACACCTTCTCAACAAGTAGCATTTTTCTTTTAAACACACACTAGCAAGGATGGATATTCTTCTTTCTTTATTTCTTTTTCCACACTTTTTTTCTTTCTTTTCAACTTTGCTTTTTTTTTTTTTTCCTTTTCAATTTCATTAATTTCCAACATTGCCAATGCTTTTCACTACTTCACAAATTTAACAAATATTCCTCTTCATTAGTTCCACTCAAAACCTCCCAATATTCAACCACAACTCCACAATAATATCACAATATCAACTAAAGTGCTTAAGGAGTAAAGGGCCAAAAGAGAACAATTTAGAACAAATAGGTAGGTTTGGGGTGTGGGTGCCAACAAAAAGGGTCAAAGAAATCATAACAACAATTTTTCCAAGGTGTATAGGTAAGGGTAGGCAAATCAAAAGAAAGCCTGTATCATTTCCCGACTAGAGCAAACCTAGGATTTCGCTTTGCACAAACACGGGGCAAGTTCTAGACATTAATATGCAAACATGGAGTATAATAAGAATATGCCTCGCACACACATCGCACATGATCCACACAAAAATGTTCAATCAACAACTCCCAATCAAGCATCTAGAGTGCAACTTGTGGAAATTTAAGCACTAATGCACAAAGGTTCACAATAAAGTCAAGCAAGTGGACTCAAGCATCTCAAGGGGGTCGTTCCAATTTTTTCCTAGGCATGCATCACAATTTAAAATCCATGGACACCACAAATAGCACATGCAACAAGTTCAAGTCCACCGGTATCAAACAAATCAAGGCACCTAGCATTCCACATATTCCTTTTCGTCTATGGCCATCTATACTAACTACTCTAATCCTAAAAAGAATAAAAACTACCCGGTTCAAAGGCCTCCCCGTGGAAAAGAACCGAGGCCATAAGAAAAACCACGGGGTTGATGACATGTACCACTAACAAAGACTAAAAAGAAAATCTTTTTGAAATTTTTCATTGGTTTTCTAATTTTTTTCATTTTTTTTCCATATAGTAAAGCAAGAAACAAATCAAAATAAAGTCAAGTGACAAAAGAAAATCCTACGGTACATGCATCCCTAACAAGTAATTCCTTAACATACTTTTGTTGATGGATCATAGTTCCATTTGAGGTTTGCGTAATTTGTAAACCCAAAAAGAAATTGAGTTCACCCATCATGCTCATCTCAAATTCACTCCCATACAAGTTTGCAAATTCCTTACTTAAATTTTAGCACCAAAGATTATATCATCTACATAAATTTGAACAATTAAGAGATGCTTACGTTTTTCTTTTAAAAACAATGTACTATCAATTTTACCTCTATTGTATCCATGCTGGAGTAGAAATTTTGATAGTCTTTCATACCATGCTCTTGGTGCCTACTTGAGCCCATACAAGGCCTTGTCCAACTTGTACACATGTTCAGAGAACTGTTCACTTTCAAAACCTGGAGGTTGCTTGACATACACTTCTTCTTTCAAGTAACCATTCAGAAATGCACTCTTAACATCCATTTGATGTAGAGTAAATTCCATGTATGTAGCAAAGGCTATAAGAAGTCTTATTGCTTCCAATCTTGCAACTGGAGCAAAAGTCTCATCATAGTCGATGCCCTCCTATTGACTATATCCCTGAACGACTAGCCTGGCCTTATTTCTTGTTACCATGCCATCCTCATCAAGTTTGTTTCTGAAAACCCATTTTGTTCCAATTATGGACCTGTTCCTTGGTTTGGGTTCCAGATGCAAAACTTGACTCCTTTAGAATTGATTCAATTCCTCCTGCATAGCATTAATCCAATCTGCATCCTTCAGCGCTTCTTTCACATTTTTAGGTTCCACAAGAGATAAGAAAGCACTAAAGGCACACAGATTGTGATTCTTGACTGCTGATCTAGTTTGAACCCCAGCAGTCTTATCTGAGATTATTTGATCCACAGGATGTGACCCTTGATACTTGTAAGGCTTGGGTGTCAATCCATTTTCAGAAGACCTCTGCTGTGGAACAGTTCCTGATATAGTAGCACTACCAGTTTGTGAGGTGGAACCAACATGTGTTCCCCCTGTTTTTGTGCCACTCTTTTCAGTTCTGTCCTGAGGAACAGTTCCTTGCAGTTCACTTCTCATATCCAGAATCTGCATCTGTGGATTAAGTTCAAACTCTTTCAGCATTCCAATTTCTTCATCCTCCTGTACCTGTTCTTGAGTGAGACTGTCAGTTTCATCAAATTTAACATGCATGCTTTCTTCAATTTTCAGTGTTTTCTTGTTAAACACCCTATAAGATTTACTATTTAAAGAATAACCAACAAATATTCCCTCATCACTTCTAGGATCAAATTTTCCTAAGGCATCTTTCTCATTGTTATGTATAAAACATTTGCAACCAAAAGCCCTAAGATGAGAGATATTGGGTTTTCTTCCCTTAAGCAATTCATATGGGGTCTTTTCTATTAATGGCCTTGTCATACATCTATTTATTATGTACGATGCAGTATTAATAGCCTCAGCCCAAAAGTTTTGTGGAAGATTTTCGGATATTAACATAGTCCTTGCCATTTCCTCTAAAGTCCTATTTTTCCTTTCCACTACACCATTTTGTTGTGGAGTTCTAGGTGAAGAAAAAATATGATTAATGCCATTTTCATTACAAAAATTGAAAAACATATGATTTTCAAATTCAGTTCCATGATCTGACCTAATGGCAACAATATGATTATCTAGAGTTCGTTGAGCTTTCTTAGCAAAAATTGAAAATGCATTAAATGCTTCTTCTTTAGATGCAAGAAATATAGTCCATGTAAATCTGGAGTAATCATCCACCAATACCATAACATACTTCTTACCTCCACGACTCATTGTTCTCATTGGACCACATAAATCCATATGGACCAGTTCCAAAGGTTTAGTGGTACTTACCTGTTTCTTCGGTTTGAAGGAGGATTTTACCTGCTTCCCCCTGGCACATGCTTCACATACTTTTTCATCATTAAAGTTGATGTTAGAAAGACCTATCACCAAGTCTTTGGACACAGGTTTGTTCAATTGTGAAAGACTGGCATGACCTAGTCTTTTGTGCCATAGGAGGGGATCATTTTGCACCACACTTAAGCAACTCAAGCTTCCATCAGTCAGTGTCAGCAAGTCTACTTTGTAGATGTTTCCATGCCTATTTCCCTGCAAAATAATCTCTCCAGAAGTTTGGTTAGTCACAGTGCATCCAGTAGATGAGAAATTAACATTATTACCTGTGTCACACAATTGAGATATGCTCAATAAGCAATGCTTCAGCCCATCTACTAGAAACACATTATCTATACAGTGTGAATCAGACCTACCTACCTTTCCAATTCCAATGATTTCCCCTTTCTTACCATTACCGAAGGAAACACTTCCTCCTTGGAAGGCTGAGAGTGAAAGGAACAGTTCCTTATGTCCTGTCATATGCCTTGAGCAACCACTGTCCATGTACCATTTGTGGTTTATCTCCTTCACTCCAGCCTGCAAAAGAAAACTAGGGGTTAATTTTAAGAACCCAAACTAGTTTGGGTTCCTTTCCTTTGGAAAAAGGATGAATCAGATCTCTCCTAGCCCAGAATGGTAATGGTTTCTTTGTGTGAACAATTTCCGTTTTTACAGAATGTTGAACAGGTTTATAGGACCTATTCTTCTGTTTCACAGAATTTTGAGCAGGTTTATAGGACCTGTTCCTCTGGACAGCCCTTTTTAAAGATTGACAATTTTCTTTCCGGTGACCAGTGTTCCCACGATGAGTGCATAGCCAGCTTTCAGGAAGTGATAAGTACTTACTCTTTGGATCCTATTTGGATGAACTCTGTGCTTTCATGAATCCAATACCTTTCCTGTTACTACTATGATTTTCTTGTAACCATTCTAGTGCTTCAGAAGACTTGTTCCATTCTACAGTTTTTCTTAGTTCCATTTTTGTTTTAACCAAGTCTTCTTCTAAAGATCTTATCTTCTCATCTTTTTTACACAGTTCATCAACTGTGACTTTCAGTTTCTCTTCAGCAATGATCTGATGAGAGTTAGAAATACCTTTACCTTTTTCATTTGTTTTAACATTTTCTAATTCCTGAGCAGTTGATTCAAGTGTGAGGACCTGTTCCTCAAGCATGCTAATCTTCCTTTCCAGAAAATTATTTTTAATTACTTCCTCTTTGCATTCTGCTTCTAAACAATCAATTTTATCATGAAGTTGATGATTGCCATCCCTTAGAGATTTAAATTCATTCAGCACAATATGGAATACTTTAACCAATTTTTCTCTAGACATGCTTTTTACATCTTCTTTAAGTTTAGAAACAAATACCTCAGCATCTTCTTCATTTTCTGAATCTCCAAGAGCCATTAGAGCAAGATCCTCATCCAGATCATCATCAGTTATTTCGTCTTCACTGTCTTGCCATCCTGCAACCATTGCTTTGGGATTTCCACTTTTCTTATGGACCTGTTCCCTAGCCTTTTTCCTTTCCTCAATGAATCACTTCCTCCATTCTTCTTCCATAATTGGACATTTGCTGATGTAGTGCTCCGAGCTTCCACATTTGTGGCATTCTCCAGCCTGTTTCATGTTAGTAGACCTACCCTGTCCACTAATTGCCTTTTTCTTAATCAAATATTTCTGAACACTTTTAGCAATAAGGACCAGGTCCTTATCATCAATAATCTTATCAGCGGCAGTCAAGGCTAGGTTAGGCTCAGTTTTAGCTGGGACTCCTATGTTTTTAACCTTTTTCCTTAGTTCATAAGTCTTTAAATTGCCTATAAGCTCATCTAAGGATAGAGTGGTTAAATATTTGCTTTCTATGATAGCACAAGCTTTGATCTCCCAAGAATCTGGAAGAACCCTAGTTAGAATCTTTTCTACTCTATCTTCCACAGTTAAAACCCTTCCCAAAGAGATCAGTTCAGAAGCAATGGCATTAAATCTAGTATACATTTCAGAGATTGACTCTTCTTCTTTCATTTTAAAACTTTCATATTCAGCATAAAGAAGTGTACCTCTGGACCTTTTTACCTGACTTGTTCCTTCGTGTGCAACTTGTAGAGAATCCCAAATCTCCTTTGCAGTGGCATATCCTCTGATTCTAGTGCATTCGTCAGGACTAAGTCCACCAACAAGCCACTTCCTAGCTTTTGCATTCTTTTCCCATTGCTTTATGTCTTCAGCATTGCATTCCTTCCTGGTTTTTGGAACATCGTTTCCCTCAGCATCCTTGTTCATTGGGATCATGGGACCTTCAGTTACTATATCCCAAAATTCATAGTCCTCTGCTTGAAGGTGATCACGCATCCTCTCTTTCCACCATGAATAGTATTTCCCATTGAAATAAGGAGCTCTAAACATTGACTGACCCTCACTGTTCTCTCGTGATGTACTCATCTAATCCTAGGTGTTAGCCTTTTCAAGGATAACCCGCTCTGATACCAGTTGTTATTTCCCATGATACACCACTTTAATGTTTTAAGGACCAGTTCCTTAAAATGTGTTCCTTTACTATACGATATGCAGAATTAAAACTGTAAGTAATTGAACACCAGATATTAGTGTGGAAAAACCCTTTGACTCGGGATCAAAAAACCACGACCTACTTCTCAAGTAGGATTTCAACTTCACTATGTAAAAAGACCCACTTGGTTACAAGACTCACTCTTACTAACCTAGGACTAACTCTAATCCTTTAGTGATCTTTCTCACGATCACTGAAGCTGTGTCAAGTCCACGACTTGAACCAGAAAGTTTACAACTCGATTTTTGCTTACTACAGTTGAACTAAGACTTGAACTTTTACAAGATTCAATCTAAGGAACAGGTTCTAACTTAGTTCCACTGTAGCTAACTGATTACACAAATAAGCTAATGACTCTTTTAAGCTTTTGCTCGATGCTCTCTGTATTTGTGCATGCTTCTATGGCTGATATGCTCCACGTTTTATAGCTCCAGCAGCCAAGAAGTATTGATCAATTAGAACTCAGAAGCCCCCTTGAGTTTGAGTCCTAATTGAATTCTTCTCTTTAGAATCCAGATCTTCTATCCTTTATCCTTTATTTATGCAATCTTTTCATATCCGTTTAGACCTGCATAATTACCAAGATAAACATTAGTTTTAGGATAATTAATAATATCTCAACTTAAACGATTTTGCATGAATTATCTATTTAGCTGCAGTGATTCAAAGGAACAGGTCCTTTGAATCCGTTCCTCAGTCATCAGTCAAAACTCCAAGCTTATCCAAGCTAATAGCCTAATATAAATCTCAGAGAATAACCCTAAAAAAGTCTTAGCCTTTCGGCTTTCATAGAAACCAAAATGTCAAGATTCTGGTTCCTTATTTGTATAGATTAAATTTCCAGTTGCTTTTATAATTTCATCGATGCAGGTTTGGGATGGGTTTTTCTTCTTTTACTTCGTTTCTTAAATTTTAATGTTTTGATTATTATTATTATTATTTTTTAATATTTTCATCTTTTCGAGAGTAAATGCAGCTGTGTAGTGTGTACATTTAGTCAGATTGAATTTTTCTTTTCTATTTTGTTCAAGGTTCTTCAATTCTGCTGTTGCTTTTGTCAAATTTTTGTGAGGTATACTTGTTAAATATTTTTGTGAATATTGTTGCCAATTAAATATTTCTATTTACTGGGAAATCCCTTTGTATTAAGCCTTTTATAGCTTGTAATAATTTAATCTTGATTGTTTCTACAGATCTGTGATTTTGGAGGCTCAACTAATAGCTATTTCCAAGACTTTTCCTCTCCCGGACCATTTAGAGCACTACTCTGGTTTGATGATTTCTTAAATTTTGAATGCAGTTTCAAGAAATGGTGATGTTTCATAGATGTTCAATTCATAGTGTGAATATCAGGTGTATAAGATATTTTATACTAATAACAATTGGTTACCTCATTAATATTTAAGCAAAGGTATCTTGCTTCTTTATCTCCTAGTTGTACAGGCTATTGCGGTGTTAATAGGTGCAGGCACAAGGTGAAGGTCCAAGATTATTTAAACTGCAAGATGTTGAACACGTAGTGTATAAATCAACAAGCTATTCTCCTCATTAGTCCAAGTTAAGTGCAGCAACCAGTTGCTTACACCTTAGATGGAAGTGTTCCTGTAGGCAAATGCTAATGCAAAATTTGTCCAGTATGGAAATCAACAAGCTATACTCCTCAATAAATGACATGATTTAATTTTGCTTTCAAAGTATTCAACCGATATATTAGTTGAACTTTGAAATATATTAGACAAACTAGTACAATATACTTAGATGGTTGAAGTATAAGTTTTAAGTTCTATTAATCTTTAGAAGGTAAGGTATATGTCCCTCTCCTTATATTTTGACATGTTAATGAAATTTGCATCAGGTCTCCAGTGTTGGAACATTTATGTGTATGTTTGAATAATTTACCTAATTGATAATTCCTATTTTGAGTGGATTATCTATGTTGTGAGCTGTATAACATTATTTTTGTGGCGAATTGGATATAACCAGCGTTGCTTCTTCCCATTGTGATTTTTAAGGACCAGATATTTTGGTCCAGACAACTTTTTAGGACCAGCAATATGGCCACTTTAGATATAGCTTAGCGACCAGAAATATAGTCCCTAAAAGTTTACTAGGACCAATTTTTTTTCTGGTCGTTATAGTTCTTTAGGCACGAGTAACCAAAACTGGTCGTTATTGACCTTTAACCACGAAGGCTCTAGCGACCGATTTTCTGGTCTTAATTGACTTTTAGGGACCAGAATCTGACTTTTTAGGACCAGTTTTCTTGTCGCAAAAAAGCTAATTTTCTTGTAGTGTTACAAGCTCAACAAGATGAGGATCTACCACCAGAGCTGGCTTCCTTGCTCAACAAGTATGCTAGCATCTTTGAAATGCCTATTGCATTACCCCCACATAGAGGACCATTTGATCACAGAATACCACTGATTGATCAAGCTATTCCAGTCAGAAAGAGACCATACAGATAACCTGGAGTCAAGAAGGATATTATAGAAAAGTTGGAACAGGAAATGATGGATCAAGGAGTCATCCAGAATAGTACAAGTCCTTATGCTTCACCTGTTGTGTTAGTGGGAAAAAAGGATGGTAGCTGGAGGCTTTGTGTTGATTATAGGGACCTAAACCAGTTAACTATCAAGGATAAACTCCCCATCCTAATTATAGAGGACATGCTGGATGAACAGGGAGGAGCTGAAGTTTTTTCTAAGATTGACTTAAGAGCAGGTTACCATCAACTGAGAATGGCACAAAAAGATGTGCATAAAACTGCTTTTAAGACTCATGAAGAGCATTATGAATTCTTAGTCATGTCATTTGGCTTGACCAATGGCCCATCTTCATTCCAAAGTCTTATGAATTCTGTGTTTAAACTATTGTTAATAAAATCAGTCGTGGTTTTCTTTGATGATATCCTGATCTACAATCAGGACCTGCAGTCATATATAGGCCATTTACAGGCTGTTTTTGAGCTTATGAAACAGTATCAATTGTTTGCTAAGCCATCTAAATGTGCATTTGGTGAAAGAGAGGTGGAATACTTGGGTCATTTTATCAGTGGAAAAGGGGTTGCTACTGACCCTAGGAAGATAGCAGCTGTGAAAGAGTGGCCTATGCCCACCAATATCAAGCAGCTGAGGGGATTCCTTGGGCTAGCAGGTTACTACAGAGGGTTCATTAAGGCTTTGGAGCTATTTGCAAGCCTTTACATGAGCTGCTCAAGAAGGACAACCACCACTGACCTCTGAAGCCACTGCTGCATTTACAAAGTTAAAAGAAGCATTGGTGTCTTGATGTAGGGTAAAAGTAAACGCGGAAAAGCAAAGATAAAAGTGAGACGTGGCTCGAACGAATAACTCAAGTAGCATTGAAGAACTAGTTTCGATACACCCCGGGAGATTGTCAAGGAACACCTATACTAGGCAACTACCCTCGAGTTACACCCGGAACCCATAATTAGAATGATCGGGGAGAAGTTGATGTTCAACTAGAATCCACTATTAGAAGACAAGTCTCAAAACATGGTTGGTTCATTAACCCAAGAGTTCAACTCTTACAAAATTCATCATTCATCAAAAACAAGCTAGCTAATGAAATAAGCTATCTAGGCTATTTATAGGAGTTTCTAAGCTTGAAGTAAAAGGTCTATAATGCCCACAAGCTAGACTTTAAGCTAATGGACCATGCAAGGCCAAAATAGTAAAAGGACACCAAAAATCTCGGGTGTCTAGCGTTTAGGCGGAGCGCCCACAAAGTTGATCAGTGAGCTGGGGTGGGCGGACCGCCTGGCCATTGGGCGGAGCGCCTGGGCCATGTGTATCTCAAGCGGGGCGCCTGGTTTGCCTAGGAAGAGCGCCTGGCCTGGGAGCTTCTCGACGCGTCTTAAATTCACCTCCAACGCTCTTGACTTCTAGTCCTTTGCACCCTTCGAGCTTGGTACATGTTGGAAAGTGTCTTGGCTCGATTTGCCCCGCATCATCCTCCCCTTCTTGAAGAGATTTCGTCCTCTAAATCAATGCATTATCGTCCATGGCATCATCTCCTCGGGGTGCCCAATGCTCTCCTCCTTTGCAACCCTTGATCGTCACTTTGACATAGGTTTCTTCCAAGATCTCCCTTGCCTTAACACGGAGCTTAGAACCTACAAGCAACAACAAGCAAACACAAAACTTCCTACTTTTAAAGTAGGTTAGTGCAAGAAGTGTGGAAAACACACTCTTGTGGTATAACCAAGCATCAACGATAAGCACAAATATCAAATCTCCAAGGAGATCATTAAGTACTTGGTTCAATGAAAATATGCACTCAACACAATAATGAGCAAATAGGTCATGGGGGCATGGAAAATGCAAGGTCAAGCTATCAAAATCCCCTTAAACCTTAAGCTCAAGATCAACAAACCAATCCCTCCTCAAAGTGTGATCAACATGTGGAGTGGAGTGAGTCAAATAACCCAACCTACAAGTAGTATCAAGTACTCCACTCCCCTTTTTTAGAGCATACTTACTCACATCAAGGGATTCCCTTTCACCTCCCATTTCATCACCTTAAGCTCTGATACCAAACTGATGCAGGGTAAAAGTAAACGCGGAAAAGTAAAGATAAAAGTGAGACGTGGATCGAACGAATAACCCAAGTAGCACCGAAGAACTAGTTTCGATACACCCCAGGAGATTGTCAAGGAACACCTAGACTAGGCAACTACACTCGAGTTACACCCGGAACCCGTAAGTAGAATGATCGGGGAGGGGTTGATGTTCAACTAGAATCCACTAGTAGAAGACAAGTCCCAAAATATGGTTCGTTCATAAACCCAAGAGTTCAACTCTTACAAAATTCATCATTCATCAAAAACAAGCTAGCTAATGCAATAAGCTACCTAGGCTATTTATAGGTGTTTCTAAGCTTGAAGTAAAAGGTCTATAATGCCCACAAGCGAGGCTTTAAGCTAATAGACCATGCAAGGCCAAAATAGTAAAAGGACACAAAATCTCGGGTGTCTAGTGTTTGGGCGGAGCGCCTGGGCCATGTGTATCTCAGGCGTGGCGCCTGCTTTGCCTAGGCGGAACGCCTGGCCTGGGAGCTTCTCGACGCATCTTTAATTCACCTCCAACGCTCTTGACTTCTAGTCCTTTGCAACCTTCAAGCTTGGTAAATGTTGGAAAGTGTCTTGGCTCGATTTGTCCCGCATCATGTTTCTGTACTTGCCATGCCTGATTACTCTAAGGAATTCACAATTGAGACTGATTCTACTGGAACAGGAATTGGGGCTGTTTTGATACAACAGAGTCATCCTATTGCTTACATCAGCAAAACATTAGCTCCCAGGCACCAAGCCATGTCAGTATATGATAGAGAACTGCTGGACTTGATATTTCCTGTTACTAAATGGTCACATTACCTTTTGGAAAGACAATTCATTATTAAAACAGCTCAAAAGGCTCTCAAATATAATCTAGATCAAAATATACACACTGATTTTCAAGTTGCTGGCATCTGTAAGTTGATGGCTTTTCACTTCACTATTGAATATAAGAAGGGAAAGGAAAACAAGGCTGCTGATGCCTTGTCAAGGAATTTTGGTGCTGAGTTGTTGGCCAAATTCTTGTTAAATCCTAATGACTCTCTATTTGAAGAAATCAAGAAGACTTAGGTGACTGACTCTACACTTCAGGAATTGATTACTAAATTGCAGACTCAGCCTTATAAGTGCTACACTTGGCTCAACAACCAGTTGAGGTGGAAGGGCAGGTTAGTAGTAGGAAATATACTCAGCTGAGGCAGAACATTATTCAGACTTTGCATTCTACTTCTCAAGGGGGGCATTCTGGTATTGATGCCACTATCAAGAGGTTGTCTTCCTTATTTTTCTAGAAATCCTTAGCTGCTGATACTAGGGAGTTTATTCGGAAGTGTGACATTTGTCAGAATCACAAATATGATAGCTGCAGCTTCACCAGGCTTGCTTCAACCTCTACCCATGCCTGAAGGTGTAGGGACTGACATTTGCCTGGATTTTATTGAAGGCTTGCCCAGTTCTAAAGGAAAAACTGTTATTTTGGTTGTAGTAGACAGACTCAGAAAATATGGGCGTTTCATCAGCTTGCAACATCCCTACACTGCTTAGTCTGCGGCTCAAAGTTTCTTAGACAACATTTGAAAATTGCATAGCATGCCTATCACCATGACTAGTGACAGACCCCTCATATTCCTAAAATCTTTCAGGCAAGAGTTGTTTTTCTTGCAATGTGTTCAACTGCAAAGGTCCACTGCTTACCATCCCCAGACAGATGGTCAAACAGAGGTGCTTAACAGGACCTTAGAGACATATCTGAGGTGGTTTTGCTCTGACAAGCCTATGGATTGGCCTCAGTATTTACCACTTGCTGAGTGGTGGTATAATACAACCTATGTGCTATTAAATGAACACCCTATGAAGTTCTTTATGGCCAGAAGCCACCAATTCATCTTCCCTACTGGCTGGGAGATGCTGACTCTGAAATGGTGGAAATATCATTAGCAGCTAGGGAGGCAATTATTCAGTTGTTGAAGTTTCATTTGGCTAGAGCACAACAAAGAATGAAGGACTTAGCTGACAAACACAGAAGTGACAGATGTTTTGCAGTAGGTGATTGGGTTTATTTGAAGAGCAGCCCTATAGACAGGTATCAGTAGCTGTTAGGCCTTATGAGAAGCTAGCAGCTAAGTATTATGGACCCTATCCTGTAGTGGCCAATATTGATGCAGTTGCCTACAAGTTGCTACTACCTGCAGATATTCTTATTTACCATACATTCCATGTTTCTCATCTCAAGAAGTGCCATGAAGTACCATCAACTATTAATCATCCTCATGTGTTCTATTTATCTAGCCCACATTGTCCCCACCCTGAGTCCATCTTGGATAGGAGATTAGTGAAAAGAGGCAACAAGGGTGTGAGTCAAGTCTTGGTCAACTGGTCTGGCATTGATGCTGCCCAGGCTACCTGGGAATACTTGCCTGATTTGAAGACTAGATTTCCTTCTTTTCACCCTTGAGGACAAGAGTGTGCTTGTCGAAGGGGTATTGATGCAATTATAGGCTGAAGAAGCTAAGATTCAGCTAGGAAGAAGTGGGAATCGAGCTAAGAAGAAGCAGCTGAGCTGGCTGCTGATGTGGCAAAGCAGTTACCTAGTTAGTCAGCATTTGGAAGTAAGTTAGTTAGAATTTGAAAGTTAGTTACTTGTGCCGGAAGTAGTTAGGATTAGTTGGAATCCCAATTAGTTAACAGTTCAATTGTGTATAAACATATTATATATGCATTGTTATCCCTCATTCATATATCAATACAAATTTCTTTCCTTAATCTCATTTTCCAGATCTTGCTTTACTCTCGTTTGTACCTGAGTTCATCTTCCATCTTCCTCGAGTGTTAACTCCTGAATTAGTTTTCGATCCATTTTAGTAAGGCATTGCAACAGTAAGAGTTTTGTTGATCCAGCACTAAGGAGTGGAGTATTGATGTTGTAGCATTCAATAATCTATATACTTTGCTCATATTAAGAGAACTTATGCTTTGCTTTGTGTTTCACTATACCCAATTTTTTATCAAGTCTTTGCAAATGATCCTTGTCCGCAGGGGGGAGGGCAAGGAAGGAGGATGAATTAGGTTTACTTTATTTAGTTATTAGGAGGAAGGCTTGATAACCTCCTAGTATTTATGAGATAGTTAGGGCATTTAGAGGAATGGAAAAATAGAAAATGGTGCTAACTTACTACAGCCATATAGTTAGGTTAGCAAAATCCGTTTTATATCATGTTAATCTTATGCTTTATGAAATTTAATTGCGTCACTTATTCAAAAAGCCTTTGCTTGTTATTTCATACAATGAGGAATGAGTTTGCAAGGAACTGTATTCATGAGTCAGTATTCTCGAGAATCTATCATGTGTACTCCAAGTGTGATGTTTGGCATTGCATCTTATCGTCATATTGGTCAATGAAGTGAGTAAAAATCATGGGTGAGTTTTTTTTTTTTTAAAAAGGGGTGGGGGTGGGTGGGGAGAAAGAGGAAGTTGGGTTTGCTTTATTTTATTTTTTGGAGGAAAGCTTGAAAACCTCCTGGTATTAACGAGATAGTAAGGGTATTTAGCTCTTAACACACAGCCCACCCGTGTTTGCAGTATTTTATGTTATTTTTTGGGGTCTTGAAGTTTTTGTAATTAATAAAACTTCCCTGTTTTGCTAAGAAAGAAATCTTATAAATTATTTTTTTATTTTTAATAATTTAAATCTTGTGCATTGTTTAATACTTATCCAAAAAAAACAATATTCTTATATATTTTTTTCAAGTTTTAAATTTTAAACTAAAAGCCCGTATACAAGGAGTATACCAGATAACAGAAAGTCTTGCAAAATAAAATGGTTTTCTACAAACAACACCCGATCTTCTATACATATATGGGGTCCTATGGGTGCATCAAAAAATACAAGACAAGAGGCTACTCTTCAAATGAATAAAATTCTTTTCTACTCCATCAAAAGCTCTCCTATTTCTCTCTCCCCATATGATCCATATCAATGAATGGTTTATTTGCACAAATTTTGGAATAACGGATGTTCTAGATTTTTCCCTTGTATGTAGTTTTTGCTGTTTTCTATTATTTAACAAAAGTTTTCTTATCTTATTCTTTACTGTCTTACAAAATTATTTAATAACTATCTCCACTTAAAAAGTTGATAGCTACACAAATATGTGATTTTTAAATTATGAATGTACATGCAATACACTGGTATAACTGGTGTTCCTTTTGTTTTTCCTCAAAAGAGCTGGTGATATGATACTTCAATGCTCAAAATATTCTTTTGCAGCCATAAGCATCAAAGCTATTCAAGAGTCTATATTGATTTTAGGACTACAGAAGATGTAATTGAGTTTTCTGAGTTCTTTGATGGACACGTGTTTGTGAATGAGAAAGGTAAAGTTCAAATACAATTACCAGAGATCAATCTTTCCATCCAGATTAAACTTTGAAATATTTTTTTGTTTATTTATTCTGGGTCCAACTTTTGCTATTGGGTGTCTCGCTGGTCCCTTTGGTTATCACCAAACTATATTTTTGACCAGTAGTTATCACTACACATTTTTTTTTTTGGGATGAAGTATCACCACACTATTGTACATTACAATATTGCTTATCTGGTTCCGCTAGATTTTTCTTGCGTAGTGTTCTAATCCTTGATAAGAAAATTTTTATTCTCATCTTTTGGTAATGTCTATACTAGACACTCAGTTCAAATCAATTGTTGAGTATGCTCCTTCACGGCACATTCCAAAGCACTGGTCCAAGAAGAATGCGCGTGAAGGAACCATATTGAAAGGAATTAAATTGATGAGCTTATGCATGTAACATACATGCAATCTCCTTCTTGCCTGCAGTTATGTTAATTTTGTTGATGCACTTGCAGATCCTGATTATCTGGAGTTCCTTAAATTTCTTGCAAAGCCTATTGAGAATCTTCTGAGTGCTGAGATACAATTGGAGAGAAAGGAGGTTGAACGAACGGGTTAGTTAGAACAATTTTAGAACACGTCTCCTACTTTCTAAGTGCATCAAATGCATATTTGATTTATTAAAATGAGAGTAGTTGGAGAGAAAAACAGGAAGGTGGAGTGCATCTTTTTTGAGATTAAAGTCTCACTTATTTCTGTTTTTAGGATCAACAAAGGATGTTCCTATAGTTACTCCATTAATGGATTATGTGCGTCAGAGGAGTGCTGTAAAGAGTGGAGCTCGGGTAGGAAACTTCCCTATTTTGAAATTCTAATCTGGGGATTTCAAACTTTTATAGCAAAGAACTAGTTACTGTCTGTTTTAGTTGTTCACTGCTTTCTCCTTGTATTTGCTCTGTGGTTTATCTATTGGATGTTTTTACCTTTCTTTGTGTTGAACGAGTAAATATTAGTTCATGCATGTCACTAAACAAGTTTATGTTTACCTTCGTTCACTGTCTTTAGTGCATGAGCAAAAAGTTTCATCTTTTGGTCTACAACAGTTCGTTAACATGGGAGCAACCACTTTTCTTTTTAGGGTTCTGTTTTAGTCACGAGATTTGTGATCAACAGAATTAATGAAGCTATAAATATTACCCTTTGAGCCACCTGTTTATAATTAAAGGTTTTGTTATTTGTGGAGACTTTGCCAGAATGAGCTGCTATATAAAATATCCCTTTTAATCTTGAATTTATAAACGAATTAACTCAGGGAACTTAAGCTTGGATGATAAGTATCTGCCATTGTGAATGGTGTTAACAGATGGTGGTTGATGTATACTGGAGAAAATAGCGGGAAGAATCTTTAACAAAAAAATATAAAATAAATAAAAGATGGAAGAACCAGATATAGTTGAATCATCTCTTGTGGTATAAATTGTTATGTTCTTCGAAGCTTATTTGAGGACCAGGACTAATGTTTTTCTTATTGAGTTCCTTCCTCAGTCTTCCTTTGCTTACTTTTTTTTTATTGAAGATTCCATTGTATTCTCCAATACTTCTCTTCTGATATAGTCACTTACTTTTGTCTTTTAAAAAAAAGGTGATCATGTCACTCTGTTGAGCATGTCTCTAAGTGTTATAATTGACACCATGTTTATCGGCTTTGGTTTTGGCAGAGATCTGTATCTAATGAAAAACCAACCAAAAGGGTTGGTGGAATAACGTCAGGAACTCCTAGCTCAGCTGCATCTAAAAGAGGCTCTGAAAAGAGGAGGGTTTCCACCACCATGGTACATGCTCTCTACCCCAAACTTTATGGCCAGGGACAACTGGGATTAGTCCATGTATTTTTACGTTGCGGTTTTTTTAAAATATATATGCGCAGCTCGAAAGTGTCGTTCTATACTCTTGACCTGCTTTTAGTTGTCAATGATTGTAAAATCTTACCGAGTTTGATCTGTATGCCTTCTTGTACATGAAGATGGTATTGGATCTACACTGTTTGCGCTCTAATTTTTTTGTTGGTTTGTTTTTTCTAAATAATTTTCTTGAAAACATGCTTTATTCAATTTTTTTGCACAGAATATTTGTTAGTTTATTTTAACATTGTTAGATTCCCTTCGAAGAAAAGAAATTGTATTAGGTATACCAAGGCTATGAATGAGTTTTCTGATTTCATTGAAGATATGGAACTAATAGATCTTCAACTAGAAGGTGGAAAACATACAAGGGGGATAGACATGAAATTTCTTCCAGGTTAGACAGATTCCTAGTATCAGTAGAGTGGGATGACAAGTTTAGGTTTATGAAGCAGAAAACCTTTACCAGACTTGAATCTGATCACATACCCTTAGTTCTTCAATGTGGCAGCTGGGAGCAAAATAAGTCTTATTTCAAGTTTGAAAATTGGTGGTTGGAGACAGAAGGGTTTTGTGATAGAATCAAGACTTGGTGGTCCTCCTTTGTAGTAGCTGGAAGGCCTGACTACGTATTGGCTTACAAACTTAAAGCTCTTAAAGGAAAATTGAGAGAATGGAGTAAAAGAAATTATGAGACTTAGAACTGCAAAAGAACAACATTTTAAGTTAGTTGGCTAACTTTGACATGAAGAAAGATATCTGAATGAAGAAGAGGTGATTACCAAAGCCAATTTGTAGATGGAGTTTGAAGAGGTAGGAAAAAGTGAAGAAATAGCCTGGAGGCAAAGATCCAGGATACAATGGCTAAAACAAGGGGATAGAAATACCAAATTCTTTCAAAGAATCGCAAACGCACATAGGAGAAACAATAACATTGACCAACTGATGATAGAAGGTGAGATTGTGGAGGATACTGAAAGAATTAAAATAGAAATAGTGTCTTTTTACCAGAAGTTGTATGCAGAATCTGAAACTTGGAGGCCATCCTGCAACATTAGAATATTTTCTATGTTATCCGAAGAAGAAGAACAACAGCTACAGGAAAATTTTGAAGAGCAAGAGCTATTAAATGGAATTAAATTGTGCGCAGCTGACAAAGCACCGGGACCTGATGGATATACAATGGGATTTTTATAACCTGTTGTGAAATTATTAAACATGACATCATGGCAACTATGCAGAATTTCCATACTCTCCAAGTGTTCGAGAAAAGTATGAATGCAACGTTTGTGGCCTTAATTCCAAAGAAAAATAGAGCTAAATAATTGAGAGATTTTAGGCCTATTAGTCTGATAAGGAGTGTGTACAAGATAATTTCAAAGATCCTTACGGAAAGACTCAAGAAGGTAATTTATAAATTGGTAGTTTCACATCAAATGACATTCATCAAGGGGGGGCAAATAATGGATGTTGTGTTAATTACTAGTGAATGTGTGGATTCAGAAATAAAACAAAAGAAACCTGGTATTCTATGCAAGCTTGACATTGAAAAGGCATACGATCATGTAAATTGGGATTTCTTATTGCGGATTCTACATTAAATGGGATTTAGCCAGAAATGGATTAATTGGATGAAGTTTCGCATAAGTTTAGTGAGGTTCTCAATTTTGATCACTGGTTCACCTGAAGGTTTCTTACCTTCTCAAAGAGGTCTGAGGCAAGGCGATCCACTCTCACCTTTCCTCTTCATTATTGATATGGACGGTTTGAATCATATGATGAAGACCGCACACACAAAAGGGTTGGATCAGGGGGTTCAATGTGGCGTCCAATCAAGGCAATAACCTGGAGATTACACACTTACAATATGCAGATGACACACTTATATTGTGTGATGCAGAAGTAGAGCACTTGAGATATTTGAGGGTTATTCTTCTTATTTTTGAAGCAACATCAGGGCTTCATATTAATTGCAGGAAAAGCCAACTTGAAACGACCTCGGTCAGTCGTTTCGGAAGTTAGGATTCCGATTGGCGTGCCAATAATTTTAAAATATTTGTAAGGTCCATTAGGACTTGTCTGTAAAATTTGAGCTAAATAAGGCCTCGTTTGGTAGGCATCGGAAGAAGGTTTCAGTTTTTATTGTCGATAAATATTAAAAAGAGATTTTCGAGCTCGATTTTGGCGAACGAGCTCCAATTCGAAATCTGAAAGTGCCGTTAGGTTCGTATGATTATTTGTGACTTTTGTGATTTTTCGAAAGTGAATTTCGATGTTGTTCGGCCAGTTTCCGCTAAAATGCCGAAAGTTAAATAATTTGATTTTTTTTCATTTAATTTGCATATTGAGTTTCGGGAGTCCTATTTGAGATCCGCCTTAGCAAATGTGTTACATGTATTTTGTATAACTTGTATGCGAAATTTAGGATTATTTCGAATATCATAGGGTACCGTTTTAATTTTAGTCCGAAAAGAAAAGAAAAGAAAACAAAAAAAAAAAAGAAAAGGAAATAAAGAAAGGCGGTGGCTACTGCCTTATTTCTTAGCCTAAAAAAATCAAAACGATACAGAACAGAAACGATATCAGAATCAAGAACAAGAGAAAGGGCAGCGAAAAATGCCAGAAAATGAGAAAAGAGCCGGAGAAAAAATAGAATTTTCACCCCGAAATATTCAGGTAATAATCTTAATGCATTATTTGAGTGTTTGAATATATTTTAACAGTAAAAATTGGGATATTAGACATCATTTTAATAAGTTCAATTGATAGTTTAAAGGGTGAATTGGACCCCGATAATGGAATTAATTATATATTCGTACTCAATGAATTATGGGCAACATATAAATATAATTTATTTAGAGTTTGGTTATGTGACCTTAAACCCTGTACATAGGCCTGGCCTGCGTATTGCGTATGCGAACAGGGTATCAGGTTCCTAACCGGATTGCCCTAAGATGTGAGGAATGAAGCCTTTAGCCTAATTTGATATATTTTTCTGCTTATTGAATAGAGTGGGATCGTTTGACAATGAAACAAAAGGATAAAGCGGTTGTTGATTAGCAATGCTAAATTTTGGAAGAGGTAAGTGTTTATATCCATTTCTTTGGAGGCACCTAGCCTCGTGGATTTCTTCCACGTGTTCCTTACGTGTGTAGCTGCCGATATGCGTACTCATTACGCCTTAGCTTTGAATTTACATTGTATATTATATGTTATGCCCTGTTGTTGGTATTGCATTGAGCATATGAGCATTGCACTCTGGTTTTGAGCATTTGATGCAGCCCAAATTGCATCGACACCTACGCTTGGTTTGGAAGTCGAGGCATGGATGATATGAGCTCGGGGTCGACTTGAAGACAATGCATTGGAGCTCAATCAAAGAGGAAACAGGGCTGAAACCAGTGCAGGAAACAGGGGAGCCAAAACAGGGCAAAACAGGGGAACACCTGCTGAGCTTACTGCCTGACGAAGAATGCCTGTTCTTCGCGATCGCGCCCATACTCACGCGATCGCGAAGGGTCTCCTTTTGCTCTGCGTGACAGCGACGTCTTCCACACGATCACGAAGGTTGAAGACTGAGTGTTCTTCGCGATCGCATATACTTGTGCGCGATCGCGAAGAGGACTTGGGCAGTGCGGACCAGAAACTTGCCAAGCCTTGTAATGGGGTGTTATAAATACACCCTTCATTTCATTTATTGTATTAACCAACCTTGAATGTAGAATGATGAATTTCTTGAGTGAATCTCAATGATGAACCCGTGAGCGGGCATGATTTCACTTGGTGGATTCAAAGTTGAACATCGTAACCTCTTTGATCATTCTATTTGCGAGAGCCGAGTGTCTCTTGAGGGTAGTTGCATAGTATAGGTGATCCTTGACTTCACCCGGGGTGTATCGAGACAAGTTCCTCGGTGCTACTTAGGTAAACGTTTCAAGCCTCGTCTTGCTTTTTATCTCGATATCGTCATCGATATCGCCTATCTTGTTTTAGCTTCCGCATTATCGTATCGTTTGTCGCTTCCTCGTGTTTTGCATTGCATCAGCATTGCATATACTTTCCGGTATTCAACCAATGAGAGTCCCGAGCCGGTGAAGGGTCATTATTGCATATACTTCCCAGTAATCGATGAGAGTCCCGAGTTAAGAGTCCCGAGCCGGTGAAGGGTCATTATTGCATATGCTTCCCGGTAATCGATGCGAGTCCCGAGCCGGTAAGGGTCATTATTGCATATACTTCCCAGTAATCGATGAGAGTCCCGAGCCGGTGAAGGATCATCATTGCATATACTTCCCGGTAATCGATGAGAGTCCCGAGCTGGTGAAGGGCCATTATTGCATATATCTCCTGGTAGATGATGAGAGTCCCGCGCCGGATATAAGTATCAGGCATATGTGGCTGTATTGCATCGTACCGCATTCATCCCATCTTATTGCACCACATATTGACTATTGTGTGTATTGTGTTGTGGTTTATGTATGCGGTATGTATACTATATTGTGGACATATCTCAGTTTGCCTATATATTTCTGGCTTGTATTCTGGGTTGCGGGGACCGGGTTGCACGCCGCAACAATATGAATATATGGATCGGGTTGCATGCCGCAACAATATGAATATATGGATTGTGTTGCACGCCGAGACAGTATGAATATATGAATCGGGTTGCATGCCACGACAGTATGAACATGTGGAACGGGTTGCACTCCGTAACAGTATTATGTTCGGGATACTTAAAAACCTATACGTTCTGTCTATCTTATGTCCCTTGTTGTTTATGAGTTTATGATCACATACGTGTTTCCATTTATAATCTGGCTTTGCCTTTTTATAATTTAAATAATAGGAATTTGGTTTATTTATTTTTCTTCTCCCTGGCTAGCTATCCTATTCTTTGAGGTGGCTAGTCTGCCCCACTTATTGAGTCTTTTGGACTCACCCTTGTTTGCTGTTTGTTTTTGTCTATCTATTTCGTTTCAGGAGGTTCGCTCCAGGATTGAGTTTGCCACGTTGTTCAGGAGCGAAGACGACTTCAGCTGTCAGGGTGAGCCAGCTTTTATTCTGGATGGTCACTAGTTTTATATTTGTTATTTCAGTTGCATTTTGCTCCCTTCAAGAGGTATTTGTCTTATCCTGTACTCTTAGATGTCTAGTATGGATAGCCCTAAACCTAGTATATTGGGTAGTCAGCTGTTATTTCTTATGTACAGCTTAGAAGTATCAGCATGTCTGTGTTTTTTTAAAGTCCTGTCCTTATTTATGAATTGTTACATTTATTTTCCTAATTTAATTGGTAAGGGTTCGCCCGGCGGGTCTAGGGGAGGATGTCGGGTGCCCGCACGGCCTAACCGGATTTCGGGTCGTGTCAGTTGGTATCAGAGCCCAGTTTAGTGTCTATCCAGACTAAGAGAGTGTCTAGTAGAGTCTCGCTGCTGGGTACGTAGACGTCCGTACTTATCTACGAGAGGCGATGATGGCGTTGAGGAAGTTTCACTTCCTTCTTTTCCGATCGTGCGTCGGTCTAGGATGCAAAAGTATTTTCGTTAATTCCTTCGTGATAATTGTGAACCCTAGTGCGACAAATCAGCAAACGGTATGAGTTCAAGATGAAGCAGTCTAGCCTGGGGCTAGCACTGACGAAGCACCGAGAGTTTTGATCATGCTGACGATCTAGTTATGGAGGTCCCTGTCGTACGAGCTAGCGATGGGCATGGGAGCAGGGTCTTGTAGTTCCCTTGGCTCTCTACGATGCTTTTACGAGAATCTTGGCGATGCAGATACCGCAAGAACCTATTATTCGCTAGGCAGCCTATCCGATTGCCGCAGATAGAGACGTTCGGTCTCAGGGAGCTCCTATTCCAGTTCTATTTTTGCATTAAAGTATGTTCCGGAGGCCGCATGTGTTATGCCCCGAAATGGACAACAGAGAAATTTAGAAAGACATAATTTATTGAAGACACAAAGATCTACAAAGAGAACTTCGTAATTGCTAATCTGGAATAACCTCGGGATTTCTGAATATGGCTTGTGTCTATGGTATAGCCTGCTTACTTGTCCTTGCTCCTGCTCACAACTTGGTATCTAATGGCTCGGTCCGAGTATCATAAAAGGATGTATTATTTTACCCAGTTGAACCTTCCGATATTCTCAAGTCATGCATCAGATAATCCCTGTGTAAGTTTTTTTTAAAAAATAAAATAAAATGATGTCAGTTTATCCTTCAGGCTCTTGATTATATCGAGCGGTATGGTGTTGATTATTCTTCTTTCCAATTTCAGGGTCCAGCCTTGAATTGGTGGGCCGCTCTCTTATTAGCTAACTTGGTTCAATTTTTCTCGTAGATTCATGAAAAAGTTCCTTTCATGCAGCCAGCGAGAGGAAAAGCATCTCCAATTTTAGTTGATTAGACAGGGTAGCCTGTTGGTGTTTCAGAATACGAGATTGAATTCTATAGAATGGCTGAATATGCATTAGAACTAGTCCATGAGCCTTTCGAGAGATTCAAAGATTTATTGATAACCTTTCTTTTTCCTTGAGATCCCAGATAGCTCAAGAGATTGAGGTTGGGACTTCATTTGATGTCGTTGTTGATATTGCTCAAAGGTATTAGGCATACCATAAGTTAGAGTGGGAAGGGTTAGAGCTGGAGAGCAAGAGATCCCGTGGCCCTAGTGGGTAACCATGGTACCTCATTTGGAGGTAAGAGTTCTGATTATCTTGGGAGGTCACCTTTCAGGTTATCTCAGCTTGTAGAGCGTGATTCTCAGAGTGCGCGGGTAGTTCATCAAGATTAGACTCAGCTTTCTCTTTGTAGCTTTCAACAATCTGTCCAGCTCCCATATTCAGCGAAAATATGTTATCATTGTCATGAGTTTGATTATCCTTTAAGGAGTTTTCCTGTTATCATTGTTGTGAGTCTGGCTATCCTTTGAGGAACTTTCCCTTACTCCGACAGGTAGGCAGTCGTCTTTTCTCTCGTCATCAGGCATCTGCGCAGTCGCAGGGGATTTCATATAGATCTCAATTAGGCAGAAAAATGCCACCATCTAATAGAGTTCGAGAGCGTGGTGGTTGTGGTTCTTATGGAAATAATTATCAGGGTAGTGGCTCAGCTTAGCTGTAGAGGCAGTTCTATGAACTGCTAGTCTTGCAGGATGCTGTGGCATCCGATGTAGTAGACCCAAGTATTTCTTCTTCCCTTAAATGTGAGTAAGGTTTGATTCTTCCGGTCGATTCAGAAATGGGGTGTCCTATCATGTTTCCATGGTTTATTTTGATGTCGTTTCTATTAAGAATTGGTTGCGGTAGAGGGGTGAGCTTCTGATATGATTTATTCCTTGCATTTATGATGATCCTACTAGTTTATCTGGTTTAAATGTGAGAGATTTGTGAGTGAGTATCGGTATTGTTTGCTTGGCATCTTCTTGTGCCTCATTCTGTTATAATGTCAAGACAGTCTACATCTCTTGGAACTCAGTGTTGGTAGGATGATGAGATTCTTATTCGTCACCATCAGAAAGAGTTATTGTTTCTTCCGGTGTAAAGTGGTTAGTAAGTAATAGTCGATTTACGTGTCTCCTCTTGGTTCGAGACACTAGTAAAGTCATGTTATCTTATGAGCTTATCTGGGTTATAAAAGAGTTTTCTTCTTATTGGGAGGTTAAATTGGCATGGATGTTTTTCCATAAAGATCACTTAGTATCTATTTCTTCAATTGCGATTCTTTGTCTAGCTTGACTTGTAAGTAGTCTAGCTCTGGTAGCCAAGCAAATAATAAGATGAGCTTCCTAAAGCTTTAATTATTCCTATCCTCAGTCCATTGCCATCTCTTCTTCGTCCGACACTAGTGAGCTTGGGCGGTTAGTAGTTTCTTTTGATGTTCCCTGTGTTGAGCCAGAGTGCATGTCAAGGTAGCCGGGTAAGCACATTGTTGTGTTTTAAAGCTACTAAGGGTAATGGAGGCGTCATTTGACCCCCTGAGTTGATCGATCAGGCAGTGATGCTTATGACAAAGGTATGGAGTTGTGAACTCGAGAGTTGCAGCTGTTTGGCAACTCGAGAGAGTAATTTGGTAGCTGAGGTCTGAACCGCGTTCTCTTTTTAGCTAAGTCTTCCTTAATCCAGCAGATTGTGCGAGGATGACTATTTTTATTCAAATTAGTTGTATGAGTTTATGCTCTAAGTGGAGGAGTCTTCCTCCAATTTATACCGAATCCTAATATTAAATCCCTAAGGCGTTGTTCAACCGTGAGCTAATTCTTAGTTCCATCTACTTGTTCTATATCGTAAAATATATCGACGAGGTGATGTATCAGCAGAATCATGTTAATCCATCCAGTAATTTGTGTATCTTTGCTTCGAAAATCTAGAACTCTCTTCTCGTGATCGAGGAAGGATCAGCTTAGTCAGAATAAGCTATGCAATGGTATTATCATATTATCCAGATATATTTTATTCCAAAAGTACGATATGCGTAGTATAATTCTGATCATGTAATCAGGAGATAATGTCCGCGGGATAGTTTATAAAGGTCGTGCAACTTCTCTTGTTATCTGCATGAATTTTGCTTTAGACTCAAGCTCGTTCGAGGACGAACGAGAGTCTAAGTGGAGGAGAATGAAACGACCTCGGTCAGTCGTTTCGGAAGTTAGGACTTCGATTGGCATGCCAATAATTTAAAAGTATTCGTAAGGTCCATTAGGACTTGTCTGTAAAATTTGAGCTAAATCAGACCTCGTTTGGTAGGCATCGGAAGAAGGTTTCAGTTTTTATTGTCGATAAATATTAAAAGAGATTTTCGAGCTCTATTTTGGCGAACGAGCTTCGATTCGAAATCCGAAAGTGCTGTTAGGCTCGTATGATTATTTGTGACTTTTGTGATTTTTCGAAAGTGAATTTCGATGTTGTTCGGCTAGTTTCCGCTAAAATGCCAAAAGTTAAATAATTTGACTTTTTTTCCATTTAATTTGTATATTGAGTTTCGGGAGTCCGATTTGAGATCCTCCTTAGCAAGTGTGTTACATATATTTTTTATAACTTGTATGCGAAATTTGGGAATATTTCAAATACCGTAGGGTACCGTTTTAATTTTAGTCGCGAAAAGAAAAGAAAAAAAAAAGGAAAAGGAAATAAAGAAAGGCGGTGGCTACTGCCTTATTTCAGAGCCTAAAAAAGGCAAAATGAGACAGAACAGAAACGTCATCAGAATTAAGAACAAGAGAAAGGGCAGCGAAAAATGCCAGAAAATGAGAAAAGAGCCGGAGAAAAGATAGAATTTTCACCCCGAAACATTCAGGTAATGATCTTAATGCATTATTTGAGTTTATTGCGTGTGGTTGAATATATTTTAACTAAAAATTGGGATATTAGACATCATTTTAATAAGTTCAATTAATAGTTTAAAGGGTCAATTGGACCTCGATAATGGAATTGATTATATTCGTACTCAGTGAGTTATGGGCAACATATAGTTGTAATTTATTTAGAGTTTGGTTATGTGACTTCAAACGCTGTACATAGGCCTGGCCTGCGTATTGCGTATGCAAATAGGGTATCAGGTTCCTAACCGAATTGCCCTAAGATGTGAGGAATGAAGCCTTTAGCCTAATTTGATATATTTTTTTGCTTATTGAATAGAGTGGGATCGTTTGGCAATGAAACCAAAGGATAAAGCGGTTGTTGATTAGCAATGCTAACTTTTGGAAGAGATAAGTATTTATATCCATTTCTTTGGAGGCACCTGGCCTCGTGGATTTTCTACCACGTGTTACTTACGTGTGTAGCTGCTGATAGGCGTACTCATTACGCCTTAGCTTTGAATTTACATTGTATAGTATATGTTATGCCATGTTGATGGTATTGCATTGCGCATATGAGCATTGCACTCTGGTTTTGAGCATTGCATATACTTCCCGGTATTCAACCAATGAGAGTCCCGAGCCGGTGAAGGGTCATTATTGCATATACTTCCCAGTCATCGATGAGAGTCCCGAGCCGGTGAAGGGTCATTATTGCATATACTTCCCGGTAATCGATGAGAGTCCCGAGACGGTAAGGGTCATTATTACATGTACTTCCCCGTAATCGATGAGAGTTCCGAGCCGGTGAAGGGTCATTATTACATATACTTCCCGGTAATCGATGAGAGTCCCGAGCTGGTGAAGGGTCATCATTACATATACTTCCCGGTAATCGATGAGAGTCCCAAGCCGGTGAAGGGCCATTATTGCATATATCTCCTGGTAGACGATGACAGTCCCATGCCGGATATAGGTATCAGGCATATGTGACTGCATTGCATCGTACCGCATTCATCCTATCTCATTGCACCGCATACTGACTATTGTGTGTATTGTATTGTGTTTTATGTATACGGTATGTATACTACGTTGTGGACATATATCAGTTTGCCTATATATTTCTGGCTTGTATTCTGGGTTGGCGGGATCGCGTTGCACGCTGCAAAAATATGAATACATGGATCGGGTTGCACACCGCAACAATAAGAATATATGGATCGGGTTGCACGCCGAGACAGTATGAATATATGAATCGGGTTGCATGCCGCGACAGTATGAACATGTGGAACGGGTTGCATGCCGTGACAGTATTATGTTCGGGATACTTAAAATCCTAAACGTTCTATCTATCTTATTTCTCTGGTTGTTTATGAGTTTATGATCCCGTACGTGTTTCCAGTTATTTTCTGGCTCTGCCTTTTTATAATTTAAATAAGAGGAATTTGGTGTATTTATTTTTCTTCTCCCTGGCTAGCTATCCTATTCTTTGAGGTGGCTAGTCTGCCCCACTTATTGAGTCTTTTGGACTCACCCTTGTTTGTTGTTTGTTTTTGTCTATCTATTTCGTTTCAGCAGGTTCGCTCCAGGATTGAGTTCGCCACATTGTTCAGGAGCGAAGACGACTTCAGCTGTCAGGGTGAGCCAGCTTTTATTCTGGATGGCCACCAGTTTTATGTATGTTATTTCAGTTGCATTTTGCTCCCTTCAAGAGGTATTTGTCTTATTCTGTACTCTTAGATGACTAGTCTGGATAGCCCTAAACCTAGTATGTTGGGTAGTCAGCCGTTATATCTTTTGTATAGCTTAGAGGTATCAGCATGTATGTGTTTTTTTTTAAGTCTTGTCCTTATTTATGAACTGTTATATTTATTTTCTTAATTTAATTGGTAAGGGTTTGCTCGACGGGTCTAGGGGAGGATGTCGGGTGCCCGCACGGCCTAACCGAATTTCGGGTCGTGTATCAACTTTACTCTGTGGGTGAAGTTGACAGAATGCAGAGCATCGCAGGAACCCTAGGTGGTGAAGTTGGAACTCTTCCAACAAAATATCTAGGTATGCCTTTGGGTGTAAAAAGCAGATCTAAAGAAAATTGGAATGAAGTACTCGAAAGATGTGAAAAACAAATTATAAAGATGGAAAGTTCAATATCTTTCATTGGGGGGTAGACTGAATTCGGTCAATAGTGTATTGGATGCTTTACCAACATACATGATGTCTTTGTTTCCAATCCAGTCAATGTAGAGAAACAGATCGATGCATTAAGATGGAACTTTTTGTGGCAAGGTAACGAAGAAAAAAAAGGTTTTCACTTTATCAAATGGAAAAAACTCACTATCAGTAAGAAGGAAGGGGGCATAGGGATCATGGATCTCAAAAAGCATAATCAAAGTTTTCTTATGTAGTGGTTGTGGAAATTTATCAAGGAGGACCAAACACTTTGGGGTAGAGTCATAAAAAATAAGTATGGTTCTGAATATTTTTGGGTAACCAGAGAAGTGAAATCCACTTATGGAGTGAGTGTATGGAAGTCAATAAGATCACTATGGCCTAAACATATGGGGAAGACAATTATCGGAGTGGAAAATGGAATGAAAACATCATTTTGGAAGGATAACTGGTTAGGAAGCGGAAATTTAAAACTACGATTTTTCGATATTTTCAATTTGAATCAACAGCAAGATGCTACAGTTGGGGAGTTGTGGTCAGCTCATGAGCGGAACTTAACCTTCAGGAGACTTTTGAATGACTAGGAAATAAATAGAATGATAGATTTCTACACATAATTAGAACATTTCAGAGGTCAGCAACTAGGGGAAGATAAGTTATGGTGGCGGGGAGACAAAGATAAAAACTATACGGTCAAAGTGGCATATAGGGACCTGAATCAGACAAACCATCAGATCTGCTTTTGGTCATGGAAGATTAATTGGAAAGTCAAAGTGCCATATAAAGTGGCATGTTTCTCCTGGTTAATAGCTAAAGAGGCAGTAGGATCACATGATACAACTTGTTTCAAGATGTTATTTGTGTGGTATGGAGGCAGAGTAAATTAGCCAGCTTTTTTTGTATTGTGAAATCAGTCATCCACTCTGGAGCATATTCATTAAAACATGAGAGGAAGCGTATGGTCAATGCCTGGGAAGACGTATGAAGTTTTGGTCTGTTGGAATAGAGATGGAAGAACAAATGGAAGAAGAAATAGATGGAGCTAGGGGGTTCATGGTACGGTATGGTTCGGGTTTGAGCTTATCGGTAACGGTATATCGGTTAACGGTACGTAATTATGTAAAACCAATACCGTACCAATAAGCTATCGGTTAACGGTTATCGGTTCTTAACGGTTGGGTAGTTAACGGTTCGGTAACCGGTACACCGAAGTAATACGTGAATTCTTGGTGGATGGTTGTCAATAGGTAACATTTTATAATTAATATGAATAACCACTAAAGTAATAGACAAACCATCCACACAAAATAAGTAAACAAGTGCAACCAACAAGTCTTAACAATATGCTAACATAACACAAAATAATGAAATAGAAAAAGAAAAGATAAGAAAGTCCGATCAGTGATCCGAGAAAGCAAAATTAATTATAAAATAGGACAGACTCATTAATTAAAGTGTATGAGTATTGACATATAACCACCAAAAATAGAAATAATAATTGAAGTTTAACCTATAAGTTAATGTTGTAAATTAAGAGTTTAAATGACTTAATATATTAATAATAAATAAAATAAACTATATAAAAATTATTAAAAAAACCTTATCGGTTATCGGTACGGTAATGGTAAAGAGATATAGAAATCGTTACCGTACCGATATCTTATTGGTATTGAAAATTAATACCATTACCGAACCAATAACCGTTATACCGATACCGTTATGCTTATCGGTAGCGGTAACGGTTCGGCTATCGGTACCGGTTTGATTTTGCACACCCCTAGATGGAGAATTGTCCCTGGTTGTACTGTTTGGAAAGAAAAGAATTCAAGATGCTTTGAAAATGCAAGCTGTCAAGTACAGAAAATCAAGATGAATTGTCTGTTAACATTTTGTTTTTGGGGAAAAGAAGAGCTCATAAATGACACTGAATCATTAACTGATATTTTAGAATTTTAGTATTAGATTCAAGTAAGATGATCTAGGACATTTTTTTGTAATCATGTTCAGAACACTTTAACTATGGATTCAACACAGCCTTTGTGTTGAATTGTTCATATATTATATATAAAATTTGTTACCTTCTCAAAAAAAATATTTGTTAGTTGGTCAGGAAATATACACACACACGCGCACACATATTTATTTTATTGTATTTTCATGTAGGACAGAGACTATAAAACTGCTACTTCTTGGGGATTCTTTTCTATTTCTTGACATCGTGTTAATAACTCTAATCATGTAGTGCTTACAAAACGACCTGATTCTGCAGTATGTTCCACGGGATACTTCTAAGGCTGGAAATGGTAAGGACAAGTCATATATTCAAGTGCCGAAACATGAGCAGCTCTCTAACAAGTCTGGTGCCTCTGCTCTTGAATCTGGGATTAATTTAGTAGAAGGGGAAATTGGTACGTCTTATTTTTTAATCATACTTCTTACAGATTTGATATAGTTGATATTTTGATAAACAAAATAAATTTCATCAAGGTCTGGGCTAAAACAAAAAGCACCGATGCAGTATATCAAAAAAGATAGAAAACCTACAAAAAGATGGTTTTCTATAAATAAAACCCAATCAATTATAGAACAAGGAATTTTTTTTGATAAAGTAAATAATCTTATTAATAATGAAAGGGAAAAAACCAATATACAAGGTGTAAACCAAAAAGTAGAGAATCTACATCAAATAGTTCGTACAACAAGGAACTTCATAGGTGCACCAAAATGAAATAAGTGATAAGAGCCTACTCATCTAAAGAACATTTATCTCTATCACTCTTCCAAAGATCGCATGTCTCTTTCTCTCCAAATAACCCATATAAGTGTTAGTAGCACCTTAGGTTGAATCCTCGTCCAAAATGCTCTGAAGAGCTCTAGAAAAATGAGTATATATGTTTCTCCGCAACTTCTTAATGTTTATATAGTGACAGGCCTGAGACAAGCTCCTCGTAGTGTGAGGACCATCGAGCGCCCGGTACCTCGTGGCGCAAGCCTTAAAATTCCCGTTTGCGCCCAGGTCGTGCGGTACTCCTTGCGGCGCGAGCCTGCCCTTAAGTTTCTCCTCAGTTCTTTTTCCACCTTTTCCCACACTTTGACCTTGTATCATATACTTGGCCACTACCATACGCTCGAAAATTATTGTGCACAAATGTTTATCATCTCCCACTGTATTGTTCGTACCAGTGGCCTGCTTTGCCACGTATAATAATGGAGGTGTCTAACATGAGAATATTTGTGTGCATTGATGGATCTAATAGTTATGTACGTGGGATAGTACTCTCTTCTATGCCCTCTCTCAATCTTGTTTGTGTTAGTTTTAGTGAGAGAAATATTGAGAGTGGGTGTTTGGAAATTTTTGATTGTATGTTCATTGAAAATGAATTGATCACAATGTGCAGGTATATATACACTGCACTACATTGAGCTAAGACTAACTAAAGCTAACTAACCTAACTAATTGTAACAATAATTAACAGCTGTCATCCACTAACTAACTAATCATAATGAATGACTAACTAACTGACAAGATGCTAACTAACTAAATGATTCTGCTTCTTCAATATCTTCAATACTCCTCCTCAAGCCGGACGTATTATAGATGTTCAATACTCCAAGCTTGGACAATAGGAACTCATGTTGTGTTCTCCCTAGAGCCTTAGTCAAAATGTCTGCCAACTGATCCTTGGTGTTGATGTAAACTGTCTTGATTAGGCCCTTTTGCACCTTCTCTCGAATGAAATGGCAATCTATTTCAATGTGCTCGGTCCTCTCATGAAAGACAGGATTTGCAGCTATTTGAATAGCTGATTTGCTGTCACAATGCACTACAACTGCTTCCTTCTGCCTGACTCCAAGCTCCTTAAGTAAATTCATAAGCCATATCACTTCACATGTTACTGATGCTAGACTCCTGTATTCAGCCTCAGCAGAACTTCTTGAAACTATATCTTGCTTCTTCAACTTCCATGACACCAATGAATCTCCCCACTTCAAGCAATATCCAGTCACATATCTCCTGGTGTTTGGGAAAGCAGCCCAGTCTGCATCACAGTACCCTATGAGTCTCCTGTCCTTCCCTGATGACATGAAAATACCCAAGCCTGGTTCTTTCTTGATGTACTTGATCACCCTAAGTGCTGCATTCCAATGGGACAACTTTGGAGTCTGAAGAAATTGACTAAGTGTTTGGACTGTGAATGCTATGTCTGGTCTGGTGATTGTAAGATATAGCAACTTGCCTATCATCCTTTGGTATCTAGTGACATCCTTCAATATCATGTCTTCTTGTCCTGTGGCTCCTCCATACTTGTCATACTCAACAGTAGTCAGCTTTATGTTGCATTCTAATGGTGTTACTGCTGGTTTTGCACCTGCTAAACCTGCTTCAAAAATCAACTCCATTGCATACTTCCTCTGGTTCATTAGGATCCCTGATTTGGTCCTACTAAACTCAATTCCTGGAAGTACCTAAGTTCTCCAAGGTCCTTTATCTTGAAATTGTGGTGCAACACTGCTTTAGTTTCTTCTATTAACTCTGCACTGCTACCAGTGATGAGCAAGTCATCCACATACACCAATATAATAACTAAGTCATCACCCCTTCTTTTAGTGAACAGTGAATAGTCCAAATGACTCTGATTGTACCCAGACTGCAACAATGCTTCAGTCAGCTTGGAGTTCCACTGTCTTGAGGCCTGCATAAGTCCATAAAGTGACTTGACAAGCCTGCACACAGTGTGCTTCCCTATGCTAGGAACTCCTTTAGGCAATTCCATGTATACTTCCTCCACCAAATCACCTTGTAAAAAGGCATTGAATACATCCATCTGAAAAATGGTCCAGTTTGCTGATGCTGCTAAGGGAATGACAGCCCTGACAGTTACCATTTTCACCACTGGTGAGAAGGTTTCTTGATAATCAATACCTTCAGTTTGAATGCATCCCTTGGCCACAAGCCTTGCTTTGAATCTTTCTACCTCACCATCAGCTTTGTACTTGATCTTGAAAACCCATTTGCAGCCTATTGCCCTTTTCCCTCTAGGCAAATCAACTAATTTCCAAGTCTTCTTATCCTCAAGAGCTTTGATCTCTTGGTTCATAGCTTCTACCCATCTAGGGTCCTGCCTGGCCTCATCATAACTTCTGGGTTCAGCTTCTGCTGCAAACTTGCCAAGATAAGCTTGATAGCTAGATGATAAGTTCTCATAAGACACATAATTTGCTACAGAATATGGTGCAGACTGTTTCCCTTTGGGCAGTGCCACTACATAATCTTTCAGCCAAATAGGAGGATTGTTTGTCCTTGAAGGCCTGTTGGGAGCTGTAGTTGATGGTGCTAATAGTGGATTAGGTGCATCCTCAGCATCAGAAACATGTTCATCAGAAACATACTCTTCAGAGTGAGCCTGGATATGACTGTGTCCAGGTTCAGGAGAGTCAAGAATTTCCTGCATATTATCTGTGTTATTCTCAGCTTCTTCTGGACTGATAGGACTGTGCATCCTCTGTCCCAGGCATTTGTATCTCTTCCAGAGCATCTGGCATCAATTCTAGTACTGATTGGAGACAGGGATCATCATAAAGGTTGAGGTTAATGTGATCACCTGCAACACAGTGATCAGTGAATAGTGAGCGAGTGTTCTTCATCTTAGCATCCCTGAAGGGAAATACTGACTCTCTGAAGATCACATCTCTACTAATAATCAGCTTCCTCTCGGTTAGATCATACAAAAGATATCCCTTTTGACTTGCAGAATAGCCTAGCAGCACACAAGGATTTGCACGACTAGAGAATTTATCTTGCCTTGGCAGTGTAGTAGCATAACACAAACACCTTATTGTTCTCAAATGACCCAAGTTAGGCTTGTGTTTATGGAAGGCCTCATATGGTGACTTCCCTTTTAGGGTCACTGTAGGTAGTCTGTTTATTAGAAATACTGCTGTCAAGATGCATTCACCCCAAAATCTAAGAGGAATGTTGCCCTGAAATCTGAGTGCCCTTGCTACCTCAAGGATATGCCTGTGCTTCCTCTCCACAACTCCATTTTGTTGTGGAGTATGGGGACAATTGCTTTGGTGCACAATTCCTAGGGAGTCAAACAAGTGCTTACATTCCCTATTAAAGAACTCACCACCATTGTCTGACCTCATGACTTTAACACAACAATGAAACTGAGTTTGGATCATAACAAGAAAACTTTTTAACACTGTATAGACATCACTTTTCAATTTTATCAAGTACACCCAGGTCATTCTGGAATGATCATCAACAAGAGTCAGAAAAAATCTAAAGCCATTGTGAGTAGCATGTCTATATGGTCCCCATACATCCATGTGTACAAGGTCAAAAACTGCAGGACTCCTACTAATGCTTACAGGATAAGGCAATCTAACTTGATTAGCCAAAGGGCATATTGAGCACTTATTTACACATAACTGTTCTCCATTACCATTCTTTATTCCTAACAAAGGCTGCTTCATTACTCTTTCTGAAGGGTGACCCAGCCTTCTGTGCCATATCATTTCATCTGTCTGATTCACCCGAGTTGTCATAAATCCTGTAATATGATTGTGCTTCTTGTCACATGCTTGTTGTGGTAGATAGTAGAGGCCCCCTTTTTCTTTACCAGTCATCTTTACCTGCCCAGTTGACAGATCCTGGAAGAGACAAAACTCAGGGAAAATATCACTGAGCATTGAAGCTGCTTTGTAATCTGGGATACTGACAGTAAGTCAAATTTAAAATCAGGAACTACCAGCACATTTGAAATCTTATCTTTAGCAGTCAGATAGCAATTCCCTACATGTGTAATACTGGTACTGTTTCCATTTGGGAGGTTAACTCTCTTGTCTCTTGTGCTTAATGATTCAATATTCTCAATCAGTTCTATGTGAAAAGTCATATGAGTGGATGCTCCTGAGTCTATTATCCGTTGACAGTTTTCATTATGAGCAGAGAATGAATCAGCTACATTAGCAATACCTGCCATGTTAGCTGTCACATCACTTGTGTTTCCCTTATTGAGCATTCTGAGAATCTGACTGTATTGTTCTGGAGTGAACACAGTTTGATTCTGATTGGCATGAAAGTTACTCTGCTGATAGTTGACAAGTTGAGTGCTATGTTGACCACCATCTCGGTGTATCATAGGAGCAAACACATCTTCTTCAACTGCCTGATTGGCATTGTGTCTCTCACCATTTGCCTTATAGTTGCCTTTACCATGGAGAGGATGGTTAGGAGGATATCATATTATCTTCCAGCATCCCTCCTTATTATGTCCCTTCATTTTGCAGCTATCACACCATAGATTGTTTCTCCTTTGCTGCCTAGAGTTAGATCCTCCTCTAAAATTACCACGACTGGCATACATGACTGTTTCTGCACTATCAGTAGGGGCACTAGCCAAATATGAACCTGCTGTCACCTTTTGGCTCTCATCAGACAACACCATTGAGTAAGCATTATTCACAGTAGGCAGGGGATTCATCATCAATATCTGACCTCTAGCTTGGCCATACGACTCATTAAGTCCCATCAGGGAGACAAATAACCTCTGATATTGCATATGATTAACATATAACTTGGACTTTTCACAACTACAAGCAGGGGGTGACACTAAGGCATCAAACTCATCCCAGAGCACTCGCAGTTTTGAGTAGTATGAGGAAATAGATGAGGTACCTTGATGAGTTGTGCAGATTTCTCTATGGATCTGATATATCCATGCTCCATCAACTTTGTCAAATCTCTCCTTGAGATCTTCCCAAACAGCAGCTGCATTCTCAGCATAGACAATCCCAGCAAGCAACTCCTTGGACACTGTATTCATGATCCAAGCCAACACAAAGGCATTGCACTTCTCCCATTGTTCTCCTAGTTCTTCTGCAAAGTCATTCCTTCTGTGAGTACCTAGAACAAACCCTAGCTTGCTTTTAGCGCGAAGATTGATCAACATTGATCTGCTCCAAATCGAGTAGTTTTCTGCACCAGTGAGCTGCACTGAGGTAAAAATTGATCCTGGTGTATTAGAAGGATGAAGGTATAAAGGGTGATTGTTCCCCAGGTTGAGATTCTCCTGCATTTGCTTCTCCTGCGCAGGCATTATATCCGCCATTGCTACAGCTTAAGCTTAGAGGAAGAACTTCTGGAACCTTCTAGAACCTACTGGAAATGAAACTGATTGTGGATCGAATAGATGAGTTGATTAGCAACTCACCAGCTCTGATACCATGTTAGTTTTAGTGAGAGAAATATTGAGAGTGGGTGTTTGGGAATTTCTGATTGTATGTTCATTGAAAATGAATTGATCACAATGTGCAGGTATATATACACTGCACTACATTGAGCTAAGACTAACTAAAGCTAACTAACCTGACTAATTGTAACAATAATAAACCGCTGTCATCCACTAACTAACTAATCATAATGACTAACTAATTAACTGACAAGATGCTAACTAACTAACTGATTCTGCTTCTTCAATATCTTCAATAGTTTGGAGGTGTTGCCCAGAACTAATTCATCATCATTTGGTTAAAATCAATCTAATCTTCTTCCTCCTTGATGTTCAGAGGAAAGGCTCCTCCTTATACAAGGAAGTCACTGTTTCTACTAATGCCAAATGAAAGCTAGAAAACTAGGTGAGTGGGGAAAGATAACCTGCCATGACGTTTCAGTATTCTTTGTATTGTAATTTAGTTTTTTTATTGAATTGATATACCTCATATGAAAACCTGATCTTTAGAGTGCTATTGTTGTATCACAAAATAGAATTCCGATCATTACAGTATGTTCAAGAGTCTAGAAAAACATACTGGATTCTGGATTACTCAATTTTGTGGGAGATCTGTATGTAGGATAATCAAACTAAGCTGCAATCAAACTGTGGTCCTCTCTTTTCCGTTCTTGTCATTGTTATTTGTTTATGTTGCATCTTGTTTAGAGTATCTATAATGCCGTCTAATCTATTTCAAGTTGTTCGGTAACTGCTGATAGTGGGAAGAAGAAAATCCCGCTCTTGAAGGGGAAGGAAAAAGAAATTCCTAATGTATGTTTTATTTCTCTAGTGACACAAGGAACTTTTATTTTTTAATAATTAGTTTTTTGTTTTTTTTTTTTTTTTTGGGGGGGGGGGGGGGGGGGGAGGTAAGATATTAGAGCATGTGGAGAACTTTTTAGATGAATTGCTAGTAACATCTAGCTTGAATGAATGATATGCTTTGTGAAAACTTCTATATTAGAAATAAAGGACACAGTGATTTAAAGACATAATACAGTACCTTTTATGGGTTTAGTGGTTTACTTGTCTGAATGAAAATTCTGGAGGCAAGATATCCTAAAGCTTCTGAAGTTCGATGTGATTACGGAAGTGTGTAGTGCTTCCCCTATTAGATAGAATTGTTGCCGCTACGTAGTTGTTTTAGTATGTTCCTTTTGTTTTTTTTTTACTTGCAACTTTGTGTTACAAGGTTCAAACATCAATGTCTTCTCTGGTTATGTTTTCAGTTCTTATGTCTGCCATCTGGGATTTAATTTTGTTTCCCATAACGATGTAGGTTTCTGGTAGTTCATTAGTTCAATAGAATGTCACGTCTACTCTCAAGAATTCACCTAGTTCATTTTCTCCAAAACAGAACCAACGCCAAGAAGCAAGTGGCAAGATCATCAGGAGTATTCTTCTCAAGGATGCTCATCAGAATCAATCAACATCTCAATCAGATCATCAAATACAGGATAAGGACAAGAGACCTCCTCGTCCACCAAGTATGCAGTTGTTTCAGAAGGATGCTAATGGAGCTAATGAGGATAAGGTTAAGGGAAATGACTTGCATGTTCTTCACATCGAGAAGCAAGAAAGACGGTCAAGGAACAGAGCTAGGCCGGATCGTGGTGTTTGGGCTCCTCTTCGCCACGCTGATAATTCACAAGCCAATAATGAATCTTTATCATCTGCTACCTCTCAAGCTTCCTAAGTGCAAGATTTTGTAGAAGGTTTGTTCACTTGTATCGCTGATAACTATTCTTGCTCTTTTGCCAGATGTGCTATATTCTCAAAATCTTCTTATTGGAAAATAAAATCTTATGCTTATTATTTTCTTTCCTCTTTCAGTTCTGGTATTTCAAGAAAGTGCTTGTATCACTGTCTTTACCTCGTAATTTAGTTGCATGTTTCACTGTATGTAAAAGATTACGTTTTGTTCTTATTTTTCTCTTAAAATTCTACTCTTTGTTCTGCTTCTTTAGGGGGTCGAGGAGAAGCAAAAAATGATGTAGCGAGTGCACGTGGTGTCAGATCAGTTGGAAGTGAGCATACTTCTCATTCTTCTGCTGATAATGGTTAGTTTTCTGTTTGGGCCACAGAATGGTTGTGTTGAGTTCTACATAAAATATAGTGCTTAATTATCAGTTTTGGTTAAGTGGTTCTTTCGTGGTTATCTCAAAAATATTTAGATGATCAAGGTTATAAGCATGGTGGTTGTCGTGGTTTGGGGGATGGAGGCGCTTCTGTCGGAGATGGAAAACACTTGAGAAGGGGAGGTACTTCTACATACGGTGCTCTTGAGGTGTGCTTTCTTTTTACATTCCTTTTTTTTTAATTTACTTTAATCTCCTTTTCCCATGTTCATTTACTAATGTGCTCGCATGGACTATGATATAAACCAAAAACAAGTGTGGGTTCAAAAGTCAAGTTCTGGTTCTTAGTTATGTTATTTAATGGTTTCAATATGGTCTATGAGGTGTCTAGTCTGCTTTTTTACTTTTAACTTTTTTGTTGACTGCTACACATTCCAAATTAGCTGACCTGACATCTTACAATATAAGGTTAACAGTTAACGGAGGGATATACTATTATGATAAGTACATTTTTTTTCTTTTAGCTTAAGAGTGTGATGGTGGGAAAGCATGGGACTATCACTGTTGGTAAGTGCAGTCGGCTAGGTTAAGCATTGCAATTTCATATTGTTGGAATTTAAAAAGGAGCAGTATGTGCTCAACCATAGGTAATTCTTCTTCTTGCTCAAAATTGGTTCCCCAAGTTTTTTGGAATCTAGAGCTACTGAAGTTGCGCAGTTTGGAGTAATTTATGTTATGGTGAGAGAAGTGATGGATGTGCCTTAAGGTTGTTTTGCAGTTTTGGGATTTTCTAAAGCAGCTCAGGGTAATGAAATATTGTTGATTTTCTTATCCGTAACTTGTGTCAGCGTGAGAAACTCCGACAGTTTATCGTGTTATGTTTGGGTTCCTTTGTACAAAGTACAATTTCATGGTGTCAGTCTAACTGGAATTAATATACTTGGGCTAAGTGCACGAAAGGCCACTTTTGCCACTGGTCTTTGGGCACAGGCCACTAATACCAAAACATTTAGTTTGTGGCCACTTTTGCTTAAAGAGATAGAACTTCAGTCCAGAGGCCGGATTGAAGTTCAGTCCTTAAAGATTGAACTTCAATCCACGCCCATATGGACTGAAGTTCAGTCCAGTCCTTAAGATAGAACTTCAGTCCATGGCCATGGACTGAAGTTCAGTCCATAGCCATACCATGGACTGAAGTTCAGTCCATGGCCATATGGACTGAAAGTTCAGTCCTTAAGAGATGGAACTTCAGTCCAGGGGCCGTATGGACTGAACTTCAGTCAACTATCAGAATTTAAGTCAACATTTATTTAGTAAAGACCCAAAAGTGGCCTCTAGTGTAAGACCAAAGAAAATAGTGGCCTCAAACTAAATACCAGTGTTAAAAGTGGCTGCTGGGCGAAATTTTTACAATATACTTGCACAAAGATCTTAAAAGCCAAAAGTGCAAAAAGCGGCAAGGCTGTGAGGATTTAAGACACGACCTGAATTCCGGCTAGGCCGGGTGGGCACCCGACCATTTTTCTCTAAATTCATCGGGTGAACCCTTATCAACTGAATTCGGAAATAAATATAAATTCAACTCATAAATAAGAAAAAGACTTAGAAAAACCACAGATATACTGATACTTCTAAGCTGTACAAAAGAATTTACAACTAACTACCCAACATATTAGGTTTAGGGCTATCCAGACTAGACATCTAAGAGTACAAAGGAAGACAGATACCTCCTTAAGGGAGCAAGATACAACTAAAATAATAAACATAAATCTAGTGGCCATCCGGAATAAAAGCAGGCTCACCCTGACAGCTGAAGTCGTCTTCGCTCCTTCACAACGTGGCGAACTCAATCCTGGAGCAAACCAGCCGAAACGAAATAGGTAGACAAGAAACAAACAACAAACAAGGGTGAGTCAAAAGGAATCAATAAGTGGGGCATACTAGCCACCTCAAAGAATAGGATAGCTAGCCAAGAAAGAAAAAAAAAGATTACCAAATTCCTCTTATTTAAACTATGAAAAGGCAGAGCCAGATAATAACTGGAAACACGTATCGAATCATAAATTCATTAACAACCAGGAACATAAGATAGCCAGAACATATAGGTATCCCGAACATATCAACAATCAGAAATACATCCTGTTGCGGCGTACAACCCAATCCATATATTCAACCTGTTGTGGCGTATAACCCGATCCATATATTCATACTGTCGCGGCGTGCAACCCGATCCATATATTTATACCGTTGCGGCGTGCAACTCGATCCATATATTTATACCGTTGCGGCGTACAACCCGATCTCCACAATCCAGAATACGAGCCAGAAATATATAGGCAAAGTGAGTATGTCCACAATATGGTATACATACCGCATACATAAAACACAACACAATACACACAATAATCAGTATGCAGTGCAATCAGATGGGATGAATGCGGTACGATGCAATGCAGTCACATATGCCTAATACCTATCTCCGGCGCGGGACTCTCATCGTCAACCAGGAGATATATGTAATAATGACCCTTCACCGGCTCGAGACTCCCGGTAACCCTTCACCGGCTTGGGACCCTCATCGATTACCGGGAAGTATATATGATGATGACCCTTCACCAGCTCCGGACTCTCATCGAATACCGGGAAGTATATGCGATGATGACCCTTCACCGGTTGGGGACTCTCATCGATTACCGGGAAGTATATGCAATAATGACCCTTCACCGGCTCAAGACTCTCATCGATTACCGAGAAGTAAATGCAATAATGACCTTTCACCGGCTCGGGACTCTCATCGATTACCGGTTAGTATGCAAATAAAGTAGAAAAGGTCAAATTATTTAACTTTCGGCATTTTAGCGGAAACTAGCCGAACAACCTCGAAATTCACTTTCAAAAGTTCACACATGTCATAAATAATTATACGAACCTAACGTCGCTTTCAAATTTCGAATCGGAGCTCGTTCGCCAAAATTGAGCTCGAAAACTTCTTTTTAATATTTATCGACAATAAAAACTGAAATCTTCTTCCGATACGTATCAAACAAGGTCTGATTTAGCTCAAATTTTACAGACAGGTCCTAATGGACCTTACAAAGATTTTAAAATTATTGGCACGCCAATTAGAGTCCTAACTTCCGAAACGACTGCCTAAGGTCGTTTCATTCTCCTCCACTTAAACTCTCGTTCGTCCTCGAACGAGCCTAAGTTTAAAAATTTTTTTGCATAGATAACAAGAGAACTTGCACGAACTTCATAAGCTACTCCACGGGCATTATTTTCTGATTACAGGATCAGAATTATAACACGCATATCCAACTTTTGGACTAAAATATATCTGGATAATATTATAACACCATTGCCCAGCTTATTCTGACTAAACTAGCCTTTCCTCGATCATGATGGGAGAGTTCTACATTTTCGGAAGAAAGATATACGAGACTCTAGATGGATTAACATGATTCTGCCAACGAATCACCTCGTCGATATACTTTTCGATATAGAACAAGTCGATGAAACAAAGAATTAGCTCACGCTTGAACAACGCCTTAGAGATTTAATATTACCACTCAATATGGGAGGAAGACTCCTCCACTTAGAGCATAAACTCATACAGCTAATTTGAACAGAAATAGTCATCTTCGCACAGCCTACTGGACTAAGGAAGACTTAGCTAAGATCATAATTCGGCTTAGACCTGAGCTACCAAATTACCCTCTCGAGTTGCTAAACAGCTGCAACTCTCGAGTTCACAACTCCATACCTTTTCCATAAGCAACACCGCTCGATAGCTCAATTCACGGGTCGGACGACACTCTCCATTACCCTTAGTAGCCTCGAAACACAATAATGTGCTTATCCGGCTACCTTGACACCCACACTGGCTCAAAATAGGGAATATCACGAGTGGCCATTAACCGCCCAAGCTCACTAGTGTCAGAAGAAGAAGAGATGGCAATGGACTAAGGATAGGAATAATTAGAGCTTTAGGAAGCTCATCTCCTTATTTACTTGGCTACCTGAACTGAACTACTTCCGAGTTAAGCTAGCCAAAGAATCGCAATCGAAAAAATAAATATTAAATGAGCTTTATGGAACAACTTCCACGGCAATTTAACCTCCCAATAAGAAGGAAACTCTGACAATTTACTAGAAAACCCTTTTATAACCCAGATAAGCTCATAGGATAACATGACTTTACTAGCGTTTTGAACCAAGAGGAGATACGTAGATCGAATATTACTTACTAATCACTTTGTACCGGAAGAAATGATAACACTTTCTGATGGTGACGAATAAGAATCCCACCATCCTATCAACACTGAATTCCAAAGAGAGATAGACTGACTTGACATAATAAGAGAAAGTGGTACAACAGGATGCCAAGCAGACAATACCAACACTCTCTCTCAAATTTCTCACATTTAAACCAGATCAACTAGGAGGATCTCAGAAATGATAGGAATAAATCATACAAGAAGCTCACCCCTGTACCGCAACCGATTCTTAATAAAAACGACATCTAAGAAAACCATGGAAACATGATAAGACAACCATTTCCAAATCGATCGAAAAAATCAAAGCTTACACACATATAAGTGAGGAAGAAATACTTGGGTCTACTACATCAGATGCCTCAGCATCCTGCCAGACTGGCAGTTCATAAAACTACCTCTACAGCTGAGCTGAGCTGCTACCCTTATAATTACTTCTAAAAGAACCACTACCACCACGCTCTCGACCTCTATCGAATGAGGGCATATCTGTGGTTGATTAAGATCTAAATGAAATTCCATATGACTGTGCAGGTGCTTGATTACGAGAGAAAGGACAACTGCCTACTTGCCGGAGTAAGGAAAAACTCCTCAAAGGATAATCAAACTCACGTCAATGATAACACCTTTTCGCTGAAAATGGAAGTTGGACAGATTGTTGAAAGCTACAAAGAGAAAGCTGAGTCTAATCTTGATGAACTACTCGTGCACTCTGAGAATCACGCTCTACAAGCTGAGATTACCTGGCAAGTAACCTCCCCAAAATAATCAGAACTCTTACCTCCAAAAGAGGTATGGTTCCCACCAGGGCCGTGGGATCTCTTGCTCTCTCGCTTTAACTCTTCCCGCTCTAACTTATGGTATGTAGTGCCTAATACCTCTGAGTAATATCAACAACGACATTAAATGAAGTCCCAACCTCAATATTTCAAGCCATCTGGGATCTCTAGGAAGGAGAAAGGTCACCAATAAATCTTTAACATTCTCGGAAGGTTCATGGACAAATTCTAGTGCATATCCAGCAATCCTAAAGAATTTAATCTCATATTCTAAAATCCGACAAGCTGCCCTATTCAATAAACTCAAATTGGTGACTCTTTTCATCTCGCTCACTACGCGAAAGTAACTTTTCCACGAATCTAAAAGAAAAAAATCGAACCAAGTTAGCTAATAAGAGAGCGGTCCGCCAATTCAAGGCTGGACCCCTAAAACTGAAAAGTAGAATAATCAACACCATACCGCTCGATATAATCAAGAGCATGAATGATACGCTGACATCATTTTATTTTTTAAAACAATAAATGGGGATTATCTGATGCGTGGCCTAAGAATATCGAAAGGTTCAATCGGGTAATATAATGCAGCTTTCTTGGCATTCAGACCGATCTGTTACCTGGGCTAGCAGACCAGCCAAAACAGCTAGAGGCACGACACATGCTACCTTTGGAACATAAATTACTAGGGCAGCATCACGGACTGGAACAGGAGCTCCCTGAGACCGAAAGTCTCCATCTGCGGCAACCTGATAATCTGCCTAGCGAATAATAGGTTCTTGCGGTATCTGCGTCGCCAAGATTCTCGTATAAGCATCATAGAGAGCTAAGAGAACCACAAGGCCCTGCTCCCTTGCCCATTGCAAGCTCGTGCAGCTAAGGCCTGTGCGACGGGATCGTCATCACGATTCACAACTCTCGGGGCTTGAGTAGCTCTAGTCCCAGGCTAGACTACTTCATCCTGCACTCCTACCGTTTGCTGATTTGTCACACGAGGGTTCACAATTATAACGAACGAATTAACGAAAAATACCTTTGCATCCTAGACCGACGCATGATCAGAAAAGAAGGAAGTGAAACTTCCTAAATACCATCGTAGCCTCTCGTAGGTAAGTACGGACGTCAACGTACCCATTAGCGAGACTCCACTAGACACTGTCTTACTTTGGATAGACTCTAAACCAGGCTCTGAAACCAACTGACACGACCCGAATTCCGGCATGGCCATGCGGGCACCCGAACATTTCCTCTAAACCCGTCGGGCGAACCCTTATCAACTTACTTCGGAAAATAAACATAAATTCAACTCATAAATAAGAAAAAGACACAGAAAAACCACAGACATACTGATACCTCCAAGCTGTAAAAAAAAATTTACAGCTGACTAGCCGACATACTAGTTTTAGGGCTATCCAGACTAGACATCTAAGAGTACAAAGGAAGACAGATACCTCCTGAAGGGAGCAAAATACAACTGAAATAATAAACATAAATCTGGTGGCCATCCGAAATAAAAGCTGGCTCACCCTGACAGTGGAAGTCGTCTTCGCACCTTCACAGCGTGGCGAACTCAATCCTGGAGCGAACCTGCCGAAACGAAATAGATAGACAAGAAACACACAACAAACAAGGGTGAGTCAAAAGGACTCAATAAGTGGGGCATACTAGCCACCTCAAAGAATAGGAAAGCTAGCCAGGGAAAAAAGAAATAGATAAACCAAATTCCTTTTATTTAAATTATGAAAAGGCAGAGCCAGATAATAACTGGAAATCCGTATGGAATCATAAATTCATTAACAACCAGGAACATAAGATAGCTAGACCATATAGGTATCCCGAACATATCAACAATCAGAAATACATCATGTTGCGGCGTTCAACTCGACCCATATATTCATCCTGTTGTGGCGTGCAACCCGATCCATATAGTCATACTGTCGCGACGTGCAACTGGATCCATATATTTATACCGTTGTGGCGTGCAACCCGATCCATATATTTATACCGTTGCAGCGTGCAACCCGATCCCCGCAACCCAGAATACGAGCCAGAAATATATAGGTAAACTGAGATATGTCCACAACATGGTATACATACCGCATACATAAAATACAACATAATATACACAATAATCAGTATACGGTGCAATAAGATGGGATGAATCTGGTACGATGCAATGCAGTCACATATGCCTAATACTTATCTCCGGCGTGGGACTCTTATCGTCTACCAGGAGATATATGCAATAATGACCCTTCATCGGCTCGGGACTCTCATTAACTACCGGGAAGTATATGCAATAATGACGCTTCACCGGCTCGGAACTCTCATCGATTATCGGGAAGTATATGCAATAATGACCCTTCACCGGCTTGGGACTCTCATCGATTACCGGTTAGTATATGCAATAATGACCCTTCACCGGCTCGGGACTCTCATCGATTACCAGAAAGTATATGCAATGCTCAAAACCAGAGTATAATACTCATATGCTCAATGCAATACCAACAACAGGGCATAACATATAATATACAATATAAATTCAAAGCTAAGGCGTAATGAGTACGCCTATCGGCAGCTTTACACGTAAGGAACACGTGGTAGAAAATCCACAAGGCCAAATGCATCCAAAGAAATGGATATAATCACTTACCTTGTTACAAAGTTAGCACAGCTACTCAAAACCTGCTTTGTCCTTTGGATTCATTGCCAAACAATCCCACTGTGTTCAATAAGCTGAAAAATATATCACATAAGGCTAAAGGCTTCATTCCTTATGTCTTAGGGCAATCCAGATAGGAACCTGATACCCTATTCGCATACGCAATACGAATGCCAGGCCTATGTACAGGGTTGAAAGTCACATAACCAAACCCTAAACAAATAACATTTATGGGTTGCCCATAACTCGATGAGTGCGAATATATAATCAATTTCATTATCGGGGTCTAATTACCCTTGAAATATCAATTTAACTTGTTAAAACGATGTCTAATATCCCAATTTTTACCGTAAAAATATATATTCAAACACATAATAAGCTGAAATAATGAATTAACATCGTTACCTGGATGATTCGGGGTGAAAATCCTATTTTTTCGGCTCCTTTTCCTTTCCTTTCTCTATTTTTCTGCCTTCTCGTTTTCATATGTAGTTTATTTTGTTTGTTTCTGCTCACTTTATATTGAGCTAATGCACTGCCTTACATTTTGTTTTCCTTTCATTTCTTTTCCTTTTTCCTTTTTCTTTTCTCTTTTCTTTTATATTATTTTCTTTTCTTTCTTTTCGCGACGAAAATTAAAACGAAACTCTACGAAATTCGAAATAATGCCAAATTTCTCGAGTAAGTTATATAAAATATATGTAACACACTTGCTAAGGTGGATCTAAAATCGGACTCCCGAAACTCAATATGCAAAAAAAGTAGAAAAGGTCAAATTATTTAACTTTCGGCATTTTAGCGGAAACTAGCCGGACAACCTCGAAATTCACTTTCGAAAGTTTACACATGTCACAAGTAATCATACGAATCTAACGACGCTTTCAAATTTTGAATCGGAGCTCGTTCGCCAAAATTGAGCTCGAAAACCTCTTTTAATATTTATCGACAATTGAAACTGAAATCTTCTTCTGATACGTACCAAACGAGGTCTGATTTAGCTCAAATTTTACGGAAAGGTCCTAATGGACCTGACAAAGATTTAAAATTATTGGCACGCCCATTAGAGTCCTAACTTCTGAAACGACTACCTAAAGGCGTTTCAATTTAAGCGAGAAGTGACTAAGCACAGAGTTGAATTGCACAATCCACCGAAACTACAAAAGGTAAGTTAACGTATATTGAGATATGTGAATGTAGCACCTATAACATCAAAGTGAAATTAAAATTAGTAATTTCGATTATCCAATGTATAATAACGGCAATGTTACCACAATATTTCAAAGTAAACATTGTTAAAGTAAATTTTCATTAAGACAAAAAAGTCAGAGTTAGTTTCAATTTTTAACTAATCATCATAATAAGAATTAGTCTTAATGTGTAGTATTCAATTCCATATATAATGCTTTAGCAATTGTACGAAGAGAGTAGAAGGGAGAAGCAAAAGAGAAACTGAGAAACACGATGAGAAGAAGATGACTCTTATACTAGAAACAACAGAAGAAAAGACATTTTTTGAAGAACAGCAAGAAGGACAAAGTATTAAAAGAAGCAAAGATACATTAGTAGTAGAAGATGAGGCATTGCAAACTTGAGAAGATGAAGCAGATAGGACTACCAAAGAGAATGATGAAGCTTACATGGAGAGGAGTCCTAGTCCTCATCTTTTGATAAAGTGATTTTATAAAGAAGCGATGCTTCTCATAGGGATTACTTTGCGCCTCATTAGCTGCAACACGCACTTTATACTTTAATTGCATCATATCTCTCATGTGGTGATGACCCTCTCTTCGCATCTCTCCATTGCTTCAAGCAACAAAACAATGGTTTTTATAGTAATACTGCTTGCTTCATGCTTTCTCATTTACTCTTTGATGGTCATGCGGTTTCTGTTGTGACTAAATAGGAATATGAATCTCCTGACTAAGATCATTGGTGGGTTCTATCAACATAATTTTTAGATGCCCTTGTTTGAGAAGTTAAGTGTTTCTTGTCTTGTTTTATCCAATGGTCATAAAAAATTTCAGTAATGGTATGTTGCATATTTTCTTACATATTGATTGTCTTCCTATTCCTCATGGTTGAACCTTTTCTCTGACTTGTAATTTTACCATACCACTTATTTTGATTCAAGGACCTAGCTTTTGGTAAGTTGGACAAGCCCACTCCCCCCTCCCCCCAAAACACCCCCTCCAAAACCCCAAAAGTGATAAAACTTCCATGAGGCAGGGGGACCCAGTGGGAGAGGAGAGAGATATGACTGCACTTGCTTTTATGTGAACTCCCAGAACTTTAATGCCTAATATGTTGGATTGAAGTTTGACTGGACATTGAGTTCAAGAAAATAACGAAAGAAGAAAGTAAGTTTATAAAATGCTCTCAGACACAATTTTCGAAGTAAGTCACTCAAAACCTTTTCCGACACTCTCTTTCCTCATCCCAACTTTCCGTCCTTTCTCCAACAGCCATATAACACCTTTTCCGTCACTCTAACAATAACCAAAACCCTCTTTGACCACCTAAATACCTTTTCCCGACCTCTCTCAAAATCACCAACTCTGGCAAGCCAATCTTTTTCTGACCTCTCTTAAATCTCTTTCCTCAGACCAAGTTACTATGGAGGGCAACAAAATATACTTTGTTGTTGGATTCAAATCTTATGATATTACTAGAAAGGTGTCAAGAGCAGAAACATGGTTCGAGTGGGTGGAGCGCAGCCGTAACTTAATGAGAAGAACAACATTCAGCAAGAAAATTATGGAATGGCTTTGTTTTGTACTTAAGGAGGCATCCAAAGTTAATGGTAACCATGCGAAAAGATGGAAGATGCATGACCACTTCACTGACTTCTTTTGTTCAAGGAATTTCAATAAATTTGGTCGGTATATCAGCATAGTCAATATGCAAGGAAATAGGAGATCTTTCATTATCATCCCAGAAATGGAATTTAATGTAAGATGGAGGGATATATCATTAAAAATTGAAAGATTCATTAATAGAAATACACAACATGTAGTTGCAGTCAGCCCTAGGAACACAGAGGCAGACTTCGCATTTACGGAGGTTGTCAGGAGAAATAAATGGTCAACAAAGGAAACCCATGAAGCTTTGGTGTCAACAAACAACAACCGCACCAACATTTCAGGGGGATCTACGATCTCTGAGAATGATTTACTTGGAAGATGTCTTGTGGGGAAATTTCCAGAATTTCTCCCTGAAATTCCATCTCTTTCAGAGGTGCGGAGATGGACTTCTAGCACATGGAAATCGGCACACGGAGTAAACATTTATGAGATGGAAAATTTCATTTTCTTGTTCGAATTCCCATCCAAGAAAATTGCTGATCATATCCTTAATGGTGAATGGAGATGGAAGCAGGCCAAACTTCAGATGGAATGGTGGTCACCGACGGTGGGTGCGATATCCATAAATTAGATTTTTGAAAGCGTTTGGATCAAAGTCATAAGACTGCTTTTGCACTTATGGTCGCAGAATATCTTCAAGGAAATAGGGAACCTTTGTGGGAGATGGGTGGAAACTGAAGAGGAAATCGAGTTGATAAATCACCTGAAATGGGCAAGATTGAAATTAAAAGGAGATGGGAGTTTGATTTCAAAGATGGTTGAGGTAGAAAAAGATTCCATCTTTTTGATGATTCCGATATGGTGTGAGATGCTAACTAGGGTTTTCTGGTGGAGAAGGAGACAGAGAAAAAATGGTCTGTTGGTCTAAAGGGGCTACTTAAATCCCTCATAGTTGTTTTGATGGGATAGGTCACGTGGGTTGTTCAGAAGATGTGACAACTCTTCAATCTAAAGATTTAAAAAATGAGCAGGTACGTGGCAAACAATCAAATGAGATAATTACAACAAAGGAGCTGTTTTCTGAAATGGGCCTTGAAAACCGTAACTGAAGCTGAAAAGGGCTTAAATATGTCTGACCCAATTTATTTGGACCCATCCCAGTTTATTATTTTAGAAGGATTGGGCCTAAACACTGGACCTATCTACATTGGACCTATCTACACTAAACAAGACCCAATGCTGATGACATAGAAACTTTTTCCCCTGTGTCGATAATTCAGACTCCTAACTCTAAAGACATTGAAAGTCAAGAAAAAGAAGGTGAAAACATGAACCAAGGAGATAACTTGGAAAGCTTACAAGAAGTCAATGATTGTTCATTAATAGCCCTTGAAAAAGATGGCCTAATTACCACCGGCCCATCTGACAACAGTATCATGCAGATGAGCAGAACTCCAGGAAGAGCATGGACAATTGAAGTAGCAGAACCTCTTGCAATTCAATTCTAGGAGGAAGAGGTTGATGAAGAGATGGATGCACCGATCTGGATGCACCAGAATATAATGAAATTAAGCAAAAAATTTGGGATTGAGTTTATGGAGTGTGAAAAAAAATCTTGGGCTCTTTTTATGAAAATCGATAGTAGAATGAAGGCAAATAGGGAAGCAGAATCTCTAATCTGTTTGACACCAAGGTGGAAGGGGGTTCGAGAATTGAAAGGGCTTGCTACTTTTGATGTCAAGTTCAAGAGCAATGGAGCATGAAATAGGGGGAAGAGCATTACCATAATTGACTAATGAATCTGAATATTGTATCCTGGAATGTCAAGGGATTAAATCGCAACTCGAAAAGGAAGACAGTGAAGAGTTTAGTACTGTTAGAAAGTCTAAGTTAGTAAAAGTAGGGTTGTTATTCCCGTCCCACACTGGGAAAACATGTAAACATGTATAGTAGTTATAAATAGGGCTCCTTGTATACACACTCTTCAGAAACATATCAATAATATTTTCTCACAATTTCTCACATGGTAACAAAGCGTTGGTGAAAAAAAAAAGAGAAAAAATTTAGGCAGTCACTGTGCAATTTCCGGTCACTGCCGACGTCGGATTTTCCCTCTAGTGGTGTCGTGCGAATTCTGACACCACCACGAGGATTGTCTCTCTCTTCCAACCAAACCCTAGTAAAAATCTCCGGCAAATACTCAGCCACGCATCCTCACGCGCCGCCTGAAATCCCATCGCCGGCGAGTTTTTTTGACTATGCACTGGCGCGTGTAGCTTTTTCCAGCCAATTTTTCAAGTCAAATCTCTTCCTCTCAGTGTCGCCTGTCCATTCCGAGGCTATACACCTGTTTTTCAACTGTCTCCAGCCACCAGTTTAGGGTTCCGGCCAGATCTTCTTTTCCCGGCAATTTTTTTGCATATCCCCTTCACTGTAGGATACGCCTGAAGTACTGTCTCATACTTTGGTATACGTCTTAAGTCTGTTTGGTACTAGACTTAACTTTCAGAATTTTGGGCAAGTTTCCACCATATTTTAGGCTACAAGCCATACATTCATGTCGCTGCCATTGAAAAATATTCTGGATATTGGTCATATGAAAATGGATTTGGGGAATTTAACGAGTCGGGTGATTTCCTTATCTGCTTATAATGAGTTCCTTAACTAATAAGAGGCTCGCAAGAAGACATTTTTCACAACTGTTGTTCAAACTAGTAATTCCGCAGCTTATGTTTCTCGTTCCGCTAATCTTGAATCTTAGGTCATTGACTCAGGAGCATCATATCATATTTCAGGCAACAAATCAATTTTCTCTTCTATTTTATATTCTCAATCTCTTCTTACTGTCACATTAGCCAATGGTTCACAAACCATGGGAACTAGAGTTTGCCAAGTTATCCTATTTCCCTCCGTTACTCTAAACTCAGTTATTTATGTTCCTGGTTGTCCTTTCAATCTCATATCTATTATTCGCTCGTCTCAATCACATGATTGTTCAATACCATTTCTCAAGAACTCTGTTGTTATACAGGGCTGCAGTACGGGGAGGATTATAGGTACTGGATGTGAGTCAAATGGACTTTATTATCTTAATCCTTTAAGCACACCCACAACATGTTTTGTTAAAGACTCTCCTGAATTGCTTCATAGACGACTGGGATATCCCAATTTGTCTAAACTCCAGAAAATGGTTCCTGGGTTGTCTCATCTTTCTACCTTAAATTGTAAGTCATGTCAGCTCGGTAAGCATACTCGTTCCCCGTTTCCTCGACGTCCTGAAAATCGAGCAGAGTCTCCGTTCACTTTAGTTCATTCTGATGTTTGGGGTCCTAGTCGGGTTAGTTCTATCTTGGAGTTCCGCTACTTTGTTAGTTTCATTGATGATTATTCTAGATGCACTCGGATATTCTTAATGAAAAATCGGTCTGAGTTATTTTCAATTCTTCAGTCTTTCTTTGTTGAAGTTCAAAATCAATTTGGGGTTCCTATTCGCACATTCCGTAGTGATAATGCACCTGAATATTTATCTTCTCTTTTTCAACAATTCATGAAGTCTCATGGGATGATTCATCAAACATATTTTCCTTACACATCTCAACAAGATGGGGTAGCTGAAAGAAAGAATAGACATCTCTTTGAAACTGCTCGTACGTTACTCATACAATCTCATATTCTGTTGCGTTTTTGGGGGGATGCAGTACTCACATCATGCTATCTTATTAATTGTATGCCTTCTTCAACTATCCAGAATCAAGTACCATATTCTATTTTTTTCCCCCTAATCACCTTTGTTCCCTATTCCACCTCGTGTCTTTGGGAGCACATGTTTTGTCCATAATCTTGTTTCAGGAAAGACAAGCTAGCTCCTCGTGCTCTCAAGTGTGTCTTCCTTGGTTATTCTCGAGTTCAAAAGGGATATCGTTGCTATTCACCTGATCTTTGTCAATATCTTATGTCAGCAGATGTTATTTTTTTTAGAGTCAACCTTACTTTGCACCTTCTTCTGACTATTCCAATATCTCTGAAGTCTTACCTGTGCCAACTTTTGAGGAATCTACCGTAGCTCCAACTACTCTTGTTCCCCTAGAGGTGCTCCTCCTGCAGTTGTTCCTACTGTAGTTCCTTCTCCTGCAGTTGCCCCTCCTGCAGTTGTTCCTACTGTAGTTCCTCCTACTGTAGTTACCCCTTCTGCAGTTGTTCCTCCTGTACCTCCTGCAGTTACTACTACTGCTCCAAAGCCACCACTTCTGAATTATCATCGCCGTCCACGTCCAGCATCAGGTCCTGATAATTCACGTCCTGTAAAAGAATCTTCACCTACTGCAGACCCGTCTCCTCTTAGTCTACCGATTGCACTTCGAAAAGATACTCGATCCACCGCAAATTCTAAGCTATCATCGCCTGTCATCGCCTGTCAGGCCTTTATGTCGTCTTTGTCAACTATTTCTATACCTAAGTCTACAGGTGAACGACTCTCTCATTCTGGATGGCGACAGGCTATGATTGATGAGATGTCTGCTCTACGTGCTAGTGGTACTTGGGAGCTTGTTCCTCTTCCTCCAGGTATACTGTTAGTTGTCGATGGGTTTATGCAGTCAAAGTGGGTCCAGTCGGCCAAATTGATAGACTTAAAGCTTGCCTGGTTGCAAAAGGCTATACTCAGATATTTGTGCTTGATTACAATGACACTTTCTCTCCTGTTGCTAAAATAGCATCAGTTTGTCTTTTTCAATCCATTGCGGATGTCCGTCATTGGCCTCTCTATCAGCTGGATATTAAGAATGCTTTTCTCCATGGTGATCTTAAAGAGAAAGTTTATATGGAGCAACCACCTGGTTTTGTTACTCAGGGAGAGTCTCGTGGTCTTGTATGTCGGTTGCGTCGGTCACTCTATGGTTTAAAACAATCTCCTCGAGCCTGGTTTGGTAAGTTTAGTACAGTTGTTCAGAAGTTTGGCATGACTCCAAGTAAAGCTGATTACTCTGTCTTTTATCGACATTCTGCTCCAAATCTATGCATTTATTTAGTGGTCTATGTTGATGATATTGTTATTACTGGCAATGATCATAATGGTATCAGTAGATTGAAGCAGCATCTTTTTAGGCACTTTCAGTCTAAGGATCTAGGCAGGCTGAAGTACTTTCTGGGTATTGAGGATGCTCAGTCTAAGTCAGGTATTATTATATCACAAAGGAAGTATGCCTTAGACATTCTTAAAGAGACCTGAATGAAAGGTTGTAGACATGTTGATACTCTTATGGATCCGAATGCTAAGCTTATGCCAGGACAGGGGGAGCCTCTTAGTGATCCTGCGAGATACAGGCGGCTGGTTGGTAAGTTAAACTACCTCACGGTGACTCGATTTGACATTTCTTTTCCTGTGAGTGTGGTAAGTCAATTTATGGACTCTCCGTGTAATAGTCACTGGGATGCAGTTGTTCCCATTCTTCGATATATTAAATCAGCTCCCGGCAAAGGATTGCTCTTCGAGGATCGAGGTGATGAACGAATTGTTGGATATACAGATGCTGATTGGGCAGGGTGTCCCTATGATAGACGTTCTACTTCTGGTTATTGTGTTCTTGTAGGAGCTAATTTAGTATCTTGGAAAAGCAAGAAACAAAATATGGTTGCCCGATCTAGTGCAGAAGCAGAATATCGTGTAATGGTTATAGCTACTTGCGAATAATTTGGGTCAAGCAGTTACTCAGAGAGTTGAAGTTTGGAGAATTCAATCGTATGGAACTTGCGTGTGATAATCAATCTGCTCTTCAAATTGCGTCTAATCCAGTGTTTCATGAGAGGGCTAAGCACATTGAGATTGACTGTCACTTTGTTAGAGAGAAGATATTTTTGGGGGATATTGTTACAAAATTTATGAAGTCATATGATCAGCGGGCAGATATTTTTACTAAGTCCCTTACTGGTCCATGTATTGGTTATATTTATAACAAGCTCGGCACATATAACTTGTATGCACCAGCTTGAGGGGGAGTGTTAGAGAGTCTAAGTCAGTAAAAGTAGGGTTGTTATTCCCGTCCCACACTCGGAAAACATGTAAAAATGTATGTAGTTATAAATAGGGCTCCTAGTACACACATTAGAGATGTATCAATAATATTTTCTCACAATTTCTCACAAGTACATATGTGGAAAGCAGACATTTATTGCTTTTAAGAAACTAAACTAGAAGGAAAGATGGGAAATTTAGTGAAACGATTATGGACCAACAGATGGGTGAATTATGCTCAACTGGAGGCTAGTGGAACTAGAGGGGGCATTTTAATCATGTGGGATAAGAGAGTTTGGGAAGGTGAAGTAATCAGCACTGGTTCCTACACTCGAACTTGCAAATTTTCAAGCACAACACAGAATTTGGTATGTCAATTAACTGGAGTATATAGGCCAACTTGCAGAAAGGAGAGGGAAGGGATGTGGTGGGAAATTGGTTCTACAATAGGTTTATGTGTTGGCCCATGGGTGCTTTGTGGGGACTTTAACACAGTCAGGTTCCCCTTAGAAAAGAAAAACTGCAACAGGTTCAGTAGATCTATGGAAGAATTTTTAGAATTTATAGAGGATATGGACTTAGTTGATCTCTAACTAATTGGGGGTAAATATACTTGGCACAAAGGGGAGAGACATGTAACTTCATCAAGGTTGGACAGGTTCTTTTTTTCAGTTGAATGGGATGATATTTTCAGGAATATTAAGCAATCAATACTACCTCGACACACCTCAGATCATGCACCAATAACCTTATAATGTGGAAGTTGGGGAAAATCAAAGTCTTACTTCAAGTTTGAAAATTGGTGGTTAGAAACCGATGAATTCGTGGAAAGAGTTAAAAGTTGGTGGATTGCTTTTATGTTTGAAGGCATGCCTGACTTTATTTTTGCTTGCAGACTGAAAGCTTTGAAAAGTAAATTGAAAGAATAGAATATGCACAATCATGAAAATTTGGAATTACAGAAGAATAATATCTTGAATCAAATCACTAACCTAGATGCTATTCATGTGCAAAGGATTCTTACAGAAGATGAAATTCTACAGAAAGCTTCCTTATCTAAGGAGTTTGAAGAAGTGGTTAAAAATAAAGAGATAGCATGGAGGAAAAGGTCTCGAGCATTATAGTTGAAACAAGGTGATAGGAATACAAAATTCTTTCAGAAGATTGCCAACGCTCACAAAAGATACAACAACATAGATCAAATGATGATAGATGGAGAGATTATGGATAATCCAAAGATAATAAAGAACGAGATAATTACATTTTATCAAAGTATTTATTCCAAAACAGAATCTTGGAGGCCCGAGTGCAGCTTGAGAGATTGTCCTATGATTTCAGTAGAAGAAAGCCAACAATTGCAGGCTCCATTCGAAGAACAGGAAGTGCTCAATTGCATCAAACTCTGTGCCATTGACAAAGCCCCCGGCCGGATGGACATACTATGGGCTTTTTCACTACTTGCTGGGATATCATAGCTACAATTTAGAATTTTCATTCTCGGGGGAGGTTCGAGAAGAGTTTTAATGCCACCTATGTGGCTTTAATTCCTAAAAAGATCGGTGCCAATGAGCTGAGAGATTTTCGACCTATCAGTTTGATAGGTAGTATTTATAAAATTATTTCAAATTTTCTAACTGATAGGCTCAAAAATGTTGTATATAAGTTGGTGGATTCCCACCAGATGGCCTTTATCAAAGGAAGGCAGATAATGGATGCTATCCTGGCTGTAAATGAAAGTGTGGATGCCAGGATGAAGGAAAGGAAGACTGGAATCCTTTGTAAACTTGACATTGAAAAAGAATTTGATCATGTGAATTGGAAATTCCTATTAGGAGTGCTTCATAGGATAGGTTTTGGCAGGAGTTGGTCAACTGGATCAAATTCTGCATTAGCACCGTAAAGTTCTCTATTTTGATAAATGGTTAACCTGAAGGTTCTTTTCCATCTCACTGAGGTTTAAGACAAGGTGACGCCTTGTCTCCTTTTTTGTTCATCATAGCTATGGAAGGGTCAAATGATATGTTGAAAACTGCACAATCTAACAACTGGATAAGGGGATTTAAGGTGTCAAGTAGCACTACTGGTAGACTGGAGATTACTCATTTGCAATATGCAGATGACACCCTCATATTTTGTGATGTTGTGGCTAGATTGAATCTTTCGCAATGGAAATGCACTCTTCCCCCAACTTTCCAAAGGAACAATTAATGTACTTGAGGGTGATCCTAGTTCTTTTTGAAGCCACATCTGGTCTGCATATAAATTGGAGAAAGAGTCAACTTTACCCTGTAAATGAGGTGGTAGGGATGCAAAGCCTAGCAGGAATTCTTGGTGGTGAAGTGGGATCACTAGCTTCTACATACCTTGGAATGCCATTGGGAGCTAAAAGTAAATCAAAAGATATCTGGAATGGTATTTTGGAGAGATGTGAGAAGAAGTTAACAAGGTGGAAGAGCCAATACTTATCATTGGGCGGAAGACTAACCCTGATAAATAGTGTAATTGATGCATTACCTACTTACATGATGACTCTATTCCTTATACCTGCTAGTGTCAAAAAGAAAATTGATGGCTTGAGGAGGAGTTTTCTTTGGCAAGGGAATAAGGAGAAAAGAGGTTTTCACCTTGTCAAGTGGAGAACTCTAACAAACAGTAAAAAAAGGGAAGGCTAAGGATCAAAAACTTGAGAAAGCAAAATCATAGTCTGCTTATGAAATGGCTTTGGAGATACTCCGAGGAGGGTCAATCTTTGTGAAAAGAAGTCATACAGGAGATATACAGCAATGAAGATCCTCGGACAACAAAAGCGGTTACCTCTCCTTGTGGGGTATGCCTGTGGAAGTCCATTAGGAATCTGTGGCCCAACCTCAAAAAAAGAGTTAATATGAAAGTTGGTAATAGAATGAAAACTTCCTTTTGGGGAGAAAATTGGCTTCGTAATGGTTCTATGAAGCAAATATTTCCAGATATCTTCAATCTAAAAAACCAACAAGAGGCAACCATAGGTGAAGTTTGGTCCAACCAAGGGTGGAGTTTTACCTTCAGAAGATCGATGAATGACTGGGAAATAGACAGACTGACAGAATTTTACAAAGCATTAGAGCAGTTCAAGGGGCTAAACAATTCTGAAAACAGATTTAGGTGGCAGGAGCATCGTAGTGGAAAGTTCACTGTCAAAGTTGCAAACTTAGCATTGAATCAAGTGAACACTCAGGTAAGTTATTGGCCTTGGAAACATATTTGAAAAGTAAGTTCCATATAAGGTAGCTTGTTTCACCTGGCTGGTGGCAAAAGAAGCTGTTTTAACCCAAGACAATCTGATAAAAAGGGGAATCCAATTGTATTCAAGATGTTACCTTTGTAGGAAGGAAATTGAGACAATCAACCATCTTTTTTGCACGGTTCAGTTATGGAGGATATTCATTAGTTTGAGGGGTATTAGTTGGGTTATGCCGAGGAAAGTAACTAAAGTCCTTGAATGCTGGAACAGTGATGGAAGACAGTCAAGCCATAAAGAGAGATGGAAAATTGTCCCGGCTAGTATCTGGTGGACAATTTGGAAAGAGAGGAACTCAAGATGCTTCGAAAATCTATGCGTCTCTATCCAGAAAATCAAGATGAACTGTTTATTGTAGTTTTACTTTTGGTGCAAGCAGGAAAGTCTAGAGGATATAGACTCCCTTTTTGATGTAATAGAAGCCCTGTGAGATGAACTAAGGCTGGTCTCCTTCACTCTGTAATTATGGTGGTGGCACAAACTTTGTGCAGCCGACTTTTATATATATATATATATATATAAAATATGTTACAATCTCCAAAAAAAAAAAATATGTTGTATTGAGAAGTTATCTATTTTTTGATGTCGACAATGAAATTATCTGTTGTTTTTAAATGAACTCCCAGTACTTTAATGCCTTTTGTATTTGATTGGAAAGTGAACCATTTTATGATGTATATCTTCAATAGATTATCTGTTTTTTCTGCGGTGAAATTTATGGTAGTTTATCATGTGACATGTGACAAGTATATCTCGGATAGTGGCTAGAGCTCTCTTTGCTAGGCAAATCAGGTGTGAGCAAGTTTCTGGAGCAAATATATAGATTTGAAGACCATAAACGAAACTTGGATACACTAGGGCTAAAGGTACTGGTGTTCACGTTGAACTACTCTTTGGCCATATTTACTCAATATGGTCAGAAGTAGGAGCAAGAGGGAAGAAAATCATGTTAGTGACTCAGCACAAAAGTTTTCAGCTGGTGTTCCTTGTGATGGCATCTTTTCACCATCAGAGTTGTGGATATGCCTTTGATTCGGCTAATAGTCAAGAAAATATAGTTTCTTAGATAGAAACTTAACTTTTTTTGAACTGTAAATACAAATGTGGGATCGCCGAAGATGTCCACATATTCCTATTCATATGTCCATAACCCCATTTGAATTCTACGCTATCTGGTTGGAGATTGGAAGCTTATTTAAGCTTAGTAATCTAAGCATATCTGAGGGTTTTGATTGGATATTCGTGTGGTTGGAGTGTACTAGACCCAGGTTTGTTGGTGAAATGAAAGAGCATTTTGGTATTGATCCATCATCTGTCTAAAGTAATAGTGCAGTTTATATATTGAGCTTTTTTATATTGGTCGTTAATTTTTATCGGCTTGAGTGCTTTCCGCTCCTCAATTCCTCTTCATAAAAAGAGCCAGGAGATGAGGTTGCTTTTTCCATTTGATTGATTGTAATCTGGTAAGATTCGATACAAAGATCATTATAAGATTAAATTCAGTAGATTTTGAAGAAAAAAAAACATGAAATCTACACTGTTGATTTGAATAAGCGAGGAAAATTAGGAAAGAACTGTTTGAACTGGTTGTCAAATAGTAAAGCTTTCTTATTTACTTGTGGCGGGTAATAGACATGCTCACTCCAAAAAATTCTGAATCCAAGCAAAAGAAAGAATAAACGTAATAACTATATTCATTTTCTCATCAACCCCCTCCATACCCCTCCCGAGAAGAATGGGCCAAAAGACCCTCTCAAGTCTTTAATTAATAAAAGGGGACGCGCGTGGAGCGTCGAATAACGCGCGCGTTTAACATTAAATCATGGGCCATATTAGAAACAACAAAACTTGCGGGGCTTGATTAAAAACCTTTTGGACTGAATTAGCAATCCCAAAAACTTTTAATCAAAAGGTGGGAAAACGAACCGAACGGACTGAGTGCAATGATTTAAAACATCGAACCCCAAAAAATCTTCTCTTACACTCTTCACAGTTCTCAAGTTCGTCTCTTCTACAGTAACTCTAAACATCATCGTCGCCGACCATAAACATTTTTCCGGTAACATCTATAGGTAAATTTTGAACAATATTGATGTTTTTCAAGTGAATCGGGTTTTTTCTTTGCTATTTTGCTATTTTGAAAAAACTATGATTTTTACGCCTTTTTACAGTACTGAGAAAGTTCTTGTGAAAATCTTTGTTTTTGTTGATTTTTTCGTCAAATAGTGCTATGTTCTTGTACAAATAGTGAAGTTTTGCATGTTTATGTTATATTACTATGTTAAGAGCATACTCCTTCGAAGACTGAAACATTGTGAGACAGTGTTCTAAACGTGTGATACGATGTTTGAAGTTGGTGATGTATTTTAGATGATTTTTGTTAAAATAAATTAGGGGTTTTAAAAATAAATAGGCTAAAGGTTGAAAAAATGTTGTACGCATACTCCTTCGCAGAGTCAAACGTCGTGGGACAGTGTTCTAAACGTGTGATGGGATGTTTGAAGTTGGTGATGCATTTTAGATGGTTTTTGTTAAAATAAATTAGGGTTTTATAAAATAAATATGCTAAAGGTTGAAAAAATGTACATATAGTCAAGATGCATGTTTATGTTTGTGCATGCATGTTTAAAGTTCTAAAACATTTGAGACAGTGCTCCGACCGTGCGAGAGGATGATAACGTTTAATGATGACTCTACTTGCATGCTTGTACATCTTTAATTGATGAATGTACTTGTGATTTGCAGCTACAATGGCTTATAAGCGGGGAATTAAGAGGAAGGAGACTACTCCTCCTAGTAAACAGCCTCCTATGAAGAGGAGACTAATATTGGAGGACGAAGAGGAGGGGTCCCTAGACTATGATGTAAATGTTGGGCCACAGCTGCCGGAAGATGGTAATCTATCAGAAGAAATAGAAGCGCTGTTTGGTGATGATGACTGGGATGAAGATGGAAACAAAAAAGAGAGCCTTTTAAATGTGGAAGAAGAAGAGGAGGTGGGAAGGTTGGTAAATAATCTTGCAGGGGAATTTGAAGGAGTTGAAAATGTAGAAGAAGTAGATGATGTACATGAAGTTATAGAGATAGTAGATGTTCAAGCTGGTGAAGGAGGTAGGAATGGTAGGGAAGAAGAAGAGGGTGAGAGATGCGAAGGAGAACGTCAGTTCGTAGACGACGTGGGAGCTGATTCTGCAGAGCCACCTAGAGAGGTATAGTTGAGAACATACATAAAGTTGTTCGTCACTTTACAGTAGAATGTTCAATATTTTTTATGTGATTTGAGAACACTCGCGTGCATGATCAGATCAATCTTAACTATGTTCGAAGTATTTTATTGTAGTTCTTGGAACATCTCAAGGGATGTTTCATGCATCTGATATTATGTTCTTACTACCCTGGTGATTCCTTAAACTAACAAATTTCAAAACATTGTGCAGCCTGAGTTCGTGCAGCCTGAGTACGTCACCAGTGTCATTCCACCAATGGTGCTGAAGACTTACTTGGATGAGCATGAGCATTTTCAATCCAAGATAACTGTCCGCTCGTCGCTTATTGGACGAATGCGTGAGTTCAGGATTGTGCTGCGTACAAGTGGTTTGTATGACAAGTTCAAAAACAGTATCTTTGGCCATTTCTTGGACTTGCCGGAGGAGCCATCGTTTCCAACCAGGTTGGTGCACAATATTCTGCTAAGAAGAGTTTTGTGCAATAAAGAAAAAGAAGCTTGGTTCAATTTCAATGGAGTGCCTGTTCGTTTTGGCCTCCAAGAGTTTGCTTTGATGACAAAACTGAGATGCCAAGCCTATCCAAGTGTCCAATGGGAGGCTGCGATCAAAGAGAGGGGCAGGGAGATGTGGGAGTATATCTCAACGGCGTGGGAGGATGGGAAAGCAAGAGCAGTAACTGCTTCCCGGTTGCTGAGTTTGATAGAAAATGAGGAAGTTCCTGAACGGTACAAGTTTGGGCTTGCCATGGCTTGGTTTGTTCACTCAATATTGTGCGCCAAGGACAAAAAAGCTGGTATTGAGGAATTACTGGTCTGTCTTGCATACCTTCCTAATGAATTTGCCAAGTATCCTTGGGGGCGGAAAAGCTTCGAGCTGACCATTGAGTACCTGACGAAGCCCATGGCTGATCGTGCAGCTAGCAAGGCCAAGGACGGGCCAAATTACAATCTTTATGGGTTTCCTTGGGCATTTGTGGGTTGGGTATTTGAAGCAATACCTTCGCTTCGTCCCAGGGATTTTCCCAAGGAGAGGAGCATGCCAAGGATGCACAGGTGGATCACTGAAAAGAATGAAAGAGACTCCCTAAGGCTGTTTGAGAATGTTGCAAAGCCTGTAAGTACTTTACCTACAATTTTCTAAATGTTGGAACATCTGCAATGTCGTTATAATCATTGCTGTTAATGTTAAGAACATCTTTTCAGATGTTCGATCACGACAGATATGATGTTTCATTTTTAATGGTGTTAAATGTCGAACAGTAATAATGATGTTCTGAACACTCTTTTATGGTATGTAGGTGGTGCACCCTTTTATTGACCCTATCGATGCAGAGAGGGAAGATGAAACTTTTCAGAATATTGAGCCGTTTGTTGATGGGGCCGACGAGGTAATTGATCACCTTGTTGTGATGTTGGAGGGGGCCAGCTCGATCGTTGGTGGTGATCGAGTGACAGTTTTTAGGAATTGCCCCAGGACCCCTCCAAGAGAGGTAATTGATGAAGGAAAGGTTGGTGAAGAATTTGTTAGTGGAGGTGTTGGCAGATGTGAAACAGAAGTTGGTGATGAGATTGGTGGTAGGGCTGGTCGTTTTACTGGTGGGCTTTTTAGTGGTAGGGGTTTGTTCGAAGTTGGAGAAAGCTCTAGGAGGAGAGAACAGGAGAATGTGGAGCCTAGTGTCTGCAGTTGCAAGTGTCACGACTGCCTTCAATGGCGACAGGGACTGGATCAGAAGCTTGATGCGATCCAGCTGTCCCTTGCTAATTTAGTAGCGTCATCGTCAAAGAAGAAGCAGCAGCAGCAGCGACCAAAGAGGAATATTTTGTTGTCCAGGATGCTCCAGGCAAAGAAGAACAAAGGAAAGAAGAAAATGACTGCTGCCAGAATGGCAAGGTTAGTAAAACATCCAATTAGAATCGTTGAACATAAAAGGGACGTTCTTCTATTAAATTTATAAAAAAATTTCAAACATTTATATTTTGTTTTTTTGGAAATTTAGAGAGAGAGCTCAAGTCAGGCTCCAAAATCTCGGGAGATTGCCAGTGACACTGTACAAGGCACTCGACATTCACAAGAAAGCTGAATTTGACGCTTTCATGGAGGAGAAGAAGGAACAAAAGACTGCCTTCCTGTGTCACGAGTTTAATTACTTGGATTTTCTGGACTTTCTGGACGTGAAAGAGTGGATGTGGGATAGCGTAAGTGCATCTCTTTACTTCTATTGTTTTGTTAGTGTTTGGTTTTTATCGAAGAACGCACATTTGTTTCTCCGTTCGGAACCTGATGGTCCTATGTTCGTTGAACATTCGACTTGCTGGTCCAAACATATAATAGTATGTGTCGGCATAGTTTTATTCACAACTTCTAATTTGTTTTATTCTGCAGTTTATGGATGAGTATCTGGCCTTGATGCGTGTGAGGCATAAGGCTTACCCCCGGCATTATGATAGCTCTGATCTCATCCTCGATCTTTCATTCTTGACCAACATGTGCGTTCGATACGCTGCGGCTGAAGAGGAGGCAAGGGGGTTTGATGTCGGCCTTGACAAATACCTAGCAGCATATAAGTTTGAGGATACATTCCTTGATTATGCCAGAGGTAAGTCTCCATATCCGGGTGGAAGGAAGTGGGATGGTGTGAAAAGACTCTTTGCCGTGTATAACATTGAAAGCACGCATTATGTTACATGCGTCTTTTATTTAGAGGAGGCAAGGATCGATGTCTACGACTGCAACATTGGGGTGTACAATGAAGACCGCTTTGATTCAATAATGGGGCCAATTATGTACATGTTCCCAGTATACATCCGGCAGTCGGGGAAATTCAACCACCTCCCTCCTGAAATCCAATCTATGGAAATGTGGCCGTACGAGCGCATCCAAGGCCTTCCAAGGAATTTGACTGGTACTGCATGTGGAGCGTATGCCATCATGTTCCTCGAACAGAAGTCGTTTGGTAGAAAAACGGTTATACATGGATTAACAATACATGGATTAGTAATGCAGGGATTAATAATACAGGGATTAATAATGCATGGATTGTTTTTAGTCACGTGTTTGGTGTATTGTATTATAACTTAAACTTTTCTTTGGTATAAAACTGTATAAAGTTTTGTTTCCAATTATACCCTTGAATTCTTATCCATATATTAAAAACAAGGATTTGATGGTGGGTATTTTTGTCATTTCATGGTTTATCCATGTATTAGTAAATATGGTATTACTAATACCATATATATCTTGGTATTAAGTTATACCATATTTGGTGTACTAAATAATACATGGATTACTAATACTTCATTGATTTTTACTACCAAACAAGAGCTAAAACTTAATACATGGATTAAGTTAGTCAATACCTTATACCAAACGAACTCTTGCTATCCAACACCCCGATGGAAGATCTTTGTGACAATGTGATAGAAGACTGTCTAGTTAAATTTGCTGTGGACATATTCCATGGCAAATTAGTCCCTTAGTATGGGTTGTAAAATTTGGATAATTATGTTTTTGTTTTTGATGGGTGTAATATATGGATGATTACCCATTTTTGATGCGTATATATGGCAAATGATGACTATTGTTTTGCATTACACTGAACATCGAGTTTACATTATTAGAACATCTGTATTATGATAAGATTGACTTAAAAATATTAAAAATTATAGACTATAGGAACAGCATTAGTTATTTTCGGAACATTATTTTGTACGTTCAAATAGTTTTTAGCTTAATGGTTATTTGATGTTCAATATCTAGTAAATAGGGAAACAACAACAGATGTTCTAAACATTAAAGTTACTTTATACATTGATAATCAAGAACCAGGCGATTCAGCGCTTTACAAAAGTATGCTAATTATATTAGCATTTAAGACATTACTTAATAAACAGTCATATTAACATCCTGGTCAATAATATGCGTTTTCACTTCAACGCGATGCAGTCCTTTCTTGATTCAAGGTTGCTATCTGGAGCATGTTCTTTATCCTCTTTATTTCTTTCAACATCTTTTTGACGTCCCTATTGTAGTATTCGAAGAATTCCTCAAATTTGAACTTCCAACCCCAAACTTCAGCACGAAGTTGTTCCAAAATATCATTTGCACGTTCTTGTCGTTCTGCAGATGTGTTTCGACTTTTTCTTCCTCCTATTAGCTTGGCTGATCCTCTTCCCGGTTTTTCTTCTTTTTGCTTGGCTGATCCTCTTCCCTTTCTTCCTTCTTTTTGCATGGCTGACCCTCTTCCCGTTTTTCCTTCGTTTTGCTTGGCTTCACTTCTTCCCGTTCTTCCTTCGTTTTGTTTGGCTGACCCTCTTCCCGTTCTTCCTTCTTTTTGCTTGGCTTCACCTCTTCCTTCTTGTTTCAAGGTTGCTCCCTTTGTCGTTTTTGGTACTCTTGACGTGGATGCTCTTGTATTTGTTGCTCCTGTTCTTGCAGCAGTAGCAACTATTGAGGAGGAAGGTCGGCGAACCATTTTTATTTTTGGCTGAAGATTATAGGTTGTAGTGGTATAGAGTTTTTTGAATTTGAATGGTTTGATCGAGTATTTATAGGAGAAAAATAGGTAACCGACTTAAGTGTGTTTTATCCAAAACACTAGCCGTTATATATTTTTTTAAATTTTTGAAGTGACGCTTCGTTGCTTTGCTTCAGATTTGAATTAAAGGGGATAGCCGTTAAGTGTATAATGATGAGTAGTTTAAAAAATACCAATAGTCGTAATAGTCTACTGGAAGGCTATAAATAATTTTCAAACATGAAGATCAATTTGAATTATAAACGTCAAAAACCAATAGACTAATGGAACGAGTATATGATGATTCGTATCGCCATGAAGATGTTCTGACTTCCGCGGGAAGGATTAGGAACCCCTGGTCACAGTTAAAACACGTGTACTAACCCCAACCATTCAATGCGAATATGCGCCTCTTTAAATCATCACATATGCAACCGAAAAGGCACCAAGCCTTCTATAAATGTTAAATGTCTGCACAACAACAACAAGGCGAAACAAAAACAATGTCTCGCAGAGTAAGGCAACCAAGAGCACCAGAACATGATAGTGGAGTTCCAAGTACTAGTAGGTTCACTGAAATCGATCATGTCCGTGAAGATATCGCAGATCTGACCTCAGATGTTGATCAGTTTGCAGTATATATAGGAAATGTGGAGGATCAAGTGGAGCGATTAAGAATTAGGTTCGATGAATTCCGTGAGGATATCAATCTTATTAAGCGTATGCTTCGTGGTATTCAAGCTGCACTCGAGATTGACCCCCAAAACTACTCTTCACCACCACGGCCTCCAGCGGAACGCATGTGAAATGAAGAACTATTTCAAGTGTAGTCATTTAAGAAGATTTTCTATATGACTTGAATGTCGTGTTTAGAACTGTTGTCCTTTAATTTTCAGTACAATCTAGCATGTTTTGAATATTTATGAATGTTGTTTTGCATTACACTGAACATCCCGTTTGCAGTATTAGAACATCCGTATGATGATAAATTTGATTTATACACTACAAAAATAATAGAAATTTGGAACGCCATTGATAAATGCTCGAAACATTAACTTAAACGTTCAAATAAACAGCAACTGGTATCAAATAAACCTAGCTACAATGAAACCCAAAAAAGCTGCCCAAGACAATAAGAAATACAACTTCCACCGTTGCAATTTAGCCTTTAACTTGCTGATCTTCAATAAATTTGTAGTATTACAAGCCCCTAATTTGTCAACTTCCTTCAGCAAATTGGCCCTTTCTTCACAAACTTCATCAAGTGAAATTTTCAACTTGTTTAAAACCAATGTAGTAGGCTGGGGATACTCCTCGTCACACCATTCCCAAAATCCGCAATTGCTACTACCCTTACGGGGACACTTGCAAAATTTTCGTCCAGCATTCGACTGTGTGCAGGTAAGCCACACCAACATTGACGATTTTGAGAGGAGCTGTGAGAACAAGTTGATCCTTGATGAGACATGGTTGAGTTAAGAAGAAGACGAGGTAAAGGGGGTCCCTAGGGATAACTTATAACAATAATGGGAAAAGACCTAATTAATTGAATGGTTGGGGTTATTCCACGTGTTATAAGATAATAGAACGGGTTGGGATTAATGTAAGTTGTGTGGAGCAGGTCGCTCCACGTACATAAAATTCCAAAGATTGATGCAAAAACATCTAATTTAAGTTACGAACGTTGGTTTATATGTTCAGTTCATAGTAGGTGCCTAATTTAATATGTAGTGTTCCAACCTTTAATATGGTTGTAATAAGAAACTATATAACATGAAAAGATTAATAAGTCTTTATATTTGAGGTTAAGTCATCATTATATAGATTATCCATTAGTTAGAACAACATCTAATGAAATACTCAATAACTTAGTAAGTGTTTCATTTCATATAACTAAGTAATCGCTTTCAATAGATATAAATGAGTATACTCTAGTAGAACTTTTATGAGTAAACACTTCCAATAGACATACTATTGATGTAGTCGCCTTAAATACACATAATATTGAGTAATCTCTTTGAATATACATAAAATTCCAAAGATTGATGCAAAAACATCTAATTTAAGTTACGAACGTTGGTTTATATGTTCAGTTCATAGTAGGTGCCTAATTTAATATGTAGTGTTCCAACCTTTAATATGGTTGTAATAAGAAACTATATAACATGAAAAGATTAATAAGTCTTTATATTTGAGGTTAAGTCATCATTATATAGATTATCCATTAGTTAGAACAACATCTAATGAAATACTCAATAACTTAGTAAGTGTTTCATTTGATATAACTAAGTAATCGCTTTCAATAGATATAAATGAGTATACTCTAGTAGAACTTTTATGAGTAAACACTTCCAATAGACATACTATTGATGTAGTCACCTTAAATACACATAATATTGAGTATTACAATCAATACTTGTATGATTTGAAGTCTTAGTTGTTGTAGATACACGAAGAATGCCTGTAATTGAGCTACACATAGATTGCAAGATCAGCAAATAGATTAATAATGTGTCTATCTAGTGATATAACGTCCAATCTATGCTACAATTCGTTATAATACACTTCTTAATGTTTAAAATTGTTAATTGATCTAGAATCAACCCTACACTCCTTATCCAAACAACCTAATAATTACATTTTGGTATAATTAACGACATATATTTTGGTTTACTTACACATAGCATGTTTTGGAATCTTACTAAACTACTAAATCATTGTTTATGCATTTTAAATGATCCTTATATTAGTATTTATCAACTAATCCTCAACGGTACAAAAACAACATCAGTATGAAGATCCAGAACAGACTTGCGACGTTCAAGAATGTTCCAAAAAAGGTTCAGAACATGAGAATGAATGTTCTCTAAATATTAGGAATTTTTGCTGTTTGGGGTTAGGGTTAGGGTTATGTTTTGGGGTTCAGGGTTAGGGTTAGGGTTAGGGTTTAAACATCATTTATTATGTTTTGAACGTGCAAAAGGTACTTTTTATTTTGAGCAAACGAGTTTCATTTTAAACACGTGTACTAATTGATTATTATGTTTGGCACGTTCAGAAGAACGTTCTAATATCTCAAAAAAGAAATGTACACCAGCCCCGGGCTCGATTTTATACAAAAATGGGACGCGCGTGGAAATCGGAACAAAAAAAAAGGTGGGGCCTTAATGGCAATTATGACAACCCCAAAAGTGAAGTTTTAATTAAAAATGCGGCTGATCAGTCTTATCAATTCAATCATTTCAAACATCGAACACCCGCCCCTTTCTTCTCTTACACACTTCTCGAGTCTTCTTCTTGAGTCTTCTATTTCGTCGCCGGCCATCTACATAATGTTCTCCGGCAACATCTAAAGGTAAATTTTGTACTATATTGATGTTTTCAAGTGAATCGGGGTTTATTGTTTTGCTATTTGGCTATTTCGATAAAGCTAGGGTTTTTACCCCTTCTTTCTGGTTCTGGACTGAAATTCTCGTGAAAATCTCTGCTTTTTGTTGATTTTTTCGTCAAATCTCCCAAAACAGTGCTGTGTACTGTTGTTGTTGTTGTACAAATAGCGGCTTTTGCATGTTTGTGTTAATAACGATTTTAAGGCCAAACTCCTTCTGCTATGTCAAACATCTTCATACTGTACTCTGAACTTTTGTTAGCATGTTTCAACTTGCTGATGCATTTTAGATGGGAGTTGTTAAAATATGTGCTAGCATGTTTACATTAATAACGATTTCAAACATCTTCATACGGTGCTTGGAACGTGGTTTAGAATGTTTCAAGTTGCTGATGAAGTTTAGGCGTTCACTTACGTAGTGGAAGTATTATCAACTTAACACATAATCTGATAATTTTCATTCATACTTAAGGAATCAAAATACATGTACAAAAGTATTTGACAAAATGCTTGACAAAAGTACTAGATATAATGCTTAGACAAAAGTACTAGTACTAGATATAATGCTTATATAAAAGTTCTAGTTGTCAGCATTGGGAGAATTTGGAGGAGTAGCAAACTGCTCCGGATTCATCCCTTGATGGATAAGGAGTCCCAAAAGCATTCTTTCAATACGCTCCCAGCGCTGAACTAACACTTGCCTCATGCTCCATACATCAGCAGATAAGCGGTCCACAGAATGGTTGATTGCAGTGATGTCAGTTTGTATACCGGCAATGTCCCAGGCGATGTTTCCATAATGTTCGTTATGGTCAGGTTCGTCGGCTGGGGCATAGTGGCCATTAGCGACAACTTCATTTTGGTTATTTTCCATTTGTGTCTGTTGTCTATGAAGAAATTTTGCTAATTCAAGTAGGAGGATAATTGTGTGTATGGAGGGACAAGGAAATGTTTGTATTTATAGATGATAAAAAACATAAAAAACACCAAAAGGCGTGATATGAACATTGAAAAGACGTTCACTACTCTCTAGGTGATGTATCTGGATTAATTAATGCCTTTTCGTATGCAGGTTTTGGGGGATGCTTGCACGAGGCAACCCTTCGCTTGATCAATCAGCATGACTATTGCATTACACTGAACATCCCGTTTGCAGTATTAGAACATCTGTATGATGATCAATTTGAATTATATACTACAAAAATGATAGGAATTTGGAACGCCATTGATAAATGCTCGGAACATTAAGTTAAACGTTCAAATATAAAAATATATAAAATTGTCAAAATTAAAATTCAAAAATCAACACTTTGAGTTTGGGAGGATTGTCCACTATCCACTCGTTTCGGGCAAGTAGTTTTTTTGTGGCCTGACCTTTTGCAGATGCTGCATTTGTTTCTCCTACTTGAAAATACTTCACCAACTGATGGTATCCGCTTTTTCCTTCGTCTACCCTTACCCACGTCGATGAAAGGAGGCAATATTCGTCTCTCAAGCAGCTCAGGAGGAACATTCCAAAATTCTTCCGGCGGAACAGCATTGATCGGTTCTGCATAGGCAAGCATATATGACTCTAACTTGTAATATGCAGAAGTGAAGTCATAGACGCACGCTCCATAGTCTTCTGGACGCAGCATTCTGATAGCTGCCATAGCATGTTTACAGGGTATTAAGTCAATTTGATACTCTCTGCACGTACAAGTTCTGTTGAGTAAATCGACTTCTGCTCCCTGGCCTGGACTGATGATGGTGAAACAATACGTACCTTTTCGACTAATTGCGAGCTTACCCCCTTCCTCCAGGTTGAATCTTATTTTTCCTTCAATTGAAGGGACGCATATGGTTGAAACCTCGAGGAACTCCGTAGCTCTCACATGGAATTTTTCGCCAAATGTACGATTGATATGATTTAATAGGGCAACGATAGGATATTCTCTTTCATCCCTCAGCATTGCATTTGTGGACTCAGTAATGTTCGAGGTCATCACTGCAAATCTGAAATTGTAACAAACAAACAAAGACCTTAATGCTAAATACGTCTAATCCAAGTGCGAACATTAAGCATGCGATCAGAACATCAATAATTACGTCATACACATCATTTGTACTATTGTGAACGTCAATTAGAATGTTCTCGGCTTAATTGACATGTAAATATAGAACATTCCAACGCAACGTTCAGAACATTTGGTATGAATGTTCATAGTCGTGTACCTGTGCCCAGGGAAAAAGCATCTGCTCCATTTATGGAACCCCACGTCATCTTGAAGATATCTGGCAACCCTTGGATCGTTGTCTTCGATTTGCTTAAAGTGCGTTCTGAAATCCTCCACACGATATGCATCTGCTGCCAAGTAATAGGACCCCAGGTGGTCTCCAAACTGAAACTTTGTACGGATATTTTCAGCAAGGTGCCTCGTGCAAACTCCGTAGTGAGCTTGGGGAAACCACTTGGCAACTGATTTTGCTATGCTTTTATGCCTGTCTGAAATGACGCTCAACTCATCATTGTACTGGGCTATGTCAACCAATTGTTCGAAAAAAAAATCATAGGAAGCATCACATTCTTTGTCCACAACGCAGAATGCAACAGGGAATATGTGCTTCTCTGCATCCTGGGCAACGGCAGACAACAACACACCGCCGTACTTGCCTGACAAATGAGTCCCATCAATAGCAAGGACTTTCCTCATATACAGAAAACCCCTAATCCAAGATCCGTAAGATATAAAAAAATACTTAAACCTCCCACAACTATCAAGCTTCAAAGCTGTCTTGCTTCCAATATTTTGGGACCTTACCATATAACTGTATGCCTCTAAAATTTCATAGCTGTGTTCATGTGTCCCTCTTGCTATTACCTTTGCAATCTCACATCCCTTCAAACTTTTCCAATAACTAATGTTGCATCCCAATTCTCTGTTGAATGCAACCCTGATGTCTTTTGGTGTTATTCCTTTCCCCTCAATGTACCTATCTTTCATGTATTCACCAACAACATCAGCTGTGGCATGTTTATGGTGGCTTTGCAGGTGCTGCACACCGCAAGTGTGCTCGCCATTGTAGATTGTAATATAAAATGTATCACTACTATGATACCTCAATGCTCGAAGCCACCACTTGCAATTTGCATCAACACATCGGGCATAAAACAACCTTTTTAGTATTCTTAACAGCTTTGAAAGAAAAAGGCTTCCTCACTGCAGCAAGCCTCAACTTCACCACTAATTCTCGCTTGTTCTTGAAAGTCATACCCTTTACAAAACCTGTGCCGTCTTTTCCAAAAAAATCGTTGCGGCTGCTCAATGATGGTGCTCTTTCTGAAGGATTACCAACTACTTCTCCACCTTCTTCACCTTCTTCGTCTGCCTCTCCACCTTGTTTTAATTCATCTTCATCCATCTCAACATGCATATCTTGTTCATTCGAACTTGAAATTCCTTCAGGCCTTGGAATCACACTAACCCTTAGTGTTGCCCTAGCCCCAGCTGGGTCTACATCAGCCATATAAAGCTGAACATCATCATCAGACCTAATTTTAGATGGAGCAGTCTTTTGCTTTGCGGCAACACTCAGCATATATGAAATGCAAAGATCCCTAGGATCATCACTTACCCCCCAACTGCGTATGATTTTGTCGACAAGTTCATCATATGTAATATTCCTACTCACAAGGATAGGTCTTGTCTCTTTCACCTTAGGAATCCAAGCATAGCATTTCGAACGCTCAACCCATTCGCCGAGAAAATCAACTCCTAGTAGTATGTTGTCCCCCATTACTTTAACGATATCTGCAAGGTAGGATAAACATTCATCAAATGTGGTCCAGGTAGCAAAGGATACTGGAACATCGAAAAACAGATCCGAACATGCCCAAGGATGTTTAAGAATACAATCATACTGATGTGAAACATCGATACATCAGTTCCGACCATCTACAAAAATGTTCCAACATTATGAATAGCATTTACTGAACATGCTGTAAGATTATTCGGGCAACCAAAATTATGTTCCGTAAGTCTGACTAGCACAATAGGAACATCAAAAGGATTATCCTGAGCATCTAATACAATGTTCCATAATTGTGACTACGTTGTACGAGTATTTGTAGAACAATCTTTATAATATTGCGATCGTCACGGTAAGATGTTTCAAAACAGCAACATACTGGTTTAAAAGGATTTTTACAAAAATTAGAATAGTAGAGATTAGCAAGACGGAGATTTACACTTACAGGAGATATGGGAGTTGTCAAGCTTTCCAGTTTGAAGTAATGCCCAGCGTTAAAAGTAATGCCAACCAGAAATTGTTATTCAAAGAATTGCAGCGTATTTTTCCCAAATTAATTATTAAATTAGAGTCAATAATACCTCTAATTAACCGAAATGGATTTTAGATCTGACAATATTTTCCGTTTGGGAGAGGTTGAATGCAAGAATAATAGCGAAAACGAATGGAGATTGAAGAAAGCAGATGCGCAGCTATGGTGTTTCAGGTCGGGAGGGAGAAGAGAAGAGAGGAGAGAGAGAGAGAGAGAGAGAAAGGAGGGAATAAACGGAGGGAAAAATATTTCCCTAATTTGGCAAATTTTATTTTTTATATACGTGAGGACCAAAGTGTAAGAAATGAAACTTTGGGGTGAAGGGGAGTTGAGGAAAGTTATGTTTAAGAGCATTAATTAGATGTGTCCCTTTTATTACATTGATTAAGACTTTGTCCCTTTTACCTATTTTATTACATTGACTAAACTAGAAGGAAAGATGGGAAATTTAGTGAAACGATTATGGACCAACAGATGGGTGAATTATGCTCAACTGGAGGCTAGTGGAACTAGAGGGGGCATTTTAATCATGTGGGATAAGAGAGTTTGGGAAGGTGAAGTAATCAGCACTGGTTCCTACACTCGAACTTGCAAATTTTCAAGCACAACACAGAATTTGGTATGTCAATTAACTGGAGTATATAGGCCAACTTGCAGAAAGGAGAGGGAAGGGATGTGGTGGGAAATTGGTTCTACAATAGGTTTATGTGTTGGCCCATGGGTGCTTTGTGGGGACTTTAACACAGTCAGGTTCCCCTTAGAAAAGAAAAACTGCAACAGGTTCAGTAGATCTATGGAAGAATTTTTAGAATTTATAGAGGATATGGACTTAGTTGATCTCTAACTAATTGGGGGTAAATATACTTGGCACAAAGGGGAGAGACATGTAACTTCATCAAGGTTGGACAGGTTCTTTTTTTCAGTTGAATGGGATGATATTTTCAGGAATATTAAGCAATCAATACTACCTCGACACACCTCAGATCATGCACCAATAACCTTATAATGTGGAAGTTGGGGAAAATCAAAGTCTTACTTCAAGTTTGAAAATTGGTGGTTAGAAACCGATGAATTCGTGGAAAGAGTTAAAAGTTGGTGGATTGCTTTTATGTTTGAAGGCATGCCTGACTTTATTTTTGCTTGCAGACTGAAAGCTTTGAAAAGTAAATTGAAAGAATAGAATATGCACAATCATGAAAATTTGGAATTACAGAAGAATAATATCTTGAATCAAATCACTAACCTAGATGCTATTCATGTGCAAAGGATTCTTACAGAAGATGAAATTCTACAGAAAGCTTCCTTATCTAAGGAGTTTGAAGAAGTGGTTAAAAATAAAGAGATAGCATGGAGGAAAAGGTCTCGAGCATTATAGTTGAAACAAGGTGATAGGAATACAAAATTCTTTCAGAAGATTGCCAACGCTCACAAAAGATACAACAACATAGATCAAATGATGATAGATTGAGAGATTATGGATAATCCAAAGATAATAAAGAACGAGATAATTACATTTTATCAAAGTATTTATTCCAAAACAGAATCTTGGAGGCCCGAGTGCAGCTTGAGAGATTGTCCTATGATTTCAGTAGAAGAAAGCCAACAATTGCAGGCTCCATTCGAAGAACAGGAAGTGCTCAATTGCATCAAACTCTGTGCCATTGACAAAGCCCCCGGCCGGATGGACATACTATGGGCTTTTTCACTACTTGCTGGGATATCATAGCTACAATTTAGAATTTTCATTCTCGGGGGAGGTTCGAGAAGAGTTTTAATGCCACCTATGTGGCTTTAATTCCTAAAAAGATCGGTGCCAATGAGCTGAGAGATTTTCGACCTATCAGTTTGATAGGTAGTATTTATAAAATTATTTCAAATTTTCTAACTGATAGGCTCAAAAATGTTGTATATAAGTTGGTGGATTTCCACCAGATGGCCTTTATCAAAGGAAGGCAGATAATGGATGCTATCCTGGTTGTAAATGAAAGTGTAGATGCCAGGATGAAGGAAAGGAAGCCTGGAATCCTTTGTAAACTTGACATTGAAAAAGAATTTGATCATGTGAATTGGAAATTCCTATTAGGAGTGCTTCATAGGATAGGTTTTGGCAGGAGTTGGTCAACTGGATCAAATTCTGCATTAGCACCGTAAAGTTCTCTATTTTGATAAATGGTTAACCTGAAGGTTCTTTTCCATCTCACTGAGGTTTAAGACAAGGTGACGCCTTGTCTCCTTTTTTGTTCATCATAGCTATGGAAGGGTCAAATGATATGTTGAAAACTGCACAATCTAACAACTGGATAAGGGGATTTAAGGTGTCAAGTAGCACTACTGGTAGACTGGAGATTACTCATTTGCAATATGCAGATGACACCCTCATATTTTGTGATGTTGTGGCTAGATTGAATCTTTCGCAATGGAAATGCACTCTTCCCCCAACTTTCCAAAGGAACAATTAATGTACTTGAGGGTGATCCTAGTTCTTTTTGAAGCCACATCTGGTCTGCATATAAATTGGAGAAAGAGTCAACTTTACCCTGTAAATGAGGTGGTAGGGATGCAAAGCCTAGCAGGAATTCTTGGTGGTGAAGTGGGATCACTAGCTTCTACATACCTTGGAATGCCATTGGGAGCTAAAAGTAAATCAAAAGATATCTGGAATGGTATTTTGGAGAGATGTGAGAAGAAGTTAACAAGGTGGAAGAGCCAATACTTATCATTGGGCGGAAGACTAACCCTGATAAATAGTGTAATTGATGCATTACCTACTTACATGATGACTCTATTCCTTATACCTGCTAGTGTCAAAAAGAAAATTGATGGCTTGAGGAGGAGTTTTCTTTGGCAAGGGAATAAGGAGAAAAGAGGTTTTCACCTTGTCAAGTGGAGAACTCTAACAAACAGTAAAAAAAGGGAAGGCTAAGGATCAAAAACTTGAGAAAGCAAAATCATAGTCTGCTTATGAAATGGCTTTGGAGATACTCCGAGGAGGGTCAATCTTTGTGAAAAGAAGTCATACAGGAGATATACAGCAATGAAGATCCTCGGACAACAAAAGCGGTTACCTCTCCTTGTGGGGTATGCCTGTGGAAGTCCATTAGGAATCTGTGGCCCAACCTCAAAAAAAGAGTTAATATGAAAGTTGGTAATAGAATGAAAACTTCCTTTTGGGGAGAAAATTGGCTTCGTAATGGTTCTATGAAGCAAATATTTCCAGATATCTTCAATCTAAAAAACCAACAAGAGGCAACCATAGGTGAAGTTTGGTCCAACCAAGGGTGGAGTTTTACCTTCAGAAGATCGATGAATGACTGGGAAATAGACAGACTGACAGAATTTTACAAAGCATTAGAGCAGTTCAAGGGGCTAAACAATTCTGAAAACAGATTTAGGTGGCAGGAGCATCGTAGTGGAAAGTTCACTGTCAAAGTTGCAAACTTAGCATTGAATCAAGTGAACACTCAGGTAAGTTATTGGCCTTGGAAACATATTTGAAAAGTAAAAGTTCCATATAAGGTAGCTTGTTTCACCTGGCTGGTGGCAAAAGAAGCTGTTTTAACCCAAGACAATCTGATAAAAAGGGGAATCCAATTGTATTCAAGATGTTACCTTTGTAGGAAGGAAATTGAGACAATCAACCATCTTTTTTGCACGGTTCAGTTATGGAGGATATTCATTAGTTTGAGGGGTATTAGTTGGGTTATGCCGAGGAAAGTAACTAAAGTCCTTGAATGCTGGAACAGTGATGGAAGACAGTCAAGCCATAAAGAGAGATGGAAAATTGTCCCGGCTAGTATCTGGTGGACAATTTGGAAAGAGAGGAACTCAAGATGCTTCGAAAATCTATGCGTCTCTATCCAGAAAATCAAGATGAACTGTTTATTGTAGTTTTACTTTTGGTGCAAGCAGGAAAGTCTAGAGGATATAGACTCCCTTTTTGATGTAATAGAAGCCCTGTGAGATGAACTAAGGCTGGTCGCCTTCACTCTGTAATTATGGTGGTGGCACAAACTTTGTGCAGCCGACTTTTATATATATATATAAAATATATATAAAATATATATATATATAAAATATGTTACAATCTCCAAAAAAAAAAAAAATATGTTGTATTGAGAAGTTATCTATTTTTTGATGTCGACAATGAAATTATCTGTTGTTTTTAAATGAACTCCCAGTACTTTAATGCCTTTTGTATTTGATTGGAAAGTGAACCATTTTATGATGTATATCTTCAATAGATTATCTGTTTTTTCTGCGGTGAAATTTATGGTAGTTTATCATGTGACATGTGACAAGTATATCTCGGATAGTGGCTAGAGCTCTCTTTGCTAGGCAAATCAGGTGTGAGCAAGTTTCTGGAGCAAATATATAGATTTGAAGACCATAAACGAAACTTGGATACACTAGGGCTAAAGGTACTGGTGTTCACGTTGAACTACTCTTCGGCCATATTTACTCAATATGGTCAGAAGTAGGAGCAAGAGGGAAGAAAATCATGTTAGTGACTCAGCACAAAAGTTTTCAGCTGGTGTTCCTTGTGATGGCATCTTTTCACCATCAGAGTTGTGGATATGCCTTTGATTCGGCTAATAGTCAAGAAAATATAGTTTCTTAGATAGAAACTTAATTTTTTTTTGAACTGTAAATGCAAATGTGGGATCGCCGAAGATGTCCACATATTCCTATTCATATGTCCATAACCCCATTTGAATTCTACGCTATCTGGTTGGAGATTGGAAGCTTATTTAAGCTTAGTAATCTAAGCATATCTGAGGGTTTTGATTGGATATTCGTGTGTTTGGAGTGTACTAGACCCAGGTTTGTTGGTGAAATGAAAGAGCATTTTGGTATTGATCCATCATCTGTCTAAAGTAATAGTGCAGTTTATATATTGAGCTTTTTTATATTGGTCGTTAATTTTTATCGGCTTGAGTGCTTTCCGCTCCTCAATTCCTCTTCATAAAAAGAGCCAGGAGATGAGGTTGCTTTTTCCATTTGATTGATTGTAATCTGGTAAGATTCGATACAAAGATCATTATAAGATTAAATTCAGTAGATTTTGAAGAAAAAAAAACATGAAATCTACACTGTTGATTTGAATAAGCAAGGAAAATTAGGAAAGAACTGTTTGAACTGGTTGTCAAATAGTAAAGCTTTCTTATTTACTTGTGGCGGGTAATAGACATGCTCACTCCAAAAAATTCTGAATCCAAGCAAAAGAAAGAATAAACGTAATAACTATATTCATTTTCTCATCAACCCCCTCCATACCCCTCCCCCATCCTCAAAACTGGACATGAAAGCTTCCTTTTATGATCACTTTTAACAAGCTATTTGGAGTCAAATTTGTTGATTCTGGGATACGAAGCTATCAAATGGACTACATATCAAGCCCTTTTGTTTCATTTTTTTTGGTCTTTAGGGAGCAAAAACTTGACTTTATTAAACTAAGGCTTGTGCTAGGTGCTTACCTTTTCTAGTTGAGTCGGAAAGTTCAACCTCAATAGCTCAACTTTTATTCCACTTTTGAACTAAGATGTACATAGATAGAGAAGCTTCTTTCATCCCATGACAGGAAATTGCTCAAGTACGTACTGGTTTTAGTTCAAGTGAGTTGAGCTATGATCGTTAGTCAAAACCTACTTGATCTAATATGTATTGACGCGAACAAACTGTGTCGATTTAGATCTGAACATGCAACTTTTGGTTAACTTGTTTTTGACCTATCCAGTCTTCATCTAATCTGTCTATAAAGAACATTACTATTAAAATGTAGGCAGAATAGCCAAATTGACACCTCTACTTGAGCAGTTTTGTCATGTCCATGCTTGTGCTTACGGGTGTGTAATTTAAACGCCCCCTACTCCTCCAAAAGTAAATTTTTAAATACCTTTGTGCCTTATGTGGCTAGGTGTATAGTGCACTCGCCTCCACGTCGGCTTCCACATCAATAAATGTGCCACGCAAGCAAGACACATCAGCATACATAAAATAACACCCCAAGGCCTAATTGACAAATTATTTACCATTTTCTCTTTTTTCCAACTTTCTCTTCTCCTATTGATCTTACCATTTCAATCCTCAACGCCCTAAATTGATCTTCATCAAAGCTTGTTGTCATTTTCACAAGTAAATTGATTTAATCCTAATTTTAAATTTTTGTAATGCTATATTTATTTATTTCAGTTTAGTTTGAAAAAATTAGGCTTTTTTTGTTAATCGAGAATTGGGGTTTGTTTGAAGTTAGGAATTTTTACTCTAAATTTTCAAAATTAGTGAAGAATATGTTGTTTTGTGGTCTATTTCTAAAAGGTTTATTTTTTAGGGAATTTTTTTTTTGGGGGGAGGGGGGGGGGTGAAGGGAGGGGACCGAAGAATCTTAAAAGTTTTTTGCATAAATAATTAGTGCTTGTGGATTTATTTATTGTGTATGGATAACATACCGTTAATGTTAGAAAAATAAAGAAAGAGAAGAAGAAATGAACAAAAAAGAGCTTGGAGCCTTCAAAAATAGTGAATTGAACTTGTGGGAAAGAAAGATCTTTAAAAAGTCAAAAAATAGATGCTAGAGGTTGTTTCCTTTGATTCACGCATCTAAAAGGCGTGCGTTCATGCTCCAATGCCAACTAAGCTTCAACTTTGCTACATAAGGTATGGAGGTGTTTAAAAAATTAGTATTTGGACGAGTGGAGGTGTTTAAGTGACACACTCGTAAGTACAGATATGGACATGATAAAACCGTTCGAGTATAGGTATCATTTTGGCTATTCTACCTAAAATGTATACTCTAGTTAACTCTGAAATAACCATGTAAGTTTTAGATATCTACCAAAGCCAAAACTTGCAATTATTAAGTTGAGCATTTGAAGTGTACCATCAAGGGCCATCTCAACATATCTATAAGATGAGTCGAGCTCTGAAGTGCTCAAATCTACATTACATTGATGTCACCAAGGCTATCCTTTGCTTGATGGACCCTTACCTCGAGTAACGATCTACAGTACATATATTTTTTGACATCTAACATATTTTCATTATTGCTGTGACAAACACTGAATTACATGACGTCACATACGGCACTCATGATAAAATTTGCTTAGGCAACTACCATGTGTTAACCTGGAGATATGTAATGATGACAAACTAAAGAAAAGTTGGAATTAACTTATAATTTCGGTTCCAAGACACCAATGACAAGATGAACCCAATTTAAAATTTAACTAGATTTTAAATTTTGGGCTTATTACAAGATATTACCCCCTTAACCTCAAAATTATAAGAAAATATCGATATTATACTATTTTACAAAATATACCAATATTTTATTTATTCCAAATATACAAATTCCATTAAAACTATACAAAAGTAGGGATGTACCCCCTCCCACTCCCACTGGTCCAGTCACCGTGTCGCCGCCAGCGGCTGATTTTTTTTAAAAAAATCTGAAAAAAGATAAAAATGCATAAACATACAAAATACACTTTCATATTTAAAAAGGAGTAGATTTAATCTTTGAAAATACAAAAGAACTAGAACATACAAAATATACACTCATATACATTACATATACAGACATACAAAGAATTATGGACATACATGACATACACATATACATAAACACTATAGTGTAATAAAAAATATACAAATAGACGTAGAAAAAATATTTTAAAAAATATATACTTGAAATACACATACATAATTATACAAAAAATATAAAAAAATGCAACTAGATATTCAAAAAGATTTTAAATATATTTATGCACCAAGACATACATATACACATAAATATAAAAGTTATACATGTATATACACATATAAAATAAAAAACAAAAGGGGGGGAGCAGATCGCTGCTGGCCGCCAGAGAGTAGTAGCGGTGATCGCCGGAGGAAGGAGATCTGGAGCAGCAATGTTGCTACTCCGGAGAAGAAGCAGCAATCAGAGAACAGAGTAGTGGTAGCAGCAGATCATCGGTGGTGGACGGCGAAGACAGATCTGATCGCCATAGAAGATTTAGGCGGGCCGGTGGGTGGATGGAGGAGAAAGAGAGGAAGAGAGGAAGAAATTAGGATTTTGTGTTAGAGAGGAGGAAAATGAAAAATAGTATATGTAGGATAATAAGTGAAAAATATTGTTATATATTTTAATTTGTCTGAAAGTATCGGTAAAATATGTAATTAAGCTATTTAGATTGTCTTCTAACGTAGGGTTGATTACATAATGGAAGCCCATATGAAGTTATTTGCTTTTTGTAGCCACAATATTAAATTAATATTAGCTAATAAAAATACAAGTAATAATCATTAGCTAATATTTATTTTCTTAAATAAGATATCTATCAATCTTGAGAGATAAGTGATCATCGTTATTATAGGAAAACAACAAACTTCATCTCTCTCCAATAATTAATGGCATTATTTTAGGGTTAATGTATTTATGGATAATCCTATTTTCCTTAATAATTTTGGACTCAGTCTTGCATATTTTAATTTCATGCATACGTTAATAGAAAATGAATATGAAAAATTAAATTAATCTATACTAAATTAATATATTAATATATACTAAAATGAATACGGAATAAATATTAAATTAATATATAGTGAATAACTATTGGATACATAATATGATAAAAATATTAAGTAAATAAATATTACAAACACAGTATGTTAAAATATTAAGTGATTAGTATGTAAAAATAAAATAATAAATCGTGAATATTGGATAGGTACATAATAAATATAAAAACCAATATGCTATAATATTGGGTAAATAAACGTTGAATACATAGTATATATATTGAGTATACATAAATTTATTTTATTAATTACAAATGAACTAATACAACTTATATATCTAAAGAATACTTAGTATATAAAATAAAACATACTTAAAAGTAATGAAAAATAAGATACAAATTAACTAATAGAATATATTAAATAGTGAGTTTGATATGAAAAAGTAAACAAATAAATCTGCCCACGTAATCTGCTCACATTCCTATCTTTAATTGGCATTTCAAATCTTTTTTGGATTAGCTATAATTATTTCCTATAATTAAGGGATAAATATGTAATGGTTAATAATTTATAAAATAAGTCGAACGGCTAGAGATAGTAAAGGAGGAGAAAGTGGGTTTAGGAACAGGAATTAAGTGCTATCAATATGCATATCGGGTAATTTTTCCTTTTTATTAAGGAATTTTTACAAATATATACAAACCTATACTCCTAAATTATAAAAAAATATCAATATTTTACAAAGGCAGAATTAGTTGACAGCTCCCTAAACTTACCCACAAAAGTCACTCAATTCCCTAAACCCCTGTACCTCGTAGCTCCATGGGCCTATTCATATTTGTGTCATCCAAGTACAAAATGCTTACATGGCACAAATTGTGTCTTCATGCAATATTGGGCGCGTGAGGCATGGCTTTTTATGGTGACATGACTTTGCAACGATAAAAAACGGCCATATTTCATTTTCCTTATATAAACGGTCTTTCATACTTAATTTTTGCACAATTTTGATGCATACCATTCCTCTTCAACATTAGGCATTTTTTACATGTTTATTTGCATAAATTCTTCTATTAATGGCTAACTATGAAAATATATATTGTTTATGCCGTGTTGTTGCAAAGGTGGCTACATCTTGGACACAAGCTAATCCGAGAAGAAAGTTCTACACTTGCCAACTTGGTCAAGGACGAGGTGGATGTAATTTTTTTATGTGGTATGACCATGAAATGTCCCTGCAAGCAAAAAGAGTTATTTGGGGGTCTTTTGAACAAGGTGAAGAAATATGAAGAAGAGAGTATCCGGGCTAGACTAGGTATTTCAAATAGGTTCTTTCTATTGTTATCATACACATAGTATCTAAATGTGTTATGTAGTGTGCCTTAGTACTACTTTTGTAAAATCTGCAATTTTTGATATTGATATATACAAAAGATTTCCAACAGTTGGTTACACATATCACAAAACACAATCAAAAGGTACCCAAAAATGGGTTTCACATTGTCTTACTAGGTTAACACTATCAAAAGGTGTCTATTTCACAATGTCTTACTAGGTTAACACTACCAAAAGGTGCCTATTTCACATTATCTTAATAAGCATACACAACCAAATATAACATGAATTGTTCCAGCAAGCTTAAAAATGACACAAGTTTAACTGCCTGAGACCCTTGAAGCTGTAGTACTTGTTTGCTTTCTTGTAGCTTGAGCCTTAGAGTCTCTCATTTGTTGAAGTTGTGCAGTTGATATTGCCTTTTTATCCTTCTATTTGAGGATTGCTGGTTTGAAACCAAGATCAAGGTTGGTACCAGCTGCACTTTTAAGATATTTCCCACGCATAACAACCTTTACAGATGCAGTACCAGGCTGAAACAAATCAAATGCTTACAGTTTAAAACCAGATCATATGAAACAAAGTATAGCTTGATGGTGCAAATTTAACTTACATTGAGGACTGTTCTTAATGTCTTAGGATCAATGAATATTTCATATCCTATCTGTTTTGGTCTTTTGTTGTCACCTCTAATACTGGAGGTTTTAGCAGCTGCCTCAGATACATCACCACTTCCTCTTCCCTTTTTTTTCTGCAGCAGTTGTACCAGCTCTAACACTGCTACTTTCAGCAGATGGCTCAGAAACACTAGCCAATCTCTTGCATTTTTTGTTTTTGCAGCAGCACTACCAGCTCTAGCACTGCTGGTTTCAGCAGCTGGTTCAGAAAATCCAACACAATATCTTCCCTTTTTTGTTTTAGCAGCAGCAGTACCAGCTCTAACACTACTGGTTCCAGCACGTACTTCAGACACACCACCAATACCTCTTCCATTTTTGGTCCCAGCAGCAGTAACAGTACTACCTCTAACACTGGTGGTTTCACCAAGTATTTCACATCCGCTACCTCTTTTGTTACAGCAGCAGCAGTAGCACCCTCCCCTTTCTGGTGGAATAAATGGCTCCCTTCCTCTTCTGATCCTTGTCCCTCTCCCTCTCCCTCTTCCTGTGAATGTTGATGCACCCCTGCTTGGTGCTTGAGCTGTAGAAGTACTTGGAACTACACTTGACTCTTGATGGCTTGCTTGAGTTGGAGAGTTATTAGACCCTTGCTTGCTTGACTCCCCCATTCCACCTTATGAAACAAAAATAAGTGTCAGTAAAACCACCAGTGTTCAAGAAAAAAAAGAGATAAAACAACTTCAAAACTTACCTCTGAAACACACATAGACTAGTTGTGTCCCACCTGATGATATTTAGAACATATCATCTTTACACCCTTTTTAGACATCTTTCCTTACTTTTTTTTTTATTCATCTTTTGACTTTCTTCTGCTCCTTTTAGGTCTTCTTGGCATGATTCTTGGGGTTGGGGCTCAATAACCGTATTAGTAGTAGGAGGCCACATTTTCATGTTAGTGATTGGTTGAATAACAAACTGGTAGGCTTTGAGAAAAGTCTCCCTTCTATACAGATGTTCAACTTCATCTTTTGGGTCTCTGTCAAAGTGGAAAAATGCACACACAGCATGTCTACATGAGATACCTCTCAACAGCCAAAGTCTACATGTGCAAATTTTCTTCTTTAAGTCAAGTGTATGAATATATTTCCCATCTTTCACTTTACAACCACTGTCACCATTCCACAATAACTCACAGTCCCTAGCAGCATCTATATTGTCATCTAAAATCTTCTTAGCCATAGGAGTGATATCCTCAATTTTAGAATCAACAAACTTCCTCATACCTACATGTATTTTCATGATTTTCCTTCTTATATCTTCTAGCATGCTTATTATTGATTTGTGTCTAGCATCTAGTATCCATGAATTAAAAGTCTCACACGTATTATTTTCAACTATATCACACTTAGCATGCTCTTTAAACAAAGCTTTACACCAAAACTCTTTGTTGTATGATAACAAGGACTCATAAAATTCTTTCTTTCCAAGTTTACCTAATTCAGCAAACTCTTTTTATAATTTTACATCAAAAGAAGCCTTGGCACACTTCTAGAATTTCTTTCTCCTTGCTTCACCTCTCCAATTCTTTTACCAGTTTGCCCATATGTGTCTAGCACATATTCTCTGCTCACAATCAGGCAACAAATGTCTGATACTTGATTGAAGACCCTGCCAAAAATTAAAACTGATTACTCATGTAATACTGGTAAAAAAACATATATAACAGAACAGTAAATATGAAAAAATATACCTTCTGCATGTTAGACATGACAGTTAAGCCTTCACGTGTTCCCAGTTCCAGATCTGTTATTAAGTGTTGAATGATCCAACCCCAAGAATCTTTGGTTTCAGTCCCAAGTACATCCCAAACAATGGGATACATTTGTTGATTCACAGTCCTCTTAACAGCCATTAATAGCTCACCTTTACATGCACCTTTGAGGAAACAACCATCAAAGCCTATGATTTTTCTGCATCTTTGCAGCCAACTCTTCTTTAGAGCATCAAAGCACACATAAAAATACATAAACAAATTCTTTCAAGGTTGACATTCCCTATCAGTTTTGACATAATAAGAACTCCCAGGATTAGTGGACTTGATCATTTCAGCATAGTCACAAAGTCTGGCAAATTCTTCATTCCAGTCACCCATGCACTTTTTCAAAACCTTCATCTTAGCCCTATGGAAAACTGATCTACCAACATACATACCAAGCTGCCCCATAACTTTTTTTTGAATTTCAAGTATGGAAATTGAGGGATGGGCTGTGATAGTATCCTCCAATTTATATGCAATGTAATTTTCATTGCGCAATTTATTCTTATTGTGGGTTTCACAGTTATGCACCGGATAATAATTCTTCACCATAAAGTCTCCAGAATCCTTATCTATACTAGCAAACAGTACACTTCACCCTGATCCTAGTCTTATCATTAGGTCTCAAACTAACATGAATCTTGTTCTGGATGGCATAGTCAGCAACAGCTCTTCTAAAACATGCAGCATCATCAAAGACCATGCCAAGCTCAAAAATAGCATACTGGCAGTCAGGATCATACCTAACTTTAGTACTCTTTTTCCTTCTAGGTAAATCAACACCTTTTTGTACATCTACATCAAGCTCATTTTCACTATCCTCATTCCATACATCTGAACTGTCAATGTACTCCTCATCCCCCCAGTTTACCAGCATATTTGGCAGCCTTGTCTTTGCCAATATTCTCAGACCCTTTATCTATCCTAGCCTCCCCTAAACACACATCTTCTGCACCCACTGTTTTTTTCCTAGAAATTTTGCCAGCTTCATCTACAACCTTCTTAGCAGCCTTCCTCTTTCTTCTCTTATCCCTAAAAAACCTCAACTCTTCATCTACATCAGATTCATCTTCATCAGGAATGACATCTAACTCAGTCTCACTACTTGTATACTCGGAATCAGTCCAATCCAGTTCTGAATCATCACCCACCTCCCCTAGCATATCTCCCCTTTCCTCTACCCTGTCCTCTTCTAAGTTAGCAGCCCCAGTACCATCAGTTTCCTCTACCCTGTACTCTTCTAAGTTTGAAGCCTCAATACCATCAGTTTGTGAGTTTATATTACCTGGTGAAATTTCCCTATACCCTTTTGGACAATTATCTTTTAACTGCACACTTTCAGATGGCCCAGGCCCATTATCAACAGACCCACTATCAACTGACCCACTCCTAACTAGCACACTTTCAGCAGGCGTAGGAAGCAAACCAGTTGGTCCACCCTCTACCACAATTGCTTCACTAACTGCATGTTGAACATAAATAACCTAAGTCTTTCACAAGGTCTAAAAGGTGCAAATCAGACTTAATATACACAAATTCTTGGGTTGATGAATCAAAATGGAAAAAAGCTTCCACACTCTCATAACCTAATTCTTTGTGCAGGAACATAGTTCAGCCAATGAAAAGTGGTCTTCATAAATGATAAAACCAAACACATCCTTCTCCCCAACATATTTTGGGACTGAATCCCCAGTAAATAACCCCCTATGGTAAAATCTAGTCACAATATAATCTAACAATGGCATATTACACTACAGGAATTATTAAATTGTCAAAATCCCAACTTTGAAAAAAATCCTAATTTTACCACGTAATTTCAAAAATACTATCGACTTAAACAATTAAATATAAGAACAAGGGAAAAGAGAACTTATTTGTCAAAAGCCCTTATTTCTTGTCCATGAACAGATTGTTGAATTACTTTTGAGAAATCACCATCGAAGGCCTCAAATTCCGTTTAACTGTGCAATATCGTCAACGCACCATGAAAATCAAACGAACAAGATGAAAATTTGATTCAACTTAACAAAAAACTTAACAACTATGGAAGATTTTAAGTGAGGAACTGAAGGGTTTACGATTTGGGAGAAGAAGGATCGCAGTCGGGTTTTTAGGTTGTATAAAATGAAAATGGGGTGTAATTTTTACCTTTTGTGTTATTTAAATCTGATGTGGAATGATATGGATGCATGTTAGACGCGTTTATATACACGCTCCACAACTTTTCAACTCCCAAAACAATTTGTGATTGGATGGCACAAATATGAATAGGTCCAGGAAGCTACGAGGTACAGGGCAAGGTTTAGGGAGCTGAGTGACTTTTTTGGATAAGTTTAGGGAGCTATCAACCAATTCTGCCTTTTACAAATTATAACACATAACAATATTTTTTTAAGCACATTTCACAATAAACAACACATTTCACCTTCATTTTCCTAAATTACAATATATCTCACTTTACACTGATACAACCACCCCCCCACACCGCCACCACCTCCACCCCCACCCCCACCACCCCAGTGCCATCAATAGTGGTGAAAACACCACTGGCGAATTGAAAAAGTAGAAAAGGAACGGGGAGATTGGGATAACGGGAATAGCAACGAGATTCAAGGCATATCTGATGAAACGACCTCGTTTAGTCGTTTCGGAAGTTAGGACTCCGATTGGCGTGTCGATAATTTTAAAAAAAAACTTTGTAATGTCCATTAGGACCTGTCTGTAAAATTTGAGCTAAATCAGACCTCGTTTGGTAGGCATTGGAAGACGCCGTTAGGTTCGTATGATTATTTGTGACTTTTGTGCTTTTTCAAAAGTGAATTTCGAGGTTGTTCGGCTAGCTTCCGCTAAAATGCCGAAAGTTAAATAATTTGACCTTTCACATTCTTCACTACTACAAGTATGTAACAGATCGTTGCTTAATGCTTCTACGTACTTCATTTAACATTTGAGGACGAATGTTCCTAATGCGGGAAGATTGTTACACCCCGTATGTCAAAAGTGACGTATATCATTCTACTGACATGTTAAGAATGATTTAAGTGAGTTTAAAGTCATAATATTACCATATAAGATGTTTATATATTGAATATAAAGTTTGGAAAAATCATATTTAAGTTGCGGAAAAAACCGACTAAGGAATTGCCTTGTAACGTAGCATTTTGAGCAATTAATTTTGTGTATTATATGAGGTCTTTTGGGGACATATCATATACCAAATTGAAGTTCTTGGAGTGTAGTTTTCAAAACTTTTGACGATTTGTTCATACAATATCAGGATAAGAAGATATGAGCATCAGAAGTCAGGCGAGAAAAAGGGACATAAACGCAAAAGATGACTAAAACTGAAATATTTAAAGTATAAAAGGAAAACATGTCTTCCTTTTCGTTATTTCCAGAAAATCAATGATAGAAACAGTGCTTCAATGAAGGGTTAAGCCACTTTTATGATTTTGAAGGAAGGACGCCAATCGTAACTCGAAATTCAAGACAGATTGCGTCAAAACGCTCTACGCGATTAAGGTAACGTTATGCTACCTTCAATTTCATCTATAGATTGAGTTTTAGAATTACTTCAAGTAAAGTATCCAAATGCTGAATTATAACTTGTTCAAGCTTTAGAAGGTATTGAATTCAAGGGAAACAAGGTTTAGAAGCAAGAAGCATCAAAGGTATGTAAGACTAAACCTTTCTTTTGGCAAGGCATGTATCTTTTAGCTTTTGAAGCTTTTCTTAGTTCTAAACTTGGTGTTTCTTGTGAGAAACTTGTATAGTATCAAGGAAACCTTGTATATACTTAATTTGGTACTAAAATCCAAGGTGAAAGACGTCCGAATCAGCAAGACAAAACATTTCAAAATCTGGAAAATTATTTTGATCTTTGAAACAGCTGTTAGTATATTGATCATAACTCCTTGTACAAAATTGATATTAAGATGCTTTAGGAATCCTCAGAATCCTAAGACATATATCTAAAACTTTCATGAAGACCATGAAGCCTATATCTTTAATATACACTCTGACAATTAGGTCGAAATGCAAGACAGTGGTGCTGTCCAGACATTCTATCAGCAGATTTGTTATGTCATCCAGCCGCCTCATCTTGTTATCCATTTAACATGTTTATGTTATCAGTTTATCCGGGTATCCATTCCCGTGTGTAGTATAGTGTTGGTTCTGTTTTTGTGGATCATCCAGTTTCAGGGGAAACTCTGCCGAAAATTTTATGGAAACTCAAAGAGTTGGACAAATTCTGAATTCTAGGTTGTGTCTATAATTCTATCAAGAGTTTTCTTCTCATCCCTTTGAGTCCTTATCTACTGTTGCCACATGTGTTATGCCTCAAACATTCTTATACTTACATTGTGATCATGGTATGTGTGATTTGGAGTCCCCCCATAGAGGCTAGACATTGGACACACAGTCCGGTCACGTGAGTATTAGGTTCCTAACTGGATTGCCCTAAGATGTGAGGAATGAAGCCTTTAGCCTAAATTGATATATTTTTTTGCTTATTGAATAGAGTGGGATCGTTTAGCAAGGAAACCAAAGGATAAAGCGGTTGTTGATTAGCCGTACTAACTTTTAGAAGAGGTAACTCTTTATATCCATTTCTTTGGAGGCACCTAGCCTCGTGGATTTTCTACCACGTGTTCCTTACGTGTGTAGCTGCCGATAGCGTACTCATTACGCCTTATCTTTGGATTTACATTGTATACTATATGTATGTCCTGTTATTGGTATTGCATTGAGGATCTGAGCATGGTACTTTGGCTGTGAGTTGACGTACACTTCCTGGCTGTCGATGAGAGTCCCGCGCCGGTGAAGGGTTATTATTGTATCATATTGCATTCATATGCATTATATTGCATCATATTGAGGGTAGGAGGATTCCGCCCTCGGAGCAGGAGGATTCCGCTCCATTCTATCATATTGAGGGGTAGGAGGATTCCGCCCCAGGAGCAGGAGGATTCCGCTCCAACGCACATATTGAGGGGTAAGAGGATTCCGCCCCAGGAGTAGGAGAATTCCACTCCATTGCATCATATTGAGGGGTAGGAGGATTCCGCCACAGGAGCAGCAGGATTCTGCTCCATTACATCGTATTGAGGGTAGGATGATTCCGCCCTAGGAGCAGGAGGATTCCGCTCCATTGCATCATACTGAAGGCAGGAAGATTCCGCCTTAGGAGCAGGAGGATTCCGCTCTATTTATTTGGCACATGTGACCCTTTGCATCATATTTCATTTCATCTCATTTCATTTCATACCATTATGTAGACTTGTGGTACGTAACTACTGATCTGCTTATATGTGCATTGCTTATTTGTTGATATGTTTCTGGCTCGTATCCCTAGTTGAGTTTATGGTTTCATGCGTGCTTCCGGTTGCTATCTGGCTCTGCCTTTTTATAACTAAAATAAGAGGAATTTGGTTTATCTGTTTCTTCTCCCTGGCTAGCTATCCTATTCTTTTAGGTGGCTAGTCTGCCCCACTCATTGAGTCCTTTTGATTTACCTTTGTTTATTTTTTGTTTCTTGTCTATCTATTTTGTTTCGACAGGTTCGCTCCAGGATTGAGTTCGCCACGTTGTAAAGGAGCAAAGACGACTTCAGCTGTCAGGGTGAGCCAGCTTTTATTCCGGATGGCCACCAGTTTATTGGTTGTTATTTCAGTTGCATTTTGCTCCCTTCATGAGGTATTTGTCTTCTTTTATACTCTTAGATGTCTAGTCTGGATAGCCCTAAACCTAGTATGTTGGGTAGTCAGCTGTAATTTCTTTTGTACGGCTTAGAGGTATCGGTATGTCTGTGATTTCTTTTAAGTCTTGTCCTTATTTGTGAATTGTTATATTTACTTTCCTGATTTAATATGTAAGGGTTCGCCCGACGGGTATAGGGGAGGATGTCGGGTGCCCGCACGGCCTAACCGGATTCCGGGTCGTGTCAGTTGGTATCAGAGCCTAATTTAGAGTCTATCCAAACTAAGACAGTGTCCAGTAGAGTCTCGGTGATGGTTATGTGGACGTCCGTACTTATCTACGAGGGGCTATGATGGCATTTAGGAAGTTTCACTTCCTTCTTTTCTAATCGTGCGTCGGTCTAGGATGCAAAAGTATTTTTGTTAATTCCTTCATGGTAATTGTGAACCCTCGTGCGACAAATCAGCAAACGGTATGAGTTCAAGACGAAGCAGTCTAGCGTGGGGCTAGCACTGACGAAACCCCGAGAGTTTTTTATTGTGCTGACGACCTAGTTACGGAGGCCCCAGTTGTATGAGTTTGCGATGGGTAAGGGAGCAGGGCCTTGTGGTTCCCTTGGCTCTCTACGATGCTTTTACGAGAATCTTGGCAACGCAGATACCATAACAACCTATTATTCGCTAGGCAGCTTATCAGGATGCCACAGATGCAGATGTTCGGACTTAGAGAGTTCTTGTTCCAGTTCCAGTTCCTGATGTTGGCCCAGTAAATTACGTTCCAGAGGCAGCATGTGTTGCGCCACTAATTATTCTTGTTGGTTAGCTAACCCAAGTAATAGCTCGGTCCGAGTGTCCGAAGATGCTATATTATTTTATCTGGTTGAACCTTCCGATATTCTCAAGCCATGCATCAGATAATCCCTGTGTAAGTTTTTTTTATAAAATAAAATGATGTCAGCGTATCCTTCAGGCTCTTGATTATATCGAGCGGTATGGCGTTGATTATTCTTCTTTCCAGTTTCAGGGGTCCAACCTTAAATTGGTGGGCCTCTCTCTCTTATTAGCTAACTTGGTTCGATTTTTCTTCTAGATTCGTGGAAAAGTTCCTTTCGAGTAGCGAACGTGATGAAATTTGCCAGTTCGACTGGATTGGACAGGGTAGCCTTTCGGTTAGCCTGTTGGTTTCAGAATATAGATTGAATTCACTGGAAAGGTGTTATCAGTGTCGTGAGCCTATCGTTTTTGGGTGGAGTTCTTCCTTAGTCCAGCAAGTAGGCAGTCGTCCTTTCTCTCGTCATCAGGCACCTGCACCGTCGCAGGGAATTTCATTTAGATCTCAATCAGCAAAAGAAATTCCACCATCCAGTAGAGGTTGAGAGTGTGGTGGCAGTGGTTCTTCAGAAAGTGATTGTCAGGGTAGTGGCTCAACTCAGCTGCAGGGGCAGTTCAATGAACTGCCAGTTTGGCAGGATGCGGAGGTATCCGATGTAGTACACCCAATTATTTCTAGCTCACTTATATGTGTGTGAGCTTTGATTTTTCCGATCAATTTGGAAATGATTGTCTTATCATATTTACATAGTTTCCTGGGATGGCGTTTCTATTAAGAATCTGTTGCGATAGAGGGGTGAGCTTCTGGTATGATTTATTCCTGGCATTTATAATGACCCTACTAGTATATCTGGTTTAAATGCGAAAGATTTGTGAGTGAATATCAGTATTTTTTACTTGGCATTTTGTTATGCCTCATTCTGTTATAATGTCAAGTCAGTCTACCTCTCTTTGGAACTCAGTGTCAGTAGGATGATGGGATTCTTATTTGTCACCATCAGAAAGTGTCATTGTTTCTTCCGATGTAAAGTGGTTAGTAAGTAATACTTGATCTATGTGTCTCCTCTTGGTTCGAGACGCTAGTAGAGTCATGTTATTCTACAAGTTTGTCTCGGTATATAAGGGTTTTCTGGTAAATTGTCGGAGTTTCCAAGGTTAAATTGACATAGATTTTGTTCCATAAAGCTCATTCAATGTCTATTTCTTCAATTGCGATTCATCGGTTAGCCTTACTCATAAATAGTCTAGCTCTGGTAGCCCATAAATAAGAAGAAGAGCTTCATATAGCTCTAATTATTTCTATCCACAGTCTGTTTCCATCTCTTCTTTGTTCGGCACTGGTAAGCTTAGGCGGTCAGTAGCCTCTTGTGATGTTCCCTGTGTTGAGCCAGAGTGCGCGTCAAGGTGGCAGGGTAAGCACATGGTTGTTTTTAAGGGCTACTAAGGGTAATGAGAGGCGTCATTTGACCATTGGTTTGATCCATCAGGCGGTGGTGCTTATAGAAAATGTATGGAGTTGTGAACTCGAGAGTTGCAGCTGTTTGGAAACTCGAGAGAGTAATTTGGTAGCTCAGGTCTGAGCCGCGTTCTCTACTCAGCTAAGTCTTCCTTAATCCAGCAGGTTGTGCGAGGATGACTATTTCTATTCAAATTATTTGTATGAGTTTAGGCTCTAAGTGGACGAGTCTTCCTCCAATTGATGCCTGAATCATAATACTAAATCTCTAAGGCGTTGCTGAAGCGTAAGCTAATTCTTTGTTTCATTGACCTATTCTATATCGAAAGTATATCAACGAGGTGATTAGTTGGTGGAATCATGTTAGCCCATCCAGAGTTGCGTGTATCTTCATTTCGAAATATAGAACTCTTCTCTCATGATCGAGAAAGGGTCAGCTTAGTCCGAATAAGTTGGGCAATGATGTTATCATATTATCCAGATATATTTTATTCCAAGAGTTCGGTGTTCGTTTTATAATTCTGATTCTGCAATCATGAGATAATATCCGTGGAATAGCTTATGAAGGTCGTGAAATTTTTTTGTTATCTGTGCGAAATTTTCTTTAAACTTAGGCTCGTTCGAGGACGAACGAAAGTTTAAGTGGAGGAGAATGAAACGACCTCGGTTAGTCGTTTCGAAAGTTAAGACTCCGATTGGCGTGCCGATAATTAAAAAAAAACTTCGTAATGTCCATTAGGACCTGTCTGTAAAATTTTAGCTAAATCAGACCTCGTTTGGTAGGAATCGGAAGAAGGTTTAAGTTTTTATTGTCGATAAATACAAAAAAAAAAGATTTTGGAGCTCGGTTTTGGTGAACGAGCTCCGATTCAAAATCCGAAAGCGCCGTTAGGTTCGTATGATTATTCGTGACTTTTGTGCTTTTTCAAAAGTGAATTTCGAGGTTGTTCGGCTAGCTTCCGCTAAAATACCGAAAGTTAAATAATTTGACCTTTCACATCTCTTCACTACTACAAGTATGTAACAGATCGTTGCTTAATGCTTCTACGTACTTCATTTAACATTCGAGGACAAATGTTCCTAACGGGGGAAGATTGTTACACCCCTGACACGACCCGGAATCCGACTAGGCCGTGCGGGCACCCGACATCCTGCCCTAGACCCGTCGGGCGAACCATTACCAATTAAATTAGGAAAATAAATATAATTCAATTCATAAATAGGAACAAGACTTAGAAAAAGAAGCACAGACATAGTGATACCTCTAAGCTGTAGAAAAGAAATTACAGCTGACTACCCAACATGCTAAGTTTGGAGCTATCCAGACTAGACATCTAAGAGTACAAAAGAAGACAAATACCTCCTGAAGGAAGGAAAATGCAACTGAAATAGGGAACATAAAGCTGGTGGCCATCCAGAATAAAAGCTGGCTCACCCTGACAGCTGAAGTCGTCTTCGCTCCTTCACAACGTGGCGAACTCAATCCTGGAGCGAACCTGCCGAATGAAGTAGATAGACAAAAACAAACAACAAACAAGGGTGAGTCAAAGGACTCAATAAGTGGGGCAGACTAGCCACCTCAAAGAATAGGGTAGCTTGCCAGGGAGAAACGAACAGATAAACCAAATTCCTCTTATTTAAATTATAAAATGGCAGAACCAGATAATAACTAGAAACACGTATGGAATTATAAAATCATTAACAACCAGGAACGTAAGATAGCTAGAATATATAGGTATCCCGAATATATCAATAATCAGAAATACATCCTGTTCCGGCGTGCAACCCGATCCATATATTCATCCTGTCGCAGCGTGCAATCCGATCAATATATTCATACTGTCGCGACGTGCAACCCGATCTATATATTTATACCGTTGCAGCGTGCAACCCGATCCATATATTTATATCATTGCGGCATGCAACCCGATCCCCGCAAACCAGAATACGAACCAGAAATATATAGGCAAACTGAGATAGGCCCACGATATAGAATATATACCGCATACATAAAACACAACACAATACACACAATAGTCGGTATGCGGTGCAATAAGATGGGATAATGTGGTACGATGCAATGCAGTCACATATGCCTGATACCTATCTCCAGCGTGGGACTCTCATTGCCTACCAGGAGATATATGCAATAATGACCCTTCACTGGCTCGGGACTCTCATCGATTACCGGGAAATATATGCAATGATGACCCTTCACCGGTGCGGGACTCTCATCGCCAACCGGGAAGTATATGTAATAATGGCCCTTCACCGGTGCGGGACTCTCATCGCCAACCAGGAAGTATATGCAATAATGAACCTTCACCGGCTCGGGACTCTCATCGATTACCGGGAAGCATATGCAATAATGATAGCCAGAATACAATGCTCAGATTCTCAATACAATACCAACAACAGGACATAACATATAATATCCGATGTAAATCCAAAGCTAAGGCGTAATGAGTATGCCTATCGGCAGCTACACACGTAAGGAACACGTTGTAGAAAATCCACGAGGCCAGGTGCCTCCAAAGAAATGGATATAAACACTTACCTCTTCCAAAAGTTAGTACGGCTAATCAACAACCGCTTTATCCTTTGGTTTCCTTGCCAAACGATCCCGCTCTATTCAATAAGCAGAAAAGTATATCAAATTAGGCTGAAGGCTTCATTCCTCACATCTTAGGGCAATCTAGGTAGGAACCTGATACCTTATTCACATACGCAATACGCAGGCCAGGACTATGCACAGGATTTAAGATCACATAACCAAATCCTAAATAAATTACATTTATAAGTTGCCCATAACTCACTGAATACGAATATATAATCAATTCCATTATCGGGGTCCATTTGACCCTTTAAACTATTAATTGAACTTATTAAAACGATGTCTAATATTCCAAGTTTGACCGTTAAAATATATTGAAACACACGTAATAAACTCAAATAATGCATTAAGATCATTACTTGAATGTTTCGGGGTAAAATTTCTACTATTTTTTCCGGCTCTTTTCTCATTTTCTGGCATTTTTCTTCCTCTGCTACGTTTTCTATTTTTTTTCATTTCTGTGCTTGTTTCTATTTCTGTTGTCGAAATTGATTAGGGGGATTTAAATCCCCCACCGCCTAACTTCATTTCATTATCTTTCTTTTACTTTTGTCTTTTTATTTTATTTTCCTTTCTTTTTGCGACGAAAAGTAAAAGCTACCCTACGATATTCGAAATAATTCCAAATTTTGCATATAAGTCATAGAAAATATATGTAACATACTCGCAAAGACGGATCTCAAATTGGACTTCCGAAACTCAATATGCAAATTAAATGGAAAAATGTCGAATTATTTAACTTTCGGCATTTTAGCGGAAACTAGCCGAACAACATCGAAATTCACTTCCGAAAGTTCATAAAAGTCACAAATAATCATATGAACCTAACGGCGCTTTCGAATTTCGAATCGGAGCTCATTCACCAAAATCGAGCTCCAAAATCTTTATTTAATATTTATTGACAATAAAAGCTGAAACTTCTTCCGATGCCTACCAAACGAGGTCTGATTTAGCTCAAAATTTACAGACATGTCCTAATGGACATTACGAATATTTTAAAATTACCGGCACACCAATCGGAGTCCTAACTTCCGAAACTACTGACCGAGATCGTTTCATTCTCCTCCACTTATAATCTCGTTCGTCCTCGAACGAGCCTAAGTCTAAAGAAAAATTCGCACAGATAACAAAAGAACTTCCACGACCTTCATAAGCTACTCCACGGATATTATCTCATGATTGCAGAATCACAATTATAACACGAATACCGAACTCTTGGAATAAAAACATAGCTGGATAATATCATAACGTCATTGCCCAGCTTATTCTGACTACATTGATCCTTCCTTGATCACGAGAGGAGAGTTTTACTTTTTCAAAGCAAAGATACACGGAACTTTGAATGGATTAACATGATTCAGCCGATAATCACCTCTTCGATATACTTTCGACATAGAACAGGTCGATGGAACTAAGAATTAACTCACGCTTGATGCAATAGAGGGAACTTTTGAAGCACCTTGTCACTACACATTATAGAAGATTTGATGCAAGCTATATTATTTTTACGAGCGCACTATGAAACATCTTGGTTGATGTTAGTGTTGTTCCGCAAGCTCCTTGTGGGAATGTAGTTACTCATATCCTAATGTATGTCAAAGGTTCATCTGAACAGAGTCTATCATATAAGTATAAGGATCATCCAAATACTTCTGGGTAGTATGATGCAGACCAGGAATGATCTCCCGACTGAACATCTACTTCAGGGTATTATCTTTGAATTGGAATTATTATGACTTGAAAAAGTAAATATAAAAGAGACATGTAGTTGGACCTTCAGCTGAGGCAGAATACTAGCAACAAAGTTGATTACATGCACACTTATAACGCTAAAGTAACTTCTCAAAGAGTCGAGGTGTGAAGGAGATATGCCAGTGATGGATGGATGATAAGCTGCACTAGACCTTTAACTCTAAATTTTCATGAAGTAAAACAGCGTCAGTATGAGGATCCAGTTCTAGTTGAATACAGACAGATAGCCAGAAGAAAACCGGAGTCACCATACAAGGTTACTACTGACGGTGTTCTCATGTATAAAGATAGACTTTGTGTTCCTGATGTTGCAGATTTACATGGACAAATTATGATAGAGGCACATTATTCCAAATATACTGTTCATCCAGGTTCGACTAAGATGTACCATGATCTTAAGCAGATTTATTGGTAGGAAGGAATGAAGTGTGACATAGCAGATATTGTGGCCCAATGTTCTAATTGCCAGCAAGTTAAAGTCGTGTCATCTTTCCAGACTTTATGTTTTTAGCAGATAGGTACGTGTATATATATGATCAGGTTGCCAGCTTATCTCTGGTATTAATAGATTATTAGTGGGTTTAGCAATGATCGACACTCATTGTAGGTTTCTGTCGTGGCCCTAGGTTGGCTCGTGATAAAAGTGGTATCAACGCCTTAGAGATTTAGTATTACCATTCAGTATTTGGAGGAAGACTCCTCCATTTAAAGCACAAACTCATGCAGCTATTTGAATAGGAATAACCATCCCCGCACAGTCTGCTGGACTAAAGAAGATTTAACTAAAAGCTGAACGTAGGCAGACCTAAGCTACCAACTACCCTTTCGAGTTGCCAACCAGTTGCAAATCTCGAGTCACAACTCCATACATTTTCTATAAGCACCACCGCCTGATGGATCAAATCAAAGGTCAAATAACGCCTCTCATTACCCTTAGTAGCCTTGAAACACAACAATGTGCTTATCCGGCTACCTTGACACGCACTCTGGCTCCACATATGGAACATCACGAGTGGCTACTAACCGCCCAAGCTCACTAGTATCGGAAGAAGAAGAGATGGCAATAAACTGAGGATAGAAACAATTAGATCTTTAGGAAGCTCATGTTCTTATTTGCTTGGCTACCAGAGCTAGACCACTTCTGAGTCAGGCTAACCCAAAAATTGCAATTGAAGAAATAGACATTAAATGAGCTTTATAGAACAACATCTATGCCAATTGAATCTCCCAATAAGAAAGAAACTCTGACAATTTACTAAAACCCTTTTTATAACCCCGATAATCTCATGTGATAACATGACTTTACTAGCGTTTTGAACCAAGAGAAGATAGGTAGATCGAATATTACTTACTAACCACTTTACACCGGAAGAAACAGGTGACACTTTTTGATGGTGATGAATAAGAATCCTATCATCCTACCAACACGAAATTCTGAGAAGAGAGGTATACTAATTTGACTTAATAATAAAAGCTGGCACGATAAGATCCCAAGCAGACAATACCGACACTCACCGTAAAATTTCCCATATTTAGAGCAGATAAATTAGTAGGGTCTCAAAAATACCAGAAATAAATTACAGCAGAAGCTAACCCCTCTACCGCAACCAATTCTTAATGGAAACAATATCCAAGGAAGCCATGGAAACATGATAAGACACACCATTTCTAGATCGATCGAAAGAATCAAATCTTACTCACATTTAAGAGAAAAAGAAAATCTCAGGGTCTACTATATCGGATACCTCAGCATACCGTCAGACAAGCAGTTCATAGAACTGCCTCTGCATCTAAGCTGAGCCACTACCCTGACAATCACTTCTAGAAGAACTATTGCCACCACGCTCTCGGCCTCTACTGGATGGTGGCATTTCTCTGGATGATTGAGATCTAAATAAAATCCCTTGCGACTGCGCAGATGCCTGATGACGAGAGAAAAGACGACTGCCTACCTGTCGGAGTAAGGGAAAACTCCTCAAAGGATAGCCAGACTCACGACAATGATAACAGGAAAACTCCTCAAAGGATAATCAAACTCACGACAATGATAACACATTTTCGCTGAATATGGGAGCTGGACATATTGTTGAAAGCTACAAAGAGAAAGCTGAGTCTAATCTTGATGAACTACCCGCGCACTCTAAGAATCACGTGACACAGGCTGAGATAACCTGGAATGTGACCTCCAAAAATAGTCAGAACTCTTACCTCCAAATGAGGTACCATGGTTACCCACTAGGGGCACGGGATCTCTTGCTCTCCCGCTCTAACTTATCGTATGCCTCGTACCTTTGGGCAATATCAACACAATATCAAATGAAATCCCGACCTCAATCTCTTGAGCCATCTGGGATCTCAAGGAAAAAGAAAGGTCATCAATAAATCTTTGAATCTCTCGAAAGGCTCATGGACTAGTTCAAATGCATATTCAGCCATTTTATAGAATTCAATCTCATATACTGAAACACCAACAGGCTATCCGACAGGCTACCCTGTCCAATCTACTCAAACTGGCAACACTTTTCATCTCATTCGCTACTCGAAAGGAACTTTTCCACGAATCTAGGAGAAAAACTGAACCAAGTTAGCTAATAAGAGAGCGATCCACCAATCTAGGGCTGGACCTTGAAACTGGAAAGCAGAATAATCAACATCATACCGCTTGATTTCAAGAGCCTGAAGGATACGCTAACATCATTTTATTTTTAAAAAAAAACTTACACAGGGATTATCTTATGCATTGTCTGAGAATATCTGAAGGTTCAACCGGGTAAAATAATGCAACCTCTTTAGGCACTCGGACCGGACTGTTACCTCAGCTGGCTAACCAGCCAGAACAATTGGTGGCACAACACATGCTGCCTCCGAAACATAATTCACTACAGCAATATTAAGAACTGGAAAAGGAGCTCCCTGAAATCGGACGTCTGCACATGCGGCAACCTGATAGGCTGTCCAGCGAATAATAGGTTTTTGCGGTATCTGCATTGCCAAGATTCTCGTAAAGCATCGTAAGAGCCAAGGGAACCACAAGGCCTTGCTCCCTTGCCCATCGTGAACTCGTACGGCTGGGACCTCCGTAACTAGATCGTCAGCACCATCAAAACTCTCGGGGCTTCGTCAATGCTAGACCCAGGCTAGAGTGCTTCGTCTTGAACTCATACCGTTTGCTGATTTATCGCACGAGGGTTCACAGTTACCACGAACAAATTAACGAAAATACTTTTGAATCCTAGACCGACGCATGATCAGAAATGAAGGAAGTGAAACTTCCTAAATGCCATCATAGCCCCTCGTAGATAAGTACGGACGTCTACGTACCCATCAGCGAGACTCTACTAGACACTGTCTTAGTCTGGATAGACTCTAAACCGGGCTCTGATACCAACTGATACGACCCGGAATCCGACTAGGCCTTGCGGGCACCCGGAATCCGACTAGAGACCCATCGGGCGACCCCTTACTAATTAAATTAGGAAAATAAATATAATTCAATTCATAAATAGGAACGAGACTTAGAAAAAGAAGCACAGACATACTGATAACTCTAAGCTGTAGAAAAGAAATTACAGCTGACTACCCAACATACTAGGTTTAGGGCTATCCAGACTAGACATCTAAGAGTACAAAAGAAGACAAATAACTCCTGAAGGAAGCAAAATGCAACTGAAATAGTGAAAATAAAGCTGGTGGCCATCCGGAATAAAAGCTGGCTCACCTGACAGCTGAAGTCATCTTCGCTCCTTCACAACGTGGCGAACTCAATCCTGGAGCGAACCTGCCGAAACGAAGTAGATAGAAAAAAACAAACAACAAACAAGGGTGAGTCAAAAGGACTCAATAAGTGGGGCAGACTAGCCACCTCAAAGAATAGGATAGCTAGCCAGGGAGAAAAGAACAGATAAATCAAATTACTCTTATTTAAATTATAAAATATCAGAACCGGATAATAACTAGAAACACGTATGGAATCACAAAATCATTAACAACCAGGAACGTAAGATAGCCAGAACATATAGGTCTCCCGAATATATCAATAATCGGAAATACACCCTGTTGAGGTGTGCAACCCGATCCATATATTCATCCTGTTGCGGCATGCAACTCGATCCATATATTCATACTATCGTAGCGTGCAACTCGATCTATATATTTATACCGTTGCAGTGTGCAACCCGATCCATATATTTATACCATTGCGGCGTGCAACCCGATCCCCGCAAACCAGAATACGAGCCAGAAATATATAGGCAAACTGAGATAGGTCCACGATATAGTATATACACCGCATACATAAAACACAACACAATACACACGATAGTCGGTATGCGGTGCAATGAGATGGGATGAATGCGGTAAGATGCAATGCAGTCACATATGCCTGATACTTATCTCCGGCGCGGGACTCTCATCGCCTACCAGGAGATATATGTAATAATGACCCTTCACCAGCTCGGGAATCTCATCGATTATCGAGAAGTATATGCAATGATGACCCTTCACCGGTGCGGGACTCTCATCGCCAACCGGAAAGTATATGCAATAATGACCCTTCACCGGTGCGGGACTCTCATCGCCAACCGGGAAGTATATGCAATAATGACCCTTCACTGGTGTGGGAGTCTCATCGCCAATTGGGAAGTATATGTAATAATGACTCTTCACCAGCTCGGGACTCTCATCGATTACTGGGAAGCATATGCAATGATGACAGCCAGAGTACAATGCTCAGATACTCAATACAATACCAACAACAGGACATAACATATAATATACGATGTAAATCTAAAGCTAAGGCGTAATTAGTATGCCTATCGGCAGCTACACACGTAAGGAACACGTTGTAGAAAATCCACGAGGCCAGGTGCCTCCAAAGAAATGGAAATAAACACTTACCTCTTCCAAAAGTTAGTACGGCTAATCAACAACCGCTTTATCCTTTGGTTTCCTTGCCAAACGATCCCGCTCTATTCAATAAGCAGAAAAATATATCAAATTAGGCTGAAGGCTTCATTCCTCACATCTTAGGGCAATCTAGGTAGGAACCTGATACCCTATTCGCATACGCAATACGCAGGTCAGGCCTATGTACAGGGTTTAAGGTCACAGAACCAAATCCTAAATAAATTACATGTATAAGTTGCCCATAACTCACTGAGTACGAATATATAATCAATTCCATTATCGGGGTCCATTTGACCCTTTAAACTATTAATTGAACTTATTAAAACGATGTCTAATATTTCAAATTTTACCGTTAAACATATTCAAACACACGTAATAAATTTAAATAATTCATTAAGATCATTACTTGAATGTTTCGGGGTAAAAATTCTATTATTTTCCCGGCTCTTTTCTCATTTTCTGGCATTTTTTTCCTCTGCTACGTTTTCTATTTTTTTTCCGTTTCTGTGCTTGTTTCTATTTCTATTGTTGAAATTGATTAGGGGGATTTATATCCCCCACCGCCTAACTTCATTTCATTATCTTTCTTTTACTTTTAGTCTTTTTATTTTATTTTCCTTTCTTTTCGCGACGAAATTAAAACTGTACCCTACAATATTCGAAATAATTCCAAATTTTGCATATAAGTTATACGAAATATATTTAACATACTCGCGAAGGTGGATCTCAAATCGGACTTCCGAAACTCAATATGCAAATTAAATAGAAAAAGGTCCAATTATTTAACTTTCGGCATTTTAGCGGAAACTAGCCGAACAACATCGAAATTCACTTTCGAAAGTTCAGAAAAGTCACAAATAATCATACGAACTTAAAGACACTTTCGAATTTCGAATCGGAGCTCATTCACCAAAACCGAGCTCGAAAATCTTTTTTTAATATTTATTGACAATAAAAACTGAAACCTTCTATCCGATGCCTACCAAACGAGGTCTGATTTAGCTCAAATTTAACAGACATGTCTTAATGGACATTACAAATATTTTAAAATTATCGACACGCCAATCGGAGTCCTAACTACCGAAACGACTGACAGAGGTTGTTTCAACCTCGTATGTCCAAAGTGACGTATATCATTCTAATGACATGTTAAGAATTATTTATGTGAGTTTAAAGTCATAATATGACCATATAATATGTTTATATATTGAATATAAATTTTGGAAAAAATTGGATTTAAGTTGCGGAAAAACCGATTAAGGAATTGCCTTGTAACGGAGCCTCTTTAGCAATTAAATTCGTGTATTGTATGAGGTCTTTTGGGGATATATCATATACCAAATTGAAGGTCTTGGAGTTTAGTTTCCAAAACTTTTGACGGTTTTTCATACAATATCTGGATAAGAAGATATGAGCATCAGAAGTCAGGCGAGAAAAAGGGACATAAACGCAAAAGAGGACTAAAACTGAAATATTTAAAGTATAAAAGGAAAACATGTCTTCCTTTTCGTTATTTCCAGAAAATCAATGATAGAAACAGTGCTTCAATGAAGGGTTAAGCCACTTTTATGATTTTGAAGGAAGGACGCCAATCGTAACTCGAAATTCAAGACAGATTGCGTCAAAACGCTCTACGCGATTAAGGTAACGTTATGCTACCTTCAATTTCATCTATAGATTGAGTTTTAGAATTACTTCATGGCTAAGTAAAGTACCCAAATGCTGAATTATAGCTTGTTTAAGCTTTAGAAGGTGTTGAATTCAAGGTAAACAAGGTTTAGAAGCAAAAAGCATCAAAGGTATGTAAGGCTAAACCTTTGTTTTGGCAAGGCATGTATCTTTTAGCTTTTGAAGCTTTTCTTAGTTCTAAACTTAGTCTTTCTTGTGAGAAACTTGCATGGTATCAAGGAAACCTTGTATATACTTAATTTGGTACTAAAATCCAAGGTGAAAGACATCTGAATCAGCAAGACAAAACGTTTCAAAATCTGGAAAATCATTTTGATCTTTGAACAACTGTTAGTATATCGATCAGAACTCCTTGTACAAAATTGATATTAAGATGCTTTAAGAATACCCAGAATCCTAAGACATATATATAAAACTTTCATGAAGACCATGAAGCCTATATCTTTAATATACACTCTGACAATTAGGTCGAAATGCAAGACAGTGGTGCTGTCCAGACATTCTATCAGCAGATTTGTTATGTCATCCAGTCGTTTCATCTTGTTATCTATTTAAAATGTTTATGTTATCAACTTATCTGGGTATCCATTCCCGTGTGTAGTATAGTGCTGTTTCTGTTTTTGCGGATCATCCAGTTTCAGGGGAAACTCTGCCGAAAATTTTATGGAAATTCGAAGAGTGGGATCGTTTGGCAAGGAAACCAAAGGATAAAGCGGTTGTTGATTAGTCGTACTAACTTTTGGAAGAGGTGTGTGTTTATATCCATTTCTTTTGAGGCACCTGGCCTCGTGGATTTTCTACCACGTGTTCCTTACGTGTGTAGCTGCCGATAGGCGTACTCATGACGCCTTATCTTTGGATTTTACATTGTATACTATATGTTATGTCCTGTTATTGGTATTGCATTGAGGATCTAAGCATGGTACTTTGGCTGTGAGTTGACATACACTTCCCGGCTGTCGACGAGAGTCCCACGCCGGTGAAGGGTTATTATTGTATCATATTGCATTCATATGCATTACATTGAATCATATTGAAGGTAGGAGGATTCCGCCCTCGGAGCAGGAGGATTCCGCTCCATTGTATTATATTGAGGGGTAGGAGGATTCCGCCCCAGGAGCAGGAGGATTCCTCTCCATTGCATCATATTGAGGGGTAGGAGGATTCCTCCCCAGGAACAGGAGGATTCCGCTCCATTGCATCATATTGAGGGTAGGAGGATTCCGCCCTAGGAGCAGGAGGATTCCGCTCCATTGCATCATACTAAAGGCAACAGGATTCCGCCTTAGGAGCAGGAGGATTCCGCTCCATTCATTTGGCGCATGTGACCCTTTGCATCATATTTCATTTCATCTCATTTCATTTCATACCATTGTGTAGACTTGTGGTACGTAACTACTGATCTGCTTATATGTGCATTGCTTATTTGTTGATATGTTTCTGGCTCGTATCCCTAGTTGAGTTTATGGTTTCATGCGTGTTTCCGGTTGCTATCTGGCTCTGCCTTCTTATAACTACATAAGAGGAATTTGGTTTATATGTTTCTTCTCCCTGGCTAGCTATCCTATTCTTTGAGATGGCTAGTCTGCCCTACTTATTGAGTCCTTTTGATTCACCCTTGTTTATTTTTTGTTTCTTGTCTATCAATTTTGTTTCGACAGGTTCGCTCCAGGATTGAGTTCGCCACGTTGTAAAGGAGCAAAGATGACTTCAGCTGTCAGGGTGAGCCAGCTTTTATTTCGGATGGCCACCAGTTTATTGGTTGTTATTTCAGTTGCATTTTGCTCCCTTCAGGAGGTATTTGTCTTCTTTTGTACTCTTAGATGTCTAGTCTGGATAGCCCTAAACCTAGTATGTTGGGTAGTCAGCTTTAATTTCTTTTGTACAGCTTAGAGGTATCGGTATGTCTGTGATTTCTTTCAAGTCTTGTCCTTATTTGTGAATTGTTATATTTACTTTCCTGATTTAATTTGTAAGGGTTCGCCAGATAGGTCTAGGGGAGGATGTCGGGTGCCCGCAAGGCCTAACCGGATTTTGGGTCGTGTCAGTTGGTATCAGAGCCTAATTTAGAGTCTATCCAGACTAAGACAGTGTCTAGTAGAGTGTCGCTGATGGGTATGCAGACGTCCGTACTTATCTACGAGGGGCTATGATGGCATTTAGGAAGTTTCACTTCCTTCTTTTCTGATCGTGCGTCGGTCTAGGATGCAAAAGTATTTTTGTTACTTTCTTCATGGTAATTGTGAACCATCATGCGACAAATCAGCAAACGGTATGAGTTCAAGACGAAGCAGTCTAGCGTGGGGCTAGCACTGACGAAGCCCCAAGAGTTTTTTATCGTGCTGACGACCTAGTTACGGAGGCCCCAGTTGTACAAACTTGCGATGGGTAAGGGAGCAGGGCCTTGTGGTTCCCTTGGCTCTCTACGATGCTTTTACGAGAATCTTGGCAATGCAGATACCACAACAACCTATTATTTGCTAGGCAGCTTATCAGGTTGCCACAGATGCAGATGTTCGGACTTAGAGAGTTCTTGTTCCAGTTCCAGTTCCTGATGTTGCCCCAATAAATTACGTTCCAGAGACAGCATGTGTCGCGCCACTAATTATTCTGGTTGGTTAGATAACCCAAGTAATAGCTCGGTCCGAGTGTCCGAAGATGCTGTATTATTTTATCTGGTTGAACCTTCCGATATTCTCAAGCCATGCATCAGATAATCCCTGTGTAAATTTTTTTTTAAATAAAATTATGTCAGCATATTCATCAGGCTCTTGATTATATCGAGTGGTATGGTGTTGATTATTCTTCTTTACAGTTTCAGGGGTCCAACCTTGAATTGGTGGGCCTCTCTCTCTTATTAGCTAACTTGGTTCGATTTTTCTTCTAGATTCGTGGAAAAGTTCCTTTCGAGAAGCGAATGAGATGAAAAGTGTTGCCAGTTCGAGTGGATTGGACAGGGTAGCCTGTCGGTTAGCCTGTTGGTTTCAGAATAGGAGATTTAATTCTATAGAATGGCTGAATATGCATTAGAACTAGTCCAAAAGCCTTTTGAGAGATTCAACGATTTATTGGTGACCTTTCTCCTTCCCTGAGATCCCAGATGGCTAGAAAAATTGAGGTTGGGACTTCATTTGATGTCGTTGTTGATATTGCTCAAAGGTTTTAGGCATACCATAAGTTAGAGCGAAAAGAGTTAGAGCGAGAGAGTGAGAAATCCTGGTGGGCACCATACCTCGTCTGAAGATAAGAGTTCTGATTATTTTGGGAGGTCACCTGCCAGGTTATCTCTGCTGGTAGAGCATAATTCTTAAAATACGCTAGTACTTCATTAAGATAGATCTAGTTTTCTCTTTATAGTCTATCAACAATCTGTCCAGCTTCCATTTTCACTGGAAAGGTGTTATCAGTGTCGTGAGCCTATCGTTTTTGGGTGGAGTTCTTCCTATGTCCGGCAAGTAGGCAGTCGTCCTTTCTCTCGTTATCAGGCACCTGTATCGTCACAGGGAATCTCATTTAGATCTCAATCAGAAAAAGAAATTCCACCATCCATTAGAGGTTGAGAGTGTGGTGGCAGTGGTTCTTCAGAAAGTGATTTTCAGGGTAGTGGCTCAACTCAACTGCAGGGGTAGTTCAATGAACTGCCAGTCGGGCAGGATGCTGAGGTATCCGATGTAGTACACCCAAGTATTTCTAGCTCACTTATATGTGTGTGAGCTTTGATTTTTCCGATCGATTTGGAAATGATTGTCTTATCATATTTACTTAGTTTCCTGGGATAACGTTTCTATTAAGAATCTGTTGCGATAGAGGGGTGAGCTTCTGGTATGATTTATTCCTGGCATTTATAATGACCCTACTAGTATATCTGGTTTAAATGTGAAAGATTTGTGAGTGAATATCGGTATTGTTTGCTTGGCATTTTGTTATGCCTCATTCTGTTATAATGTCAAGTCAGTCTACCTCTCTTTGGAACTCAGTGTCAGTAGGATGATGGGATTCTTATTTGTCACCATCAGAAAGTGTCATTGTTTCTTCCGATGTAAAGTGGTTAGTAAGTAATACTCGATCTATGTGTCTCCTCTTGGTTCGAGACGCTAGTAGAGTCATGTTATTCTACAAGTTTGTCTCGGTATATAAGGATTTTCTGGTAAATTGTCGGAGTTTCCGAGGTTAAATTGACATAGATTTTGTTCCATAAAGCTCATTCAATGTCTATTTCTTCAATTGCGATTCTTCGGTTAGCCTGACTCATAAATAGTCTAGCTCTGGTAGCCCAATAAATAAGAAGAAGAGCTTCCTATAGCTCTAATTATTTCTATCCTCAGTCTGTTTCCATCTCTTCTTTGTTCGGCACTGGTAAGCTTAGGCGGTCAGTAGCCTCTTGTGCTGTTCCCTGTGTTGAGCCAGAGTGCGCGTCAAGGTGGCAGGGTAAGCACATGGTTGTTTTTCAAGGCTACTAAGGATAATGAGAGGCGTCATTTGACCATTGATTTGATCCATCAGGCGGTGGTGCTTATAGAAAATGTATGGAGTTGTGAACTCGAGAGTTGCAGCTGTTTGGAAACTCGAGAGAGTAATTTGGTAGCTCAGGTCTGAGCCGCGTTCTCTACTCAGCTAAGTCTTCCTTAATCCAGCAGGTTGTGTGAGAATGACTATTTCTATTCAAATTATTTGTATGAGTTTATGCTCTAAGTGGAGGAGTCTTCCTCCAATTGATGCCTGAATCATAATACTAAATCTCTAAGGCATTGCTGAAGCGTAAGCTAACTATTTGTTTCATCGACCTATTCTATATCGAAAGTATATCGACGAGGTGATTCGTTGGTGGAATCATGTTAGCCCATCAAGAGTTGCGTGTATCTTCATTTCAAAAATATAGAACTCTTCTCTCATGATCGAGAAAGGGTCAGCTTAGTCCGAATAAGTTGAGGCGCATAAGCTTTTTTTACTACAAAAACGATTGCAATGATGTTATCATATTATCCATATATGTTTTATTTCAAGAGTTCGGTATTCATTTTATAATTCTGATTCTGCAATCATGAGATAATGTCCGTTGAATAGTTTATGAAACTCGTGAAAGTTCTTTTGCTATCTGTGCGGAATTTTCTTTAAACTTAAGCTCGTTCGAGGACGAACGAGAGTTTAAGTGGAGGAAAATGAAACGACCTCAGTTAGTCGTTTCGGAAGTTAGGAATCCGATTGGCGTGCCGATAATTAAAAAAAAAATTCGTAATGTCCATTAGGACCTGTCTGTAAAATTTGAGCTAAATCAGACCTTGTTTGGTAGGCATCGGAAGAAGGTTTCAGTTTTTATTATCGATAAATACAATAAAAAGATTTTCGAGCTCGGTTTTGGTGAACGAACTCCGATTCAAAATCCGAAAGCGCCGTTAGGTTCGTATGATTATTTGTGACTTTTGTGCTTTTTCAAAAGTGAATTTCGAGGTTGTTCGGCTAGCTTTCGCTAAAATGCCGAAAATTAAATAATTTTACCTTTCACATATCTTCACTACTACAAGTATGTAACAGATCGTTGCTTAATGCTTCTACGTACTTCATTTAACATTCGAGGACGAATGTTCCTAACGGGGGAAGATTGTTACACCCCGTATGTCCAAAGTGACGTATATCATTCTACTGACATGTTAAGAATGATTTAAGTGAGTTTAAAGTCATAATATTACCATATAAGATGTTTATATATTGAATATAAAGTTTGGGAAAAATCGGATTTAAGTTGCGGAAAAACCAAGGAATTGCCTTGTAACGGAGCATTTTCAGCAATTAATTTCGTGTATTATATGAAGTCTTTTGGGGACATATCATATACCAAATTGAAGGTCTTGGAGTGTAGTTTCTAAGAATTTTGATGGTTTATTTATACAATATCAGGATAAGAAGATATGAGCATCAGAAGTCGGGCCAGAAAAAGGGACATAAACGCAAAAGATGACTAAAACTGAAATATTTCAAGTATAAAAGGAAAACATATCTTCATTTACGTTATTTCCAGAAAATCAACGATAGAAACAGTGGTTCAATGAAGGGATAAGCCACTTTTATGATTTTGAAGGAAGGACGCCAATCGTAACTCGAAATTGAAGACAGATTGCGTCAAAACGCTCTACGCGATTAAGGTAACGTTATGTTACCTTCAATTTCGTCTATAGCTTGAGTTTTAGAATTATTTCATGGCTAAGTGAAGTACCCAAATGCTGAATTTTAGCTTTTTTAAGCTTTAGAATGTGTTGAATTCAAGGGAAACAAGGTTTAGAAGCAAGAAGCATCAAATGTATGTTAGACTAAACCTTTCTTTTGGAAAGGCATGTATCTTTTAGCTTTTGAAGCTTTTCTTAGTTCTAAACTTAGTATTTCTTGTGAGAAACTTGAATGGAATCAAGGAAACCTTGTATATACTTAATTTGGTACTAAAATTCAAGGTGAAAGACGTCCGAATCACCAAGACAAAACGTTTCAAAATCTGGAAAATTATTTTGATCTTTGAACAGCTATTAGTAAATTGATCATAATTCCTTGTACAAAATTGATATTAAGATGCTTTAAGAATCCACAGAATCCTAAGACATATATCTACAACTTGGATGAAGACCATGAAGTCTATATCTTTAATCTATACTCTGAAAATTAGGTCGAAAAGCAGGACAGTGGTGCTATCCAGACATTACACAACGGATTTGTTATGTCATCCAGTCGTCTCATCTTGTTATCCATTTAACATGTTTATGTTATCAGTTTATCCGGGTATCCATTCCCGTGTGTAGTATAGTGATGGTTCTGTTTTTTGCGGATCATCCAGTTTCAGGGGAAACTCTGCCGAAAATTTTATGGAAATTCAAAGAGTTGGACAAATTCTGAATTCTAGGTTGTGTCTATAATTCAATCCAGAGTTTTCTTCTCATTCCTTTGAGTCCATATCTACTGTTTCCACATGTGTTATGCCTCATACATGCTTATACTTATATTGTGATCATGTTATGTGTGATTTGGAGTCCCCTATAGAGGCTGGACATTGGACACACAGTCCGGTCGCGTGGGTATCAGGTTCCTAACCGGATTGTCCTAAGATGTGAGGAATGAAGCCTTTAGCCTAAAGTGATATATTTTTTTTGCTTATTGAATAGAATGGTATCGTTTTGCAAGGAAACCAAAGGATAAAGCGGTTGTTGATTAGTCATACTAACTTTTGGAAGAGGTGTGTGTTTATATCCATTTTTTTGGAGCCACCTGGCCTCATGGATTTTCTACCACGTGTTTCTTACGTGTGTAGCTGCCAATAGGCGTACTCATTACGCCTTATCTTTGGATTTACATTGTATACTATATGTTATGTCCTGTTATTAGTATTGCATTAGGGATCTGAGCATGGTACTTTGGCTGTGACTTGACATACACTTCCCGGCTGTCGACGAGAGTCCCACACCGGTGAAGGGTTATTATTGCATCATATTGCATTCATATGCATTACATTACATCATATTGAGGGTAGGAGGATTCCGCCCACGGAGCAGGAGGATTCCGCTCCATTGTATCATATTGAGGGGTAGGAGGATTCCGCCCCAGGAGCAGGAGGATTCCGCTCCATTGTATCATATTAAGGGGTAGGAGGATTCCGCCCCAGGAGCAGAAGGATTCTGCTCCATTGCACATATTGATGGATAGGAGGATTCCGCCCTAGGAGTAGGAGGATTCCGCTCCATTGCATCATATTGAGAGGTAGGAGGATTTTGCCCTAGGAGCTGGAGTATTCCACTCCATTGCATCATATTGAGGGTAGGAGGATTCCGCTCCATTGCATCATACTGAAGGCAGGAGGATTCCGCCTTAGGAGCAGGAGGATTCCGCTCCATTCATTTGGCGCATGTGACCCTTTGCATCATATTTCATTTCATCTCATTTCATTTCATACCTTGTTTAGACTTGTGGTACGTAACTACTGATCTGCTTATATGTGCATTGCTTATTTGTTGATATGTTTCTGGCTCGTATCCCTAGTTGAGTTTATTGTTTCATGCGTGTTTCCGGTTGTTATCTAGCTCTGCCTTTTTATAATTTAAATAAGAGGAATTTGGTTTATCTGTTTCTTCTCCCTTGCTAGCTATCCTATTCTTTGAGGTGGCTAGTCTGCCCTACTTATTGAGTCCTTTTGACTCACCCTTGTTTATTGTTTGTTTCTTGTCTATCTATTTTATTTCGACAGGTTCGCTCCAGGATTGAGTTCGCCACGTTGTAAAGGAGCAAAGACGACTTCAGTTGTCAGGGTGAGCCAGCTTTTATTTTGGATGGCCACCAGTTTATTGGTTGTTATTTCAGTTGCATTTTGCTACCTTCAGGAGGTATTTGTCTTCCTTTGTACTCTTAGATGTCTAGTCTGGATAGCCCTAAACCTTGTATGTTAGGTAGTCAGCTGTAATTTCTTTTGTACAGCTTAGAGGTATCGGTATGTCTGTGATTTCTTTTAAGTCTTGTCCTTATTTGTGAATTGTTATATTTACTTTCCTGATTTAATTGGTAAGGGTTCACCCGACGGGTCTAGGGACGGATGTCAGGTGCCCGCACGGCCTAACCGGATTCCGGGTCGTGACATCTGAATGGCCAGATCGTGAAAATAAAGAAGGAAAGGCTTCCATCGAAGGCAGGTCTCTCTGCTAGTTGCAGCACCGCCACCGTAGAGACGTCGGAATCGGAGAAAGCTGAACGACGGCGTCGGAATGTCAGGTACACCTTCGACATCGATGATCACCTGGACGACGATGAGTACTTTTTGAATGGTGATGATGAAGATGTCGTCAGAGGTAGAGAGAAGAAGCTCAAACTCTTGGCTCTAGCAAGACGAAGATGAGGTAGTAAATGTGTAAATTGAAAGAAAATTTGGACTGATTTGTGTAATTGTAAAGAAAATTGAGGGGGAAGAAAGTACAGCTCAGCTAAGCTGTACTTGGTTGAGTGATACAGTTACACATTAATCTAGTTTCTGACTTGTGATGCTTGCTACTTTCTCTATTTCCTCATTGTTAAGTTAATAAAATGATCACTCTTGGAACTTTATGCTACAGAAAGTCCTTGTCTTTGATTGTTTATTATGACTGTAGTTTGGTTTCTTCACTGAATCAGCGCTGAGACGGTCTGAAATAGCACTGAAACAGTCTGAAATGATGTAGAAACAATTAGATACAGTGTTGAAACAACTTGAAATGATGCAGAAAGAGTTAGATACAATACTGAAAAAACTTGAAATGGTGTAGAAATTGTTAGATACAGTGATGAAACAACCTGAAACGGTGCAAGAATGGTTAGATACAGTTTGATACGGAACAAAAATAGTGCAGATACAACGTAGAAACAGTCTAAAACAACTAATGAAAAAGTCTGAAACAAAATGTAAAAAATAATGTGAAACATCGCAAATAAGGTGAAAATAGCTAAGAAACAGCGAGAAACAACATACAAACGGGATGAAATAATGTTGAAACAGTTTAGAAATAATTAAATACGGTGCAAAACAACTTGACATGGTACAGAAACAGTTAGATACAGTTTTGAAACAACCTGAAAGGGTACAGAAACAGTTGAGATACAGTGCTGAACAACCAAATACGATGTGGTTAATAGTTGAGAAACATCAAGATACAGTGAGATACAACGAGATACGAGATGGTTGAGGATAGGAGGAGGAAAAGTGAAATTAGGGAAAATGAGATGAGTAAAAGTGAAACTGGGGGAAATAGTGGGAGCAAAAGTGAAATTGGGGAAATGGGAGGAAAAATGTAAGGTTTTGCTATGTTATGGGAAAATATTGCTATGTTTTTGCTATATTTTGTAATTAACTTTTCCTTTCCTCTATATTGGGTAACTTTGCTAAAATATTGCTATATTTTATAAATAACTTCTAAAATTTGTACTTTTATGTAAAAAATTCTTTAATTAATATCACAGACTTGTTGCAATCACAGTGAAGCTTTACAGAAATAAGATCTTCTGGCACCTTGTCACATATTTGACCCCCGTAGAAAAGGTCTTACAATTTTGGCCCCCACAAGAAATATCTTTATATTAGCAAGTCGGCAGAAGCTCCCCTCTGATGGTCACCACGTACTTCTCCTGACCTTAGGTGACTTTTCTTATGGAGATCAAAACTGTAACAGAAGCGCTAGACCTGTCTATTTCGCGCAAAAAATTGGTGAAGCTTGGCCCACCAGGCCTGGCCAGTTTGCTCGCCAGACAAATATTTTTCAGAAGAAATTGGTCGATATCACTTGCCAAATATTGTTCAGAAGAAAATTTGATTAGCTTGGATATGTCTTAGTACACCGTAACTTGAAAATGGAGCACTGGACTGATTGTTGATAATAAATTTATTGACATTGTGAGTACGAGAAGGTTACTAATGTTTTTCCAGACATCACATAGGCTTTATTTTTTGATTGATTCCATACTGATAGTTGTTTATGATAAATACAAGAGGGGGGTGAATTGTTTTGACTTATAATTTTAGTCGACTAATCAAGTTAATAGTTGACTTAGGTGATAAGCAGTATGCAGTGCAAAACAAAAGGCAGTAAGTAAGTAAGGAACGACACAGAGTTTTATACTGGTTCAGAACCAAACGGTTCCTAGTCCAGTCCCCTTGGGTCACAAGGGAGTTATCTCTCTTCAAGCTCTTGTAGAACACAAATACAAATATGGTTTATCGTTAACCAAAAACGTCTTCTCATAAGTGGTTTTAATCATTCGCTCACCACTAACGACCTTGTCTGATTTATAGATAATCAGACCAACTTCAGTGACACGACTATTACCTCACTACAAGATCTCTCTTTCTTTTCTATGACACACTCGTAGACACTTAGGAATACAGTACTTGCAAGTAAAAGAATTAAAGAGAGTAGGTTGTAATTAGAAGCGTAAGTAATATCTTCAGAGACTCCAGTATAAATAGAGAAACACTAGAGAAGCCCGTTGATAGAGATAAGTGGCAGATCTTCATGCGAGATTGAATGGAGATGTGATTTTCTAGAATTTAGGAGTAGAGAGATTGACCCAAGAGATTTGATTCTCTAGGGGATATGAATATCTCCTGAGAATAAGGTAAGAGATGATTTGGGGACAAGTCCCACGAGATAAGCGCACCACAATCTCAACCTTCTATAGCTGACTCCGTAACAAATCAATCAGTGATTTCTTTAAACAATTGGGATCTTTGCAGAGGTCGTCCTTGTAGTTCCTGCAAAAGGCACATGGGACTTAAGTGTCGTTTTTTTTGTCATGATCAAAACATATATTTTAATTAACTTAACAATCTCCCCCCTTTTTGGTGATGACAAAAATTAAAGGAGTATGTGCCAGGATACTTCCCTTTGTCGCTTAGTCGACTAGCAAATTCTGATAGCTGACTCCCCCTGAGTGAGTGCGTCCTGTAATATCAGAAAGTAGAGGTCTCCAGGGACAAGGAGGTTAGTTGACTCCCCCTGAGTGAGTGACCCTATATATTGTATACAGCAGATATGATAATACTTTAATCACATAGATGCAAAATGTACATGGAGGGAATAAGCATTCAGTCTATTCTCCCCCTTGACATCAACAAAAAGGAACAAAAGGGCAAGTCTAAATTATCCTGAATATTACATACCCAGAGAATTAGTTTAACGAGGAGCAAGAAAATATGTAAGGGTATTCACAACATTATCAGTCATCCTGTCCAGCTTGGTTTAAACATCTGTAGATATAGCAGTAATTCGGGCCTGAACATCTGTGGAGACAGTATCAATTCTGGCATGCACCTGTCTAATAGCAGCAGCAGAGTCAGTCACAGCATTGTCTAGCTTAAGAGAGAACCTACCAACATCTAGTTTAAGTTCAGTGATGTCATCGGAGGCCTTTTCACTCTTGAAGTGCATGCTAAGTAGCAGGTCATTGAGATCAGCCATAGCATCCTTAAGCTTACCAGAAGGCTCATCAACAACCGGAGTAGATGGCTTGGATGGACCAGCATAGTCATCAGCCGGTTTGGGAGACTTAGGTTCCTTGTGAACCCAAGAGCCATTAATGCGAACATACCCCATCGATGCAAAAGAGCGAGAATTATAACATGCAGTCAAGGAACAGGTTTTCCAAGCAGAGATATCAACTCTATAAAAATGCAGGATGCGAGTGATAATGATACCATACGGAAGAGAAGCACATTCAGCAACACTTTCAAGCATATATTCAATAATCCAGGCAGCCAAATCAAGTTTCTTTTTAGTAACCAAGCAGTAAACAATCAGAGTGTCACGTTGTGAGAGGGAACTAAGAGAGCCAGTTCGGGGAAGCAAGGTAGTACCAACAATGTGGGCCAGAATACGAATTTCAAATGAGAGGTCTAATGGACCAAGTTGTCCCTCAGGAACATCAGACTTATCACATAAAAAGGTTTTGGCTTGTTCAAAAAAGACCTCAAAATCAGCAGGCCACGAAATTTTAAAGAACTTAGAATAGCCAGAAAACTTACAACCCAAAATGCGGCATAGTATGGCCTTGGTGACAACAATGCGAGTATTCAGAACCATCGTCTCAAAACCACCTGAGGAGCAAGGGCGAAGATTTGTATAAAAGAGCCTTACCAGATCCTCGGAAATGTCGATGGGTTCAGTAGAGAAGAAGTTGGACCAATCCTGAGCATCAAACCAAGGATTGAGAGAGCAATTGAGAGATTCCATAGCATCCAAGTCAACAAGTCTGCCATGAGCCAGAGGTTTATCCTTGATAGCAGCAAGCTTTTCACAAGCAGAGACATCCCAAAAATCCAGAGTTTCATCTAAATCAGCAAGGGAGAACTCCTTCTTGGGTCTTTTTACACATTTTTTATCAAGAGACTGCATGGGTCTTTTGCCAGATTTCTTTGAGAGATTAGGGTTTCTTTCAGGGCTTTGATAATTGGACATAGTATTTTCGGAGTGGTCAGAATCCACCTATACCGGAGTGGTGGAGGCAGTAGGTAACTTTGATTTGGTGCGCTGACTCCTTCGAGCAGAGAAGGAAGTTTTCCTGACCATTTTGATGAAGAAGGTTTGAGGAGTGGGTGAGAAGATGAAGGGAATGAGAATGGAAGAGTTAAAAAGAGGGTGGATGAAAACGGAAGAGGTGTCGTGTAAGGGAAAAGGAAACGAAAAGACGTGATGTACTGATGGAAGTGAAAAGACACAGTGCAGACTCTTGGAACTCGTTTCCACGCCGCCTAACACCTTTTCAAACTAAAGACAAGAAAAGTAATAATGGCATGGAAAAGGTAAAAAGCAATAATAACAAATAAATAGATGTAAAGGCAGTAAAATCCTGAATATGGTAAAATAATAAAACAAATTGGGGGCAATCTTATAAAGTCGTATAACGAGATTAACAGGGATCAGGGATAATTCCAAGCAGGTCACGTAGGGCACAAAATCTTTCTTCTAAGAGAGGTTTAGTAAAAATGTCAGCCAATTGAAAATTAGTGCTCACGAATGCAATATCAACATCACCATCCTGAACATGATTCCTAATAAAATGATAACAGACATCTATATGCTTTGTCCTAGGGTGATCAACAGGGTTGTAGGATAATTCAATGGCGCTAGTGTTATCACACAACATAGGAATAGGTTTAAAAAATAAATCATAATCAGATAATTGCTTCCCCATCCAGAGGAGTTGAGTGCAACAATGTCCTAGAGCGACATATTTCGATTCAGCAGTTGAAAGGGCAATGCAATCCTGTTTCTTACTGTGCCAAGATACAAGGGATTTCCCAAGAAAGAAACTTGCACCACTGGTGCTTTTTCTGTCAATTCTATCATCTGCATAGTCAGCGTCTGAAAACCCAATGAAATCAAAGAAATTTGTCCAGGGGTACCACAAGCCATAGTTAACTGTTCCAAGTAGATATCTAAGAATTCTTTTAACTGCAATAAGATGAGACACTTTAGAAGCTGACTGAAAGCGAGCACATTTACAAACTGAAAGCATAATATCTGGTCGACTAGCAATTAGGTAAAGTAATGATCCAATCATACCTCGATAGAGAGAAGCATTGGTACTCGTACTTTTGGAGTCACTTACCAGATGAGTAGCAGGACTCATAGGAGTTTAGCAGAGTTTGCATCATGCATGCCACATTTAAGAATGAGTTCCTTAGTATATTTAGATTGACATATGAAGATGCCATCGTCGTACTGTTTGATTTGAAGTCCTAGGAAGAATGTTAGTTCACCCATCATACTCATTTCAAACTCCCCCTGCATTAGCACTTCAAATTCTTGAATAATTCTGGATTAGTGCTACCAAAAATGATACATCCACATAAATTTGTATAATGAGAATATCACCAGATGATTTCTGAATGAATAAGGTTTTGTCACTTTTGCCTCTTGAAAAACCATGTGATAGTAAGAATGAGCTGAGTCTTTCATACCAAGCTCTAAGGGGTTGTTTGAGACCATAAAGGGCTTTGGAAAGCTTGAAAACATGATGAGGGTAGTCAGAATTTTCAAAACCTGGAGGTTGCTTGACAAAGACTTCTTCTTTAATAAATCCATTTAAGAAAGCACTTTTAACATCCATTTGAAACTGTTTAAAATGTTTGAAAGAAGCAAAAGCTAAGAGCATACGAATAGATTCAAGTCTAGCAACAGGGGCAAATGTCTCGTCGTAGTCGACTCCCTCCGTTTGAGAGTAACCTTGAGCCACTAGACGAGCCTTGTTTCTTACCACCTTACCTTCTTCATTTAGCTTGTTTCGAAACACCCATTTTGTGCCAATGACTGATTTTCCCTTGGGTTTGGGAACTAGGTTCCATACCTGATTTTTCTCAAATTGATCGAGCTCCTCTTTCATTGCTAGGACCCAAGATTCATGTTGAAGGGCTTCGTTTATCTTCTTTGGCTCAATCTTTGTTGTTGTGAATGATGCATCTACTTGATTCAAATTTTACCTTGTACCCACCATCACATAGTTGACCGATGCTAAGAAGATTGTGCTTGAGTCCATCAACCAAGAAAGCTTTTTTGATATCACATGAGGGACTTAAAGAGATGATTCCAATGCCAACGATCTTTCCTTTGGCATCTCCTCCAAATTTAACAGATCCTCCATCAATCTTTGTTATAGATTTGAACAATTGTTTGTCACCGGTCATATGTCGGGAGCATCCACTATCAAAAAACCATTTTCCCATCTTCATTGTCCTTTTGTGGTGTCCCTGCAAAACAAAGTTTTTAAGCATTTTTAGGTACCCAAGCTTGCTTGGGTCCTTGTGGGTTAGCTTTAAAGGTGCTAGCCTCACTTTTAGCCTTTGGTCTCCAAATCCATTTTCCAGGATTTCTCTTTGACATCTTCTAAACACATGTCCTGGTTCACCACAGTGATAGCAAATAGGTATATTTTTAATTTCTCTTGTAGATGTAGAATATCTAGCTGATCTATAGAAACTATTTGATCCTATTGAGCTATGACCGGTCGACTTTCTATGACTGCTAAGTTTGAGCTTAAGGTGATTCATTTCTTCTTTTAGGAATTCATTTTCACTCTCAACTACTTCCAGTTTCATTTCCCATTCCTCTTTCTCTTTACTTAGTCTCTTGATTTTCTTAAGTGCCTTTTCTAGCTTGTCTAGAACTTCATCAAGATTTCTAGAGTTTTCAATACAGAATTCACAGCATACCTCACTTGAGTCGTTTGATGGGATTCCACTGCTGGTAGAGTTGTTTGAGGCCATGAAACAGATGTTGGCTGCTTCTTCCTGCTCAGCATCAGCTGTATCCTCATCACTCCATGCCACGTAAGATCTGTTCCTTCCCTTCTTTTTGCATCAGGGCAGTTGTTTGCAATGTGACCTTGTTAGCCACATTCAAAACATCGACCCTCATTCCTGTAGTTGGATTGATATTTCTTGAAGGGAACTTTCCCTTTTTTGAATTGTCTTCTACGATTAACAAAGCCATTTAGGTTTCTGAACATCATAGCAAGCTGTTCTTGAATATCATCTTCTTCAACTTCCTGATCGTAGTCGACTTCCTCCACTATAGTATTGAAGGCCACAGTTTTCTTTTTCTCTTCCAAATCATTTCGTTTTAGATGAGTTTTCTCAAAGGCAATCAGATCACCTCTGAGTTTATCATAAGAAATTTTGTTCAGATCTCCACTTTCTATGTTTATAACCTTAGGTTGCCATATGGTAGGGAGACTTCTCAGAATCTTTCTTATCTATTCACCGGTAGTGTAGATCTTTCCGAGTGCTTTGAGTTCACCAATGATTTTGCTGAATCTAGCAAACATATCTTCCACAGACTCTCCATTTTTCATTTGAAATAATTCATATTCATAAACTAGAAGGTTGATTCTAGTTTCCTTGACCTTACTGGTTCCTTCATAGGTAACCTCCAATTTATCCCATATTTCTTTGGCTGTTTCACAACTAGATATTTTTTCATATTCTTCACAACTAATAGCATTGTAAAGAATATTTACAGCCTTGTAATTAAGTTGGATGATTTCTCGTTGTTCGTCAGTATAATCATCCATGTCAACATCAGTAGGAACATTTTGAGGATCTCCTTCTTTCTTTGTAGCTTTGATCGTGAGAATATCAAAAGGACCCTTCTTGATGACACGCCAGACCTTAAAGTCAACCGATTTAACGTATGTTTCTATATGAATCTTCCAATGACTATAGTGCTTACCGTTAAAATAAGGCGGTCGGGTGGCAGAAGTTCCCTCTTGTAGAAGAGCTCCATTCACAACGTGTGACGACATGATCTTTTCTCACTTGCTGTAAGGCAAAAACAAAAAGTGAGAGTCCAAGCTTTGATACCAATTGATAAATACAAGGGGGGTGAATTGTTTTGACTTATAATTTTAGTCGACTAATCAAGTTAATAGTTGACTTAGGTGATAAGCAGTATGCAGTGCAAAACAAAAGGCAGTAAGTAAGTAAGGAACGACACAGAGTTTTATACTGGTTCAGAACCAAACGGTTCCTAGTCCAGTCCCTTGGGTCACAAGAGAGTTATCTCTCTTCAAGCTCTTGTAGAACACAAATACAAATATGGTTTATCGTTAACTAAAAACGTCTTCTCACAAGTGGTTTGAATCCTTCGCTCACCACTAACGACCTTGTCTGATTTATAGATAATCAAACCAACTTCAGTGACACGACTATTACCTCACTACAAGATCTCTCTTTCTTTTTTGTGACACACTCGTAGACACTTAGGAATACAGTACTTGCAAGTAAAAGAATTAGCGAGAGTAGGTTGTAATTAGAAGCGTAAGTAATATCTTCAGAGACTCCAGTATAAATAGAGAAGCACCAGAGAAGCCCGTTGATAAAGATAAGTGGCAGATCTTCATGCGAGATTGAATGGAGATGTGATTTTCTAGAATTGAGTAGTAGAGAGATTGATCCAAGAGATTTGATTCTCTAGGGGATATGAATATCTCCTGAGAATAAGGTAAGAGCTGATTTGGGGACAAGTCCCACGAGATAAGCACACCACAATCTCAACCTTCCATAGCTGACTCCGTAACAAATCAATCAGTGATCTTCTTTAAACAATTAGGATCTTTGCAGAGGTCGTCCTTGTTGTTCCTGCAAAAGGCACATGGGACTTAAGTGTCGTATTCTTTTTGTCATGATCAAAACATATATTTTAATTAACTTAACAGTTTAGTTCTACTTTGCTGAAACCTCCATTGTCTTATATGTTTGGCTGATGTGTGGATTTGTTTATGGTGTTACATGTTTGATATACACTTTATCCCACTATTTATTACTAGGATGCACAAGGTGCTAATGAAGAAAGGCCACATATGAACCTCTTTTCAATGATTATACTGTGGGTTAGTTGAAAGCCCCATATGAACGATCTTTTTATTAATTATGTAATTATTTAAAAAAAATCCCATATAAACTGTCTTTTTATTGATTATACAATCTATGAGTTGAGATTAGAGGCTCCATATGTATAATCATTTTATTGATTATATAAGGTGTTAGTTGAAAGGCCCCATATAAATGATCTTTTTCTTGATTATACAATTATTTGATAAAACCCCATATGAACTGTCTTTTTATTGATTATACAACACATTAGTTGAAATTAGAGGCTCCATATGAATGATCTTTTTATTGATTATACAATGTGTTAGTTTAAAGGCGCCCATATGAACGATCTTTTTCTTCATTATATAATTATTTGAAAAATGCCATATGAACGGTCTTTTTATTGATTATACAATACATTAGTTGAAATTAGAGGCTCCATATGAATGATCTTTTTATTGATTATACAACGTGTTAGTTTAAAGGCCCCATATGAACGATCTTTTTCTTCATTATATAATAATTTGAAAAACGCCATATGAACGGTCTTTTTATTGATTATACAACACATTAGTTGAAATTAGAGGCTCTGTATGAATGATCTTTTTATTGATTATACAATGTGTTAGTTGAAAGGCCTTATATGAACGATCTTTTTATTGATTATACAATGTGTTAGTTGAAACAATCTTTTTCATTGATTATACAACGAATTAGTTTAAAGCCCCCCCCCCCCCCCCCCCCCCTTGAGTGTTCTAATTATTGATTATGTAACACGTTAGTGGTAGGACCCATATAAACAATTTTTTTTATTCATTATACATCTATGTATTTGAAAACCTCATATGAACGATGTTATTGCTTATACAGCGCTTTAGTTGAAAGGACCCGTACTTTCGATCTTTTTGTTGATTATACATCGCGTTAGTTGGAAAAGGCTCATATGAACAATCTTTTTATTGATTATACAACTTAATTGAAAGCCCCCTATGAAAGCTCTTTATAACATGAAAAATTTACACCCATTCCTTTTGATGATATGATAACAGTACGTATATACTCCAGGAAGCACAAAAATAAGAGGGGAAAGTTGTTCTCAACTCCACCTTACCCCATGGCATGGTGTCAATCCAGCCACAACTAGAAGTGAAGAGTTCAACTATTTGTTGACCTCGCAATGGGACTTAGGGAATGAGGACTTGAACAAAAACTGCCATTTCTTTTGTCTATGGAATAGCCACTAGGAGAACGATTGCCCCCTCTTTCCCCAAAATGACCGGAATCATCATAATGCATACATCTCATACAGTATCCACTGCCACGGTTGTGTCTCGTGGTTGAGTTGTAGTAATGTGGACTATGATCAACATGGTACCTTATCCCCTCAACTCGACCAACAGACCTATTGGAGATAAGTCTTTCTGGCCCCTTGACAGGATCAGCTGGTGGAGGCTTTCCAAACTGATAACTATGGTAGACTGATGGCTTGTAGTTGTGTAAGCCTTGCCGTTGTTGTTGGCTAGCCAGACTGCAAATGCTAGGGGAGCTATGGACTTTGGGCATATGGCCTCTATTATGATAGTTACTTTGGATGAAGTGTTCCTGGTTAACACCTTCGGTTGTGCAGCTCTCTGGAGATCTTGGAGAGGAACAGGCAGAGGAAATGCCAAAGGATGCATGGCTTACGCCTGGAGGTGGATGTAACCTGAACGATCCTACTTCTGTAGCACGAATAATACCATTGACAGCATCGATGTATCGTTGTTCTAGAGGCTCTGAAGTTGATGCAGGGTGGTCCAATACAATAGGCTTTGCTGGGAAGAGAAAGGTCCGGAGCCTTGGGACCCCTGCACTAGTTTCACAACGATTATATTCATCAATCATGTGGCGTAGATCCTCGTCTGATTTTACTGAAACCAAGGAATCAAGATCTTCGGGCACTAATTGATATTTGAGAACCATGTCACCCTCTATTGGGGCAGTCAGCTTCTTCATTAGATCTGTAAATTATACAAGCAAAATATTGTTCAATTGATGAACTCAAAATCGAAAAGTTAATGCAATAAAATTTTGAAGCAAAGGGAAGAATGAAAGATTGAGTATTGATTCCAATTGCTGGTAATAAGAAAAGACTCTAAGCCATCATTTTCTATGCGTTAGATAGGAGGTGAAATTACAAGAGTATTAATATTTCCTATATGTGCAGGCATGTTTTTTTTTAAAAAAAAAAAAAAAAATACAAATGCATTTATGTCCAGTCTCATATAAACAAATCAAACTATCCAAACAAAAACTCAAATATTTTGTGATTAGAAATGACATGTAGAAAATGTTTGACCCTTTTTTCATTCTTCAAATTTGCCGTATAAGGCATCAAAACAGACGATGGTCAATTTGCATATCTACTGCTTCTTTATATGTCTATGCTGTGATATGTTATTTTAGGGAAAAAAATAATCCAAAGGGTTAATTTAATCAGAAACCATTACGAAATTCAATTTTATGCCACCAGAAATCGAGCTGCCTCATTTTCATGACTAAGGGTGCTCTTTGAACCCACCCTATCAAAAACCCGCCTTTTCCCAAAGGAGAATCCAGAAGAAAAATATAAACGAAATCATTTGTTCACACAATATCTTTATTGAATTACTGTAATGAACAACAAGGTACAGGAACTTTATTTATTGTAATCTGTACAAAATAGAAATGATTCATCCAATAACAATGTCATCGCTAGCTCTATCAATCATTCACTTATACCATGAAATGTAATGTCCCGAGGAACGGAGATAACACGAGTCTCGCCTCCAACATACTTTAGGTGGCCATCAGCTGGTCGAGGAAGAATCTTGCCTCCATGACTGCATAAAAATTTCATCCTATTCTTAGGCGAGAAAGGGGCTGACATTTCAAATGATACGTCAAAAAACCAAAAGATAGAAAGGAAAAAATAAAGGATAGAAGAAAAACTGAAAATTTTATGTACACAACATAAAGAAATGGGAGGATGAATGGTTTTAGAAATAGAGATAATAATGTTCATGCATGAGGGTGGCTGGCTTCTGTATTTATACGTAGAATTTCCTTTCCTACAGAGGCCACAGATTCTGACCCTTTTGAAATGGCTAAATAATTAAGGACTTCCTGGTCTAGGATTGACTACCTGTTTACTGTTTGAAGATTTTATCATATGTGGAGATTGAGAGGAAAAATAATGGATTTTAATTCTTGTAAACTATACATGAATATAAATTGAGATAATGGTCAAAAAGCCCCCTAAACCATCATTTTTTTAAAGATTCATACTTAAACTATGGGTTGGTTAGGTTATCCTTCTAAATTATCAATTTTCATATTCAAAACCCCCTGCAGTGCCAAGTGGCATGGAGAGTGACTTCACTCTTTTTGTTGTATGTGGAAAAATAAAGTAGACCAACAAAAAAAATTCATGTGGCATTTCTCTTCAATAAAAATTTAAGTATTCTTTTACTTATTTATTATTATTTTTGTCTTTTTCCTTTCTTCTTTTCTAATAAATTATTTTCTTCTTTGGAGCCCTACTTTTTTTTTCTAATAACAATAAACTAGTTGAGACCTATTAACCTTAGAATAATAAGAGTACTAAAAATGATTTAATCAAAATGTGATAAATTCAGTTGCAATTTACAATCAAATTTTGTCAATAATGGTCATTTTATTTAAAAAGACATAACCCTTAACAGGTACTGTATTATTTTAATATGCAACATTCTCAATCGAGTTTATTATGGTTGAGTAAATTCAGTTTTATATAATAATTAAGTTTACTATTGTTGGTTAATATTTATTATTTTAGGAATATGGGCTTTCAACTAAGGTTAAAGATTTTTTATTTTGACGGAAAATTAAAAGAAAAAATTAATAAATTTAAAAGAAAAATACTAAATAAGAAATAAGAAAAATAATTTTAAAAAATTAATTGTTAAAATGCTACATGGATGCTTTACAAAGAGAGTGATGTCACTTTCTATGCCACTTGCCACTGAAGGGGGTTTTGAATATGAAAATTGATAGTTCAGGGGGGTAACGTAACCAACTCATAGTTTAAGTATGAAACTAACAAAAAAAGTGATCCATTATCTCATATAAATTTATTATATGGTTCATTTTTTTGGTTCATTGTGTCTATCCAAGAAAATAAGGTAATTATATAGTCGTAACATTGTAAAATAAGCATGCATTATTTTATAAAGGACCAGAAATGAAATACGGTTACTTAAATAAAAGGTACATGAATCTTTACACCTACGATTTATTTGTTCCAACCTAATAGCAGCTGTCAAGATGCTATTGAAATTCGAATTTGTGAAGCTATTAAAGTAAGAATTGATTAATTAACTACCATGGCAGTCATGGTAGTTAATTTCATCTTAAAGTAAGAATTTGTCCAGCCAGAGTAAGAATTGTCCAGCCAGAAGTGCATGCCATTTAGTTTGATAGTAAAGAATAAAACCATGCACTTCCGACTTTACGGAGTAGTAATAAATTTCATTGTGGATTCTATAGTTTCCTCAAAATTTTAGTGGAAAAGCTAACCTACAGCGGTAAAGCCTCACGACGGCAGACTCTCTATCTTCATTTTTTTCAGTCTATTTCTTTTAACAAAAGAAAATTCAGAAGTACTCCCTTCAATACTCAATTTATGTGGCACCATTTACTTTTTTTAATTGTACCAAAATGAATGGCGCACAACTATTTAATGCATCATCTCATATTTTACCCTTGTTGGGCCCTACATACTTTTAAAGCTACCAACGACTTTTTTACTACTCAAATCTTCTTTTTCTTACTTTTTCAAGGGTAAAATTGAAACTTTACAAGGTCAACCTCTATTTTCTTAAACTGCTTACTAAAATTGAAACTTTACAAGGTCAACCTCTATTTTCTTAAACTGCTTATCCGGTCAAATGGTGCCACATAAAATGGGACGGAGGAAGTAGTTAAAATTAAATATACTGATTGTATATTTTATACTGTTTGAGTCGAGGGTCTATCGGAAACAGCCTCTCCACCTCGATGGGGTATGGTCTGCGTATATCTTACCCTCCCAAAACCCCACTTGGAAGCGCTATATTTTCTTAAGCACGTGGTTCTAATATAGAATGCTGCATTGAACATTAGTGATGGTGGAACCCCCCCCCCCCCCCCCCCTCCTCCCCCAATTTGACCACAGTAAAGAAATAAATGTTATTAAGGTCATTAACATAAATGGAGGCTCTCATTGAAATTGAGTCAAATACTTTAATGAATAATGCGATTACATGACACTAAAATGACAGAACTGGAGCACTCTATTCAAATTAATTGGGATCAACCTTTATTCTCCTAAAGCTATAATTGCACAAGAATTTAACGTCAGAACAATCTCTCAGCATGACCATTTCCCAAAATTTTTCACAGTGCCAAAAAGGCAAGTTATAAAAATAAAAAAAAATAAAAAATAAAAAAAACTATAATGCTGCTAGGGGATCCATGTTACACGACTTGGTAATTCTCGGTAGCCAGCGACGTTCTTTGAGAGAACTTGGGTGGAGAGCCACCTTTCAATGGCAGAATGTTGACAACCTGAAAATCAAAATAAATCAACACATCAACCAACTCTGAGGGACAATGGTTACCAACCTAATGGAGATCATCATTTGCATAAGCACAGTGATAGAAAATTCCCTCAACATTGAAACTGTATTCCCCCTACAACCACAAGATATCTTTAAGAAAATGAACAAATGAACCTAGAACAGACATAAGAAGGATCACATGCAAACATATCAAAAAAGCTAAGAACAAGAATCAAGAGCATCCAGTTATCTCCAGACACAAATAGCTCAAGCAGGTCAGTAGAAATTGTGCATATATTCAGAAACCTAGTGGCTGAAAACGGAGGGAAGCAATATCATATGAAGAAAAGAAAGGTGCAAACCTTCACGTCACTGAAGGTTCTTGAGGCGGTAAAACGACCAGAAATTGGGAAGAAGACATCAGGATCTGCTGCCGGAACAACAAATTCCAGTGATCCACTGCAAAGTTCCCACTTTCACATTAGAATGACAAACAAGTACTAGAGATCACATGCTTCAATACCAAAACAAGTTTTTGAAGTAAGCTAACCTGCGATTCGAATTGTCAATGAGAACTATCGACCACTCCAGAACAGAATTTCTGGAATCATACCTGCAATCAATAGGGTAAGAATATTGAAGCTTGATGAAGCATTTGATAATAGGTACAGAGCCACCACCACCACCACCCAGCATTTTTCCAATCTCACTGCAATACTTGGATATACCTTAATGCGTATGCACCGGATCACTACTAGGTCCAAATCATGGATACCAGTTACATAGTCTGGTTGCAAATTTCAACTTCATGTGTTCATATTTCACTTCTATGATTCACATTTTGCTCTAAAAGTAATTATGCCAGTCCAGTACAGCTTTAGCTGCATAACATCACTAAAGGAAAAATGCAACTTTAGACTTTAGTGCAGCTAGTGGCCCTATGACAATTAAATTCACTATTTTAGTCTCTTTACAACCCAAATTAACTTATGAAACTGAATAATTCGATACGCATGACCAATATTCACACCAGAATTTGCCTTTTATCATCATGTGTATAGTTTATACAAGAAGCAAGAAGACATATACAGAATACTGATTTCTTCATCTAGGAATGCAAAGGAATTGAACAGTACCAACTTACAGAAAAACCAAATAACATCCATCCCTCCCATTAAAGAACCAAAGAAACTGGGAATTTCCCAATCTCCAAAATTCTTATCATGGTAACCTAACCGAAACAGCCTAAGATTGGGGAAAAGAGTAGGTGATACACTCTGTATGCACCACGTAGATTATTAACATAAAAAAACCATTCCTTGTCCTGACAATATGATACAACCGACTTTTCTTTCTTTCTTACCTTTTTTTTTTTTTTTTAAAGATGATATAACCGGACTTTAAAGGCACTAAATAATTGTGCAAGCACTCTAGAGATATTGACAGCTTTGTATAAAGCCATTTCAGCCTTACAAGCTCTATCGCAAGGAGATCTTCGCAAGTGTCAGTCTCATTATCCACAAAAATTTATCCTTGATACAAAGGGATAAGATTTTCAACAATTTAGTGACAAAGTTTAAAGTCAAAGTGTCACCTCCACTCTCCATCAATCTGCTGTATACGTGGGGCCTCCCTGAGAGCTGGGAGAGGTACAGAAATCATGACATTCTGTAGATCAATCTGCGCTGGAGTTTCATATTCAATATTCACATAGGTTTCATTCCCAGAAACTGAAGGCCAGCAGTTAACTGAGAAAAGAAAAATTAAAATAATTGTAAATGATTAGACATAGTTGAAACGTTAAGGATGGAAAACAGAGATGTAGACAAGGAACAAGAAAAAATCACGAAGCTTACTAGTTAAAGGCAAAATCGACTCATCTGCACTTTGCATTCTCCACCTCAAGAGACCAACACCGTCACCAGATTGGCCAGCAGGAAAAGGCCTATTAGGATCTTTGAGGCCTAGAATATTTTCGTTGGAAAATAACTCCTTATTGATATTTGGGTGTGTCTTGAAGAGGATGGCTGGATTACCACTGTTTTCAATCTGAACATATAGAATCAGACAAGAAATTCCATTAAGTAACCACAAGCAAAACCATCAAGATTATCCTGCCATCTGACATCAGATCCAAAGTCATGTTTAAACACTATATATATACACACACACACACTACATATATAAGTGGGAACAGCAGGCAGGTCACCGTTGACATGCCTGCCTGTCCTGAGGGCAAATTGGTCATTTCACATAGAACCATGCATCAACTGTTCGTACATTGTCCTTCAAGCGGTGCACATTAAGGAAATCAAGAACGTGGGTCCATTTTGCGGCTGACTTTAGCAGTGCTGATCCATGTGACTCTGATGTCATCATTGAGCCCCATCATTCATTTTCCACACTTTGCCTTCACAGTAGTATCTTAAGCTTGCGACTTTTGCTGTTGATCCTTACTTATAAGGACCATACGATGTATGTACCGATGTGGAACGGATCCAATTCTTTATAAATCTTATTTGCTAGAATTAGATTAACTTTAAATTAAGGATAAGGTTAACTTTAATGTGTTGTATTTTCTGGAAAATAAGTGCAAAAGTAAACGCATGGTAAGATTTTGGGTTTCAATTCAAATTTAGACTTTCGGCAGTTGCCACTTAACCATATGGTGATACGGTAATTACTTAATTTTTTCTTTTCAAAATTTAATAACTACAACATTTCAAATTTAATAACTAATAACTAATACTAACTAACAACTAATTTTATCCAAAAATCGCCAAATGGCTTCCTACTACTTTGTCACCTAGCTAATTTTTAGCGGCTACTACATTCCTTTTACTCTCTCCGGTCCAAAATAGTTGGTCATTTAGCCAATCTCACTTGGTCCAAAATAGTTGGTCATATAAAAAAACAAGACAAAATTAATATCTTTTAGCCTAGCAGCACAACGCTTGTATTGCTCTCCCACAACCCCGTTTTCATAGTTAATGACGATCTGATCAACTTCATTTACTTTTTTATTAACTTAAAACAAAAATAAAGGACAACATAGTCAAATTACATTACAAAAAGTACTCTTTTTCAATTTTCTTGATAACTGTAAGTTTTAATACTCACCGGTGGAACAATTCTGAATCCACTAATCAGTTTTAGTTGATAAATTGTAAGAATATTTTTAAAAGTATGTGTATATATTTTAAAAATGTCACGTATATTTGTCTAACTCCACCGATTTTAAAAATAGGTCGTGCTACATCCAAATCAATTAAAGTTAATCTAAATCTAAACTAACACTTGAATCAACAAAAACCTTAATTCATCTATAATTCTATTCTATCACAAACCTGGTTTTATTAAATTCCTGATCCTACTGAAAAAAAGTAAAACTACTTAGCTAATCAGATTAAGCTTATATAAAAATTCAAAAGATTGTGACCCTTTTTGACATAATTAAATACTAGGTAACATAACAATAGTATAACTCCAATCAGCTTAGTAAACCAACTTATTATGGTTAAACAATTTAATAAAGTGAAAATACAGATTAATTAAACCTCACGCTGAAGTACTCTATCTTTATAATCTCATATTTAAAATATTCGTGGAATTTTACAAAAGCAAAGGTGAAGAAGGGAGTCTCATAATAACAGAACATAATTTAGGGGTGCACTAGCTTTCTTATGACTCAGCAGCAAAATTTTCAAGAATTCCAATTACTATTATTTCATTTGCCGTCTCAGGAGTTAAAAATATTGCTTTTCAAGACCAACTTTACCAGATAGGTGACAAAAAATTTCTTGGGCTCGGGCTTCGGCCGGGCAACCATAACTAGTATATATATAATGTACACAATAGAATGTCAGCTGAATGCATCTACAATGATCTCATTATATCTTTTATCACAACCTTTATTTTAGTTTGACACAATTCTTTGAAAGAAATACTCTCATAAACTAGACTACATTATACTTCCCTTCCCGTACATGAGAAGAAGATGGCATAACTATGTTACTAGATATAATTTGTGCTTGCCAGGTGCCACTATCTAGTGAGGTCAAGAATCTTTTAGTTGTTTGGATCTAATCAAGACTAGTGAAAATGTGACTTAAGGTGTCTAGTGTGTGACAATATTCATCGCCCAACAGGTGTCACTGCTCCATGTCTCGGATATTAAGGTAGATCTAAGGATACACAAAAACTCCAAGAGATTCTAAAACACGTTTTTTATTGTTTATTTATTTTTTTTGGGGGGGGGGGGGGGGGGGGTGGGGAGAGAGGGAGAGGGAGAACCTGAACTTGGATGTGTCCATCTTCTTGGTTTAGAATTTGGAGAGATAAAGTACCCTGGACATCAAAGTTTCTGACACCGCCATCACGCTTTAATGTTACATTAATCTTCTCTTCAACAGTCAATGTGACTGGATCAGTTGGTGGTGGAGCAGCGGCCTTGGATTGACCAATGCTTGGTCTCACATCTTCGACAATTACTTCACCCTCAGCTTTCAGGGATTCCAAAAATTGGTTGGTCCTTTGTGTTTTACCTAGCTGCATACCAAGACCTTTCGAGGGAGCTCCAGCAGTGGCAGCTGGACGACCTGATCACATAAATGCTATGAGCTAGATCTTCCAAGTTGGTTCTCAACCACGTACTCAAAGGTTTCTCCAAAAAAGATGTGTTTTCTCAATAAGTAAAAGTATATTCAAAAGATAGAAAGGTAAAGGTGCTTAAGAACTATGAGAGAAGCAACACAATGTAGATGCAAAAACTTTTTGGGCTCCAGGAGTTGAATTATATACACATGATGAAGATTTTAGGCATGAGTCGAGTAACACTCACCTCCGAAAACAACAAGTATTGGGAAAAACAGTAAATGTTAAGCTGTATGATTTCTTCCCGATTTTAGTTTGGGTTGTGTGTTTGTGTGTGTGCGAGGGGGGCTAAAAGAAGAGACGCAAGGATGCCACATTCTCCCCCACCCCGGTTCCTCATCTCACATCTTTACCGTAGACATTATGTATACACAAAGAAGCAAACCTAAGTAATTGAGAAAAGAAACAGGCAAAACTAATGTAAATACAAAAAAGAAAATCTAAGTAATTAAGAAAAGAAAACAGTAAAACTTCCGCACAACTCATTCAAGATGAACAAAAGCAATTGTACAAGAGACGGTAGAAGCCCCACAACCTGCTGCAACAATATTCAGGTATACACAAAGAAGCAAACCTAAGTAATTGAGAAAAGAAACAGGCAAAACTAATGTAAATACAAAAAAGAAAATCTAAGTAATTAAGAAAAGAAAACAGTAAAACTTCCGCACAACTCATTCAAGATGAACAAAAGCAATTGTACAAGAGACGGTAGAAGCCCCAGAACCTGCTGCAACAATATTCAAGGGGAAGGTGGACACAAATTATTGCAGCAAGCTTAAACTCAGGAATTTATTTACGTTTTCAAAACCTTAAAACACATAAGCATGTGTATTTTAAAGTTTTATGTTCACCCAGTTTAAAAAAAACACTCAGAACTTTTTATAGCTTAGAGACGGTACATGCTGGCCCAAAGAAATGCAAAATATCAGGTTACATATAGTACATAAGGCAGATTGCGTACATTAAGAACTTCTACTACTGACTGTATACAGGTCAAATTGGAATCTGCAGAGTACTGTTATTGATTCACAAGAAACTTATGCAATTGTCCTAGGAATTTTTAGGATATTATTCATGAAATGCCTCGGAAACACAGAAAGGAAGCAAAATTGAACAAAGGATGAAAAAGATGCCCGTGAAACAATTAAGAATAGGTTGAAGGACTTGCAATTTTTGTCAAGGGTACTTGAAAATTTGACTCATTTCATTGAGTGCTCATGCTTATGAAACCTTCTGAATTTTAGGGTTCTACTTGAGCAGTAAATTTGTGCAACTTTGATTCTTCTCAATCGCCTTAAAGCATTTGTTCATTTAGACTTCCATATAGACTTCCTGTACATTCATCACATATGGTGTCTTATTTTTTCCTCACCAATATAGTTCTTGCTTTCACTGATCAAAAAAGGGGAAAAAAATCTTGCTTCTCCCAATAAATACACATGTAATACCTGCTTTTAAAAAAAAAAAAAAAAAAACTGTAATACCAATAAGAGTTGAAACAGTTTCCTGCCCTCTGCTCAAAGAATATAAGAAGCTATGCAAAATTCAGTGCACTGCCCTCGGCAAGCTGTTTGAGCCAAAAGACACATAGCACATTGATAAGGTACGACAAATACAAACCCTTGGATTTGATGGAAAATGAATCCAAATCGGTGCTTGGTCCAAGCCCAGAACCACCACCAAAACCACCGCCTCCTAAGCTAGATAAGTTTGTATCGCTGCCAAAGCCACTGTCCATTCTTCCAGAACTCATGGATTGCAGAGACATGAAACCTCCTTTGTCACCTCTATTCTTCTCAATCTGCAACGTAATTGGCACATGTTAATTCTTCTAATAGAACTCAAAAAGAATCCAAAACAAAAGAAAAGTAAAAGGTTAACATTAGGCACACATAGCACGGGCATCCTGAACTACCTTGCTTTTATCAATCTCATTGGCTTTGCGCTTCATGACATCCTTAGTTTCATTGATCTTGCTTTGTAAGACTAACTTGTGCAATTTCTCTTCATGACTCTCCATTTCACAATACTGCTTGACTTGTACCACGGTAACATTTTCCTTGTGTCCAAGAGAGATTACTTCATCAAATGCGAAAATAAGCTCAAAAGCTGTCTTGCCTATTCCCTCCTCATCTAGAGAATAAGAATATTCAGGCACCTAAAATCAGTCAAGGAATCAGCCCAAATGAACTTTCCATATGATGAACAGATCTTGAAAAGCAACGACTAGGAGATAAGTCTTGCAGCTTGATGAAAATTTGAACTTAAATGAGGAGAAGCATTTATCATGAAAAGCATCAAAACTCAATGAAACGAGTAGCAGTGTTTTCAAAAGCAAAAAGCGCAAAAAAGCGCCAAGGTTTGTTATGGGCTTTAAGCGCAAAGCGCAAAAAAAGCGTGGGCTTTAATTAAAAAAAGGCGCAACGGAAGAAAATATACAAAAGAATACTTGTAACTAAAGACTAATAATTATAAGCATGAATAACAAATATATGGACAAAGAATTTGAAAAAAAATTAAGAAAAAGTATCAACTGTTTTAGATTGACTCTCCACGAGTTCGTTCATTGGCAGGGAGAACTGAGAAGTATGCTTTAAAGTCTTAGTGATGACACTGAAGCGCCCATTAAGCGACGCGAAGTGCTCAACATATTCTGCGCCTCGCTTCAGGGCTTAAGCGTGCTTTAAGCATGCCTTTGATAACACTGACGAGTAGGGCAGAATAATCTATTGCTGAAAAAAATGACTCGTAAAATTTGTATCAGAAACACAGAAAGGATACAAGTTTAGACAGCAGCCTCAATGTCTCCAAGTCTTCAAGAATGTTGCTCTGTTTGTTTGTCACAAGCAGCAAGTATAGAGATTCTATCGGCTGAAACACATAACGCACATTTTCAGTCTCCACATAAGTATGTTGCTTTCCTGTTCCAACCAATTTAGGGAAGGCTGCAAGATATCCTTCAATTCTTATACGGGACATATCAACAAACTGCCTCGAGACAAGTGCTGCAGAAGAGATGAGATGATACAGTCAATGGTGGTTTGTGGCAGATGCATCCCATTATAATTAAAGAAGAAGAATATTGAGCGTCACAGATGCAAGAACTAGTTGAACGAAACATCCAACCACAATCAAATACAAGAATATGCTTATCTACTTCTTCTTGTCCCCCCCCCCCCCCTCCCTCCCTCTCGCTTATGTAAGAGCAGAAAACATGTACTCCTGTAGAACTATTTACCAGACAGCATCAATGGATAGTTGACCCAGTACAGGAGGTCATCAGAGCAAATAGAATCTCTTTTCATTCAAATGCGAATACTAGAAACCATTACAACCTAAAAGAAAGTATATAACTGAACCTACTAAGACTACAAGATTAAAAGATGGACCTACAAGCTCTGCGGCCCGACAATTTCACTTAGGCTTTTCCCCCACAGTGTTGGAGCACAGTCAAAGCCGATGTAATGGAGAAAATTGAGGAGTTTCAGGAGGGGGAAGAATTTGAACAGAGCTTTAATGCTTCATTCATTGCCATCATACTAAAACGGGAGGGAGCTATGACTATCAAAGACTATAGACCTATTAGTCTAGTGGGAAGCAAGATTATTTTCAAGGCGCTTTCCAATAGACTAAAGAAGGTCTTGGAAGAAACTCTGTCTACTTCAAGAAACCGCTTTTGTGGAAGGCAAAATTTGAATGCAGCTTTGGTGGCAAATGAAGTGGTTGATTCTAGAAGAAAGCAAGGTGCTCTTGGTGTTTTGTGCAAGTTAGACCTTGAAAAGGAATATGACCATGTGAATTGGATATTTCTGAATTTCATTATGATGAAGATGGGCTTTGAGGAGGGATGGAGGAAATGGGTCAAATTTTGTATTTCTACAGTGAAATACTCAGTTATGGTGAATGGCAATCCGTGAGGTTTCTTTGGTACTGTGAGAGGATTGAGACAGGGAGACTGTCATCACCTATACTTTTCATTTTAACTATGGAAGTATTGAGCAAAGTGATGGATAGGGGTGGTTACTTTAGGGGTTTCAATGCAGTGGTTGGCGGACTTGGCACTATATCGGTTTCTCATCTATTGTTTGCGGATGATAGTGAAGTTCTTTGTGACGCAAATGTGGTTCAGTTGGAATATTTGGGTCAAGCGCTAAGCTAGTTCCAGGTGGTGGCATACTTAAGATTTATCTAGAAAATGTGAGATTATCCTCGCTGGAGAGGTGGACAATATTGACTCGCTTGCTTAGGTTTTGAATTATAAGCGGCCCTCCCTACTACTTATCTTGGTCTTCCATTAGGTACTTCACATAAGGATTATAATGTATGGAACCCAATTCTGCAGAGGGTCAAGAACATGCTTGCAAGATGACAGAAAAGATAATTGTCTAAAGGGGTGTGCTTATTGAAAACACTTTATCGAGCATTCCCACATGTGTCGTTTCCTTATTTCATGGTTCAAAAAAGTTGGAAAGACTTCACAGAAACTTCTTATGGGATTCATCAGACTGGACAAGAAGGTTTCACTTGATTTGATGTGATGGGAGCCAGTGACTTATCTTAAGTGCTGGGAGGACTTGGAGTTGGGGACTTGAGGGTTTCGACAAGGCATAGTGATGGAGATTCGGGGCGGAGGAACGACATTTTGGAGATGGGTGATAGTTATGGGGTTATGGATGGGGGTGGATAGCTAAGAGGCGTCTGTATGCCATATAGTTGTGGGTTTATGGAGGATACTATAAATGATGAGTAGACATTCAGGGTAACGTGTCTTTCAAGGTAGGGGAGCGGAGGAGAGCTAACTTTTGAGAGCATAGGTGGTGCGGGGACAACACTTTGAAGGATGATTTCAAAGATGTTTATAATGTATCATCCCAACAGAGTTCTCAGTTTATCAGATCTGAGAAAATTAAGAATGGTAGTGTCCTGGGATTTAAGGTTTAGGAGGAATTTCCATGATTGGGAGTCAATTGAGTTCCAAAAATTGTTAGACCTGCTTCACAACCAATGCTCGGCACTAGATAGCCATGATGTTTGGAGGTGGGCATTTGGTAACAATGAAGTTTTTTCAATTAAGTCTTTCTATGAAAAGCTCTTGGTTAGGGAGAAGGTTGCCTTTACTTATACTTCAGTTTGGGTCCAAAAGGTTCCAAGGAAGGTGCGCCTTTTCACTTGGTTAGCAGCTAGAAGGGTGATCTTTTTTCTTTCTTTCTTTTCTGATAAGGTATATAATCTTATTAGTAATAAAAAAAGGGGGGAAACCCCCATATACAAGAAGTATACCAAAAGGAAAAGAACCTAGACCAAAATATAGTTCTCTACAAAAGAACCCCGATCATGTATAATCTATATACATCGGAACCTCATGGGTACATCAAAAGGAAACTAGAAACAAAAAACTATTTTGCAATCTAATAAAATCACTCTCAACTCCTTCAAAAGCCCTCATATTCCTCTCTTTCCAAAGGATCCACATAATGGCTAATAGAGCAACATCCCATGCTCTCAGTCTTCTCTTCCTTCTTCTGAATGCCCAGCTATACATCGCCTCTTTCATGCAGTCGAAGATGTCGATCATCTCTTTATTCATTGTCGGCTAGCTTCGAGGTTATGATAGGAAGTTCTTAATTGGTTTGGTATCTCATAGGTTATGCCAAGCACAGTAAAAGAGTTAATGTTCAGGAGAAGGCCTGGATTGTTTCACCTCTGCAGTCCTCTTTTTTTTTTTTTCTGTGAGAAGTATTTCCGTGCAGTGTTTAACATAGCAAACATCTTTTCTTTCCATGAAAACAGGGGATTTATTTGCAAAGATAAGTGTAATGTTTTAATAATGTGTAATGAAGAACTGAGTAATGATCTCTGGATCTTCACAATTCAAACCAGTAATATAGAATTTATATATTGCAGAACGCCAGAACCACTTCAGTAAAAATGGTGATTAACCATTAGATAATGCCCTTGAACAGTTACATTGAACTACATTATTCATGTGGCTCAATGCCTTCTGCCTTGATATGAAGTTGGCATCTTTCATGTGCAATCACACGTACGAATTAGAGATCATCTACTATTTTGCCTCTAGCTATACCTATGGAAATTCGCTTTTTCTCCATCCACTTTCACATTTCTTTCCGACCATAGTAATTAAACCAACTTATATTATCCAGTGCTTTCCTAAAGCTTATCTGTTATATTCGAGTTCTTGACTGGTAACAATTTCACATTTCTCGACAATAATATCTAAAAAAACCTACTTAGGCTCTTTTCTAGGGCCTTTGTTCTAATGTTCCGTCTGTAGACTTCGGAAAAGGAGTAACTCACAAAGCTTGAAACTAAGAATGTAGAGTAATATATCTTACTATTTGTTCTCACAGTTTTGCCAAAAGAACAAACCAATTAACTGGTAAATGCCAAATTTGTGTTGAATCAACAAGCAAATTATTCGACTGACTTCACATTACTTTCAAACACCAGAGATTCCAAAAAGAGATGTAGTATGGGACCATGGATCGTACCTTTGCCTGATTCAGAAATAATTGACGCGGCTAGAACAACCTGCACCACATACGAAAAGTACAGTTTGCAATTATTATCACAACGATTCTTTTTCAAAGATAATAAATTCCATTTTTTCCTAAAAAGTTCTTGATTTTTTCCTTAACAAGAACCTAGAAATATTCAGCAAAAGAAAAAGCTTCCAAGCTATGCCACCGAAATATTACCATCTTTGCTGCTTAGAAGCTGTTGCTGTTTCAGATCTTAATCAAATAGATCGTGTATCACCTGGTATTTAAACAAAAATTCCATCTCGTAAGCTAAACATTTGTAAAACAACTATGCAAAAGAACAAGTAACAAAACAACGATCCAATTTATTGGCATAAAGAAGAAATCAGATTAACAAAAAGAAATTTGAGGGTCTAAGTAGGGGTAAGGTTTGCATACACCCCACTTGTGAGACCACACCGGATTAAACTCCACTTGTGGGATCACATTGGATATGAAATCAATGGACAAATGGCTAATCTCCAAGCTAGTTGAGGTCGGGTATCTGATTATAGTTTGATTATACTTACACTGCCCATTAAACAACTGAAGTTTCGCTATGCTATGTAAACAGTATGAATTCACGGCCTAAAAAGGGCAGGCCAGTGCATAAAGCATCTGCGGGAAGGGCCGAACCACAAGAGATCAACGGCCTATGACTATGCAAAATGTATGGATCTTAGCATATGATTAAACAATGAATAACTGAAAAGAAGAGATGAATGGGATAGTAACAGAACCAAAAACCAAGAACCAAAATTGGAAGGAGAAGATATATAGGACGGATCAAAAACACCAGTTATTTAAACATAGGTATTATTAAGTGAGATGAGGAAAGTTACTAAAGTGAAATGAGCAGTATAGGAAAGAACACACAGCATTTATTTGCGTTCTTGAGGGAGTTCAAGATCTCAACACAGTTCCAATGTTTAGGTATGCCTTTTCTTTTCTTTTTTTTTCTTTTTTTCTTTTTAGGGGTGGACTCTATATTTCAATATAGTACATTTTTGGTATTTCAGTTTTCTGTTTTGGAATACCGAAATCAAACCCTTCGGAGAATCGCGTTCCAGGGCCTCCCTTTTTTCTTTTTCCTTTTCTTTTATTGTAAGCATGATTAAGGCTAATCAGACCAAATTAGTACTACTTTTTAAATTTGAGGATAGTTATAAAACATAAAAATAATAATTTCAAATCTTGGGGACTATCCATTTCCCACCCCCATGTCTCTCTCTCCTCTCTACCATAACTCCTCATCACATCAGCACAACTTGCACTCAACCAAAGTCTCTCAACTTCTCCGTCGTTCCTTATTCTTTCCATAAAAATTCAAGCAATTCAACCACCAAATCAATATATTCGCAGTGTATTGACCATCAAAAGGTAAATATTATCTTTATTTTTTAAACTGTGGTGTAAATTTAAAACCTAGGGGTTTCTTCGATTTCTTCATCATGTGTGATTAAAGTTCCTTTGGGTGTGTGCTTTTGAACAAAAGGTGTAATATTGTGTGAAAATTGAATGACATTATATTTTTATATGGGGAAAGAAGTTCCGAACTACAAAAGGGGTATTCGCTATTCAAACGAAATGTTTAAGGTTTTTTATGGTTCTTCCTTTTCTGGGGTTTGTGTGAATAAACACTGCTTTATTTGTTTGCAAATAGAAGTGATTTGCAGTTTTACGGCGTTTGTTGTTCCGAATATCCTTAAATAGTTGACAACGGTTCATAAAGGGTTAAGAACATCTCATTGGATGTTCATGCTTTTTTGTAACTAAAATTTGTGGAAAATTTATATTGTATTGCAGAAAAAAGGTAAATTTAAGCTCAAGAAAATTAACACAGCAGAAAGATGAAGTTGATCCCAAGAAGAAGCCTACAATTCCTCCGAAGAAGGAAATTTCTAAAAGAAAGGCTCCTAAGCCAAAGAAGAAGCCTACTCCTAGTGCTCCTAGGCCTAGTACTCCTAGTTCTGAACGTACTCCTACAAATGTAGAACCTACTCCTAAACACACAATAGGAAAATTTTGGTTGTGGAGAGTGATGATGACAAAGAAGTAGGTACTTCAAACCAAGGGGAAGCAGGTGCTCAACAAGAGGAAAGCCAAAACCCAGCATGAAGTTACGATTTAAGTGGAGGTGGGGAGGCTTTGGAGAGGGTTGCATATGAGGGTGAAAGAAGAGAGGACTTACATGGCGTTGCTCTTAGTGAATTGTTAAAAAGTGTTCAAAAGTGACATTTTGAGGCCTGGAGAGAAAGATGGTGATTGTGAGAAAGATTCTAAAGAAAAGGGCGAAGCAGGTGGAAAAGTTGATGAGTGTGAAAGGGATTTTAAAGAAAAAGATGAAGTTGGTGATGATGTTGGTGGGAATTCTAGAGAAAAAAGAGAAGAAGTAGATGAGAAATGAGAGGGTTCAAAAATAATAAGAGAAGAAGAAGCGAGGTGGATGATGAAATTTTAAAAAGAAACTTCTTGAGGGATCGTGTAAAAGTAGTTAAAACTGGTGGGGATGTTGAAAAGGATGCAGGTGAAGCTGTTGTAGATGAGAAGGAAGCAGAAGGAACATAAGAAGCGAAGGTGGAGGAGCCCCAGGTTATAATTGAATTGAAACTCGTGGACTGTTAGGAACATCCATGTGAATGTTCTAAACGACTTTTCTAATGTTCTCAAAATCTATATGAAGGCTGACAGCATTCATCAAGTTGTTCTGATCATCCTAACTAAGGTGTTCCAAACGCTTAATAAGTCGTTCAGAATATTTTCACCTATATGTTTCGAACATTTTATTGTTTTTCCTATAATATCATATTATCATTCTGATTCATTTTATTGATTATACTCTAAAATCATCTGCAGTATGAAGATGTTGGTCATCTTTATTTGAGCAAGAATATTGATGAACTATATACCACATACATGGTCAACAACCCTGCTTTTTAGTCGAAGATTATTGTTCGATCATCGTTGGCCAGGGGTATGATAGAGTTTAAATCTGTTTTGAAAAGCTTGCTTTTGAGAAAGGAGTTTTCCCATAGTTATTTCGGTGACTTCTTGCAATTGCCGAATTATCCATTGTTTGGCACAAAGTTGGAGCATAACCTCCTCTTGAGAAGGCATATGTGTAAGAAGGAGAAGGAGGTATGGATTGCCTACAATAGACTGGCATTACATTTTGGCCTATCTGAGTTTGCATTGATGATAGGGCTAAATTGTGGTGCTTATCCAACAAAAGATTACTTAGCAGAAATGAAAGAGGAGGGGAAGGAACTGTGGAACTCAGTTATTAATTTTGGCAAGGAGAAGAAGAAGAAGAAGAAGAAGAAGAAGAAGAAGAAGAAGAAGAAGAAGAAGAAGAAGAAGAAGAAGGTGTAACTCTCACCTAGCAAGAGGAAATTCAATAAGCCTAAAATTGAAAATGAGTCATTGAAAAAGAAAGTTGTGTCAGGTGCTGACTTGCTTGAATACATCAAGTCTAAAAAAGCACTCAAGAAGTGGTGGTTCAATCTGTGTATGGCATGGTTTATTCATAAAGTTCTTTGTGCAAGGGATTCCAAATATGGGATAGAGGAATGAGTGGTGTACTTGGCCGATGATCTTGCCGCATTCTAGAGTTATCCTTGGGGTAGGATGAACTATGAATTAACTGTTAGTTATCTGACGAAGCCAATAGAAGACCGTGTGGCCAATTTAAGTCAGGCTTACAATCTTTATGGCTTTCCCTGAGAATTCATGGACTGGGCTCATGAAGCTATACCCGACTTGAGGCCAAGGGTTTTCCAATATATCAAACAATCCCAAAGATGATAAAATGGCTTATCAAGAAGGCAGGAAGAGACACAGACAGGATGTTTGAAGAACATGATTATCCTATAAGTATCCCATTTTATATTTATCTTATGATGATGTTTGGAACATCTATCTTAGATGTTTGTTTCAACACTGAAATGTTCGAAATATCTTACTATGAAACATCCCTCATCGATCTACTTCATCACTCATAGAAGTTCGGAACATCGATGGTAGATGTTTTAAACATCATTGAGACGTTCGAAGCTTTTTTGTTATTTTGTTCCAAACATCTTACAATAACTTTTTAAACTTTATTTGACATTATTTTTTTATTTTTCTTTGGTATATTAACCGGTTGTTCACCCTTTCCTCATTCCTACTGATGATGAGCTGGAGCAGGATTTCTTTATTGACATTGTTCCCTTTGATGACGTTGAGAATGAGTTTGTTAATCCTTTGTGCATAAGATTAGAGGATGCCACCAGTATTGCTCTTGTTGTTGGCAATACAATGTCTATTTTCAAGAACAATCTTGTGACCCCTCCAAGACCGGTGGTAGAAAGTAATATTAAAGATGAAGGTGTGGATGAAGAAATTGAGAGGATGCTTGGAAGTGATGGGGATAAAGTTGAAGAGGGTTTGCAAGATGTGAATATTGAAGAGGGAAACAAAGATGATGGTGCTGGTGAATATAACGTTGAAACAAAGCTGATTGGAAACAAAGCTGTTGGTATTTCGAGGTCTAGTTGTAGAGGCTGCAAATGTGATGAATGCAGCAGATGGAGGGAAGCAATGGAGCAAAAAATTGTGGCTCCTGAGAAACCCAAAAGTGATTCTTCAGGTGGTGATGGATTCGACATCTCCAAATGTAGCAGTTGCAAAGATTGCAACGACTGGCATAGAGGCATGAAGATTGAGATGGCGGCCATGCATGCAACAATTGAAGAGTTAATAAGCAAAAGTTATATTAAACCTGCAAAGGCTGTGATATCACCACACACAGAAGAGAAGAATAGAGAGAAGAATAAGAAGTAGGATGAAGTTTATGAGAGGAGACATGTGGATATTTACAAGAAATTAAAGAGGAAGAAGGTGGATGCCCTGAAAGCATTTGTGAAGAAGAAGAGTCCAAAAACAAATGTTTTTCTTGGAATGCCAATTACTCACGAAAATTTCAGATTGCTGGTGAACAAGATAGAGTGGTTGTGGGACATTGTAAGCTTATTCTTTTAATGATTTTCTACCTCTATTTTTTTATTCAGAAAATATTGTATGAGTTCTGAACCTCTATCATATGCTTAGAACAACTCACACATTTCTAATCTCTCACAGATTTCTAAAACATCTGACCTATATTCTGAACGTCAATGTGAGATTTTCAGAACAACTTGCCATTCTTATACCCACTTACCCCAATTTATTTTTCTCTCTTATTTGTTCTGCAGTATATTGAAGATGTGCTGACCATGATGCGGGAGAGGCATCTGAATTACCCCTACCATTACGATGAGGCTGACATCATTCTAGATCTTGCATTTTCATCAAACATGGCCAAATGCTACGTTCAAATAGAAGAAGATGCGAAGAAAGATAATCTTCCAATGGATCTATTGTTGAAGACGTTTGCGTTTGACGATGATTTTCTTAAGTATGCACATGGGAAGCTGCTCTACCCAGGGGGTAAGTGTTGGGCTGGTGTAAAGAGGATCATCACCATCTACAATATCAAGAGTGCACATTATGTGACGGTGGTGTTTGACATGGTGGAAGCCAATATTGTGGTGTATGATTGCAATTTAGGGGTTTATGATGATGACGCCTTCATGGAACATGTGATGCCTCTTCTCTACTTGTTCCCAGTCTATGTCAGAAATTCAAAGCTCTTCAAAGACTTGAATCCCAATGTGAAGGAAGGAGACATGTAGGGGTATAAGAGACTGCCACGAGCACTTTGTCCACAAAATCTAAGTGGCACATCATGTGAAGTGTACTTGTTGATGTACATTGAGCATATACTTAAAAACACCCCCCATGGACAGAATTTGTAATAATATGGCAAATGAATGGAGGAAACGTTTCGCCGTTTGTATCTTTGAAGGAAAAATAAAACCTTAATTTGGGTCTATAATATTTGATAATTTTTAAGTTTTATTTTGGTATGTAATTGAGTATGGATAACTTTTATTTTATTAGCCAAGAAGTGCATGGCTAATTACTTTTGATGTGCTTATATGGATAACCAATATTTTGTTTCCAATGTGTTTTTGTTATGTTCAATTAGTCGAAATTGAAACAAACATTCAAATATTGGTCAATTGTAACTTATTCAAACCGAAAATGATAGAGTTATAGTTTAATTTTAAACAATTTACACAAAGACGTTCTAGAAAAACTAGTAGTCATTCCGGACATAACAAGGATTGTTCCAAACTTTTACAACTTATATTTAAGTGGATTTATATATAGACGGTCTAGAACGACAATTAGTCGTTCCTGACATAACCACTGCTGTTCTAAACTTCTGCAACTCCTGCACTTATATTCTTCAGAGTAATACAAAGATATTTGTGATTGATCAGAGATTGAATCGAGACACAAACGGTATGGTAATTATTTATAATCAATCAAACGTACATCATAGACCTATCAATACTTGAGTATTTAAAATGAAAATGAAATACCATAATAAACATTTAAAATTACAACTAAAATAAACATAAATAATCGAACTTAGGATGCATGTGGTGGAGCTTGTGGTGGTGCTTCTGGTGGTGATCTTGGTAGTGAGGAGTATAGAGTGAAATCAATTCTCCTATCAGCAAGCAGCCCTCGAAGCATTCTCTTCAAATTTCTCTTGTCCTTCTTGTAATCATGGAAGAAATTCTCGAGCTGGTATACCCACACTTCAACCCTTGGTAGTTCCGTGAATCTGAATCTGTTGATGAAGGTGTTCTAGGCCTTGAACTCAACGTTCCTCTTATTGATGCTCCTCTTGTTCTTGGTCGACGAGCCATTTTGAAATGGTGTGATAGTTGTTATTTGTTGATTATGATTTAGAATGGTTTGATTGTGTGTTGGGTATTGTTGACACCCAATTTTGTCCATCATTTTCTGGTAATTGGCAAAATTTAACTTAAAGATGCAATATCGACTAATTGAACAAAACTTTTTTTTTTGGTAGAAACATGACATAATATTAGATAAAATTACGGAACATTACAAGTAGCGTTCGTACGACTGTTACGAGAAGTCGTACCACTATTATTACAAGCAACAGTACTAGGGGAAGAAATGACATTGAGCGCATTTAAATTCCCTAACGTAGACAACATAGCACAAATATTATCTGATGTTCTAATAACAAAAGAAGTGCCCACACTATCTTCCAACAAACATGGTTGGACAAAATCTGGTGGCACCGCATAGTGGATAGAAGAGATGGTAGACTGGTAGGAAGCTCCTTTAGCCAAGAGGTGAGCTACTCTATTGCCTTGCCGAAAATTATGCCTGATGGTTGACATTTTCAGCTGGATCATCATTGACATGCAGTTCAAAACAATGGAAGCATAAGTAGGGGTGGGTTTATCAAGTAAGCGTAATAAATCAGTTGAGTCAGTTTCGACTTCTAATGAAGTAAAATTTTGGTAGATTGCCAGGGTTAAACCATGAAATAAAGCTAATAGTTCAACATGCAAGTGATTTTGCCCATGAACTCTTTTGTGGAAACCTAGAATCCAATCCCATTATTATTACGGAAAACACCTCCAACACTAGCTTTATTTTGTAATTTTGAGTAGGCTCCATCAATGTTTAGCTTGATTTTACCTGAGGGGGGAGGAAACCAGGCTACTTTGATTTTAAGTTGACATGTACTCCTAATATCCTTATCAGGAAGGAGGATGAATTCAAGGATTTTGGAGTGAATATGGCCAAGGTTTATGGGTTTTTCTAAATTGTTAATATTATTATTGCTACGATTGAGCCATAGATTCCAAAGGGCAAAAGATAAAAATTCATGCCAGTTGTAGTGATTTGAATTTAGCTTAGGGGAAACATCCTTGAGCATAGTCATCCAATTTCTATAATAGATAAGGTTCACATCAATAGAGCAACTATCCCAAAAGTATCTAGCAATAGGACAGTCCACAAAAATGTGGAAAAGATCATCAATATTTGTTCTACAAACAGGACTGATAGGGTCTATATTAATTCCAATTTTGTGCAGGTAGGAACGTGTTGGAAGTCTATTATGAAGGCATTGCCAAAGGAAAAACTTGATTTTGTTGAGAGTATTGAGAGACCAAATCCAGTTAGAATCTTGGCTAATGGGAGCCTGGGTTTCAATTATACCATAAGGGGATTTGAGAGAAAAAAGGTCGTTACTATTAAGATTCCAAACAGGGTAATCTATATCAGAATGCCTAGTGTTAGGGAGGAGATGGTTAAGGTAATTTGTAATATCATCAGGTAGTTCAAAAGATAATTTGCCTGGATTATGGATAACATCAGCTACTTTTAGGTTGATATCAGCCATAGTTAGGGGACCACTAATGGATTTTCTAATAGGGGTTCTATTAGGAAGCCAGCTTTGATTCCAAAAAAATATGGACTGACCATTACCCAAAATCCAGTGAGAGTGGTCATTAAAATTTGGCCAAACTGTAGAAATATTATTCCAGATAAAAGATTTGGACTGAGTAACTCGACTAAAAACATATTTATTAGTAACTACACGAGCCCAAAGAGAGGAGGGACAAGAAAAACAGCGCCAAGCTAGGCTAGTCAGCAAGGCTAAGTTTTTAGTTTTAGCTTTGGTTATGGCAAGGCCTCCCAGATGCTTAGGTTTAGTAACTGTATTCCAAGAAATAAGATGAAGTTTTTTCTTGGAAGAAGTAGTACCCCATAGGAAATTTCTTTGGATTTTATCTACTATCTTAAGGGTCTTGGCTGGAAGGAAATGATATTGCATTATGTGGTTGGGGATTGTATTCAGAGTTGATTTGATAAGAGTTTCCCTCCCTGCAATGTTTAGAAAATTTGTTTTCCAATTTGAGAGTTTTGATTGGAGATTATCAATAAGGAATTGGTAATCTTTATGTCTTGGTTTACCAGTAAGCATAAGAAAACCAAGATATTTACCAAAAGATTTACTAATACTCATCTCTAGGATGGAGCCCAGGTGACTTGCTACATGAGGAGTAACATTACGAGAGAAAACTATTTTAGATTTTAAGGTATTAACTTTTTCCCCAGAGAGGTCACAAAATAGGTCTAGAGTTTCTTTAATTGAGTTGGCCGATGTGTCATTCGCTTTAGATATAAAAGTAAGATCGTCCTCAAATAATATATGGGAAATTTCAGGACCTTGTGGTGAGATTTTGATAGGTTTCCAAATGTTAAGATCCACCTTATGGTTAATATAGACGGAAAGGGGTTCCAGACATAGTATAAAGATATAAGGGGACATAGGATCGCCTTGACGAATACCCCTAGTGGGGTTGAAGGATGGAGTCTTTGATCCATTAACAAGGATTGAGATAGATGAGGAGGAAACACAGGATAAAATGAGCTTAGAGATTCTAGGAGGGAATTTAAAGAAAGCTAGCATGGTACGAATAAATGACCATTCAAGACGATCAAAAGCTTTCTCAAGGTCAATTTTGACCAGCATTTCGCCTTTAGCCCCTTTCATATGAGAGAATTTATTTAAAATTTCCTGAATTATAATTGCATTATCGGAAGCTCTTCTGTTCTTCAGGAAACTAGATTGACAGGGACTGATCAAACTGTCTAGATGGGGTTTGATGCGATTTGAGATAATCTTAGTAATGATCTTGTAAATTGTGTTGCACAAACCTATAGGCCGGAAATTTTTAAGATTGACAGCATTTTTAAATTTAGGGATTAAGCAAAGATAAGTAGAATTTGCATAGTGGGGAATAGTACTTGTAGAGAAAACTTGATAGCAAAAACTTTTAACTGAGGGGCCAATGATATCCCCATATTTCTGAAAGAAAAAAAGATGTAGCCCATGAGGACCATAAGCTTTGTAAGGTTGAAAGGAAAAAGCTGCCTGAGTAATCTCATTGTCAGTTAGAGGACGATCAAGATTTGAAAGATCTATTTTATTATACCAAGCAGACCCAACCTTGAGGGAATTTTTATTACTAGAAAGGTGGCTAGTGCTAAAGAGTTGATCAAAGTAAGAGGTAACATGGTTTGCTACCGCAGTTTGATCAAAAATAAGATTACCATTATCATCCTGAAAATGAGTAATTTTATTTTTCATACGACGATTTAAGGTAGTAACTTGAAAAAATTTTGTGTTAGCATCCCCCTGATTTAGCCAATTAACTCTAGATTTGAGGCGCCAAAATTCTTCCTCATTTTTTAAAAGATTGTTAAAATCAATTACTAATTTATCTTCTAAATTTTGGAGGAAGTAGCTAGTAGAATATTTAGGAGAGGATTGAATACCATTAATCATAGCCAGAAGGATAGATTTTTCTTTGAAGATATTTCCAAAGACAGTCTTGTTCCATGTAGTGATCCCCTCCTCGAAAATTTTTGAAGCCTCATAGAAAGGATTATTCAACCAAGCAGAATTGACAATGTTTCGAAAATCTGGATGAGAAGCCCACATAGTTTCTAGTCTAAACGATTTTCTACCATTATTAATGGGTTTATTATTAAGACTAATAAGAATAGGATGATGATCAGAGTAGGTTTTAGGCAAGTGAATTACTGACGCATCTTTAAACATAGTAATCCAGTCATTGTTGGCTAAGCATCTATCTAATCGTTCCATTATCAGATTTGCTTTAAGTTTACTATGATTGTACCAAGTATATCTAGGACCTTTAAACCCTAGGTCAACTAATTTACAATAGTTGATACAGTTCCAAAAACTATTAGCATTCTTAACAACAATAGGTCTACCTCCAAATTTATCGTTTTGAGATAAAATTTGGTTAAAATCACCTCCAATAAGCCAGGGACCCTTATAATTATCATATAGATTTGCTAAATCATGCCATAACATATTACGATTTATACAAGGTTACTAGCATAAATAGTAGAAAAAAGCCAAGGAATTTGAAAAGTAGAATTATTTACCTTGATCATAGCATGTACCTCGTTACCTTTGATGTTAACATTTGTAACAGTAACTAGGTCAGTTTTCCAAAGCAGCACAATTCCACCAGAACGACCAACAGCTGGGACTTCAGCATAATCAGTGAAATCAAATCTAACACGTAGGTCATGATGGTCGTCCATTTTTGTTTCAAGTAGAGCTACTACAACTGGCTTATGAATATCAAGAAGTACCTCAAAGTTTCTATTAAACTCTGGATTATGAGTTCCTCTAGCATTCCAAATTATAATATTAAGCTGCCTATTCATGTTTACCATATTATTAGGGTTAGGGTTTAAATCATATATCATATCCATTTCTGGATCAGTTCTGAGAGTTGGGTTCAATACTACTGCGTATTTCCCCACTATCCGATTTGCAGGTTCCCTCATATCCAGTGAGCACTTATAAAGGGAGTGATGACCAGTGAAAATTACCTTTTTGTCTACCTTTTTCTTGAATAACATGATATCTATTTCCTTTAGGTTTACGAACTCCACTTGACTCTCCCTCCCCCTTGCTGCGAATTTTTCTTGCACTCTCCCCATGTTTCCTTCTGGTTCTTGTGCATTGGGATGGTGTTCTGGAGAAGGAGGTGGCGCTGGAGGTGGGGGTATGTCCATCTGCATGGGAGGCTGGGGAGGAGAATTCACAATTTCCATCTGCATGGGGGAAACATTCACTCCTAAGTTGTTCATCTGGGGTGCCATCACATTCTCCATTCTTTGACCCTGTATTGGTTGATTCTTTGCTAAGTCCCAAGGGATGAAGATCGGATTCTCCGGAGGAAGGACACGTGGTGGAAAAAATGGAAGGTCGTGCAGAGGAGGTTCCTGGTGATGCATTCCTTGCATGAACTGTGGCCACATGTTGTTCATATAGTTATGCATCGTAAGATGCATTCCTTCGCTTACAACTGATGCAAGATAAGCAGGGTTTTGTATCACAACAAGAGCTGGTTGTCCCAAGATTTCTATTGGGATTGAAATGTATGACCCCAAAGAGTCGACTCCAACCATGACTGTGGAACTAGATTTTGAGGAGGAGGGAGAGTAAAAATCATTGGTTGGAGTAGAGGTGGTAATTGGTTTAGTTGAGGGATCATATTTTGATTCATTGTGGATATTTTCTTCTTTCTTATCTGATGCAGTTTGTATAACTCCTTTATTTGGAGTCGAAGTTGTTTCCTGAGAGAGGATTGCTTCATTGGAGTTTAGGGTTATAGAGTGAGAGGGAATAGAAGTGGTGTAATCATTATGCATGGTCAATAACTTGTAAGAGTTGCCAAAATTGGTCATGGGTAAAAGTGGACAGGCTTTAGAATTTGGATTGTCAGTAGGTTCAATATTTGAAGTGGTTTGGGTGGGCGGTGTAGTATGTGTAGGAGTATTACTTACACGATAAAAGGGTGTAGAAGAATAATTTTTGGCTGTAGTAAACTCCTTGTCAGAAATTAAAGTGTAGTGGTTGCCTTGTTTTTTATGTTTGTATTGTAGGAGAAATTTTTGCTCGGCAGATCCACGTAATGAATGGGACCAGTGATGACATCATCTTGTAAAGCTAAAGGGGACATAGGAACTAACGAAGTTTGCATGGCTTCGTTTGTGGGATTGTTTGGAATATTATCAGTGGCTATGGACAAGTCATTAACTTGGGAATCATCAACTAGCATTTCATTACCAAGAATATTAGTAGTAGAGTCTTGATTTAGGGGGATTAAGGTAGAAAATTTATTTTTTAAAATTATGGGAGTAGAAAAAGATTTATGGGTTTTAGATAAATTAGGAATTTCCTTAAAATAAGATAAGTTTGAGGACGTACCTGGCCGCTTACCATTCGTGGTTGAATTGGGTGCTAAGGACCCTTGTTTGGAGAAGTTGACATTTATAGGGGAATTCGAAGTTGAAGTATGACTTTTTTTATTTTTTTTCTTTTTTGGGAAAGAGACAGTTTGCCATTCAAAAACCCCTTCTTTTGTTTTTAAGTTTTGATGATGAGTGGTTTGGGTGTTTAATAAAGTAGAGGGAAGATCATTAGAAAGAGAGTACGGGCAAGAGTTTTGAAGATGGCTTAAACGACCACAACTTTTTCATATGAGGTTTTCTCCTTCATAAATAACACATTGTTTGTAATGCTCAATCAAAATAGAGCTTTTAACTAGGATATCCAAGGGGACTTCGATGCATAACCTAGCATACCTAGCTCGAAGAGCTGTTGAAGTTTTGAAGTCAATTTTTAATAATTTGCCAAGGTTGTTGCCTATTTTTCTCAGTACACCTTCATCGAAAAATTCCGTAGGCAAATTTGGAAGACGGATCCAAATAGCAGTAGACAAAAGCTTCACATCAGATGCAACAAAATTTGGTTCCCAGCATTGAATAGTTAGGAAGAAACCATTCACAAACCAGGACCCTTCAGTGAGAACTTTATGCAGGCTTTCATGTTTATGAAATTTTGCAATATAAAAATCTTCTCCTTAATCAATTAGTGGAAATTCTTCTGAAAGTTTCCACATGTGCTTGAGTTTTTCGTACAAATATTGGTGATGTAGCCGCTTCCCAAGCAATTTGATTATAACCGAGTTTAACCAAGGAGCATATATTCTTTGTTTTTCCTCCTGAGTAAAAGAGATGCAGTCACTCAAGCCATCTTCATTTATTGGGTGAAGCTGAGTGCTAGGAGATAGGCTTGGATTTTGGATAATAGTAGTAGTAGGAGTTATAGTGGGTTTGACTAGTTTTTCATAGTAGGTAGGTTTTTTTTCATTTAGTGAAATAGTAGCAATAGTAGGTAGTAGATTTGGGTCTGGGAGTTTAGGCGGAATAGAGTGAGAGCTTGAATTTTGCTCAATGTTATCAAGATCCATGGATTGGAAAGTAGAATAGATGAGTAGAGATAGAGGGGGAGAGGGTAGAGAGAAGGGGAGCATTATCTCTTTCCTTGTCTAAATTGAATCAAAAAGTGTAGAAAAAATTAATTGAACAAAACTTGCATTAGAAGGCATGTAGTTATTTGTGTTATCCTCTTTTTATACCTTATATATGTAATTGTGGGTATATTATATATAATTGTATCATTTAGGCTATCTGTTAAATGCATGTCAAATTATTGGTATTTGTGTAATTTACAGCATAATTGACATCTCTAGTTATTTGTGATTATTTATACTTAATTAATACAATTTGATATGTGCACCTATTTATTTTATATATCTGTATTTTAAATAGTACCTTTTTAGTTAACTAATAGTCCAGTTAGAATATCAAGTCCAATTTTCTCATTTATTCCACATCCATCTTGTTTTCGAATTCTTTTAAATAATTTTGCAGGATTACCAAAATTCATTATATCATCATCTACCTCCCAAATCATCTATTCATTTATTTAGTTTCTTTTATCAGATTATCTTTTCACTTTAAACCTAGATCTAATAGATGACCAAATACATTATATATTGTTTAAATCTTTGTCCAACATCCTTCCATTTTTTCTTGCAAAAATCAGTGTTAATAAATAGAAATTCCAGCGTACAAGACCTCCTAGAAATTTGCCTAATCTCGCCCCATTATGGATTTATCCCCTCACAAAATGGGATCAATTCTTGAAGCTATCCAGACAAACAAATCATTCAATTACCTCTCATCCTAACAAGCTCTATCTTCCGTATTTTGGTAATAAACCAACGTCCCCTACTCAATTAAAATTACTCCCCTTTATCAAATTCCTAAAATCTCTCTTCGACCGTTGCCCATTTCTTTCTTAACTACATAGCTTTCGTCATCTCAAAGGACACCAATAGTAACGGGGATGGACCCTTTTTATCCTCTCTTCCAATTATTTCTCTTCCATCACAATACACATACATACTTTAATATACACAAACAATATATATTGAGAAAAGGAGTGGCACCATCACTCTTGTCATCCACTCTCCACACATGCATGCAGCAGTACAATACCTATATACACACATCAAAGATCTGAAACAGACCACCACACACACTACCAAAAATAGAGACAAACACACACATACACACACACACACATCAGTGGGAGCAGATCAGAGAAGGAACTGTTGATCCAAAACAGTAGCAAAACGGAGAGAGAAAAAGTCGGAAAAAAAAGAGATCAGAAATGGGGAGACCATTGGAAAAAAAAAGTGAGGCGGAGAGAGACACCACCGTTGGAGAATGACAGCAGCAGGGTAGTAGCGATGCTGCGAGGCTCATCAAAATTCTGCCGGTAAACCTTGTCGGGAGTCGCTCCTCTGCATGTGTTTGTGGTTTCGCTCGTTACCATTGTTGTTTAGCCCAAAGTTGCTCCTCTTCCTTCACGTTTGGGTGTTTCTCCTTGCGCCACTGCTTTTAATCTGTCGGGATCTGATTGAATTTTAGCCGACGGCATTCCACGGCCAATCGGCCAGGATTCTCTTTTTCTTACGAGTTTCATTCTTATGTTGTGATTTTTCTTATGTTGGACTGTTGTATTTACTGCTTTGACGCTTATATTTCTTGAAAGCTTTGGCTCTTTAGTCTAGTGTTGCTACAATATTGGTGTAGTTTGTAATTCGTCTATACGCCTTGGCCTATTCGTTCTGGCCAATTACATGTTTTTGGCATATTCAGACAATTGCTCCAGTGATTTTGAAAGATGTTACACTGGTTATGACCTATGAAAATATTAATTTTGAGGCTAATGGACTGATTTAAACATGATACTACATGGCCAATGACGTTTGGAGGTCAAAACAGTCCCGTCCTATATATATACAATGTCCCTTTCTGTGTCCCAAAAGCAAAATAGGTGATGACGATAACATTCATTGTTGCAAATACAAGCGGGATAGGCAACGGGATCCGCACTTGGCATGGCAACACGATCGGCCGGTGTGTTTGCAGCCGTGACATATCCTTATCCCCTATCACCCAATCTGAGCCTAAACCTTACAAAAATTATTTTTGCCTTTTTATCATCATCATCATCATCATCATCATCATCATCATCTTCTTCTTCTTCTTCTTCTTCTTCTTCTTCTTCTTCTTCTTCTTCATCATCATCATCATCATCATCATCATCATCATCATCATCATCATCACCACCACTTTATTTACTTTTTTACTTTATTTTATCAATTATTATGCTAATTCATTTTCGTATTTTTTGCGAGGTGTATTTGTATGAATTAAAGACTACACTCCAGAGATGTCTCAAATTCAATTTACTATTGCATTACTTAATTTTTTTTCTTATCGTTTATTAATTTATTTTTGGCATACTCACTCATTTGTTTACTTGCAAGGCATATTCGGACGTAGTTTGTTTAGAGAATGAAGTCCATGGCAAAGATTGGAGATTTATTTATTTGTTGCTTATGCAATTATTTGTATTTAAACTGTATATTATAATAGAAATTATTTTACTTGCTTTTAGTTTATTTTGAATCCTAATATCTAGTCTGCCCGGGAACCACACTTAGTGGAATCTGAGAGGTGCCTAACAGCTTCCTCTTGGGTTAATTTGAACCCTTACTCAGAATTCTCGGTTCGTAGATCAAGTTTCGGAGTTAACATTAAAATCGGCTAGAAACAAAGTAGGTGCCCTAATACGCCTAGTCAAAAAATATGTTAGGTGGCTACTCCAAGTCTTACCCGTAAGTTCAAATAAGTTGAATCATGTTTGAACTCTAACCAGCTCAAGGAAAAAAGGGTGTCGAGAGGTATTTATAAGAGTAAAATGGGAATCGACGAGTCTGTTTGGAAGTGACTTTTGATGCGACTTGTAATAGTTGTGTACTATTCAAACGACGATGCAATTGTTCATTGTAACCGTTGTGTATTTTAAAATTTTAAGATACTCGTTCGGAACATTCTTTTTCGTTGGAAACGACAGTTTCAAAGGTTCCCAACATATCATGCTTATGTATTTATATATGGATAACTTTTATTTTGTTAGCCAAGAAGTGCATGGCTAATTACTTAATAGTAGTTTATATGGAATACCTATATGTTTTATTAGCAGTGTGTTTTTGTTATATCAATTTTTCAGAATTTAAACAAACATTCAAATAATATTTGTCAATTATTCAGTATTTAAAATAAAAATAATAAGAGTAAGAAATTAATTTTAAAGGAGTAACTAAAAGATGTTTCAGAACGACTAAAAGTCGTTCCAGGCATAACAATTAATATTCCAAACTTCAAAAATTCATAGTGTAAAGGATTACCATAAATTATGTTCTAGAATGACTATTAGTCGTCCTATACTAACAACAAATGTTTCAAACGGATATAATTTATACATTGATGTTTAAGAACCAGACAAAAATATTCTTGATTGATCAGAGATTCAGTGTTTTACAAAAGGTATGCTTATTTTATTAGCATTCAAACAAAGAAATTACAAAATAAACATTCACATTAACATCCAAAATAAACTCAAAATAAGCATAAACATTCAACTTTCTATGAAGATGGAGATGAGTAGTTGTCAAGGTAATGCAGGCCGCTTATCAGAAGTATCCCTTTGGGAATTCTCTCTACCCTTCTTATTTCCTTCTTCATCATTCTGACGTCTTTTTTGTAGTCATGAAAGAAGTCCTCAAACTTGAACTTCCAATCTTGCACTTCAGCCCTAAGTTGTTCCAAAATATCATTAGCCCTTTCTTGCAATGGTGAATCTAGTGCTGCAACAGTATTTTGCCTTGATATGGATGCTCCTCTTGAAATAGATGCTCCTCTTGTTCTTGCTCCTCTTGAAGTGGATAGTCGACGAGCCATTTTGTAATGTTTTGATTGTTGTTTTTAGTTGTTGAATATGTATTGCAATGGTTTGATTAAGTATTGTTGACACCCAATTTTGTCGCTCATTTTTCTATAAATTTGCTATATTTAACCTAAAGGTGCAATATTGACTATTTGACAAAATGCGCATTAGAAAACATGTATTTATGTGTAATATACCCTAATTATACATTATATATATAATTGTGCTTGTGTCATTATTTTAGGCTATTTATTAAATACGTCTCAATTATAGCTATTTGTGCAAATTAATTGTATTAATTTAATTTGATACAATTTGTTTGCATGTGTGCATTTCTTTCTGTATATACAATATACATATTTACGTCTATTTAGCCATTTTAAGTTAAATTTCAGTCCATTTATATATCCATAATTTTGCACACTTCTTTTGAAAAAATCCAATTCCTCCTCACCTCGAACTTGGACAAAACATGTAACCAAATACATTTCTTGTATTTGAAAATCCCTACAATTCTAAAATATTTTCTTCTCTTTTGTCACTTTATTTTATTTGAACCTTGCCACAATTCTAACCAAATACATTTCCTATATATATTTTCACATTTTATTCCATTTATTAGAAACTCCCCAAAATCACTCAATTCCCCTATTTTTTGCCAAGATTCCAAGATCTTCTCAAAATCTTCCTAATTCCCCCTAAATCTCTCACATTATTTCCCTGATCTTTCCCAACCCTCCAATTATTCCCATCCCCCCAACGTCTATTTTTTACACTACATATATCACCCTCACCAACGATACACACCATTATCAGATACACACTAAAAAATACAGTACACCAACTTCTTCACTCCACGCCTACCATACACACACAAAAACCAGACCGAACACATACACACAAACACCCACCAGTGAACAAGAGATACACATGCACACCCGTTTGTCTTCTTCCCCATATATGTACAATATACACACCCATCAGCTACACCAATACCCAGAGGACAATCCATACCCTTTCATTCTTTTGCACCATCAAAAATTCCACACACACATATCGACACACACTCAGAACCACCATCGGTGGTGGACTTACCATTACAACACCCTTTTTCATTACACACCCCTCTCTCTTTATTACAACATCACCACCAGAAAATAGGGGAGAAGATACGGGGACTATCGGAGTAATTCGAAACCAGATCGGGGAGATAGGAGGCAGTGCAGTGGTGGAATCACCACCACCACCAGAATCGTCTAACCAAAAATCCCATCGTTGGTGACTTTCGTTCCTTCCCGTCGACTGTTATTGGAACGATAGCAGAAGAGAAGGAAGAAGGGTTGCAGCGGTGCCGCCCAAGGCTGGCGGTCGCTCCTCCTTCTTTACCCTTTTCTTGCCGTGATTCTAGTTGCCGCCACTGTCACCTGTGTTTCTCACCGGAGAACTTGTTATCTGATCACTTGTCTTCTGTTACTCTTTTCTTCTGCGAATTTTTGTTGTTCACATGATCCTCGCTAATGTTTGCTATAAGCTTAACCCGTTTCCCTACATGTGTAATTTTAACAGCTTGTATTGTTATGTTTGCTGCTCAATTTCCACTAGCTTTATTGAAATGGTCCAACAGAGGTATCATCTAACTGGCACTGGTTGCTTTGATTGGTCCTGCGATACTGCACTGAGGCTTATGAAAATACTCAATTTTGAGGCCTTTAGCACTGATTTGAATAGATACTACGGCCAATGGCATTTGGAGGCCAAAACAGTCCCTTACGATTTTGTCCCTCGGAGAAAATAAATAGACGATGACGATATTTAATACTTTGCAAAATAAGTGATAGTAGAGTGCTGGGATTAGAGGTACTTGGCATGGCAAACCGGCCCGGGCTCCGTGTTTGTAGCCGTATCAACATACCTAACCTCTATTTGATTGCAATACACTGATCTGAGCCTAAATTTTCAGAAAATTTATTTTTCTTTATTTTATTATAATTGTATTATTATTGTTATTGTTATTCTCATTATTATTACAATCCTTATTATTATTAATATTCTTATTATTGTTATTATTATTATGGTTATTATTATTACTGTTATTACTATTACTATTACAATTATTCTTATTCTTATTATTATTATTTAATTGCCATACTAATTCATTTTCATATCTTTATGAGGTACATTTGGAGAGCTATTGACACGACCCAAAATCCGACTAGGCCGTGCGGGTACCCGACATCCTTCCTTAGATCCGTCGGGCGAACCGTTACCAATTAAATTAGGAAAATAAATATAAATCCAACTTATAAATAAGAACAAGACTTTAAAAAAGCACAGATATAATGATACCTCTAAGCTGTACAAACGAAATTACAGCTGAATACCCATCATACTAGGTTTAGGGCTATCTAGACAAGATATCTAAGAGTACGAAAGAAGACATATACCTCCTGAAGGTAGCAAAATGCAACTGAAATAATAAGCATAAAAATGTGGCCATCCGGAATAAAAAGCTGGCTCACCCTGATAGCTGAAGTCGTCTTCGCTCCTTCACAACGTGGCGAACTCAATCCTGGAGCGAACCTGCCGAAACGAAATAGATAGACAAGAACAAACAACAAACAAGGGTGAGTCAAAATGACTCGATAAGTGGGGCAGACTAGCCTCCTCAAAGAATAGGATACCTAGCCAAGGAGAAGAAAAATAGGTAAACCAAATCCATCTTATTTAAACTATAAAAAGAAGAGCCAGATAATAACTGGAAACACGTATGGAATCATAAACAACCAGTGACATAAGATAGACAGAATATATAGGTTTAGAAGTATCCCGAACGTATCAACAATCAGAGATACATACTGTCGCGGCGTGCAACCCGATCCATATATTTATACTGATGCGGCGTGCAACCCGATCTTTATATTTATAATGTTGCTGCGTGCAACCCGATCCGTATATTTATAGTGTTGCGGCGTACAACCCGATCCGTATATTTATACTGTTGCAGCATGCAACCCGGGATATGATCCAAAAATATATAGGCAAACTGAGATATGTCCACAATATGGTATACATACCGCATATATAAAACAGAACACAATACACACAATAATCAGTATGCGGTGCAATGAGATGGGATGAATGCGGTACCATGCAATGCAGTCACATATGCCTGATACCTATCTCCGGCGCGGGACTCTCATCGTCTACCAGTAGATATATGCAATAATGACCCTTCACCGGCTCGGGACTCTAATCGATTACTGGAAGTATATATATATGCAATGATGACCCTTCACCGGCTCGGGACTCTCATCGATTACCGGGAAAGCATATGCAATGATGACCCTTCACCGGCTCGGGACTCTCATTGATTACCGGGAAGTATATGTATATGCAATGATGACTTTTCACCGGCTCGGGACTCTTATCGATTATCGGGAAGTATATGCAATGATGACCCTTTACCAGCTCAGGATTCTCATCGATTACCGGGAAGTACATGCAAAGCTCAAAATAGAATGCAACGCTTATATACTCAATGCAATACCAACAATATGGCATAACATATAATATACAATATAAATCCAAAGCTAAGGCGTAATGAGTACGCCTATCGGCAGCTACACACGTAACGAACACGTGGTAGAATATCCACAAGGCCTAGGGCCTCCAACGAAATGGATACAAACACTACCTTGTTACAAAGTTAGCACAGCTATTCAACAACCGTTTTTCTTTTGGATTCATTGCCAAATGATCCCACTGTGTTCAGTAAGTAGAAAAATATATCACATAAGGCTAAAGGCTTCATTCCTTACGTCTTAAGGCAATCCAGTTAGGAACCTGATACCCTATTCGCATACGCAATACGCAGGCCAGGCCTATGTACAGGGTTTAAGGTCACATAACCAAACCCTAAATAAATTATATTTATATGTTGCCCGTAACTCACTGAGTACAAATATATAATCAATTCTATTATCGGGGTCCAGTTGGCCCTTTAAACCATCAATTTAACTCGTTAGGACGATGTTTAATATCTCAATTTTTTCAAGCAAGTTATACAAAATATATGTGACGTACTTTCTTAGGCGAATCTCAAATCGGACTCCCGAAACTCAACATGCAAATTAAATGGAAAAAGGTCAAATTATTTAACTTTCGGCATTTTAGCGGAAACTAGCCGAACAACCTCGAAATTCACTTTGGAAAGTTCACAAAAGTCATAAATAATCATACGAACCCAGCGACGCTTTCGGTAGAGTTCATTCGCCAAAATCGAGCTCGAAATCTCTTTTTAATATTTATCGACAATAAAAAACTGAAATCTTCTTCCGATACGTACCAAACGAGATTTGATTTAGTTCAAATTTTACAAATATGTCCTAATGAACCTTACGAAGATTTTAAAATTATCGACACGCTAATCGGAGTCTTAACTTCTGAAACGACTGACCGAGATCGTTTCATTCTCCTCCACTTAGACTCTCGTTCGTCCTCGAACGAGCCCAAGTCTAAAGAAAATTTTACGCAAATAACAAAAAATCTTAAACGAACTTCATAAAATGCTCCACAGACATTATCTCATGATTACAGGATCAAAATTATGACACACACACTGAACTCTTTGAATAAAATATATCTTGACAATATTCTCACATCATTGCTCAACTTATTCTGACTAAACTAACCCTTCGTCGATCATGAGAAGAGAGTCCTATATATTTTAAACAAAGATACACGGAACTCTGGATAGATTAACATGATTCTACCGACGAATCACCTCTTCGATATACTTTTCGATATAGAACAGGTCGATGAAAATAAATGTTAGTTTACGCTTCAGCAACCCCTTAGAAATTTAATATTAGCATTCTGTATTGCAGGAAGACTCCTCCACTTAGAGCATAAACTCATACAACTAGTTTGAATAGGAATAATCATCCTCGCATAACCTGCTCGATTAAGAAAGACTTAGCTAAGACATAACGCGCTCAGACCTGAGCTACCAAATTACCCTCTCGAGTTGCCAAACAGCTGCAACTCTCGAGTTCACAACTCCATACCTTTTCCATAAGCACCACCGCTTGATAGCTCAATTCACGGGTCGGACGACACTCTCCATTACCCTTAGTAGCCTTGAAACACAATAATGTGCTTATCCGGCTACTTTGACATGCACTCTGGCTAAATGCAGGGAACACCACAAGAGGTTACTAACCGCCTAAGCTCACCAGTGCCGAACAAAGAAGAGATGGCAACGGACTGAGGATAGAAATAATTAGAGCTTTAGGAAGCTCATATTCTTATTTGCTTGGATACTAGAGCTAGACTACTTTCGAGTCATGCTAGCCAAAGAATTGCAATTGAAGAAATGGACATTAAATAAGCTCTATGGAACAACACCCATGCCAATTTAACCTCCCAATAAGAAGGAAACTCTGACAATTTACCAGAAAATCCTTTTATAACCCAGATAAGCTCATGAGATAACATGACTTTACTAGCATCTCGAACCAAGAGGAGACATATAGATCGAGTATTACTTACTAACCACTTTACACCGAAAGAAATAATGACACTTCCTGATGGTGACGAATAAGAATCTCATCATCCTATCGACACTGAGTTCCAAAGAGAGGTAGTCTGACTTGACATTATAACAGAATGAGGCACAACAAGATGCCAAGCAAACAATACTGACACTCACTCACAAATCTTTCACATTTAAACCAGATAAACTAGTAGGGTCATCACAAATGCCAGGAATAAATCATACAAGAAGCTCACCCCTCTACCGCAATCGATTCTTAATAAAAACGACATCCAATAAAACCATGGAAACATGATAAGACAACCATTTCCAAATCGATCGGAGGAATCAAAGCTTACACACATATAAATGAGGAAGAAATACTTGGGTCTACTACATCAGATACCTCAACATCCTGAGACACTGGTAGTTCTTAGAACTGCCTCTGCGGCTGAGCCGAGCCGCTACCCTGATAGTTACTTCTAGAAGAACCACTACCACCACGCTCTTGACCTCTATCGAATGAGGGCATATCTCTAGTTGATTAAGATCTAAACAAAATTCCCTACGACTGTGCAGGTGCCTGACGACGAGAGAAGGGACAACCTCCTACTTGCCAGAGTAAGGGAAAACTCCTCAAAGGATAACCAGACTGACAACTATGATAACACTTTTTCGACTAAAAATGGAAGCTGGAAAGATTGTTGATAGCTTTAAAGAGAAGACTGAATCTGATCTTGACGAGCTACTGGTGCACTCTAAGAATCACGTGACACAAGCTGAGATAACCTGGAAGGTGACCTTCCAAAATAATCAGAACTCTTACCTCCAAATGAGGTACCATCCATGGTTGCCTACTAGGGCTACGGGATTTCTTGCTCTCCCGCTCTAGCTCTTCCCACTCTAACTTATGGTATGCCTAATACCTCTGACCAATATCAACAACAACATCAAATAAAGTCCCGACCTCAATCTCTTGAGCCATCTGGGATCTAAAGGAAAAGAAAGGTCACCAATAATTCTTTGAACCTTCTCGGAAGGTTCATGGACTAGTTCTAGTGCATATCTAGCCATTCTAAAGAATTTAATCTCATATTCTAAAATCCGACAAGCTACCCATCCAATCAACTCAAATTGGAACTCTTTTCATCTCGCTCGCTGTGCGAAAGGAACTTTTTCATGAATCTACGAGAAAAGTTGAACCAAGTTAGCTAATAAGAGAGAGGTCCACCAATTCAAGGCTAGACCCTTGAAACTGGAAGGCAGAGTAATAAACAGCATACTGCTCGAGATAACCAACAGCCTGAAAAATATGCTGACATCATTTTGTTTTAAAAAAACTTACACAGGGATTATTTGATGCATGGCCTAAGAATATCGGAAGGTTCAATTGGGTAAAATAATGCAGTCTTTTCAGATACTTGGACCGAGCCATTACTTGGGCTAGCTAACTAGCCAGAATAACTGGAGACACAACACATGCTGCCTCCGGAACATAATTTACTGCAGAAATATTAAGAACTGGAATAGGAGCTCTCTGAGACCGAACATCTGCATCTGCGGCAACCTGATAGGCTGCCCAGCGAATAACAGGTTCTTGCAGTATCTGCGTCGCCAAAATTCTCGTAAAAGCATCGTAGAGAGCCAAGGGAACCACAAGGCCCTGCTCCCTTGCCCATCGCGAGCTCGTACAGTTGGGACCTCCGTAACTAGATCATCAGCACGATCAAAATCTCTCGAGGCTTCGTCCGTGCTAGCCCCAGGCTAGACTACTTTATCCTGAACTCCTACCGTTTGCTGATTTGTCGCACGAGGGTTCACAATTACCATGAAAGAATTAACGAAAATACTTTTGCATCCTAGACCGATGCACGATCAGAAAAGAAGAAAGAGAAAACTTTCTAAACCCCATCATAGCCCCTCGTAGATAAGTACGGACGTCTACGTACCCATCAGCGAGACTCTACTAGACACTGTCTTATTCTAGATAGACTCTAAACCAGGCACTGATACCAATTGATACGACCCTAAATCCGACTAGGCCGTGCAGGCACCCGACATCCTCTCCTAGACCCGTCGGGCGAACCCTTACCAATTAAATTTGGAAAATAAATATAATTCCAACTCATAAATAAGAGCAAGACTTAAAAAAGCACAGATATACTGATACCTCTAAGCTGTACAAATGAAATTACAGCTAACTACCCAACATACTAGGTTTAGGGCTATCCAGACTAGACATCTAGTAGTACGAAAGAAGACAGATACCTCCTGAAGGGAGCAAAATACAACTAAAATAATAAACATAAAATTGTGGCCATCCGGAATAAAAACTGGCTCACCCTGACAGATGAAGTCGTCTTCGCTCCTTCACAACGTGGCGAACTCAGTCCTGGAGTGAACCCGCCGAAACGAAATAGATAGACAAGAACAAACAACAAACAAGGGTGACTCAAAATGACTCGATAAGTAGGGCAGACTAGCCTCTTCAAAGAATAGGATAGCTAGCCAGGGAGAAGAAAAACAGGTAAACCAAATCCATCTTATTTAAACTATAAAAAAAGAAGAGCCAGATAATAACTGGAAACACGTATGGAATCATAAACAACCAGGGACATAGGATAGACAGAACATATAGGTTTACAAGTATCCCGAACGTATCAACAATCAGAGATACATACTGTCGCGGTGTTCAACCCGATCCATATATTTATACTGTTGCAGCGTGCAACCCGATCTATATATTCATACTGTCGTGGCGTACAACCTGATCCATATATTTATACTGTCGCGGCGTGCAACCCGATCCATATATTTATACTGATGCGGCGTGCAACCCAATCTGTAAATTTATAATGTTGCAGCGTGCAACCCCATCCGTATTTTTATAATGTTGCGGCGTGCAACCCGGGATATGATCCAAAAATATATAGGCAAACTGAGATATGTCCACAATATAGTATACATACCGCATACATAAAACACGACACAATACACACAATAGTCAGTATGCGGGGAAATGAGATAGGATGAATGCGGTACGATGCAATGCAGTCACATATGCCTGATACCTATCTCCGGCGCGGGACTCTCATCGTCTACCAGGAGATATATGCAATAACGACCCTACACCGGCTCGGGACTCTCATCGATTACCGGGAAGTATATGTATATACAATGATGACCCTTCACCGGCTCGGGACTCTCATCGATTACCGGGAAGTATATGTGTATGCAATGATGACCATCCACCGGCTCAGGACTTTCATCGATTACCGGAAAGTATATGCAATGATGACCCTTCACCGGCTCGGGACTCTCATCAATTACCGGGAAGTACATGCAAAGCTCAAAACTAGAATGCAAGGCTTATATGCTCAATGCAATACCAACAACATGGCATAACATATAATATACAATGTAAATCCAAAGCTAAGGCGTAATGAGTACGCCTATCGGCAGCTACACACGTAAGGAACACGTGGTAGAATATCCACAAAGCCAAGGGCCTCCAAAGAAATGGATACAAACACTTACCTTGTTACAAAGTTAGCACAGCTACTCAACAACTGCTTTGTCCTTTGGATTCATTGCCAAATGATCCCACAATGTTCAATAAGTAGAAAAACATATCACATAAGGCTAAGGACTTCATTCCTTACGTCATAGGGCAATCCAGTTAGGAATCTGATATCCTATTCGCATATGCAATATGCAGGCCAGGCCTATGTAGAAGATTTAAGGTCACATAACCAAACCCTAAATAAATTATATTTATATGTTGCCCGTAACTCACTGATTACGAATATATAATCAATTCCATTATCGGGGTCCAGTTGACCCTTTAAACCATCAATTTAACTCGTTAGGACAATGTCTAATATCCCCATTTTTTTCAAGCAAGTTATACAAAATATATGTGACGTACTTGCAAAGGCGAATCTCAACTCGGACTCCCGAAACTCAATATACAAATTAAATGCAAAAAGGTCAAATTATTTAACTTTTGGCATTTCAGCGGAAATTAGCCGAACAACCTCGAAATTCACTTTCGAAAGTTCACAAAAGTTATAAATAATCATACGAACCCAACGGCGCTTTCGAATTTCGAATCGCAGTTCATTCTCCAAAATAAAGCTCGAAAATCTCTTTTTAATATTTATCGACAATAAAAACTGAAATCTTCTTTCAATACGTACCAAATGAGGTCTGATTTAGTTCAAAATTTTCAAACAGGTCCTAATGGACCTTACAAAGATTTTAAAATTATCGAGTTAATCAGAGTTTTAACTTCCGAAACGACCGACCGAGGTCGTTTCAGATATTTTCAAAGACGATACTTCAGAAATAATCCTAATTCAATTTACTATTACATTATTTATTAATTTATTTGGCATACTAACTAAATTGATTTGTTTTGCAAGGTCTATTTTGGAAGAAAACAATTAATAGAAAAGAACCTTTTATTATTATTATTATTATTATTATTATTATTATTATTATTATTATCATCATTATTCTGATTATTACTATTATTTTATTACTATTATCATTACTAACATTTTATTATTATTGTTATCATTACAAACATTTTTATTATTACTATTATTGTTATTATTATTATTATTATTATCATCATTATCATCATCATTATTATTCGTAACATTTTATTACTATTATTATTATTTTTTATTTATTTTTCATGTTGTTACCACTAATCAATGTTGTTTTTGCGAGGTTCATTTGCATAAGTTGAGGACGACGCTTTAGAAATGTCGCAAATTCAATTTATTATTATTCAATTTTTGTCTTATTCATATATTGACATACTAACTAATTTGTTTCATTTTGCGAGGTACTTTTAGTTGAGGTTTACCTAGGAAGAAGCCAATTATCGAATTTGAACTTTTACTAATCCTAATTACTATATTATTCAAAATGCATGTTATAATAGTCATTTAATTATTTGTCTAGTTTTAGCTATTTTACTTGCTTAGTTACTTTTAATTATTTTGAACCCCAATTATTTAGTCCAGCTGGTAACCACATTTGGTGGAGTTTGAGAGGTGCCTAATACCTTCCTCTCGGGTTAACTTTAACCGTCACCTAGAATTTCTAGTTCGTAGACTAAGTTTCGGAGTTAATTAAAAAATTGGCTAGAAACAAAGTAGGTGCCCTAATACGCCTAGTTAAAAAATATGTTGGGTGGCGACTCCAAGTCTTTACCCGTGAGTTCCAATAAGTCGAGCCATATTTCGACTTTAACTGGTTCGGGGAAAATGAGTGTCAACAGAATGTCGACTTCGCTGGGAACATCAAGGTTCTAACCATAACGGATTTTAAATTGGGATTTTTTTCTTTCCCTTTTGCAGGATTGATATTTATCTTTAGATTTTTAAACTTTTGGCACTCTTTCTCTAAATTGCTTGTTGTATTTATTTTATTATTTCATTTGCACTTCCTCCTTTCCTGTAATATTTACACTTGCACATACCACGAACGATTGCGTGGACCCCACGATAGCTCCACTGTCAAAACATCCTTTAAGGAAACTATGCAAAATTAGCCAACTAGCGAAGCTTTTGGCAGCTTGCCTGCTTTCAACTCCTTGGTTGTCCGCCTGGGAGAACCATGCCCTTGCCTAGCAAATCCACTCTTGGAAGGTTCTTACGACATATCCCACACTCCAACTATTTTCAAATCTTTCATAAATTTGCTTTTTCTTTAAAACAATTTAATTTCATGTTTGTTTTTGCATTTTTAATTTTGTCTAGTTTCTATTATCCTAGTTTTTTCGAAACTAACTTGTTTGTTTTGTTTTATTTGAAAGTTATTTTGTGAAATACTTCAACATGTGCATCCTTTTTCAAAATTCATACATTTTAGGAAACATGTGCATTCTTTTTCAAAACTCATGCATTTTTAAAACACATGTGCATTTCTTTCAAAACTTGTACATTTTTAAACTTGTGCATACCGCTCACACCTCTCGCCACTCCTAGCAATTGCGAAATCGTGCGTTGCAAACACAGTGGTTACAACCACCCTTTCCCTCACAAAAATTATTTTAGGGGGACGACTTGGAATCAATTTGGTCCATGACGTTCCCGCTCCCGAGTAGTCTGCTTGGGAGGATAATAAAGCCTGGTCTAGCTAACTCCATTCCTCAGTAGTAACGTTAGGAATCATGCATCATGACATGTCATTAGTTGACTTGTTCTCAAGTCCGATAGGCCGACGTGTTGAAACAATTCGAACGAGTTTTTGACCCCAAAGAGCGTGTAACACGATCTACTTGCATATACTTAGGGGATCGAACGTGCAAATTGGACCATTTATTGGCGTTGTTCTGCATTCAGTGCCATTCAAAGGCACAAAGGTTAGCTAATAGGCATCAAAAGCCCAAATTGAATCAGAAATGATTGTTTATTCATAAACAGTCAAAATTATTCTGTATTCAATACCATTCAAAGGCACAAAGGTTACCTAATAGGCGTCAAAAGCACAAATTGAATCAGAAATAATTGTTTATTCATAAAAAGTCAGAATTATTCTGTATTCAATGCTATTCAAAGGCACAAAGGTTACCTAATAGGCGTCAAAAGCCCAATTTAATAAAAAATGATTGTTTATTCATAGACAGTCGGAATTATTCTGTATTTTATGCCATTCAAAGGCACTATGGCAACCCAAGAGGCATTAAAAGCCTAAATTGAATCAGATACGGCCGTTTATTGCCAAAGAATTCAATAATTCTGTAGTCAATGCTGTTCAAAGGCTTAAATGGTAACCGAAGAGACATTGAAGGCCTAATTTGAAGCAAAAATGACCGCTTGATAGATGGGATGACACATAACGCACATTTATTCTTTAAGCATTATATAAAGCCTTGACATCCTTGGCATGCCAAAAGTCCATTATCAACTTCCGTCTAAAGTATCTAAAGGATTCTGAACCCACAATGACACATCTCTTCATATTCTCTGTTGCATTGTTTTCAAAAGCTTGTGCCACGCGTTGATCATTTTGCTCGTAATAAAGCAAATCTTAGGCATTTGTTCTCCTTTTTCCCATTGTCCTTCACCTTTTTTAAAAGATCATGGCCATTAGAACATTTGACATGGTTGCTGAAATCCCTCAGTTGCTCAGAGATTGGTGGAGAGGCCTGAGCATAGATAAAAAAGATTGAGTTAAAATGGTGTTGCAGAATATGATTTCACTAATGAGCACACTGCAGTGTAAGGAATGATAGAAGCAGCAGTACACTATTGGGACGCAGACCGAGCAGTTTTTTACTTCGAAAATGTAGAGTTGACGCCCTTGTTGGAAGAAATAGGCAGTTTAACTCAATTACCATGTGAAAGTGAAGATATCTTGATGCCTAGAAACATTACAGCCGAGGAGTTCTTCGAAATGGTAGAGCTTAAGCCCGAATTATGCACAAACAATATAAGGCAATCGGGAGTTTCTTTGACTTCCCTCTACATCAAATTTGGGTATGGAGAAGTATTTCAAGAATCCAAAGACTATTTCAGCATTCACCAGGCAGAGTGGAAAGAGCGGAGAGTGCTCGCTTTTGTTACCACCTTTTCAGGGACCGCCATTTTCCCCCAACACAAAGGACGAGTTGATGTTCACATGGTATCAATTGCCGATGCCGTACTCAAGGACTTCAACAAGAAATACACGTTGGTACCGATGATTATTACAGAAATGTACCGAGCTTTAGAAAGATGCAAAAAGGATGCTAGCTATTTTGAGGGTTGCAATTTGCTTCTACAAATTTGGTTAATGAAACATTTGCAAAGGATGAACAGCACGGACCAAACCTTCTAATCCATACCAAGAGAAAACTACATCTTGACTCATATCGCCCGCATGGACAACGCTCTCGAGAAATGGGACTAGCCAACAACTGCCAAAAGTTGGCACCACAGGCTTTCTCAGTTGACGTCTGAAAACATACAATGGATGTTTGATTACTTTCCCAACACAGCAGTAATCACACGATCCGAAGGAGCTTCTGTTCTTGTCTTGGTTGGGTTTAGAGGAGTTTACCCATACACTCCTTTAAGGGAATTTAGACAAGCAGGGAAAAATCAGACTGCACCCCAAATTCCAGACATCAGAAGTTTCAAGCAGACATTTTCGGAGGAGTGATACCATTCAAAGACAAGACATTAGAACTTTGGAAAGAAAGGAAACAAATGGGATTCGAGACTATCAGACGAGACTGGTTTGACGCAGGCTATGATGAAAACTATCCAGACTAGCTTAGGAAAGATATATCAAGAGCAGTTCAACTAAGAGCAACAACAAAAAGGAAAAGAAATTTTGATGAGTTAGAAACCGAGTGCAAGAAACTACGCAACTAGCAAGGGAACAAGGGAAAATAGCAAAGAAGAAAAGTTTGGTCGAAGCAAAGAACAGAGAAAAAATACAATTGCGCAGTAAGGCAGAACCCCTGACAAAATGAGAGTCTATCAGCGTATGGGCTAGCGAAGGAATGAACGTTATGGCTAACAAAGGAATAGAGGAGAAAGGAAGTAAGGCTTGGGAAATGTTGAAGAACTTCACATTTGATATATCCCGGCTCTTAACTGATGCAAACAACATCATTTTTCAAGGAGACTTATCAGAGGCAAGCTTGTCCGAGGGAGACTCGTTCGAAGAAGAAGGAGAATCTTTTGGGGATGGATCGGTATGAAAGATGTTCGTCTGGCCATGATCTTATCTCCTAAGCAATGTTAAGTCTTTTATTTTTCTTACACTGTCAATATGAGCCAATGTAATAAAGTCCAATAAATGCAATATTCTCCTTTAGGGTCCGTATTTTGTTAGCAAACGAAATGATGCATGTGGTAAAAAGCGCTTTTCAAAATCATCGTCCGTAAAATGGTCCTTCGCATTATAGGATGGATTTCTTATTTGATATGTGTGCATTGCATGAATTTTTCTGTTGCTCTAGGTCTCTAAAGGAATCCTTTCTCCAGATTCAATCTCCTACCAAGGCACCTCTTCTCCCTACTCTATGCCCAATTTCTGATATTCAAAACCTTTCGCATGTCCAAACTGTCTCTAACTCACTACCAAACTAAAAAATCTATTACCAAAGGTTGGCTCGAGTCGAATACAAAGGCAAAAGATATGGTTAAGCAAGTGCACTTGTCTGGGATTTTCCGAAATAAGAAAAGTTTTCACAGGAATTCCCACCAGCCATCTCCATTATACAATATCATCACCAAAATAATAATTAGCTTCGCTTCACTACAAGCTACTAATATCTAGAAATATGAGCCTTTTTTTTCTGCAACCATTCAAGACCCTACTTTAAACAACTATTATCAAATGCCGCTACCATTTTATCCCTACCCTCACATACCACCTGAATATCCCGTTTACAGCACTCAGCCCACTCGACCTATAATTCCACATTCCAACACCAAATCGTCCACCATACCAGCAAAACACTCAACCCAACTACCGAAATGCACCACCATACCCTCATAGGCCTCGCCCTGATGCAATACGTGACTGTGATCCAAGGCATTTCCCAAACTTGCTCCTGTCATGATCGAAATGTGATGCAGCCCGAACACGTGCTGATCAAGTGTTCAGTCCACCGAGGCCGATGACACAAAGCCAAACCAAGCCAAGCTGCTGCACGATGTTCACATTCAGTTGGCTTGGTCGAAAGAAAGCAACCACTCCGAAGCTGATTGGCGGAGCTCAAGAATTGAAGGCTTCATTTATAAACTTGAGCTCGAAAAAGGGAGTGACCGAACCCAAACTGAAAATTCAACATCGGCGCCGAAGTAAATCAAACAAACAATCGAAGAAGAGCGACCGAAGTCAGCTTAACCCGAGTCAAGAGCACCGAAGTCAAGAACCGAGCTGAAGTGTTCGAATTTCAAGTGTTTGGTTGAAGGAGTGACCGGACACTCAGATATCCAGCCCTGTGTGGCTTACTCCTATTGGTCGCCTGTGACCATTTACTTTTTTATCCCTAGAATAGTTATATATACTCCTGCATATTTCATTGTAAGTTACTAATTTTTTATGAATATTGATATAGTAGTTGCTATTTGAGCGTCTCCGATGGAGCCCGAACCCCGACGTGGGATTTTCAAAGAACTTGTGTCATTCGGTGTTATCGTTTGAATATTTCTTTTTGGTCATTCAATTTGCAAGAAGCGTTGTTCTTCTTGAGGATTGTTGCTTAGTATAGGTGATCTTTGCCTCCGACTCGATCGAGCTTGACACTAGTTCCTCAATGTTCCTTTGAATCGAAGCAAGAATTGTCTTGCTTCTACCTTTACTTGTTTTTGTTTTTCTGCGTTTCTTCGTGTTTAGCGTAACTCCGGTTTAGCTTGCACCATCTTGGTATCAGAGCAAGGTTTGAGTTTGTTCTTACAAGCTCAAATCCTGTTCGTTTATTCGTGCGATTGTGTCTTCAGTTTCAGCTTTCTTCCTTACTGTTGATTGTTGTAGCTGTGGTATTGTTTTACAAAATTAAAAGTAGAAAAGAAAATTTCAAAAATTTGGTTTGATTGTTGGTTGTTTGAATTAAACAACCATTGATTCGTGTTCACCATCATCCAACGACTCCAACGAGCACATGTCGTACACAATTGACGACTAGGGTTTCTCGACATGTTTTGGACTTTTTTGTATGTGGTGGTGACTGTTACAAACCCCAGTGCGTTATTGGTTGTTACCGTTGGGAATTGGTAGTTTTCTTTTGATTTGGGTTGAGTTATAAGCTAAAAAAATTCGAAGTTCCACTGTTTTTGAACAACCGTCCGTACACCGGAATTTTTTTTTACATTGTAACAGTGTACGGACGAAACAAGCTGTGTCCTTAGCTCGATTTCTGGAACTGAATTTGCCCGACGTTGAAAGTCACCTGAGTGAAAACAACCCAAAGTCTGTTGAACTGTGAACGAAGTTGAATTCTATCCGTACACCAGAGCAAAAGGTTCACTGTTCCATTGAAGAAGAAAGGGGTAAAGTGTAAAGATCAAAATCCCAAGTGAAAAATTTTTCGGCTAGAAAAGGGAAATTGGATAAGGTAAAACCCTATCCGTACCAAGGAGGGACCACTTTTGTACGAACAAGAGTTGGTGTGTTCGAAAGGATTCCGAAGAGGAATCGAATGGTAGATTCTCCTAGGTTTTCACTTTTCTTGTGTTCGATAAATCCAACTAGTGGATCTCTGGAGTTAGTCTTCCTACTCGAGGTCGTACTAACTCATTTGAGCTTATAGGAACTCGTGCGTGGGGTGACCGAAGTCCAAATTTCGTAGAAAAAATATTCTTTGACTTCCCGAGCGCAGAGTAAATAGCGTCCGTTCCATCGAGTCATATCAATTTACTCTTCCCAAAGGAGACAGTGTAACTTGTCAAATTCGCATGAACTGAGAGAAGTTGATCAACCGAGGAAGCCATTGGCTACAAGTTCTTGAGTGACCAAAAGCTGAAACTATAAATTGAGTGGACCCGAGTGCCACCCAACAAAGGTAAGGGAGTGTGTGAGGTGATTTCTAACCTTAACATTTTACTTGGTCTTTGATTTGTGCAGGTACCATGGCTAGGAATGAAGGCGAAGGAAAGGGCATTGAGGCGCCCGAGGTGTCGGTCGTTAGCCGATCTCATGGCTGCGATACAAGGCCTCAGTACCGAAATAAGAGGAGTGAGTGCTCGAGTAGCTCACCTCGAGCAAGGTCGTGTGTGCTTGGCCTTACCTGGGTCTGGTGCTGGGACTAGCAATTCCACTCTTATGAAACCGGAGCTGTTTGCTGAGCTTGTTTGACAACATCAATTAAAGAGCGAGCCTGTTCGAAATGAAGCTATGGGAAATCCCCAAGCTACACAACACTTGGGAAATTCCCAAGTACAACAAAAAACTTGGGCAATCCCCAAGCTGGTTATCAACACTTGGGCATTCCCCGAGGTGAAAGAGTACCACTTCCAATGGCCCGAAGACAAGTTGTGGTCATAGATGAAGGGTCGATGAAGGAGAATTTCCCAAAGGCGAACATGAGTATAAGCCACCATTCGTTCAACGAAGGCAGTCTCAACGAGGTCGTGGAAATTTCTGAGGTCGAGGCTGAGGCGCAAATGTTGATCGAAACATTGAGCGTGACGCTGATGACTATTATGAAGAGTATCCCGAACAGATTCGAGGTGCTCGAGATTCAAACTTGAACAGTGTCAAGATCACTATTCCACCCTTCAGAGGAACTAGTGATCCAGACCAATATCTTGATTGGAAGCTTAAATTGGAGCGAATTTTCAAAACCAATGAGATGACCAAAGAGAGAAAAGCTGCACATACAATTGCTTTGTTCGAGGCATATGCATCGACATGGTGGGAGGCTGACAAAAGGTTGAGACGAAGGAATGCTTATGCCGAGGTCACCACATGGATGCAGTTGAAGAGAGCAATTGATGCTAAGTATGTGAATGCCAAATATCGGCAGGAACAACCTCGAAAGCTCGTCGAGTTGAAACAAGGGTCTAAATCAGTTGAAGAGTATCATGATGGGTTCGAGAGAATTTGATTGGCTCTTGATATGGAAGAAGATGACGAGCAAGGCATCATTTGATTCAAAAATGGTTTGGGTCGAGATGTGTCATCTCAATTGAGACTGCATGTGTACCAAACTTTGGAAGATGTGTTTTATGCTGCCATCGAAGCTGAGAAATGGGTTAAGGATGATAAAGCAAACCGGTACCGAGGAGTCAGCACTTCAACTCCTTTGAACCGGGATAAAGATTGGAAGAGTCCGAACCTAGCCAGTGCTAACACTGTTCGAGAGCCGAAGAAACCCTTCGAGAGGGGCGTGACCGTTAACCAGCCAAGAGAAGTGGGAGGTAAAGTTCAACTTAATTTCTCCTAGTGCTTCAAGTATTCAGTGTCATAAATGCAAAGGTTATGGTCACATGGCAAAAGAGTGTCCAACTCACAAAGTTATGCTTGTGCTCGACAATGGAGATGTTTGTGAGCAAGCGAGTGACACCGAGGAGGAAAATTTTGAGGAGATTGACCGATCTGAAGATGATGATGGTCGTGAAGCTGCCGAAGCTGATCATCCAGAAATGTTTCTTGTAGTTCAAAGGAATTTGAGCTGCATGACTCTTGAAGAAGAGGACAACCAAAGAGAAAACCTTTTCCATGCCAGATGTCGAGTAAGAGGGAAAGTTTGTTCGATGATCATTGATTCGGGTAGTTGTGCTAATATGGTGAGCCAAACCTTGGTCTCACAATTGAGACTACCTACCTCAAAGCATCCCCATCCTTACAGATTGCAATGATTAAATGAGTGTGGAGAATTGAAGGTTTTCAAACAAGTGTGGATCAAGTTCAAAATTGGAGAATATCAAGATGAGATGATGTTCGATGTGGTACCGATGCAAGCTTGTCATATGTTATTGGGTCGACCATGGCAGTATGATCGGTCGGTCATTCATAACAGACGATCCAATACTTACACTGCTAAGCTCGAAGGGAAGAGTTTCATACTCAAACCCTTGACTCCAAAACAAGTCAGCAAGGACTATAAAAGAATGAAGGAGTTGAAAGAAGTGGCCAAAGCTAAGTCTCATGTCAGGACAAAAATTGTGGCCGAAGACAACAACTCACCACCCGAGGTAAGAAATATTTGTGCAATCATGCAACCGGGTGAGTATCTACGAGGCAACGACAACGGTCAGGTGATGATTTGCCTCGTGCACAAGGGTATCTTTCTAAACTCTAATGATAATTTTTCTAATGATAACCCTTTGCCTAGTGCTGTACAAAGTATTTTGCAGGACTTCGGAGACATGTTTCTCGAAGAACTGCTAGGTTGATTGCCTCCGTTGAGAGGAATCAAGAACCAAATTGACTTCGTACCGGGGTCTCAAATCCCCAACAAACCTGCATACCAGTGTAATCCCAAAGACACCAAAGAGCTCCAAAGGCAGGTTGATGAGTTGCTAAACAAAGGCCTTGTTCGATAGAGCTTGATTCCTTGCGTCGTTCCTGTTATCCTTGTCCTGAAAAAAGATGGAACATGGCGAATGTGTGTTGATTGTCGAACAGTCAACAAAATCACGGTAAAGTATCGTCATGACATGCTAGATGAGTTAAGTGGTTCTTCATGATTTTCGAAGATAGATCTCAGGTCCGGTTACCACCAAATCCGAATGAAACTCGGAGACGAGTGGAAAACCACATTCAAGACCAAATTCGGTCTCTATAAATGGTTAGTCTCTAATCCTCTGAGCAAATTCATGCGACTGATGAACCATGTGCTCAAGCCGTTCATAAATAATTTTGTTTTTGTTTACTTCGATGACATACTTGTTTATAGTAAATCTGTGGATGAACATGTCGAACACCTAAGGCTAGTGCTTGATAAGCTTAGAGAAGAGAAGTTATATGTTAACTTCAAGAAATGTGCCTTTGGTGTTGAGCGTGTAGTCTTTGTCGGATTTGTTGTGAGTGCTAATAGTGTTGAAGTCGATGAGTCGAAAGTTGAAGCCATCAAAGATTGGCAAACTCCAACCTCAGTATCTCAACTGCGTAGCTTTCATGACTTAGCTAGCTTCTATCGAAGGTTTGTTCGTGACTTTAGCACCATGGCAGCTCCTTTAACCGAGCTGGTAAAGAAAGACCATCCATTTTTCTAGGGAGAGTCCCAAGAGAGAGCTTTCCAAGAGTTGAAACGGAGGCTTTGCTCTGCCCCGTTGTTGAAACTCCCTGACTTCGGTAAAGCATTCAAAGTCGAGTGTGATGCATCCGGAGTTGGGATTGGAGGAGTGCTTATTCAAGAATCGAAGCCGATCGCTTACTTTAGCGAAAAGCTTAAGGGTGCAACCTTGAACTACTCTAAGTATGACAAGGAGTTGTATACCCTCATTCGAGCAGTCGCCCATTGGCAGCATTATTTGTGGCCGAGAGAGTTTGTGATTGAAAGTGATCATGAATCTTTGAAGCATCTCCGAGGTCAGGAGAAATTGAACCGAAAACATGCCAAATGGGTTGAATTCATTGAAAGTTTTCCCTTTGTAATTCGTTACAAAAAGGGAAAGGACAATATTGTGGCCGATGTGCTATCAAAAAAATTTGCCTTAGCGACCACTTTCGCCTCGAGGCTCATGGGATTCGAAAGCATCAAGTTGATGTACGAAGACGATACCAAGCTGAAAAGCGTTCGTGACACAATCTTGAGTGGCCGAAGGGTTGAGAAATATCAGTGGCACGATGGTAACCTCTTCAAAAATGGGAGGGTTTGTGTGCCAGTGTCATCGTGGAGAGAGCTTCTACTTTGAGAAGCTCACTCTGGAGGCTTGATGGGACACTTTGGTGTCGACAAAACTCTTTGTCTCTTGACCGAGCAGTTCCATTGGCCAAAATGCGAAGAGATGTGGAAATGCTTGAATAGATTGCACGAAAGCTAAATCGAGGTCCAACCCTCATGGTTTGTACACTCCGTTGCCTGTTCCTACTCGACCGTGGGTTGATATATCCATGGATTATGTTATGGGGCTACCGAGGTCGGGGGTGGACATGATAGCATCTTTGTTGTAGTTGATCGTTTCTCCAAAATGGCTCACTTTATTCCTTGCAAGAAGTGCGATGATGCACAATATGTAGCTGCATTGTTCGTTACTAATGTGTTGAAATTGCATTGTGTGCCTCGTACTATTGTGAGTGATCGAGACTCAAAATTCTTGAGTCATTTTTTGAAATGTCTATGGGGTGCCCTCGGCACCAAGCTACTATTCTCGACGTCTCACCATCCTAAAGCTGATGGACAAACCGAGGTAGTTAACCAAACCCTTGGATCTTTGCTTCGAGTAGTGACCAAAGGCAAGGTTGGAAACTGGGCTGATCGTTTGCCCGTGATGGAATTCGCATACAATCGAACATTGCATCGAATGATTGGCATGGCTCCGTTCGAATGTGTGTATGGTTTTAACCCTTTGATTCCACTTGATTTAACCCCATTGCCTCGAGATTCTATTATTGATTTTGAAGGTACTCGGCGAGCCACTGCCTTGGTCGAGTTGCATGCAAAGGTGAAGAAGAACCTCGAGGAAGCTTATGCAAAAATTGCATCGAAGAAAACCAAGGGGCGCAAAAAGTTGGAATTGAAGAAGGGAGATTGGGTTTGGGTTCACTTCCGAAAGGAACACTTCTCGAACCAAAGAAAAGGAATGTTGGCTCCTCGAGGGGATGGTCCATTTCAAGTGCTGAGACAGATCAATAACAATGCTTATGTGATCGACCTCCCTGGTGAGTAAAATGTGTCCAACACCTTTAATGTTGCTGACTTAGTTCCTTGTGTTGTAGGTCAAACTTCGGAGGATGAAGAGGGCTCAATTTCGAGGGCGAAATCTTCTGAAGAAGGGGAGGATGATGCAGCCCGAACACGTGATGATCAAGTGTTCAATCCACCGAGGCCGATGACACGAAGCCAAGCCAGGCTGCTGCACGATGTTCACATTCACTTGGCTTGGTCAAAAGAAAGCAACCACTCTGAAGCTGATTGGCCGAGCTCAAGAATCGAAGGCTTCATTTATAAACTCGAGCTCGAAGAAGGGAGTGACCGAACACTCAACATCAGCGTCGAAGTAAATCAAACAAACAATCGAAGAAGAGCGACCGAAGTTAGCTTAAGCCGAGTCAAGAGCACCGAAGTTAAAAGCTCGAGCTGAAGTGTTCGTATTTCAAGGGTGAAACGACCTCGGTCAGTCTTTTCGGAAGTTAGGACTCCGATTGGCGTGCCGATAATTTTAAAATATTCATAAGGTCCATTTCTGTAAAATTTGAGCTAAATCAGACCTCGTTTGGTACGTATCGTAAGAAAATTTCAGTTTTTATTGTTGATAAAATATTAAAAAGAGGTTTTCTAGCTCAATTTTGGCGAACGAGCTCCGATTCAAAGTTCGAAAGCGCTGCTAGGTTCGTATGATTATTCGTGACTTCTGTGAACTTTCGAAAAAGAATTTCGTGGTTGTTCGGCTAGTTTCCGCTAAAATATCGAAAGTTAAATAATTTGATCTTTTTCCATTTAATTTGCGTATTGAGTTTCAGGAGTCCGATTTGAGATCCAACTTAGCAAGTGTGTTACATATATTTTGTATAACTTACTTGAGAATTTTGGAATTATTTCGGATATCATAGGGTACCGTTCTAATTTTTGTCACGAAAAGAAAAGAAATTATTAAAGAAAAGAAAAAGAAAAAGAAAGAAAGAAAGGAAAGGCGGTGGAACCCCCTTAAGCTTATAAAACCTTGAACGAAACAGAGAGCATAAAACAGAAAATGTAACAAAGGAAAAAATTGAGAAAAGAGAAAAGAAAAGGAGAAGGAGAAGGAAAATAGTGGAATTTTCACCCTGAAACATTCAGGTGACACGACCCACATTTTCGGCTAGGCTGTGCGGGCACCCGACCACCTCTCCTAGACCTGTTGGGCGAACCTTATTGATGGAATCGATATAAATTGCAAGGAATTGCTTTGAAATGAAAATGAACCAAATTTTAACAACACAATATGACTCTCAAGGATAGACAAACATACAAGCTGTCTTGAATAATACAGCTAATTACCCAGAATACACAGGTTTAAAGGTTTCCAGATCAGACATCTAAGAAGGCCAAAAGATATATACACCTCCTGAAGGGAGCAAATGTGAGGAGAACTGTAATATGTAAAGTTGGTGGCCACAATGAACAAGATGGCTCACCGTAGACAGCTGAGAACGTACTACTCCTCAATCGCGACGCGGCTGGCTGTGTGCTGGAGCAGAATCTGCCGAACAAAAAGAAAATACAAAGACAAATAGGGGGTGAGTCATAAGGACTCAATAAGCGAGAATAAACTAGCTACCTCAAAAAAATAGATACGCCAGTCAGGGAAACAGAACCAGACAACAACCAACAAATAAGCAATGCACATATAAGCAGAACAGTATTCATGTACAGAAAGTCTACACTATGGTATGAAATGAAATGGAATGAGATGAAATAAAATATGATGCAAAGGATCACTTGTGCCCGTCATCCCATCCCGAAGCGGAATACTCCTGCATTCGAGGGGAATCCAATCTGATAACCAACTGGAGCGGAATACTCCTTCTCCTGGGGCGGAATACTCTTGCACCCGATATAATATAAACCAGAGGCAGAATACTCCTGCATCCGATATAATGTAAAGCAGACCCGGAATACTCCTGCACTCAGTAGATGACATAGCAGCCCATAGCCAGAATGCAATGCTCATATGCTCGATGCAATGCCAAAAACCGGGGATAACACAGAATGTACAATATAAATCCAAAGTTAAGGCGTAATGAGTACGCCTATGGGTAGCTACACACGTAAGAAACACGTGGTAGAATATCCACAAGGCCAGGTGCCTCTAAAGAAATGGATACAAACACTTACCTTATTCCAAAGCTAGCCCTGCTACTCAACAACTGCTTTTTCCTTTGGATTAACTGCCAAACGATCCCGCTCTATTCAATAAGCAGAAAAACTATATCAAATAAAGCTAAAGGCTTCATTCCTTATGTCTTAGAGCAATCCAGTTAGGAACCTAGTACCCTATTCTCATACGCAATACGCAGGCCAGGCCTATGTATAGGGTTCAAAACCACATAACCAAACCCTAAATAAATTATATTTATGGTTTGCCCACAACTCCCTGAGTACGAATATATAATCATTTCCATCATCGGGGCCCAATTGACCCTTTAAACTATCAATTTAAGTCATTAGGGCGATGTCTAATATCCCTATTTTTACCATAACAATATATTCAAACACATGTAATAAGCTAAGATAATGAGTTAACATCATTACCTGGAGATTTCGGGGATAGAAATTTTACTATTTTTCCTCCTCCTTTTCCTTTCTTTTCCCCTTTACTTTTCCTTTCTCTGCTTTTGTTTTTTTTTCTGTTCTCTTTTTCTTTTTTTGAACTTCAAACTGAAGCTTGATATTAAGGGATATATATCAGTTTTGTGCCCACCGCCTTTCAATTTCAGTTTTGTTTTTTTTTTTTCTCTTCTCTTTTTGTTTTTGAAAATTCGCTACGACGATTAAAATTAAAATGGAACCCCACAAAATTTGAAATGATCCCAAATTTTGCATACAAATTATACAAATTATATATAACATACTCGGCAAGGCGGATCTCAAATCAGACTCCCGAATTTGAAGATGCGAATTAAAAGGAAAAGATCAAATTATTAATTTTTCGCAATTTTAGCCGAAATCAGCCGAACAACCTCGAAATTCACTTCAAAAATTCACACGTGTCACAAATAATCAGGCGAACCTAACGGCGTTTCCAATTCCAAATCAAAGCTCGTTCGCCCAAAATCGAGTTCGAAAACCTCTTTTTAAGATTTATCGCTAACAAAAACTGAAACCTTCTTGCGATACCGTCCAACGATGTCTGATTTAGCTCAAATTTTTACAGACAGATCTTAATGGACTTTACAGAGATTTTAAAATTATCGGCACGCCAATCGGAGACATAACTTCCAAAACGACTACCTAGGGTCATTTCATTCTCCTCCACTTGAACTCTCGTTCATCCTCAAACGAGCAAGAGTCTAAAATAGATTTCACACCTCTAATGAGAATGCTTACACTAATTCTCAGTAACATTTACTAAGAAACCAAAAACATATACAATGATAAGAACTTTTAGGCTTTAAAGACCAAGATCGAACACTGAATCGTCGAAGAGGTAAGGATACCTCTCACGCATACTGGACTCAAGCTCCCAAGTGTCCTCCTCACGACGACGATTATTCCATCGCACTCGAACCATCGAAATCTGCTTCGAAAGAAGCTTCCGGACGTCACGCGCAACTATAGCAACTGGGAACTCCTCGTAAGCCAGATTCACATCTAGCTGAGCAAGATCTAATTCGATCACTTCGGAAGGATCTCGGATACACTTCCGGAGCATCGATACATGAAAAACCTAGTGAATTGGCATAGACGGTGGCAAGTCAAGTCGATAAGCTACCTTACCAATGCGTTTCTCGATCGAAAAGGGCCAATGAACCTGGGACTAAGCTTTCCTTTCCTACCAAATCTCTTTACACCTCGCATCGGGGACACTTTCAGAAATACCATCTCCCCGACCCCGAACTCTAACTCTCGGCTCCTCTAGTTCGAGTATGAAATCTGCCTAGTCTGGGCGGTAAAACGATCCTGAATAACACGACCAACATCAAGAGTCTGACGAACCATATCTGAACTCATCACCTTGACATCTCGAGACTCAAACCAGCCAATAGGAGAACGACATCGATGTTCATATAAGGCCTCAAATGGAGCCATCTGAATGGAAGACTGGTAGCTATTATTATTAATGCCAAATGATCATCCCAGTGACCCCTGAAGTCCAGTGCACAAGCTCTCAACATGTCCTTCAGAATTTGAATAACCCGCTCGGACTGACTATCAGTTTGAGGATAGAATGCTGTGCTAAGCTGCACCTGGGTCCCCAACTCTCTATGAAAGGACTGCCAGAACTGAGAAGTAAACTGGGAACCACGATATGAGATAATAGATACAGGAGTACCATGCAGCCTAACCACATGCTCAATGAAAATCCGAGCCAATCTCTGAGCCGAATCAGTAGTCTTACAGGGATAAAGTGAGTTGATTTAGTCAGTCTGTCGACAATGACCCAGACTGAATCATGGCGCCGCAGGGTCTTTGGCAGACCAACTATAAAATCCATCCTGACGTGCTCCCACTTCCACTCGGGAATGGATAATGCCTGAGCTAACCCTGCTAGTCTCTGGTGCTCGAACTTAACCTGCTGATAGTTCAAGCAACGAGATACATAATCAAATACATCCCTCTTAATCCCCTTCCATCAGTATAGCTCTCAGAGGTCCTGATACATTTTAGTAATACCAGGATGAATGGAATAACGCGAGCTATGAGCCTCACGGAGTAGTGTCTGCCTCAAATCCCCACCAATGTCAGGAACACATAATCGACCATTAAACCGAAGAATTCCATCTGAATCAAGATCGAAAGAGGGAACTCCTCCACTTAGGACACGACCACGCAACTCCTGCAGATGAGGATCCTCGAACTCTCTTTCCTTAATCTGACTAACTACGAAAGACTGAGATGCAATACATGCTAAGACTCAGCTGGAGTTTGGGAGAAGAAATCTCACACCGGAGTCACCATAGGACTGCAACTCTCGGGGCAAAGTTGTCATGTCAGCATAAAGAAAAGCCATGTTGCCCATGGACTTCCTGCTCAAAGCATCTACTACCACGTTCGCTTTCCCAGGATGATAATTGATAGTGAGATCATAATCTTTAATTAATTCAAGCCACCTCCGCTGCCGGCCATTAAGATCCTTCTGATAGAGAAGATACTGCAGACTCTTATGATCCGTATACACCTCACAAGGCTCGCCATAAAAATAATACCTCCATATCTTCAAAGCAAAGACCACAGCTGCCAATTCTAAATCGTGAGTCGAATAATTCTTCTCATTCGGCTTCAACTGTCTGGAAGCATAAGCAATTACCTTCCCGTGCTGCATAAGAACACAACCAAGGCCCATACGAGATGCATCACAATAGACTACAAATCCACCAGTGCCCGAAGGAAGGGATAGCACTGGAGCTGAAGTCAATAAGGCCTTAAGCTTCTGGAAGCTTGCCTCACACTCATCAGACCATCGAAACTGAATCGCCTTCTGCGTCAGGGGAGTCCGGGGAGCTGAAATAGTAGAGAACTTCTCCACAAACCTCCGATAATAACCTGCCAATCCAAGGAAGCTGCAAATTATATCGGAGTGGTAGGACGAGGCCATTTTTGCACCGCTTCAATCTTCTTCGGATCAACCTTGATATCTTCACTAGATACCACGTGACCCAAAAATGCCACAGAATCAAGCTAAAACTCACATTTCGAGAACTTAGCATACAACTTACGATCACGGAGGGTCTGAAGAACCACCCTCAGATGATAATCATGCTCCTCATGGCTACGAGAATAAATAAGAATATCATCAATGAAGACAATGACAAAGGAATCAAGGAATGGCTTAAACACCCAGTTCATGAGATCCATAAAGGCTGCAGAGGCATTAGTCAGCCCAAAAGACACAACTAGGAACTCATAATGGCCGTAACGAGTCCTAAAAGCAGTCTTCGAGATATCTGACTTCCGAATCTTTAGCTGATGATAACCAGATCGCAGATCGATCTTAGAAAAGAATTTTGCACCCTGCAACTGATCAAACAAATCATCAATGCGTGGAAACGGGTACTTATTCTTGATGGTGACCTTATTTAGGTGACGATAATCAATACATATCCGCATAGCCCCATCTTTCTTTTTCACGAATAGAACAGGAGCACCCTACGGAGAAAATACTCGGCCTAATGAACTCTTTATCAAGCAAATCATGCAACTGCTCCTTCAGCTCCTTTAACTCTGATGGAGCCATGCGATAAGGAGGGATAGAAATAGGTTGAATCCTTGGTATTATATCAATACCAAACTCGATCTCTCGATTAGGAGGAAGTCCTGGAAAATCATCTGGAAACACCTCAGGGAACTCCCTAACGACAGGAACGAAATCGAGAGATGGAATCTCCACAGTGATATCTCGAACCATGGCAAGATACGCTGAACATCTGATGTTTGGCATTTTATGCCAAGGTTTCCTTAATATTTCCGCACGTTTGAGCTTGTTTTGCACTCGTTTGATAGTTTGTGAATGTGGTTTTACACTAATTTGATGTCGTGCGTGTGTTTGTTACGCAGTGCATTTGGAGCTTTTAGGAGCTTGATTGAGCAAGAATTGATTGGAGGATGATTGAGGATTGGATTGAGCACACGAGGGCACGACACGAGCAAGATTTCGGACCAAGAAAACACACTTTTTGGCTGGGCGCTGTGGGGCACGTGGCGCGCCAGCTATGGCGCCCAGTGCCCAACGCGGTTACTCAAGTGGCGCGCCCCAAAGGCGCCCAAAATCTGACGGCTACTGGTTGTTTTGGCGCTTTCCGAGGCGCGGGGCGCCCGTTATAGCGCCCCTTGTGCGGTTTTTCACTTCCTATTCCGTCTAGTATTGGGTCTAACTTATTACTAGGTGTTTGTAAACACTATAAATAGTCTTTTACTTATTTTTTGAAAGGGAGTTGATACTTTGGAGCAATATTGAGAGCAACATACTCATTGAACAAGGGTTTATTCCTAATCTTTCATCTATTACATCATTTACTTCATTATTACACCAAATTATTGCCTTGTGATTATGAATATGTGTGGCTAAACTTTACGTTCTAGGGTTAGAGTATAACATGAAAGTTGATTGTTGAAGATTGATTCCCATTGATTGAATCCCATAACGGGTTACTTATTCTTTCTTGATTTCACATGTGTAATTGTTAGAGCTCGATAATTATGCATTATCTATGGTTTTTGGATTGAACTCGAAAGAGGGAATTTAATTACGTAATAAGAAAGAATAGAACTAGTTTGTGAACCCGGGCATCGGGGAACCAATTTGCGAGTAGGATATACATATACTTGCTTGCCTAGTTTAACTCATTACATGAATCGTTAATGCGTGCATGTGATTTAACCCATAGACATATAGGGATTGAAGTAGCTTGCATAGACTGTGAAGAACTGAAAAGTTTTCACAGTTACATTTACTCTATTAGTTAGTAACCCGGGATTTAAGAAGTGGAATAAATTGGATACATCAACTGGATTGTTCGTAACTCTGACCCTGGACCGTTTCTCCTTATTATTGCTAACAACTATAGTTTGCTCTTGAATACTTGATTTCAATTACTTGTTTTTAATTATTTCCTTTAGTTAGTAAAAATCTCAACCATTGGAAAAAGATCCCTGAATAGTTCTTAGGAAATTGTTTGCTAGAATTCAGTCTGAATAGTCCTCGTGGGAACGATACTCTACTTATCACTTTATTACTTGTCGACCACGTATACTTGCGTGTGCGTTGGGAGCAACAACATCCTTTATTCATCATCCGCTTTTCCTTCAGGAAAGAAATAACATGCCCCACGGGTGGCAAATAAGAGCCTTGCCACACCACCGGTGCTAGACAAGGAAGAGACAACTGAAGAGACTTGGCATGACAATCTAACGTGGCATGACACGACACCAACTAATCCATGCCAATAATAACATCAAAATCGACCATATCTAGGAATGACATTCGGCATTTCAGTAGAAACTAGCCGAACAACCTCGAAATTCACTTTCGAAAGTTCACAAAAGTCATAAATAATCATACGAACCTAACGGCGCTCTCGGATTTCGAACGGAGTTCATTCGCCAAAATCGAGCTCGAAAATCTCTTTTTAATATTTATTGACAATAAAAACTGAAATCTTCTTCCGATACGTAACAAATGAGGTCTGATTTAGTTCAAATTTTACAAACAGGTCCTAATGGACCTTCCGAAGATTTTAAAATTATCAACATGCTAATCAGAGTCTTAACTTCCGAAACGACTGACCGAGGTCGTTTCAGATATTTTCAAAGACGACACTTCAGAAATAATCCTAAATTAACTTACTATTATATTATTTATTAATTTATTTGGCATACTAACTAAATTGATTTATTTTGCAAGGTCTATTTTGGAAGAAAGCAATTAGTAGAAAAGAACCTTTTATTATTACGATTATTATTATTATTATTATTATCATTATTTTGATTATTACTATTATTTTATTAGTATTATCATTACTAACATTTTATTATTATTGTTATCATTACTAACATTTTTATTATTACTATTATTGTTGTTGTTATTATTATTATTATTATTATTATTATTTTTTTTTCATGTTATTACCACTAATCAATGTTGTTTTTGCGAGGTTCATTTGCATAAGTTGAGGACGACGCTGAAGAAATGTCGCAAATTCAATTTATTATTATTCAATATTTGTCTTATTCATATATTGAAATACTAACTAATTTGTTTTCATTTTGCGAGGTACTTTTGGTTGAGGGTTTACCTAGGAAGAAGCCAATTAGAAAATATGAACTGTTACTAATCCTAATTACTATATTATTTAAAATGCATGTTATAATAGTCATTTAATTATTTGTCTAGTTTTAGTTATTTTACTTGTTTAGTTACTTTTAATTATTTTGAATCCCAATTATTTAGTCATGCTGGTAACCACATTTGGTGGAGTTTGAGAGGTGCCTAACGCATTCCTCTCGGGTTAACTTGAACCCTCACCTAGAATTTCTGGTTCGTAGACTAAGTTTCGGAGTTAATTAAAAAATTGGCTAGAAACAAAGTAGGTGCCCTAATACGCCTAGTTAAAAAATATGTTAGGTGGAGACTCCAAGTCTTTACCCATGAGTTCTAATAAGTCGAGCCATATTTCGTACTTTAACCGGTTCGGGAAAAATGAGTGTCGACAGAATGGCGACTTCGCTGGTAACATCAAGGTTCTAACCATAACGGACTTTAAATTGAGATTCTTTGCACTTATTTACTTATCATTTTGAATACTAACTCTTCTTTCTTTCCCTTTTGCAGGATTGATATTTATCTTTGGATTTTTAAACTTTTGGCGCTCTTTCTCTAAATTGCTTGTTGTATTTATCTTATTATTTCATTTGCATTTCCTCCACTCCTGGAATATTTATACTTGCACACACCACGAATAGTTGCGTGGACCCCACGGTCGCTCCACTATCAAAACATCCTTTAGGAAAACTACGCAAAATTAGCCAACTAGCGAACCTTTTGGCAGTTTGCGTGCTTTCAACTCCTTGGTTGTCCGCTTGGGAGAACCATGCCTTTGTCTAGCAAATCTACTCTTAGAAGGTTCTTTCGGCATATCCCACACTCCAACTATTTTCAAATCTTTCATAAATTTTCTTTTTCTTTAAAACAAATTAATTTCATGTTTCTTTTTGCATTTTTAATTTTGTCTAGTTTCTATTATCCTAGTGTTTTCGAAACTAACTTGTTTGTTTTGTTTTTCTTTGAAAGTTATTTTGTGAAATACTTCAACATGTGCATCCTTTTTAAAAATTCATACATTTTAGGAAACATGTGCATTCATTTTCAAAACTCATGCATTTTTAAAACACATGTGCATTTCTTTCAAAACTTGTACATTTTTAAACTTGTGCATACCGCTCACACCTCTCGCCACTCCTAGCAATTGCGAAATCGTGCGTTGCAAACACAGTGGTTACAACCACCCTTTCCCTCACAAAAATTATTTTAGGGGGATGACCTGGAATCAATTTGGTCCATGACGTTTCCGCTCCCGAGTCGTCTGCTTGGGAGGATAATAAAGTCTGGTCTAGCTAACTCCATTCCTCAGTAGTAACGTTAGGAATCATGCATCATGACATGTCATTAGTTGACTTGTTCTCAAGTCCGATAGGCCGACGTGTTGAAACAATTCGAACGAGTTTTTGACCCCAAAGAGCGTGTAACACGATCTACTTGCATATACTTAGGGGATCGAACGTGCAAATTGGACCATTTATTGGCGTTGTTCTGCATTCAGTGCCATTCAAAGGCACAAAGGTTAGCTAATAGGCGTCAAAAGCCCAAATTGAATCAGAAATAATTGTTTATCATAAACAGTTGGATTTATTCTGTATTCAATGCTATTCAAAGGTACAAAGGTTACCTAATAGGCGTCAAAAACCCAAATTGAATCAGAAATGATTGTTTATTCATAAATAGTCGGAGTTATTCTGTATTCAATGCCATTCAAAGGCTCTAAGGTAACCCAAGAGGCATTAAAAGCCTAAATTGAATCAGAAACGACCGTTTATTCCCAAATGATTGGAATCATTTTGTATTCAATTATATTCAAAGGCTTAAATGGTAATCGAAGAGGCATTGAAGGCCCAATTTGAAGCAGAAATGACCGCTTGATAGATGGGATGACACATAACGCATATTTATCCTTTAAGCATTATATAAAGACTTGACATCCTTTGCATGCCAAAAGTCCATTATCAACTTCCGTCTAAAGTGTCTAAAGGATTCTCAACCCACAATGACACATCTCTTCATATTCTCTGTTGCATTGTTTTCAAAAGCTTGTGCCACACGTTGATCATTTTGCTCGCAATAAAGCAAATCTTAGGCATTTGTTCTCCTTTTTCCTATTGTCCTTCACCTTTTTTAAAAGATCATAGCCATTAGAACATTTGACATGGTTGCTGAAATCCCTCAGTTGCTCAGAGATTGGTGGGGAGGCCCAAGCATAGATCAAATTGATCGAGTTAAAATGGTGTTGGGGAATATGATTTCACTAATGGAGCACACTGCAGTGAAAGAGATGATAGAAGCAGCAGTACACTATTCGGACGTAGACCGAGCAGTTTTTCACTTCGAAAATGTAGAATTGATGCCTTTGCTGGAAGAAATAGGCGGTTTAACTAAATTACCATTTGAAAGTGAAGATATCTTGATGCCTAGAAACATTACAGTCGAGGAGTTCTTCAAAATGGTAGAGCTTAAGCCCGAATTATGCACAAATAGTATAAGGCAATCGGGAATTTCTTTGACTTCCCTCTACATCAAATTTGGGTATGAAGAAGCATTTCAAGAATCCAAAGACTATTTCAGCATTAACCAGGCAGATTGGCAAGAGCGGAGAGTGCTCGCTTTTGTTACCAGCTTTTTAAAGACCATCGTTTTTCCACAACACAAAGGACGAGTTGATGTTCGCATGGTATCAATTGCCGATGCCTTACTCAAGGACTTCAACAAGAAATACACTTTGGTACCGATGATTATTGCAGAAATGTACCGAGCTTTAGAAAGATGCAAAAAGGGTGCTAGCTATTTCGAGGGTTGCAATTTCCTTCTACAAATTTAGTTAATAGAATATTTGCAAATGATGAACAACACGGACCAAACCTTCTACTCCATACCAAGAGAAAACTACATCTTGACTCATACCGCCTGCATGGACAGCGCTCTCGAGAAATGGGACTAGCCAACAACTGCCTAAGGCTGGCACCACAGGCTTTCTCAGTTGACGTCAAAAAATATACAATGGATATTTGATTACTTTCCCAGCGCAACAGTAATCGCACGATCCGAAGGAGCTTCTTTTCTTGTCTTGGTTGGGTTTAGAGGAGTTTACCCATACACTCCTTTAAGGGCACTTAGACAAGCAGGGAAAAAGCAGACTGCACCCCAAATTGCAGACATCAAAAGTTTCAAAGAAGACATTTTTGGAGGAGTAATACCATTCAAAGACAAGACATTAGAATTTTTGAAAGAAAGGCAACGAATGGGATTCGAGACTATCGGACGAGACAGGTTTGACGCACGCTATGATGAAGACTATCCAGACTGGCTTAGGAAAGATATACAAGGGCAGTTCAACTAAGAGCAACAACAAAAAGGAAAAGAAATGCTGATGTGTTAGAAACCGAGTGCAAGAAGCTACGCAAACAACTAGCAAGGGCACGAGGGAAAATAGCAAAGAAGAAAAGTTTGGTCGAAGCAAAGAACAAAGAAAAAAGAAAATTGCACAGTAAGGCAGAACTCCTGACAAAACGAGAGTCTATCAGCGTATAGGCTAGCAAAGGAATGAATGCTATGGCTGACAAAGGAATAGAGGAGAAAGGAAGTAAGGCTTGGGAAATGTTGAAGAACTTCACATTTGATATATCCCGGCTCTTAACTGATGCAAACAACATCATTTTTCAAGGAGACTTATCAGAGGCAAGCTTGTCCGAGGGAGACTCGTTCGAAGAAGAAGGAGAATCTTTTGGGGATGGATCGGTATGAAAGATATTCGTCTGGCCATGATCTTATCTCCTAAGCAATGTTTAGTATTTTATTTTTCTTACACTGTCAATATGAGCCAATGTAATAAAGTCCAATAAATGCAATATTCTCCGTTAGGCTCCACATTTTGTTAGCAAACGAAATGATGCATGTGGCACAAAGCACTTTTCAAAATCATCGTGCGTAAAACGGTCCTTTGCATTATAGGATGGATTTCTTATTAGATATGTGTGCATTGCATGAATTTGTCTATTGCCCTAGGTCTCTAAAGGAATCCTTTCTCCAAATTCAATCTCCTACCAAGGCACCTCCTCTTCCTACTCTATGCCCAAATTCTAATATTTAAAACCTTTCGCATGTCCAAGCTGTCTCCAACTCACTACCAAACTAAAAAATCTATTACCAAAGGTTGGCTCGAGTCGAATACAAAGGCAAAAGATATGGTTAAGCAAGTGCACTTGTCTGGGATTTTTCGAAATAAGAAAAGTTTTCACAGGAATTTCCACTAGCCATCTCCATCATGCAATATCATCACCAAAATAATAATTAGCTTCGCTTCAGTACAAGCTACTAATATCTGGAAATGTGAGCCTTTTTTTCTGCAACCATTCAAGACCCTACTTTAAACAACTATTATCAAATGTCGCCACCATTTTATCCCTACCCTCACATACCACCTGAATATCCTGTTTGCAGCACTCAGTCCACTCGACCTATAATTCCATATTCCAACACCAAATCGTCCACTATACCAGCAAAACACTCAACCCAACTACCGAAATGCACCACCATACCCTCCTAGGCCTTGCTCTGATGCAATACGTGACTGTGATCCAAGGCATTTCCCAAACTTGCTCCTATCATGATAAAAACATGATGCAGCCCGAACACGTGCTGATCAAGCCAAGCTGCTGCACGATATTCATATTCAGTTGGCTTGGTCGAAAGAAAGCAACCACTCCGAAGCTGATTGGCGGAGCTCAAGAATCGAAGGCTTCATTTATAAACTTGAGCTCGAAGAAGGGAATGACCGAACCCAACTGAACATTCAACATCGGCGCCGAAGTAAATCAAACAAACAATCAAAGAAGAGCGACCGAAGTCAGCTTAACCCGACTCAAGAGCACCGAAGTCAAGAACTCGAGCTGAAGTGTTCGAATTTCAAGTGTTCGGTTGAAGGAGTGACCGGACACTCAGATATCCAGCCTTACGTGGCTTACTCCTATTGGTTGCCTGTGAACATTTACTATTTTATCCCTAGAATAGTCTATATATACTCCTTCACATTTCATTGTAAGTAACTAATTTTTGATGAATATTGATATAGTAGTTGCTATTTGAGCGTCTCCGTTGGAGCCCGAACCCCGACGTGGGATTTTCAAAGAACTTGTGTCATTCGGTGTTATCGTTTGAATATTTTCTTCTTGGTCATTCAATTTGCAAGAAGCGTTGTTCTTCTTGAGGATTGTTGCTTAGTATAGGCGATCTTTGCCTCCGATTCGATCGAGCTTGACACTAGTTCCTCAATGTTCCTTTGAATCGAAGCAAGAATTGTCTTGCTTCTATCTTTACTTATTGTTTTTTCTGCGTTTCTTCATGTTTAGCGTAACTCTGGTTTAGCTTGCACCATCTTGGTATCAGAGCAAGGTTTGAGTTTGTTCTTACAACCTCAAATTCTGTTCTTTTATTCGTGCGATTGTGTCTTCAGTTTCAGCTTTCTTCCTTGCTGTTGATTGTTGTAGCTGTGGTATTGTTTTACAAAAACAAAGTAGAAAAGAAAATTTCAAAAATTTGGTTTGATTGTTGGTTGTTTGAATTAAACAACCATTGATTCGTGTTCACCATAATCCAACGACTCCAACGAGCACATGTCGTACACGATTGACGACTAGGGTTTCTCGACATGTTTTGGACTTTTTTGGACATGGTGGTGACTGTTACAAACCCTAGTGCGTTATTGGTTGTTACCGTTGGGAACTGGTGGTTTTCTTTTGATTTGGGTTGAGTTATAAGCTAAAAAAATTCGAAGTTCCACTGTTTTTGAACCACCGTCCGTACGCCGGAAAATTTTTACATTATAACAGTGTACGGACGAAACAAGCTGTGTTCTTAGCTCGATTTCTGGAACTGAATTCGTCCGACGTTGAAAGTCACCGGAGTGAAAACAACCCAAAGTTTGTTGAAATTTTGGACAGTGAACGAAGTTGAATTCTATCTGTACACCGGAGCAAAAGGTTCACTGTTCCATTGAAGAAGAAACGGGTAAACTGTAAAGATCAAAACCCCAGGTGAAAAATTTGTCGGCTAGAAAAGGGAAATTGGATAAGGTAATACCTTATCCGTACCAAGGAGGGACCACTTTTGTACGAACAAGAGTTGGTGTGTTTGAAAGGATTCCGAAGAGGAATCGAAGGGCAGATTCTCCTAGGTTGTCACTTTTTTTGTGTTCGATAAATCCAACTAGTGGATCTCTGGAGTAATTCTTCCTACTCGAGGTTGTACTTACTCATTTGAGCTTATAGAACTCGTGCGTGGGGTGACCGAAGTCCAAATTTCGTAGAAAAAACATCCTTTGACTTCCCGAGCGCAGAGGAAATAGCGGCCGTTCCATCGAGTCATATCAATTTACTCTTCCCGTAGGAGACAATGTAACTTGTCAAATTTGCAGGAACTGAGAGAAGTTGATCAACCGAGGAAGCCATTGGCTACAAGTTCTTGAATGAACAAAAACCAAAACCATAAATTGAGTGGACCCGAGTGCCACCCAACAATGGTGAGGGAGTGTGTGAGGTGATTTCTAACCTTAACATTTTACTTGGTCTTTGATTTGTGCAGGTACCATGGCTGGGAATGGAGGCGAAGGAAAGGACATTGAGGCGCCCGAGGTGTCGTTAGCCGATCTCATGGCTGCGATACAAGGCCTCAGTACCGAAATAAGAGGAGTGAGTGCTCGAGTAGCTCACCTCGAGCAAGGTAGTGTGTCCGTGGCCTTACCTGGTCTGGCGCTGGGACTAGCAATTCCACTCCTATGAAATCGGAGCTATTTGCTGAGCTTGTTCGACAACATCAATTGATTAGCGAGGCTGTTCGAAATGAAGCTATGGGCAATCCCCAAGCCACACAACACTTGGGAAATCCCCAAGTACAACAACAAAACTTGGGCAATCCTCAAGCTGGTTATCAACACTTGGGCATTCCCCGAGGTGAAAGAGTACCACTTCCAATGGCCCGAAGACAAGTTGTGGCCATAGATGAAGGGTCGATGAAGGAGAATTTCCCAAAGGCGAACATGAGTATAAGCCACCATTCGTTCAACGAAGGCAGTCTTAACGAGGTCGTGGAAATTTCCGAGGTCGAGGCTGAGGCGCAAATGTTGATCGAAACATTGAGCGTGACGCTGATGACTATTATGAAGAGTATCCCAAACAGATTCGAGGTGCTCAAGATTCAAACTTGAACAATGTCAAGATCACTATTCCACCCTTCAGAGGAACTAGTGATCCAGACCAATATCTTGATTGGAAACTTAAATTGGAGCGAATCTTCGAAACCAATGAGATGACCGAAGAGAGAAAAGCTGCACATGCAATTGCTTTGTTCGAGGCATATGCATCGACATGGTGGGAGGCTGACAAAAGGTTGAGATGAAGGAATGCTTATCCCTAGGTCACCACATGGATGCAGTTGAAGAGAGCAATTGATGCTAAGTATGTGAATGCCAAATATCGGCAGGAACAGCTTCGTAAGCTCTTCGAGCTGAAACAAGGGTCCAAATCAGTTGAAGAGTATCATGATGAGTTTTAGAGAATTCGATTGGCTCTTGATATGGAAGAATATGACGAGCAAGGCATCATTCGATTCAAAAATGGTTTGGGTCGAGATGTGTTATCTCAATTGAGACTTCATATGTACCAAACCTTGGAAGATGTGTTTTATGCTGCCATCGAAGCTGAGAAATAGGTTAAGGACGATAAAGCAAACCGGTACTGAGGAGTCACTACTTCCACTCCTTTGAACCGAGGTAAAGATTGGAAGAGTCCGAACCTGGCCAGTGCTAACACTGTTCGAGAGCCGAAGAAACCCTTCGAGAGGGGTGTGACCGTTAACCAACCAAGAGAAGTGGGAGGTGAAGTTCAACTTAATTTCTCCTAGTGCTTCAACTATTCAGTGTCATAAATGTAAAGGTTATGGTAACATGGCAAAAGAGTGTCCAACTCGCAAAGTTATGCTTGTGCTCGACAATTGAGATGTTTGTGAGCAAGCGAGTGACACCGAGGAGGAAAATTTTGAGGAGATTGACCGATCTGAAGATGATGATGGTCCTGAAGCTGCCGAAGCTGATCATCCAGAAATGTTTCTTGTAGTTCAAAGGAATTTGAGCTGCATGACTCTTGAAGACGAGGACAACCAAGGAGAAAACCTTTTCCATGCCAGATGTTGAGTAAGGGGGAAAGTTTGTTCGATGATCATTGATTCGGGTAGTTGTGCAAATATGGTGAGCCAAACCTTGGTCTCACAATTGGGATTACCTACCTCAAAGCATCCCCATCCTTACAGATTGCAATGGTTAAATGAGTGTGGAGAATTGAAGGTTTTCAAACAAGTGTGGATCAAGTTCAAAATTGGAGAATATCAAGATGAGATGATGTTCGATGTGGTACCGTTGCAAGCTTGTCATATGTTATTGGGTCGACCATGGCAGTAGGATCGGTTGGTCATTCATAACGGACGATCCAGCACTTACACTGCTAAGCTCAAAGGAAAGAGTTTACTCAAACCCTTGACTCCAAAACAAGTCAGCGAGGACTATAAAAGAATGAAGGATTTGAAAGAATGTGAGTGATCGAGACTCAAAATTCTTGAGTCATTTTTGGAAATGTCTATGGGGTGCCCTCGGAACCAAGCTACTATTCTCGATGTCTCACCATCCTCAGACTGATGGACAGACTGAGGTAGTTAACCGAATCCTTGGGTCTTTGCTTCGAGCACTTACCAAAGGCAAGGTTGGAAACTGGGCTGATCGTTTGCCCGTGATGGAAGTCACATACAATCGAACATTCCATCGAATGATTGGCATGGCTCCGTTTGAATGTGCGTTTGGTTTTAACCCTTTGATTCCACTTGATTTAACCCCATTGCCTCGAGATTCTATTATTGATTTTGAAGGTACTCGGCGAGCCACTGCCCTGGTCGAGTTGAATGATTAGGTGAAGAAGAACCTCGAGGAAGCTTATGCAAAAATTGCATCGAAGAAAAACAAGGTGCGCAAAAAGTTGGAATTGAAGAAGGGAGATTGGGTTTGGGTTCACTTCAAAAAGGAACGCTTCCCGAACCAAAGGAAAGGAATGTTGGCTCCTCGACGGGATAGTCCATTTCAAGTGCTGAGCAAGATCAACAACAATGCTTATGTGATCGACCTCCCTGGTGAGTATAACGTGTCCAACACCTTTAATGTTGCTGACTTAGTTCTTTGTGTTGTAGGTTAAACTTTGGAGGATGAAGAGGGCTCGATTTCGTGGACGAAATCTTCTCAAGAAGGGGAAGATGATGCAGCCCGAACACTTTCTGATCAAGTGTTCTATCCACCGAGGCTGATGACACGAAGACAAGCCAAGCTACTGCACGATGTTCACATTCGCTTGGCTTCGCTTGGCTTGGTCGAAAGAAAGTAACCACTCCGAAGCTGATTGGCCGAGCTCAAGAATCGAAGAATTTATAAACTTGAGCTCGAAGAAGGGAGTGACCGAACCCAAACTGAACACTCAACATCGGCGCAGAAGTAAATCAAACAAACAATTGAAGAAGAGCGACCAAATTCAGCTTAAGCTGAGTCAAGAGCACCGAAGTTAAGAGCTCGAGCTGAAGTGTTCGAATTTAAAGTGTAAAACGACCTCGGTCAATCGTTTCGGAAGTTAGGACTCCGATTAGCATGCCGATAATTTTAAAATATTATTAAGGTCCATTAGGACCCGTCTGTAAAATTTGAGCTAAATCAGACCTCGTTTGGTACGTATCGGAAGAAGATTTCAGTTTTTATTGTCGATAAATATTAAAAAGAGGTTTTCGAGCTCAATTTTGGCGAACGAGCTCCGATTCGAAATTCGAAAGCGCCGTTAGGTTCGTATGATTATTCGTGACTTTTTGCACTTTTGAAAGTGAATTTCGAGGTTGTTCGGCTAGTTTCCGCTAAAATGCCGAAAGTTAAATAATTTGACCTTTTCCCATTTAATTTGCATATTGAGTTTCGGGAGTTCGATTTGAGATCCGACTTAGCAAGTGTGTTACATATATTTTGTATAACTTACTTAAAAAATTTGGAATTATTTCGAATATCGTAGGGTACCGTTTTAATTTTCGTCACGAAAAGAAAAGAAATTATTAAAGAAAAGAAAAAGAAAAAGAAAGAAAGAAAGAAAGGAAAGGTGGTGGAACCCCCTAAAGCTTATAAAAGCTTGAACGAAACAGAGAGCATAAAATAGAAAACTTAACAAAGGAAAAAATGGATAAAAGAGACAAAGAAAAGGAGAAGGAGAAGGAAAATAGTGGAATTTTCACCCCGAAACATTCAAGTGACACGACCCACATTTTCGGCTAGGCCGTGCGGGCACCCGACCAGCTCTCCTAGACCTGTCGGGCAAACCCTATTGACTGAATCGATATAATTGCAAGGAATTACTTTGAAACGAAAATGAACCAAATTTTAACAATACAAGATAACTCTCAAGGATAGACAAATATACAAGCTGTCTATAATAATACAGCTAACTACCCAGAATACGCAGGTTTAAAGGTTCCAGATCAGACATCTAAGAGGCCAAAAGATATACACACCTCCCGAAGGGAGCAAAGTAAGGAGAACTGTAATATCTAATGTTGGTGGCCGCAATGAACAAGATGGCTCACCGTAGACAGCTGAAAACGTACTACTCCTCAATCACTACGCGGCTGGCTGGGTCCTGGAGCAAAATCTGCCGAACAAAAAGAAAATACAAAGACAAATAGAGGGTGAGTCATAAGGACTCAATAAGTGAGAATAAACTAACTACCTCAAAAAAATAGATACGCCAGTCAGGGAAACAAAACCAGACAACAACCAACAAATAAGCGATGCACATATAAACAGAACAGTAGTCATGTACAGAAAGTCTACACTATGGTATGAAATGAAATGGAATGGGATGAAATGAAATATGATGCAAAGAGTCACATGTACCCGTCATCCCATCCCGAAGCGGAATACTCCTGCATTCGAGGGGAATCCAATCTGATAATCAACTGGAGCGGAATACTCATGCACCCGATATAATATAAACCAGAGGCGGAATACTCCTCTACTCTCTTGGGGTGGAATACTCTTGCATCCGATATAATGTAAAGCTGAGGCGGAATACTCCTGCACTCAATAGATGACATAGCAGCCCATAGCCAGAATGCAATGCTCATATGCTCAATGCAATGCCAACAACCGGGGATAACATATAATATACAATATCAATCCAAAGCTAAGGCGTAATAAGTACACCTATCGGCAGCTACACACGTAAGGAACACGTGGTAGAATGTCCACAAGGCCAAGTACCCTCCAAAGAAATGGATACAAACACTTATTCCAAAGCTAGCCCTGCTACTCAACAACTGCTTTTTCCTTTGGATTAACTGCCAAACAATCCCGCTCTATTCAATAAGCAGAAAAATTATATCAAATAAAGCTAAAGGCTTCATTCCTTATGTCTTAGGGCAATTGATGTTAGGCATTTTATGCCTATATTTCCTTATTATTTCCTCACGTTTGGATACTTTATTCGCCCGTTTTCTAGTTAATGAATGTGATTTTGCACTGATTTTATGTCGTATGATTGTAGGTTGTTATGAAGTGCAATTGGAGATTTAAAGAGCATGATCGAGCAAGAAAAGATTGGATTTGGATTGAGGATTGGATCGAACATACGAAGGCATAACGCGATGCGAGCTGCAGGCGAAGGAGGCAGGAATTTTGCCTGGTGCTTTGAGTAGCGCGGGGCGCCCCCAAAAGCGCCCAGCCTTCTGGCGCTTTGAGTGGCGCGGGGCGCCCCAAAAGCGCCCAAGTTACGACGGGTTCTGCCTTCGATCGCGCGTTACGAGGCGTGGGGCGCCAGCTACAGCGCCCCTGGAGCGTTTTTGGATTCCTATTTCGTCTAGGCTTAGGTGTAACTTATTACCAGGCCTTTGTAAACCCTATAAATACTATTTTACTTAGTTTTTAATGAGAGTTCTTACTTTGGAGCAATATTGAGAGCAACATACTCATTGAACAAGGGTTTATTCCTAATCTTTCATCTATTACATCAATTACTTCATTATTACACCAAATCTTTGCCTTGTGATTATGAATATGTGTGGCTAAACTTTACGTTCTAGGGTTAGAGTATTACATGAAAGTTGATTGTTTGAAGATTGATTCCCATTAATTGAATCCCATAACGGGTTGCTTATTCTTTCTTGCTTTCACTTGTATAATTGTTAGAGCTCGATAATTATACATTATCTATGGTTTTTGGATTGAACTCAAAAGAGAGAATTTAATTACGTAATAAGAAAGAATAGAACTAGTTTGTGAACCCGGGCATCGGGGAACCAATTTGCGAGTAGGATAGACATATACTTGCTTGCCTAGTTTAACTCATTACAGAATTCGTTAATGCGTGCATGTGATTTAACCCATAGACATATAGGGATTGAAGTAGCTTGCATAGACTGTGAAGAACTGAAAGATTTTCATAGTTACATTTACTCTGTCAGTTAGTAACCCGGGATTTAAGAAGTGGAATCAATTGGATACATCAACTGGGTTGTTCGTAACTCTGACCCTGGACCGTCCTCTTAATATTGTTAACAACCAAAGTATTGCACCATTGCTTGACTACACTTCTAGCACTTTAATTACTGTTTTTTAGTTATAAAAACTATTACCATCAAAGAAAAAGATCCCTGAGTAGTTTGTTAGAAATTGTTCGTTAAGTGTTAGTCTGCTTAGTCCTCGTGGGAACGATACTCAATTTATCACTTTATTACTTTTCGACCGCGTATACTTGCGTGTGCGTTGGGAGCAACAAGTTTTTGGCGCCGTTGCCGGGGACTAAACAATTGACTTATTTCTTTTTGAACAATTTTTTACTTTCTATTCAGGTTTAATTTTTGTTTTGAGTTTTGTGTTGTTTCAGGTATTAGGTCCTGCTAGATCATTACCTACAGGAATGGCAGTAGAACTAGCTTTAGCTGTGCGAGACGTTGCTCTCCCCAGCCTGGAGGGGGTAGCGTCTAGCATAGTTAAGCCCGCTATCACCGGGCACTTTGAGATTAAGTCCGGCATGATTCAGTTGCTACATGTGACTGGGCAATATGGTGGATTACTTCATGAAGATCCGCAGCAACACATTCAGAATTTTCTAGAGATCAGTGATACTTATACACCAACGGGAGTTCCTACTGATTATGTTCGCCTGACGTTGTTCCCGTTTTCACTGATTGGGGCAGCAAGGAAGTGGTTAAAGGCTGAAAAGTCTGGGTCTATCACTACTTGGGAGGATTTGGCTAAGAAGTTCTTGGCTAAATTTTATCCATCTGCCAAGACAGCCCGGCTGAGGAGTGAAATTATGTCCTTCAGACAAATAGAAGGAGAGTCTTTGTATTCAGCCTGGGAGCGATTTAAAGCTTTATTGAGAGATTGTCCACACCACAACCAATCCAATGAGGTGGTTGCACATACTTTTGTTGAGGGGTTGAATGCGCATACTAAGATCGTGGTAGATGCTGCTGCTGGAGGCCAAGTATTAGCCTTAAATTTTGACCTGATCTATGATTTGCTAGATAAGTTTTCGCAGAGCAATCCTGATTGGCAGGGAGATGGTAGAGCTATTACGCAGAAATCTGTAGGGGTACTTCAGTTAGATGCAGTTTCAGAGCTAAGGGCGAGGATGGATGCTATTTCCAATCAAATTAGCAAGCTAGCTCTGCCAAAGACTCAGCAACCAGTGGCTCCAGTGCAACAACTCCAGAGTTTTTGTGAGGTTTGTGGTCAAGACCATGCTACAGAGGTTTGCTCCTCTAATCCAGAGTCAGTTTATTACGTGGGTAATCAAAACAGGCTGCAGGGTCAAAATCAGTTTGGTAATGCTTATTATCAAGGCAATACGAGAGCCCCGAAAATTACCACCCACTTCTAGCTCCACCACAGCAGGTTAGCAATTCAGTTGAAGATATGCTAAAGCAGATAATGGCAGGCCAGCAGACAATGATAGCTGACACTGCAGCCCATGCACAGGCCATACAAGATATTGCCAATGCTCACAAGAACCTGGAGCACCAGTTGGGGCAGTTGGTGGGGGAAATAAGTACTGTTAAAAAAGAGCCTGAACAATGTCTTGCTGTGACTTTTATTGAAGTTGGAGAGCTGATGGCCAAGTCTGAGGAGAGAGCTGAAATAGAAAAAGTTGAAAAAGTGGAGAAGGTAAAGAACAAAAAAAGAGAAAAAGGAGGCACCTCTGCCACCTCCACCATTCCCGCACAGACTTATACCATCGAAGGATCTGGCCCAGTATCAAAAATTTGTGAGTATGTTGAAAGAACTTTAAGTTAATATTCCTTTGACTGATGTGTTTGAATTGATGCCGTCCTTTGTGAAGTTCTTAAAAGATATTTTAGTCAAGAAGAAAAAGCCTCAAGAGATAGATGCAATTGAGTTAGTTGAGGAGTGTAGCACAATCTTGAGCAAGCCACCTCCAAAATTTCAAGATCCTGGGAGGTTTACTATTCCTTGTACCATTGGAGGGCATAATATCACTGGTGCCTTGTGTGATTTGGATGCGAGCATAAATCTCATGCCTCTGTCTGTTTGCAAAAGGTTAGGGCTAGGAGCAATCAAGCCCTCATCAATTACTCTTAAGATGGCGGATGGATCACTCACTCACCCTGATGGTAAGTTGGAGGATGTGTTGCTTAAAGTTGGTAAGTTTACATTCTCTGCTGATTTTGTAGTCCTAGATTATGAAGAGGACCGAGAAGCTCCAATCATTTTGGGGAGACCATTCTTAGTCACCTCGAAGGCAATTATTGACATGGAGCTGGGTGAGATGACTGTTAGAGCGCATGGAGAAAAGGTTACTTTCAAGGTGTATACTAAGAAGGAGCACATAGCTAAGGTTGAAGAGTGCTCTATGATTGAATGTGTCAGACAAGAACATGGAAGTAAACCACATGTGAAGTTGAAGAGGGGTTCTCTCAAGGAAAGGAAGAAAGCAAAGGTTCGTCGTAAGAAGAGAAGACATAAATGCTGGAAGTGAGCTAGAAGTGTCGTCGTGCCACAACGTTAACTAAGGCGCTTCTCGGGAGGCAACCCGAGTTTGTACTTGTATTATTTTATTTATAGTGTCACGTAGTTTTTGTTTTTCCTTGGATTGCAGGTTCATGTAATGTCGAGTTTAAGTGTGGGGTGTCCTCAGCCCTGCCTAATATTGATAACCTGATGAGGGAAGTCTAAGTACCTCATACTATATGGAAGCTTGGAGGATGCCAACACAAAGGACTAGAGTCTTCAAGGAAGTTTTCTTTACCTTGCACTTTCTTATTTTTAGCACTGAGGATAGTGCTTAGTTTTAAGTGTGGGGTGGGGAACTACTCTTTATTTATTTTTGTGGTTAGGGATGCATGTACCGTAGGATTTTCTTTTGATTTGTTTCTTGCTTTAATATATGAAAAAAAATTGAAAAAATTAGAAAACCAATGAAAAAATTGAAAAAAAGATTTTCCTTTTAGTCTTTATTAGTGGTACATGTCATCCACCCCGTGGTTTTTCTTATGGCCTCGGTTCTTTTCTAAGGGTAGACCTTTGAACCGGGTAGTTTTTTATTTTTAGGATTAGAATAGTTAGTTATAGGTGGCCCTAGACGAAAGGAATAGGTGGGATGCTAGGTGCCTTTGATTTGTTTGATACCGGTGGACTTGAACTTGTTGCATGTGCTATTTGTGGTGTTCTTGGGTTTTAATTGTGATGCATGCCTACAAAAAAATGGAACGACCCCCTTGAGATTCTTGAGTCCACTTGCTTGACTTTGTTGTGAACCTTTGTGCATTAGTGCTTAATTTTCCACAATTTGCACTCTAAATGCTTGATTGAGAGTTGTTGATGGAGCCTTTTTGTGTGGATCGTGTGCAATGTGTGTGTGAGGCATATTCTTGTTTGCTCCATGTTTGCATATTAATGTCTAGAACTTGCTCCGTGTGTGTGCAAAGCGAAATCCTAGGTTTGCTCTAGTCGGGAAATGATACCGGCCTTCTTTTGATTTGCCTACCCTTACATATACACCTTGGACGTGATTGTTGTGATTTCTTTGAATTTTTGTTGGCACCCACACCCCAAGCCTACCCACTTGTTCTAAATTGCTTTCTTTTGGCCCTTTACTCCTTAAGCACTTTAATTGATAATGTGATATTATTGTGGAGTTGTGGTTGAAATATTGTGAGGTTTTTGAGTGGAACCAATGAGGGGAATATTTGAAATAATTTGTGAAGTAGTGAAAAGCATTGGCAAGGTTTGGAAAGTAATGAGTTGAAAAGAAAAAAAAAAGAGCAAAGTTGAAAAAAAAAATTGGAAAAAAAATAAAAGAGAAGAATATCCATCCTTGCCAGTGTGTGCTTAAAAGAAAAAAAATTGCTACTTGTTGTTGAGAAGGTGTGTGTGAAAGTTGTTGATTGGGTGGCTTTGATGAGATTTGTGCTTAATTAATTGTGATGTATTAAAGTGCTTTGGGAGGTAGTCACTATTACCCATATGTATCCTACCCGCCCCTTATCCTACATTACAACCTTTTTAAAGTCCTAGTTAATACCAATTGGAGTGAGCTTACATTAGTGGAGTCCTACACTACGGGCAAGCCTATGGTACATTTTGTGTGACATGTGAGACTTTCATGAGAGTGAGTGAATTTGTTCTATATTATTTTCCCCATTCTATTCATGATATTCATTGTTGTGTGTGATATTTGGGGGACACTCTCTTGCTTCATTTTGGTGAGGGCACATGGTTTGCATGAAATAGGTGAAGTCGAGGCTTCTTGGTTGAGTAGATAGGTGTAATTTTGTGGGAGCATGGTTGCAATGGGTTGAGTTTGTGCATTTGAGCTATCTTGGGGTGGTTGTTCTCATGTTTTGAGTTTGTGAAATTATTGGCATGTTTGTTGGACCCATAGTAGTCTTGTATGCATTTGTTCAATAGTCGGTATCAACCATAGTCATAGGCAGACCTGTTCTACCTAGGTTGGGAAGTTATTGGTAATTGCTCGAGGGCGAGCAAAGGTTCAAGTGTGGGGTGGTGATATTTGGCATTTTATGCCTATATTTCCTTAATATTTCCTTACGTTTGGATACTTTATTCGCCCGTTTTCTAGTTAATGAATGTGATTTTGCACTGATTTTATGTCGTATGATTGTAGGTTGTTATGAAGTGCAATTGGAGATTTAAAGAGCATGATCGAGCAAGAAAAGATTGGATTTGGATTGAGGATTGGATCGAACATACGAAGGCATAACGCGACGCGAGCTGCAGGCGAAGGAGGCAGGAATTTTGCCTGGCCCTTTGAGCGGCGCGGGACGCCCCCAAAAGAGCCCGGCCTTCTGGCGCTTTGAGTGGCGCGGGGCGTCCCAAAAGCGCCCAAGTTTCGAAGGGTTCTGCCTTCGGTCGCGCGTTACGAGGCGCGGGGCGCCAGCTACAGCGCCCCTGGAGCGTTTTTGGATTCCTATTTCGTCTAGGCTTAGGTGTAACTTATTACCAGGCATTTGTAAACCCTATAAACACTATTTTACTTAATTTTTGATGAGAGTTCTTACTTTGGAGCAATATTGAGAGCAACATACTCATTGAACAAGGGTTTATTCCTAATCTTTCATCTATTACATCAATTACTTCATTATTACACCAAATCTTTGCCTTGTGATTATGAATATGTGTGGCTAAACTTTACGTTCTAGGGTTAGAGTATTACATGAAAGTTTATTGTTTGAAGATTGATTCCCATTAATTGAATCCCATAACGGGTTGCTTATTCTTTCTTGATTTCACTTGTATAATTGTTAGAACTCGATAATTATACATTATCTATGGTTTTTGGATTGAACTCGAAAGAGAGAATTTAATTACGTAATAAGAAAGAATAGAACTAGTTTGTGAACCCGGGCATCGGGGAACCAATTTGCGAGTAGGATAGACATATACTTGCTTGCCTAGTTTAACTCATTACAGAATTCGTTAATGCGTGCATGTGATTTAGCCCATAGACATATAGGGATTGAAGTAGCTTGCATAGACTGTGAAGAACTGAAAGGTTTTCATAGTTATATTTACTCTGTCAGTTAGTAACCCGGGATTTAAGAAGTGGAATCAATTGGATACATCAACTGGATTGTTCATAACTCTGACCCTGGACCGTCCTCTTAATATTGTTAACAACCAAAGTATTGCACCATTGCTTGACTACACTTCTAGCACTTTAATTACTGCTTTTCAGTTATAAAAACTATTACCATCAAAGAAAAAGATCCCTGAGTAGTTTGATAGAAATTGTTCGTTAAGTGTTAGTCTGCTTAGTCCTCGTGGGAACGATACTCGATTTATCACTTTATTACATGTCGACCGCGTATACTTGCGTGTGCGTTGGGAGCAACAGCAATCCAGTTAGGAACCTGATACCCTATTTGCATACGCAATACGCAGGCCAGGCCTATGTATAGGGTTCAAAATCACATAATCAAACCCTAAATAAATTTTATTTATGGTTTGCCCGCAACTCCCTGAGTACGAATATATAATCATTTCCATCATCAGGGTCCATTGACCCTTTAAACTATCAATTTAATTCATTAGGGCGATGTCTAATATCCCTATTTTTACCATAAAAATATTCAAACACACGTAATAAGCTAAGATAATGAGTTAACATCATTATCTGGAGATTTCGGGGTAGAATTTCTACTATTTTTCCTCTTCCTTTTCCTTTCTTTTCCCCTTTATTTTTCCTTTCTCTGCTTTTGTTTCGTTTTCTGTTCTCTTTTTCTTTTTTTGAGCTTCAAACTGAAGTTTGTTATTAAGGGATATATATCCTGGCACATATGCCCACCGCCATTCGATTTCAGTTTTGCTTTTTTTTTTTTTTTTTTTTTGAAAATTCGCTACGACGATTAAAATTAAAATGGAACCCTACGAAATTCAAAATGATCCCAAATATTTCATACAAGTTATACAAAATATATGTAACATACTCGCCAAGGCAGATCTCAAATCAGACTCCCGAAACTTAAGATGCGAATTAAAAGAAAAAAGATCAAATTATTAATTTTTCGCAATTTTAGCCGAAATCAGCCGAACAACCTCGAAATTCACATGATTCAGAAATAATCATACGAACCTAACGGTGCTTTCGAATTTCAAATCGAAGCTCGTCCGCCCAAAATCGAGTTTGAAAACCTCTTTTTAATATTTATCGCCAACGAAAAATAAAACCTTCTTGCGATACCGATCAAACGATGTCTGATTTAGCTCAAATTTTACAGACAAGTCCTAATGGACTTTACGAAGATTTTAAAATTATCGGCATGCCAATCGGAGTCCTAACTTCTAGAATGACTACCTATGGTCATTTTATCAGGTAATGATCTAAATGCATCATTTGAGTTTATTACGTGTGTTTGAATATATTTTAACGGTAAAAACTGGGATATTAGACATTTTTTTAGTAAGTTCAATTGATAGTTTAAAGGGTCAAATGGACCCCGATAATGGAATTGATTATATATTCGTACTCAGTGAGTTATGGGCAACATATAAATGTAATTTATTTAGAGTTTGGCTATGTGACTTAGAACCCTATACATAGGCCTGGCCTGCGTATTACGTATGCGATTAAGGTATCAGGTTCCTACCTGGATTGTTCTAAGATGTGATGAATGAAGGCTTTAGCCTTATGTGATATATTTTTCTGCTTATGAACATAGTGGGATCGTTTGGCAATGAATCCAAAGGACAAAACGGTTGTTGAGTACCAGTACTAACTTTATAACAAGGTAAGTTTGGCCTTGTCGATATTCTATCACGTGTTCCTTACGTGTGTAGCTGCCGATAGGCGTACTCATTACGCCTTAGCTTTGGATTTACATTGTATATTATATGTTATGCCATGTTGTTGGTATTGCATTGAGCATATAAGCATTACATTCTGGTTTTGAGCTTTGCATGTCCTTCCCGGTAATCGATGAGAGTCCCGAGTCGGTGAAGGGTCATCATTGCATGTACATATACTTCCTGGTAATCGATGAGAGTCCCGAGCCGGTGAAGGGTCATCATTGCATATACTTCCCAGTAATCGAGGAGAGCCCCGAGCCGGTGAAGGGTCATCATTGCATATACATATACTTCCCAGTAATCGATGAGAGTCCCGAGCCGGTGAAGGGTCATCATTGCATATACATATACTTCCCGGTAATCGATGAGAGTGCCGAGCCGGTGAAGGGTCATCATTGCATATACATATACTTCCCAGTAATCGATGAGAGTCCCGAGCCGGTGAAGGGTCATCATTGCATATACATATACTTTCCGGTAATAGATGAGAGTCCCAAGCCAGTGAAGGGTCATCATTGCATATACTTCCCGGTAATCGATGAGAGTCCCGAGCCGTTAAAGGTTCATCATTGCATATACATATACTTCTCGGTAATCGATGAGAGTCCCCAGCCGGTGAAGGGTCATTATTGCATATATCTCCTGGTAGATGATGAGAGTCCCGCGCTGGAGATAGGTATCAGGCATATGTGACTGCATTACATCGTACAACATTCATCCCATCTCATTGCACTGCATACTAACTATTGTGTGTATTGTGTTGTGTTTTATGTATTCGGTATGTATACCATGTTGTGGACATATCTTAGTTTGTCTATATATTTCTGGCTCGTATCCCGGGTTGCATGCCGCAGCAGTATAAATATACGGATCGGGTTGCACGCCACAACAGTATAAATATACGGATCGGGTGGCACGCTGCAACAGTAAAATGAAGTTATATTCATTTATAGAAATTCAAAATTTGAGTATAGCTCAATTAACAAGACATAATATTACATGTATTATAATTGAGAATATCATAGGGGTGAATATCATCTGTATACTTAATCTAAAAATGCAGAGCCGATGTTTATAATATCATCACTTGTTATTGGTATTCATGTTTTATTTTTGTCACTCAAAATTGTTAGATTTCAATTATTTTGTAATTTAGAAGCAATTTTATATTTATCAATAAAGAATTAATGTTTTAAATTATAATAGTAATAAATTTTTATTGTTTATTCACTATTTATAGTAACTAATTTTTATTTTTAATTATTTGAAAGTTAAGGTCTTATGATTTTTTTGTATCTCATCAACAGTATAAGTATATGGATTGGGTTGCACTCTTCGACAGTATGAATATATGGATCGGGTTGCACGCTGCAACAGTATGTATCTCTGATTGTTGATACGTTCAGGATACTTGTAAACCTATATGTTCTGTCTATCTTATGTCCCTGGTTGTTTATGATTCCATACGTGTTTCCAGTTGGTTTACCTGTTTTTCTTCTCCCTTGCTAGCTATCCTATTCTTTGAGGATGCTAGTCTGCCCCACTTATTGAGTCCTTTTGACTCACCCTTGTTTGTTGTTTGTTCTTGTCTGTCTATTTCATTTCGGCAGGTTCGCTCCAGGATTGAGTTCGCCATGTTGTGAAGGAGCGAGGACGACTTCAGCTGTAAGGGTGAGCCAGCTTTTATTACCTGATGGCCACAATTTTATGTTTATTATTTCAGTTGCATTTTTCTCCTTTCAGGAGGTATCTGTCTTCTTTCGTTCTCTTAGATGTCTAGTCTGGATAGCCCTAAACCTAGCATGTTGGGTACTTAACTGAAATTTCTTTGTACAGCTTAGAAGTATCTGTATATCTGTGCTTTTTCTAGGTCTTGTTCTTATTTATGAATTGAATTATATTTATTTTCCTAATTTAATTGGTAAGGGTTCACCCGACGGGTCTAGGGGAGGATGTCGAGTACCCGTACAGCCTAGCCGGATTCCGGGTCGTGTCAAAGTGGTCGGTTGAAAGAGTGACCGAACACTCAGATATCCAGCCCTGCATGGCTTACTCCTATTGGTCGCCTGTGACCATTTATTGTTTTATACCTAGAATAGTCTGTATATACTCCATCACATTTCATTGTAAGTAACTAGTTTTTAATGAATATTGATATAGCAGTTGCTATTTGAGCGTCTCCGAAGGAGCCCGAACCCCGACATGGGATTTTCAAAGGACTTGTGTCATTCGGTGTTATCATTTGAACATTTTCTTCTTGGTCATTCAATTTGCAAGAAGCATTGTTCTTCTTGAGGAAATAGGTGATCTTTGCCTCCATTTCGATCGAGCTTGAGACTAGTTCATCAATGTTCCTTTGAATCGAAGCAACAATTGTCTTATTTCTATCTTTACTTGTTGTTGTTTTTCCGCGTTTCTTCGTGTTTAGCTTAACTCCGGTTTAGCTTGCCCCAAAACGACAGTCAAAAAGCTAGTGGAAGATAATAAGGAATTGAAAAGCAAGGGATATGGCAAAGTCTTGTGCACAACAACCTAAATAGGCAAGCCAATTCAACTTGAAAAGAAGTCAAAGACACAATGAGAAAGCCCTTATCATATGATAGAACTGGGAACTCCCTAAGCATTTGGAAGCACGTCCCTATCCACTAGCAAAGATAAAGCAAGACGATGAAGTTATTTGAGATACTTACAAGAGCAAGGGTTGATTTGGTATAAAAGCACATGCAAATAGACTTCTTGGAGCAATTTTGGTCGAAAGCGTTATTGGAATAATATGAATTCTCATGAGAACAACTACAATAGGACACCGTGATCTAAGAATACACATGATACATTAGCAACGTACATCGAGTTCGGCGGCTCAACAATAAGATATTATCCAACAGGGAAAGTTGGTGTAAGGACTATATTTCAGCAGTTGGTTGACAAGTATGAAAGAAGTTGAGTATCTCTTTGAAAGGCACATAGGCATCATGACAGATAAATTTGCAAGAAAGGATGAAAAATGCACTCAAAGTCTTGGTGTTCGATAAAAGCCAACCTCTTTTCTGTCGCACAACACAATCTATTCCTTACACAACATCTTTAACACTTTTCATTTACATTAAAATCCTCATCTCCCACTTAAACAAGCATCGGCCGTGACCAAAATCCTTGCCTTGACTGCTATATAAAGCGCTTAAGCAATCTCTTGTGATATCTGTGCGTTCTATGATAATCTTTAAATTCAAGCGCTAATCCATTGTCTGCGGTCTAGGCATCCTCTTAAGCTTATGTGTCACTTTTACATCAAATCTTTGCTAATGTGGCCATACGATTTCATATATTTCACCACTTTGTTACGGTCGCTCTGTGCTTGAATATCGAAATTGGTCAAGAATTTGTATTAAGAAAAGCCGAAGTGGCACGGCAAGCTGAAAACATTTTCTTCTAGAATAAGGACTTTTTAAACCACCAACATGGGACACCGAGAGAACCCAGACGACCCCCATCCTACTTCTGTACAACTTCTGTATGGGCAAACAAAATCAGCTGGCCCTATACCCACACAAGAGCCGCAAGAAAGAAATCCAATCACTATATAATCAAAGCTGGCAAAACTTGCAACCTCACACTGCACCCAACTTACAAAAAAACAACCCCCTATGTCAAGACTTTCAACAACAGCCTTATCAGGCTCAACACAATCAAGGAAATACAAAAGGACAAAACTCACGCTTTTACACCTTCAGCTCAGTCAAATGATATTGCACCCAACAAACAAACTACTCCCTAGATATCCATTTCTAAATTCGATCCAACAAGATCTACACCCGTCACTTACACATTTAATACCATGACACCATAAGACATCAAACACTGAAACACAAAGTTCAGAGTCTGATTGACTAAAGCAAGAAAATGGTACAACAAGAACCAACAAAGGGAAACTCCAACTCCCAAACGACAAACACACTTTCTACAAAGGCCAATCCATCAAAGTTAGCTCCATGACTTTCAAAAAGAAAAGCATGAAATATGAAGACACCCCATCACAACCTAAGACAAATACAATTTTCGACAACCTCCAAATCCGGCCAAATCTAAATATCAAACCTTAGTCTGGGCATGCAAGTGTCCGTATAATCATAGTCATCGATATGCCCAATCGCCACACTAAAGGACGAATGCAGATTTTAGCCAATACATTGATGTTCAATGCAATGCAACCATCCTCTCTCGATGATTTGTCATAAGCAATAAACTGGGCAGAATTTTTGAGGATCTCCTCAAAAATTCTAAAAGCCGAAGCTCGACACTGGCGCAAAATTTGTTTAGAACCCCTCAAAAATTTCAAGAAAGGCATTATAAAAGCAACACGATAGCCTTCTTGCACATTGCATGACATAACCATGCCAATCTATTTTTTGTACTTCACTTTACCTTTTGATCTCAGGGTATACAGCCCGACGCGACATGCACTTCACTTTTTATTACAGGGGTATACAGCCCGAAGGGTGGACAACCTGATGGAAGAATGTCGTGACAAAGGGTAGACAGCCCGAAGGATAGATAACCCGTTGGAAGTTTTGCACGACAAAAGGTAGACAGCCCTGAGGGTAGACAGCCCGTTGAGAAAGTTTGGCATGAGAGAGGGTAGACATTCCGATAAGAAAGTTTGGCATGACAAAGGGTAGACAACTCTGAGGGTAGATAGCCTGTTGAGAAACTTTGGCATGATAGAGGGTAGATAACCCGATGTGGAAGTAGTCAACCCTGAGGGTAGACAGCCTGTTGAGAAACTTTGGCATGATAGAGGGTAGATAACCCGATGTGGAAGTTTGGCATAACAGAGGGTAGACAACCTGATGTGGAAGTTTGGCATGACAGAGGGTAGACAGCCCGATGTGAAAGTTTGGCATGACAGAGAGTAGACAGACTGATGTGAAAGTTTGGCATAATAGTTGATAGACAACCCGATGAGAAGTTTGGCATGACAAAAGGTCGACAGCCTGGAGGGTAGACAACCTGGTGAAAGGAATGACATGAGAGAGGGTAGACAGCCCGATTAGAAAGTTTGGCATGACAAAGGGTAGACAGCCTGTTGAGAAAGTTTGGCATGATAGAGGGTAGACAACCCGATGCGGAAGTTTGGCATGACAGAAGGTAGACAACCCGATGTGAAAGTTTGGCATAACAGTGGGTAGACAGTCGGATGAGAAGTTTGGCATGGCAAAAGGTAGACATTCTGGAGGGTAGACAGCCCACTGAAAGGAATGACATGACAAAGGGTAGACATCCCGAGGAAAAGAATGGCATAGTGTGTGGCGGACAACCTAGCATAATGAAGAGGCATATAGCCCGGCGTGACAAGTGCACATTTTAATGACGAAAAGCAGTGGCAAGATAATCCAACGATAGGAAAGTCTCTTTATGCATTTACATACATACTATTTTGCAAAACTCACTTTTATCACAGGACATACAATCTGGCGTTGCACTTGCAAGACGATCCAACGATAGCCCGGTGCGATGAAGCAATTATCTCCTGACAAGAGGCATCTAAATGAATATCCCCAGAGGAGAAGCATATATTTCCTAACACTCAAAGCACCTGAAAATGGACTAGGCAACTACATGACAAAGGAGAGCTCAACTCAACAGGGAAGTTTACTTTAGCTTCATCTTTATCTCTATTTGCATTTATCTTGATTTTGGTACCGGGACTCCCCGATCTCTCGAAAAACCCCTGCGCCATACTCTCTCACCTGCTCCCAAAATCAATACCGCATACAAAATTGTGCAACCACAAAATCTCAAATACATACAAAGCATCATCCTAAAACCCAGTTCAAGAAGCTTAATCCTACAAATAATGCTTTTGCTACACCTGCAAGCTATTCGAGTTCCAAAGCGCTCAAAGCTACAGTTTCATACTCGCACCAGTGATCTACCTAATCTTTCTTTTTCGATTTGGTGTCAGTTTTGTATTCCTTCCTATTCAAGCCCATCTGTGACAATCGTGCGCGTTCTCGTGCTTAATCGTGCCTATCTGTTTGAATTATGCGCATTTATCGTGCTTTACTCCTCAATGTTCCCCAGCTCATTCAAGACAATGTTGAAGACAAGATGACTCATCTATCGAGTTGTAGTAGAAACTATGCCTATGTAAACTCCTCTTTATGGGTGTGTCGTGCACCACATCTTCATAACTAGGATGATTACAAGCCTCCTTCCCCACACTCGATCTATCGATGTTACCTCGTCTTTTTACAATGCCTTTGTTATATCTGCAAACTACCTATTCTGTCAAATTTCGACACGCCCAAAGCCGATCATCTCATGTCTCCACAAGTAATCTGCCTAATCTTTCATTACATATTAGGATGCCATTTTGCATTCCTTCCAATTAATACTACTTTGTCTATTCAAGCCTATCTGCGTCAATCGTGCGTGTTTTCGTACTTAATCGTGCCCATCTATTTGAATTGTGCGTATTTATAAAACTCGCTCCTCAAATGTTTCCCAACTCAGTCAAGGCAATATTGAAGGTGAGATTACTCATTTATCGAGATGAAGCAGAAACTATGTACATATAAAATCCTCTTTATGAGTGCGTTGCGCGCCACATTTTCATAACTGGGATGATTATAAGCCTCTTTTCCCATGCTCAATCTGTCGATGTTATCTCATCTTTGTCTTTGTTATATCCAGAAATCATATATCTCAGCATATTTCATAAGTAAACTTTACATACTTGGATAAGTTTACTCATGACATCCAAAGTCGTGCGCCATAGACATCTCACACAGGCAAAATGTCATTCTAGAACTACACATGACCTGATTCTCATGAAACCCGAGATATGCAGGCAACTCAGAGACCGGGGTTCAGCCAAAATACCCCCCAAAACTCTCATTTTCCTTTTTGCTTTGTTTGTCCGTCGTGAAAAAATTGGCCGCTCTGTTAACGTCTATTCCCGAAGACTCTTTCATCATCCCCAGACAAAGAGGGGCAGCTGTTGACACTCAATTTTGTCTCTCCTTTTTCTAAAAATTGGCTATATATAACCTAAAGGTGCAATATTGACTATTTGACAAAATGTCCATTAGAAAACATGTATTTACATGTGATATACCCTAATTATACATTATATACCTAATTGTGGTTGTGTCATCATTTTAGGCTATTTGTTAAATATGTCTCTATTACAGCTATTTGTGCAAATTAATTGTATTTATAATATTTTAATAGTTATTTGTATTTATAGGTAATTAATTTAATTTGATACAGTTTGTTTGCATGTGTGCATTTCTTTCTTATGCATATACAATATACATGTTTACGTCTATTTAGCACCTTTAAGTTAAATTTCAGTCCATTTATATATCCATAATTTTGCGCACTTCTTTTGACAAAATCCAAATCCTCCTCACCTCAAACTTGGACAAAACGTGTAACCAAATACATTTCTTGTACTTGAAATTCCCTACGATTCTAAAATATTTTCTTCTTTTTGTCTCTTTATTTTATTTGAACCTTGCCACAATTCTAACCAAATACATTTCCTATATATATTTTCACATTTTATTCCATTTACTAAAAATCCCAAAAATCACTCAGTTTCCCTATTTTTGGCGCTGATTTGAACAGATACTACGACCAATGGCGTTTGGAGGCCAAAACAGTCCCTTACGATATTGTCCCTCCGGAAAAAAAAAATAGGCGATGACGATATTTAATACTTTGCAACGTAAGTGATAGTAGAGTGATGGGATTGGAGGTACTTGGCATGGGAAACCGGCTCGGGCTTTGTGTTTGCAGTCATATCAATATCCCTAACCTCTATTTGATTGCAAGTTATACACTGATCTGAGCCTAAATTTTCACAAAATCTATTTTTTCGTTATTTATTATCATTTTATTATTATTTTTATTGTTATTATTATTATTATTATTATCTTTATTATTATTACTATTAATATTCTTCTTATTATTATTATTTAAATTATTATTACTGTTATTATTATTATTATTATTATTATTATTATTATTATTATTATTATTATTCTTATTATTTAATTGTCATACTAATTCATTTTTATATCTTTTGCGAGGTACATTTGGAGATATATTTTCAAAGATGACACTTCAGAAATACTCCTAATTCAACTTACCATTGCATTATTTATTAATTTATTTGACATACTAACTAAATTGATTTATTTTGCAAGGTCTATTCTGGAAGAAATCAATTAGTTGAAAAGAACATTTTATTATTATTATTATTATTATTATTATTATTAACATTTTCATTATTCTTATTATTACTATTATCATTACTAACATTTTATTATTATTGTTATCATTACTAACATTTTTATTATTACTATTATTATTATTATTATTATTACTAATACTGATGCGGAGCAAATCGAGCTTAAAGCACTTACATCAAGAGCCGAGATTGGAGGATGCAAAGGACGAGAGGTCAAGAGCATTGGAGAAGAGTTGAAGGCACATTTTAAGGATTCGACGAAGGAGCGTCCAAGGCCAAGGGAGAGCATCACAAAGCCAAAGAGGAATGCACCAAGGCAGCCCAGGAAGAGGCGGACCGCCCTCAGCTTTAGGGGGACCGCCTACTCAAGATCCAACTCTCTGGATCTCAAGGAGGCGGGCCGCCCCTTTACAGAGGTGGACCGCCCACTCTAGAGCCTCACTCAGTCAGCCACTCAAATAGGCGGGGCGCCTAGTGCTAAGGGCGGACCGCCCACTTTTGCCTGTGCTTGATGAGAATTTTACTTATTTTTCTATGTAATTTCTATTCTAGCCCTAGGTGGCCTTGTATGTATTGACCTCACTTGAGGGCCTTTTAGACATTTTATTTAGCAGTGTGGTAAATTTATAAATACCATACTTCGACATTTCATTTCATTAGCTAGACTTGGAGAATAGGGAATAGAACATAGAATAGGCTTGGCCATTCTTGTTGAAGCTTGAGCTTTATGTATCTCTTACTTGGAATCCATGGTGGATCAACCTAGTGTGACCCCGTGACTGGTTCAAGTTCCTTTCTCTCTTGGATATTCAAATCATGGTTTGATTCAATTATCCTTTCTTTCTTCTATTTCTATTCTTCCACGTCCCTTATTTCTTTGGTATCGTGTTTTACTTGCTTCCGTGTCTATTTTATTGCTTCCGCCCATTTTACCCGCATTAGTTTGGTATCAGAGCGAGGCTCGAGATTTATTTTTACAAAACCTCGTTGCTTGTTCATCTATCTTGTATCTTTAGTTTAGTGTTCTTGTTGTTCTTGTTTGAAAAATAAAAAATAAAAAAAGTGAAAATTACAAAAAAAAATAAAAGTAAAAAATTACTAGATTTTCTTGGTTGTGATGATTCCTTTGATGTTTGATATCGGGGATTGCTTGTTATTGTATTCCTATTGATTGGGTACCCTCAAAACACGTTTTGGAGTTGAGAATCAAAAGCTTTAAAATAAAAATCCTAAAGTTTGAAAAACCCTTGAATTTGATTGAAATTTTTTGATTTGGATTTGTTATTGATTGGGTGTTGATATAAATCATTGGGGATTGTTTGTAGCAGTTGAAAACACATTGGGGTACCTTTGGATTGGAAAAACACCTTGAAAACATTGGAAATTGGGTGCCAAAAGACATTTTGGATTGACTGAAGGACACAGTAAGCGACCGCCCACTCTGGGAGGCGGACCGCCCACTTTTCTGTAAACTCTCTAGAAATTGGGTAGGTGGACCGCCCCTATTACTAGCCGGACCGGCCATTCCCGAAGGGTGTTTGGGGTGTTTTGTTTCGTGGTTTTTCGTGTTCAATTTGCTTCTGTACTTCTTTGTTAGTGTTTCTAAGGTAATTGTCCTACTTTATTAACACTAACTTTTGAACTTTTAGGGTTTTGTGTGCCTTGGAGCTTTACTTAAAGTCGTAGAACTTTCTTTGGCCTCAAGTGCACACTTTAAATAGCTTCCGTACATAGAGTCACATAAACTCCATTCCGAACCATTACTTGGGTGTACTAGTTGTTGATCTTGCCATTGTGGTTGCTAAGAGAACAAGAAGGTCTTGAGTGGAAAAAGGCTTGAGTGGTGAGAACAATAGAGTGTGAGAACAAAAACCAACGACCTTGAGTGTATACACGAGTTGAAAAAAAATTGTGTGTCATCTTTTGAGTGATACACGTGAGGGAGTGAATTGTGAGGTCCTTTACTCTTTATTGTTACAACTATGGCTTCAGATGATGATTGTGGAGGGTATGACTCGTGTGGGGATGATGGAGACTATGGTTCCTATGTTGATGATGATGGGTATTGCTATGATGATTCAGGGAACCAAGGCTCGTATCATGATGAAGCGGGTTACTATGATGCTCATGAGGCTTATGAAAACTATGAGGCTTGTGGAGATGAATGTGAAGTTTCTTATGCTTCTAGTCAAGAAATTGAGGATAGTAACACTTCAAGGTATATTGTTCCTACTTACTCTTCTTGTGATGAATTTGAGTATGTTGATTGTGACATAGAGAGAATTGATGATGAGGTTGATTATAGGAATTGTTCACTTTCATCTTCTCTTGGTGTTGCTAATGGTATGCAAGGGAGTAGTAGAGGACCTTCCATTAGTTTGGGAGGAGGTGGTGGTTGTTCCTTAGGAAAAGGGAGGCTTGCATCTTCTAGTTGTGCTAAACGACTTAAGGCTCCTTATTCCCATGTGAAGGGTGATTTGAGAAGTGGTGCTGCTCTTGCTACAAAAGGATTGAATTGTAATATCAATACCGTGAGGGGTATGGGTAGTAGTAGTAGGAGTGGTGCTATTGGCTATTGAACCAAGACGAGAGGATCTTATGGGTTCCATAGTGAGACTCCTTCCTCGAATTTCAACAACATTTCAAATGTTGGAAGAGTGACGGGAAGTGGAAGTTATACTTGTGGTGTTGTCACTAGAGAAGGAATAAGGAAGACCCAAGTTGATGGTGATGCTACTCTTGAGCATTCAAGTCTTTACTTGGATATAGATCTACAATACTTGGGTAGGCGTAGGTTCATTGTTGAGGTAAATGGATATGAAGACAACTTGCTCTGAATTGGTGAGACCGATGCCAATTGTATTAGCACCTCTTTGGTTGATAGGCTAGGGATACCATGCCAAGCTCTAGAGCATCCTTATGAATATAATGGAATTTGGGTTTCTAAGGAAACTCGGGTGCTCATATCTCATAGGAGTTATAAGAAGTACGTTTGGTGTGATGTGTATCCTCTACGGGATAGTGATGTATGGTTAGGTGAGCCAGGGTTGCAAAACAAGAGTGTGCAATATAGTGTTGGGAAGAATATGTATCTTGTGGCATGGGTCAAAGGATTTATGAATTTGAACCTTAGTGGACAAGGGACCAATTGCTCACTAGTGCACTTTCCTTAGCTATTCAAACAAGAAAAGAGCGAGAACTTCATTCCATGGTTAAAATTGAGCAAATGAGAAGTCTTACCATTACAAGAAGTAGTGCGACTAGTGCAAGTGAAGGGTTGACAAGTGTCAACAAGGTGAACCCGAAACCACAAGTTTCAAAGCCAAGTGGTTCACCAACAAAGAAGAAGGAGACATCAAGTGATGAGTCTCCAAGTCCTAGATTCTGGGTTGATGTTAAAAGTCCACCTACTCCAGCTATGGGTATTCTTGGGCCTCATCCCAATTAACCCGAATTTGAGAGACAAAAGATTAAGAAGAGTAAGGGAGTGACCGGTGACATTCCTCGTGTAGAAAAAGGAGAGGATGTGTTGAGTGATGTGAGTGGGATGTCACCACATGAATCTACACCCGACCTTGAAGAGAAAATGAGGGAGAAGAGAGTGGGAAAAAGAATCATTGAGAGTTAGAGCACTCCTTATTCTAACACTAACTCTTTATCTTCTTCTTCTACTTGTGTTAGCTCTTGTGTAGGCATTCTTGGAAGAAAACCAATGGAGTCCCAATCATGTTCCAAGATGGAAGGACAAGGTAAAGAAGATCTTCAATGTGAGCTTCAAGGTGGAGGAATTATTCATGACACTTCAAGTGCATTGAGTGAGCAAGATGGCCACTCAAAGGTATGTGTTAGTTCTTCTCCCTATGAGCATGTTACTTCCTTGTCTTGTGATAATGTTTGTGAAAACTCTATGCTAGTTGATGATATGTGTGATTACAATATGTTTGCAATTAGTGTAGAGTCGGTTGGTCAAATTGTGTGTGATTGTGAATAACTAGTTGAGAGGGTTGATAAGCCACATCATGATGTGAGCTCGGTTTTCATTGAACCTCTCTTTAGGGAAGATCTTGAAGTTGACCTTGTTTGTGACCATTGTTATGACACCCCACCTATATTTGATAGAGGAGAAGATGAGTTAAATGAATATCCTATTCTTCCCTTTGATTGTTTATTTGATAATGGTGGTCTCGTGTGTCGTAGTGAGTATGATCATAGCCTTGAGGAATCTCTAATGAAGGAGATGGATATGATTTTCTTTGATGATTCCTGAAGTGTGGATGATGACTCTAGTTTGGATTCCTTACCTTTGATGGGTAGTGGACTTGTTTTCACTAACCCTTTGTTTGAAGGGGATTTAAAAAGAGGTGGTGATGTGTATCAAACTAGAGAAGAGTTTGGATTTAAACCTCCATGGTTTGGAAAGTTTGACTCCATAGAAAATCCATTATTTGGAACTCCAAGTGAGATGAGTGGTCTTGGTAATGGTTGTGTTGAACCATCTTCCAGTAGTCCTAACCTTCATTGTGTGGACTATAATGATGAAGAAGCTACTATAGAGACCTTCCTTGGGAGTTTGTCTAGTGAAGGGTATTGTCTTATAGGTGAATTTGGGGGTGAGGAAGACACTCTTGGCGTGTGTAAGAGTGCTTCCAAGAAGGGGAGTGGCGTATTTAATGTTAGTTGCCAATTGAACTATTTTGTTTACTCCACCCAACATATTGATCACACCTTGGGTGTTGAGCATGCCAAAGCCAATGAGTCACATTATGATAGTAATGCATTGAAGACTTGGTGTGTTGGTTATGAGCTTAGAGATGATATGGTTCTTGATTCCTAAATCTTGCATGTTCCATGTCCTATCGATCACTTTGCTTGTTATAGTAGTGAGTGCTTATCATTGTTGAGCCAAGAACTTGTTGTTTCCTTGGGAGACCTATACCTTTTGATTGGTATTGATACTTGGCTCTATCACAAAAGTGTATTTTCCATAGCACTTGCACTCACTCTTGTTGGACTTGCCTGCTCGTGGAGTGGTAAAGTCTTGGTGTGTTAATGTTGAACTTAGGGATCATAGGAATTTAATGGCTTGATCTTGCATATTCCATATCCTATTGATCTCTTTGATGAATCTTATATTGAGTGCACCCATTTTGCAAGCCAAGTACTTGTTGTTTTCTTTGGAAACATGTGCTTTATCATTGTCATTGATACTTGGTTATACCATAAACGTGTGTTTTCCACACTACTTGAACTAACCTACTCTCCTAGTAGGATATTTGGCTTGTGCTTGTCTATGGTTGTAGGTCTTGACGGTTTGATTTCGAGGACGAAATCCTTTCAAGAAGGGGAGGATGATGCGGGACAAAATGAGCTTAAAGCACTTACCATCAAGAGCCGAGGTTGGAGGATGCAAAGGATGAGAGGTCAAGCATTGGAGAAGAGTTGAAGACACATTCCAAAGATTCGACGAAGGGTGGAGCGCCCAAGGCCAAGGGAGAGCATCACAAGGCCAAGGAGGAGCACACCAGGGCAGCCCAGGAAGAGGCGGACCGCCGTCAGCTTTAGGCGGACCACCTACTCAAAATCCAACTCTCTGGATCTCAAGGAGGCGGACCGCCCCTTTACAGAGGCAGACCGCCCACTCTAGAGCATGACTCAGTCAGCCACTCAAACAGGCGGGGCGCCTAGTGCTAAGGGCGGACCGCCCACTTTTGCCTATGCTTGACGGGAATTTTACTTGTTTTGCTATGTTATTTCTATTCTAGCCGTAGGTGGCTTTTATGTATTGACCTCACTTGAAGGCCTTTTAGATATTTTATTTAGAAGTGTGGTAAACCTATAAATACCACACTAAACCATTTCATTTCATTAGCTAGACTTGGAGAATAGGAAATAGAATATATAATAGGCTTGGCCATTCTTGTTGAAGCTCATGTATCTCTTACTTGGGATCCATGGTAGATCAAACTAGTGTGACCCCGTGAGTGGTTCAAGTTCCTTTCTCTCTCAGATATTCAAATCATGGTTTGTTTCGATTATCCTTTCTTTCTTCTATTTGTATTGTTCCCCGTCCCTTATTTCTTTGGTATCGTGTTTTACTTGCTTCCGCGTCTATTTTATTGCTTCCGCTCATTTTACCCGCATCAAATATTGTTATTATTATTGCTATTATTATCATCATTATTATTCATAACATTTTATTAGTATTATTATTATTATTATTATTATTATTTTCATGTTATTACCACTAATCAATGTTGTTTTTGCGAGGTTCATTTGCATAGGTTGAGGACGACACTTCAAAAATATCTCAAATTCAATTTATTATTATTATTATTGAATTTTTGTCTTATTCATATATTGACATACTAACTAATTTGTTTTTATTTTGTGAGGTACTTTTGGTTGAGATTTACCTAGGCTAAAGCCAATTAGCGAATTTGAACTTTTACTAATCTTAATTACTATATTATTCAAAATGCATGTTATAATAGTCATTTAATTATTTGTCTAGTTTTAATTATTTTACCTTCTTAGTTACTTTTAATTATTTTGAATCCCAATTACTTAGTCCGGCCAGTAACCACATTTGGTGGAGTCTGAGAGGTGCCTAACACTTTCCTCTCGGTTTAACTTGAGCCCTTACCTAGAATTTCTAGTTCGTATACTAAGTTTTGGAGTTAATTATAAAATTGGCTAGAAACAAAGTAGGTTCCTTGATACGTCTAGTTAAAAATTATGTTAGGTGGTGACTCTAAGTCTTTACCTGTGAGTTCCAATAAGTCGAGCCCTATTTTAAACTTTAACTGGTTCGGGAAAAAATAGGTGTCGACAAGTATTTAGAGGAGTAAATTAGTAATCGAAACATTCATTTGGAAGTGATTGTTGTACCCATTATGTGTATTGTAGTCAGTAGCCGTTCTGTATATTTTTCAAATTTTGAGGTGACTGCTTATTGTAGCCGTTCTATATTTTTCAAATTTTATAAGTTATGTTCGGAACTTCATCATATCGTTTGAAACTAATCTAGACGGATGTTCCGAACATATGTTGCTGACCCGGCACAACCTCATGAACAATACTTATATTGGGTGCGTGAACAACAGTTATATAGCAACGGTAATAAAAAATACCATCAACCACCAACACCATTATATATGAGCGTTCATTCTTATCCAAACCAGCTTACAAAAATAAATCCAACATCTATTATATTTAAATGTCTAGTAGATCCGTTAATAGTGGTAGTGTAGAACCATTTTGTCGATGTGGAAATTATGCGAAGTTAACAAATCTAGACATGTTAGTTAATAGGTTTGTAAAACTTTTAGTAGTGTAAAAGTTCTTCCTCATATTTTTTTTTTTTTGTAGGGAAAGGGCTGCAACTACTTCAGAAGGCACGATGAAGAGATGCTAGATCAAGCAAAGAGAGTAATATGGGGTCTACTAAAGATGTTGAAAGTTGTTGAATAGGAGAGGAAAGAGGCACGATTATGGCACAAAAAGTTGGGTGTTATTGTCGTGCTAATTGTGGTGCTAATTATTCTCATATTCTGTACTTGGATCAAGTGTTGGTTCATAGTTTAGGTTCTATTTATTTGCACTTATTATGATTTGTGTAGTAATGATCAATGAAATTTTATTTGAACTTGTTATGTTGTCAAGTAAATAATAATTGTAACTTACGTCGTTCCGTACGAACCAATAAAATTTTCAAACTAATATAAATAAGTTCTGAACAATTGTAAAATTATACGATGACGATAGTAACAATTAAACAAGAGCTCTCCGAACGACTGCATAACTGCGACATGAATCACTAAGATTTTCAAAACAACTCTATAAAAGATGGAACAACAAACATATGTTCTGAATATTAGATGAATACTCTAACTAGTATAATTGGTCATGTCAGTGATTATCATCTTTATTTATTATTCTAAATAGTATAATTGGTCATGTGTAGTGATAATCACCATCATTTATCACTCTAACTAGTATAATTGGTCGTGTATAGTGCTTATCACTCTAACTAGTATAATTGGTCATATATAGTGATTATCATTATCATCACTATCACTTTAACTAGTATAATTGGTCATGTCAGTGATTATCATCTTTATTTATTACTCTAACTAGTACAATTGGTCGTGTGTAGTGATATCACTCTAACTAGTATAATTGGTCATGTGTAATGATTATCATCATCATCATTTATCATTCTAACTAGTATAATTGGTCATGTGTAGTGATTATCACCATCATTTATCACTCTAACTAGTATTTTTAGTCATGTCTAGTGATTATCACCATCATTTTATAACTCTTACTATTATTTTTTGTCATGTCTAATGATGATCATCATTATTTGTCACTCTAACTTGCATATTTGGTCTTGTCTAGTGATAACCATCATCATCATTTTTCACTCGAACATAATTATAGTGTTCCGAACATTTAGCTAATATGTTGGAACACACGTTTGATGTTCCGAAAGAATTTATTTTCCAAGTTAGGGTTTGGGGTTTGCGGTCGACATGTTCCGAACGACATTAAAGATTATCTTAACTATTCAAAAAATTAAGGAGGATTTTATATTGAGCAGTCGTTTAGAACATCTGATTGTAATATCTTAAACGACTTCAATGTGTTGCGAACTAAGATCAAATATGTGCACAACACAAATTAAAAGTGCAGTAAAGAAAAATAAATTAATGGACAACAATATAAATTATACAAGTAGGACGAAAAGTCCATTATACAATTAAAATTACAAGAAATAAACAAAATTGTTCAAATTTTACAAGTAGGACAAAGCGTCCAATTCACAAATAAAATTTGTAGGCTGACTTGTAGCTCCAGTTCCGCCACGACCAACAGGACATGTAGTTTTTTTGTGACCATATCTCTTGCAGTTGCCACATCTATTTTTCCTCTTTGGAAGACCTTCTCCAATAGATCGATTCCGGTTAACCTTTCTCATTCCTGGCTTGTTCGGCTTTGGGGAGCGGAGGCACTGGATAAATTACCTCATCAAGAGGGACAACCCATGATTCTTCAGGTGATATCGCATTGATAGGCTCTGCATAGTGATAGCATCCATGGAAGGAAAAATTCATTGAAATACTTGGTTGAAGCTTTGGAAGCTCTTGGAAGGCATATGAAAAGATCTCACATAAAGAAAGTTCAAAACAAGCTGATTGCACTTGAATTGCGAAAAGGAAGAGCTCAAGCCAAGGATGACCTTTTGTCTAAGTTATATAGATATTAGATGGTCCAAATTGAGGTACAAATTATGAATATTCAAGTCAAAATTACTGCAATTTGAAGTGAAAACATTGGGTTCCAAATCAGTCTATTTTGGGACTAATTAAGGAGCTTAAAGTGGTAAAAATTTCGTGCAGGGGCCTGTTTGGCGCGCGTTAATTGATTTGTAGCCGTCAAAAATAAATTTGCTGAGAAATAGCCACCTCCGGACAAATCCTAGTATAAATACTGGGGCTTTAAACAAGTTTTGTTCAAAGCCCCAGTATTTATAATGGGAAGCTTCACTAAACTAACTCCAGTATAAAATACTGGGGCTTTGAACAATTTTTGTTCAAGGCCCCAGCATTTTGTTATGGGACTTTGTATAAAGCTTCAGTCCCATAATAAAATGCTGGGGCTGTGAACAAAACTTATTCAAAGCCCCAACATTTTGTTATATGGGACTGAAGCTTTATATATAAAGTCCCATAACCCATACCAAAATGGTGGGGCTGTGAACAAAGCTTGTTCAAAGCCCCAACATTTTGTTATGGGACTGAAGCTTTATATATAAAGTCTCATAACTTGTTCAAAGCCCCAATATTTTGTTATGGGACTAGTCTGGGGTGTTTTTCCAACGCTAATGGAGCTTAAGTGTGCGCGCGTATTTTTGGCTATTCTTCAATGAATTTTGAAACGGTGGATAGTCCCCAATGAGCGCGTCCAAAAATGGCTAGTGATCAAAATTTTCCCTTAAAGTGTGCCGAACATGAAGCCCAAGAAGAGCCATATAGGATCACGTGTTTAGCCCATCAAATGTGCTTAATTTCAGCCCAAAAACGTGCAAAGGATGGTCAAAGAATTTCCATGAAGTGTACTCCAAGTTGCTTGCAAGTTGCTATCAAGGATTCCTAGTTCAAGTGGGATTCGTTTCCTAAATTAATTGGGATATATTTTCTTATATTAATTGGGGTATATTTACCTATATTAATTAGGTTTTGATTCCAATATTAATTAGGTTTAGTTTACCAAGTTTATTTAGAATATTATTTACTTTTCCTAGTTTAGTTTTAATTTACTTCCTTTTCATATTTTATTAGGATTTTCTTTCCTGGTTGGTTTCTTTTCCTATTTCATTATTACATAGAAACTATATTTGAGTAGGATTTTGTAAGGCCTATGGCCAGCCCCTACTCCTATACAAAGGGGTTATTTTTTTTATTTTAAAAATAATAAAATAGAGATTTATGATGGATAAACATTGAGAGTTTTTCTCTTGCACTTTTGTGTGTGGCTACTATGGATTTATTTTGCAACCTTCAAGTCTACACTTTTAGGTGGTAAGGTAATTCTTTTTCAAATCTTTAGATTACTTTTAGGTATCCAAGAAAGGTGGTAAATATATTTTACTGTTGTTCTTGTTATTCTAACGGGGGTCAGGATTCCATAATCTACTTCTTGAGTTATTCTCTACCAAAGGCGGTTAGCTTAGTCTAATTATTGTTGTTAGGAGTTTCTTTTCAAGATTTAGACTTGTCTTGAATTTCTTGATTCCTTCTTGAGATTCTTGATCCGTTCTTGAATTCAAGAAAGACTAAGAAAGTCTTTCTTGAATTCATTCTATCCTTATTTTCGATTCTTGTTTGTGTTTAGGTATATTTTATTAGCTTCCGCATGTTTCTTTACATTTCTTTATCAAGTTCTTGGATCCATAATATGAGCGTTATCGAGAGGTATCGTGATTGTTATCAAGTGGTATCAGAGCGGGTTCAATCAAGGTTCCGTTCTTGATTATCTTGAGGGATTTTTGAGATAGAAAAGCAAAAAAAAAAAAAAAAAAAAATTAATGTAGCAGTGAGCGGTAACACGAAAAAAAAAGGAAAAACAAAATTAAAATTCAAAAGAAAAAAAAAAATTGGAGGAAATTTTTTTGGTTGCTTATGCTCATTATTTTTAGAAATCTAGTAGTATTGGGTTTCCTAGTCAATAAAGGAAACAAGAAAAGGGGATTCTAGTCCTTGGAAGAAAAGTAATATCTTTCCTTTTTTCCTTTGGGTTAGGTTTCTTATATTTTTTTCCTTGTTTGTTTCTACATTCTAAATCCTATTCTTTCTAGGTTTTTGTTTTCATTAGAGAATCTATTTGGTTTTATTCCTAATTACCAAATCCTATTCTTTCTAGGTTTTGGCCTTTCACTTTTCTTCTTGTTTTATAACCCCTAAATCTTATCATCTAGGGTTGTGACTACTAGGGTTTATTTATAAATCCAAAGAGAACCAACCAAAAGTTTCTTTGAGTGGAAAAAGGCAAGAGATGTGGGATTATTAAAGGGCAAAAGCCATATTGGAGAGATTCACATATTTTTTTTTCTTAAAATGTCATTTAAAGATCTTTGGGATATCATGGAAAGTAGAGAAAGATATGAAGATAACTTTGATGAGGAGCTATATCAATTTTATCTAATGATGAAGGCATCGAATGATAAGTGGGATGAATGGAAGAAGAGTTTTAGTACATCGAAAGTGATTAAAGATCATACTTGTGATGATATTGTTTTGAATGTGCCTACAATTGATAATTATGTAATTTGGAATGAAATTGATCTTGTTGATCATGATAGTGAGATAAAAAGTGAGGATGAGAGAGAAATGATTGAGAGTTAAGGGAGAGAAAAGTGGAAACTTAAGAGTGAAAAAAGGAGAGCTTGAGTTTAGAGAAGTGAGTGAGTTGCTACAAGAAAAAAGAAGAGAGAATGATAAAAATAAGAGTGAAAAAGAAAAATTTGAGAGCTATGAAAAACAAGAGAGTTTGGGTGAGGATATTTCTTATTCTAACTCTAATATTCCTACTTCTTTTCCTTCTAGTTGTTTTGATTCTTCTCTAAGTGATTTTGGAGAAGTTTGCATGAAAAAATAAACATTGGACGAACTTCAATGCTTGAAAAAATATGTAGAGGCCGAGTCATCCAATTCTTATAGCCCAGTAAACCTCAATGAGAAAAACAAAGGTAAGGAAGATGGTTTAGGTAAGGTTCAAGGTAAAATTGCTAACCTTGACACACTACCTTATTTGGATGACTTTGATAATGATATTTCTTTTTTGGGTGTTGGTGATGATAGGAATAATGAACATTCTACATGTCTAAATGATTCATTAGTTAAGGGAGATTCTGATTTACTTGCTTTATTGCGTTGGCCTAAATCTGGTGTTGATTTTTATAAAGACTCTTATTATGACACCCCATCCTTGTTTGACGAGGAAGAACATGAACTTGAATTTTAATTTTCACCTACTATTTCTAATGATGAAATTCATGATTTTATTGAAGAGTTAACTCAATGGAGAATAATTGTGATTTGTCTACTTTTAAATCTCCACTACTTGTTGATAGTATGCATGTTGGTTATGAGGAAATTTCTTGTTCGCTTCTTAATCTATTAACTATTTCTTGCACTAGTTCTTGTATTTTCGTGCAGAAAAGTAATGAAAAGCCTTTTGATAGAGGAAGTGTCATGCAAGTGAATGTGGAAAAGGATACAAACGGACTCCTAGATGAATTTGGAAAAATCATTTCTTGTTGGATATTGGAAGATGAAAGCTTAGCGGCTGATTTTGATGTTACTAAACCTATTGATTATATTGATCCTTATTTAACGGTTTATGACAAAAGATTCTCTAGAGTCATTACTATGTTGGAGGCTTACCATAAAAGAATACAAGGTGACGTTGTTCCTTTAGTAAATAAGTCCAAGTACGGTATGTATAAATGGTTAATTCATATTTTTTGACTTCTTAAAACACCTAAGGTATTTTTGGAGGTGATTAACTCTATTCTTATTTCTTATATTGGCGACTTTATTATTTTGGAAGAAGATGATATTTTGATATATCTAAAGTCATTAACGATAATATCTACGTATAAGAATAAGAATAAGGTTTATGGGTACTACTTAATGTTGTTCCAACCAAGGAAATTTGGTGTGGACTTGATTATTATTCCTTTTGTACTTCTATTTCTTTCACTTTTGTGTAGGTTTGAACTCGAGGACGAATTCCTTCGAGAAGAGGGAATGATAGCATCCATGAAAGGAAAACTCCATTGAAATACTTGGTTGAAGCTTTGGAAGCTCTTGGAAGGCATATGACAAGATCTCACATAAAGAAAGTTCAAAACAAGCTGATTGCACTTGAATTGTGAAGAGGAAGAGCTCAAGCCAAGGATGACCTTTTGTCTAAGTGATATAGATATTATATGATCCGAATTGAAGTACAATGATGAATATTCAAGTCAAAATTACTGCAATTTGAAGTGAATACATTGAGTTCCAAATCAGTCTATTTTGGACTAATGAAGGAGCTTAAAGTGTGCCAAAGTTGAAGCCCAAGAAGAGTCATATAGGGTCACGTTTTTAGTCCATAAAATGTGCTTAATTTCAGCCCAAAAATATGCAAAGGATTGTCAAAGAATTTCCATGAAGTGTACTCCAAGTTGCTATCAAGGATTCCTAGTTCAAGTGGGATTCGTTTCCTAAATTAATTGGAATATTTTTTCCTATATTAATTGGGATGTATTTTTCTATATTAATTAGGTTTTTATTCCAATATTAATTAGGATTAGTTTACCAAGTTTATTTAGGATATTATTTACTTTTCCTAGTTTAGTTTTGATTTAGTTCCTTTTCCTATTTTATTAGGATTTTCTTTCCTAGTTGGTTTCTTTTCCTATTTCATTATTACTTAGAAACTATATTTGAGTAGGATTTTGTAAGGCCTATGGCCAGCCCCTACTCCTATATAAAGGGATTATTTTATTTATTTTAAAAACAATACAATAGAGATTTATGATGGATAAACATTGAAAGGTTTTCTCTTGCACTTTAGTGTGTGGCTACTATGGATGTATTTTGCAACCATCAAGTCTACACTTTTAGGTGGTAAGGTAATTCTTTTTCAAATCTTTAGATTACTTTTAGGTATTCAAGAAAGGTGGTAAATATATTTTACTGTTGTTCTTGTTATTCTAACAGCGGTCGGGATTCCGTAATCTACTTCTTGATTTATTCTCTACCAAAGGCGGTTAGCTTAGTCTAATTATTGTTGTTAGGAGTTTCTTTGCAAGATTTAGACTTGTCTTGAATTTCTTGATTCCTTCTTGAGATTCTTGATCCGTTCTTGAATTCAAGAAACTCTTTCTTGAATTCATTCTATCCTTATTTTCGATTCTTGTTTGTTTTAGGTATATGTTATTAGCTTCCGCGTGTTTCTATACATTTCTTTATCAAGTTCTTGGATCCATAACTTGAGCGTTATCGAGAGGTATCGTAATTGTTATCAAGTGGTATCAGAGCGGGTTCAATCAAGATTTCGTTCTTGATTATCTTGGGGGATTTTTGAGCTAGAAAAGCAAAAAAAAAAATTAAATAAAAATACTGTAGCAGTGAACAGTAACATGAAAAAAAAAACAAGAAAAAAAATGAAAATTCTAAAGAAAAAAAAAATTGGAGGAAATTTTTTGCTTGCTTGTGCTCATTATTTTTAGAAATCTAGTAGTATTGAGTTTCCTAGTCAATAAAAGGAAACAACAAGAGGGGATTCAAGTCCTTGGAAGAAAAGTAATATCTTTCCTTTTTTCCTTTGGGTTGGGTTTCTTATATTCTTTTCCTTGTTTGTTTCAACATTCTAAATCTTATTCTTTCTAGGTTTTTGTTTTCATTAGAGAATCTATTTGGTTTTATTCCTAATTACCAAATCCTATTCTTTCTAGGTTTTGACCTTTCACTTTTCTTCTTGTTTTATAACTCCTAAACCTTATCATCTAGGGTTGTGACTACTAGGGTTTATTTATAAATCCAAAGAGAACCAACCAAAAGTTTCTTTGAGTGGAAAAAGGCAAGAGATGTGGGATTATTAAAGGGCAAAAGCCATATTGGAGAGATTCACATTTTTTTTTCTTAAAATGTCATTTAAAGATCTTTGGGATATCATGGAAAGTAGAGAAAGAGATGAAGATAACTTTGATGAGGAGCTATATCAATTTTATCTAATGATGAAGGCATCAAATAATAAGTGGGATGAATGGAAGAAGAGTTTTAGTACATTGAAAGTGATTAAAGATCATACTTGTGATGATATTGTTTCGAATGTGCCTACAATTGATAATTATGTAATTTGGAATGAAATTGATCTTGTTGATTATGATAGTGAGATAAAAAGTGAGGATGAGAGAGAAAAGATTGAGAGGAGTAAGGGAGAGCAAAGTGGCAACTTAAGAGTGGAAAAAGGAGAGCTTAAGTTTAGAGAAGTGAGTGAGTTGCTACAAGAAAATAGAGGAGAGAATGAAAAAAATAAGAGTGAAAAAGAAGAAGTTGAAAGCTATGAAAAACAAGAGAGTTTGGGTGAGGATGTTTCTTATTCTAACTCTAATATTCCTACTTGTTTTGATTCTTATCTAGGTGATTTTGGAGAAGTTTGCATGAAAAAACAAACATTGGATGAACTTTAATGCTTGAAAAGCATGTAGAGGCTGAGTCATCCAATTCTTATAGCCAAGTGAACCTCAATGAGAAAAACAAAGGTAAGGTTCAAGGTAAATTGCTAACCTTAACACGCTACCTTATTTGGATGATTTGATAATGATAGTTCTCTTTTAGGTGTTGGTGATGATAGGAATAATGAACATTCTACATCTCTAAATGATTCATCAGTTAAGGAAGATTGTGATTTACTTGCTTTGTTGCGTTGGCCTAAATCTGGTGTTGATTTCGATAAAGACTCTTATTATGACACCCCACCCTTGTTTGACGAGGAAGAACATGAACTTGAATTTTATTTTTCACCTACTATTTCTAATGATGAAATTCATGATTTTAGTGAAGAATTGACTCAAGTGGAGAATGATTGTGATTTGTCTATTTTTATATCTCCACTACTTGTTGATAGTATACATGTTGGTTATGAGGAAAACTCTTGTTCGCTTCTTAATCCATTAACTATTTCTTGCACTAGTTCTTGTATTTTCGTGCACAAAAGTGATGAAAAGCCTTTTGATAGAGGAAGTGTCATGCAAGTGAATGTGGAAAGGGATACAAATGGACTCCTAGATGAATATGGAAAAATCAATTCTTGTTGGATATTGGAAGATGAAAGCTTAGCGGCTGATATTGATGTTATTAAACGTATTGATTATATTGATCCTTACTTAACGGTTTATGACATGAGGTTCTATAGAACCATTACTATGTTGGAGGCTTACCATAAAAGAATATAAGGTGATGTTGTTCCTTTAGTAAATAAGTCCAAGTACGGCATGTATAAATGGTTAATTCATATTTTTGGACTTCTTAAAACACCTGAGGTATTCTTGGAGGTGATGAACTATATTCTTATTACTTATATTGGTGACTTTGTTATTTTGGAGGATGATGATATTTTGATAAATATCATGTCATTAACGATAATATCTAAGTTCAAGAATAAGAGTAAGGTTTATGGGTACTACTTAATGTTGTTCCAACCAAGGAAATTTTTGTACTTCTATTACTTTCTCTTTGTGCAGGTTTGAATTCGAGGACGAATTCCTTCAAGAAGAGTGGAATGATAGAATCCATGAAAGGAAAACTCCATTGAAATACTTGGTTGAAGCTTTGGAAGCTCTTGGAAGGCATATGACAAGATCTCACATAAAGAAAGTTCAAAACAAGTTGATTGCACTTGAATTGTGAAGAAGAAGAGCTCAAGCCAAGGATGACCTTTTGTCTAAGTGATACAGATATTATATGGTCCAAATTGAGGTACAAATGATGAATATTCAAGTCAAAATTACTTCAATTTGAAGTGGAAACATTGGGTTCCAAATCAGTCTATTTTTGGACTAATTAAGGAGCTTAAATTGTGCCAAACTTGAAGCCCAAGAAGAGCTATATAGGGTCACGTTTTTAGCCCATAAAATGTGCTTAATTTCAGCCCAAAAATGTGCAAAGGATGGTCAAAGAATTTCCATGAAGTGTACTCCAAGTTGCTTGCAAGTTGCTATCAAGGATTCCTAGTTCAAGTGGGATTCGTTTCCTAAATTAATTGGGATATATTTTCCTATATTAATTGGAATATATTTTCCTATATTAATTGGGTTTTGATTCCAATATTAATTCGGATTAGTTTACCAAGTTTATTTAGGATATTATTTACTTTTCCTAGTTTAGTTTTAATTTACTTCCTTTTCCTATTTTATTAGGATTTTCTTTCTTAGTTGGTTTCTTATCCTATTTCATTATTACTTAGAAACTATATTTGAGTAGGATTTTGTAAGGCCTATGGTCAGCCCCTAGTCCTATATAAAGGGGTTATTTTCTTTATTTTTAAAAATAATACAATAGAGATATACGATGGATAAACATTGAGAGGTTTTCTCTTTCACTTTTGTGTGTGGCTACTATGGATTTATTTTGCAACCTTCAGGTCTACACTTTTGGGTGGTAAGGTAATTTTTTTTTCAAATCTTTAGATTACTTTTAGGTATTCAAGAAAGGTGGTAAATATATTTTACTTTTGTTCTTGTTATTCTAACGGGGGTCGGGATTCCATAATCTACTTCTTGAGTTATTCTCTACCAAAGGCATTTAGCTTAGTCTAATTGTTGTTGTTAGGAGTTTCTTTTCATGATTTAGACTTGTCTTGAATTTCTTGATTCCATCTTGAGATTCTTTATCCGTTCTTGAATTCAAGAAACTCGTTCCTTATTTTTTATTCTTGTTTGTTTTTAAGTATATTTTATTAGCTTCCGCGTGTTTCTTTACATTTCTTTATCATGTTCTTGGATCCATAATGTGAGCGTTATCGAGAGGTATCGTGATTGTTATCACATAGGCACAGATGTATGCTTGTGTTGTGTAATATCCAGAAGTGTAGTCATAGACTCTACTTCTATATTCATCACCATGCAATTATCTTATCGCTGCCATAACACGTTTACATGGTAACTGATCAAGATTAAACTCCTTACACGTACATGTCCCCTTATGTAGATCAACTTTTGCATGAAACCCTGGAATAATGATTTCGAAACCATAAGTACCCTTCCTGGAGACAACTAGCTTATCTCCCAATGTAGTATTCTTCCTTATTTTAGTTCCAATTTCTGGGATACATATGTTTAGGTGGTTGAGTAACTCCATAGCCTTCGTGTAGAATTTTTCTGCAAAGTTCCTATGTATATCTTTAAAGAGGGCAGCAATATAGTATTCTCTTTGATCCTTCAACATGGAATTAATGGACTCAGCTATGTTTGATATCATAACTGCAAACCTATGCAAAAATCAACTATTACAATAATCCAACAGATGTTCCAAATATTAAAACAGACGTTCAGAACGACAAGAAGGACGTTTGGAACATCATCAAGGAACAAAGTAGACGTAATAATAGATGTTCAAGACATTGCTAGGATGTTCCAAACGCCATCAAGGAAGTTTGGAACAGAATAGATGAAAAACATGACAGTAATAGGAGACAATTTTGTTGATAGTTTACCTGTTTCCTGAGAAATATAATCTGGTCCATCTATAATAGTCAACAACATTTTCAAGATAATCAGCTACCCTCCAATCAATATTTCTGATATCATCCATAGCATCATTGAACTCATCTACCCAGTATGCCTTTGCTGCAATATAATATTTATGAAGATCTGATCCAAATTGAAACTTTGTGCGGATGTTTCAGTAAGGTGCCTCATGCAAACTCCATAGTGAGAAGAAGAATACACTTGGGAGACCATCTTCGCGATGCTCGGATGTCTATCTGAAACAATGGACAACTCCTCACTATATGGGACTATGGTGAGTAATTGTTCAAAAAAGTACTGTCAACAACACAAATAGCAATAGGGTAGATATGCCTCATTGAATCCTACGCAACAACAGACAACAATACCCCTCCATACTCGCTAGACAAATGTGTACCGTCAACGACAAAGACTTTTCTTACGTAAGTGAATACCCTGATCCACGCTCCATAAGAGAGCAAAATATACAATAACTTCCCAGTGTTAGAAAGCCTAAAAAATATCTTGCTTCTTGGATTCTTACTCCTAACCATATAAGCACGTGCATCTAGAATTTCAATACCTTTCTCATGTGTTCCATGTGTCAAAGAATTTGCAAATTGATAGCCCTTAAGACACTTCCAATGGCTAACCTGACAACCCAAATCGGTGTTAAAGGACTCCATAATAGCTTTTGTGGTTGGACTTTTTAGCATTAAAAATCTTTGCCGTTTTCTTCAATGCTTTGTAATTAAAACGATGTTTAACTGCAACACACTTCAATTGGGTGACCAATTCTTTCTTATCGGTGAAAGTTATACCTGTTTCAAAACCTGTGCAATCGAAGAAGTGAAATTTCGGCTGGCTACTTTGTGTTGGAACCACAGGGGTATAAGTATATATTGCAGAATACTCCTCTACATGTTTTTCTTCGCCTCTTCTGTCTTCTTCTTCGCCTCCTTTGTCTTTTTCTACTTCTTCAGGTACGTCATCCAATCGCTGATTAAAATCATGTCATCTACTATTTGGAATTTCTTGGTCATTAGAACCAACACATTCCTCCGGCCTAGAAACAACAATTACCCTTAGAGTAGGCCTAACACCATTACGATCAACATCAGCCATATAAAGATGTACATCATCATCATCATCATTTCTTATTGTAACGAGAGGAGTCTTTTGATTTACAGCAATACTCAGCATGTAAGTAAAGCAAATGTCCCTCGGATTATCTCTTATCCCCCCAACTTGCAATGATTTGTTAAGTAGTACATCATACGTAATATCTCTTTGCACAAGAATGAGTCTTGACTCTTTCACCTTCGGAACCCAAGCATAACATTTAGAATGCTCGACATACTCACCTTGATAATTAACTCCTAATATAACCTCACCCATAGATGGTCACCTTCAATAAACTAGAATGACCAATTATAAGTATCAAATTGATAATATTTATACAAGATGTTCCAAACTTACACATTTTTCGTTTGGAACATCGGATGCAAAAGTTCTAAACGTCTAAATACAATTTTTCATTCATAAATGCAAAATGTTCCAAATTTCTAAATAGACGCTCTAAACATCATGCTAGGGCGTTCCGAACATTTGATGAGAAAATGCCTATATATATATATATATATATATATATATATATATATATATATATATATATATATATATATATATATATATATATATATATATATATATATATATATATATATATATATATATATATATATATATATATATATATATATATAAAACCAGCGAGTTGCCTAAAACCTCCCTTGTTGTCTTGCTTGCTTTCAGATAAGAAAGACTCGTCCCTAGTGCCTTTGAACGAACTGAAAGGCCCCTCTTCAACTCCCTCTGAGGTTTAAACTGCCAACCAACTCTTTCGGCTGTGTACACGTATAAAATGCTAACAAGATGTTTGGAATTGCTGGCAGGATGTTCGGAGAACCTTCATTCGTATCAACCTCGAATAAAAAAAAAGTAAAAACATGTTCTAAAGTTAGTACAGTTAAAGGAGATGATTGACTGAACCAGATTACAATTAGAGGAACAAGATTTCCTCTTTATTGGATAAGAAACGAGCAGCTTTGGCAGATTTAACTAAATATCATATAACCCAAGTGCAGGTGGTCTGAACTTGTATTTCGTAAAAGCGGAGATGATATTTTGTAAATAATGTGGATGACAAGATAATTTTAATTTAGTAAGAAGCTCCGCAATACAGCTATGGTCGAATTTTGAGCGGGAAATAGAATGGTGAAAATGGAGGAAAAACGGGGGAGAGTGTTGCATCCTATTTTTTTCCGAATCGGTTAAAGTTCGAAATAGGACTCGACTTAGTGGGTAACTCACGGGTAAAGAGTTGGAGTCGCCACCTAACATATTTTTTAACTAGGCGTATTAAGGCACCTATTTTGTTTCTAGCTAATTTTATAATTAACTCCGAAACTTAGTCTACAAACCAGATATTCTAGGTAAGAGGTTCAAGTTAACTCAAGAGGAAGGGGTTAGACACCTCTCGAGCTCCACCAAATGTGGTTACCGACTAGACTATATAATTGAGAATTTAAACTAACTAATTAGATATAGACAAATAACTAGATGATATAATAATTTAGATAAAGGTCCTAATAGGCTTCTTCCTTAAAGATTTGCACCTAACAAAATTAAACAAATTAGTTAGTACATCATAATAATGGTAATTAAAATTAGAGGTATTTTTTGGGAGTGTTATCTTGAAAATATTTGTCCGAATGTACCTCGCAAAAATAAATAAAGTTAAGTTTAATAAACAATGATGATAATAATAATAAAGCAATAATAATGAATATGAGAATAATAAAATAAAGGAGAAAATGAATTTTTGTGAAAGTTTCGTCTCTTCGTAATTCCACCACGATGTACCTCGCAAAAATATAAAGAAAATGAGTTAGTGAATAATAATATTAATAATAATGAAAATAATAAAATGATAATAATAAGATTAATAGATAATAATAATAATAATAATAATAATAATAATAATAATAATAATAATAATAATAATAATAATAATAATAATAATTGCTATTATTTAAAATAATAATAATTTAAAATAAAAGGGAAAAGGATTTTGTAATAGTGTCGGCTCAGGTGTGTATAAATTGGGTGGAGGTTAGAGACGTCGGTACGGCTGCAAACACGCCGGCCGGTCGTGTTGTCATGCCAAGTATCGGTCTCATTACTCCATCACCGGCTCGTTTTGTAATCACGTCTTATACACGTCATCATAGCCTTTTTGTTTTGTTTAGGGACACGGGAATGAGTCGTTCAAGTGTAGTATCATGTTCCAATTAGTCAATTAGGCCTCAAATAAATAATTATTTTCCTTGGCCATGATTGGTACAACATCCGTCAATTCATTGTAAAGCCTCAAATAAAAGTATTTTCATAGGCTTTAATTCAAACTAATATCTGTTCAATATCCAATAGATCCCACAACAGTGTAGTATCTGTTCCAAGTCAGTCCCGAGTTTATGCTCAAAACATACGGGCAAAACTGCATCACCAACAAGCGAGTCAACTGCATAACAAGGTAAATAAACGAGTCAACTGTACAACAAGATAAGCAAATGAGTCAACTGCAATTCATTAGACCAACACAATGGACCCATTTGACTGCAGCAATTAAGAGGCAAGCGGTCAAAATTGTAAGCAATGTCAAAACCATCGAAACTCAGAATCAAACCTAACAATAACGACACAATGAATCAACAAATCAACAGAGAACTAATCGAAATCAATGTCAGTAATAGAACGTAAAGCAATGAGTATCCAGTGCAGATTTGAACATCAAAGCAACGAAAGAGGAGGAGCGACACCGCTAAGGCTTCCTCGGCGAGGCGCAGCGCCGCTGCAACTCCTCCTCCAATTCACCTTATCTTTCACCCCTTGTAACAAACAAACAGACCAGAAGAGAAAAGAAAGGAAAAAAGGGACGGCGACTGGTTTTCCGGTGAAACGGAAAACATCGCTAAAGCAACGACAAAGAGAGATGGCGACTGCCGGTGGTTTTCTCAGACGAGAACCACAGCGTCACCACTGTTGTACTTCCCTGTTATCGATCTATAATCCCCATGTCCCCGATCTCGATCTATTCCCGTTTTGTGTGTATGTGGATTTTGGTACTCTGTTTCTAATTTTGTGTATGTAAAGGTGTATGAGTTTCTGGTGAGATTTGGAGGAAGGAGACGGGTATATGGTGTTTTTGAGGAGAGTGGCCTTGAGATGTATGTATGTTGTGTGTATAGGTGGAGTTTGGTTTATGCACGTATGTATGGAGATGATGCAGAGGACGACGGGGTGGATATGGTGTGTGTGAACTGATTTTGATTTGGGTTTCATCGAGGTGTCTAGGTTGCGTGTAAAGAACATGGAGAAGAAGAGACCAAAAAGGGGGTATCATATCTGGTATGTGTAGTGTACCATATAAAATTTTATAGAGAAAAAGATTATTTTTGTGTATTGTTAATGGTGAGAGGGGTATAGGTGACGTTGGTGAAGAGAGGAAGAGGAGGGCAGATGGGTGTATGTTACTGTGTATGTGCGTATGGTATTGATTTTGTCCGTGGAAGCTGAAGTGTAGGGAAGTAATGATATTGTATATAGGATTAGGGGGAGAGATAGTTGTTGGGGAATTGGCATAATTTGGGGGATTAGGAGATTAGGATTAATTAGGATAGTGATTTTGGGAGGAATTTTTGGTAATGGAAGATATTAGAGATTTAGGATAATGATTTAGGAGAAGATTTGGGGGGGGGGGGGTGGGGGAGATAAGATATGGGAGGATGAACTTGGACGGATTTAAATAAACAAAATGAATATAGACCACATTTTGTCTAGATTCAACTAGGAATAGGAAGATGTATCTAGACTACATTTAGTCCAGATTCAAGGTAGAATTAGGAAGAAGATTTGAGATTTATGAAAAAAGGATTAATTCAAAACAAAATAAGAGGAAAAGAAAATTTCAATGTAACTATGAACGTACCTAGACGAACACCCGTCTAGGTTCAAAAGAAAAAATATAATTTAATAAATAAGATAAATATAAATAAATGAAGAATTTTGAAAGGAATTTTGAAATATGGAAGAATTAAAATAAAAGGAATTTGGATATTTTTTTAATTGACAATATTCAACTTAAAGGTGTCAATAAAAAATATAGATATACATATTTTATAAAATACACAAATAATTATTAAATAAACTCAAGTAAAATTATTTAAATATAGGTAATCACAGATAATTACTAATTTGCACAAATAATCACAATGAAACAAATTTGACATGTAGCCTAAATGATGCAATTATGCAACATATTAAATTGCGAAAATATTCACAGTTTGAAAAATAGCCTAAATGATGAAAATTTTCGTGATAGCCACACTTAAGTAAATAATATATAAATAGACGATAACGCACGTAACTGCATGATTTCTAATGCACATTTTGCACAAATAGTCACATTGCACCCTTAAGTTGAATTATAGCCAATTTTAGAAAAAGGAGGGGACAAAATTAAGTGTCAACGGAGAGGAGAGAGGGAAGGTGGGGGAGATAAGATATGGGAGGATGAACTTGGACGGATTCAAATAAACAAAATGAATATAGACCACATTTTGTCTAGATTCAACTAGGAATAGGAAGATGTATCTAGACTACATTTAGTCCAGATTCAAGGTAGAATTAGGAAGAAGATTTGAGATTTATGAAAAAAGGATTAATTCAAAACAAAATAAGAGGAAAAGAAAATTTCAATGTAACTATGAACGTACCTAGACGAACACCCGTCTAGGTTCAAAAGAAAAAATATAATTTAATAAATAAGATAAATATAAATAAATGAAGAATTTTGAAAGGAATTTTGAAATATGGAAGAATTAAAATAAAAAGGAATTTGGATATTTTTTTAATTGACAATATTCAACTTAAAGGTGTCAATAAAAAATATAGATATACATATTTTATAAAATACACAAATAATTATTAAATAAACTCAAGTAAAATTATTTAAATATAGGTAATCACAGATAATTACTAATTTGCACAAATAATCACAATGAAACAAATTTGACATGTAGCCTAAATGATGCAATTATGTAACATATTAAATTGCGAAAATATTCACAGTTTGAAAAATAGCCTAAATGATGAAAATTTTCGTGATAGCCACACTTAAGTAAATAATATATAAATAGACGATAACGCACGTAACTGCATGATTTCTAATGCACATTTTGCACAAATAGTCACATTGCACCCTTAAGTTGAATTATAGCCAATTTTAGAAAAAGGAGGGGACAAAATTAAGTGTCAACGGAGAGGAGAGAGGGAAGGCTGCGTAGATCTAGATGTATGGCCAAATTTGGCAAAAAAGTAGCCTTTTATACTTGGACCATTGTGTAACATAAAAAATTTTGGGGGTAAAAAGGTTAGGTACTTAGGTAGTTACAAGATTTTAATGTTTTAATGATTAGAGGACCCTATACCATAATTAAAACTTGAGCCTTTTTCCATTCAGAAAAAATTTAAAAGGTCCTGCTATGCCAATCCTCCAGGACATTTTGACACGGTTAGGTGTTTTCTTTTCAGTGATGTACAATTTTTGTTCTATTTTGATATTTACCGAATGGCTCTCTTCGTAAGTTTCTAATGATGTGTTCGGAATTATATGTTAGTGTAACATCTCGACACTTTATAAATATAGTTTACATTTCTTAACGAGTTACTAAGAATAAGTATTCACTATTTTTGAGATGGAAAGGGTTAAACAATACTTGTTTATTTAGAAAAATGAGCCTATTTTCACGGGGTCTTGAAAGTTTGAACAATATAAAGATGGTCTTTTCGTAATTAAAAAAATATCACCACTCCTTTACAAAAATTAAATTCTTGTTATAAAGTTCACTTTTTTATTGTTAATTATGGATTGTAATCATTATTTTTTATAGGGTGCAGTGAAAAAGAGATAACAGTAACATAACATGGTTTTGTTTAGATACAGAAAAATCAAGAAAGTGTGTGGGTGTGTGTGTGTGTTTTGTGCTTGTTGAAGAAGATGCCAAGTGGTGGTTGTAGTATAGTATGGTTTAGGAGGCAAAACGACTCGAATTTTTGGTTAGGCCATGCGGGCACCCGACATTCTCCCCTTGACCCGTCGGACGAACCTTTTTCAATTGAATTCACCAAAAATAAACTTAAAATCAACTTATAGATAAAAAATAAGACCTAAAGAGACACGAATAATAATTATACATAAGCTGTACATAAGAAGTTACAACTGTCTACCGAATGTACTAGGTTTAGGGATATCCAGACAGACATCTAAGAATACAAATGATGTATAAACATCTTCTGAAGGGAGCAAAATACAACTGAGATATTAAACATAAAACTGGTGGCCATTCTAAACAAAAGCTGGCTCACCCTGACAGCTGTAGTCGTGTTCGCTCCCTAACCACGTGCCGAACTCAATCCTGGAGCAAACCAGCCGGAACGAAATAAAAGACAAAAAAAATAGGGAGTTAGTCAAAAGGACTCTGTAAGTGGGGGCTGGCTAGACACCTTGAAGAAGTAGATATGCTAGCTAGGGAGAAGAAAAGCAGATAAACCAAATCCATCTTATTTCACCTATAAAAAATGGCAGAGCCAGATAATAACTGGAAATACGTAAGAAACCATAAACTCATAGACAACCAAGGACACAAGATCGACAGAAACATAAAAGTAACCCGAAAATATCAATATTCAGAAATACTTGACACATACTTAACACATCGCACTACAATTACACAATACACAGTAGGCGGTGCAATAAAATGTAATGAATGCAGTATGATGCAATGGGGTCACATGTGCCCAATGTAAGGAGCGGAATCCTCCTACTTCAGGGCAGAATCCTCCTACCTTCAATGTGATGCAAGGCCCAAGATTTAAAGGTAAGTGATTTCATCCTTTTTTTGATGGCCTTCGGCCTTTATGGATGTTCTACGCACGTATCTTTCACGTATGTAGCTGCAGAAAAAACGTACTTATTACGATAGAGCTTCGTGAATAACTATTATGATGTTGTTAAGTATTATTTTATTTTTACTATGTACTTGGGAGTATGATACTCCGGCTGTAAGTGTAACGTATTATGTGTGCTTGGTATGTGTGTTAAATATACTGTAATAATTGTCGAGTTATGGATAAGAGATTTATGTTCGTTATAAACACTAATTGAGGAGCTATAAGTCTAAGATTATGAGTAAAACGCAATGGTTAGACTGGACTATGGAAATTGATTGAATAAGAGTTTATCGTTTTGCGATATGCCACCTTATTGTAGATGTATCATATTAGGCTCAACATTGAGTTATGAATAGAAGTATCTTGTTAGAAAATAAACTTGAATTGTTAGGCCTTGACGCGTGGATGTCACATTGACGATAGAGGCTCCAATATACTTAGGGAATATCTATTGTTGATCGATAAGCCTAGTATTGACTTGAGAAGGGAAGCCCGGGTATGATTATGAATATAAATTAGAAGATAGAACTATCCTATAGGTTGAAAATCCTTACCGGATAACAAGGCTTACTTATTGTGTGATTGTTTGAATTGTGTGGCATTGCATATCACATCTTAATGGGTGAGCTTTAAGCATATGAGTTTTGTACTCCAGTGATTGATTTGATATGTACTCCTTGGCAGATGATGAGAGTCCCGCACCGTTGATAAGCGTTGGTCTGCTATGTTATCTGAGGGCAGGAGGATCCCGCCCTAAGAGCATGAGGATTCCGCTCCTTGCATCACATTGAAGGTAGGAGGATTCCGCCCCAGAGTAGGAAGATTCCGCTCCATTCATTGGGCACATGTGACCCTATTGTATCATACTGCATTCATTCCATTTCATTGATTCAACTGTTGTGTTTTGTGTGATTGTAGTGCAATGTGTTAAGCATGTGTCATGTATTACTGATTGTTTATATGTTCGGGATACCTATAGGTTCTGTCTATCTTCGGTCCCTGGTTGTTTATGAGTTTGTGGTTCCATAAGTATTTCCAGTTACTATTTGGCTCTGCCTTTTTATAGTTGAAATAAGGTGAATTTGGTTTATCTATTTTTCTTCTCCCTGGCTAGCATATCTGCTTCTTTGAGGTGGTTAGCCAGCCCCACTTACTGAGTCCTTTCCACTCACTCACTCTCTGTTTGTTTCTTGTCTATTTATTTTGTTTCGGCATGTTCGCTCCAGGATTGAGTTCGCCACGCTGTTGAGGTGCGAAGACGACTTCAGCTGTCAGGGTGAGCCGGCTTTCGTTTAGGATGCCACCAATTTTATGTTTATTATCTCAATTGTATTTTGCTTCCTTCAGGAGATGTTTATACTTCATTTGTATTCTTAGATGTCTGTCTGGATAACCTGAACCTAGTATATCACTAGTCGGCTGTAATTTCTTTTGTACAACTTAGAGATATCAGTATGTCTGTGCTTTTTTTTTTCTAAGTCTTGTTTTTATTTATGAGTTGGATTTATATTTATTTTCCTGATTTAGTTGGTAAGGGTTCGCCCGATGGATCTAGCGGAGGATGTCGGGTGCCCGCACGACCTATCTTCATATGTCTCTATGGGTTTTTCTGGATATTGTTTATGTTAAAATCTATTGTTGGGCAGAGGGATGAGTTTCTTGTATATTTTATTCCTGGGGTTTGTGAGACCCTAGTTTTTTATCTGGTTTAAATGTGAGGGATTTAGGAGTGAGTGTCGGTATTGTCGGCTTGGCATCTTATGGTACCACCTTCTGTTATTATGTCAAGTAAGTTTACCTCTCTCCTTGAAGTTCAGTGCTAGTAGGATGATGGGATTCTTATTCGTCACCATCAGAAAGTGTCATTGTTTCTTCCAGTGGAAAGTGATTAGTAAGTAATATTTGATCCACACGTCTCCTCTTGGTTCAAGACGCTAGTTGAGTCATGTTATCCTATGAACTTGTCATGATTATAAAAGGTTTTCTGGTAAATTATCGGAGTTTCCTTCTTATTGGAAGGTTAAATTGGCATGGATGTTGCTCTATAAAGCTCATTTAATATCTATTTCTTCAATTGCGATTCTTTGGCTAGCCTAACTCGGAAGTAGTCTAACTCTGGTAGCCAAGCAAATAAGAAGATGAGCTTCCTAAAGCTCTAATTATTTCTATCCTCAGTCATGTGCCATCTCTTCTTCTTCCGGCACTAGTGAGCTTGGGCAGTTAGTAGTCGCTTGTGATGTTCCCTGTGTTGAGCCAGAGTACGTGTCAAGGTAGCCGAGTAAGCACATTATTGTGTTTCAAGTCTACTAAGGGTAGTGGGAGGCGTTGACCCCTGAGTTGATCCATCAGGTGGTGGTGCTTATGGCAAAGATATGGAGTTGTTACCTCGAGTTGCAGTTGTTTGGCAACTCTTGAGGGTAATTTGGTGACTCAGTTCTGAGCAGCGTTATGTTTTTAGCTAAGTCTTCCTTATTACAGCAGACTGTGCGAGGGTGGCTATTCCTATTCAAATTAGATGTATGATTTTATGCCATAAGTGGAGGAGTCCTACTCAAATACTGAATGTTAATATTAAATTTTTAAGACGTTGTTAAAGCGTAAGCTAATTCTTGGGTTCATCGACTTGTTCTATATCGAAAAGTATATCGGCAAGGTGATTTTTCGGCGGAATCATGTTAATCCATCTAGAGTTCTGTGTGTCTTTGTTCTGAAAATGTAGAACTCTCCCCTCGTGATCTAGGAAGGGTCATCTTAGTCAGAATTAGCTGGGCAATGGTGTTATGATATCATCCAGATATGTTTGATTCAAAAAAGTCCGGTGCGCGTGTTATAATTCTTATTCTGTAATAATGAGATAGTGTTTGTGGAGTAGTTGATGAAGGTCATGTAAGTTCTCTTGTTATCTATGTGAAATTTGCTTTAGACTCAAGCTCGTTCGAGGATGAACGAGAGTCTAAGTGGAGGAGAACGAAACGACCTCGATTAGTCATTTTGGGAGTTAAGACTCTGATTCATGTGCCGACAGTCTTAATATCTCTATAAGGTCATTAGGACTTGTCTGCAAAATTTGAGTTGATTCAGACCTTGTTTGGTAGGTTTTCTGAGAAGGTTCATTTTTCGTTTATCGGTAAAGCCTAAAAGAGGTTTCCGAGCTCGATTTGAGTAAATCAGCTCTAATTTGATATTCGAAGGTTGCATTAGGTTTGTATGGTCATTTGTGACCTGTGGAAACTTTTAGAAGTGAAATCCGAGGTCGTTCGGATAGTTTTCACTAGTGTCCCGAAAGTCAAGAAATCGACCTATTTCCGTGGGACCCACATCTTGAGTATTTGAGATCCAATTTAGGATCAGTCTTTTTGAGCATGTCGCATAAGTGTTGTATGACTTGTGTACAAAATTTGAGGTCATTCCGAGTCTTTTAGGGTCACATTCGGACCTAAATTGCAGCACTTGCAGAATTATACACCTTCAAGTACAACCTGTGATTGCACTGGTTTTTGCTTCCACATAGCGCGATAGCGTACCTAGGAGCGTGACCGCAAAGACAAGGTGGCGCGTGGAGTAGCGCGAACACGCCAGTTTCTGGGTATAAAATGGCCTTGTCGGCTTATATTGTTCCATATCCAATTCCAAGTGTTTTCAAGTGGTTCCTATCAAATTTAATGTACCAAATAAGAGGATATCATCAGATACGGATTCCAAGCTAGCTAATTTCATTAATTCATGAATTTTGAGTTAGAATCATATGAATTTATTTGGGAAGAAAGAGGGTTAGAGCCCTAACTTTTGAAATTGGGGAATTTATGTGAAATGAATTTGAAAATATAATCTAATAGCATATTTGAACACGCGAGAGCATGAGGAGTCCAGAAATATAAAATTTCTGGGTATTCGGCTAAGCCTGACTCAGGGGCATTTTCATAATTTCCTTCTATATCCGGCTAATAGCTTGAGATTCAGTTTGTAAGCGCTTATTTATGCAAAATATCTTCTTTGGCTTAGAGAAAAGTGGTTCCAGGATGCGTCGGGGAGGAAAGAAATTCTTTCAATAGTCCATTCGGCCCGAGATTAAAAGGTAATTGGTTTAAACCTTTCTTTGATGGCCTTTGGACGTTATGGGATCTACGCACGTATGTTTCAGTGTGTAGCTGCCGAAGAAGCGTTCTTATTGCGGCAGAGCTTCGTGAATAACTATTATTATGTTGTTAAGTATTGTTTTGTGTTTACTATGTACTTGGAAGTATGATACTTCGGTTGTCAGTGTAACATGTTCTGTGTACTTGGTATGAGTGTTAAGTGACACGACTCGGATTTCGACTAAGCCGTACGACCACCCGACCACCTCCCCTAAACCCGTCGGGCGAACCCTTATCAACTGAATGTGGTAATGAATATAAATTCAACTCATAAATAAGAAGAAGACTTAGAAAAAGGCACAGACATACTGATACCTCTAAGCCGTACAAAAGAAATTACAGCTGACTACCTCACATACTAGGTTTAAGGCTACCCAAACTAGACATCTAAGAGTAAGAAAGAAGACAGATACCTTCTGAAGGGAGCAAAATGCAACTGAAATAATAAACATGAAACCATGGACATCCAGAATAAAAGCTGGCTCACCCTGACAGCTGAAGTCCTCTTCGCTCCTTCACAACGTGGCGAACTCAATCCTAGACGAACCTGCCGAAACGAAATAGATAGACAAGGACAAACAACAAACAAGGGTGAGTCAAAAGGACTCAATAAGTGGGGCAGACTAGCCACCTCAAAGAATTGGATAGCTAGCCAACGAGAAGAAAAACAGATAAACCAAATTCCTCTTATTTAAATTATAAAAAGGCAGAGCCAGATAATAACAGGAAACACGTATGAGATCATAAACTCATAAACAACCAGGGACATAAGATAGACAGAACATATAGGTTTTTAAGTATCCTGAACATAATACTGTCACGACGTGCAACCCGATTCACATGTTCATACTGTCGTGGCGTGCAACCCGATCCATATATTCTTACTGTCGTGGCGTGCAACCTGACCCATATATTCATATTGTTGTGGCGTGCAACCCGGTCCATATATCCATACTAACGCGGCGTGCAACCCGATACATATATTCATACTGTCGTGGCGTGCAACCCCATCCATATAACTGAAGCATATAAACAAATTAAGGACATTAATAGCCAGAAACATATAGGCAAACTGAAAGATGTCCACAACATGGTATACATGTCGCATACACCTAACACAACACAATAGTCACACATTAGTCAGTATGCGGTGCAATGAGATGGGATGAATGCTGTATGATGCAATGCAGTCACATGTGCCTAATACCTTCACCAGCTCGGGTCTCTCATCGATTACCGGGAAGAATATGCAATAATGACCCTTCACCGGCTCGGGACTCTCATCGATTACCGGGAAGTATATGCAATAATGACCCTTCACCGGTGTGAGACTCCCATCGCCAACCGGGAAGTATATGCAATAATGACCCTTCACCGACTCGGGACTCTCATCGATTACTGGGAAGCATATGCAATAATGACCCTTCACCGGCTCGGGACTCTCATCGATTACCAGGAAATATATGCAATAATGACCATTCACCGGTGCGGGACTCTCATCACCAACCGGGAAGTATATGCAATGCTCAAAACCAGAGTGCAATGCTCATATGCTCATATGCTCAATGCAATACCAACGACAGGGCATAATAGATAATATACAATGTAAATTCAAAGTGAAGGCGTAATGAGTACGTCTATCGGCAGCTATACACGTAAGGAACACGTGGTAGAATATCCACAAGGCTAAGGGCCTCCAAAGAAATGGATATAAACACTTACCTTGTTCCAAGGCTAGCACTGCTATTCAACAATCGCATTATCTTTGGGATTCACTGGCAAATGATCCTGCTTATTCAATAAGCAGAAAATATATCAAATTAGGCTAAAGGCTTCATTCCTCACATCTTAGGGCACTCCGGTTAGGAACCTGATACCCTATTCGCATACGCAATACGCAGGCCAGGCCTATGTAAAGGGTTTAAGGTCACATAACCAAACCCTAAATAGATTATATTTATATGTGCCCATAACTCACTGAGTACGAATATATACTCAATTCCATTATCAGGGTCCAATTAACCCTTTAAAGTATTAATTGAACTTATTAAAACGATGTCTGATATTCCAATTTTTACCGTCAAAATATATTCAAACACACGTAATAAACTAAAATAATGCATTAAGATAATTACCTGAATATTTCGGGGTAAAAATTCTACTTTTCTCCGGCTCTTTTCTCATTTTCTGGCATTTTTTTTACCTCACTGCGTTTCTAGGTTATTATCGTTTCTGCTTCCATTTCAATTTTGTTGTTTCTGTTCACTTTGCTTATATATATAGGCTAAGGGATTAATTAGCCACGCCACCGCCTTACTCTTTAATATCTTTCCCTTTTTCATTCTTTTCTTTTATTTAATTTTATTTTCTTTTTGTTTTTGTGGCGACAATTGAAATGGAACCGTACGAAATTCAAAATAATCCCAAATTTCGCATACAAGTTATACAAAATATATGTAACAAACTCGCTAAGGTGGATCTCAAATCGAACTCCCGAAACTCAATATGCAAATTAAATAGAAAAAGATCAAATTATTTAACTTTCGCCATTTTAGCGGAGACTAGCCGAACAACCTCGAAATTCACTTTCGAAAGTTCACAAAAGTCAAAAATAATAATACGAACCTAACGGCGCTTTCGAATTTTGAATCGGAGTTCATTCGCCAAAATCGAGCTCGAAAATCTCTTTTTAATATTTATCGACAATAAAAACTGAAATCTTCTTCCGATACCTACCAAACGAAGTTCGATTTAGCTCAAATTTTATAGACAGATCCTAATGGACCTTACGAAGATTTTAAAATTATCAACACGCCAATCAGAGTTCTAACTTCCAAAACGACTGACCGAGGTCGTTTCATTCTCCTCCACTTAGACTCTCGTTCGTCCTCGAACGAGCTTCCGTCTAAAGCAACATTCACATAGATAACAAGAGAACTTGCACAACCTTTATAAGCTACTCCACATGCATTATCTTCTGATTATAGGATCAAAATTATAACACGCATATCGAATTTCTGGATAAAAATATGGCTGGATAATATCATAATACCACCGCCCAGATGATTCTGACTAAATTGGCCTTTCCTCGATCATAAGGGGAGAGTTTTACATTGTCGGCACAAAGATGTACGGGACTCTAGATGGATTAACATAATTTTGACGATGAATCGCCTCTTCGTTATACGTTTCGATCTAGAACAAGTCGATGGAACTAAGAATTAGCTCAAGCTTGAACGACGCCTTAGGGATTTAATATTAGGATTCAGTATCAATTGGAGGAAGACTCCTCCACTTAGAGCATAAACTCATACAACTAATTTGAATAGAAATAGTCATCCTCGCCCAACCTGCCGGATTAAGGAAGACTTAGCTAAAAGGAGAACGTGGCTCAGACCTGAGCTACCAAATTACTCTCTCGAGTTGCCAAACAGCTGCAACTCTCGAGTTCACAACTCCATACCTTTGTCATAAGCACCACCGCATGATAGATCAGCTCAGGGGGTCAAATGATGCCTCTCATTACCCTTAGTAGCTTTGAAAAGCAACAATGTGCTTACCCAGCTACCTTGACACGCACTCTGGCTCAACACAGGGAACATCACCATAGGTTACTGACCGCCTAAGCTTACCAGTGCCGAACAAAGAAAACATGGCAACGGTCTGAGGATAGAAATAATTAAAGCTTTAGGAAGCTCTTCTTCTTATTTTTTTGGCTATCAGAGCTAGACTACTTTAGAATCAGGCTAACCGAAGAATTGCAATTGAAGAAATAGACATTAAATGAGCTTTATGGAACAACATCTATGTCCATTTAACCTTCTTATAAAAGAAAACTCCGACAATTTACCAGAAAACCCTTTTATACCAAGATAAACTTGTAGAATAATATGACTCTATTTGCGTCTCGAACCAAGAGGAGACACATAGATCGAGTATTACTTACTAACCACTTTACACCGGAAGAAATAATGACACTTTCTGATGGTGACTAATAAGAATCCCATCATCCTACCGACACTGAGTTCCAAAGAGAGGTAGACTGACTTGACATTATAACAGAATGTGGCACAACAAGATGCCAAGCAAACAATACCGATATTCACTCACAAATCTCTCACATTTAAACCAGATAAACTAGTAGGGTCTCACAAATGCCCTGAATAAATCATACTAGAAGCTCACCCCTTTACCACAACTTATTCTTAATATAAACGACATCCAAGAAAACTATGGAAACATGATAAGACAACCATTTCCAAATCGATTGGAAGAATCAAAGCTTACACACATATAAGTGAGGAAGAAATACTTGGGTTTACTACATCAGATACCTCAGCATCCTGCCAGACTGGCAGCTAATAGAACTGCATCTGCAGCTGAGCTGAGCCACTATCGTGATAATCATCTTCAGAAAAAAAAAACCACTCCCACCACGCTCTCCACCTCTACTAGATCGTGGCATTTCTTTTGCTGATTAAAATCTAAAAGAAATCCCCTTCGACTGTGCAGGTGCCTGATGACAAGAGAAAAGACGATAACCTATTTGTTGGAGTAAGGGAAAACTCCTCAAAGGATAACCAGACTCACGACAATGATAGCACCTTTTTGGTGAAAGTGGAAGCTGGATAGATTGTTGAAAGCTACCATGAGAAAGATGAGTCTAATCTTGATAAACTACTCACGCACTCTGAGAATCTCGCTCTACAAGCTGAGATAACTTGGCAAGTAACCTCCTAAAATAATCAAAACTCATACATCCAAAGGAGGTATCATGGTGCCCACCAGGGCAATGGTATCTCTTGCTCTCCCGCTCTAACTCTTCCCACTCTAACTTGTGGTACGCCTAATACCTCTAAGCAATATAAAAAACGACATCAAATGAAGTCCCAACCTCAATTTTTCGAGCCATCTGGGATCTCAAGGAAGGAGAAAAGTCAGCAATAAATCTTTGAACATTCTCGAAAGTTTCATGGACTAGTTCTATTGCACATCTAGCCCTCCTAGAAAATTCAATATCATATTTTGAAATTGACAGGCTCACCGACAGGCTACCCTGTCTAATCTACTCAAACTGGTGACGCTTTTCATTTCGCTCGCTGCGTGCAAGGAACTTTTTCACTAATTTAGAAGAAAAATCGAACCAAGATTAGTTAATAACTTTTTCATTAATCTGGAAAGCTGAATAATAAATAGCATACTGCTCGAGATAACCAACAGACTGAAGGATATGTTGACATCATTTTATTTTAAAACAATACACAGGGATTATCTGATACATGGCTTAAGTATATCGAAAGGTTCGGTTGAGTAAAATAATACAACCTCTTCGGGCACTCATACCAAGCTATTACCTGGGCTAGCTAACCAACCAGAATAACTAGAAGCAAAACACATGCTTCCTCCAGAACATAAATTATTACGGCAGCATAAAGAATTGAAATAGGAACTCCCTGAGACCGAACGTCTGCATCTGCAGCAACCTCATAGGAGGATCTTGCTGTATCTGCGCCGCCATTATTCTCATAAAAGTACCATAGAGAGCCAGAGGAACCAGAAGGCCCTGCTCCCTTGCCCATCGCGAGCTCGTATAGATGGGGCCTCCGCAATTGGATCGTTAGCATGATATACAACTCTCGGGGCTTGGGCAGTGTCAACCCCCAAGCTAGACTGCTTCGTCCTGAACTCCTACCCTTTGCTGATTTGTCGCATGAGGGTTCGCAATTACCACGAAGGAATTAACGAAAATACTTTTGCATCCTAGACCGACGCACGATCACAAAAGAAGGAGTTGAGAAGAGGCTCCTAGATAGCCCAATACACAGCCTAGTAGCTGCGTCCCTGTATTAAACAAGTTACAAGCAGGGATCCTAATCAAATATACACACATAAGGGCAGTCTCTAAAAAGGGAAAGAATAAAGAAAGAGTAGTGGCCAGATAAGACCATGTATGTGTTCTAAGTAGGGCCTGTTTAGGCCTGAATTATCCAGAATAGGGGAAGCCCTTATAGGGCATCTAGAAACCTGCAATTTGAGACCTGGTATAGCCCCTAAGGCCATCCTTATGGACTGCAAGAGAAAGGTTAGTCGGGGAGGGTACAGAGCCCTCCAAACAAGTCACACATATAGGCACTGATTACATACAAAGGGTACACACATAGGCAAATTAAGTGCAAAGGAATTAAGAGGATACAGTGGTAAGTTATACCTTGCCAGGGGATGTTATAAACAGAGGGTAACACTAGAGCAATGCAGCTTGTAAATATAGAATTAAAGCAAGAATCCTTCTAGTTGCAAGAAGTAATCAGAGGAAGAAAGAAGAGAATGATGTTTGTGTGTGCTGTATTTTTTATTACTCACTGTGTGTTAGAGAAAAGAAATCAGCCGACCTTATATAAGAATGAGGGGTGGGGTTAGAACTAAAGAGGGTAGTCAACTAAAAAGGCAAGACAATATTTTCCAAGAATCAAGGGAACAAACTTAGGTGTATTTTCTAAAATTAAGTCAATCAGTACCAAAGTTGGAGTAAAACCAATCCCAAACAGGTCTGGATTCCCTCCCTTTAACTTTATCATAGTCCAAATTTAAAATCAAACTAATTAAACCAATTCTGAGCCAGAATCAATTACTACTCTCCATTGAATCTCGGATTAATAAAATAAACTATCACCCTCAATCAGAATCTCTTCCTAACCATATCAGCTCCCACTAATCATGCAAGACAAGCTATCAATTCAATGAAAATCAAGCACTCAGACATAGGAATAGGCTAGGTTCACAAATCAATTCTCAAACAAATTTAGGCTCGGAAATAACTTAGCATATCCTGAGAATAAGCCATATCAATCAACAAAACAATCATAAATTCAAAACAAACCTAACTGTTACTTGACCAGTTCAGTTTTAAACTCATTTAAGCTAGGTGACTTATGGAGATTGAGTGCAGTGACTAAACAAAGATCAAACACAGTGACAAAATAATTACAATCATGATCAGTGTCAGACAGAATTAGTCAAAGGCAAACATACAGTTTTAACAACCTATTAAATAGTTTATCGCATCTTGACATTAATCACGAATTAACAAATACAAACCCTTTTAATTTTGAGCCTAAATAATACAGAGTCAGGCAAATCGCATGAATTGATATGGCATAGGACAATTAGAGAAAATTAGGATTAGGGTTACCCGTTGGTGTAGGGTCGAACCGACCCGTCATGAATTGACTTCACGTGAAGGGTTTGTTACCCTTTTTCAGGTGATAACACTGTTTAGAAAACCCTGGACCACGTCCGAGGTGTTTCCCAGCGGTGGTGACTCCATCGACGAGGGTAAGGAAATGACCTCGTCCAAATATTGTCGAAAGGGTATGGGTTTTGTAGTGGAGGAGATGAGGGCTAAGAATGTGCCATTTTCCCCAAATTTTGCCTTCCAAATTGACCTGAAAATACAGTGACAGTGGTGGCGTGACATTTCGCCGAGAAGAGAGAGAGAGAGAGAGAGTGATTATCGGGTCTGGCGAGGGGAAATAGGAATAGGCAATGAAGTTTAGGGGTCCTTTGGGGAATAAAAGGGAATTTTTGATCTCAGTCGTCGGATGGTACACGTGGATGGCTGAGATCGATCCACGTAGGTGCTGAAGTATTAAAAATATGGTGATGTGTGTGCAGACGTGTATATGTATACATATGTATATAAATAGTATATAAATAATGTATAATAAGTGTATAAAAGCATATAAATTAAGTATAAATGCTTATAAACTATATAAAAAATTATAGAATTAAGAAAAACAAATAATTTCAAGGCTAAAAGATTAAAGAAATATATATATTAAGGTTTTAAAAATAATTTAGATATCCTTCCTTGAAACAGCAATAATTGTGCTAAAATATTAACAAGAAATGCAAGTTTTTTAAAATATGTGACCGTTTGTGCGAATGCTTCTAAAGTGGCCTAATTGGTGTACGTGCATGAGACAATGGCTCAGAATAGGAGTGAGTGTAGGATATTTATGTGGTTATCGATGCAATTTGTCTGAATAACGACTATTGAGACAGGAGGGACAAAATTAGGTGTCAACACGTAGATTAGCAGAAGTGCTATAAGCATGCATATAAGGCAAGCGCTGTACCAATCTACGTACGAAAGTACTTCCGTTTGCTGGATAACCTAGTATGATGGAACTACAAATACTGACGAGCATATTGCTGCTTATTATACAACCGTCAAAAGCAACGAAATTACTGAGGAAGAAACGCAATCTGCCCTGATGAAGAGATTCGACTTGACCTTGACTAAAGGTGCCTCACACAGTACACTCAGCTACAAATAGTTTCAATCGAGTCATTCACCCAGATGCAGGATTTGTTCAACAAGGCACACTCCAGAGCCTGCAAGCGCGAGAAGCGCATGGAAGATATCATTGAGATCTAGCAACGTGATGATGAGCTGTTGAAGGACTACTTGGAGAGATTTCAGAGGAAACACATGGTACTTCCTTCAGTTCCTGACAACATGGTAGCTTTCGGCAACAGTCTGACCTCCAAGGGTTCATTAGCTATCCGAGAGTTACAGTGGAGCCTTACCCAACACCCGGTGAAACCATGGAGTGCCCGGCATCAAAGATATACTGACAGGCTCCGTCTTGAATTTGAACAGTCTCATGACCTCAACGGAGACACACTGAGGAAGCGAGCATGCAATCTATCTCTGGAGGGGGAAGGCGATGGAAGGAGAACAAAAGGAAGAACTCAGAATCAAGCAGGATTGGGAAAGCAAAGTATTTCCCGAGGACCTAAATCCAACGAGAAGAGCACAGAGCAACACAACATCAAAGATTTTGGGCTGCTAGTGAATGCAGTAGAGCTGGTTGTCCATAACTTTAGGAAACTATGTTCTAAGGTGCGGCGTCCACCTACTATCAAGGGCGTGACTGGAGAAATGCGGTGGCTTACTGTGATTTTCATCGAAGCAACAACCACACCACAGTCAACTGCAAGCCCCTGATGCTGGAAATTGAGCACTTGTTGAAGGAAGGACACCTTAAGGATCTTATAGAAGAAGGAATGAGACGATTAAGAGCGCCCGACCCTAAGGACAGGCAAAGCGTTAATGCGATCTTCGCGATGTCTGGGTTGATCGAAACTTGGGGTCCTGAAGCACCGGAACTACCTGCTAGTCTGATTGCATTCAACCCAGTAGAAAAGGAAGGGGAACACTAGGATGCACTCACCATCCCAATCAGGGTGCTTGACCTCCAGATTGAGCAAGATTTTATTGAACCAGAGATTGATGTCAACATCATTCGATGGGAGGTATTGCAGCAGCATTGGTGGATGATTCCTAGCCCCTGCAGGATAACCAACTTCAATAACATTTGTGAGAAACCTTTTAGAGAACTAGCTCTGTCGGTCCATATTCCAAGCGTGACCAGCATAACACTTTTTTAGGTACTGACTTGTAATCTCTCATATGATGTTATCCTGGGACGGCCGTGGATACACAATGTGAATGGAGCACCCTCAACACTTCACCAAGACTTTAGATACCCGACTCACGTGGGATCAACGACTTACGGAGTAAGCGGTCCTCGACTAGAGTATGTGCAGTACTCGGAATGAATCCTAATGCAAGGCCGAAAGCCTAGGTGAAAATGATCAATGGGGAGGCACTATGGGATGCATCCATAAAACGAAAGGTCAGAGTAGTAGTAGGGGAGCTAAGAGAACGGGTGTTAGAGATGACTCATCTAATTCCCAAGGCCGCAGAACTATGGTACTAGCTCTCTGAGGTGTTGATAAAACATGAAAAACCCGATTGGCCAATACATGGAATAGCGTGGAATGCGGTCTTTACACGAGAAGAAGATAGGAAGCAACTTCCCATAATATATGCTAGTAAGGGATTCTTGTGGGTAGATAGACGGCTTCCATTGCTAGTCCAATTTGTGGCAGTCGTGGTCATGGCAACACAGGAGTTGTGCTCGTATTTTCTCAATCACACTGTCGGTATGGTTTCTTCTGTTCTGTTGCTGACCATCCTGTCTAAGCTTGGATAGGCCGAGGAGCTGGGAGAATACGATATCATTTATCAACCACAAACGAACATTAAATCACAAGCTCTAGAGGGTTTCACCGCAGATTTTGTTAAAGAACTAGCATCAGAGGCAGAGGAGTCGATAAAGTATGTAGAGACGATTAATCCTGAGCACTGGGCAGTCCATAGGGGTGTGGATCTCAAGGGAGAAGAGGCTGACCTTGACCTATGGATTAAAACACCCAACGGGAGAATCTTTTTCAGGGCTGCAAGATGCTCAAGCAACAAAATAGAATATGAACTCATCATTTAAGCTCTTGACTTAGCCTACATATTGGGGGCTAGGGAGACCAGTCTCTATAGCGGCTCCCGGCTAGTGGTCGATCGGGTAAATGATGTGTTTATTATAGAAGACATATATACGCCAAATATGCAAGCAAAAATAAAGGCACTTCTAAAAAAGTTTCACGAATGGAAGTTTGTTTATCAGGAGGAATGCACATAAGTCGAAACGTCAGCAGAGGATACATACATTTGCTTAGACGACCGGCTGATAGTGATTGAATTAACCCCTGTGAACCTGATGAACTTCAAAGTTCCAAGCACAGGATCTGTTCCAAAATGGTGCCACACATTAATTGAGTATTTGGATAAAAGGACACTCCCTAGAGACAAGGTAGAAAACAAGCAGCTTCCAACGTAGGCAGTCCATTATTGTCTGATTAAGAGAGAGATGTATCATCGGGTGGTCAATGACCCACAAGTTACACACCAAGGCCCATGTATACCTAAATTTGTACGTGTAGGTTAAAAAATTAATTATTAATGAGCTCACAAGAAATACGGTAAATTATGATGGAAAAATAAGTAAATATGATGAAAATAAAGACAAGTAAATAAGCAGGAAATAATGGAGAAAACAAAATAATTCTTATTTCTTCAGAGTAGCCCAGTTTTTTTGGCGAATCGCGATGTATGTACAATACAATGTAAGAAGAGATATTTATAATAGTGAGGTCCAGTCCTAAATAAGGTAAAATAAAAGTACTAATAGGGCCATTGGCTTACAACTCAAGGCGGTGGTATACTAAACCCTAACTAGGAGACTGTAAACCCTAGGCGACGGGCTGTGTGTCCTGCGCCCTGCGACCAAACCGCCTAAACGGTGATTGGCTCTAGGGGACGGGAGTATATCCTCAGTGCCCGGTGACTTGTAGGATAGGTCTAGTATCAAAAACTAAACTCGTATCTCTATAACAATAAGTGGCGTATTTTTGCCCACACAATCAGTCTCCCCCCCCCTGCTGAGTGCTGACACAAGCAGTCAGGAAGTGAAAGCGGCGCAGATGTGAAAAGTTATCTTACTGACTTCTTGAGACTCGCAGTCTCTTTGACCAAGAATGATACTGATCTCTTCGAGAACTTCACTTGCTTCCTTCTGATTGGTGGATGTCGATTGCATGCTCCTTTCGAAAGAACGCTAATGACTGTTCCAAATCGTTTCATATCTCTAACAATTATGATGCCTTGAATGTTGCGTACCTCATCCTTATCCTTTTTTGCCTATAGTGCCTTCATGACAGTAAGAAAACCATAACTCTTCTTCAAAAAATAAGTCACTTCTTCAGCAGTTTCTTATGATAGTGATAAGTTTTTCTCCTTCAAAATGTTTGCTTTTGATTCTGGTTTGATATTCCCAGAAAACCTTTGTTGTTCTAAATGGATGACATTTAAGAAAATTGTAGGAGAAAACCCATATGCATTTATCTTCTTCTCTTTCTTCACTCGTGATGGAAGGAAAGAAGTCCTCCCAGCCATGATGTACGATCGGAACTTTAATGGTGGTGTTCTTCGAAAGATCTTCATTATGGTAGACGCATCAATTCTGGTGCGTTTCATCATCATGTATGGTGATTTTCTGTTATATTCTTCTTGTTATGTGGCACAGTGCAGCAGAGGAATGCCAACCTCTTTCGGGCTTCTTCTAGTTCGTTCATATCCTAGTTACTAGGGAACATATCCCATAAGCAACTCATTTTGAATGAAGAGTACGTACTGAGATATCATCTCCTTCTATGAGCGGTTGATGCTCTAAACTATTCTCCATACTAACAACATTCAGAGCAGCTCTATAGCTCTGGCCTAATCCTTGATTTTGGAGTTTGCATAAGCTTCCAATCTTTCGGGGAAGAGGTGTTCCCGAGACTCATGGGAGTTCCTCATTGGAGCCTCTCCAAGTGAAACCAAGTACAGTCTTCGGTGCCCGTTCTGCTGCCTCCGCCTTTCTACTAAGGGATTTCTCAGTTGGGCCGAATTTCCTTCCGTCCGTGACGCAGTATCATAAAGATGTTGCTGCTTGGGATGCTAGGTTGGAAATTTCGCCTTCGAATCCAGGGAGAGACTTTGATGCAAGAGCTACAATCCAGATGAACAATCTCCGGGGGTCCAAATTTAGAGGAACTTGCAGTTTTGGTCTTCCCTTTCCCTTTTTTTTCTACAATTGTTTATAGAACTAAATGTATAATTTGGGCTTGTTTTGTGGCGTATTGACTTAAATTACTTGTGCCTTTGTTTGTGATGCTTTTTAATTTTTGTCATAAATAATAAGTAATGCTAAGTTATGCCTCTGTGAGCATTTACACCTAAGAATTAGATGGCTTCCGGTCATCTTGACTGTTCTAGTTATTTAAGAACGTGTGTTAGTGTGCCTACCTTGAGCAATTACGTCCGTTGTGCACCGATAGATAGCGGCTAGGTTGCATCCGTAGTAGATTGCGCCCACAATAGGACGAATTTAGCCCGTGTGGAAACAGTCCTTTTTCATTTTGAGACAAAACGTCTTGGCGTAGTACTCGAGTATTTAAGAATTTATGGTACTACACGGACAGGCATCCCCACCGGTGTGTAGCTGCAATTGTTGATTTAATGAGATCAACGCTCGATTAATGCCTGGTGGCTGTGGTCTAGCTCTAAGCGAGTAGTGTACTCTACTTTCTTGTAGCAGAAAGTGAGTGTATTACTTCAACTTAGGTCTGGACGAGGCTATGAATAGTTGGATCTACATAAATGAATAAAACTAGCTAAGTAAGATAGTAGTTTCATTGATATGGCGCAGAGCCATGTGAAAGTAAGGAACGAGGTTGAATGCCCATTGTAAACAAAGAATGGGGCTGAGAACCCGTTGTAAATAATTTTGGGAAGACCGGGAAAAAGAAAAATACATGTCTCGAGTTATTCAGACTTAGCCAACATTTCAAGAGTAGTACTTCTTTAGCCATGTGACATTCCAGTTATTTGGAATGGATGTCCCCTCCATGTCTTCGAGAACGTATGCACCTTTTCCAGCGATACCCCGTATTTTATACGTTCCTTCCCAATTCGAAGCAAGCTTCCTTGCACCAGCCTACTTGGTGTTTAGAGTAACTTTGCGGAGGACCAGGTCCCCGATGTTGAAGGATCGTGGATTTGCCCTTGCATTATAATATTGCTCTACTCGCTGTTCCTTGGCTACAAGGTAAATGGCTGCTATCTCTCGTCGTTTGTCCAAGAGATCGAGGGAGGCTTTTAGGGCTTTATCGTTGGACTCCTCTTTAGCGAATGTCCGCCATAAACTGGACTCTCCAATTTCCAAAAGAATCATAACTTTTGTTCTATATGTCAGCGAAAATGGTGTTTCTCCGGTGTTGGCTTTAGATGTAGTTTGGTAGGCCCATAGGACTCTAGGTATTCTTTTGGCTACCTTCCGTTGGCTTCCTTGAGTCGTTTCTTCAAATTCTCCACTATCGTCTTGTTTGAGGATTCGGCTTGGCCATTGGCTGAAGGATGGTAAGGAGTGGATGCTATTCTTTGATTTCCCATTCCTTCAGAAAAGCAGTGATCTTATCACCTATGAATTAGGGACCGTTATCGCAGGTGATTTCTACTGGAATTCCTAATTGGCACATAATATTTTTCAAAATAAACTCTATGACTTCTTTCTCTCGGATCCGAGCGTATACGGCCGCCTCGACCCATTTGGTGATATAGTACGTCATGATACGAATGAACTCGACACTGCCGGGTCCATCCCCCATTTCATGAAAGGCCATAGGGCTGATGAACTATATCGAAGAACCTTTGGCAGCTATCACATGCCCGGGAGAACTTGCTCGCGTTGTCTTCCATGCGGGGCCAGAAATAGCCCGCCTTTATTAACTTTCGAGTTAGAAATCGCCTGCCAGAATGATTTCTACATTTTCCTTCGTGGATTTCTTTGAGTGCGTAATACACCTGAGAAGGACCCAAACATTTAGCTAGAGGTTCACTAAATGTTCGTTGATACAATTCTCCATTGATCAAGACGTAGTGAGCCGCTTGAGCTCTTAACCTTCTGCTCTCCTTCCTGTCTGCTGGGAGCATTCCCTTGTCGAGATATTCAATCATCGGGTGCCGCTAGTCCCATGACGATCTTACTGTCTTGACTTCACAGCGCTTGACATCTGCATAAGTTAACTCGATAATAGAAACCAGGCTGTCTGCGTCAAATTCCGCAGTGGACGCTAGGCTAGCTAGGGCATCAGCCTCCGTGTTTCCTTCTCTTGGTATCTGATTAATCCTCTATTTTTGAAAAATCTTTAAATATTTCTCTACTTTGGCCAGGTAATCTTGCATGTGGGCGTCTTTGGCGGTGTATGCTCCGGTCACTTGGTTACGAGCTGAGAATCGCAGTTGATGCTGACCTCCCTGGCCCCCAATGTGTAAGCTAATTTTAGGGCTTGAATATAGCTTTATACTGTGCTTCATTGTTCGTAATCTAGGAACAGTTGACATCTTTCCTAAATACCTTCTTTGTCGGGGACTCGATCTCTAAACCAAGCCCGACCCCTTTTACATTCGAGGCACCGTCGGTGTGGATCACCCATTCTCCCGGGGTAATGCCCTCTATCATCTTGCACTCTTTCCCCGCCTTTGGCATTAAGTAAGTGTTGAAGTCGGTGACAAAGTCCGCGAGAACTTGTGACTTGATGGTCGTTCTTGGCTGATAAATGATATCATACTCGCTGAGCTCGACGGCCCACTTTGCCAACCTACCTGACAACTCGGGTTTGTGCAGTACTGTCTGTAGTGGAAAAGAGGAAACCACGACAATGGTGTGACTCTGAAAGTATGACCGCAGCTTCCTTGCTGCCATGACTAGGGCAAGTGTGAGCTTCTCTAGATGTTGATACCTTGTTTCTGCGTCTAGGAGAGACTTTCTGACATAATACACTGGTGACTGCACCCCCTTTCCTTCTCGTACCAGGACAGAGCTAACGACGACTTTGGACACTGCTAGATACAATAATAATGGTTCTCCCTCGCGTGGCTTGTTAAGCAACGTGGGATTTGCCAGATACTGCTTCAGCTCCTTTAGCGCCTTGCTGCATTGCTCCATCCATTCAAAGCTTTTATTCTTTTTCAGGACATTGAAAAATTGATGACACTTCTCTGAAGACTGCGAGATGAACCGGCTGAGAGCTGCAATTCGACCATTAAGCCTTTTAACTTCTATTTCATTCTTCAGAACCTTCGGTATTGCCTCGATTGCTTCGATCTTCACCAGGTTTGCTTCTATGCCCCTGTTAGAAACAATAAACCCAAGGAACATTTTATACCAAACTTGTCCAAGATGTCAAATGCTATCTCTAGAGGGCCAATATGATCTTTGGAAAATTCTGACTTGACCAGCATGTCGTCGATGAACTTTTATGGTCTTGCTAATCTGCTCCTTGAACATCAGGTTCACTAATCTTTGGTAAGTCGCTCCTGTATTCTTCAATCCGAAAGACATCACTTTATAACAATAAGTCTCCCTATTCGTGATGAAAGAAGTCTTTTCTTGATCATCCAGATGAGGATCTGATTATACCCCGAGTATGTGTCTAAAAAGCTTAAGGCCTCATGCCTGCCATTGAATCGATGAGTTAATCGATGTTAGGCAGTGGGAAGAAATCCTTTAGGCATGCTTTATTCAGATCTGTGAGGTCGATGCACATCCTCCACTTATCATTCTTCTTGGGAACCACTACGACATTTGATAGCTATTCGGGGTATTGAACCTCACAAATGGAACTATTATTGAGTAGTCTTTTGACTTCTTCATGAACCACCTGCCTCTTCTCAAGGCTTATCGGTCGTTTCTTCTGCTTGATTGGCTTGAAGTTTGGATCGGCGTTTAGATTCATGATAACACTAGTTGATATTCTTTGCATGTCAGTGTGAGTCCAGGCAAAGGTGCCTAACCGAGCGTGCACGAAGTTAGCATACTCTTGGTTTGCTTCAGTAGAGAGCTTGGCCCTATGTAGAATTTCTTGTCCAGAACTTTCTCATCGAAGATTACTGGATCGAGGTCGTCAATTGTAGCTTTAGTCTGTTGATCTTCTTTCTCCGGGTCGGAGGGTGTGATAGTTGCTTCGTGGGATCTAGTCACCTCATGGACCCCGTGTCCTAAGGTACGTTGGTGACCGGATTAGGCCCAGGCAACTTGTCAAGTTTCTTCTTATGATTTTTGGTCTCTTTCCTGGTGGCATCGATTACTGCAGTCATGTAACAGCTCCGAGACAGCTTTTGTTCCCCCTGAATTTCTTTCACCCCCCAAGGAGTCGAGGTACTTGAGGAACTTGTAAAGTGTAGATGGCACATCGTGTACTTCGTGAATCCAGGGTCTCCCAAGGATAATATTGTATGAGAGATTGAATGTCATTACTTGGAAAGACATCAACTGCACTGTTCCTGGTAGGTGTATCTGGAGGAGGATTTCTCCCACCGACTTCTCGTTGGAAATGTTAAAGCTGGTTATAGTGTACGGGCTAGGGATTACCCAACTCTGCATCTCTGTCTGACAAATGACCTTCTAGTGAATGATATTGACTGCACTGCCGGGATCCACCAACACACGCTTGACTCGAGCATCATGTACCTACTAAGTAATTATTAAGGCATCATCATGAGGGTCATGGGATCGCTGCAAATCTCCATCATGAAACTTGATGGTGTTGAGTCGTGGCATTTTGGCTATTTGCTGGTGAGCCTCACCGACCAAGATAACTTTAGTCTCGTTGTTTCAGACTTCAGGCCCCCCGAAGATCGTGCTGATGGATCTTTTATCTACCGACTGTGTTTCTTGATGAGGTTCAATATGCTGGTACAGCCCTGACCTTGACGATGGATAAGTGGATTTGGATCTTAGATAGTAGTTCATAATTTCAGTCGTACAGACCGAGTCATGGATTATCTGTTGGATCTCGTTATCGATGCGTCATTTGGCGGTAATGTGGTTTGACATGCCTGTGCTTTTTCCTTTGTAGAATCCTTACAATTTCTTGGGCCCCACGGTGGGCACCAAACTATTTATGCCTAAATTTTTACGCCTAGGTTAAACAATTAAGTATGCATGAGGTCACAAAAAATACGGTAAATTACGATGGAAAAGTAAGTAAATTCAATGAAAATAAAGACAAGTAAATAAGCCATAAATAATGGAGAAAGAAAAGTAAATCTTATTCCATGAGAGTAGTGGAGTTTGGTGGCGAATCACATTGTGTATACAATATAATGTATGGAGGGGTATTTATAGTAGTGATACCCAGTCCAAAATAAGGTAAAATATAAGTACTAATAGGGCCATGGGCCTACAACTCAAGGATATGGTATACTAAACCTTAACTAGGAGAATGTAAACCCTAGGCGACGAGATGTGTACCCTGCGCCCAGCGACCAAACCACCTAAACGGTTGTTGGCTCTAGGGGCGGCGTATATCCTCAGTGCATAGTGACTTATAGGATAAGTCTAGTCTTGCCAGGTAGACTCGTATCCTCATAACAATAGGTGTCGTATTTTTTCCCACGCAAGAGTATGCGACTAGGTGGAGGGCCGAAACTGCTAAGGTTTAGCTACGCATGACTGTTGCTGAAATAGTCTCTACTTTCGTCAACATACAAGAAGATGTTTACTTCAACAAGATGTTGAATATACAGGATAAGAAGTTCGGAGAACTAATTAAGATTGGGGACATTGTTTAAGATGGTCTGAACACCGGGAAGAATGTTAGTTTGGCTGCACTAGTGGCTACCGATAAAGCTCTGCAAACCGGCGGCGCCAAGTGCTGGCTCTGCCAAAAAATAAAGATGAAGTCTCTTTTGTCACCATCCCCATAGATCACACCCAGACCACTACTATCAAACGCCACTTCCAACCTACCCATATGCTCCACCACCGCCTGCTTACCCCGTATACAATATCCAACCTGCTTACAAAGGTCCACCTCCAGAACGCCTACCATACTCACCAAACTCAGCATCAAACGACAAAAATACCAACATATACCCTCCATGACCTCGCCCAGATAATAAGCAAATACCCAGAAGGAACTACACCCCACTAGCTGAATATCAAACTCAGCTGTTTGAAAGACTCAAGGTGGCTGGGCACATCCAGCCTGTTCCCTTTAAAATGCCCGAAAATGTCTCATCATACTTTAACAACACCAAAATCTGTGCGTACTACTCTGGAGGACCGGGTTATTACACCAAAAAATGATTTGCCTTATGGGACAAGATACAAGACTTGATCGATCAAAAAATGATACACCTGAAATCTCCTAATGTCTACAACAACCCCTTTACCCGACGACAGAGACAATATGGTGAACATGATCGAGCTGGAGGCCAAATGTAACTTAGAAGGAACTATCCTCAAGGGAAAAGACGTGACACCAGCAGTTGCTTCTATTGCATAAGATGCCAAGGCGCCGACTCCTATTGAAGTAGAAATGGCTTCTAAATTCTATGTGGACGTAGTCTCCTCTTACGATGACAAGGCAGTACCCTAGGACTATGAGGTTGAAAAGAAGGAGAAAGAAAAATCGGTGATCAAAGCTGTTGTAGCCAATAGGATGGCTAGAAGCGGGAGGATCTATACTAATGTAAACCTCATTCATAGTAGAGAGCAAGCCCGAAAGTAGATTGGTGAGGTAGAGTCAGAAGAATTCTGGAAAAAGGTGCCAGCGAAGGGCTATTCCATGGTCGACTATCTGGGAAAAACCCCAGCCCAAATCTCTATTTTGTCTTTACTGGTGAACTCAGAGAGCCAAAAGAATGCATTAGTGAAGGTGCTAAATGAAGCACATGTGCCAGCAGATACCGCTATCGAAAATCTAGCAAGCATGATCGGACAAGTCCTTGAGGCCAATCGAATTGCTTTTCACAAAGATGAATTACTACCACAGGGTCTCAGGCAACAAAGCCTTGCACGTCACTATCAAGTGCAAGGATTGGTTCGTAGGAAAAGTCTTAATCAATGGCGTATCTAGTTTGAATATATGCCCATTCATTACTTTGAAGAGAATGGGAATTGAACAAAGTGAGATGCGAGAATATGACATGAAAGTGAAGGCATTCGATGGGTCACAAATGAGCACTATTGGGGAGATTGAACTGACCATCATGGTTGGTCTAGTTGAGTTCACTACCGAGTTCCATGTCATGGACATCTCGACATCATACAACCTACTGCTAGGGAGACCTTGGATTCACATGGATGGAGCAGTCTCGTCTACCTCGTACCATATAGTAAAATTTGGATGGGACAACAAAGAAGTCGTGGTGTTCGGTAATGAGAACAACTCCATCTACAATGAGCAAACCATACCAGCAATTGAGAGGAATGCTCTAGACGGGCAAACCTTCTACACAGTGGAACTCGTCGCTACAGTGCATGGTCGGCGAGGAGGGCATTATAAGAACCACCATGGTTACCTAAGAGGGGGTTATGAAGGAAGCACCAGTATGACACGAGAGGAGTATCCTGCATACACTACTCCTAAACTCGTCAACGTTCTAGCAGAGAAAAAGAAGAACTTTTACAGTGCTTACTGGGATAGTCGAGGCAAAGGATATGAAGGAACAAACCTAGTCTGGGAGCCCGTATTGTCTGGCTAGGGAGTGTCCTCGCGAGAGTTTCATGAGATAATACCACCCAAGACCAAAAAATGACTTGTATACCCTCCCCATGCATGTTCTGATTTGAAGCACATATCTAGAGAAACAAAGGGAAAGCAAGTCTGGATGCCCAAGATACCCGAACTCAAGCCTATGGAAGTAATCCTTGAAGAACCATACGTGTTCCCACAGCCAGAAAAATGGCCTAGAGACTGGGTGATTGGCATTATGTTGGAACACGACTACGGACTAGGAAAAGGTTTGGGCAAGAATTTTGATGGTATAGTTGAACCTATCCGGGCCGTACAAAGGGACGATGAAGATAAGACTGGCATAGGCTATTTCATGAGCTATGAAGAAGGTTTGGAAGAGACGTCTTTGGATTTCAAGTACTACTACTGCATACCAGGACAATCCACCCAATCTCTGCTACAGATATTTGTCCCAGCTAGGTTCTTGGATGGTCGAAAGGGGGAGGCATTTGTGCTTATAGAAAACAAGCCTAAAGCTGCTGATGCTGAAGAAGAGTTGCTGGCATGAATGCAAAAGTTCTTCCTGATCGAAGATGATTGCTGTGTGATCCTGGAGAAACATATTGAATCACCTGGTCCTGCAAAGGCTAAACCTGGAGCAACACTGAACAACTGGACCAGCAACTTGGTCCGAGCATATCGCGAATCTTGGTAGAGCTGGGGGCATTTGTTTTCTGTTTTTTAAAATAAAACACGACTTCGAGTCGTTAGGATAGAGTTTCCTATTTTTCATCTTTAGTTGTAGTAATCAAATGTCTCCCCACAAACTTTGTTTTGCAAGGATTCATCAGTAAAAGCACTACTCTTTTCCCTTTTATTTTTTTAAACTTTTAATTATGCATTATTTTATCTTTTTAGCACTTAAACTAATAATTCCATTGAATCTACAATTGCAACGTGTAATGAAGCGACCGAGTTCGAAGATATTGACTCGAATTATGAAAAATTTATAAGGCAACACAAGAAGAGATCGATTTTTTTTTAAAAATAAGCCTAACCCAAATTTGGATGAAACCGAAGTGACTAATCTAGGCGATACTGAAATAGTGAAAGAAACGAGGATCAATGCACACACACTTTACTCTAGAAGTTAAGAAGCAATACATTGAATTTCTTAGGGAGTATGAAGATGTGTTAGTATGGTATGACAGTATGATAGGCATAAGCACAAATGTCGTTGTACATAAGTTAACCATCAATCCGGGTTTCACACCAGTTATGCAAAAGGCCCGGACTCAAGTCATCAACCCTAGTGAAAATTTGGGAGGAGATGACTAAGCAACTCAATGCAGGAATCTTGAAAACGGTCAAGTATCCCACATGGTTGGTTAACATTGTGCCAGTACCCAAGAAGGACAGAAAAATTAGAGTCTGTATGGACTACAAAGATCTGAACAAGGCTAGCCTGAAGGATGACATCCCATTGCCAAAAATACACATCTTGATTGATAACTGTGCAAAGCATGAACTACAATCCTTTTTAGATTGTGTCGCCGGCTACCATCAAGTGCTCACGGATGAAGAGGGTGCCGAAAAGACAGCTTTCACAACCTCCTAAGGAACGTACTTCTATAAAGTGATGTCATTCGGCCTAAAGAATGCTAGTGCCACATACATAAGGGCCATGCCCACCATGTTCCATGACCTGATACACAAAGAGATCGAGATATACGTGGATGATGTAATAATCAAATCGAGAAAGAGTTCGGAGCATTTGGACAACCTACACAAGTTCTTCGATCGCTCATGCGGATACAATTTGAAGTTGAATCCAGCAAAGTGTGCTTTCGGTGTCCTAGCTGGGAAATTATTGGGTTTCATAATCAGCAGAAGAGGTGTCAAATTGGATCCAGCCAAGATCAAGGCCATCAAAGAATTACCCCTTCCAAAAAGTAAGAAAGAGGTCATGAATTTCCTGGGACGACTCAACTACATTAGCCATTTCATAGCACAATCCACTATCATATGTGAGCCTATTATCAAGTTCCCAAGGAAAGATGTTGTCATTGAATGGACAGAAAATTGCCAAAAAGAATTTGATCGGATAAAGGAGTATCTATCTAACCTGCCCGTGTTGGTTCCACCAGAGCCTAGAAGGCCATTGATACTTTACTTATCTATAGTAGATTTGGCATTTAGATGTGTACTAGGGTAGCACGATGCGACCGGAGGAAAAGAGCAAGCAATATATTATCTGAGCAAAAAGTTCATTCCTTACAAAGCCAAGTACAGATTGCTAGAATGAACCTGCTATGCATTAACTTAGGTCTCACAGAACTTGAGGCACTACTTGACATCATATGCAACCTTGTAGATCTCGAGGATGGACCCGCTCAAGTACATCTTCTAAAAGCCTATGCCTACTGGAAAATTGGCCAAATGGCAAATGCTACTCAGCGAGTTTGACATCACTTTTCTCACTCAAATAGAAGCCCAAGCCTTAGCCGAACACAAGGCCAAGAATCCAGTAGATGATGATTACGACCCTTTGCACACCTACTTCCTAGACGAAGAAGTCACGTTCATTATAGATGACATCACTAAAGAATATGATGGTTGGAGATTGTTCTTCGACAGAGCTGTAAATTTCAAGGGAGTCGGCATAGAAGCAGTGCTAGTTTTCGAGACAGGCCTATCCGGTCATGAAAATCTTAGATTCCCATGCACCAAAAACATGGCAGAATACAAAGCTTGCATCTTGGGACTCATGATTGCAATAGACATGAACATACAAGAACTTGTGGCAATATGAGACTTAGACATGCTGATTCACCAAGTGCAAGGCGAGTGGGTGGTAAAGAACTCCAAGATAATTCCATACTTGGAGTGCATAAGGGAATTGAACAGGAGATTCCCCAAGATAAAATTACACATGTACTCAGGTTACAAAATGAGTTTGTCGATGCTTTGGCCACTATATCTTCTATGATACAGCATCCAGACAAGAACTATATCGGCTCAATACCCATAGCGGTAAAGGAACAACCAGCATATTGCTTCTATGTAGAAGAGGAACTAGATGGAGAACCTTGGTTCCACGACATCAAAAGGCTTCTTAAAGGGAACACTTATCCGGAGAGCTCCACAAGCCTCCAGAAAAAGACATTGAGAAGATTGGAAAATGATTTCTTTCTAAGCAGAGAAGTCCTATACAAAAGAAATCAAGACTCTGGCTTGTTGAGATGTGTAGATGCCAAAGAAGCCGCAAAACTGCTGGACGAAGTGCACGCTGGAACATGCAGTCCACACATGAATGGTTTTGTACTTGCTAAGAAGATTCTGAGGGCAGGCTATTATTAGATGACAATGGAACATGATTGCATAAAATATGTAAGAGAGTTCCATCAATGAAAAGTGCACGGAGACATGCTCTAAGCACCTCCAACCGAGCTCAAAGTTATAAGCTTGCCATGGCCTTTTGCCGCCTGGGGAATGGATGTCATAGGACCAATTAAAACTGCAGGATCCAATGGACACCAATTTATATTGGTAGCCATAAACTACTTCACCAAAATGTGTGGAAGCGGCATCATACAAGTCTGTGACAAAGAAAGTGGTGTCTGATTTTGTGTGAGATAAAATGATCTGTTGAATCGGTATTCCCGACTCCATCACACCGATAATGGGTCAAACCTCAACAGTGATTTGATGAAGGCGACTTGTGAAACTTTCAAGATCAAGCACCAAAATTCCACCACATATAGGCCTCAAATAAATGGAGCGGTGGAAGCAGCAAACAAAAACATCAAGATGATACTCTGCAAAATGACTGACAATTCGAAGCAATGGCATGAGAACCTACCCTATGCATTGATAGGGTATCACACCACTGTGAGAACGCCAATAGGGGCAACTCCCTATCTGCTAGTTTATGGCATTGAGGCTGTTTACGCCTAAAATCGGACACCTAGGTTAAATAGTTACTTTACAATGAGGTCTCAAGTAATACAGTAAATACGATGGAAAAGTAAATAAGAAAAAGAGAAAAATAATGAGTAAGAAAAGTAAAGTAGTCTTATTCCTTGAGAATAGCCATATTATGTAGTGCATCACTCTGTTGTACAATACAATGTAAGGAAGAGTATTTATAGTAGTGGATACCCATTCCTAATTAATGTAAAATAGAAAGACTAATAAGGCTATGGGCCCATAACTCAAGGCGGTGCAACTTATCAGAGGTTAGTAAACCTGATGTTTAAGGAGTAGAATGGCAAGACTATGGAGGTTTAAAAAGATGATATGTTGGTCAAATCAGAATTTTCCAAGGATCACATCGGCCATTTGGAGATAGCGTTCGATATCCTGGACAAATTTAGAATGAAGCTCAACCCAGAGATGTGTGCTTTCGGTGTGTCCTCCAGGATGTTCCTTGGGTTCAATATCTCCAACAGGAATAGAAGTGAACCTCATGAAGATCGAAGCAATCGAGGCTATACCATAAATCCTGAAAAATAAAGTCGAAGTGAAGAGGATAATGGCCAAATTGCAGTGCTCATTCAGTTCATCTCACGGTCATCATAGAAGTGTCACCAGTTTTTTGATGTTTTCCAGAAGAATAAAACTTCGATGGATAGAGCAGTGTAGTAAGGCGCTTCAGGAACTGAAGCAATATCTGGAAAATTGCCCGTTGGTAACTAAGCCACGTGAGAGAGAACCGTTGTTGTTGTACCTTGCAGTGTTCGAAGTCGCCGTCAGCGTTGTCTTGTTAAGAGAGGAGAAAGGGGTGCAATAACCGGTGTACTACGTCAGCAAGTCTCTCTTAGACACAAAAACTAGGTATCAATACCTGGAGAAACTCGTACTTGCCTTAGTCATGGTTGCGAGGAAGCGACAGCCATATTTTCAAAGTTACACCATTATAGTGGTTTTCTCCTTCCCCTTGCAGACTATTTTGCACAAACCTGAGTTGTCCGGCAGGTTGGAAAAGTGGGTCGTCGAGCTCGATGGGCATGACATCATATACTCGTACGACCATCAAATCACAAGTTCTTGCGCACTACGTCACCGACTTCAGTATCGACTTGATGCAGGAAGCTGAGATAGAGCGCAAAATGATTGAGAGAATTACCCCTGGAGAATGAGTGATCCACACCGATGAGGCCTCGAACATAAAAGGGGCCAGACTTGGTTTAGTGATCAAATCCCCAACAAAGAGCATGTTCAGGAAAGCTGTCAGCTGCTCCCAGATGACGAACAACGAAGCTGAATATGAAGCAGTAATTCAAGCTCTTGAATTTGCTTACATATTAGGGGCCAGGGAGATTAGCATTAATTGGGACTCTCAGCTCGTAGTTAATCAGGTAACCAAGGCCTGAACTGCCAAAGACGCCCGTATGCAGAAATACTTGACCAAAGTAGAAAAATGCTTGAAGAATTTTAAAAAATGGAAGATCAATCAAATACCGAGAGAAAAAAATGCGGAGGCTGATGCCCTAGCCAGTCTAGCAGCCACTGCAGACATGAATGCAGACAGCCCGATTTCCACCGTTGAATTAACTTATGCGGATGTGAAACACCACGAGGTCAACGCAGTGGGATCATTGTGGGACTGATGACACCCGATCATTGAGTACCTGGACAAAGGAGTACTTCCAGTAGACAGAAAGGAGAGCAGCCCCCTATTGCTTAATCAACAGTGAGTTGGATCTGCGGATGTTTAGCGGTCCTTGGCTAACTGTTTAGGACCCTCTCAAGTAGATTATGCACTCAGGGAAATCAATGACGGGTAATGCGGAAACTATTCCGGCGGGTGATCTCTAGCTCGAAGGTTAATCAGGGCGGGCTATTTTTGGTCCCGAATGGAAGACGACGCGAGCAAGTTTGCCCGGGCGTATGATAGCTCCCAGAGATTCTCCCGTGTAACTTATAAGCCGGCAGAGTTATTACATTCAGTAATAGCCCCTTGGCCTTTCATGAAATAAGGGATGGACATCGTGTTGACACCTAATTTTGTACCTCCTGTCTCAATAGCCGTTATTCAGACAAATTGCATTGATAACCATACAATTACCCTACACTCACTTCCTATCCTGAGTCATTAACTCATGCACGTACACCACTTAGGCTATTTTAGAAATATTTGCAGGAACAATCACATTTTTACAAAACTTGCATATCTCGTCATAATTTTTCACAATTACTGGTTGTTTTTAACAGGGACACCTAAATCATTTTAAAACCTAAAATAATAGATTTTTCTTAGTTATTTAGCCTTGGTAATTATTTTTCTTGATTTTATAACTTTTTTCATAAACATTTTACACAGTTTATACGTATTTATACTTAGTTTATACGCTTTTATACACTATTTATACACACAAAACACATCATCACATTTTTACACCTCAACGCCTATGTGGATCGATCTCAGCCGTCCACGTGTACAATCCGACGGCTGAGATCCAAGTTTCCATTTTTAATTACACGTGCACTGATGCAATGTAAAATACGCGGAAGCAAACTAAACGATAAACAAGCGGAAGCAAGTAAATTTGATAACGAGATATCTAGGATATCGAGAAGTTCAAGACTAGGAAGACAAGAATTAGAAGAAAGAACGGATAAACAATTCAAACGAGAATTTAATTATCCAAAGGGAAAAAGTGAAACTCGAACCTTACAAGGAATTCACACTAGCGATGAATCTCCATAGGTTCCAAGTCAATGAGATACATGAAGCCTCGGCTTCAACAAGAAAGGCTCGGCCTTCTCTCAATTCTCTCTTCTCTAATGTTCATACAAGGTAAGTTATGAAATGAAAGGCTAAGTCTTCTATTTATAGTTTTTCACAAGACAAGGTGAAATGACTAAAATACCCTCAAGCCAAGTTAAGGCCATACATAACACTGAGGGGCAAAATAGAAAGTTCAAGCCAATAAGTGGCCTCTTCAGCGTGTTGGGCGCTCCGCCTCAGGCTTGGGCGCTCCGCCCAATTGTTCTGCTGGTCAAGGAGTGCAAAGCTAGGCGCTCTGCCTGGAAAGCTGGGCGCCCCGCCTGGACAAGGTAATGCCTGGGCGCTCCGCCTGGATAGCTGGGCGCTCCGCCTGGAACATAGGGAGTCTGAGCGCTCCTCCTAGGAGCTGGGCACTCCTCCTCAGCCTGGGAAGGGTCTTGGGCGTTTCTCCTCGCTTCTTTGGTCCCTCGACTCATCTCCGAAGCTCTTGACCTTGCGTCCTTGCACCCTTCTTGCTTGGCTCTTGATGGTTAGGTCCTAATCCCATTTTGGATTGCATCATGCACCCCCCCAAACCCTATTCCCCTTATTTCATTTCCTCTTCCTCAGCAGTCGAATTCTCTCTCTCTCTCTACAACTCCGCCGTCGACGGCGGTTTCCGGTCGATTTAGCCGGCAAAAGTGGAAACAAATTACGTATTCATGATCCTAATCTCCTCCACTACAAAGCATATACCCATTTTACAATATTCAAGGAAGGTCTAATTTCAACTCTCGTCAACGGGGTTCCCGCTGCCGGAAAAGTCTCTGGCTTGATTTGAAGACGTCCTAAAATGACATTATCGCCAGAAAATGGTGAGGAAACCTTCATGTGAACTCGATTTGGGACAGGTCAATTCGACCCGACTCCGACAACAAAATGGGTAACCCTTTCTCTATTAGTTTAAACCTATGTGACATCTATGTTTGAACTTGCCTAGTCTTTACATGATTATTTGTTATTTATTGAGTAGTTAAAGTGAAAATTCATATGATTATGCTTATTGTTATTTATTGAGTAGTTAAAGTGAAAATTCATATGATTATGCTTAGCTCACTAATTTGTTTAACACTGCTTACATTCGCATGCTTAGGTATAATGTATCCATTTGCTTGTGCTCTAGAGCATCTCTATTGGTCCTAAAAAGTGGAATCCATGTCAATTGTAATCCGATCATAGCCATGGTTGTTTTGCCCTCTGTTTTATCAAAGTACATAATTTCCTTGGCCATATAGAATGGGAATTAAAATGGTAATATGACTTGGGCATGATCAGACTTAATTGTGAATTTGTAATTGATGTTTAAAAGGAAAATTGGTTCTGGTGGTTTAATTAAGAGTCTAATTGGAATCTATTAGGTTGGGACAGGATATGGGGAACCTAAATTAACTTAGAAGATGCATGTTAATTGATTCTTGAATTTAGACCTTATTACTGATAGAAGGAGGGAATCCAATTTGGTTCTGGACTGATTTTGCTTTGATTTTGGGGTGGGCTGGTTTATTTTCGGAAGATACACCTAGCAGTGCCTTTTTTATCTCTTAAAGACAATATTCCCTTACCTTGTATAGCATACCCATTTGAACTAGAGGTCCTTCACCTCACACATATATAAATTGGTCTTCCCCTTTCACTTGGACACACACTACACTGCTATACACAACTTTACATATTGACACACTTCAAAAACATAATCTTTACTTACAAAAAGAAAATTGAAAGCAAGGCAGTATGCCTTCATCTCTGGAACACTATCTTATCTTCTCTGGGTATTTATCTGGGAAGGAAACTCTGTCTTACCCGTACTGCTGCTATCACTTTGCTTCTACTCTGTTAAGAAGGTAAAAACTTGTCCTCTTCCTTCACTGGTTATTGTGCTTGCCTGTCAATAAGTAGAACTTCTTGGCATGATCTCTATCTCTATCTATATCTTTTTGGGGCCCTATACTTGCCCTTTTTTGCTAACCTCCCTATGCAGCATATGTGTGGATAGCCTATTGCTATACCAAGCTTAGTTTACAGGTTCTTTAAGGTGATTAAAGGAGCCCAATGAAGGCTTCTCTTGTTCTAAAAGTTCAAGCCTAAACAGGCCATGTTTAAGTGCACACAGTGCACTACCCTCACCTCTTTTTCTAATCTTTGTAGTCTTCCCCTATGTGTTTGTATTTGCTAGGGTCTTCCCCGTTTGTATTGAGTACTTAACACAGGCTATACAGTCATAGACTGTGTAAAGGGCTACTCAAGGGCCCTTTTCCTAAACCTTTGCCTTATTATGTGCCTGCATCACTCCTTCTTGATGTTTTAAACTCGTCTGGCCATGGTTGGATGAGATCATACCTCGATTTTAAAGTTTAGATTTGAAGCTGCTTATTTAGAATGAAATTTGGGTACGTCCTTCACAAAATAAGTTCTAAGAGAATTCAGAATCGCGATGTATGAAGTATGCCATTTTATGAAAACCTGAATTTTTAATTACAGGGGCTAAACGTGCAAAACTGCTTAATCTTTGACTATTTCTGCAAATAGAATCTGCCCCTCTCTTTACATGAATAAGATAGGCCCAAAACAATTTTTAATTATGGCCTCTTATGTACTAAACTGATTTTCGACCTACTTTAAGCTCTTATACACTAATCCAATAATGTATAGGGGTGTATAAGTACCGGGATCACTTGTACAAACTCCTACTTATATTTTTCTAAAGTATATTATCACTTAGTCATATACTTGCATGCTTATATACGTATATACTTTACGTGTGGCAGCCCCCTTTGTTTGCATTTGTGTGTGTTGACACCCAATTTTGTCCCTCCGTTTTAGCAATTTGGCTATATTTAATGAAAATTTATAATAGTAATTTTTCTAATAAAACTGTATTAGATGGCATGCATTTTACTTGTGTAGAATTATTTTTAATCCCCTATTTATATACTCCCTCCGTTTAAAAAAGGATGAACCTATTACTATTTGAAGGGTCAAACAAGATTATGTTTGACCACATGTCTTATAAATATTTTCTAACTATTTTAAATTGTTAACTATTGTGACTTATAGTATTTTTCATGCAGTTTCTAAATATGTAAATTTTATTTAAAAAAGTTTAAAAATTCGATATTCAAATTCCCGTTGAAAATTAATCAATTCGATATGCAAAGGATCATCCTTTTTGAAACGGAGGGGGTAATATTTATTTAATTGTAACTATATTACGTAATTACATTCATTTAGACTATTTTCCAAACTACGTATACTATTTTATGCAATTAATGCATTACGATATTATTTAGTAATTATTTGTGGCTATTTATATCTAATTAGTATTATTTATGGTCATCTATATTTATATAACTAAATACATTTACTTATAATTATTTATAAAATTTCTTATTTTTATACTAATTATTTGTATTTATAAGTATTTTAATTAAACACTAGCCATTTTGCCATTTTACAATTCTATTTCTATTACACCAAGTCCCCGTCATCACATTTTACCCACGTGTATGCCACCTAAGCTCCACATAAGCCTACACCTCGCTAAATACATTTATAGCACGTACACACACATATAGCACATGTACAACTCACTAAAACGTGTGGTACAATCCTCCAAAGCACCTGATCCCTTTCTACCTCACCCTATGTACTCATATGTGTATATACACGTGTATATACGCATATGACGTGGCCGCATCCCAACCGTTTATCCCTTTAATCCAACGGCCGAGATACGTTCTTGCATTTTAATAACACACATCAGCCTCTCATTTTCCTAACCCTAAAATCACTCTCTCAATTCCCTTAAAAAATACCCAGCCGCCACCCTGTCTCCTCTCACCCCCTTTTCCTCATTTCAGTCCATATACACAACCCGAACGCCACCTCCGAACGCCATCTCCGACGCCGATCTTGCATCCTCTCTTTCTCGTCTTTTTCGCATGGAAAAAAGGGGAAACAAATCTCTGTTAACCCTCTTTCTATCGAAACCGAAAAGGGAGAGAATTGATCGAACAAATCAAGGCGAGAATCATGGAATTCTAGACTCGAACTGGAATTAAGCTGAAACGGGTCAAGATGACCCGACCCGCTTCGAATGCCAATACCCAGTGACCTCTTTCCATTTTCTGTTTTCTTTTAATTTTTTCTTATGCTGAAAATTTTTGAACAGCATGCTTATCTTTATTCTCATGATATACCTAGATGCCTATCATTACTATTCCATGATTTACAATAAGTTTAGGAACCAGTTTCTAATTTATATTTTGCTAGTTGGAACTGATTTAATATAAAGTCATGGCATAACGTTGATCTGTTGAAATTAAATTATAGTACTTGACATTGTTAATTTGAGTCGAAAGCGTCAGCTTGTTTAATTGATTTGCTTCAGTTCAGTGGTGCTCAGATTTAAGATGGTCGTGTTGCATACACGTTTATATGTTCACATGGATCTTTCCTTTTCTCTTGTTTTGGTCTGATTGACTTGCACACATGCTTCCTTGTCTCGCTCCCTTGATTTGCTGAATCAGATCCTTCTCCGATTTCAAATGAAGATTGTGAATATTCTCTCCCTCCTTAAAGTTGGCTGACAACATGTTTGGGGCTGATAGATAGAACTTTTTAAAATAGGTGGATAGGCTTCCTTATTTAGACTTGTAGCTGTTAAGATTCAAATTTGATTGACGAGTATAATCTTCTTGCCTTATTTGGACAATTTTCCATGTAATTTAGCCTAAAACCAGCCCTTTCTTTGCATTATAAATACTGGTTATTTAGGACATTAAGGGGGACAACTTGAATACACCATCTTCTACTTTTCGACACCTCACATACATATTGAATACACAGCGCACACACAGCAGCTACAGACAGGATCAGGACACACTCTCTACACCTCTCACCCATTGATACATACACTGAATATACAACTTTATCATTGACTCTCTTCTCTTTCCTTTATCTATTGAAGAATAGACTGCCCTTCTTGTCTATTCTTAGGATTATCTTTGGTTGGTTGAAAGCTAAGGGAAATGATGTTTCTGTTTGATGTTCTTGGTTACTACATGTGTTGTGCATCATTTGTTCTCCTAGATGATAACTTGCTCTAATACGAGGTACATGACTCAAACTGTATGATTGAAGCTTAAGAAGTAGATGTACTTTAGTTTCTAATTGCCTGTCCTATCCTTTGCCTGAGAATACCTATAGTTGCTTGTTGCCTGGGCCTTTCTTGGCCATTTCTCTAACTCTTTGTGCAGGTTCTTAGGATGGCTAATAAGCCATACCAATCTTAAGAATTGATACAGATTTTGATCAAATCTACAAAGTCCTTGTATCATCCATTTATGTTGAAGAGACTACGTGTGTATAGGTTTCGTGGTTGACTGGATTAAGCAGTTTATAATGCACCCAGGGCATTACTCTTTCCCCTTTCTATTTTTGTATAGTTTATCCTATAGACCCTTTTATGTATTTGCTAGGTGTCCCTTTGGTATGTAGTTGCTAAAACAGGTACATCAGTGAAGTTAGTTGCTAAGTGCAACGAAAACGACTAACATGGGCCATTCTTTAAATCTTGCTCCTTCATTTTCTCGTATGTTAAAGGCTAGATTCAATATATGATTTTGTATACAAAGCTAAAAGTAGACTGCAAGTCTGATTGTGTATACCATCGGGAAGCCTTATTTAGAATAGGACAGGTTTTAAAATGAAATTATTATAAGACCGTTTTGTGCGAATTTCAGAAATAGGGCTAAAATCACAATAAATGCTGAAAATTGGTTTATTTGTGAAAAACAATTTTATGGAAATTGTAGCGTATTAAAGCTGAAATCTGAGTCTAAAATAGGCTATATATGCAATTTGATAACCTCTGAAATTTGATTATTTTCCTTGAAAGCTAAAAATCTAAAATTGCTTTAAAATTGGCCTATTTCTGCAATTATATATGCTGTAACGTAACAATATATTTTGAAAGTGGTTAAACTTGCAAATAGTGCTGGAAGATGGCTTATTCCTGCAAGTCTGGTAATATAGAAACGTAACAGTGTATTTTGGCAGAAGTGACTAAAACTGAAAATTAGCCTATTTCTGCAACAGTAAGTATTTAAACTCATCAATCTCTATTACATTTATTTTAATCTTGAGGCCCACTTTTAAAAGTTCTTAAAATTGTTTTGCTTACATGATATTATTTGCTCATGTGTCAATATGACTGTTCATTATTTGGCGCCTAGTAGTCTATATTGGGGCACTTAATAAACTTAGGGTATCTAGAGACGTAGTGTCCCAAAAGCCTCCGGGACTTTAAAGTGGGACGCTAGCAGACTTTTAGGACGTTTAAAAAATTAGCTAACGCTTTAGTTTAAATACTTAAAGAGGGTATCGGGGTTAAGGGAATTGAGCCCCTAAAAAATGATGGAAATTACCTGAGCTATATTTAATAGTGGATTCTGAAACTATCGTCCCTTACGAAAGCCGGGTTCTGATCCAAATAAGGTAACAAAACTTAGGGTTATTTATTCAACTGATTAATTAGTTATTATTTTGTGGATGTTTGTGCAATATAATTATTATTTCAAATTGTTTATGCAAATGCTTTAAAACTGTTTAGTTACTTACTTTTCATCTCATTTCTCTTTTGCTTATTTTGTTTAGATTTTGTCCTTTTATAAGCATTATATAAAACCCAATATAGAAATCGACTGGGAACCACGTTTAGTGGAACTTAGGAGGTGCCTAACCCCTTCCTTCTAGGTTATTTCGAACACTTACCCAAATCTCTGAGTCGCAGACCAACCCAGAGTTAATTTTTTAAATGAAATTAGAAATTAATGGGTGACCTAATACACCTAGGAAATTTATTAGGTGGCGACTCCAAAACCTCCAACTCCAAACGAGTTCACCAAGTCAAATCCAAAACCCCGCTCGCCTCGAGTTGAGTCTAAAATCGGGTACGACGGAATGGCGACTCCGCTGGGGATTAAATATTCTAACCATTACGATTTTTATATTGGGTTTATTATTGCTTTTGTTATTTTGTATTCAATACTAACTTTTTTTCTTTGCAGGTGGGTAGCCTTTTATATTTTTGCAATTTTTGATAATATGATATTTAGTATATTATTTGTTGCATCCCGTTCATACTCCTCCACTCTTGAAAAATTGACACTTACACACACACAAACGATTACGTCGATCTCACGGTCGTTTCACTCTCAAAAAACCCTTTAGGAGGAACGGTTAGAATCTAGTTGGTCCGTGGTACAGGCAACAATTCTAAAATAATCCCACCCCTTGGTTGTCCGCCTAGGGGAACCCTGTCCTTGTCTAGATTAGCCAACTCTTAATGAAGTCTCTTTTAGGGATCATTCATCATGTCATATCTAGGACCATTTTGACTTCGGCTCATGTCTAAGTCTACTAGTTCACCATATTTGAATGAACCAAACGGGTTTTCGATTCTATGGGACATTTAAATGTGTTATGTGTTCATTTATTTAAAGTCGAACGTGTCTAATGTAGATCATTTGTTCTCAAAGTGTGGATCATCCAAGTATTTTTTTTTTGTTGGAGGATGTCACAAGACACGAAAGTTGAAAGATAAAACAGACTTTAAATTGATCTTTCTACTTTTGTGTAACAAAATTAATTATTTATTTCTATAAATGGAAATTATTATAGAATTCAATTATTTATTTCTATTTACATATGATTTTTTTTTAATTCATACAAAACCAATTATTTTATAAAATTATTTTCGCGTTACGAACGAAATTAATTTTTTTATTTTTATGAAAATCAAATCATAAACTTTACACTAATTTCTTCTACTTTTAATGTAGCAAGATCAATTAGTATCCCTATTTACCCAAAAGATGTTATTCTACATTTATACAATAAAATCAATTATTTTATAAAATTATTTTTTCTACTAATTTTAGGATTATGAGAACACATGGGATGACGCACGATACACGTTCAATTTTAAATATCATACTCAAACTTAGGAAGACTTAACATCCTTGGCATGTTAAAAGTCCATTAGCCAACTTCGTCCAAATGACGCCTATCATGCATATTATGTGCGTTGATCTTGTTAGACCTAACCTCCGGCACATGAGAGGTCCCTTGCATTATAAGGATTGATATGTTTTGCATTTGGTAATTATTACCTCGACACTAATTTGTTGTTTTCGTGTTTAAGTTTTACTCCCACTCCTAAGGTTGACTTGTGCATTCTAGCCGAGCATCAGTACCGGACGAGAACCAAGGGACCAGTTACAACTCCTCCCCCATCACAAACTAGAAGAAGAGGAAAGTGAAACATCATGTCTGAGTTGAATAATGCTGCTCTTAGTGACGATAACATCGAGCATAATGGAACACCCCGCAAACTTGCCTTGGTTGGGTATGATGAACATGTTGCTACTTTAGAGCAAAGAATTAAAGAACTTGAAGAGAAATGATAATGGCCAGTTTACCCGTCGGTAACTCCGCCAATTCAAGGGAATCAGTCGATCCAAGTGGGTCAGCCCGCCCTAATAGAAAGGACCCTATACACCCAACTGATCCCCCTGCTGTTTACCAAACAATACCAACCGCCACAAATCAAGCATCGCCTCCCTATCCAGCACAACCATCTACTTATCAAGCACCACCTTCTGCATACCCTACTTACCCAAACACGAGCCTACCTCACACTAACGTCACAAATCCGCAACCTTACAATCCTATGTTCACTGTTGAAGCCAAAAGACTCACTTCACCTGTCAAAGACCATGAAAACTATGAATAGGTGGAGGATGAAACCAATGATGATTGGACAAAAGAGAAAGTTTGTAAGCTAGAGGCAGCCTTTATGAAGTTCGAGTTAGGCAAAACCACTAAAGGTTTAGCTTATGAAGATTTGTGTATCTATCCTACTTTGAAATTACCTGACGGATACAAGATACCAAAGTTCGACTTGTTCAATGGCACTGGCGACCCTATGGTTCATTTGAGAACATATTGTGACAAGATGATTGGAGCAGGGGAAGACGAGAAAGTATGAGTAAAGTTATTCAACCGAAGCTTGACTGGAGATGCTTTAAGTTGGTTTTATAAACAAAAACCAGGCACATGGCTCGGTTGGGAAGATATGGCAGCAGACTTTGTGGAAACATTTGGGTACAATACTGAAATAGTGCCAAATCGCTTCTATTTAGAAAAGTTGAAAAAGAAATCCACAGAGACGTTAAGGGAACATGCTACTAGGCGGAGAGCAGAAGCTGCCAAGGTACAACCCGCCATGAGCGAGAAAGAAATAGTCAACATATTTATGCGCATACAAGAAGATGTCTACTATGACAAGTTGTTGCATATGAAGAACCAAAAGTTCGCAGATGTAGTATTGATGGGAGATGATATAGAAGAAGGGTTGAAAAGTGGAAAGATTATTAGCTTAGTTGCACTACAAGCTGCTAATAAGGCTATCCAAGCTGGAAACGCGAGTCTCTCCAAAAAGAAGAAAGAAGAAGTCTCTTTTGTTGCAGACATTCCACACCCCGCTTTCAACCACTATTATCAAACACCACCACCGTTCCATCCCTACCCTTATACATCATCTGAAAAATCCGTTTACAACACTCAAACCACTCGACCTATATTCCACACCCCAGCATCAAGCCGTCCATCATACCAGCAAAATACTCAAATCACTTACCGAAATGCATCACCATACTCTCCTAGGCCTCACCCTGAGGAAAATCAAAGAACCAAAAGAAACTACACTGCATTAGCTGAATCTCGCACCCAATTGTTCGAAAGGTTAAGAGCTGCTGGGCTTATTGTCCCAATCCTTCAAAAGGTGCCAGACAATCCTTCGCCACACTTTGACTACAGGAAAAGATGTGCATACCACTCGGGTGGACCGGGGCATGAGACAGAGAGATGTTTTGCATTGAAAGATAATATTCAAGACCTAATAGATGGAAAGGTCATTCATTTGAAGACACCAAATGTGCACAATAATACACTACCCAATCATGGAGATGAGAAGGTGAATATGATTGGCGTTGGCGAAGAATGCAATTTGGAAGGTAAAATCGTAAAGGCAAGAACAGTGTCTGATGAATACAAGTTTAGCATGGGGTACATCCTGGTTTGCAAAGGAAAAAGTACTGCAAAGGAAAAAGTACTACAAAGAATAAAAGAGATTATCATTCACTAGAGCAGTTTATTCCAACTCTGAGACAGGCATCCATCCTTTCAAGCTACATGAAGATTCTCGAGGGAGGAGGACATGCCAAAGGTATTCGTGATGTAGAAGATGAGCTGACCGGCCTAAAGGAACTATTCATGGAAGAATATGGTCATGAAGCCCTGGACATCCAAAAGGCTGAAACTGGAGTTACGTCGAACAACTGAACCTGCAGCACATTCTGAGCATGCCCAGAACATTAGTGGAGCTGGGGAAATACCTGTTTTCTTAAATAAAACACGACTTCGAGTCATTAGCTTTTGCTTTCTTTATTTTTCAACTTTGTTTCATCGTCGTTTTTTTTCGAAGACTGTTTCTCAAATAAAATAATAAAAGCATTTCCTATTTTTCATTTTTTGTATGCATCATTCACTTTCTGCAAGATCATCTTAATTCCATTGAATCTATGACTGCGATGTGAGAAAGCAATCCAAAACGACGAGTACAAACCATGCTATGGTGATTCTGACAAAAGACATTTGAGGAACTTCTTGAAAATCTTATAGCAGACAACTGAGGCAAGAACATATTGAGGAAGATGATTTAAGACAAAACAGCAGGAATACATATAAGGAGCATAATTAGACCATCCCAAATGGACCAAAAGTATACTCGAGCCAGTGACGCTCATGGATGGCAAGAATGAGCACAACAAGCAATAGGACGACAAATGCGTTTACCAGGAAAGTTAGAGCAAGACAGTTGATCTTAGAATGGAATTCTATAAATCGAGAAAAATTAACAAGATCCTTTACTCAGATACAATCAAGAGGTACTACAAATCGTGCAACATTAATCTTTATTGGATTTGAACTACGTAGTGACCTGATTCCCAAAAGGGGATACGTAGGCAACCTACTCAAGGCACGGTCACACTATAAGAGAATTTTATTAGACACTGGGGCAGAATTTTTTGAGGCCCCCTCAAAAAATTCAAAGAATGCATTACAGTACACTGGGGCAGAATTTTTGAGGGACCTCAAAAATTCAATGAAAATACAAGCAACACACTGGGGCAGAAATTTAGAGGTTCCCTCAAAATTTCAAAACGGACGATCTTTGAGCAGTAGATGGATTTAGAGGAGATTATGTCAAAAAAACACGTCGCAGTCAATGATACAATGGAATAAATTCTCATCACTTTTTAAACATTATTTTTCTTAAAACACATGCATATTCCTTTTTGTTCTCCCTTTTTTGCCCACAGCTCGCCTAAGGTTTGACGCTCGAAAAACAGAGATATTACAAGGAAAAAATTATACAAGTTGCACCAGCAGAGTGCAGTACAACGAATGCGCTAGTCAACCTCCCCCCAAAATACTCACAAATTTTCTTTGATTACAGGTTTACACTAGTACCGAGTATACCTAACAACTCTTGCAAAGCAACATCAATTTGATATATATAGGATCTGCATCGGCGGACATGACATTGCATAGAATCTGCGTCGGGAGATATAGGGTTCGCATCGGTGGTCATGACATTGCATAGAATCTGCATCGGAGGATATATAGGGTCCACGTCGGTGGGCATGACAAGCTTAGAATCTATGTCGGCGGACATATAGGGTCCGCTTCAGTGGACATGACATATATAGAATCTGCGTCGGCGGATATATAGGGTCTGCGTCGATGGGCATGACAAATATAGAATCCATGTCGATGGATATATAGGGTCCGCAATGGTGGGTATCACATGTATAGAATCCATGTTGGTGGATATATAGGGTCCGCGTCGGTGGGCATGACATATATAGAATCTATTTCGGTGGATATATAGGGTCCGCGTCGATGGGAATGACATATATAGAATCCATGACGGTGGATATATAGGGTCCGCAGCGGTGGACATGACATCAATTGGAGAAATATAGAATCCATGTCGGTGGATATATAGGGTCCGCGTCGGTGGGAATGACATGTAGGGTCCGCGTCGGTGGGCATGACATATATAAAATCCATGTCGGTGGATATATAGGGTCCGCATCGGTGGACATAACACCATTTGGAGGAGCGTAGGATCTGTGTCGGCAGATACATAGGGTTCGCAGCGGTGAACATGACAACAATTTGCAGCAGAGTAAGGTCCGCATCGGTGGGCATAGCATTGGAAAGACATTTGGATAAGACATCAATCAAACAAGTACAAGACAAAACAACCACTCGGCTCAACAAGGAAGTTTACTTTATCTTTATCTTTATATCTATTGCATTTATCATGTTTTGCTGCAGGGTATTCCCCGACCTCCCGATAAACTCCTGTGCCATGCTATCACGCCTGCTCCCGACATCACTACCAATTATCCAACCGCAAAACCTCAAACACATACAAAGCAAAGCTTAACCTTACAAACAATGCCTTTTGTTACACCCGTAAGCTACCTATCTTGGCGAGTTCCAAGCTACAATTCCATACTCGCACCAGTGGTCTACCTAATCCTTCCTTGTCGATTGGGTGTCAGTTTCGTATTCCTTCCTATCTGTATCCATCTGCGTCAATCATGCGTATTTTCGTGCGTATTTTCGTGCTCGTCTGTTTGATTCGTGCGCCTTCATAAAACTCGCTCTTCAAATGTTTCCCAGACCAGTCAAGGCAATATTGAAGGCGACATTGCCCATCTATCGAGATGAAGTGAAAACTATGTGCATATAAACTCCTCTTTATGGGTGTGTCGTGCACCACATCTTCATAACCAGGATGATTATAAGCCTCTTTTCCCATGCTCGATCTATCGATGTCATTTCATCTCCGACAATACCTTTGCTTTATTCTTCATTCATCTTGCCGAAAGGCAAAGCATACACGAATCTAAACTTCACATACTTGGATAAGTTTAGTCTTTACATCAAAAATCGTGCGTCATAAACATCTCACACAGGCTACATGCCATTCTAGAAATACACACGCCCTGATTCTCGTGAAACCCGACATATGTAGGTGGTGCAATGCAAACCCGAAGGAATTGCTAAGCACAAACGCGGAAGAAAACAAGAAAGATAAAAGATAGAAGCAAGACAAAACTTGCTTCTTTCGAAAGAACAGTGAGGAACACGTCTCAAAGCTCGATCGAAAGGGATACAAGAATCACCCTAACTATGCAACAATCCTCAAGAGAACATTGCCTCTTGCAAACTGAATGATCAAAGAGGAATGTTCAATCGGATTAACCGAAAGCCACAAGTCCATAAATCCCTCACAGGGTTTTGCTCACGACGGAGACAAGAAGAAATGTGCTCGGCACTTTCATTCAATTCATCAATATTCAAAAACTAGGTATCTACAATGAAAGGAAACAAGGTTTATATAGGAAATACTAAGGGTAAACTAGTAAAAGGGTCACAGGCGACCAATAGAAATAAGCCACGCAGGGCTGAATTAAATTGTGTTCGGCAGACTTTGACTTCGGTAAGCCTTGGCTTCGGTTCTTGATTGTCTGCTCGAACACACTTGTTGCCTTCGGACGCTCAATTGTCTTCGAGCTCATTGTCCTCGGTCACTTTGCCTTCGGGCTCAAATCTGAAGATAATGCCTTCGATTCTTGAGCTCGGCCACTCAGCTTCGGAGCAATTGTTTTCCTTCGGCCAGGCTAAGTGAACATGCACATCGTGCAGCAGCTTGGCTTGGCTTCTTGTCATCGGTCTCCTCGGTGGATCGATCACTTGATCAGCACGTGATCCGGCTGCATCATCCTCCCCTTCTTGAGAAGATTTCGTCCTCGAAATCAAGCCCTCCTCGTCCTCCGAAGTTGGACCTACAACACAAGGAACTAAGTCAGCAACATTAAAGGTGTTGGACACGTTATACTCACCAGGGAGGTCGATCACGTAGGCATTGTTGTTGATCTTGGTCAACACTTGAATGGACCATCCCCTCGAGGAGCCAACTTTCCTTTCCTTTGGTTCGGGAAGCGTTCCTTTCGGAAGTGAACCCAAACCCAATCTCCCTTCTTTAATTCCAACTTTTTACGCCCCTTGTTTTTCTTTAAGGCAACCTTTGCATAGGCCTCCTCGAGGTTCTTCTTCACCCTTGCATGCAATTCGATCAAGGCAGCTGCTCGTCGAGTACCTTCAAAATCAAGAACAGAATCTCGAGGCAATGGGGTTAAATCAAGTGGAATCAAAGGATTAAAGCCATACACACATTCAAACGGGGTCATGTTGATCATTCTATGCACCGTTCGATTGTATGCAAACTCCATCATGGGCAAACGATCAGCCCAGTTTCCAACCTTCCCTTTGGTCATTGCCCGAAGCAAAGATCCCAAGGTTCGGTTAACTACCTCGGTCTGTCCATCAGTCTGAGGATGGTGAGACGTCGAGAATAGTAGCTTGGTGCCGAGGGCACCCCACAAACACTTCCAAAAATGACTCAAGAACTTCGAGTCTCGATCACTCACAATAGTACGAGGTACACCATGCAATTTTAACACGTTAGAAACAAACAATGTAGCTACATGCTGTGCATCATCACACTTTTTGCAAGGAATAAAGTGAGCCATTTTTGAAAAACGGTCAACCACAACGAAGATGCTATCATGTCCTCCCCCCGACCTTGGTAACCCCAAGACAAAGTCCATGGATATATCAACCCAAGGTCGATCAGGCACAGGCAACGGGGTGTACAAACCATGAGGGTTGGACTTCGATTTAGCTTTCTTGCAAACGAGACAAGCGTTGCAAAGCTTTTCCACATCTCGTCGCATTTTGGGCCAATGGAACTGCTCGGTCAAGATACCAAGAGTTTTATCGACACCGAAGTGCCCCATCAGTCCACCTGAGTGAGCTTCTCGAACCAAGAGCTCTCTCCACGATGACACTGGCACACAAACCCTCCCATTTTTGAAGAGGTAGCCATCATGCCACTGATATTTCTCAACCTTTCGGCCACTCAAGATTGCGTCTCGAACATATTTCAGCTTGGGATCGTCCTCGTACATTGACTTGATGCTTTCGAATCCCATGAGCCTAGAGGCGAGAGTGGTCGCTAAGGCAAATTTCCTTGATAGCGCATCGGCCACAACATTATCTTTTCCCTTTTTGTAATGAATTACATAGGGAAAGCTTTCAATAAATTCAACCCACTTGGCATGTCTTCGATTCAATTTCTCCTGACCTCGGAGATGTTTCAAAGACTCATGATCACTTTTGATCACAAACTCTCGAGGCCACAAATAATGCTGCCAATGGGCGAGTGCTCGAACGAGGGCATACAACTCTTTATCATACGTAGAGTAATTCAAAGTTGCACCCTTAAGCTTTTCGCTAAAGTAAGCGATCGGCTTCGAGTCTTGCATCAGCACTCCTCCGATCCCAACTCCAGACGCATCACACTCGACTTCGAATGCTTTGCCGAAGTTAGGGAGTTGCAACAACGGGGCAGAACAAAGCCTCCGTTTCAACTCTTGGAAAGCCCTCTCTTGGGACTCTCCCCATACAAATGGATTGTCTTTCTTCACCAGCTCGGTTAAAGGAGCTGCCACGGTGCTAAAGTCACAAACAAACCTTCGGTAAAAGCTAGCTAAGCCATGGAAGCTACGAACTTGTGATACCGAGGTTGGAGTTGGCCAATCTTTGATGGCTTCGACTTTTGATTTGTCGACTTCGACACCATTAGCGCTGACAACAAATCCAAGAAAGACTACACGATCGACACCAAAGGCGCATTTCTTGAAGTTGGCATACAACTTCTCTTCTCGAAGCTTTTCGAGCACTTGCCTTAGGTGTTCGACATGTTCATCCACGGTTCTGCTATAAACAAGTATGTCATCGAAATAAACGACAACAAACTTATTTATGAACGGTTTGAGCACATGGTTCATCAGTCGCATGAATGTGCTCGGTGCATTGGATAAGCCAAAAGGCATCACCAACCATTCATAGAGACCGAATTTGGTCTTGAATGCGGTTTTCCACTCGTCCCCGGGTTTCATTCGGATCTGGTGGTAACCGGACCTGAGGTCTATCTTCGAAAAGCATGAAGAACCACTTAACTCATCTAGCATGTCATCTAATCGAGGGATAGGATGACGATACTTTACCGTTATTTTGTTGACTGCTCGACAGTCAACACACATTCGCCATGTTCCATCCTTCTTCGGGACAAGGATAACAGGAACGGCGCAAGGACTCAAGCTCTCTCGAACGAGGCCCTTGTTCAGCAATTCATCAACCTGCCGTTGGAGCTCTTTGGTGTCTTCGGGATTACACCGGTATGCAGGTTTGTTAGGGATTTGAGACCCTGGCACGAAGTCAATTTGGTGCTCGATTCCCCTCAACGGAGGTAATCCACCTGGCATTTCCTCGGGAAACATGTCCTCGAAGTCCTGCAAGACTTTACGAACAAACAAAGGCCAAGGGTTATCATTAGAAAAATCATCATTAGAGTTTAGAAAGATACCCTTGTGCACGAGGCAAATCATCATCTGACCGTGGTCGTTGCCTCGTAAGATCTCACCGGGTTGCATGATTGCACAAATTCCTTTCACTTCGGTCGGTGAGTTTGTCTCTTCGGGCCCCAATTTTGCTCCCATCGGAAGCTTAGCTTTGGCCGCTTCTTTCAATTCTTTCATTCGTTTATCGTCCTCGGTGACTTGTTTTGGAGACAAGGGCTTGAGTATGAAACTCTTCCCATCGAGCTTCACAGTGTAAGTGTTGGATCTGCCATTGTGAACAGCTGTTCGGTCATACTGCCACGGTCGACCCAATAGCAAATGAAAAGCTTGCATCGGAACCACATCGAATATCATTTCATCTTGATACTCTCCGATTTTGAACTTGATCCACACTTGTTTGACAACTCTCAATTCTCCACACTCATTCAGCCATTGTAACTTGTAAGGGTGGGGATGCTTCATCATAGGTAATCCCATTTGTGAAACCAAAGTTTGGCTCACTATATTGGCACAACTACCGGAATCAATGATCATCGAACACACCTTTTCCCCTCACTCGACATCGGGCATGAAAGAGGTTTTCTCTTTGGTTGTCCTCTTCTTCAAGAGTCATGCAGCTCAAATTCCTTCGAACCACAAGAAACATTTCCGGATGATCAGCTTCAGCAGCCTCATGATCATCATCAACTTCAGCTCGATCAGTCTCCTCGATAATTTCCTCCTCGGTGTCACTCGCTTGCTCATGGACGGTTCCATCTTCGAGCAGAAGCATAACCTTGCGAGTTGGACACTCTTTTGCCATGTGACCATAACCTTTGCATTTGTGACACTGAATATTTGAAGCACTAGGAGAGTTGAGTTGAACTTTACCTCCCACTTCTCTCGACTGGTTAACGGTCACACCTCTTTCGAAGGGTTTCTTCGAATCTCGAACAGTGTTAGCACTTGCTTGGTTTGGACTCTTCCATTCTTTACCTCGGTTCAAAGGAGTAGAAGTAGTGACTCCTCGATACCGGTTTGCCTTGTCGTCCTTTACCAATTTTTCAGCTTCGGTGGCAGCATCAAACACACCTTCCAACGTGTGGTACACGTGGAGTCTCACTGAGATGACACATCCCTAGCCAAGCCATTTTTGAATCTGATAATGGCTTGTTCTTCGTCTTCGACCAGATCAAGATTCAATCGAACCTTTTCGAACTCATCGTGGTACTCTTGGACAGACTTGGACCCTTGCTTTAACTCATAGAGCTTTTGCATTTGAGTCTGCCTGTACTTGGCACTCAAATACTTAGCATCCATTGCTCTTCTCAATTGTGGCCAAGTATTGACTACTGGATAGTCATTTCTTCTTCTATGCCTCTTGTCAGATTCCCACCATGTTGATGCATAAGCTTCGAACGAAGCAATGGCATGGGCAGCTTTTCTCTCATCGGTCATCTCATTGGTTTCAAAGATGCGCTCCATTTTAAGCTTCCATTCAAGATACTCATCGGGATCACTAGTTCCTTTAAAGGGAGGAATAGTGATCTTGTCACTGTTCAAGTTTGAGTCTCGAACACCTCTAGCCTGTTCGGGAAACTCATCATCTCGATCATTAGCCTCACGCTCAATATTTCTTTCAACATTTGCGCCTCGGCCTCGACCTCGAAAATTTCCATGTCCTTGGTGAGCTTGCCTTCGTTGAGTGAATGGCGGCTCACGCTCATATTCGTCCTCGGGAAATTCCTCTTCATCAATCTCTTCGGTTACAGCACCAAGGTCTCTTCGGGCCCTTGGAAGTGGTAACCTCTCTCCTCGGGGAATGCCCAAGTTTTTATTTCCAGCTTGGGGATTGCCCAAGTTTTGTTGTGCTTGGGGTTTGCCCAAGTTAAGCTCTCTTCGAATTGCTTCACTTGTCAACTGATGTTGTCGTACAAGCTCAGCATACAGCTCAGGTTTCATCGGAGTGGTTTGGCTAGTTCCAGCGCCGGACCCAGTCATGGCCACGGACGCGCTTCCCTGTTCGAGTTTAGTTACTCGAGCACTCACTCCTCTTACATCGGCACTGATGCCTTGTATCGCAGCCATGAGATCGGCTAACGACAACTCGGGCTTCTCAATGCTTTTGCCATCGTTTCCAGCCATGGTACCTGCACAAGTCAAAGATCAAACAAATGTTAGGGTTAGAAATCACCTCACACACTCCCTCACCTTTGATGGGTGGCACTCGGGTCCACTCAATTTATGGGTTCGGTTTTGATCACTCAAGGACTTGGTAACAGTGGCTCGTCTGATTGATTGGTCCTCTAAGATCCTTCAAGTTCGACAATAGTCACTGCCTCTTCGGGAAGAGTGAAGTGATGTTCGACTCGATGGAACGGACGCTTTTTTTTTTAACTGAGCTCGGGGAGTCAAAAGAATTTCTACGAAAGTTTGGACTTCGGTCACCCCTTCGCACGAATTCCTATCAGCTTAAAAGAGTTAGTACGACCTCGAGTAGGATGATTACTCAAAGATCCACCAACTAGAATTTTGACACGAAAGAAAGTGAGAACCTAGGAGAATCTACCATTTGATTCCCTTTTGGAATCTTTTTCGATCACACCCACTCCTGTCCGTACAAGATTGGTCCCTCCTCGGTACGGATAGGGTTTTACCTTATCCACTTTCCTTTTTCAGCCGACAATTTTCACCTGGGGTTTTGATGTTAAAATTTTAACCCCTTTCTTCTTCAATGGAACAGTGACCTTGCTCCGGCGTACGGACACAACAACTTCGGTTCACTGACCACGAAATTCAACAGATCTGGGTTGCTTTATCGACTCCGGTTTCAACAACATCGGAGGAATTCAGTTCAAGTTTTTTTCGAGCTAAAAACCAGCTCGTCGCGTCGTACACTGTTACGATTGTAACAATTTTCCGGCGTACGGACAACGATTGTAAACTGAGAACTTCGAATTTTAAGCAACAAACAAACCCAAATCACTCAAGAACCACCAATCTTCACCGGTTTCTTCCAAACACAGTGGGGTTCGAGTTTTCAGTCACCATCAAAGCTCAAAACAGTCCAAAAATTCACCAAGAAACCCTAGTCACGAAATTGGTACGTCGGGTACTCGTTGGATTCAGAATTCGATGGTGAACAAGAACTCAATGGTTGTTTTCCCAAACAACCAACAATTAAACACAATTTTTGAATTTTCTTTTAACACTTTTTTTTTTGTAAGATAACAACAGCAACAACTCAAACAGAATCAAGAACACGAAAAGGAAACAAAGACACAAAACGCACGAAAATAATGAACAGGATTGAGGTTGTAAGAACAAACTCAAACCGTGCTCTGATACCAAGATGGTGCAATGCAAACCCGAAGGAATTGCTAAGCACAAACGCGGAAGAAAACAAGAAAGATAAAAGATAGAAGCAAGACAAAACTTGCTTCTTTCGAAAGAACAGTGAGGAACACGTCTCAAAGCTCGATCGAAAGGGATACAAGAATCACCCTAACTATGCAACAATCCTCAAGAGAACATTGCCTCTTGCAAACTGAATGATCAAAGAGGAATGTTCAATCGGATTAACCGAAAGCCACAAGTCCATAAATCCCTCACAGGGTTTTGCTCACGACGGAGACAAGAAGAAATGTGCTCGGCACTTTCATTCAATTCATCAATATTCAAAAACTAGGTATCTACAATGAAAGGAAACAAGGTTTATATAGGAAATACTAAGGGTAAACTAGTAAAAGGGTCACAGGCGACCAATAGAAATAAGCCACGCAGGGCTGAATTAAATTGTGTTCGGCAGACTTTGACTTCGGTAAGCCTTGGCTTCGGTTCTTGATTGTCTGCTCGAACACACTTGTTGCCTTCGGACGCTCAATTGTCTTCGAGCTCATTGTCCTCGGTCACTTTACCTTCGGGCTCAAATCTGAAGATAATGCCTTCGATTCTTGAGCTCGGCCACTCAGCTTCAGAGCAATTGTTTTCCTTCGGCCAGGCTAAGTGAACATGCACATCGTGCAGCAGCTTGGCTTGGCTTCTTGTCATCGGTCTCCTCGGTGGATCGATCACTTGATCAGCACGTGATCGGGCTGCATCAGTAGGCAACTCAGAGACCAGGGTTCGGCCAAAAACACCCCAAAACTCCCTCATTTTGCCTACCAGTCGTGACAAAATTAGTTATTACGTCAACTATCTTTGATCAAAGACGCTTTCATTATCCCTGTAAAAACTACTGATTCAGCTTAGAGATTGGCTCGGATTTTCATTGAGCAGGTGGTTAGACTGCATGGTACTCATGAATCTATTATCTCAGATCGTGGTTCCCAGTTTACTTCTCAGTTCTGGCAGTCTTTTCAGAGAGAGTTGGGGACCCAGGTGCAGCTTAGCACAGCATTCCATCCTCAGACTGATGGCCAGTCCGAGCGGGTTATTCAAATTTTAGAGGACATGCTGAGAGCTTGTGCATTGGATTTCGGGGGTTACTGGGATGATCATTTGGCGTTAGCAGAGTTCTCTTATAATAATAGCTACCAGTCTTCTATTCAGATGGCTCCATTTGAGGCCTTATATGGTCGTCGATGTCGTTCTCCTATTGACTGGTTTGAGTCTCGAGATGTCGAGGTGATGAGTTCAGATATGGTTCGTCAGACTCTTGAGGTTGTTCGTGTTATTCAGGATCGTTTACGGACCGCCCAGAGTAGGCAAATTTCATATTCGAACCGGAGGAGCCGAGAGTTAGAGTTTGAGGTCGGGGACATGGTATTTCTGAAAGTGTCACCGATGCGAGATGTAAAGAGATTTGGTAGGAAAGGAAAGCTTAGTCCCAGGTTCATTGGCCCTTTCCGTATCGAGAAGCGTATTGGTAAGGTAGCTTATCGGCTCGACCTGCCAGCTTCTATGCCAGTTCACCCAGTTTTCCATGTGTCGATGCTCCGGAAGTGTATCCGAGATCCTTCTGAAGTGATCGAATTAGACCCTGCTCAGCTAGATGTAAATCTGGCTTATGAGGAGTTCCCAGTTGCTATAGTTGCGCGTGATGTCTGGAAACTTCGTTCGAAGCAGATTCTGATGGTAAGAGTACGATGGAATAATCGTCCACGCGAGGAGGACACTTGGGAGCTTGAGTCCAGTATGCGTGAGAGGTATCCTTACCTCTTCGACGATTCAGGTTCGATCTTGATCTTTAAAGCCTAAAAGTTTTTATCATTGTATATGATTTTGGTTTCGTAGTAATTGTCATTGAAAATTGGTATAACCATTCTCATTAGAGGTGTGAACTCTATTTTAGACTCTTGCTCGTTCGAGGACGAACGAGAGTCTAAGTGGAGGAGAATGAAACGACCTCGGTCAGTCGTTTCTGAAGTTAGGACTCCGATTAGCGTGCCGATAATTTTAAAATATTCGTAAGGTCCATAAGGACCTGTCTGTAAAATTTGAGCTAAATCAGACCTCGTTTGGTAGGCATCAGAAGAAGGTTTCAGTTTTTATTGTCAATAAATATTAAAAAGAGATTTTTGAGCTCGATTTGGGACAATGAGCTCCGATTCGAAATCCGAAAGCGTCGTTAGGTTCGTATGACTATTTGTGACTTTTGTGATTTTTCGAAAGTGAATTTCGATATTGTTCGGCTAACTTTCGCAAAAATGCCGAAAGTTAAATAATTTGACCTTTTTCCTTTAAATTTGCATCTTGAGTTTTGGGAGTCCGATTTGAGATCCGTCTTTGCGAGTATATTACATATATTTTGTATAGCTCATTTGAAAAATTTGGGTTCATTTCGACTTCTCTAGGGTTCCATTTCAATTTTAATCGTCGTAGCGAATTTATTAGAAATAAAAAAAAGTGAAATTATTAGTCGGTGGCTAAGGAATTTATAATCCCTTAGCATAGCAGCAAGCTTAGAAACGCAGAAACATAATACAAATACAAAGGAGAGAAAAATTAGAAAAGAGAGATGAAAAAAGGGAAAAAGGAGTGGAAAAATAGTGGAATTTCTACCCCAAATCTTCACGTAATGATGCTAACTCATTATCTTAGCTTATTACGTGTGTTTGAATATAATATTAGAGATCGCCCTAATGACGTAAATTGATATTTTAAAGGGTCAATTGGACCCCGATGATGGAAATGATTATATATTCGTACTCAGTGAGTTATGGGCAACATATAAATGTAATTTATTTAGGGTTTGGTTATGGGACTTTGAACCCTGTACATAGGTCTGGTCTGCGTATTGCGTATACGAATAGGGTATCAGGTTCCTAACTGGATTGCCCTAAAACATAAGGAATGAAGCCTATAGCTTTATTTGATATAATTTTTCTGCTTATTGAATAGAAAGAGATCGTTTGGCAACTAATACAAAGGAAAAAGCAGTGGTTGAGTAACAGGATTAGCTTTGGAATACGGTAAGTGTTTATATCCATTTCTTTGGAGGCACCTGGCCTCGTGGATTTTCTACCACGTGTTCCTTACGTGTGTAGCTGCCGATAGGCGTACTCATTACGCCTTAGCTTTGGATTTACATTATATATTATATATTATGTCCTGTTATTGCTATTGCATTGGGAATCTAAGTATTGTACTTTGGCTTGGAGTTGGCATCTGCTTCCCGGCTGTCGATGAGAGTCCTGTGCCAGTGAAGGGTTATTATTGCATCATATTACATTTATATGCATTACATTGCATATCATACTGAGGGCAGGAGTATTCCGCCTCAGCTTTACATTTTATCGGGTGCAGGAGTATACCGCCCCAGGAGAGTGCAGGAGTATTCTGCCTCTGGTGTTGGTTTATATTATATCAGGTGCAGGAGTATTCCGCCCCAGGAGCAGGAGTATTCCGCTCCAGTTGGTTAGCAGATTGGGTTCCCCTCGAATGCAGGAGTATTCCGCTTCGGGGTGGGATGATGGGCACATGTGATCCTTTGCATCTCATTTCATTTCATCTCATTTCATTTTATTTCATTTCATCCCATTCCATTTCATTTCATACTATTGTGTAGATTTTCTGTACATGACTGCTGTTCTGCTTATATTTGCATTGCACATTTGTTGATTGTTGTCTGGTTCCGTTTCCCTTACTAGCGTATCTATTTTTTGAGGTTGCTAGTTTGTTCACACTTATTGAGTCCTCATGACTCACCCCCCTATTTATCCTTGTATTTTATTTTTACGTTCGGCAGATTCTGCTCCAGGACCCAGCCAGTCGCGCTGTGATTGAGGAGTAGTACGTTCTCAGCTGTTTTTCTGTAGGGTATTCCCCGACCTCCCGATAAACTCCTGTGCCATGCTATCACGCCTGCTCCCGACATCACTACCAATTATCCAACCGCAAAACCTCAAACACATACAAAGCAAAGCTTAATCTTACAAACAATGCCTTTTGCTACACCCGTAAGCTACCTATCTTGTCGAGTTCCAAGCTACAATTCCATACTCGCACCAGTGGTCTACCTAATCCTTCCTTGTCGATTGGGTGTCAGTTTCGTATTCCTTCCTATCTGTATCCATCTGCGTCAATCATGCGTATTTTCGTGCGTATTTTCGTGCTCGTCTGTTTGATTCGTGCGCCTTCATAAAACTCGCTCCTCAAATGTTTCCCAGACCAGTCAAGGCAATATTGAAGGCGAGATTGCCCATCTATCGAGATGAAGTGAAAACTATGTGCATATAAACTCCTCTTTATGGGTGTGTCGTGCACCACATCTTCATAACTAGGATGATTATAAGCCTCTTTTCCCATGCTCGATCTATCGATGTCATTTCATCTCCGACAATACCTTTGCTTTATTCTTCATTCATCTTGCCGAAAGGCAAAGCATACACGAATCTAAACTTCACATACTTGGATAAGTTTAGTCTTTACATCAAAAATCGTGCGTCATAAACATCTCACACAGGCTACATGCCATTCTAGAAATACACACGCCCTGATTCTCGTGAAACCCGACATATGTAGGCAACTCAGAGACCAGGGTTCGGCCAAAAACACCCCAAAACTCCCTCATTTTGCCTACCAGTCGTGACAAAATTAGTTATTCCGTCAACTATCTTTGATCAAAGATTCTTTCATTATCCCTGTAAAAACTACTGATTCAGCTCAGAGATTGGCTCGGATTTTCATTGAGCAGGTGGTTAGACTGCATGGTACTCCTGAATCTATTATCTCAGATCGTAGTTCCCAGTTTACTTCTCAGTTCTGGCAGTCTTTTCAGAGAGAGTTGGGGACCCAGGTGCAGCTTAGCACAACATTCCATCCTCAGACTGATGGCCAGTCCGAGCGAGTTATTCAAATTTTAGAGGACATGATGAGAGCTTGTGCATTGGATTTCGGGGGTTACTGGGATGATCATTTGGCGTTAGCAGAGTTCTCTTATAATAATAGCTACCAGCCTTCTATTCAGATGGCTCCATTTGAGGCCTTATATGGTCGTCGATGTCGTTCTCCAATTGACTGGTTTGAGTCTCGAGATGTCGAGGTGATGAGTTCAGATATGGTTCGTCAAACTCTTGAGGTTGTTCGTGTTATTCAGGATCGTTTACGGACCGCCCAGAGTAGGCAGATTTCATATTCGAACCGGAGGAGCCGAGAGTTAGAGTTTGAGGTCGGGGACATGGTATTTCTGAAAGTGTCACCGATGCGAGATGTAAAGAGATTTGGTAGGAAAGGAAAGCTTAGTCCCAGGTTCATTGGCCCTTTCCGTATCGAGAAGCGTATTGGTAAGGTAGCTTATCGGCTCGACCTGCCAGCTTCTATGCCAGTTCACCCAGTTTTCCATGTGTCGATGCTCCGGAAGTGTATCCGAGATCCTTCTGAAGTGATCGAATTAGACCCTGCTCAGCTAGATGTAAATCTGGCTTATGAGGAGTTCCCAGTTGCTATAGTTGCGCGTGATGTCCGGAAACTTCGTTCGAAGCAGATTCCGATGGTAAGAGTACGATGGAATAATCGTCCACGCGAGGAGGACACTTGGGAGCTTGAGTCCAGTATGCGTGAGAGGTATCCTTACCTCTTCGACGATTCAGGTTCGATCTTGATCTTTAAAGCCTAAAAGTTTTTATCATTGTATATGATTTTGGTTTCGTAGTAAATGTCATTGAAAATTGGTATAACCATTCTCATTAGAGGTGTGAACTCTATTTTAGACTCTTGCTCGTTCGAGGACGAACGAGAGTCTAAGTGGAGGAGAATGAAACGACCTCGGTCAGTCGTTTCTGAAGTTAGGACTCCGATTGGCGTGCCGATAATTTTAAAATATTCGTAAGGTCCATAAGGACCTGTCTGTAAAATTTGAGCTAAATCAGACCTCGTTTGGTAGGCATCGGAAGAAGGTTTCAGTTTTTATTGTCAATAAATATTAAAAAGTGATTTTTGAGCTCGGTTTGGGCGAATGAGCTCCGATTCGAAATCCGAAAGCGTCGTTAGGTTCGTATGACTATTTGTGACTTTTTTAATTTTTCGAAAGTGAATTTCGATTTTGTTTGGCTAACTTTCGCAAAAATGCCAAAAGTTAAATAATTTGACCTTTTTCCTTTAAATTTGCATCTTGAGTTTTGGGAGTCCGATTTGAGATCCGTCTTTGCGAGTATGTTACATATATTTTGTATAGCTCATTTGAAAATTTTGGGATCATTTCGACTTCTCTAGGGTTCCATTTCAATTTTAATCGTCGTAGCGAATTTATTATAAATAAAAAAAAAAGTGAAATTATTAGTAGGTGGCTAAGGGATTTATAATCCCTTAGCATAGCAGCAAGCTTAGAAACGCAGAAACATAATACAAATACAGAGGAGAGAAAAATTAGAAAAGAGAGATGAAAAAAGGGAAAAAGGAGTGGAAAAATAGTGGAATTTCTACCCCAAATCTTCACGTAATGATGCTAACTCATTATCTTAGCTTATTACGTGTGTTTGAATATAATATTAGACATCGCCCTAATGACGTAAATTGATATTTTAAAGGGTCAATTGGACCCCGATGATGGAAATGATTATATATTCGTACTCAGTGAGTTATGGGCAACATATAAATGTAATTTATTTAGGGTTTGGTTATGGGAGTTTGAACCCTGTACATAAGCCTGGTCTACATATTGCGTATACGAATAGGGTATCAGGTTCCTAACTGGATTGCCCTAAAACATAAGGAATGAAGCCTATAGCTTTATTTGATATAATTTTTCTGCTTATTGAATAGAAAGAGATCGTTTGACAACTAATACAAAGGAAAAAGCAGTGGTTGAGTAACAGGATTAGCTTTGGAATACGGTAAGTGTTTATATCCATTTCTTTGGAGGCACCTGGCCTCGTGGATTTTCTACCACGTGTTCCTTACGTGTGTAGCTGCCGATAGGCGTACTCATTACGCCTTAGCTTTGGATTTACATTATATATTATATATTATGTCCTGTTATTGCTATAGCATTGGGAATCTAAGTATTGTACTTTGGCTTGGAGTTGGCATCTGCTTCCCGGCTGTCGATGAGAGTCCTGTGCCAGTGAAGGGTTATTATTGCATCACATTACATTTATATGCATTACATTGCATATCATACTGAGGGCAGGAGTATTCCGCCTCAGCTTTACATTTTATCGGGTGCAGGAGTATACCGCCCCAGGAGAGTGCAGGAGTATTCCGCCTCTGGTGTTGGTTTATATTATATCAGGTGCAGGAGTATTCCGCCCCAGGAGCAGGAGTATTCCGCTCCAGTTGGTTAGCAGATTGGGTTCCCCTCGAATGCAGGAGTATTCCGCTTCGGGGTGGGATGATGGGCACATGTGACCCTTTGCATCTCATTTCATTTCATCTCATTTCATTTTATTTCATTTCATCCCATTCCATTTCATTTCATACTATTGTGTAGATTTTCTGTACATGACTGCTGTTCTGCTTATATTTGCATTGCACATTTGTTGATTGTTGTCTGGTTCCGTTTCCCTTACTAGCGTATCTATTTTTTGAGGTTGCTAGTTTGTTCACACTTATTGAGTCCTCATGACTCACCCCCCTATTTATCCTTGTATTTTATTTTTACGTTCGGCAGATTCTGCTCCAGGACCCAGCCAGTCGCGCTGTGATTGAGGAGTAGTACGTTCTCAGCTGTCTACGGTGAGCCATCCTGTTCATTGCGGCCACTAACTTCAGATACTACAGTTTTCCTTACTTTTGCTCCCTTCGGGAGATGTGTATAGCTTTTGGCCTTCTTAGATGTCTGATCTGGAAACCTTTAAAATTGTGTATTCTGGGTAGTCAGTTGTATTATTCAGACAGCTTGTATGTTTGTCTATCCTTAAGAGTTATCTTATGTTATTAAAATTTGGTTCATTTTCATTTCAAGGTAATTCTTTTCAATTTATATCGATTCTATTAATAGGGTTCGTCCGACAGGTTTATGGGAGGTGGTCGGGTGCCCGCACGGCCTAACCGAGAATTCGGGTCGTGTCAAATATAAAGTCATGGCATAACGTTGAACTATTGAAATTAAATTATAGTACTTGACATTGTTAATTTGAGTCGAAAGCGTCTGCTTGTTTAATTGATTTGCTTCAGTTCAGTGGTGCTCAGATTTAAGATGGTCGTGTTGCATACACGTTTATATGTTCACATGGATCTTTCCTTTTCTCATTTTTTGGGCTGATTGATTTGCACACATGCTTCCTTGTCTCGTTCCCTTGATTTGCTGATTCAGATCCTTCTCTGATTTCAAATGAAGATTGTGAATACTCTCTCCCTCCTTAAATTTGACTGACAACATGTTTGGGGCTCATTGATAGAACTTTTAAAATAGGTGGATAGGCTTCCTTATTTATACTTGTAGCTGTTAAGATTCGAAATTGATTGACAAGTATAATCTTCTTGCCTTATTTGGAAATTTTTTCATGTAATTTAGCCTAAAACCAGCCCTTTCTTTGCATTATAAATACTGGTTATTTAGGACATTAAGGGGGACAACTTGAATACACCATCTTTTACTTTTCGACACCTCACATACATCTTGAATACACAGGACACACACAGAAGCTACAGAAAGGAACAGGACACACTCTCTACGCCTCTCACACACTGATACAACACTGAATGTACAACTTTATCATAGACTCTCTTCTCTTTCCTTTATCTATTGAAGAATAGACTGCCCTTCTTGTCTATTCTTAGGATTATCTTTGGTTGGTTGAAAGCTAAGGGAAAGGATGTTTTCTGTTTGATGTTCTTGGTTACTACATGTGCACTGTGCATCATTTGTTCTCCTAGCTGATAACTTGCTCTAAGACGAGGTATATGACTCAAACTGTATGATTGAAGCTTAAGAAGTAGATGTACTTTAGTTTCTAATTGCCTGTCCTTTCCTTTTCCTGAGAATACCTATAGTTGCTTGTTGCCTAGGCCTTTCTTGGCCATTTCTCTAACTCTTTGTGTAGGTTCTTAGGATGGCTAATAAGCAATACCAATCTTAAGAGTTGATACAGATTTTGATCAAATCTACAAAGTCCTTGTATCATCCATTTATGTTGAAGAGACTACGTGTGTATAGGTTGCATGGTTGATTGGATTAAGTAGTATATAATGCACCTAGGGCATTACTCTTTCCCCTTTCTATTTTTGTATAGTTTATCCTATAGACCCTTTTATGTATTTGCTAGGTGTCCCTTGGGTATGTATTTGCTAAAACAAATACATCAGTGAAGTTAGTTGCTAAGTGCAACGAAAACGGCTAACAGGGGCCATTCTCTAAATCTTACTCCTTCATTTTCTCGTATGTTAAAGGCTAGATTCAATATATGATTATGTATGCAAAGCAAAAAGTAGACTGCAAGTCTGATTGTATATACCCTTGTGAAGTCCTATTGAGAATAGGACATGTTTTAAAATAAAATTATTACAGGACCGTTTTGTGTGAATTTCATAAATAGGGCTAAAATCACAATAAATGCTGAAAATTGATTTATTTGTGCAAAATAATTTGTGGAAATTGTAGCGTATTAAAGCTGAAATCTGAGTCTAAAATAGGCTATATATGCAATTTGATAACCTCTGAAATTTGATTATTTTCCTTGAAAGCTGAAAATGCGAAATTGCTTTAAAATTGGCCTATTTCTGCAATTATATATGCTGTAACGTAGCAATATATTTTGGAAGTGGCTAAACTTGAAACTAGTGCTGGAAGATGGCTTATTCCTGCAAGTCCGATAATCTAGAAACGTAGCAGTGTATTTTGGCAGAAGTGACTAAAAATGAAAATCAGCATATTTCCGCAACAGTAAGTATTTAAACTTGTCAATCTCTATTACATTTACTTTAATCTTGAGGCCCACTTTTAAAAGTTCTTAAAATTCTTTTGCTTACATGATATTATTTGCTCATGTGTCAATATGACTATTCATTATTTGGCGCCTAGTAGTCTAGATTGGGGCACTTAATAAACTTAGGGTGTCTAGAGACTTAAAGTAATGTCCCAAAAGCCTCCGGGACATTAAGGTGGAATGCTAGCAGACCTTTAGGACGTTAAAAAAATTAGCTAACGCTTTAGTTTAAATACTTAAGGAGGGTATGGGGGTTAAGGGAATTAAGCCCCTCGAAAATGATGGAAATTACCCGAGCTATATTTGATAGTGGATTCTTAAACTATCGTCCCTTAAGAAAGCCGGGTTCTGATCCGAATAAGGTAACAAAACCTAGGGTTATTTATTCAAATGATTAATTAGTTATTATTTTGTGGCTGTGTGTGCAATATAATTATTATTTCAAATTGTTTATGCAAATGCTTTCAAACAGTTTATTTACTTACTTTTCATCTCATTTCTCTTTTGCCTATTTTGTTTATATTTTTTCCTTTTATAAGCAATATATTAAACACAATATAGAAATTGGCCGGGAACCACGTTTAGTGGAACTTAGGAGGTGCCTAACCCCTTCCTTCTAGGTTATTTCGAACACTTACCCGAATCTCTGACTCGCATACCAACCCGGAGTTAATTCTTTAAGTGGAATTAGAAATTAATAGGTGACCTAATATGCCTAGGAAATTTATTAGGTGGCGACTCCAAAACCTCCAACTCCAAATGAGTTCACCCAGTCAAATCCGAAACTCGACTCGAGTCCAAAATCGGGTACGACAGTGTGCTTCCGCGAAAACTCATTTTTAAAAACAACCTACTCACCTATATATATATTTTAAAAATTGACCTCCACACCAAAAACAGCCATTAAGGTTTGGGCTTGACAATTAATGACGAGTCACACCGACCCTAAATGGCAAATATTTTATTTTTAAAAACAACACCCATTTGGTTTTGACCAAAATCTGAAATTGTTTATAAAAGCGGCTAGTTTTGCAAAACTGACTATCTGCGCAAAATTTTTTAAGGGCTGAAATTACATAAATAAACTGAATTGCAATATCTTTTGCAGATCTAACCTCATTTGCGATTAGGCATTTTATATTAGAAGCCTTAAAACGCGATTAGGCGTGAATTAGGTCGTATGTGTAAACTTAAGGCCATTTGTATGTGTATGGTTTAAACTTCCATAGATAGACTTACCTTCATAAAATGAATATGAAATTAACCTTCCAAGTTAGTATTGCATATGATAGTATTCACAACTTTGCTAAGACATCCCAAAATGTAGACTCGGGGGGGAAACACCTTTCGTGGGACTTGGGAACTGCCTAACACCTTCTTCCCCGAGTTATTTGGACTTATTACCCGTTGAATCTATGAAACCAGACTAGTATGATAATTAAACTCGACCTAAAACGTTTAGGTGGCCCAATACACCTTAGAAAACTACATTAGGTGGCGACTCCAACTCTTGAACTCAAACGAGTTACCCAGTCAAATCCGAAACCCGACTCGCTCCGAGTTGAGTCTAAAATCGGCTGTGACGGAATGGCGACTTCATTGGGGATTTTTCAAGTCCTAACCATAGAGAGTCTTTATTTTGGGATTTTTATTGTTTAATATCTTGTTATTTATTATTATTATCCGGAACTAACTTCTTTCTTTTGTTTTGTTTTCTTCTTTATTTTTATTTTTGGTTGTAATATCTTTTTCAAGTTTTGTAATGCATCTTATTTGACATATCTCCTCATTAATGCTCACTCGTGCGACATACATGAAAACAACGATTGTGTCGGTTTGACGGCCGTTCTCACTTCCACAAAGCACGCTTCGAAAAAGTTTGGGATAGGTCGAGTCTGCGGTACAACCAACGGTCCCAAAAACTTTTTCACCTCCAAATTTTCTGTTTGGAGGAACCTTGTCTAAGCCAAATCTTAGTGGAGACGATAGGAAATCATGCGTCATGATACCATGTTAGTTGACTTGTTTCCGAGTCCAAAATAGGTCAGCTTGTTCAACAATCTAAACGGGTTTTAAACCCCAAAGAGCTTTGGACATAATTATTTGCATTTTCGAAAAATAGACATGTAACGGCCATAGTGTTCTCAAACCGGGGGTAGAGTGTTTATTTTAATTTTCTTATTTATTTGCAGGTCTTTATGGCTCAAAAATGTCCAAGGTTTAGTATGATCATGGGTGTTCCTCCTCTGATGGCACGATGGTGGAGCAATTTAGGAGGTCATGGTCGTTTGCGGTTTCATAAATACTTGGGGCATCTACCTTTACTAAAATGGAAGTGGAACTGTGTCGTGGAGTTATCGAGGCGGCGGTAACACCTATGGCGTAGAGTTGACACCTTTGTTAGAAGGAATAGGTGGTTTTATAGAAGATTCGGGTATGATTAGAGAAAAGCGTACATTGCAAGAAACGGCAATCATCCTCCCAAAGTTCCGTATTTTGAGCGACTTTCGCAAATTGTTTGGCCTTGCCGGAAATGACGCAGTGGAATTCATACGAAAGGGTGGCATACCTTTGTCTATTCTGCATTGAAAATTTGGTCATGACGGTGCTTTTGATCAAAAGCGTGATGACTTCAATTCCTTTGATGATTGGCATAATGAAAAGATTTTTGCTTTCATAGTTAGTTTTCTGGGTATTATGGTGTTTCCTGAAAGTTCAAAACATCACATTGGGGTATGATTGATCAAGGTAGTGGAAACCGTGATGGACGGGGTTGACAAACGAGAATGCACTTTGGTACCTATGATTTTGGACGACATCTATAGAGCTTTGGGGCTTTGTAAGAAGGGGGCTAAGTATTTCGAGGGATGTAACTTGTTACTGCAGCTTTGGTTTAAGGAGCATTTGGAAATAGTGAGAGGAAGCGCAGAAATACTCAAACCATCAGGCATGAATCGCATAACCACACTACGCTATGGAGTTAGAACCCTGAAACAAACAAGTAGCGCTGAAGGCTGGTTGAAACTCTTTAACGGCATAACAGACGAAACAGTGCAATGGATGTTCACTTGGTTCTCGACAAACAAATTCACAATTTGAGCTAATGCCACTCCCTTTTTTACTTTAATGGGTCTGTGAGGCCTTCAACCATACATCCCTGGAAGAGTCATGAGGAAAGCTGGCAGGAAACAATGGATAATTCAAATGGCTTTCACGGTATGATATCAACTTGATTACACTAAAGAGAAGATTGCTTTGGCTGGGGAAATCATTGATAGTTGGAAAAATCGTTGCATAATGGGTCTGAAATATATAGAGCGAGATCGGTATAAGGCAGGCTGTGAACCACACTATGCAGACTGGTTACAAGTAGAATTGAGAGGGACGATCACACCGGGACCGAATAGGAGCGATAGTATCAAAGACAAAGAAGTAGAGGCACAAATCAAATACAAGTGGCTAATGCGCAGGGTACCAGAATCGAAAACAGAGCACCAAAAAAGGACAGAAACATGGAAGAAACGTGCACTCGACTTAGAAGGAAAAGCAGAAGGGATTGATGGAAAAACTCGGGCAATGGAACGCCAAATGCAGTGCCGTGGACATACTTCATTTGTTCGCAGCTAAAAGTCATTTAGCGGAGGCTTTGGAAGAAGCTCAAGAGATAGTAAGAGAAGAATAAAAGGCCACGCTAGAGGAGGAACCCGATGTCTAGTTTCGTTTTGTCTTTTTATTTGCAAAAGATCTTTATGTATTAGACTTCAAGTTATATAATGAAGTTTTAGGGAGATTTTGAGAACAATTAGCAATGCATGTTTATTTTTTCCTCATATCATTTAAACATAGAAAGGTCTTACGTCCATGGCGCGTTAAGGTCTATGAGGAAACCTTGTCCAAATGTCAAAAGGGTTCTTAACCCGGGAAATGACAAAATTGCATCTCTGCATAGATTTGAAGAAACGTTTGCACAAAATATTGATGGTTTGCTTAAACATGATCAAGACTATAAGAATGTTTTGGTCTTTACCTTTTCTTATTTTGATTTCAGACTATGGCTGCGAGAGGTACATTTCAATTTGAGATTGTTTCCCGACCTCCTCACTTGATCAGACTCCAGTGGGATGATCCGGCTATTGTTAGTAAGGCTCACGTTCAAAAGGTGTTGGGAGATCTGGTGGCTCTCAAGGCCTACACTGCCATGCCTGGTTTGGTCGAGGCTGCTACACATTTCTGGGACTACAAGAGGGCTGTATTTCATTTCAATAGTTTGGAGTCGGCGCCAATGTTGGAGGAATTTGGAGGACTAGCAGGGTTAGAGCCTGGGCAAGAGACTATGATTTATCCCCGAGACATGGACCCTGAGGATATCATTGAATTGTTGGGTGCTCCGTATGATCCATACGTCAAAGGAGTGAATGATGGAAAAGCCACGTTGGAGTAGTTGCATTCTAGATTTGGAGATCCAACACTTAGGCATCATTGGACTGGGGCATGGGAAATTTAAGATTGGGAGTGGACTAAATCCAATGCTTTCATCGTCGCTTTTCTGGGAAGCAGGGTTTTCCCCGAGAAGGAAGGAAAGATCGACATAAGGTTGGGAAGAGTAGTAGAGGGTTTACGCAAGGGAGCTCACAAACGTCAAGTAAGCTTGGTTCCAATGATTCTGGGGGAAGTTTATAGGGCTCTAACCAAATGTAGAAGAGGAGGAGACTTTTTCGAAGGGTGCAATCTTTTGCTGGAAATATGGTTGGTAGAATATCTGCACAGTATCCTTATAAGTCCGGTAGCACCAAAGCCGTCGTGGAAAGGAGGGATCTGCTCACATAGCACCCGCATGGCTGGAACAATGGCATTGGAGGACCCTGCAAACATGCAAAGATGGTACACCAAGCTCGAAGAGTTGCAAGAGGTACAATAGGTGATTGAAAACTGTGTTGGCTTCATTGTTTCCATATAGGTTCAAGACATCACTTTCTTGACATTGATCGAATTCCGAGGAACTCGTCACTATGTTCCTCTAAGAATCCTCCGGCAGGTAGGGATGACATAACAGACTCCGCAGTTGACTGAAGGAAGAAGCTTTAACGTTGACATGAAAGACATCGAGCATCCAATGGTGGGGACTATCTTGACAATGTAGGAAAAAGAGGCTTACTATGCAGTTTTGTCGTGGCCGAGATAGTAGGGTGAACCCCGCAACTACTCTGGCTTATGCTCAATGGCTCAGTGAAGATAATGAAAGGTTCCGATCCAAGACTATGCTGAAAAGGAAAACCAAAGGCTCCGAGTGTCACTGAAAACTACAAGAGGCTGCAGCACGAATTCGACCAAAGTAAGCAAAAATTAAGGATAACACAAGAGAGGGAGATGAGGGTCAATACAAGGACAAGATCAAAGGGGATGAAATCAAGTATTGGACATGCAGAGTCATGGCTGTAAGGCAAGCTGCTGGGAATCTACAAGATTTGCTAAAAGGATGGGGAGAGTACTTTAAGGCAGTGCCACTAGAAGAGAAGGAAGCAATGGGGATAGCAATTTTTGAATTCTTCATAAAATCTCTGGGAGACATGCAAGCTGGGAAGGATCTGATGGAGATGTTTTCCGCTCCTCCACCTATGAGCCTGGTTCACAAGCCTAAGGAAGAAGCCAAAGAGAAAGAAGATGTTGGAACTGATGCTTGATTCAAAACCTCTTTGCTTGGCACATTAGTCTGGTCGTCCTAAGTGGAGTCGTCGTTTCTCTTTGTCTTTGTTTCCGTTCAGTCAAGTCGTTATCTGAAGTTAGTGGTTGTAATAAAGCCAAGCAAATCAAATAAAATTTTGTCATTTTTGGGTTTTAGGCTTGTGTTGATTATGTTTATGCAAATGAAATGACGTATTCGGTACAAACATTACTTCGAATCTTCGATAGGCCTACCTCTGGCACAAAAGAGGTCCCCTTCACGATAGGACGCAATTTTATGTAAAACCAACATATACTTACATATCTTTCCTTTGTTTTTCATATGTCAGTCCTCATGTCCCTGAAAGTTTGGTTTGTGCATTCTGGCCGCGCTGCAATCCCAACACCTCCCCCTTTACATATGAGGACAAGGACGAGACGTAATATCATGGCTGAGTTTAACAAAGTTGGAAATGGAACTCCTGAAAAGCAAGGTGTGGTCGCCTATGAAGACTATGCTAAGTTGGAACATAGATTGTTCGAGTTGGAGAATAGGATCCCTCTTGCCCGTGCTGATGAGATCATTGAGCCAAACAAAATCACCCGCCCTCATGGAAAATATCCACTATACCCTGAAAAAGGCACTCCTTACCCTACCTACACCGCACCACCAAAAGCACCACAAAACAACTTACCCCTCCTTCACTGTTGAAACAAAAACCATTGCATCACCCACCAAAGACCATGACATGTACGCATGGACCAAGGAAGACCCAGACAATACCAAAGAGCAAGACCAATGGTTGGTAGAGAAGTTCAAGCAGTTCCAAGGCACCAAAGGAGCCCGAGGGTTAGCTTACGAGGATCTCTGCATACCTTGACTTGAAGTTGCTCGAAGGCTATAAAATGCCCTAGTTCAATATGTTCGATGGCAGTGGTGATCCTATGTCTCATTTGAGATCTTATTGTGACAAGTTGGTTGGGGTTGGACATGATGAAAAGATCCGCATGCAATTTTTCAGCCGCAGTCTGACTGGAGATGCGCTGGTAAGGTACTCAAAGCAACAAACAAAGAAGTGGACGAGCTGGGAAGCAATGGCTGGGGACTTCGTTGACAATTTTAGGCACAACACTGATGCCATGCCCGATCGGTTCTATTTGGAGAAGTTGAAGAAAAAGCCCACCGAGACCTTTAGAGAATTTACAACTAGGTGGAGAGCCGAAGCCACTAAAGTCCAACCTCCTATGGAAGATGCCGAGATAGTGGCAACCTTCATCCGCATACAAGAAGACGTCTACTTTGACAAGATGTTGAATCTGCAAGACAAGAAGTTTGTAGACTTGATCAAGATTGGAGATATAGTTGAAGACGGACTGAAGACTGGTAGGATCATTAGCTTGGCTGCACTGCAAGCCACTAACAAAGCCCTACAAGCTGGAAGTACTACTACATCAAGAAAGAAGAAAGACGATGTCTCCTTCGTGGCTGCATCGCTCGATCACACTCCCATCCACAATCACTACTACCAAACACCTCCTCCATCATACCCATACATTCCACCCGCATCCACCTACCAAGTCTACAATACTCAGCCCATGTTCCAAAACCCACCACCACAAAGACCACCATATCCACAAAGCCCTAACTACCGAAACACCAATGCCTATTCACTAAGGCCTCACGCCAACAACAACCCAAGACCCAAAGAAACTACACCCCATTGGCTGAATTCCGCACTCAGTTGTTCGAGAGACTAAAAGCAGCCGGTCATATACAACCCGTACCATTCAAAATGCCTGATAGAATGACACCCTATTTTGACAAAACCAAAACCTGTTCCTATCACTTTGGAGGACCTGGTCACGATACTGAAAAGTGCTATGCCCTGAGAGACAAGATATAAGACCTGATTGACCAAAAGCTGATCCACTTGAAAACTCCAAAGGTGCACAATAATCCCCTGCCTACCCACAGAGACAATAGGGTGAATCTGATCGAGTTAGATGAAGAATGCAACCTGGAGGGAACCATTGTTAAAGCAAAGGGAGATGCACCAGCACTTGCTTCTGTTTCTCAAGCCGCTACGGCACCAGAGCTGATCGAGGTAGAAGTGGCTCCGAAATTCTATGCTGACGTAGTTCCCCCGTACAGTGACAAGGCAGTACCATTGGACTACGAAAGGGAGAAGAAAGGCAAATCAACAGTCGAGACCGTTGCTGCATAAGGAATGACTATGAGTGGAGGATTTATACTCCCGAGCATCTTGTTCAAGGAAGACGAGGCATCGGCGGGGAGGAGTCTGAAGAATTTTGGAAGAAAGTACAAGAAAAGGAATACTCCGTGGTTGAACACTTGGGCAAGGTTCCTGCACAAATCTCTGTTTTAGCCTTACTCCTCAAGTAGGTAAGCCACCGAAATGCCTTAATGAAAGTGTTGGATGAAGCACATGTTACGGTGGATGGTCGAGAATCTGGCCAGCATGGTCGGAGATGTCATGGAGTCCAACTGAATCGCTTTTCATGAAGACGAGATGCCACCTAAAGGATTGAGCCACAACAAGGCTTTGCACGTCACTATCAAATGCAAAGACTGGTTCTTAGGAAGAGTTTTAATCGACGGAGGCTCTGGTTTGAACATATGCACGTTCATTACTCTGAAAAGAATGGGAATTGATCAAAGTAAGATAAGAGAAAGTGACATGAAAGTGAAAGCGTTCGATGGATCGCAAAGAAACACCATTGGGGAAATCGACTTAACCATCATGGTCGGTCCCGTGGAGTTCAATGCTGAGTTTTATGTCATGGACATCTCCGCTTCCTATAACCTGCTACTGGGAAGACCTTGGATTCACATGGCTGGTGCGGTGCCTTCTATATTGCACCAAATAGTGAAGTTTGAGTGGGACCATAAAGAGGTGGTAGTGTTCGGTGAAGAGAACAACTCCATTTACAATGAACAAATCATACCAGCAATCAAAGGGAATGCTCCCGATGGGCAGACCTTCTATATTATAAAGCTCGTGGGAGCAGTGCAAGGTACTCGAGGAGAAGGTCGCAAAAACTACAACCCGAGTTGGAATCCCACAGACACAATCCAAGGAGGCTATACTGCACATTTCACTCCTAAGTTGGTCAACACACCACCTGGGATTGAAGAAAGGAAGAGAAGCTTTTATAGCGCCTACTGGGATGGCCGAGGCAAAGGCTATGACCAGAGAAACATAGTTTGGGAACCAGTCATATCTGATTGGGGTGTGCCCTCACGTGAATTTCATGAGACCTTATCGGCTAAGACAGAGAAGCGACCAATGTACTCACCTAATGTTCGTCCCAATTGGAAGTGCATCTCTGAAGAAATGAAGGGGAAGCAAGTGTGGCTACCTAAGGCACCTGAACCTATGGAGGTGGTAATGAAATAGTCATATGTACTCCCACAACCTACAAAATAGCCTGGAGATTGGGTTGTAGACATCATGATAAAACAAGGATATGAACCTGGTAAAGGTTTGGGCAAGAACCTGGATGGCATGGTTGAGCCGATTAAAATTATGATGAGGCGTGACAGTGAGAAAGTCGGCATAGGGTACATTGTGACTTATGAAGAGAGCATGGAAGAAGCATCACTGGACTTCAAATTCTACAAGAAAAGCACCAAGACTCTCTTACATATTTTCGTCTCGTATGGATACTTGGATGGCCGAAAAGGGGAGGTATCTGCAGCGCAAGGAGTTGAGCCAAAGATAGTTGATGCTGAAGAGGACCTGCTGGAGGGAGTGAAAAATCTGTTCATATCTGACGAGGACTGATGTGTGATCCTGGAAAAACATGTTGAACCTCCTGGAGTGACAAAGGCTGGATTTAGAGCTACATTAAGCAATTGGATGACCAACTGGGCCCGAGCTTACCGTGGACCTTGGTAGACCTGGGGGATAGAGCTTATTTCATATTTCCTATAAAACTCGGCTTCGAGTCGTGGAATTTGCATTTCTTTGTCACATGTCTCCCTACAAACTTTGTTTTGCAAGGATTCATAAATAAAATATCACACTATTTTCCCTTTAACTTTTTATTTTAATCTTTTAATTTTGTAATATCTTATTTTTCAACATTCAAATTAATAATCCCATTGAGTCCACAATCACAACGTGTAATGAAACAATGGAGCTTGAGGAAACTGGGTTTGATTATGACGATTTTGATGAAACCACACAAGAGGAAATTGAAAGATTTGAGAATAAGCCTAAGCCAAACCTAGAGGAAACTGATGTGGTAAATCTGGGAGATGAAGAAAGCGTAAAGGAGACCAGGATCAGTATGCATCTCACCGCCGAAGATAAAAAGCGGTACACTGAGTTTCTTAAAGAATATGGGGACGTATTCGCGTGGTCGTATGATGACATGACTGGCATAAGCACGGATGTGGTAGCTTACAAATTACCCATCAATTCGGGTTTTCCTCCGGTCAAAAGAAAAGCCCGAACTTTGAAGTCGTCGGTTCTGTTGAAAAGGGATGAGGTAACCAAGCAGCTCAATGTAGGAACCTTGAAAATAGTCAAATACCCAACTTGGTTAGCTAATATTGTCCCGATGCCGAAGAAAGATTGGAAAATCAGAGTTTGTGTGGATTACAGGGATCTGAATAAAGCGAGCCCGAAAGATGATTTTCCTTTGCCAAACATATACATCCTAATTGATAATTGCGCGAAACGCGAGCTATAATCGTTCGTGGATTGTTTCGCTGATTATCATCAAGTGCTCATGGATGAGGAGGATGCCGAGAAGACAGCTTTCATTACCTCTTGGGGAACTTATTGCTATAAGGTTATGCCGTTTGGGTTGAAGAATGCTGGGGCAACATACATGAGGGAAATGACAACTATGCTCAATGACTTGATGCACAAAGAAATTGAAGTCTACGTGGATGATGTGATCATCAAATCAAAGAAGAGTTCAGAGTACCTTGACAACTTGCGCATGTTCTTCAATCGCTTGTGGAAGTATAATTTGAAGCTAAATCCAGCAAAGTGTGTTTTTGGAGTTCCAGCAGGGAAGCTTTTGGGTTTCATCGTCAGTAGAAGGGGTATCGAGCTGGATCCATCCAAGATCAAAACCACTAAAGAATTGTCGCCGCCAAAAAGCAAGAAAGAGGTCATTAGCTTCCTGGGAAGGCTCAACTACATCAGTCAGTTCATAGCACAATCCACTGTCATCTGCGAGCCATTATTAAACTACTGAAGAAAGACACAGCAATCGAGTGGACGGAGGACTATCAGAAAAAATTTGATCGGATAAAGGAGTACTTGTCTTGCCCGCCTGTGCTGGTTCCACCCGAGCCTGGACGACCTTTGATCTTGTACCTGTCCGTGGTCGATTCGGTATTTAGTTGTGTATTGAGGCAACATGATTCTACTTGAAGAAAGGAGCAAGCAATATACTATCTAAGCAACAAGTTCACTCCTTACGAGGCCAGGTACACATTACTGAAACGCACGTGCTGTGCACTGACTTGGATAGCACAAAAGCTGAGGCACTACTTGACATCTTACTCAACGTTGCTGATATCGAGGATGGACCCTCTCAAAAATATCTTCCAAAAACCAATGCCTACTGGAAAGTTGGCTAAATTGAAAATGCTGCTCAGTGAATTCGACATCACTTTTGTCACTCAAAAGGCGGTAAAAGCTCAACCCGTGGCTGATCACATGGCCGAGAATCCAGTGAGAGATGACTATGAGCCACTGCACACTTATTTCCCCGACGAACAAGTCATGTTCATAGGAGAAGATATCACCGAAGAGTATGATGGCTGGAGGTTATTCTTTGATGGAGCAGTGAATTTCGAAGGAGCCGGCATCGGAGAAGTGTTAGTTCCGGAGACTGGACAACATTATCCCGTCACAGCCAAACTAAGGTTCCCTTGCACCAACAACATGGTGGAGTATGAGGCTTGCATTTTGGGTCCTAGGATGGCGGTAGACATGAACACACAAGAGCAGCTAGCGATTGGAGATTCTGACTTGCTGGTTCACCAAGTTCGAGGGGAATGGATGGCAAATAACTCAAAGATAATGCCGTACCTCGAGTGCATAAAAGAGCTGAAGCAAAGGTTCACCAAGATAGAGTTCTGACATGTACCCAGGCTGCAAAATGGGTTCGCGGACGCTTTGGCTACCAGATCTTCCATGATCAAACATCCCGACAAGAATTATATTGACACGACCCGTAATCCGATTAGGCCGTGCGGGCACCCGACATCCTTCCCTAGACCCGTCGGGCGAACCCTTACCAATCAAATTAGGAAAATAAACATAGCAATTCATAAATAAGAACAAGACTTTTTAAAAAAAACACAGACATACTGATACCCCTAAGCTGTACAAAAGAAATTACAGCTGACTACCCAACATACTAGATTTAGGGCTATCCAGACCAAACATCTAAGAGTACAAAAGAAAACAGATACCTCTTGAAGGGAGCAAAATGTAACTGAAATAATGAACCATAAACTGGTGGCCATCCGGAATAAAGCTGGCTCACCCTGACAGCTGAAGTTGTCTTCGCTCCTGAACAACGCGGCGAACTCAATCCTGGAGCGAACCTGCCGAAACGAAATAGATAGAAAAAACAAACAATAAACAAGGGTGAGTCAAAAGGACTCAATAAGTGGGGCAGACTAGCCACCTCAAAGAATAGGATAGCTAGTCAGGGAGATGAAACAGATAAACCAAATTCCTCTTATTTAAATTATAAAAAGGTAGAGCCAGATAATAACCGGAAACACGTATGCAATGACAAACTCATCGACAACCAGGAACGTAAGATAACAAAAACATATAGGTATCCCAAACACATCAACAATCAGAGATGCATCCTGTTGCGGCGTGCAACCCGATCCATATATTCATCCTGTTGCGGCGTGCAACCCGATCCATATATTCATCCTGATGCGGCGTTCAACCCGATCCATATATTTATACCGTTGCGGCGTGCAACCCAATCCATATATTTATACCGTTGCGGCGGGCAACCCGATCCCCGCAACCCAGAATACGAGCCAGAAATATATAGGCAAAATGAGATATGTCTACGACATAGTATACATACCGCATACATAAAACACAACACAATACACACAATGGTCAGTATACGGTGCAATGAGACAGGATGAATGCGGTACGATGCAATGCAGTCAGATATGCCTGATACCTATCTCCGGCGCGGGACTCTCATCGTCTACCAGGAGATATATGCAATAATAACCCTTCACCGGCTCGGGACTCTCATCGATTACCAGAAAGTATATGCAATAATGACCTTCCACCGGCTCGGGACTCTCATCGATTACCGGGAAGTATATGCAATAATGATCCTTCACCGGTGCGGGACTCTCATCGCCAACCGGGAAGTATATGCAATAATGACCCTTCACCGGTGCGGGACTCTCATCGCCAACCGGGAAGTATATGCAATAATGATCCTGCACCGGTGCGGGACTCTCATCGCCAACCGGGAAGTACATGCAATACTCAAAACCAGAGTGCAATGCTCATAAGTTCAATGCAATACCAACAACAGGGCATAACATATAATATACAATGTAAATTCAAAGCTAAGGCATAATGAGTACGCCTATCGGCAGCTACACACGTAAGGAACACGTGGTAGAAAATCCACGAGGCCAAGTGCCTCCAAAGAAATGGATATAAACACTTATCTTGTTACAAAGTTAGCACAGCCACTCAATAATCGCTTTGTCCTTTGGTTTCATTGCCAAACGATCCCATTCTATTCAATAAGCAGAAAAATATATCAAATTAGGCTAAATGCTTCATTCCTCACATCTTAGGGCAATCCGGTTAGGAACCTGATACCCGATTCGCATACGCAATACGCAGGCCAGGCCTACATACAGGGTTTCAGGCCACATAACCAAACCCCAAATAAATTACATTTATAAGTTGCCCATAACTCACTGAGTACAAATATATAATCAATTTCATTATCGGGGTCCATTTGAACCTTTAAACTATCAATTTACGTCATTAGGACGATGTCTAAGATCCCTATTTTTACCTAAAAATATATTCAAACATACGTAATAAACTCAAATAATATATTAAGATCATTACCTGAATGTTTCAGGGTAAAAATTCTACTATTTTTCTGGCTCTTTTCTCATTTTCTGGCATTTTTCCACTGCGCGTTTTCCATTTTCGGTTTCCCTGTTTCTCGTTCCTATTCTTTCTGTATGTACGTACTAATGTTTCTGTTGTCTATTCAAAGGCTAAGGACCAAGGTCCACTGCCTTTCATTTTTAAAATTTTTAATCTTTTCCTCTTTTTTTTTTTTCTTTTATTTTGTTTTCTTTTCTTAACGAAAATTAAAACGTTGCTCTACGATATTCGAAATAATTCCAACTTTTGCATACGAGTTATAAAAATATATGTAACATACTCACGAAGGCGGATCTCAAATCGGATTCCCGAAACTCAAGATGCGAATTTAAATAGAAAAAGGTCAAATTATTTAACTTTCGGCATTTTAGCGGAAACTAGCCGAACAACATCGAAATTCACTTTCGAAAAATCGCAAAAGTCACAAATAATCATACGAACCTAATGGCGCTTTCAGATTTTGAATTGGAGTTCATTCGCCAAAACCGAGCTCGAAAATCTCTTTTTAATATTTATCGACCATAAAAATGGAAACCTTCTTCCGATGCCTACCAAACGAGGTCTGATTTAGCTCAATTTTTACAGATAAGTTTTAATGGATCTTACAAATATTTTAAAATTATTGGCACGCCAATCGGAGTCCTAACTTCCGAAACGACTTACCGAGGTCGTATCATTCTCCTCCACTTAAACTCTCGTTCGTCCTCGAACGATCCTAAGTCTAAAACAAGATTAACGCTGATAACAAAAGAACTTGTACGACCTTCATAAACTATCCCACAGATTTTTTTCTCATGATTACAGAATCAAAATTATAACACGAACACCGACCTCTTGGAATAAAACATATCTGGATGATATGATAATACCATTGTCTGGATTATTCTGACTAAGATGATCCTTCCTCGATCACGAGAGGAGAGTTCTATATTTTCGAAGCAAATATACACGGAACATTGAATGGATTAACATGATTCTGCCGGTGAATCACTTCGTCGATATAGTTTTTTATATAGAACAAGTAGATGAAACAATGAATTAGCTTACGCTTCAGCAATGCCTTAGAGATTTATTATTACCATTCAATATTTGCAGGAAGACTCCACCACTTAAAGAACAAACTCATGCAGCTATTTGAATAGGAATAACCATCCCCGCACAGTCTGCTGGACTAAGGAAGATTTAGCTAAAAGTTGAACGTAGGCAGACCTAAGCTACCAAACTACCCTTTCGAGTTGCCAAACAGCTGCAACTCTCGAGTTCACAACTCCACACCTTTGCTGTAAACACCACCGCTTGATGGATGGTACTTCTATATAAAAATTTCGGCAGAGTTTTCCCTGAAACTGGATGATCCGCAAAAACAGAACCAGCACTAGACTATACATGGGAATGGATACCTGGATAAACTGATAACATAAACATGTTACGCGGATAACAAGATGAGACAACTGGATGACATAATAAATCCGCAGATAGAATGTCTGGACAACACCACTGTTCTGATTTTCAACCTAAACAATAATATGCTTACCCGATTACCTTGACATGCACTCTGGCTCAACACAGGGAACATCACAATAGGTTACTGACCGCCTAAGCTTACCATTGCCGATCAAAGAAGATATGGAAACAGACTGAGGATAGAAATAATTAGAGCTATAGGAAGCTCTTCTTCTTATTGCTTGGCTATCCGAGCTAGACTACTTCCGAGTCAGGCTAGCCAAAGAATCGCAATTAAACAAATAGACATTAAATAAGCTTTATGGAATGACATCTATGCCAATTTAACCTCCCAATAAGAAGAAAACTCTGACAATTTACCAGAAAATCCTTTTATAACCCAGATGAGCTCATAGGATAATATGACTTTACTAGAATTTTGAACCAAGAGAAGACACATAGATCAAGTATTACTTACTAAACACTTTACACCGGAAGAAACAATGACACTTTCTGATGGTGACGAATAAGAATCCCATCATCCTACCGACACTGAGTTCCAAAGAGAAGTACACTTACTTGACATTATAATAGAATGAGGCACAACAAAATGCTAGGCAACAATATTGATACTCACTTATAAATCTCTCACATTTAAACCAGATCAACTAGGAGGATCTCAAAAATGCCAGGAATAAATCATACAAGAAGCTCATCCCTCTACCGCAACCAATTCTTAATGGAAACAATTTCCAATGAAACCGTGGTAAGATAAACGAAGTCCAGACCGATCGGAAGAATTAAATCTTACTCACATATAATGGAAGAAGAAATACATGGGTGTACTACATCGGATACCTCAGCATCCTGCCAGACTGACAGTTCATCAAACTGCCTCTGCAGCTGAGCTGAGCCACTACCCTGGTAATCACCTTTTGAAGAACCACTGCCACCACGCTCTCAACCTCTACTGGATGGTGGCGTTTCTCTAGCTGATTGAGATCTAAATGAAATTCCCTGCGACTACGCAGATCCCTAATAATGAAAGAAAAGACGACTGCCTACTTGTCGGAGTAAGGAAAAATCCTCAAAGAATAGCCAGATTCACGACAATGATACCACCTTTTCGCTGAAAAATAGAAGCTGGAAAGATTGTTGATAGTTGTAAAGAAAAGACTGAATCTGATCTTGACGAACTACTGGCGCACTCTAAAAATCACGTGACAAAAGCTAAGATAACCTGGAAGGTGACCTCCTAAATAATCAGAACTCTTACCTCCAAATGAGGTACCATGGTTGCCTACTATGGCCACGGGATCTCTTGCTCTCCCGCTCTAACTCTTCCCGCTCTAACTTATGGTATGCCTCGTACCTTCGGGCAATATCAACAACAATATCAAATGAAATCCCGACCTCAATCTCTCGAGCCATCTGGGATCTTAAGGAAAAAGAATGGTCATCAATAAATCCTTGAATCTCTCGAAAGGCTCATGGACTAGTTCAAATGCATATTCAGTTATTTTATAGAATTCAATCTCATATTCTGAAACCAACAGACTAACCGACAGGCTACCCTGTCTGATCCACTAAACTGGCAACACTTTTCATCTCGCTCGCTACTCGAAAGGAATTTTTTTTCCACGAATCTAGAAGAAAAACCGAACCAAGTTAGCTAATAAGAGAGCGGCCCACCAATTCAAGACTGGACCCTGAAACTGGAAGAAGAATAATCAACACCATACCGCTCGATATAATCAAGAGCCTGAAGGATACGCTGACATCATTGTATTTTAAAAAAAAATCACGAAGTTTATCTGATGCATTGCTTAAGAATATCAGAAGGTTCAACCGCGTAAAATAATGCAACCTCTTCGGACACTCGGACCGAACTGATACCTCGGCTGGCTAACCAGCCAGAACAACTGGAGGCACAATACATGCTTCCTCCGGAACATACTTTACTGCGGCAATATTAAGAACTGGAATAGGAGCTCCCTGAAATCGAACATCTACACATGCGGCAACCTGATAGGCTGGCCAGCGAATAATAGGTTCTTACGGTATCTGCGTCGCCAAGATTCTCGTAAAGCATCGTAGAGAGCCAAGGGAACTACAAGGCCCTGCTCCCTTGCCCATCGCGAGCTCGTACAACTGAGGCCTGCGCAACTGGATCGTCAACACGATCCACAACTCTTGGGGCTTGAGTAGCCCTAGCCTCAAGCTAGACTACTTCGTCCTGAACTCCTACCATTTGCCGATTTATCGCACGAAGGATCACCATTACCACGAAGGAATTAATGAAAATACTTTTGCATCCTAGATCGACGCGCGATCAGAAAAGAAGGAAGCGAAACTTCCTAAATGCCATCATAGCCTCTCGTAGATAAGTAAGGACGTCTACGTACCCATCAGCTAGACTCTACTAGACACTATCTTAGTCTCCGGTTGGTGATGAGAGTCCCGCACCGGCGAAGGGTCATTATTGCATATACTTCCCGGTTGGCATTGAGAGTCCCGCACCGGCGAAGGGTCATTATTGCATATACTTCCCGGTTGGCGATGAGAGTCCCGCACCGGTGAAGGGTCATTATTGTATATACTTCCCAGTAATCGATGAGAGTCCCGAGCCGGTGAAGGGTCATTATTGCATATATCTCCTGGTAGACGATGAGAGTCCCGCGTCGGAGATGGGTATCAGAGCCCAGTTTAGAGCATATCCAGACTAAGACAGTGTCTAGTAGAGTCTCGTTGATGGGTACGTAGACATCCGTACTTATCTACGAGAGGCTATGATGGCATTTAGGAAGTTTCACTTCCTCCTTTTCTGATCATGCGTTGGTCTAGAATGCAAAAGTATTTTTGTTAATTCCTTCGTGGCAATTGTAAACCCTCGTACGACAAATCAGCAGACGGTATGAGTTCAAGACGAAGCAGTCTAGCCTGGGGCTAGCACTGACGAAGCCCCGAGAGTTTTTGATCGTGCTAAAATCTAGTTTTGGATGTACGAGCTCGCGATGGGCAAGGGAGTGTGGCCTTGTGGTTCCCTTTGTTCTCTACGATGCTTTTATGAGAATCTTGGCGATGCAGATACCGTAAGAACCTATTATTTGCTAGGAAGCTTATCAGGTTGTCGCAGATGCAGATGTTCAGTCTCAGGGAGCTTCTATTCCAGTTCTTAATATTGCCGCAGTAAAGTATGTTCCGGAGGTAGTATGTATTGTTCCTCTAATGGTTCTGGCTGGTTAGCCAGTCGAGGTATCAGTTCAGTCCGAGTGTCCGAAGAGGTTGCATTATTTTACGCGGTTGAACCTTCCGATATTCTTAAACCATGCATCAGATAATCCCTGCATAAATTTTTTTTAATTAAAATGATGTCGGCGTAGCCTTCAGGCTTTTGATTATATCCAGCGATATGGTGTTGATTATTCTGCTTTCCGATTTCAGAGTCCAGCCTTGAATTGGTGGGCCGCTCTTTTATTAGCTAACTTGGTTCAGTTTTTCTTCTAGATTCGTGGAAAAAAAAATCCTTTCGAGTATCGAGCGAGATGAAAAGTGTTTCCAGTTTGAGTGAATTGGACAGGGTAGCCTGTCGGTTAACCTGGTGGTGTTTCAGAATATGAGATTGAATTCTATAGAATGGCTGGATATGCATTAGAACTAGTTCATGAGCCTTTCGAGAGATTCAAAGATTTATTGATGACCTTTATTTTTCCTTGAAATCCCAGATGGCTCGAGAAATTGAGGTCTGAATTTCATTTGAAGCTGTTGTTAATATTGCCCGAAAGTTCGAGGCATACCATAAGTTAGAGCGGGAAGAGTTAGAGCGGGAAAGCAAGAGATCCTGTGGCCCTAGTGGGTAATCATGGTACCTCATTTGGAGGATGCCGGGTGCCCGCACGGCCTAGTCAGATTCTGGGTCGTGTCAGTTGGTATTTGGAGAAAGACTCCTCTCCTAGACCCGTCGAGCAAACCCACACCAATCAAATTAGGAAAATAAACATAACAATTCATAAATAAGAACAAGACTTTTAAAAAAAAAACACAGACATACTGATACCCCTAAGCTGTACAAAAGAAATTATAGCTGACTACCCAACATACTAGGTTTAGGGCTATCCAGACCAGACATCTAAGAGTACAAAAGAAAACAGATACCTCTTGAAGGGAGCAAAATGTAACTGAAATAATAAACCATAAACTGGTGGCCATCCGGAATAAAGCTGGCTCACCCTGACAGCTGAAGTCGTCTTCGCTCCTGAACAACGCGGCGAACTCAATCCTAGAGCGAACCTGCCGAAACGAAATAGATAAACAAAACAAACAACAAACAAGGGTGAGTCAAAAGGACTCAATAAGTGGGGCAGACTAGCCACCTCAAAGAATAGGATAGCTAGTCAGGGAGATGAAACAGATAAACCAAATTCCTCTTGTTTAAATTATAAAAAGGTAGAGCCAGATAATAACCGGAAACACGTATGGAATGACAAACTCATCGACAACCAGGAACGTAAGATAACTAAAAATATAGGTATCCCGAACACTTCAACAATCAGAAATACATCCTGTTGCGGCGTGCAACCCGATGCATATATTCATCCTATTGCGGTGTGCAACCCGATCCATATATTCATCCTGTTGCGGCGTGCAACCCGATCCATATATTCATCCTGTTGCGGCGTGCAACCCGATCCATATATTAATACCGCTGCGGCGTGTAACCCGATCCATATATTTTTACCGTTGCGGCGTGCAACCCGATCCCCGCAACCCAGAATACGAGCCAAAAATATATAGGCAAAATGAGATATGTCTACGACATAGTATACATACCGCATACATAAAACACAATACAATACACACAATAGTCAGTATGTGGTGCAATGAGATGGGATGAATGCGGTACGATGCAATGCAGTCACATATGCTTGATACCTATCTTCGGCGCGGGACTCTCATCATCTACCAGGAGATATATGCAATAATAACCCTTCACCGGTTCGGGACTCTCATCGATTACCGGGAAGTATATGCAATAATGAACCTTCACCGGCTCGGGACTCTCATCGATTACAGGGAAGTATATGAAATAATGATCCTTCACCGGTGTGGGACTCTCATCGCCAACCGGGAAGTATACGCAATAATGACCCTTCACCGGTGCGGGACTCTCATCGCCAACCGGGAAGTATATGCAATAATGATCCTTCACCGGTGCGGGACTCTCATCGCCAACCGGGAAGTATATGCAATACTCAAAACCAGAGCGCAATGCTCATATGTTCAATGCAATACCAACAACAGGGCATAACATATAATATAAAATGTAAATTCAAAGCTAAGGCGTAATGAGTACGCCTATCAGCAGCTACACACGTAAGGAACACGTGGTAGAAAATCTACGAGGCCAAGTGCCTCCAAAGAAATGGATATAAACACTTATCTTGTTACAAAGTTAGCACATGCACTCAATAACCGCTTTGTCCTTTGATTTCATTGCCAAAGGATCCCACTCTATTCAATAAGCAGAAAAATATATCAAATTAGGCTAAAGGCTTCATTCCTCACATCTTAGGGCAATCCGGTTAGGAACCTGATACCCGATTCGCATACGCAATAGGCAGGCCAGGCCTACATGCAGGGTTTAAGGCCACATAACCAAATCATAAATAAATTACATTTATAAGTTGCCCATAACTCACTGAGTACGAATATATAATCAATTTCATTATCGGGGTCCATTTGACCGTTTAAACTATCAATTTACGTCATTAGGGTGATGTCTCAGATCCCTATTTTTACCGTAAAAATATATTCAAACATACGTAATAAACTCAAATAATATATTAAGATCATTACCTGAATGTTTCGGAGTAAAAATTCTACTATTTTTCAGGCTCTTTTCTCATTTTCTGGCATTTTTCCACTGTGCGTTTTCCATTTTCGGTTTCCCTGTTTCTCGTTCCCATTCTTTCTGTATGTACGTACCAATGTTTCTCTCGTCTATTCAAAGGCTAAGGACCAAGGTCCACCGCCTTTCATTTTTAAAATTTTTAATCTTTTCCTCTTTTTTTCTTTTTTTTTTTTTAATTTTTTTTCTTAACGAAAATTGAAACGGTGCCCTACGATATTCGAAATAATTCCAACTTTTGCATACAAGTTATAAAAAATATATGTAACATACTCGCGAAGGCGGATCTCAAATCGGGTTCCCGAAACTCAAGATGCAAATTTAAATGGAAAAATGTCAAATTATTTAACTTTCGGCATTTTAGCGGAAACTAGCCGAGCAACATCGAAAGGTCAAATATTTAACTTTCGGCATTTTAGCAGAAACTAGCCGAACAACATCGAAATTCACTTTTGAAAAATTGCAAAAGTCACAAATAATCATACGAACCTAACGGCGCTTTCAGATTTTGAATCGGAGCTCATTCGCCAAAACCGAGCTCGAAAATCTCTTTTTAATATTTATCGACCATAAAAACGGAAACCTTCTTCCGATGCCTACCAAACGAGATCTGATTTTGCTCAAATTTTACAAATAAGTTTCAGTGGATCTTACAAATATTTTAAAATTATCGGCACGCCAATCGGAGTCCTAACTTCTGAAACAACTTACCGAGGTCGTTTCGTATATTGACTCAAAACCCGTCGCGGTGAAGAAGCAAGCAGCATATTGTTATCATGTAGATGAAGAATCAGACGGACAATCTTGGTTCTACGATATCAAAGGGTTTCTCAAAGACTGAATTTACCGAAAAGATGCAACAAGCCTCCAAAAGAAGACGCTGAGGAGGTTAGAAAATGGTTTCTTTCTGAACGGAGAAGTTTTGTACAAAAGGACACCTGATCTGGGATTGCTGAGATGTGTGGACGCCAAAGAAGCTGCTAAGTTGTTGGAAGAAATACACTCTGGGACGTGCGGCCCACATATGAACGGTTTCGTGCTTGCAAAGAAGATTTTAAGGGCTGGCTATTTCTGAATGACAATGGAGCATGATTGCACAAGTCACGCAAAGAAATTTCACCAATGCCAAGTCCATGGAGATATGATTCGAGTGCATCCTAATGAATTAAATATCATGGGATCACCTTGGCCTTTCGCTGCTTGGGGAATGGATGTCATAGGGCCTATCAAGCCAGCCGCTTCCAATGGACATCGTATCATATTGGTAGCCATTTATTATTTTACCAAATGGGTAGAAGCTGCATCTTACAAGTCAGTGACAAAGAAAGTAGTATCAAACTTTGTGCACGACAAAATGATCTGTCGATTTGGCATTCCTGAATCCATCATCACTGACAATGAGTCCAATCTCAACAGTGACTTAATGAAAGCAACCTGTGAGGTTTTCAAGATCAAGCACCACAATTCCACTGCATATAGACCCCAAATGAATGGTGCGGTCGAGGAAGCCAACAAGAACATCAAGAGGATGTTGCGCAAGATGACAGACAATTCAAAGCAATGGCACGAGAACCTACCCTATGCTCCGTTAGGGTACCACACTATAATGAGAACATCAACAGGAGCTGCTCCTTACTTTTTGGTGTATGGCACCGAGGCAGTGATATCAGTGGAAGTCGAGATACAATCTTTGAGAATTATCCAAGAGACACAGTTGAAGGACGCCGAATGGATCAAAGGAAGAATGGAGCAATTGGCCCTCATTGATGGCAAGAGGCTAAATGCAGTGTATCATGGGAAATTATATTATAGGAGAATGGCTAAAGAATTTAACAAGAAAGTTTGAGTGAGGTCCTTCGAACCAGGACAATTAGTACGGAAGAAGATATTTCCTAATCAAGAAGAGGCAAAGGGAAAATTTGCACCAAATTGGCAAGGGTCGTACATGGTTCACCGAGATTTGAATGGAGGATCACTAATACTGGCAGAAATGGACGGAGCAGTTTGGCCGAAACCAATCAACTCAGACGCCGTAAAAAGATAATATGTATAAGAGCTTGCACTAACTAGTGGTTTCATCATTCTGCAATACATCATGTAATCTAACCTACGTCACGACCTGATTCTCCAAGTGGGATACGTAGGCAACCTACTCAATATTTGGTCGCATAAATACAAAAATTTCATTTTCCCATAAAGCAAACACTGGGGCAGAATTTTTGAGGAACTCTTAAAGATTCCTAGAGGAAAAACATAGCTGACACTGGGGCAGAAATTTTTGAGACCCTCTCAACAATTTCTAACACAAACTGGGCAGAATTTTGAGGTCATTTGATGGAGTTTGGAACAACATGAAGAGCGACAACTATAGCTTTACACAACGCGACTCGTGACTCAATGGGATAAAATATTTCACTTATTTCTTTCTCATAAAAGTTTTTCAAAATATTTGCATTATTTACTACTTTATACATATCCCTATCAGCTCGGCCAAGGTCCCGACACTCATGGGCAGCTAGTGCGAAGCGAGCCAAGAATGCACAAACCAAACCACCCCGCACAACTCACCAATCTTTCTTTTGATGCATGCACAAAAGATATGAAACTCGGCAACACACGACAGACATGTTTCGACAAAGGTCATCAAATTCCTCCTATCATATATAAATTTTGCTGAGGGTACTCAGCCCGAAGTGTCGATTGAGCGTACACAGCCTGATATCGATTTTTCATTTAAATTTGCCGAGGGTACACAACCCGAAGCGTCGATTGAGGGTACACAGCCCAATATCGATTTGTCATTTAAATTAACTGAAGGTACACAACCCGAAGCATCGATTGAGGGTACACAGCCTAATATCAATTTGTCATTTAAATTAGTTGAGGGTACACAACCCGAAGCGTCGATTGAGGGTACAAGGCCCGATATCGATTTTTCATTTTAATTCCTTGCGTAGGGTGCACAACCCAATGCATCAACTGAAAGTACACAGCCCGATGTCGAATCTAACGTTTGGCACAGCAAAGGACACACAGTCAAGCATAGCAGACACACCTGTGTATGGCAAAGAATCCTGGAAAGACAATCCAGCCCGATGGGAATTATGTTCTATATTCGCTTATACATCCATGATCTTGCGAACTCACCTATATTGCAGGGTGTACATTCAGACGATGCGAACATTACGACCTAACACCTCGACAATATCCGTAAGTCATAAGCACTCCTTTAGAGTCGTGACAAAATTAGTCGTTCTGTCAACATCTTAGCCCGAAGACTCTTTCATCATCCCCGGGCAAATAGGGGCAGCTATTGACACCTAATTTTGTCCCTCCTGTCTCAATAGCCGTTATTCAGACAAATTGCATTGATAACCACACAATTACCCTACACTCACTTCCTATCCTGAGTCATTATCTCATGTACGTACACCAATTAGGCTATTTTAGAAATATTTGCACGAGCGATCGCATTTTTACAAAACATGCATATCTCGTCATAATTTTTCACAAATACTGTTGGTTTTTAACAAGGACACCTAAATCATTTTAAAACCTAAAACAATAGATTTTTCTATTTAGCCTTGGTAATTATTTTTCTTGATTTTATATATTTTTTTATAAACATTTTACACAGTTTATACGCATTTATACTTAGTTTATACTCTTTTATACACTATATATACATGCACGCACATCATCACATTTTAACACCTCAACGCCTACGTGGATCGATCTCAGCCATCCACGTGTACAATCCGACGGCTGAGATCCAAGTTTCCATTTTTAATTACACGTGCACCCCCCAAACCCTATTCCCCTTATTTCATTTCCTCTTCCTCAGCAGTCGAATTCTCTCTCTCTCTCTCTCTCTCTCTCTCTCTCTCTCTCTACATATCCGCCGTTGACGGCGATTTTCGGTCGATTTAGCCGGTGAAAATGGAAACAAATTACGTATTCATGATCCTCACCTCCTTCGCTACAAAGCCTATACCCATTTTACAATATTCAAGGGAGGTCTATTTTCAACTCTCGTCGATAGGGTTCCCGCTACCGGAAAAGTCTCCGGCTTGGTTTGAAGACGTCCTAAAATGACATTATCGCCGGAAAATGGTGAGGAAACCTTCATGTGAACTCGATTTGGGACAGGTCAATTCGGCTCGACTCCGACAACGAAACGGGTAACCCTATCTCTATTAGTTTAAACCTATGTGACATTTATGTTTGAACTTGCCTAGTCTTAACATGATTATTTATTATTATTGAGTAGTTAAAGTGAAAATCCATATGATTATGCTTAGTTCACTGATTGTTTAACATTGCTTATAATTTTCACGTGCTTAGGTATAATGTATCCATTTGCTTGTGCTCTAGAGCATCTCTATTGGTCCTAAAAAATGGAATCCATGTCAATTGTAATCTGATCATAGCCATGGTTGTTTTGCCTTCTGTTTTATCAAAGTACATAATTTCCTTGGCCATATAAAATGGGAATTAAAACGGTAATATCACTTGGGTATGATCAGACTTAATTGTGAATTTTTAATTGATGTTTAAAAGGAAAATTGGTTCTGGTGATTTGATTAAGAGTCTGATTGGAATCTATTACGTTGGGATAGGATATGGGGAACCTAAATTAACTTAGAAGATCCATGTTAATTGATTCTTGAATTTAGACCTTATTACTGATAGAAGGAGGGAATCCAATTTGGTTCTGGACTGATTTTTCTTTGATTTTGGGGTGGGCTGGTTTATTTTTGGAAGATACACCTAGCAGTGCCTTTTTTATCTCTTAAATACAATATTCCCTTACCTTGTATAGCATACCCGTTTGAACTAGTGGTCCTTCACCTCGCACCTATATAAACTGGTCTTCCCCTTTCACTTGGACACATACTACACTGCAATATACAGCTTTACATAGTATCACACTTCAAAAACATACTATTTTCTTACAAAAAGAAAACTGAAAGCAAGGCATTATGCCTTCATCTCTGGAACACTTTCTCATCTTCTCTGGGTATTAATATGGGAAAGAGACTCTGGCTTACCTGTACTGCTGCTATCACTTTGCTTCTACTCTGTTAAGAAGGTTAAAACTTGTCATATTCCTTCACTGGTTATTATGTTTGCCTGTCTATAAGTAGAACTTCTTGGCATGATCTCTATCTCTGTCTATATCTATTTGGGGCCCTATACTTGCCCTTTTTTTCTAACCTCCCTATGCAGCATATGTGTGGATAGCCTATGTCTATACCAAGTTTACTTTACAGGTCTTTAAGGTGATTAAAGGAGCCCAATAAATGCTCCTCTTGTTCTTAAAGTTCAAGCATAAACAGGCCATGATGCAATGCAAAATATGCAAATGCTAAAGACGATATGAAGATACGGAAGCTAAACAAGATAGGCGATATCTACCAAGATATCGAGATAAAAAGCAAGACGAGGCTTGAAACGTTTACCTAAGTAGCACCAAGAAAATTGTCTCGATACACCTTGGGTGAAGTCAAGAATCACCTATACTACACAACTACCCTCAAGAGATACTCGGCTCTTGCAAATAGAATGATCAAAGAGGTTTCAATGTTCAACTTGGACTCTACCAAGTGAAATAATGCCCGCTCATGGGTTCTTCACTGAGATTCACTCAAGAAATACATCATTCTACATTCAAAGTTGTGTAATGTACTGAAATTCCTAAGGCCTCTATTTATAAAACTTTCTAAGATACAAGTGAAACGACTAAAATGCCCTTAGCTTAGTTAAAACAATATACAATCACTTAGGGGCAAAATAGGAAGTTTACACCAAAAAATTGGGGTCTTCAGCATTGGGACGCCCCGCCTCACTGATGGGCGGTCCGCCCAGGTGGTCTACTGGTCAAGCTGCTAGGCGCTCCGCCTATTATTTCAGGCAGTCCGCCTCCTCCTGTGCCTTCTTGAAACGCCACAAAATGTGTCTCTTGAACCCCTCCTTATGGCCTAGATGGTCCACCTTCCATGGTGCTCCAATGCATGATCTTCAAGTCGCTTCCGGAGCCCTTGATTTGTATTCCTCGTGCCCTCCAAGCTCGGCTCTTTATGGTTGGGATTTAAAACCAATTTGGATTGCATCATCCTCCCCTTCTTGAAAGGATTTTGTCCTCAAAATCAAACCATCAAAGCCTACACCCAAAGACAAACAAAACAAAAAGTTCCTACTACAAGAATAGGTTAGTGCCAAAAGTGTGGGAAAACACACTCCTATCGTATAACCAGTATCAATAGCAATGAAAAAGTTCATGTTCCCAAGGGAAATAACAATTACTTGGTTCAACAAAGAGGTGCACCCAGCACAAGAACAAACAAAGAGATCAATAGTACATGGCATATGCAAGATCAAGGTATCAAAATCCCTACGATCCCTAAGTTCAAGATTAGCACACCAAGACTTTCCACTACACGAGTAGACAAGTCCAACGAGAGTGAGTGCAAGTGATGTGGAAAATTCACTCTTGTGATAAGGCCAAGTATCAATAGTAATAAAAAAGCTTATGCCTCTAAAGGAAACAACAAGTTCTTGGCTCAATAATGACAAGCACTCACAACCATAACAAGCAAAGAGACCAATAGGACATAGAACATTCAAGATTAAGCAATCAAATTTCCTATGACCCCTAAGCTCATGATGAACATACCAAACCTTCAATGCAATACTTCACAATGTGGCACAATGGTTTTGGCATGCTCAATTCTCAAAGTGTGGTTAACATGTGGGATGAGATAGACAAAGTAAGTCAATTCACAATTAGCATCAATTACCCCCACTCCCCTTCTTAAAATCTCTCATACTCCCACTAAGAGATACCTCCTCACCTCCAATTTCATCCTCGAGATAACCCCCCTCACAAGGTAAACTCTCAAGGAAGGCATTAATAATGGCCTCTTCATCATCATAACCCAAACCAACAAGAGTAGGGTCACTAGAAGAATCATCTACCTCACTCGAAGCTTCAAACAAAGAGTTGTCGATGGGATCAAATCCCTCACACCATGGAGGTTCCAACTTATTCCAAACTCTAGCTCGATACAACTCGCCACCACAAATAAGGATGCCTTCAAATAAAGGATTACTAAAAGTACGTATCCCATTCTCAAGGTCAAGCAAAGGTGAAGTATCATAGCTAGGTTCATCATACGCACTTGAGGAGTCATCGAATATAATTCGATCCATCTCATCCACTAGGGATATCTCAAGGCCACTACCATCCTTACTACAACACATTGTTCCACCAAAGGCAAGTATATCAACAAGGGTATGATCAAACAACTCATCTTCCCCTTTGTCAAAGATTGGTGGTGAGTCATAGCAAGGGTTACATGCAAGGTCAACAACAACTTTTTCACTAAAGAGAGGTTCATTGAATACCGAGCTCACATCATGATGTGGCTTAACAATCCTCTCAACTAGTGGTTCACAAACACAAGTTGACCAACCGACTCTATGCTAGTTGCAAGTTCATCAAATACAACACAAGTACCAACTAGCATCGAGTTCTCACATGACAAGGAGTTTTTATGCTCATAAGAAGGTGAAGAAACACTTACTTTTGAGTTTCTCCGGTGAGCACTCATAAGAAGGTGAAGAAACACTTACTTTTGAGTTTCTCCGGTGAGCACTCACATCACTTGAAGCGTCATGCTCAATTCCTCCTTCATAAAGCTCACAATGAAGATCTCTGTCATCTTGTCTTCCTTCCAAGGCACATGGTTGAGGCTCCAATAGCTTGCCTCTAAGATTACCTACACAGAAGTTATAGCAAGAAGAAGAAGAAGATAAAATATGGTTAGGGCAAAGGGTGTCCTCGCTCTCAATTTGTTTTTCCTCTCCTCTTCTTTTTTTTTCAATTCGCTCTCATGTATAAGTGCATGGGGATGAGGTGCAAGAATTTCATCACCTTGCTCACCTTCCTCAACTCCCTCATTTGCCATTGGTTGGCTCATACGAATGGTAGAATTATTCCTAGAGTGAGTAGTTACACCTACTTGGGGAATGCCCAAGTTGTGGGGAATGCCCACTTGTTGAGGAGTGCCCAACATTCTATCGTCGGCATCTTTTTGGACACTCGGGGTCCATTCCTTTTCAAGTCTTTCAAACCTCGAGCTTATGGATCTCAAGTCGGCCAAGAGGTAGGCCAAAGTGCTTACCGGGACCTTAATGGTATCGTATACATCTCCGGCCATGTACCTACAAAAATTAAAGACAAGAGAAAAAGGTTAGAGAAAAAACCTCACTCGCTCCCTCACCTTTGAATGTCGCTCGGGTACACTCAATTTAGTGGGTGGTAGGATCACTCAAGCTTGATTTCAAAGGCTTCCTCGTAGTTGAACAACCACCTCAATAATCACTCAAGTCACACGAACCAAATACTCTTCGGGGTGAGTGGAATTGATGTGACTCTATGGACGACGGCTATATGAGTGAGCACTTGAAGAAAAAATGTACTACGAGTCTTCTTTGATTTCTAGTTACCACTAAGCATGAAGATCCTAAAAAGCTCAAGAGTTAGTGTCATGGAGTAGGACAATTACCCAAGAACACTAACCAAGAAGCCCGGAGGCAGAGAAAAATGAAAACCTAGGGAAAAAACTACCCGGAAACAAGTAACAGGGGGAGGCGCTATGCCTAAAAAAGTCCAGAGAGGGACTTTTGTTGAGGCAGTCCTCCTAAAGCTGAATCTGCAGCTTTTCAACTACGGGTTTTTGGCTCTTTTGCACCCAAATTTTCCAATGATTTCAACCCGTTACTCAAATCCAATGATACCCGATGGTGTATTCAACTATTCTAATCAATCCCCAATGGTTTTCAACCCCAAACAAACAACAACAAGATTTGATTCAAGTTTGAAGCGTTTTCAAGAATTTTCAAACTTTGCGATTTTGATTTTTGAAATTTTGATTCGTAACACCAAATCGTGATATGAGTATACCAAAACAATGGGAATACATTATAGAACAAAACCCACTACTTTTTAAAACTTGGGGATTGGAATCCAACTCGATCTACCAAATTTTTTTTAGTTTTAAAGTTTTTCAATTTTTTTGTTTTCTTCTTTTCTCAAGAACATAAGAACACAACAACAATGATACTAACACGTTGAACAAGGAACGGAGGTTTGTAAGAACATAACCCAAGCCTTGCCTGATACCAACTGATGCAATGCAAAATACGCGGAAGCTAAAGAAAATATGAAAATGAAAACAAGATAGGCGATATCTATCAAGATATCGAGATAAAAAGCAAGACGAGGCTTGAAACGTTTACCTAAGTAGCACCGAGGAACTTGTCTCGATACACCCTGGGTGAAGTCATGGATGACCTATACTACGCAACTACCCTCAAGAGACACTCAACTTTTGCAAATAGAATGGTCAAAGAGGTTTCGATGTTCAACTTGGACTCTACCAAGTGAAATCATGTCCGCTCACGGGTTCTTCATAGAGATTCATTCAAGAAATACATCATTTTATATTCAAAGTTGTGTAATGTAATGAAATGCCTAAGACCTCTATTTATAGACCTTGCTAAGATACAAGTGAAATGACTAAAATGCCCTTAGCTTAGTTAAAACAATATACAATCACTTAGGGGCAAAATAGGAAGTTTACACTAAAAAGTTGGGGTCTTCAGCGTTGGGACGCCCTGCCTCACTGATGGGCGGTCCGCCCAGGTGGCGTACTGGTCAAGCTGCTAGGCACTCCGCCTACTATTTCAGGCAGTCCGCCTCTTCCTGTGCCTTCTTGAAACGCCTCAAAATGTGTCTATTCAACCCCTCCTTGTGGCCTAGATGGTCCACCTTCCATGGTGCTTCAATGCATGATCTTCAAGTTGCTTCCGGAGCTCTTGATTTGTATTCCTCGTGCCGTCTAAGCTCGGATCTTGATGGTTGGGATTTAAGCCAAATTTGGATTGCATCAGGCCATGTTTAAGTGCATACTGGGCACTACGCTCACCTCTTTTTCTGATCTTTTTAGTCTTCCCCTATGTGTTTGTATTTGCTATGGTCTTCCTATACAGTCATAGACTGTGTACAGGGCTATTCAGGGGCGCTTTTCCTAAACCCTTGCCTTATTATGTGCCTGCATCACTCACCCTTGATGTTTTAAACTTGCCTGGCCATGATTGGATAAGATCATACCTCGATTTTAAAGTTTAGATTTGAAGCTGCTTGTTTAGAATGAAATCTGGGTAACGTCCTTCACAAAATAAGTTCTAAGAGAATTCAGAATCGTGATGTATGAAGTATGCCATTTTATGAAAACCTGAATTTTTAATTACAGGGGCTAAACGTGCAAAACTACTTAATCTGTGATTATTTCTACAAATAGAATCTGCGCCTCTTTACATGAATAAGACAGACCCAAAACAATTTTTAAACATTGCCTCTTATGTGCTAAACTGATTTTCGACCTACTTAAGTTCTTATACACTAATCCAATAGTATATAGGGTGTATAAGTACCGGGGTCACTTGTACAAACTCCTACTTATATTTTTTTAAAGTATACTATCTATCACTTAGTCATATACTTGGATGCTTATATATGTATTTACTTTACGTGTGGTGGCCCCCTTTGTTTTCATTTGTGTACTTCTGTGAAAACTCATTTTTAAAAAACAGCCCACTCACCTATATATATTTCCAAAATTTACCCCCACACCAAAAACAACCATTAAGGTTAGGGGTCGACAATTAATGACGAGTCACACCGACCCTAAATGGCTAATTTTTGTTTTGAAAAACAACACCCATTTGATTTTGACCAAAATCTGAAAATATTTATAAAAGCGGCTAGTTTCGCAAAACTGACTATCTGCATAAAATTGTTTTAAGGGCTTAAATTGTATAAATAAACTGAATTGCAATATCTTTTATAGATCTAACCTCATTTGCGATTAGGCATTTGTATTAGAAGCCTTAAAATGCGATTAGGCGTGAATTAGGTCGTATGTCTAAATTTAAAGCCCATTTGTATGTGTGTTGTTTAAACTTGCATAGATAGACTTATCTTCGTAAATTGAATACGAAATTAACCTTCCAAGTTTGAATTGCATATGATAGTATTCACAACTTTGCTAAGACATCCCAAAATGTAGACTCAGGCGGGAATCACCTTTCGTGGGGCTTGGGGAAGTGACTAACACCTTCTTCGCCGAGTTGTTTGGACTTCTTACCCGTCGAATCTCTGAAACCAGACTAGTATGATAATTAAACTCCACCCTAGACGTTTAGGTGGCCTTATACACCTTAGAAAACAATATTAGGTGGCGACTCCAACTCTTAAACTCAAACGAGTTACCCAGTCAAATCTGAAACCCGACTCGCTCTGAGTTGAGTCTAAAATCGGGTGTAACACATCGTAGGAACCATGCCTAAAGCACCTGGCGGTGTCAAGTTTCTGCTCATCATGATGGATTATTTCGCCAAATTGGTCGAGGTAGCAGCTTACGCCCGAATCCAGGAGCAGGAGGTGATAGAATTTATATAGAAAAAAATTATGTGTCGTTTCGGCATTCCAGTAGAAATCACTTGCGATAATGGGCCTCGGTTCATAGACGACAAAGTCACTACTTTCTTGAAGGAATAGGAGATAAAGAGAATATACTTCTACGCCCTATCATCCTTTGACCAATGGTCAAGCAAAATCCACAAACAAGACAATAGTGGAGAATTTGAAAAAGCGACTAAGGAAGCCAAATGATTGTTGCAAGAAGAACTTCCAGGAGTCCTTTAGGCCTACCATACGACGTCCAAAGCCAGCACCAGAGAAACTCCATTTTCACTGACTTACGAAACGGAAGCGATGATTCCCCCTAGAGATCGGTGAATCTAGTTTGAGGCGGTCATTTGTGGTGGAGGAATCCAATGACGAAGCTTTAAAAGCTTCCCTCGATACTTTGGAAGAACGGCAGGAAATAGAGGCCATACACCTCGCGGCCCAGAAGCAACGAGTAGAGAAGTATTACAACTCGAGGGCTAATCCACAGTCCTTCAATATAGGGGATTTTGTCCTTCACAAAGTTACTCTGAACACCAAGCATGCTGGTGCAAGCAAACTCGCCCCAAATTGGAAAAGGCCGTACAAAGTTCGAGGCAGAGCTGGAAAAGCTGTGTATGTTCTTGAAGATATGGAAGGAACAACCATTCCAAAAATTGGAATGTCACGTGGCTAAATAAGTACTACTTTTGAAAGGCTCAGATAAGCCTATATACTCGAGACATATATTTTCTCCTTTCTTGTTTTCTTCTATTATCATTATTTACAGCGGGCACATAGCCCTGTTCTTTATGTTTATCACGCTCTGTGCCCTATTCATCAATAAAACTACTACTTTTGGTCAGTTTTACTTATTTATGCAGATCCATCTATGATCCAACTATTCATAGCCCCGACTTGACCTAAGTTGAAGTAATACACTCACTTTTCGCTTCAAAAAAGTAGGGTAAATTACTCACTTAGAGCTAGATCACGTCTAGCTTAGCCACCAGGCATTGCCTGTACGTTGAACTCGTTAATTCAATAACTGCACCTACATGCCGACGGGGATGCCCGTTCGCATTGTGCCAGAAAGTCTTAAAATACTCGAGTAACTAAGCAGAGACGTTCGAAGTCAGACGCAAAAGTGCATATTATCACACGGGCTAAAGTCGTGTTATTGTGGGCGCAAACAACTATCTCCTACAGATGCAACCTAAGCCGCCAACCATTCCTACAGAGCAGGCTTACTGATAAACGTTCTAAGCATCAGAACAGTCAGGACGACCTGAAGCCATCTAACCTTTAGGTGCACAAAATACACTGCTTGACTACACATTACACCACATGTAATTACACAAGTACATATACAACTATTGATGAACGATCATTTCATTAATAAAAAATAGCCCCTAGGCTGATAATATACAATTAGTTCTTCCCAAATACAACATTGGTTCATAACAGTTGTAGAAAAAAAAGGAAAGGGAAGACTAAATTCACAAGTTCCTTCGAATTTGCACGGCTAGAGACTCTATGCCTGGATTGTAGCTCTTGCATCGAAGCCTCTCTCGGCAAAAAAAAGGTGAAATTCCCAAGTTGATACCCAAGTACCAACATCTTTGTGATGCTGCACCACGGGAATTCAGAAAATCAGCCCAACTGAGGAATCCCTCAGTAGAAAGGTGGAGGCTGCAGAATGGCACCGAAGACTTCACTTGGATTCACTTAGAGAGACTCCAATAAGGAACCCCCTTGAATCTCAAAAACGCCTTATACTCTCTCTTCCCCTACCGATTGGAAGCTTATGCAAACCCCAAAACCAAGGAACAGGATAGAGCCATACATCCACCCTAAATGATATTGGTATGGAGAATGCTCTCGGGCATTAACTGCTCAAAGAAGTAGAGGTTATCCCAGCGATGCACTCCTAGTTCAGATGAATTTGCTTCCGGGATATGTTCTCATGCAACTAAAAGATGAACAACTAGAAAAAACCCGAATGGGTAGGCATTCCTCTACTGCGGCGCACCACATGATAAGAAGAATATCACAGCAATCACCATGCATGATGATGGACATACCGAAATCAATGTTTCTACCATAACGAGGACATTCCAAAGAACATCATCATTAGAATCCCGGTCAAATTTCATGACTAGGGGGACTTCACCTATTTCCTCGTGGAGGAAGAAAGAAAAGCATGTAACTGCCGACGAATTTCCTCCTATAACTTCCTCATGTAATCCATTCTTAACGAAGAAGGTTTTCTGGGAATATCAAACCAGGATCAAAGTAAAACATTTTTGAACGGAGGGAAGTTTCTCGCTATCATAAAGAAATTCCTGAAGAAGCGAAGTATTTTCTGAAGAGGAGTTTGTGATTTTTCTGCTATCACGAAGTCTCTATTAATAGGCAGGAAAAAGATATATGGATGACATATGAAACGGTCAAGCATCATTATTGTTGAAGATATGAAACGATTCGGAGCAGTTAATGGCAGTTCTTGGAAAGGTGCAAGGAATCGGTAACAACCAATAAGATGAAAGCACCCGGATTTCTCGAAGAAATCAGCATCATTCTTGGTCAAAGAGACTGCGAGTCTCAAAGAGTCAGTAAGATATCTTTTCACATCCATCTTGTACGCCGCTTTCACTTTCTGACTGCTTGCGTCGGTACTCAGCAAGTTGGGGGACTGGCTGTGTGGAAAAAAATACGCCACCTACTATTATGGGGATACGAGTCCAGCTGGTGAGACTATACTTATCCTACAAGTCACCAGGTGCAAAGGATACACGCCCGTTCTACGAGTTATGACCGTTCAGGTGGTACGGGCATAGGGCAAAGGGCATGCATCCTGCCGCCTTAGGGTTACAGTCTCCTAGTTAGGGTTTAGTATATACCACTGCATTTACTAGAAGTACATTAAAACATGTCTTTTGGTGATGGCGCAAAGTCTATAGCAATTGCATAGCAGTGAGCTATTATGTCTAGGCTACGCAGGGGCCCTTTCTGAACCTTACTTCTATGTATGCAAATAAAATTAACGGAACAATGTTGTGAAAGCTGGAGGGGTTTGTGCATTGAGACTAAATGTCAAAGTATCCTGCTTAAACATTGGGACACAGTTGCTTTTAAACCATTTGTGGAATCCGGACGCTTAAGCTAATCAATGACTATTTTCGTATTCCTGTCCTAATGAGGACTGTTTCTGTAGAATATTATGATGGTCTAATTTTTGAAACGGGCTCATCGCTTTACAAATAATGGTTTTGAAACAAAATATTTTCATATATTTCCTCCACACTAAGTAATAGTGTGAGAGGGAGTCGAAAAGTCAAGCCTTTGACACAAAAAGACATATATGTGTGTATGCAATTAGTGTGTGTGTGTGTGATTATGACTATTTGTAGTTTTCTATGCATGTTTGGGCTAAAAAATAGAAAATAGTAAAGAGGGAGGGGTAGTGTTACTAATACTACTCTTTTATTATCTACATCATGCTACATTATACTGTTACTATTATGCTTACACGAACCAATTCATCCCTAACTGCTTTTCTTCAAAACCGTTTAAGACTTATATATATATATATATATATATATATATATATTTGATTCTACACGACCCTACATAAAAATAGCCATGATTCTTCTTGGTCTTTGACAATTCATGTTAAAAGGCCCCTACCGACTTGGCTAACATTCCTTAGAAATAACAACTCTACCTTGTTTAAGAGTTCTTGTATGACTAAGGATTTCAACTAACATTTTTGGCTATTTTCAAAACTGACCACAACAATATTTTTTCAGAAACGATCTAGTCTTGAGGTAAAATTGTGATTTTGTCCACCTATAAAATATAAAACGGGATAGGGACCAAAAGTGCGAGAAAATTGTGAATATGGCACATTTATGTAAATGTACACGAGCATAGTTAGACAGAGGCGAGGATTGAATTTGTGTAGGGAAGACCTTTTTAATTTGGTTTGAGAATTTGGCCTATTTTTCTAAGTGAGACGTTAGCAAATGATTTCTTCCCCAGTTTCAAAAGTCGGCCGGGAACCACTTTTTTTGGGGTTTGGCGAATGCCTAATACCTCCTCTTCGAGCCACTAGAACATCTTACTCCAAAATCTCTTTAACAAAGACCTACATGGAGTTAATTTAGACACTTAGACACTTTTAGATGACTTAATACGCCTTGTACAAATTTATTAGGTGGAGACTCCAAAATTCGACTCAAATGAGTCACCTAGCCAAACCCATTTTTGAACTTACCCAAGTCTTGAAAAAATAGGGTGCACTACCTATATGTTTCTCGATACGGAAAGGATTGATGAATCTGGGACTTAGCTTCCATTTCTTCCCAAATCTCTTTACACCCTTTATCATCGACACTTTCAAAAATACCATGTCCGGGACCTCGAACTCAAACTCCTAATTCCTCTAGTTAGAGTATGAGATCTGCCTACTCTGATTTGTTTGAAGACTACCCTAAATGACAAACCGTATCCAGAGTCTGACGTACTATATCTGAACCCAACACCTCCATATTACGAGACTCTAACCAGCCAATCGGAGAACAGCATCGATGGCAATATAGTGCCTCAAATTGAACCATCTAAATAGAAGATGGATAGCTATTATTATAGGAAAACTCCACTAAAGCCAAATGATCATACCAGTGGCCTCTGAAGTCTAATGCACAAGCTCTCAATATATCCTACACAATCTGGATAGTCCACTCAATCTGAACATTAGTCTATGGATGAAATGTTGTGCTGAGCTGAACCTGAGTACCCAATTCTCTCCAGAAAACCTACCAGAAATAAGAAAAGAATTGGGAACCTCGATCAGATATAATAGACTGAGGAGTGCCATGCAACCAAACCACATACTCGATAAAGACCCGAGCTAACTTCTTCGTTGAGTCGATGGTCTTCACATGAATGAAATGAGCAGATATAGTTAGTCTATCGACAATAAACCAAGCAGAATCATGACGCTGCAAGGATTTCTGTAGACCAACTATGAAATCCATAGTGATCCGCTCCCACTTCCAATCGGGAATGGGTAAAGCCTGAGTCAAACCTATAAGTCTCCTAACTTGATGACAGTTCAAGCATCGAGACACATGATGGAACATCTTTCTTCTTTCCCTTCCATCAATACATCTCTTGGAGATCCCGATACATCATAGTGATACCAAGATGAATAGAATATCACATATAAGCCTCACGCAGCAACATCTGCCTCAAATCTCTGACATCAGGAAAGCAGAGGCGGCTATTAAGCTGAAGAATACCATCTGCATCCAGCTCGAAAGGAGAGGCTCCTCAACTTTGAACGCGGCCATGCAACTCCCGAAGATAAGGATCCTCGAACTGTCGTTTTTTAATCTGGCTGACTAAGGAAGACCGAGTCGCAACATAAGCCAGGACTCAACTCGAGTCTGGGCAAACAATTCTAACTTTTGAGCCGCCAAGAGATTACAACTCTCAAGATAAAGACCTCATATCCACATCAAGAAAATCCAAGCTTTACATGGACTTCCTACTCAATGCATCAGCTACCACATTAGGTTTCCATGCATAATAGCGGATGTGTGGGTTAAAATACCCCACCTACGATTTTGGGGATACGAGTCCAGCTGGCGAAGACTAGGCTTAACCTGTAAATTAGCTGGCGCTGAGGACACACGCCTGCTCCCCAAGAGATGTCTAGTTAGTAGGTATGGGCCATGGGACACAAGATATATATCCCGATGCCTAAGAGTTTACAGTCTCCTAGTTAGGATTTAATTTGTATCACTCCCTTAAGTAAACAGGCCCACAGTCTATAAGTCTTTGTATTTTACCATAATTAGGACATGGGTAAACCTCAACTAGAAATACCTCCCTTCCCATTGTATTTTACAACATGTGATTCGCCCAGAATCCGACTTCACTCAAGAAATACAACTATTATTTCTTTGCTTATTTCTCTGTTTATTACTTTTTCTTCATATTTACCATATTGCTTGTGACCCTGAAATAAATTCTATCTGTTTTACCTAATAAGCGAATTTTAGGCATAAATAGTTTGGCTCCCACTGTGGAGCCCAGACAATTGTAGGTTTTTACCAAGGAAAAGCACAACCATGTCAAACGGCAACAACGATGTCCCCAAAAACACCACTGACGCAGTTGAAGATTCCACGAAGGGTTACAGTGATCCCGAGGGACGATCGAAGGACACTCCCAGGGACCCAGTCTTTGTGTCTAGTGACTGTGACGATGATCAACCACGTGGAAGAAACTCCAAGCTCAAAGACTTCCTCAACAGTTTTTTCAAAGCTCAGGAGGAGCGAGAAAAACAAAACTTGGCCAACATGGTCGAAAGTTTAGCCAAGAAATTGAAGCAATCCCCAGGGAGTCATTCTAGAGGCCACCGTCCGTACGAGGACTCGCGCCCGTTAATGAGTCACCTGCTTTTATCCCTAGAAAGAGCCTCAACATGGGGCCATCCCCAGGGAGCTCCACAGTGGCTAGAAATCAAGGCATTGAAGGAACACCTGTCACCCAGGACATCCTCAAAAAGCTAAAACTCATTCACGATCAGATCGATAACGTGTCGGGTGCTCCACCTCAGGTAACGGTCGTAGATGAGAAAATGTTCTTCAAGCACGCATACAAAGCGAGTGCTGCACCGGTCTGCGTACCTAAGCACTTCCACCTGCTGGCAATCTTAAGTACAATGGAACCACTGATCCGGACGAGTACATCGCTGCCTACTACACCGCCGTCAAGAGCAATAAAATTCAGGAAGAAGAAACTCAATTTGCTCCGGTAAAAAGGTTCAGTTCTAACCTCACCAAGGGGACCCTCACATGGCATTCTCAGATGCCATTGGGATCAATCAAATCCTTCACCCAGATGCAAGATCTCTTTAAGAAGGCACACTTTGTTGCTCGAAAATGAGAAAAGCGTATGGAGGATATCTTCAAGATCCACCAGCATGACGAGGAATTATTTAAAGATTATCTAGAGAGATACCAGAAGAAACGCATGGAGCTTCTCTTAATGCCTGATAGCATTGTTGTGGTAGCTTTCGGTAAGAGTCTGCACTCCTGAGGATCAATAGCCACACGGGAGTTTCAATGGAGTCTTACTCAACATCCGATGATAACATGGGATGTTCTATATTAACAGTATAATGAAAAACTCTGCCTCGAGCCGGAACCATCTCCAACACTCGATGACAGCTCCCAACGAGCCACCGAGGACATTAGCCGACTGAGCCAAAAATAGGAGCACGTAGAAGAATATCGAGCCATAGACAAAGAAAAGTGGAGCAGGAGAGATTACAAAGTCGATCGCCCAAACCTTGTTGAAAAACGAGAAGACGCTCGGAAAGCAACTTCATATACTCGGAAGGGATCACTTAATATCGAGAGAGCTCTTATAAGATTTGAGGGGCTGGGGTTGTACGTCAACGTGGTAGAATTAGTAAAAGATCGTCTGAAAAATACCTCTAGATGGAAGAGCCCGACTAGAGGGATCCAAACCTCTTCTGCGAGTTTCATAGAGACCATGGGCATAAAACCTCGCGCTACACGATCTTGATTCTAGAAGTAATAAGTCTGCTCAACAAGGGCTATCTGAAAGATTGTTCATTGAAAGAGGAAAACAAGCATACGCTAAAAACAAGAGCTTAGAGGGTCCTCCAGATAAACCAGAGCTGAAGAGGTCTATCAGTGTTATTATTGGTGGCCCCATGCTACCTGATGTCTCTAAATAAAGTGAGGAAGAGCCCAAAGGAGGCCACGCCCGTGAAGAAACAATCATGTTCAGCGACTAGGACTTAATCAGATATGACAATCCTCATCATGACGCCTTGGTCATAACACTAAAGATAGGTGCAATAGATGTCAAGCGCATCCTGGTCGATGCTGGAAGAGCCGTAAACCTGATCAAATGTGAGATCGTGTAGGCCATGGGAATCGAAGACCAAGTGGCCCCAAGTGCCTACACTTTGGCAGGCATCAACAACTCGTGTGAGAAGCTCGTGGGAGAGCTGAACCTTGCATTCCGCACGCTCGCAGTAGAACACATCGCATCATTCCAGGTAATTAAAGAATGTATCCCTTACAACGATATTGTAGAATGGCCTTAAATCGACCAGATGAGGGCAATGCCCTCCACCTTGCACCAAAAGCTTAAATACCCAACTGAATGGGGAATAAAAGAGATACATGGATAGCAGGAGGTGGAAAGGGAGTGTTACACAATGTCCATCCTTGGAATGGCCAAACCCAACATACTAGAAGAGGAAAGCCCCTATGAAGCTATACAAGACCTCGAAACTTCAATCAACCAAGACGATTGCTCCAATTAATTAGTTGATTGGAAGTTTGGGGCAGGGGAATAGGAGTAGAACATATGTAAGTATAACATTTTTTGGTTATTTACTTTAATTAGCTACTTTAGTTTTTCAAGTGTTATTTTATTTCATTTATGTCACGGGTCTCACACCCACAACAGCATGGGCCTAGCGCTGTCTCTTTTATTCAATAAAACTATAATTTTACTTTAAGCGCTTTTATATTCAGATCTATCAACGATCGAATTATTCATATCCCCAACCATATTTGATTTGAAGTAATACACTCACTTTCATTGGAAATGAGAGTAAACTACTCTCTCAAAGCTAGATCACTTCTAGTTAAGCCACTAGGCATTATCGTAGGTTTAATCGTCATTTCAACAATTCCACCAACATGTTGATGGGGACGCCCACCCACATAGTGATAGTAAAGACTTAAGCTCTCGAGTGGACAAGCACAACCGTTTTAGCTTAAACGCAAAAATACCCCATTGGAAACAACGGGTTGAAGTCGTCACCTTAAGGCCGCAGGCCTTAGCCTAATCGAAAGACGACTATTATAGACACAACATAAGCCACCATTCGCTGGTGCAAACTAGTATTTAGCAGACGTACACGGCCGAGCAGACTCATAATAATATCCTGACATTCTAAGAATTAGAATAAAGCAGGGCGTCTGTTACCAATTTAATAAAGGTCGCCTAACATTCGAGCACACATATGTTTGTATAAGCATAACCTTATGAAAGCTTAAGTTTTCCAAGACCATTATTTCGACTGCTTAGCGAAAAAGCTAAGATCGTCATAAACAAACAACAAATGATGGAAAAACAATAAAGTGAAAGTTAAAAACCACAAAATGGGCTAACCTTATGAAAGCTTAAGCTTTCCAAGACCATTATTTTAACTCCTTATAGTGAGAAAACTAAGATTGTCATAAGCAAACAACAAATGATGGAAAAACATTAGAATGAAAGTTAAAAGCAACAAAACAGGCAGACTTCATTCAAACATTATAATTACGCCAAAAAATATCGGCAATAGTCCAAGGCATGGTCACAAAAAAGGGGGTGGGGAACTAGTTCTCTCTCGGGGACTTCCCTCTGCGGAAACACTCCGCGAAGGTCCTGCTTCACCAACTGCAGGCTCCCCAGTTGGTAGGTCATCTCCTCCTTCACCACTGGCTTCTTCAAAACCATCCTTAAGGTCATATCCCAACTGAGCATCTGCTTGAGCTACTAGCCTGCTCATAAAAATAATCTCAGCACCTAGGTCCAGGTCAGCATTTTCATGGACCCTATGGAGAGTAGCAAGCACAGCAACCAAGTTTGCACGGTCTTGCTCAGCCACATGCCTAGCATGCATGGTACTCATCTGTTCAGTCAACTGGTGGGAGCCGTCGCAAAGTTTATCACGGACCTTCCTTAAGTACACCAGTTTGCCTCATATCTTGTTATTTTCATCCTGCTGAAAGGCTCCTAGCCTCAGAGGCTTCCTTCTTGGCAACTTCGATTCTCTCTTCTATTGCAGATAGCTGCTGCCGCAAACCAACCTGAATTTCCCCCAAGCAGGTCGCCTGGGCAAAATGCACATGTCCCACGATGTTGGCTTCCTGAAGAGATGTTGACAAGGCCTCTATTTCCTCCTTATAATTGCGGACCTCAGCACTCATTGCAGCATTAAGCTGGTTGGCCCGCATCTGTTCAAAACGGTGAGCATTGTGCGCAGCGTGGACCTCTTCATACCGCTGCTCCACTTTGATTACAAAAGGCTACAAAGTGGAAATCTAGCCCCGATGAGCATCATTCTCCTCTCTCAGCTGCTCATCAATGCACCCCTAGGGATAACCTTATGGTAGACTATCAGCCCCTGAAAAAATATTCTAAGGATGTTCAAGAAGAGATGGTGACTTAGCTTGAAATAATAAAGCCAGAGAAGGAAGCAAAGTGTCACTGAAGGGAACACCCTGTAGCAACCCTAAGCAGGCCATGATAACTGTAGCCGAAGAGGTGTCTTTGTTCAGATAAACCAATCAGCTCTGCAGTATGGTCGGTCGCAGCGCCCAGATTCTGGAACAGATTTTTTCCCATAGTAATGGGGATAACAATCTCATAGGATCCGCCGACGGCCTCTGCAATGGCAGATTCTATGCATATTCAGTAAGGAACTATAAATAGAGTGCGCGAAGCGACTGAACCAATAGAAGGAAGAGAAGCGTTAAACCAACCTAATATCAGAGCTTCAAAGTGAGTTGTCGGGAGGACAACCTTATCCCCTGTGTTGGCCTCCTCTTTAGCTTCACAACTTTCGTCGATATGGTGTCTAAGCTTGCGCGCAGAATGACCGGGTTCAGGAGTAACGGCATCAAAAAAAGGATTAACGACCTCAGGTTTGGGAACTCGGGGAGCTTCCTCAGTGTCAGATATTATCAAAGGTGTTTCGTGGACCACAACATTTTCAAACCTACTGGACCTCTTTCTTTTCGAGGAGCGAGAGTTGCTAACTCTCTCAACGACCCTGTAAGTAGAGGCTAGCACATCAGGAAGAGGAGCAATGTACAGAGCATCTATCAAAATTTCTCTCAGCTCAGGCATAGGGAAACAAGAAACTCTTATAAAGAGAAGAAGATATCAGGTGCAGTCAAGAGACAGGATTTGCGGTTGCACAAAAGAGAATGACATACCGTGATCTTTTGCTCGCCAACCATTCTTGTTGGCTAGGGCCGTGAAATTCATTATTTTGGCAGGATTCTTGGGAAAAATCATGGTGACGCATCATGAGAGGTTGGAAGAGCAGTCACGGAGTTCACTAGAAAATACGAGAGTCAACATAAGAAGTGATAATCAAAGAATATGGAACCAAAGTACCGGGACTTACGTTTCCTATTGAAGACCTATGGAAAGAGATAGGACGAGACTATGCTAGGAGTACACACCGCCACGTATCAGCAGAACCAGCCACGATATTTGGAATCCTCACTATTGGAGACAATGCCCTTCCTCCCCCGCCTCTGGTAGTTCAACAATCCAGCTTTATGAAGACTGGGAGAATAGAAGGCATGGAGGTGCCAGAAAGTGAAGTCTAACCCAGCGTGGTTAGCCTATGGTCCAGTACGGCTACCAAATTCCAGACGGAAGGCCCGACTTGCCTTAGGTAGATGTTGTGGCAATGGCATATTTCCTCGACAATTAAATGCACACGTTTGTTGAGACTAAAGGAGTAAGTATGTACCATCGAATACCAAATTGATGGGTGGAGATCCTTTCTTCAGCAGTAGGAAGAATGAAATCGATTACGGATGGCCAACGACATTCAATTTTGATATGGGTAATATCGTCAAAAATGATAATAGAAGGGTAATACTCGATGGAAACATTATCGCTCTCACCCTTCTGCTTAGCCGTTTGAACTTGCATCTGGCCATCACTTTTGAAACTCAAGTTCTGCTGAAGGTATTCTTGAACTCTGAAGTTTCTAGGTAAGAAGTTTGTTTCTCGGTCCACTGAGCGAAGGATGTGTTTGAAAACTACAAGAGGTTTTTCAAAAAAAAAATGGTCTATAGAGGAATGTGAAGGCAAATGAAGATCTCTCAGAGTCACGATGTACAAAAATTGTCCTAAAAGAAAAGAGGATCATTTGCAGATGTGTGATCGTGATAATTATAGCTTACGTGATAAATCCACATAATTACACGATATGGCAGGGCAGTTGCAGTATTGGAAAGACGCGGGCAAAGTCCTACAATCACAAGGACACATGTCATTGTACTTGAGTACTATCATTAATGCGAGGCATGTGATAAGATAGGGGATGAGTACCGGGCACAGACAGGTCTCTCCATTTCCTATCATGCCTAATGCACTTCCTAAGTGCTTACATCAGCATTCAGCAAGTGGGAGGGGACTGATTGTGTGGGTAAAAATACACCAGCTATCATTACGGGTATAAGAGTCCAGCTGGTGAAGATTAGACTTAGCTTGTAAGTCACCGAGCGCATAGGATACACGCCTACTCCCTAAGCCATGGCCGCTTAGCAAGCATGGGCCATGGGACACAAAGCATACATTCCGCCGCCTTAAGGTTTACAGTCTCCTAGTTAGGGTTTAAATCACCGCCTTGAGTAAACAGGACCACGGCCTATAAGGCTTTGTATTTTACCATAATTAGGACATAGATAATCTCAACTATAAATACCCCCCTTCCCATTATATTGTACATTTATGCGATTCACCCAAAATCCTACTTTGCTCAAGGAATACAACTATTATTTCTCTGCTTATTTCTCTGTTTATTACTTTTTCTTTGTATTTACTGTATTGTTTGTGACCCTCTTATAAATTCTATTTGTTTTACCTAATAAGCAAATTTTAGGCATAAACAGCAGATAGTGACATCATAATCCTAAATCAACTCGAGCCACCTTCGCTGCCTGCCATTCAGATCCTTTTGAGAGAGCAAATATTGCAAGCTCTTGTGATTGGTATATACCTTACAAGGCTCTCCATATAGATAATGTCTCTAGATCATCAAAGCAAACACCACAATAGCCAACTCTTAAGTGCTTATGTGGTTCGTCCATAGCTTTTTCTAAATCATGAGTCGGATAATTCTATTCATTTACATTCAGCTGCTGGAAGCATAAGCGATAACCTTGTCGTGCGACATCAGAAACACATCCCAAGCCAACATGGGAAACATCGCAATAAACCACAAACCCACCAATTCCAGAAGGAAGAGATAATACTAAATCTATGTCAAAAAGGACTTGAGCATCTGAAAGGTCGCCTTACACTCATCAGACCACCAAAACTGAACTGCTTTCTGAGTCAATCGAGTCAGAGGAGATGTAGTGAAAAAAAGAATTTCCATGAAAAGCTGATAGTATCCTGTCAAACCGAGAAAACTATGAGTCTCTGTTGGAGTGGTAGGACGAGGCCAATTTTAGACAGCCTCAATCTTCTTGAGGTCAACCTTAATACCCTTACTGGATACCACATAACCCAAGAAATACTATAGAATCAAGCCAAAACTCACATTTTGAGAACTTGGCATAAAGTTTCCAGTCATAAAGTGTCTAAAGAACTATCCTCAGTTGATACTCATGCTCCTCATGACAGTGAGAATAGATCCATGAATAAAGACAATGACAAAAGAATACAGGAACGACATGAATATCTGATTCATAAGATCCATGAAAGTTGTTGGGGCATTGGTTAGCCTGGAAGACATAACTAGGAAGTTGTAATGGCCGTAACGAGTCCTAAAAGTAGTCTTTGGGATATTCGACTCTCGAATCCTCAATAGATGATATCTGAATCGCAAATCAATCTTGGAGAAGAACTTAGCTCCCTGCAACTAATCAAATAGATCATCAATACGAGGAAAAGAATACTTATTTTTTATAGTGACTTTATTCATAGTCGATACACATCCGTATTGTCCCATCCCATCTTTCTTCTTCACAAACAGAACAGGAAATCCCCAAGGAGAAATATGCGGCTTGATAAATCCCTTATCGAGCAAGGCATGCCATTGCTTCTTTAGCTCCTTCAACTCTGATGAAGCCATGCGATAAGGAGGGATATATATCGGTCGAGTCCCTGGCACCATATTAATGCCAAACTCGATCACCTGATCAGGAAGAATTCCCACTATATCATCGAGAAATGCATCAGAAAACTCCCTCACAATAGGAACGGGATGGAATCTCCATACTAGTATCTCGGACCATGAAAAGATACGCTAAATACCCTTTATCCATCATCCGCTTCGAAACATGAACATGATGGAATCAAGACTTTGCATTATTATAGGCAGACTTGGTTTTGTAGCTATGTACCTTCCTATGTGCCTAAGGCGGAGTTGCCCATTGATGAAGCTAGATTGCGCTTTGGTGGAGCCATGTATGCATAGTACTATTGACCGCATAGGATGTCTTTAGATTTATAGTGAGGTTAGTGAGACCAATGTGAGTATGGTCTCCAAATTTTATGCTTCGTGGAGGCCAGTGGTGATGAGAAGGACACTACTGAGAATTAGTTGCGCATAGTGGTTCCATAGAAGCCAGCTGATGAGATCATTAATTCTAAGCAAGAGGATGAGGACGCAATTGATGGTGGTGATGGCGAGGAGTAGTTCATGATGTTTTAGGGAGTACTTTCACTTTTTCTTTCTTTTGTGGAACTAGGGACAATGTTTGATCTTAAGTGTAGGGTGCTTTCTATTGATGTACTTTGTTATGAATATAATTCTTTGCTTTTTCCAACTGGTGTTGTTTCCATTTATTTGTGATTCCTATGATTTTTGAGGCATGTACTTATTTTGATACTTTTATTGGCTTGTAATAGCTAGTAAGTGACTTTTATTTATAATTGTTTTTAATAGTATTATCTTAGTAGATTATATATAGTATATTGAGCCTGTTTGGGTGGGCTTATAAGCAGCTTATTTTAAGTGGCTTATAAGTCAAAAAGTTTTCCTAACTTCTCAAAAAGTGGCTTTTAAGCCACTTATGGCTTATAAATCCAAAAAAATCTTAAGTTACTAAACATATATTAATGGGCTTATAAGCTTACAAGTCACTTTTAAGCTCACCCAAACGGGCTCATTAGTTAGTGAGTATAGTAAAAAGAAATAATTTTTTTAAAAGAAAAAAAAAACGTACCACAAATGAACTACGGTTGGTGTGTGCTATGTTTTTTCTCTGATTCGCTTAGCGATACATAGGCAGCCGATTTGGGGTCTGATATACACTTCTATTTTCTATATCATTAGTGTTAGGATAATAAGTCACCTTGGTTTCTTTCTGTAGTGGTTATTTTCCAAGGGTAGTAGTCCGAACTGAGTACAAATGGTAATGATAGATAAAGTAATTCTTGACTTCATGCTCGTGACTTGTTTTATATGGGTACTTAGGTCGGGTTATGTGAACTTCATGCATGTAATCTGACTTGCCCATAATGCCTTGAGAAATGTCGAGTGAAATTGTTTTGGTTCCTAGTTTTCATGATTTTGACTCTATTCTTACTACGGTAATCTACATGTATGTGCATTTACTTGAGATCAGGAACTGAGCCATTAGTTATATGTCATGTGTGACTGAGGAGATTGTTGCTCCATGTTTAATGATTGATGTCAAAAGCATGCGGTAACCAAAATGTGCCACCTCCACCACCACCTCCAAATGATAGTGTGGAAGATCTTGGTTTGGAAGGAAATATTAAAATCCATGGCCCACTGGGGGATCAAGGTGATGGAGCTCATAATGGTCAACCAAATGCCGAAGCTCAAGGGGCTAGAGTAAGAAGGAATTTGAGAAAGGAGCCACTTAATGATGATGGCTATGTTGGAGCTATTGTCCCTCCACCTATTAGAGGCAATGCTACCTTCAACATTCCCCCTACTGCTATGAATTCTTTTGACAATCAAGGACTATTTGAGGGTGAAGAAGATGAAGACCCAAACACGCATCTCCAAATGTTGCTTGAGATATGCACTCTAAACTGTTGTGCTACTATAATCGATGACGCTTTCCGCCTTAGGCTTTTCCCATTCTCTCTCAAAGGGACGGCTAGGTCGTGGTTGGATAGTTTGCCAAGGAGGAGTATACACATATGGGAGGAGTTAGTCAAGGTGTTCCTAGATGAGTACCTTCCACCGGGAAAGTTTGTGGACTTAAGAGACAATATCTATTACTTTCAACAAAATGTTGGAAAGCCTTTGCACAAGGCTTGGGAGAGGTTCACAAAGCTTATTCATGCTTGTCCTGGCCATTAGTTTCCGGATAGTGTTTTGTTGGAGACTTTCTATAGGGGACTTGATGATGCCAACCAAACAACAACCAATCATGTGGTCAAGGTGGCCTAATAGAAGGTACTTTCAAACAAGCGGCTGACATTATAAACAAAGTCACAAGGCAATTGATGGAAAGGAAATCAAGGGTGAAAAGACCAACTAGTAGTGACCCTAACGATAATGTGATGACAAGGGCCATTGAAGCCCAAGATAAGTGGATGGCTTAACTTGTCATACGGATGAGTTTCTTGCCAAGAATTAATCGAAGCAAAACCAAGAGGCTCCAAGCAACAAGGTTAATGTAATTGGCAGGCCTCCCAAAGAAGTTCATAATGGTCCTAATTGTTCTTATCAATCCTATCATATAGGTTATGCTCCACAGGATTATACTCCAATCGAATTGTGCCTCAAGGACAAGAAGGCCAATGTGGGAGTCAAGAGTATCAAGAACGTGATGAAGAGGCCAACTATGTCAATGCGTACCAAGGGCATAGGCCTCCATATCTACAAGGCTACAAACAAGCTCAAGGCCAATGGAGGCCACTACAAAAACAAGGCAACCAATGGGGTAACACTCATAGATGGTATGGCACCAACAAAGGAACGGATAAACAAGACAATCAAATGGAACCCAATATGCCCCAACAAGGTTCAAGCAATCATAAGAACTCAAAATTGGATGATATGATGGACCATATGTTGAAACTTCAAGAAGGTAATTTGGATGATATAAAAGAGATCAAGCAAACCATGAATTATGATTTAACTTCTATCCAGGCGCTTGAGTCAAAATATAGCCAATTGTCTCATAAAGTGAATCAAAGTCTAAAGGGGACCTACCAAGTGATACAATAGTGAATCCTAAAAGGAATGGGAAGGATCAAGTGATGGCAATCACGAATAGAAGTGGAAAGACTTAAGATGATCCCAAGATGATTGGGAATGACAATGATATTGTGCTTGAAGAGGTAGATGAAGAAGTTGAGGTGATGCCTAACGTGGTAGATGATGTGGAGGAAGTGCAAGTTGAGGTGGAATGCCAAAATGTCAATGAAGAAGAAGCACCAATCCCAAAACCCACTACTACCCAAAAAGCCACCAAACAAGCTCCATCATCCAAAGAAGTCATTCCTACACAAACCACTATCCCAAAGCCTACTCCACGCTTTCCCTAAAGAAATGCAAGTTGAGACAAGCCAACCATGCCAAGAATGTTTGAGAGAAAATTGCCACAACATCTTTTAATCTTCCATTGATTGATGCCTTTAGCCAAATCTCGGATGTGACCAAGTTTGTAAAAGATTTGATTACCAAGAAGAGGTTTTTGGAGTTTGAAACTATCAATGTAACTCATCAATATAGTGCAATCATGTCATATACTATTCCCTTGAAGATGGAGGATCCAGGAGCATTCACTATATCATGCACCCTTGGAGGGAGGCACTTTGATAAGGCATTGTGTGATTTGGGGGCGAGTATCAATCTTATGCCTTATGCCATCTGCAAGACTTTGGGGCTTGAAAAGCCAAGACCTACCTCAATAAATCTACAAATGGACGATCGTTCAACGAAAAGACCAACTGGGGTAGTTGATGATGTCTTTGTCAAGGTAGACCATTTTATCTTCCCGGTGGAATTTTATATTTTGGATTATGTCGTTGATTATGATCTGCCAATTATACTTGGGAGGACATTTTTAGCCACGGGAAGGGCTTTTGGTGATGTTGAAAAAGGAGAGTTGACCTTCCGATTTAATGGTGAGAAAGTTATTTTTCATGTGTGCAAGTCAATGAAGCAACCAGTTGAAGTGACTTCATGTTCTTATGTCGATATGGTTGTAGATGCCTTGGTAGAGAAAGAGACCTTGATGAATGAATTTGATACAATGGCATCCGTGTTGTGGAACATGGATCTCGATGATGAAGAAAGTGTTAAATAATGTGTGCTTGAATTGGAAAGATTCGGTACGAAATCATTTGCCCCAAAGAAACTATCCCATAATCTTGAAAATCGAAAAACTCCACCTACCAAACCTTCCATAGAGGAATCCCCCATTTTCTTAACTTAAAATTTTTCCAACTCACTTGAGATATGCCTAACTTGGTCTCAACTCCACTCTCCCAACAATCATCTCACCCCACCAACTCATGCTCGAGAGGAGAAACTTCTAAAAGTGGTTAAAATAAGAATTCGAGCCATTGGGTGGAGATAAGCCAATATTCAGAATATTGATTCGAAAGTTTGTGCCCATAAAATCATTCTTGAGGAGTGTTCTAAGCCCTCGGTTGAGCATCAAATAAGGTTGAATATGGCTATGCAAGAAGTAGTGAAGAAAGAAATAATCAAGTGGTTAGATGCAGAGGTGGTTGTGCCATTGTTCGATAGCGAATGGGTTTCTCCAGTGCAATGTGTTAAAAAACGGGGGTATGATAGTAGATCACAGTGATGAAGGTGAAGCCATCTCTACTAGAATTGTGTCCAGGTGGAGAGTGTGCATGGACTACCGAAAACTCAATAATACAACAAGAAAGGATCATTTCTCTCGACCTTTCATCGACCAAATATTGGATAGGTTGGCCGGGAGGGCATACAATTGTTTCCTAGATAGGTACTCGGGATACAATCAAATTTCTATAGAAGCGGAGGATCAAGATAAAACTACTTTTACTTTTCCATATGAAACATTTGATTTTTGGAAAATGCCTTTTGGTCTTTGTAATGCTCCCGCCACTTTCCAATGGTGCATGCTAGCCCTCTTCCATGGCATGGTAGAGAACTTCTTGGAAGTCTTTATGGATGATTTTTCCCTGGTTGGGGATTTATTTGATGATTTTTTGCACAACCTTGGTTTGGTGTTGGAAAGATGTGAAGATACAAACTTGGTGTTGAATTGGGAGAAATGTCATTTCTTGGTGAGGAAGGGATTGTATTGGGGCATAAGGTGTCAAAATGGGGTATTGAGGTGGATCAAGAAAAAATGGAAGGGATTTCTAAACTTCCACCTCCTACCACCGTTAACGAAGTGAGGAGTTTCCATGATCATGCAGTTTTTATAGAAGGTTCATCAAAAATTTCTCGAAAGTGGCTCATCCATTGTGAAAGCTTTCTGAAAAAAATGCGAAATTTATGTTTGATGATGATCGCTTGAAGGCATTTGAAGAGTTGAGAAGAAGGCTTACCACTGCCCATATCATTGTTAGTCTCAACTGAGATTTGCACTTTGAATTAATGTGTGATGATGTAGCTCTTGGCGCTGTTTTGGGTCAATGAATTGAAAAGCTCTTTCAACCCATCTACTATGTAAGAAAAACAATGAATGGGGCACAATTGAACTATATGGTGACTGAGAATGAGTTCTTAGATGTGGTCTTTTCCTTTCAAAAATTTTGGGCTTATTTGATGGGGTCTAAGGTGGCGGTGCACACCGCCCACTTGACTATTAGGTACTTGATGATTAAGAAAGACCCCAAACCATGGTTGATTCGTTGGATCTTATTGTTACAAGAATTTGATGTGGAATTTAAAGAGAGAAAAGGGACCGAGAATCAAGTGGCGGACCACTTGTCAAGATTGGAAGAAGGGGGAGACCTTAAGAAGATGGTGAAATTAATGATTGTTTTCCTGATGAGAGGGTGCTTGCGGTGTCTTACGAAGAAGTGTCGTGGTGTACGGAGATGTCCAATTATGTGATATGTGGTGACTTACCTGATGACTATTAGTACAACAAAAAGAAAAAGCTTATGAAAGATGCTCGTCATTACTAATGGTTTGGAAGTGTGTTTCGAATGTTGAGCAATAGGAGATTGTCAAAGGGTATCATTCTTTACTTTATAGTAGGCACCATGGTGACATCAGAACCTCCTCAAAGATCTTGGAGTGTGGGTTCTATTGGCCTACCATCTATAAAGATTCACATGTGTTTGTGAAGGGATGTGATCAATGCCAAAGGGTCGGGGGAGTTTCGAGAAGGCATGAGATTCCCCAAAAGCCTATCATGGAAGTTGAATTGTTTGATGTATGAGGTATCGACTTCATGGAATCTTTCATTAGCTCTTGTGGAATGAAGTACATCTTGATGGCGGTCGATTATGTTTTCAAATGTTTTAAAGCGACGGCTCTATCTAACAATGAGGCAAGAAGTGTGACAACATTCTTAAAGAAGAACATCTTCACTCGTTTTGGCACTCCTAGGGCCATAATAAGTGATGGTGGCTCTCACTTTTGCAACAAGGAATTTGACTCGCTCATGAAAAGTATGGAGTCAAGCACAAAGTTGCCACTCCTAATCATTCTCAACCCAGTGGACAAGTTGAAGTGTCCAACGGGAGATAAAGTAAGTCTTAGCGAAAACTATGAATGTAGATCGGAATAATTGGGCCGAGAAGTTGGATGATGCACTTTGGGCATATAGGACGGCTTACAAGACACCAATAGATATGTCTCCTTATCAAATGGTGCTTGGTAAGTCTTTTCATCTCCTGATCGAGCTTGAGTATAAGGCGTTGTAGGCATTAATGAAGCTAAATTGGATTGGGAGTTAGCCTCAAAGTCTAGAATGATGCTTTGAATGAACTTGATGAAATAAGGTTCAACGCCTATGAAAATTCCTTGTTGTATAAGGAGAGGATGAGGGTTGGGCATGATAAGAAGAAATGGAATCGGGAGTTCAAGGCGGGAGATCATGTGTTGTTGTTTAACTCATGTCTCTAATTATTTCAGGAAATGTTAAGGTTGAAATGGAGTGGCTCATTCAAGCTTGTTGGTGTTTTTTCCTATAGTGCCCTTGACTTGGAAGATGCAAATGGCCACAGTTTTAGAGTGAACGGGCACCAGGCGAAGCATTACCTGGGAGTAAATGAAAGCACCAACATGATGGCCTTTGTGCTTTTGATCAATCCTTGAGAGAATGGGTCAGCGTCGCGCCCCGATGTTAACTAAGGCGCTTGGAAGGTAACCCAAGATTTTAGCTAATTAGTTGTTGTTTTTGTAGGTGTTAAGATGATGTTTCAACTGGAGTGGACTGGTACACAAAATATGGAAAACTGGTAATAGGAAGGAGCCCTTTCAATGGGCGGCCGCCCAGTGGTGTGTGTGAGCAATCCCCAGATAATCCCAGAAATAAGCCAAGATCAAGTGGTCGCCTTTTCAAAAAGGCGGTCGTTCTTTCTGAAATTGCCAAAAATTTGGTTAAGTGTCAAAAACGATGCTCTCTAAACTTTTTTTGACGACATGTAGTGTGGGAGGCCCTTTTCACAAATGGAGGTCGCCCTTTCATTAGGCGGTCGCCCTTTTCTTAGCCTCAAAATTTTTGGCTTTGTGTGAAAATGAGAGCTCTTTGGACTTTTAAGGGCGGAGCAAAGTGTAGCCCACCCAATTTTCTCAAGAAATTGAAACAGTCACTAGGCGGTCGCCCTTTCATTTGGCGATTGCCCTTTCTTGAAGCTCATCATGGCAAGAGCCAGTGCAAAGGGAGGTCGCCCTTTCTAAAGTGTAAGCCACCGGCTCATTGGGAAGTATAAAATGGGAAGGTTAGGTCAACATTGACCTTTTCTTCATCCCCACATTGTAACAAACCCCCCACCAGCGATTTTGAATTCCGATCACCGGAGAAACACTCTGCCTTACTAAATCACACTCAATCGACACCTCCTATCACTCCACTCAATTCATCTGGTAAGATCTTTCAATCTAGTTTTTAATTTCTTAGTTAATTTTAAATTCTTAGGAGTAGATCTTAGAATTAATTTGCAATGCATGAATATCATAAAAGCATGGCTTAGGATGGTTGGGGAATGATTTACATACCTAATCTGCAATCTTGTTCCCTTATGAGTTAAGAGCACTTTACATGAGAGAGAAAGATGTTATGGGTAGTTTGAACCATTTTTTGCAGTTAAAACCTTGACAATATGGGGTTCTATACACATAGCACTTTCGCTGACTGTTGCTCCCAACGGACACGCAAGTATACATGGTCGACAAGTAATAAAATGATAAGTAGAGTATCGTTCCCAAGAGGACTATTCAGACTGAGGCTTAACAAACAATTTCTAACAACTATTCAGGGATCTTTTCTAATAGTGAGAGTTTTAGTAACTAAAGAGCAGTAATTAAAATGATGGAAATTCAGTCAAACAATGGTGCTAATTTTGGTTGTAAACAATATTAAGGAGATGGTCCAGAGTCAGAGTTACGAACAATCCAGTTGAGTTTTCCAATTGATTCCACTTCTTAAATCCCGGATTACTAACTAACAGAGTAAATGTATCCTTGAAAACCTTCAAATTCTTCACAGCTTATGCAGGCTACTTCAATCCCTATATGTCTATGGGTTGAATCACGTGCACGCATTAACGAATTCTGTAATTAGTTAAGCTAGGCTAGCAAGTATGTCTATCCTACTCACAAATTGGTTCCTCGATGCCCGGGTTCACAAACTAGCCCTACTCTTTCTTATTGCGTTCATAAATTCCCTCTTTCGAGTTCAATCTAAAAACCATAGATAATGTATAATTATCGAGCTCTAATAATTAAGCAAGTGAAATCAAGAAAGAATAAGTAACCCGTTATGGGATTCAATTAATGGGAATCAATCTTCAAACATCAACTTTCATGAAATACTCTAACCCTAGAACGTAAGATTTAGCCACGCATATTCATAATCACAAGGCAATGAATTGATGAAATAATGATGTAATAGATTAACTAGATGAAAGAATAGGAATTAAACCCTTGTTCAATGAAGTATGGTGCTCTCAAGTTGCTCCAAAGTCTGAACTTCTCTCAAAAACTAAGTAAAAGAGTATTTATAGGATTTACAAAGGCCTAGTAATAAGTTACACCTAAGCCTAGACGAAACAGGAAGTTCAAAAACGCTCCAGGGGCACTATAGCTGGCGCACGCGCGCACACATCCAGATTACGTCGAAATCCAGGCGCCTTGGCCACGCCCCGCGCTGAGAACCGCGCCAGAAGGCTGGGCGCATTAGGGGCGCGGCGCGCCTAGTAACGCGCCAGGCTGATTTTTCCTTCTCCTTGCTCCGCAGCTCGTGTCGTGTCATGCCTTCGTGTGCTCGATCCAATCCTCAATCAAAATCCAATCTTTTCTTGCTCAATCATGCTCTTTAAAGCTCCAATTGCACTTCATAACGACCTACACACATACGACATAATATCAGTGCAAAATCACATTCATAAACTAGAAAACGGGCGAATAAAATACTTAAACGTGAGGAAATATTAAAGAAATATAGGCATAAAATGTCAAACATCACCACCCCACACTTGAACCTTTGCTCGCCCTCGAGTAAGTCACAACTAACTTCCCAACCTAGGTAGAACAGGTCTGCCCATGACTATGGTTAATATCGATCATTGAATAAATGCATACATGACTACTATGGGTCCAACAAACATGCCACAAATTTATCAAACTCAAAACATGCGAACAACCACCCCAAGACAACTCAAATGCACAAACTCGACTCATTGCAACCATGCTCCCACAAAGTCACACCTATCTACTCAACTAAGAAGCCACAACTTCACCTATCTCATGCAAACCATGTGCCCTCACCAAAATGAAGCAAGAGAGTGTCCCCCAAATATCACACACAACAATGAATATCAAGAATAGAACGGGGACAATAGCATAGAAAGAATTCACTCACTCTCATGAAAAACTCACATGTCACACACAATGTACCATAGGCTTGCCCGTCGTGTAGGACTCCACTAATGTAGGCTCACTTCAATTGGAATTAACTAGGACTTTAAAAAGGTTGTAATGTAGGCTAATAGGCTGGTAGGATACATATGGGTAATAGTGACTACATCCCTAAGCACTTTAATACATCACAATCAATTAAGCACAAGTCTCATCAAAGCCACCCAATCAACAACTTTCACACACAACTTCTCAACAAGTAGAAATTTTTCTTTTAAGCACACACTAGCAAGGATGGATATTCTTCTCTCTTTATTTCTTTTTCCAATTTTTTTCAGCTTTGCTTTTTTTTTTTTCTTTTCATTTGTTTTTTTTTTCTATTCACTTCTTTCCAACCTTGCCAATGCTCATAATCAACTACTACACAATTCATCACATATTTCTTTCATTGGTTCCACTCAAAAACCTCCCAATATTTCAACCACAACTCCACAATAAAACAACATTATCAAATAAAGTGCTTAAGGAGTAAAGGGCCAAAAGAAAGCAATATAGAACAAGTGGGTAGGCTCGGGGTGTGGGTGCCAACAAAAAGGTCAAAGAGATCACAACAAACAAGTCCAAGGTGTATATGTAAAGGTAGGCAAATCAAAAGAAGGCCTGTATCATTTCCCGACTAGAGCAAACCTAGGATTTAGCTTTGCACACACACGGGGCAAGTTCTAGACACCAACATGCAAACATGGAGTATAATAGAATATGCCTCACAACACACATTGCACACAGTCCACATAAAATGGCTCCATCACAACTCTCTATCAAGCAAATAGAGTGCAACTTGTGGAAAATTAAGCACTAATGCACAAAGGTTCACAACAAAGTCAAGAAAGTGGACTCAAGCATCTCAAGGGGGTCGTTCCATTTTTTCCTCTAGGCATGCATCACAATTTAAAACCAAAGGACACCACAAATAGCACATGCAACAAGTTCAAGTCCACCAGTATCAAACAAATCAAAGGCACCTAGCATTCTACCTATTTCCTTCGTCTAGGGTCACCTATACTAACTATTCTAATCCTAAGAATAAAAACTACCCGGTTCAAAGGCCTCCCCGTGGAAAAGAACCGAGGCCATAAGAAAAACCACGGGGTAGATGACATGTACCACTAATAAAGACTAAAAGGAAAATCTTTTTGGAATTTTTTTCATTGGTTTTCTAATTTTTTTTTTCAAGTTTTTCATATATTAAAGCAAGAAACAAATCAAAATAAAGTCACGTGATAAAAGAAAATCCTAACGGTACATGCATCCTTAACCTCAAAAATAAAAGGGAGTTCCCCCACCCCACACTTAAAACAAGCAGTGTGCTCAGTGCGAAAAAGAAGAAAGTGCAAGAGTAAAGGAAACTTCCCTGAACGCCAGTTGGCCTACACTGGGTGGTGCGCTGGAGTGCGGTCCTAGTCCTCCTCCTCCCCATCAGTGGCACCTCCCTCAGCATCAGTCTCCACAGCCTCACTGTCCGGATCACGGTCAACGATATCCGAATCAGTGTTCTCATCCTCCTCCGGGGGCATCACCACTGCCTGAGTCATACCCAGCAGGCGTCTCGAAGACTCCAATAAAGGCACTGTGCGATCAAGCGCCGCCATATCCATGTCAGCCTGCCGGGCCATGTGCTCCATCATCAAGTAATGACGTGCGGACAAGTTGGCGTCTATGTCCCGCCACTCGTATGCCGTCAGTCTCACTGGTGTAGTAGTGGTCACACTCTTCAGCGCGGCAATATCAAAAGGCTTCTCAATGTCGGGGACAATGCGATCCCCGACCTCATCAACTGGGACTCCAGCCTGCTCCAGATACCGGGTAAGAATGTTCCCAAAATACAATCGGCTACATGTCTTCGACTGCCTTTGCTCTCTCATCAACCTCAGCATGTAGTAGCTGATGTTAACTGGCCTCCCGGTCATGAAAAAGTAAACCATGCACGCCCGAGTCTTGGTGACCTTGGAATTATGAGATGAAGGCAAGATGCGTGCATTTATCAATCTCATCCACACTCGAGTTGTTTTCAAAAATTGCGAAAAGAACATGAATTTGTGTCTTCCTGACTCAGTTCGCTCCCACCTATGAGTGGAGCTCGCACCACACAATATCTCCCGCATAGCCTTGTAATTAGGCTTCCTAATAAAGTCCCTCAGCTCGTCATATTCGGGGTCCTCTACCCCCAAGAAAGCGTTCAACGCAGTGTGGTCCAATCTCACCTTCTCACCCCGAATAGCAACCATATCATCATCTCTCCATGCTTCATCCGGATCCCAATTGGCATAGAGCTCCTGTACTAGGTCGAGGTTGGCATGACCCGGACTCTCAAAGACCGAGTCCCAATACAAGGCATGAATAGCATCACCCACACCTCGACACTTTTGCATCAATCTCCTCTTGTCAATGGCTTGCTCGGGAATGTATCCCGCAAGCCTCACACTCTTGTACCAAGCTTGGCACTCACCCTTCTTCACAAAAGAGAGACCGAATCGCGTCTTTCCCCCGGGCCTTGGGATAGGCACCGTATCTTTAGGAACTCTAGCCTTGGCCTTTGGCTTGGCCTTGGGCTTGGCCGGTGCCTTGTCCTTTCCCTTGCTAGATGAAGGCCCGGCTTGGAGTGATCTCTTAGGAGCCGAGGCGGATGAAGAGCTTGGTTTGTGGGGTGTTACAACCATGGTGCCTACAACAAACAAGAATACCAATGTGAGATGTCAATTCAAGCACAAGATTTCAATTCAAGCATAATTGGTAGGACATCACCCCACACTTATCGCTCATTCTATGTATCAACAATTCAACTCATAAACACGAGCGACCCCACACTTAGTTAACACTAGCATTGCACAAAGTTGCCACGGTTGTGGACTTCATGATCAAGCTAGTGGGGGTTACAAAATAGCCAATTTTTATGCATGTGCGACACTCAAAGTTCATCTTGAGCCTAAGGATATCATTGCTACTCAAGAATTCCCAATGTTAGGCAATTTTCATTGTTGAGGCTTTTTAACAAACACTTGGTGTGCACAATATTCAACTTTCAATTTCAATGGCTAATGTAATGTGATAACCCTCCAAAATTATGGGGAGATCCCTTTTTATAAGTACAAAAGCTAACCATGAAGCATAATTAAGAATCTAAGCAATTTAAGATCAAATTCTAATCACAAGCTTGCATACTAGTTAAGGGATTAAACATGAAAAGAGATTGTTAACTTACATGTAATGGAGAGGGAAGGGAGAGCATTTACTTACTTGAAGATGTTAGACTGAGTGGAGAAGAACTTGTGATTAATTCCAAGAATTAGGAATGAGTTGGGGGAGTTTTTGGGAGTATTTTGAGAGAAAATAATGAAGAAAAGGGGAGGGGATCGGGTAAAGAGGGGAAAGGAAATCCGGGTCGCGGGTTAAAACCCATTTGGACCCGGATATTTTTCAAAAATTTGCTTGGCGCGGTGGGCTCCGCGGCGCGCCTCCATGGCGCTAGGAAAACTGATGGTTCCGCCCACCCTCGCGCGATGCGGGGTGCGGGACGGGCTAAAAGCGCGCAACTTTTATGCTTCAGCGACATCTAGGCGCGGGGTGCTCCCAAACGCGCCCGAGCAATTTTTTCGTACTAATTTTTCGATTCCAAGTGCGAACCAAAGCGCGAGGCATGCCTCAAAGCGTCCCATACCCCTCAATACATCAACTGCATCTCGTTTCACACTCCCGACACCTACAAAAACAACACAACAAAACAAAAACTACGTGACACTATAAAACACAAAACAACTAAACTATTAATGGTACGACCTCGGGTTGCCTCACGAGAAGTGCCTTATTTAACGTCGTGGCACGACGAGTATCAATCATGGATCCCTCAAAGTAATGGAAGTACGATGATTCACCGAACCTCTCCAATAGTGTTTCACCCTTTGGCCATTCACCAAGAACGTCTTCTCCGAATCGGGGGCTCTCAATTCAACCGCTCCATGTGTGGTAACACGAACTACTTAAAACGGACCCGACCATCTAGACTTCAACTTGCCCGGAAATAGTTTCAGCCTTGAGTTAAACAACAACACCAGCTGCCCGGGCTTAAACTGACGACGCTCAATATGCTTGTCATGCCACTTCTTTGTCCGTTCCTTATACAACTTTGCATTTTCATAAGCATGGAAACTGAACTCTTCAAGTTCATGTAATTGAAGCATTCTCTTCTCACCCACCAAGGCCATATCAAGATTGAGCTTTTGAATCGCCCGATATGCTTTATGCTCTAGCTCAACGAGCAAGTGACAGGACTTACCATAAACAAGCCTATATGGAGAGGTCCCAAAAGGTGTTTTAAATGCAGTTCGAGAGGCCCAGAGAGCATCATCTAACTTCATAGCCCAATCCTTCCTCGAGGCATTCACAATCTTCTCAAGGATTTTCTTGATCTCTCTATTAGACACTTCCACTTGGCCACTAGTTTGGGGATGATAAGCAGTTGCTACCTTGTAGGTTGGCCAATAATTTATTGAACAACCGGTTGCAAAAATGAGTACCTTCATCACTGATTATAGCCCGCAGTGTCCCAAAGCGAGTGAAAATATTTTTCTTCAAGAATTTCACCACCACACTCGCATCATTTGTTGGAAGTGCCACAGCCTCCACCCATTTAGACACATAATCAACTGCCACAAGAATGTATTTGTGGCCCATGGAAGGCGGGAACGGACCCATAAAGTCAATCCCCCAACAATCAAACAGCTCAATCTCCAGAATATTGTTCAAAGGCATCTCGTGATGCCCAGAAATAGTAACCATTCTTTGGTAACGATCACACTGCTTAACAAAAGCATGAGCATCTTTAAATAAAGTAGGCCAAAAGAAACCACACTGAAATACCTTTGCAGCTGTTCGATCTCTACTAAGATGGCCACCATAAGGAGAGGAATGGCAGCTCTGTAGAATCGGCTCAACTTCTTCCCTTGGAATGCATCTCCTAGCTAATTGGTCATGGCATGTCTTGTACAAATAAGGCTCATCCCACACATAAAATATGCTCTCATGAAGGAGTTTGCGCCTTTGCTCAGCTGTAGCCCCAGGAGGATACACATTACTCAAAATTAAGTTCATCATATCAGCATACCATGGCACCTCGGCTGCAGCTAAAGCAGAAAGCTGCTCATCAGGGAATACCTCTTTAATCTCAGGCCTTTTATCTACATGATCTCTATTCTCCAGCCTTGACAAATGATCAGCTACTTGATTCTCAGTCCCCTTACGATCTCGAATTTCAACATCAAACTCTTGCAATAGGAGAACCCATCGAATTAGCCTAGGCTTGGAATCCTTCTTCTCAAACCAATACCGGATTGCGGCATGATCAGTGTAGACAACAACACGAGTGCCAACCAAATAAGATCTGAGTTTATCAAAAGCATACACTATGGCTAGCAACTCCTTCTTAGTGGTGGTATAATTGGATTGGGCTGCATCAAGAGTCTTGCTTGCATAATAGATGGAGTGAAAGATTCTTCCAATTCTTTGGCCTAGAACAACCCCAATAGCATTGTCACTCGCATCACACATCAATTCAAATGGCAAAGACCAGTCAGGAGCTATGATGATTGGTGCAGTCACCAACCTTTTCTTCAACTCTTCAAATGCCTTGAGACAAGCATCATTAAACTCAAATTTCACATCCTTCTCCAACAATTTGCGCATGGGATTAGAAATTTTGGAGAACTCCTTTATGAAACGCCTATAGAAACCTGCATGTCCCAAGAAACTACGCACCCCCTTAACGGAGATAGGTGGTGGTAATTTCTCAATAGCCTCAATCTTCGCTTTATCAACCTCGATCCCTTGCTTTGGCACCTTGTGCCCAAGTACTATGTCTTCTTGAACAATAAAGTGACATTTTTCCCAATTCAGCACCAAATTTGTTTCTTCACAACGGCTCAGCACAGCATCTAAATTTTCCAAGCAATCATCAAAGGAATCACCAACCACTGAGAAATAGTCCATGAACACCTCAACAAATTTTTCCACCATGTCGGTGAAAATAGCCATCATGCACCGCTGAAAAGTCCCAGGGGCATTACATAACCCAAACGGCATCCTCCTAAATGCATAGGTGCCATATGGACAAGCAATGTAGTCTTCTCTTGATTTTCAGGAGCTATCACAATCTGATTGTAGCCCGAGTACCCATCCAAGAAGCAATAGTACTCGTGTCCAGCAAGTCTATCCAGGATTTGATCAATAAAGGGAAGTGGGAAGTGGTCTTTCCTGGTGGCTTTGTTCAGCTTTTTATAATCAATGAAAATTCGCTACCCTGTGACTGTTCTTGTAGGAATCAATTCATTATTGCTCATTCTTCACCACTGTCATGCCCCCCTTCTTTGGAACACATTGCACTGGACTCACCCACTTGCTGTCAGAGATAGGAAAAATAATACCAGCATCCAGCCACTTGATAATTTCTTTCTTCACCACCTCCTTCATGATTGGATTTAATCTCCTCTGCTGCTCTATAGATGGCTTATGGCCTTCTTCCAAAAGAATTTTGTGCATGCAGAAAGAAGGACTAATCCCTCTAATATCAGCAATGGTCCAGCCAATAGCTCTCTTGTGCTCTCGCAGCACTCTCAACACCTTTTCAACCTGCATGTCAGACAACAAAGAAGAAAGGATCACGGGCAAGGTATTACCCTCACCCAAATAAGCATAACGTAAATGCGTAGGTAAAGGTTTGAGATCAAGAGTAGGAGCCTTCTCAATAGACGGTTTAGTAGGAGTTAACGTCAACGGTCTATCAAGCTCCTCAAATTTCTTCCATCCTGGAATGAATTTACTCTGCATATTAAGAATCTCCACATATTCTTCAATTGCATCATCCTTCAGGATATCATCATCATCACACAAGTACGCCCTCTCTAGAGAATCAACATTAGAGGCTAAGAATGACCTCTCATCAGCAGTCAACTCTTCATCTAACACTTTCACCATGGACAACTCTTCATAATGGGAAGGAAGCTGGGTAGCTCTGAACACATTAAACACAACTTCTTCCCCATTTACCTTCATGATCATCTTTCCAGCTCTAACTCTAATGACAGCATCAGCAGTAGCCAAAAATCCTCTTCCCAATATGAGAGGAACCTCAGGATCAGCTTAATAGTCAAGAATAATGAAATCAACAGGCAATATAAACCGACCCACTTGTACAAGCACATCCTCAATAATCCCCTCGGGGCATGTCAAAAATCTATCAGCCAGTTTCAGAGTCACAGTAGTTGGTCGTGGTTCACCCAGGCCTAGCTTTCTGAAAACTGATGAAGGCATTAAATTCACACTAGCACCCAGATCACACAAAGCTCGTCCAACCTCATGCTCCCCAATTTTCAAGGGAATAGTAAAACTGCCAGGATCCTTCAATTTCCGAGGAAGCTTGCTTCTAACTCTAGAACTGCACTCCTCAGTGAGTGCAACTGTCTCGAATTCAGTCAGTCTTCTCTTGTTGGCAACAATATCCTTGATGTATTTAGCATATTTGGGAACATCCCGCAAAAGCTCCACCAAAGGAACATTTACCTGAATCTGACTCAAGATCTCCAAAAATTGCTTGCATGCTGCATCAACTTTCTCCTTCTGAAGTCTCTGAGGGAAAAGTGGTGGTAGTCTCACAATAGCAGGCTCAGGATGCATTTCTATCACTTTCTCAGCTTCTTTCTCCACCTCTCTATCAGCATTAGGCTCTAACTCACCAACAGGCTTCCTTGGCTTTGGGGGAACTTCTTCTAGAGCTCTTCCATTCCTCAAAGTAACTGCTTGCACAAATTCCTTAGGATTTTTATCTGTATCACTTGGCAAGGCACCCCGAGGTCTATTATTCTGTGCTCCAGCTAGCTGCCCCATTTGTCTCTCAAGATCCGTCTGAGCATTGCTCAAATCTTTTATTGTTTGTGCCTGAGCTGCTGAATCATCCATGAGTTTTTGCTGCCCTGCAAGAATTTTTCTAAGCATATCCTCAACTGAATTAGATTGATGTGGCTGAGTCTGCGACTGTGACCCCTGTTGTGGTGCATTTTGAAGATTATTTTGAGGTCTCTCATTGCCTTGTGGCTGCTCACGATTATCCCTCCAAGAAAAATTAGGGAGACTACGCCAATTGGTGTTATAGCTATTACCATATTGATTGCGATTCTGACCCTGTGACCCGTTCAGATTACCCACATAATACACTGACTCTGGATTAGATGGGCAGACGTCAGTGGCATGATCCTCTCCACAAACCTCACAAAAGACTTGAATTTATTGCACTGGAGCTGCTTGTTGTTGATTCTGCGGCAGAGCTAGCTTGCTGATTTGATTGGAAATAGCATCCATTTTCGCCCTTAGCTCTGAAACTGCATCTAATTGAAGTAACCCAGCAGATTTCTGTGCAGTAGTTCTTCCAACTCCCTGCCAATCAGGATTGGTCTGCGAAAACTTGTCTAGTAAATCAAAGATATGGTCAAAATTTAAGGCCAGTACTTGGCCTCCAGCAGCAGCATCTACCACGATCTTAGTATGCACATTCGACCCCTCAACAAAAGTGTGTGCAATAACCTCATTGGATTGGTTGTGGTATGGACAATCTCTCAATAAAGCTTTAAATTGCTCCCAGGCTGAATACAAAGACTCTCCTTCTATCTGTCTGAAGGACATAATTTCACTCCTCAGTCGGGCTGTCTTGGCAGATGGATAAAATTTAGCCAAGAACTTCTTAGCCAAATCCTCCCAAGTAGTGATAGACCCAGGCTTTTCAGCCTTTAACCACTTCCTTGCTGCCCCAATCAGTGAAAACGGGAACAACGTCAAGCGAACATAATCAGTAGGAACTCCCGTTGGTGTATAAGTATCACTGATCTCCAGGAAATTCTGAATATGTTGCTGCGGATCTTCATAAAGTAATCCAGCATACTGCCCAGTCACATGCAGCAACTGAATCATGCCGGGCTTAATCTCAAAGTGCTCGGTGATAGCGGGCTTCACAATACTAGACGCCACTCCCCCCAGGCTGGGAAGAGCAACATCTCGCACTGCTACTGCTCGTTCTTCTGCCATTTTAATGGGTAAGGAAGCAAGTACAATTGCTAGTGCTTCTCGGTCTCTCGCTTCTCTTCTTACCCTTCGCAAGGTCCTTTCAAGCTTGGGATCAAAAGGTGCGAGTGGTTCGTCCCTTCTATTCCTTTGCATGAAAAACCTGTTGCCTGAAACAGCACAAGAAACTCAACAAAAAATTAAACCTGAATAGATAATAATAAATCTCTGAAAAGAAAACAGTAAATTGTTTAGTCCCCGAAAACGGCGCCAAAAACTTGTTGCTCCCAACGCACACGCAAGTATACGTGGTCGACAAGTAATAAAATGATAAGTAGAGTATCGTTCCCAAGAGGACTATTCAGACTGAGGCTTAGCAAATAATTTCTAATAACTATTCAGGGATCTTTTCCAATAGTGAGAGTTTTAGTAACTAAAGAGCAGTAATTAAAATGATGGAAATTCAGTCAAACAATGGTGCTAATTTTGGTTGTAAACAATATTAAGGAGATGTTCCAGAGTCCGAGTTACGAACAATCCAGTTGAGTTTTCCAATTGATTCCACTTCTTAAATCTCGGATTACTAACTAATAGAGTAAATGTATCCGTGAAAACCTTTCGATTCTTCACAGTCTATGCAGGCTACTTCAATCCCTATATGTCTATGGGTTGAATCACGTGCACGCATTAACGAATTATGTAATTAGTTAAGCTAGGCGAGCAAGTATATGTCTATCCTACTCACAAATTGGTTCCCCGATGCCCGGGTTCACAAAGTAGCCCTACTCTTTCTTATTGCATTCATAAATTTCCTCTTTCGAGTTCAATCTAAAAACCATAGATAATGCATAATTATCGAGCTCTAATAATTAAGCAAGTGAAATACAGAAAGAATAAGTCACCCGTTATGGGATTCAATTAATGGGAATCAATCTTCAAACATCAACTTTCATGAAATACTCTAACCCTAGAACGTAAGATTTAGCCACGCATATTCATAATCACAAGGCAATGAATTGATGAAATAATGATGTAATAGATTAACTAGATGAAAGAATAGGAATTAAACCCTTGTTCAATGAAGTATGGTGCTCTCAAGTTGCTCCAAATTCTGAACTTCTCTCAAAAACTAAGTAAAAGAGTATTTATAGGGTTTACAAAGGCCTAGTAATAGTTACACCTAAGCCTACATGAAATAGGAAGTCCAAAAACGCTCCAGGGGCGATGTAGCTGGCGCCCCGCGCCCCCGAACGCGCGCACACATGCAGATTACGTCGAAATCCAGGCGCCTTGGCCACGCCCCGCGCTAAGAACCGCGCCAGGAGGCTGGGCGCCTTAGGGGCGCGGTGTGCCTAGTAACGCGCCAGGCTGATTTTTCCTTCTCCTTGCTCCGCAGCTCGCGTCGTGTCATGCCTTCGTGTGCTCGATCCAATCCTCAATCAAAATCTAATCTTTTCTTGCTCGATCATGCTCTTTAAATCTCCAATTGCACTTCATAACGACCTACACACATACGACATAATATCAGTGCAAAATCACATTCATAAACTAGAAAACGGGCGAATAAAATACTCAAACGTGAGGAAATATTAAGGAAATATAGGCATAAAATTCCAAACATCACCGACGAAGAAAGGACCCCCGCCATTTATTGGGCGGTTGCCCTGTCTTTGCTGATAATCTTTGATTACTGAATCCAAGATATGGTTGTCGCCCTTTAGTTAGGCGGTCGCCCTTTTCTATGGTTCACTATCCTATGGGTGATGATACGGAGGCCGCCCTTGTGTTTGGCGACCACCAAATTGTCTAAATTCATAAGAACATGTGGTCGCCCTTTAATTAGGTGACTGCCCTTTCTGAGAGCCCTAACAAAAATTCTATGTTTTGAATTGCACACTCTCTAGATTTTATTAGGTGGGCCAAAGTGTAGGCCGACCTTTGTTCTAAGGGAAACTGATGAACTCACTCGGCGGCCGCCCTTTTGAAAAATTCCAAAAAAAAAATTCTAAAGTACCAAAAATGTAGCTCTCTGGACTTTAAAGGTCGAACTAAATTGTAGGCCGCCCTTTGTTCTTAGGAAAAAGGACTTACTCACTCGGTGGCCGCTCTTTCTGAAACTGTGGAAGATTCTTCTAAGTGTCAAAATTGACATTCTCTGGATCTAAAAATGCGACATACAATATAGGCCGCCATTTTGGTTAAAACTGAGGCTCAATGCCATTCGAAGGTTGCCCTTTGATTAGGGGGCCGCCCTTTCTGGTAAAAAGGCACCATACAGTATAGGCCCCTCCGTTTTTGTTAAAACTGAAGCGCAATTCCATTTCAAGGTCACCCTTTGATTAGGCGGCCGCCCTTTCTGGAAACACTGAAAATTTCCTAAGTGTTGAAGCCAATGGCAGCCGCCCTTCTCTTGTGCCCTCACCCTTTCACCTATTTTCTGAGACATGTTTAAGCTTTCACCTGTATTCAAAGCCTATCACTGTAGGAAACTTCTAACATGTTTCTCTAATGCTTTAACACGATCAAATGGTGAGATCTCGAGGTACCAATTCATAAGGCCGAGGAAGGGGATGTACAAGCAATCCTGCTAACCTAGGGAGAGGAGTTAGGAAACCCTTCCTAAAATAAAGGAAATCAAGGGCTGGTAGAGGAGCAACTGAGGCAGAGCCTTCCACTAGTTCTGAGGGTGATGACTTCCCCTTGTCCCACAGAACAAGATTGGGGGAGTTGAAAGCCAAGAAAAAGCAAGAATAAACCAGGAAAACATTGAGGGACGAACCCTCGAACAAAGAACTGAGTCCTGAACCTGAGCCTGAGACTCAACTAATTTCTTCTTCTTCTTCTCCTACACATTCTGAGAAAGCAAGAACTACCTCTGAGAGAAATGAAGGTAGTGATGGGCACGAGATAGAAGGAGAGGAAGTGCAAGAGGAGCAGCAACTCCAACCTCCACTATCCAACAGGAAAACCAGAGTGATGAGTAGCAAACCTCCACTTCCAAAATTTGGGAGGAAAGCTTTGTCACCAAGCAGGCCCATTATGATTACTTCAACGGGTTGACAGGAAGGACCATCACACCAGAGAGGTGTATTGGGACCACAGTCCTCGACATATACAATTTGGGTTTTCTTGAGCAGTTGGTGAAAATAAATTGGATACAATGGTTGACTCTGAAACCTCAAACGGGGAATGAGACTTTAGTCCTGGAATTCTACACCAATGAGGGAAGAATGGGTTCAGAGGAATTTGATGTGCTACTCAAGGGGATGAATGTGAGTTATCATCCTAAAAATCTCAATGTTTTCTTAGGACTTGAGCACTAGTCCCTAAAGTTTTGGTGGGAATGGAAAGATAAGTAGGAGACCTAGCTAAAGCCTTGGTTTTCTAATATCATAGCCGGGTCTCCCTCCCCTCCATAGTTGAAGAAAGGCAAGCCTAATGAGAGGTCGACATTGAACTTTGAGGCAGGAGGGTGGCAAAGCATTGTGTGTTCGAAATTGATCCCGTCGAAGAATGATCATAAGTGCACGAATGATAGAGCGGTGTTGATTTCAGCTATCAAGCCTAGGAAGTTTGTGAATGTTGGGATAGTCATGGCGGACACTATTCAGAAAGAGTCCAATCAGGATTCCATAAACTTCCATTTCCCAACACATTGACCGCTTACGTCCCGTCATTAAGGTTCCCGAGTATGAGACGGATAGGAAGATCAACCCAATCCGAAGGTTTACCTTGTATGCAAGGGACCGAACAACCAAAAAAGGCCCACTCCATCTGATCCTTCTCCTTCTGCCACTATACTTCCACATCCCTCTGTCACTTTGCCTACACATGAGATGGTTGATATAGCCATGTGGGTGAAATCAGTTGATTATAGGATAGAACAAATCAAGATTTTCCTTGAGGCTAGACCCACTGGACCTCCCCCACCACCTGAGCCCACTGTTTCTTCTGATGAGCTAAAGAAGGTAAATGAAACTCTGGAGAAGATGTATGAAGAAATGAAGAAATAGGGTGAGATTTTGAAGAATTTGGAAACACGAGTGCAAAATATTGAGAATGACCAGGGAGAGATGAAAAGAGTGGTTCAGTGATTCATTGAGACTCCCACTACCACTTCTGAGAGGCCCGAGGGTAGTAGTAAGATGAGGAGGAAGGAGAGTACTAGAGAGAAGATACCACCACCGACTCGGGAGCCCACGGAGGATGAGGAGCGTATACACCATGACACTATGATGTCTAGTTTAGGCACTGATGATGATGATAAGGATGAACCAGGTGATCTTCCATTGGGTGTTCACCCCAGTCCACCAGTTGCCCGGGGATATCCAGGTTCAGATGGCCACATAGCAGTTCTTGGATGAGCTTGCCTAGAGACTGCTAAGGAGGCTGCACCTCAGCCCCAGTCTCCACTACCTGAGGTGGAAGACAAGGGTAAGAACATTGTTGATGGCTGATCAAGGAGTCCCTACTATCCTTCCCCATTATGCTTTACTAGTTTCTTACTTATCATTCGGGAAGATGCTTGAGATTTTAGTTGGGAGAGGGTTCAAATTTATATGTGATGTATTGATACTTGATTCTTAAACTTGATTCCATGCATGAATTTGAACTTTTTTAAATTTATATAGTGCATGTTTACTTTCATATATTAGCATAGTATGTAGTTGAGTTCCAATCTATGTTATGCAATAAGCTTTCGATTTTCTTTGTTTGGTTCTTTCCGGAAGTGGTTCCTTGAACCAAGTAGTGTATATAGTAGTTGTTATAAAAAATGCCTTTGTGGCTGTGGTTTGAATGTTTCGTCAAGTACCAATATTTCAATTGCATCTCATGGTATGAGACAAGTCGTAGAGTGTCCACTTTGAGAGTATCTGGTCTTGGTTGATGACTCTAGGCTCATTCGTTGCTTTAGAGTTATTGACATGGTTCCTAGTGGACCATTGATACTTTACAAGTATGTGAGCCTTGTTGAAAGTTGAGTTTTGATCTTGATTGATCCACGTGCTTGTGTGTGTGAGATTTAGTTGGTGTGTTCACATGTTTGAGTTGAGGTCTAGAACTCGCCTGGTTTATGCTCAAGGCAAAATTTGAGTTGTGTCGAACTTGAAAATGATCTTAGGCTTTTTTTAGAATCCTTTTTTAGTCTCTTCATATACCCTTACTTCAAAAATATGACTAGCTGTCCCTTTTGAGCCTATTAACCTTTCCTATGACAACCCGATATGTGACAAGTCCATTGGTGGTTGAAAGTTGAAATTGAGATCCCTTGGAACAAAAATGTGACGAGGAAAAATGCTTAAGTTTGGGAGAGGGATTTGGATATGTCATGTGCTAGGAAGCCTATGGATTTATAAAAAATAAAAAAAAAATTGAGAAAAAAATTCAAAAAGAGAAACAAAGTGAAAAGAACTAGTCTACCTGGCCTCTATAAATATCATGGGTAGACTAGGTGAATAAAATTTTTAGGCTTCTTAGACCATAGAAAAAAAGAATAAAAGAAAAAGGATTGAAGTTTCAAGGGTGAAAGGAGGTGAGAAGAAGGTTGGAAAAGAGTATGTGTTGGTATGGTGGTTGGTAGTCACTATATTCTCAAATTCTATCATGCCTAGCCCCAGCCTTCATTACAAGCCTAATGAAGTCCTAGTTGATCCAATATTTGGTGCTTCTCCATTAGTTAAGAGTCACAGTATAGGAAAGCCTATGATACTTTGACTCAACTCGTGAACATTCTTTGGAGAGTGAGTGCTTTATTGTTTAAATGTCCTTAGCTTAAATTTGACCATTATAGAAGGACTAATCTTTTGTAGTGAGAATTGCAAGTGGAGATATAAGAGGTGAGAGCTCAACTTGAGATGAGGTTTGACACCAAGTGAAGTGGTTCATAAAGTTTCGTGCCAAGTGTGAATGTGTGTTGGTGCTAAATGAGGCAAAAAGTTTTGAAAACGTTGAAAAATGGAACTTGGCTTCATTGTGTGCTATTCTTGAAAGTGTTTCACTATCTTTGGGTAGAGATTGGTTTACATGAAGACAAGCAAAAGACATATGTTTCGGGGAGTGGATGCGTAAGAGTTTCGCTTACTAAAAATCGCTTAAACTTTTGTCTTTGAGTCTGAAAGTAACCAATCCATAGGAAAGATTGATGTGTTTTCTTGGTTTCAGCTGTTTATGCCAAACGAAAATGAAAGAGACTAAAAATAGAAAAAATACTCAAGAAAAAAGGAGTCTTTACAAGCAGCTGTAGAAATAATGAAAAGGGTCGACCAGGCAGGCAAAGTGTGACTGCCCTTTCCTTGTGTGTGAAAACCACGCCAAGTGCAAAGGGTGACCAAAAAGGTCCCAGCCCTAGTGGATCAAGGCACTCAATGCAACATAGTCAAAGGGTGACCGCCCATCCAAAAGGCGGCCGCCCATTTCACCTCCAAGAGACATATTTAAGAAGAAAAGGAGGACTACAAGGAGAAAAGGCCCCAGTCGTTCCATGGAAAACGGAATAAAGGGAGGCCGTCAATTCAAAGAGCGACCACCCAATCCAGTTCTTCCTAGAAGGGCCTCAGCCCTTTCCCCTCCATCCAAGTCAAGATCTGAAGCATGTGCCAAAAGGCCCTAGCCCAACCTGCAAAGTGGTATTTTTGTAATTAGTTTAGGCAAAGACTATAAATACCTAGATTTAGAAATTTCATATTATCATTCATTCTACTTTTACTTGGAGAGCAACATAGAGAGAAAAATATCACTTCTTTGTCAAGCTGTCCAATATTGTGGAGGATCTCATCATACTTTGTAAGAATCATTGCTATTATTTATATTTCAATGCAATATCCATTAAATACAAGTCTTGATTCCTTTCAAAGCACGAGTAGCTAAATTCATCACTAGGGCTCTAATCAAAAGCTAATCCAATAAATGAATGGGTCTAGTCTAATAAGCTTTAAAACGGTTGGGAATACCCTATTTTACTACTTTCTATTACATTATTACAGCTTGAGGTGTACCCGATTACATTATTACAACTTCCTATAGTACTAGATTTACGTTGAAACGGGTACTTCTAGGAATGGGTAAAGTAGTGACAGGATACCGGGGTAGGTGTTGCCGCATTTACCCCGAGTTAATGGGTTGAACACTGAAAGGGGGTTACCTTACTTGGGATTAGTCGCTAGTGCTTAAAGCAACAACTCCTAGCATCGAGAGGGCAAGAGTCTTTAGTCTCGTTCGTCACCGAAAGGGGGTGAATTGAGTATAAGAGAGCGAGGTTTATTGGGTGATCCAAAGTGTGAAAAAGCTTAAACTAGATTTCATTTAGTTAACGGATTAGGTGGAGGTTAGGATCCTAGTCTTCTTATTCATAGTTTAAAACTCTAGTTATTACTTGCTTTCATACTTATTCATAGTTCATTACAACTTTAATCATAGGATTCTCAAACTAATTTAAGTGAAATAGACTATTTAACTAAAATATGTCACGGCAAATTCCTTGTGTTTGATCCCTACCTGCAAGAAGGTATTTGTGACCCCATCCTATTTGGGCACGTCATAATGTATGATTTTCTTAGTTGTATATCGAACCACGGGGGACCAAAAGTGCATACAAAGGCTCCCACTAGCCGGTACTTAGAGCAGGTTGAGTATACCATTTTTAAAAAATGAAGAAGAATGGAGAAATGGGGAGTTTTTATTTTTGTTTATCTAGACCACCAAACGATTGTGCCTCTAATATTAGGTCACTTAAAACGACACAATTTTTTTAATTTATACAGAGGTCCAAATCTTTTTAGATTTGTTCCACACTACTTTTCTCATTTCACTGGATTGCTTTTAGTCATTCTATAAACTCCTAATTTAAGACACTATTTGTTGGTTTTATTCATATGTTAGTGATAAGTTTAACCTAACTTAGATCAACTTGTCTGTGATTGCTCTTTTCGTGATTCATTATAGACCTAATTCATACTCATAAATTAACTTTTTTTTTTAATTTATCTTACTCAGATTTGATATTGATGATTAAACTCTGATTTTACAGTCATAAACAAGAACATACAACAAGTCATAAAGAAGTCATACGAATGATATTGATAAGTTGATACTGAATTTAAAATAAACAGGTCTCAAAATAAGAAAATAAACATGTCATACTTAAAACAACCACAAGATTAACTTGAGAACACCCGCACAACATGATATCCCCCACGACCAAGCAAAATCAATTACCTGCCCTAAAAACCAACTTGACGGGAGTTTGGGGGATGAGGGCTCTCAATAACTTACGATATATACTAGATTATTTTGGTGAAAGTGGGGAATAATGAATTTATCAACATCAACTCCATTGCTACGAACAGCAAGCTTTGCTATCTTTTCCACCTTTTCCAATCTTTCCATAAGTACAGCCTGGTTGCGGAGAAGATCCTCAATCTGTTCGGTCACGTCAATAAGCTTGCACTAAACGTACCTTATACGTTTGAGGGTTCCTTTTGGCATGCAGAAGACATTATCATACCTCACATAACTTGTATAGCCAATTTAGTTCTCTCATGACTGAAAATAGGGGACACATCAGTTAGAAGATGAATAAGAAATCAAACATAATAATTAAAACTATGAAAGCACGTTGAAATAATTAAGCTTTTCAACTTACCTCTGACTAGTTGTTTGATTGGAATGGCCTTTCCTTTCTCGAGACTTTCAACTGGCTATTGCACAAGGAGTTGTCACTTTTCATGGGTTGGAATGCAGTATATGGATACTTATATCTTATATCCAATCATAACTGCAATATTCAAATCTCAACAACCATCTACGACTAGAGAACATAAAAAGGTGAGAGATATTGGCAGCACTATTTGATGTATTGCATTATAGTGGTAAATTTCGTGCTATACTAGTAGTACATATCCCATTTATCACTAGTTTGGCAAGGACATTTAAGATGCGAGTAAATTTAATGTATTGTCAAGTGATGACTCATCTTATATCCACTAAGAAATACACTAAGAGATCTACCATTAGTTTGTGGAGAAGATTTAACTAAAAGACCCTCGAAATTTTGACTTAACTAAATGACCTCTTCTTTTCTTTTTAACTTATTTTTATTGAGAAAAAAATTCAAGTGTTCTTAAGTGGGAGTCGGGAGCCTAATTATAAATAGAAAAACGTGTGGTGGTTTTGAAACTTGTGGAAAAGTATATATAAATCACCCAAAATAGATTTTTTTTCGGGTAAAAAAAAAACGAGTCTCGCACCATTTTAAATCGTTTTCTTCATTCTCTCTTTCAATTTTTTCGAAACCCTTTCATCTTCTTTCATAATTTTTTGTCTCCCCATCCCCCCTCCCCCACCTTTATATCCAACACGTCATTCTGGTTCAAAAGCTTTCCAAATTTTTTTGGAGCAAAAGCTTTAATTTTTTTATTTTGAAAGGTGTTTTGTCACTACATTGGTTTGGGTTTAGCTCTTTCAAGGTCTACGTTGTGTTTTCTTCATCTAATAAGCTTCAAAAGCTCTATTTTATTGCTTTGATGATGCTCCATTAAAGGTCTGGTTTTCAGATCTGTGGTTTTCAGATCTGCTGTAACAATTTATCATCAACCAATCCTAGTCGATTGTAGACTTTATCGAAATTAATAGACCATTGATGGGAGCTACGCAGTGGTGGATACTAATTTCTTTGATCAATGGGTAGAGATGGCAACATGTTAGTTTGAAATTCCAAGACAAATGAAATTATTACTTATCTTTGCAGCACGTCTAAGAAAATAATATAGAAAGCGAGATGGACGTTGATAACGCTATTTATTTTATATTTTATTTTCTTCTTCCAATTTATTTTTTTTTCAAAGCAAAATCTTCAAGTTTTCGATTTTGCAGGGTGTTTTGTTACTACAAAGGCTTGGATATAGCTCCTTCGAGATATGCATTGTATTTTCTTCATCTAATAAGTTTCAAAAGCTCTGTTTTGTTGCTTTGACGTTGCTCCATTAGAGGTTTGGTTTTTCAGATCTGATGTAATAGTTCATCAACCAATCCTATCGATGATTGACTTTACTTATGAAAATTAATAGACTATTGATGGGCAATTATGCAGTAGCAGATAGTGATTTTTTTGATCAATTGGTGGAGCTGGCAATATATTGGCTTGACATTCCAAGACAAGTGAAATTATCACTTATCGTCTCATTAGAAAAATAATCTTGAAAGCGAGATGGATGTTGATATGTCTATTTAGTTGTGCTTTTTTTTTTTAAATACAGAATCGACTAGGCATTACACCTAGTGACCGTTTTTATTAATAATAACCAAACAAAAATACATAGTCTTTACAGATTGTGCACATACTAAGTGCAATACTATAAGCAAACTAGCTCTCACTAACATAGCACCTAGCTTACATATTACCCTCACATTCTTGGGTTGAGCACTAATTAGCACTAATACCACCGAGTAATGTGAAGATACTACATAAGTTTGGAACTTTACAATCAATGAGCACTGAGCTAGTAAAAACTAAAGACATGAGATACTAAAAAATAGAATACAAATAAGAATAATGCCCTAACTACTCTTGAGTTACTCCTCTGCAACCAGGTTGAACAAGTAAGTAGATGTAGTCGACTAAAGCAGTGGAGCATCACTGCTCCTCTATAGTCACAGTGGTGGGGAACCGATGCTCCTCTAGTGTTATTCAAAGTTGTGCTTTGAAACATGCGAATTGAATCACCAACATCCCAAGCCTGAAGAAACTTCTTAAGCATATAACATTGCAAGAATCAACTCTCCAGCTTGTATCCTATCTAATCTTGTATATCTCTTCTACTTGCAGGGTGGCCAAATGAATAAATGTAGTCGACTAATGTCTTCCAAAGTCACAGTGATGCGGTACCGGTGCTCCACAAGTAAAGTTCAAGGCAATGCCTTGAAACATAAAGACTAATATTGAAGCAACAACCTGAGCAAGTAAGAACGATAGAGCAACATCTTCTGCTGACCCCAAACTCAAAATCAGTATCCCATGATTTTTAACTTGACTCGTCAGCATAAAGAAAAAGGAACATCTGAAGGAACAACTCAATGTATGAGCTAATATAAGCACTGAATGACCCCCCCCCCCCCCCCCCCCATGTATGTATAACCAATCAGTGGAACAGTTCCAAGTTTGGTGCACAATGAGACAAACAAGTCAATAGTTTCAGGGATGAAATTTAGCACCAACTCTAGAGTAATCCCAGCTTGTAAAACTGCATAGCATCTCCAGCAAAGCATATAAATATGTCGTAAACTTGTACCTGCAAAAAAGAAGCAATGATTAGTGACAAAAACCCCTATGATCTCCACTATAGAGTCTTGATCATAGGGGCATTATCCAAGCTCCATTTAACTCCATCTTCCCTACATTCCTTCTTACTTGTCAGCATCATGAACCTTTCCATCTCTTAGCTCTATACTCAATAAAATGATGCTTATCAAAGTTGACAATCAGTTTAGCCTTGAGAGGTAATTGAGCATAAGATGTAAAACTGACATTATGCAACTCATAGGCAAGATTAGCAAGACAATCAGCCAGTTTGTTACTCTCTCTCAATGTATGTTGAAACTGAAACGAACCAAGCTGTTTCAGCCTCAAAATGTCATCAACTATAGAGGCTATAGACCACATAGGCTGCCACACCCATTCAATCACTTGTTTAACCACCAAAGAATCAGTTTCAATAACCACAAGCCCTAATGACTTTTCCACACAGTGGTGCATTGCTTCCTTAATGGCCATTGCCTCAGCAATCATATTGTTGTGCTCACCAATCAAATAGCATATGCATAGAGAACATCACCCTCACCATTCCTCACACAAAATGCCAATGAGGTAGGGCCTGGATTGCCCTTAGAAGCACCATCAGTATTCACTTTCAAGATTCCAAAATTAGGTACCTTCCACCCCCACTTTAATGTACCTAAACATGGGCAAATAATTCTCTAATGCACTAACTATATCAGGCCATGACTGGACCCCTACTGAAATGTATGGAAACCTCAACTTAACAAAGTAGAGATATTGCTAGTGATCTCATATAGCAACCTAGAGTATGAGGCAGTTTTATCATGTTTGATCGCATTTCTTCTCTTCCACAAAGACCAAACAATAAAAGATGGAACAATGTGATAAATAACTTGTACCCATGGCTTAGGCCACTGATGCCACTACTTAAAACAAACCTGTTGAAGATTGTAATTATCCAGCTGAATCCCAGCAGGTTGAGCAAAGAACTTCCACACACTAGTTCCCACTGGACTTGTCCAAAAAATATGCTCCCTGGTTTCCACATTAGGTACAGTACAACACCAACACCTGGAGGGGAATTGGTATCCCATTCTCTTCAGCTCATCATCAAGAGGAAGCTTAAACTTCCATAGTCTCCACATCATAAATGACACCTTAATAAGCATCTCTTTAACCCACATAAACTTAGTAATTGGTACCTTTATGCTGCTTCACCCTCATGTAGTCCCATGCACTACTCACTGAAAAATTTCCCTTTGAAGTCAAAGACCACCAAGCTTTGTCCCTTCTCTCATCAGCACCAATTAAGGAAATATTTTGAACAATGTGATCTACAGTATCATCAGGCAGCAGCTAATTTAAAAAGCTCTACATTCCATTGCCCATCGTCTATAATCTCCTTCACACTATTGTACCACAAGTCCCACTCAAAGTATCTGGAACTATAAAATACAATAGACCTAGGCATGTCCAGTTGTCATACCACAAATAAGCTGAGCCTTGCCTGACCTGCCAGTAAATCTCATGATCTATAGCCTCTCTTGCTTGTATCATCTTCCTCCAAACATAGGATCCTTATTTGTATGGCATAATGGCTTTGTGCATCTTCTTAAAGTACTTGTTGCACATGTAAGCGACCTACAATGAATCACCAGTTCTGAAGTTCCACCAAAGCTTAGCAAATAATATATTTGAAACATCAAACAATGATCTGAACCCCATGTCACCTTCATCAACTGGCAGGCATAAATTTTTCCAAGAAGACCAGTGCCTGTTTGTTCCCTCTTGTGAATTACCCTAAAAGAACGTTGCAAAAAGCTTGTGTAGTTGATTGAGCACACTTTCCAAAGGATTCATTGCTGAAGAAGATGAATTGATATGCTTTGTAAGACATGCTTGATCGATATTGCTCTCCCTCCAAATGACAACATCTTTGCACTCCATGCATGGATCCTAGCAGTCACTTTCCCAACTAAATCTTCATAGTAGATCTTCTTCTTCCTACCATAAAAGATAGGGCATCCCAGGTAAGTGAAAGGGAACTCCTTCCTATGAATGCCAATGATCAACTCAACCTTTTCAACCTCATCATCACTCACTGACCCATGCAAGTAAATAGCACTCTTGTCCTTGTTAATTTTTTGTCCAGACACAGCCTCATAAGCTTGCAAGACACCAGTGATTAAATGCAAGAAGTCTTCATGAGATGAAGTGAACAAAATTGTATCATCAGCATATGCTAAGTGGTTGAGGTATGGACTCCACTTAGGAATTGCATATCCCCTATAGAAACTGTGAGTGTTTGCTTTAGGTTATAAAATGCAAGTTGATTAATTGAAGACTAATGTATTGAATAATCGACCAAGAAGAAAACTACATCACCCTTCCAACTTTTCCAAGAGTCCCGATATTATCTTGTATCTTTTATGTATAAAAAAAATTAGTAATGAAAACTTTAAGACTTTTGGATTATACAAATTTTGTGTGCTTTCATTTACTTGGTTGCACCAATATTTAATCCAATTTACAAAGTAATACCTTCCATTAAAATTTCTAAATCGAACTTGAACGACACTCAACCAAAAAACCCTTATACTTAATCAATTATCCACTACTCAATTTAATATTTAATGACCATCACGAAGATAGTTGATTATGAAACACAGTGGTTGATAGTATTTAACGAGTAGTTAATACTCAAGCAGTAGACAGTCAATTATCAACTATTAGAAAAATGTATTTGATTTAAAATATTTAGCATTAAATTAATAAATAAGCAACATCTTAACTACTCAATTATGGTCCATTATAATATCTCATCAACTTAACTTTGGTCAATTTATAAAATAAGTTAAATACTAATTCAATAAAAAGTATATGCATAACTTGGTTGTAGTCTATTGTACACCTATCGTTCAGGTGATGTGTTTATTATTATTATTATTATTATTATTATTATTATTATTATTATTATTATTATTATTATTATTATTATTATTATTATTATTATTATTATTATTATTATTATTATTATTATTATTGCGTTTGGCATTTAAATTGATAACCTACGTCAAGTATACAAACAACCAAAATATATATTCAATGTGCCATAACATAGTACGGTACACTTTCTAAAATTACTGTGATTTTTATAAAACTTGATAATCAAGTATTTAGGATTGGCAATCATCACTGCTAAACTTGATTTAATATGACTGAGACAACACATTTTTTAATAAATAATTATAACATCAGATTCATCTCCATATTCATCTGGATTGTAGTTTGGGCTCTAGGGTTAAGGTAGATCATTTAGGCATTTACAGACTAAACTAATTGGAAGATACGAATCAACCTCAATTTGGTCTATTGTACACTTACTGAAAAGCTGAGCATTGAAGTTTTACCGTTCAAGATATTATCACGCATGCGTTTGGAATTTAGGGATTGTGATATTTGGGGTTTAGGATCTAGGGGTCCACGCGCTTGAAGTTTAGGGTTTGGGCTCTAGGGTTAAGGTGGATCATTTTGGCTTGTGGATATATTATCAACGATCCGAAATTACACTGTTTTTTACTGTCAACATTGCGCAGGTTGATAATATACGATCATGATTGTCGCGCCCCATTTTCCGAGCTCGTATCGAGTTCGAAGGTTGGGTTTGACTGGGTGACTCGGTTGAGTCAAAATTGGAGTCGCCACCTAATAAATTTGTCTAAAGGCGTATTAGGTCACCTAAAGCTTCTAAGTTTCTAAACTAACTCCGGGTAAGTTTTCTAAGAGATTCTATGGGTAAGAAGTCCTTGTGACTCAGGAAGAAGGTATTAGGCACTTCCCGGGTCCCACTAAAAGTGATTCCCGACCGGATTTAATATTTTGGGATTAAGACTAAAATATAAAAGCATTGACAAAATCAGAAAGTCAAGGATGCAATATTAATTTAAGTGAGAACATAGCAAAGTAAAGATGAATTCCAATTATGTTCCAATTAAAGGACATTTTTTAAAAAATGCAAACGGGGCAGATTTCAAAGTTAATTTACAAAAAATTTAAATATTCCCAAAAATACACTAAATTCTCTAAATGTAGGGACGAGAGAATTTTAGCGATTTTAAAAATGTTAGCCACTTTTAGCGGTAGCATGACATTAATTGTCAAATACCGTTGCTCGGGTGGCTATTGTTGTGAGGTCACGTTTAGAGAAAATACTTGTTTAGAAAATAATCTATAAATACTTGCATAAAAAGACATATTTATGAGTTAAAGATGCAACTAAAACAGCTTTTAAAATGATAGTATTATAAATGTGTATAAGAATATATAAAAAAATTGTTTTGACAATAAACAAAATAATATATACTAATCTTATGGGACTAATGCAAGATAAATCATTGTAACACCTTAATAATATAGATACGTATCGTATTTTTGTAAATTGTAGGTTTGACCTCCAAAGCCATCACTCTCTTTAGAAACTATCAATTAGCTTGTAAGAGATAAAATAAAAGGTTAAGAAAAATCAATTAGATAATATTTGTTAAAACAAATAACGCCTTAATTTTGTAAAGACAATTTGACTTCAGACTGTTGCACTTCCAACCCCTTTTTAAGTTCTTTGCAGAAAATATCCCCTCTCATGACTTGACTTTTGATTATAAAAATTCAGATTCCAAAGTTTGCGTAAACAGTTCAAACAACCAGGTCGAATTTCAGGCTTTAGCATTTACAGAAATAGTCCAGCTTTCAGGATGCGTTGCATTTTAACTCTTTACCGTTTGTTTTGCAAAAACACACCTCCTGTCCAGAATTAACATAAAGCTGCCCTGTTTTCAGTTTTACAACTTGCTCACAATTATAAAGTTCCAAAATTGACTAGACGCAACACTTCTAAAAATTTAATAACATGAGAAGGATGAAGAAAGGCCCCTGTTAGCCATGCTTTTACTGCATTTCAAGCAGTTTTTTGTCACTGCTCCACTACTGCTCACAGCTGTTCAAAAGTACTTATCGTTGTTGTCACATATGCATTTTAAAGTGCCTCAGATTATATACAAACGGGGAATCTAATGAATACATAATGGGGTGGAAAAGTAGAGGTAAGAGAATGCCCTGTGTGCACTATAACAATCTGTCCAGTTCATGGACTTCGCATAAACACTGGTTTGTGTGACCGATCCTTCCACCTACACAAACTCATCACATGCATATAGAATTTACTAATGGTATAGCCTTTCAAGGCTATCCAAACCTGCAAAACAAGGTTAGGAGGGGAGGCCAAAAGAGGCCCGGGCAAACAGACATATACACACATGCGATAGCCAATATTCAAACCAAATCTAGCATGTTATTCATTTAGTTCATAAAGTATACCTTGAAAGATCAAGCAAATGGAAGCATCAACAGCGAATAACTTCAAACAGTAAACACCAACTTGATTTTAGTTTTCAATTAACAAAACCAAGAGACGAGAGAGGAGAGGAGTTTGTAGTGTTTTAGTGTATCTCCCAGTGTGTCCAGTGTGTGTAAAATGTGTAAGTTGTCTGAGTGTCTAAGTGTCTGAGTATGTTTTAAAAGAGAGAAGTAGTAGAGAAGAGGTATTGTGTGTGTATTTTCTCAGTAGTTGTGAGTGTGTTCTCCATGCCTCCTCCTCATGATGTAGAAGAAGTGCTGGTTTATATAGGCAAAAGAATAGACTGTTAATTTTCAAATAATCCTTCTAAAAGGTAAGGAAAATCAGTAAATATTTAAAAAAAGGAAAATACAAAATCAGATTGTCAATTTAACAAAAAATAAGGGAGACATTATAGCTAGTATATCCGCAAAAATGATTCAGTCAGTTTAAATTTTTGAAATAAGAGGATATATTCCTTTTATGTGAAACAGAATAAACAAGAGAAACATCTCAATCACAACCATTACTTATATGTACCAGCCTTGAGATACTCTGTTGATCTCTTGCAAATCTCCCAAAAATAGTTCTAACTAATTCGAAATTCAAATTAAATGATAGTTTCTTTATGTAAGCTTCAGCTAACTGCAACGAGGTAGCTTCAATACCCAAGGGATACACTGGACAAGTATTATCATAACAAGCAATAACAAGATATGTGTATACATTTCGAAATCATCAAAGTGATTTGGATGGAAAAATCCTATTTACTACAAAAGTTCCACACGTGAGGTATTGTGATGAATGAATCACATGGTCGCATGACACAGGCAAACAGATTAATTATCCTATGCATGTACAAACTCTTGGTTTCCTCAATTTTAAACACTTTGTTATTAATCTGCAAAGGACTGAAAATAACAAAGCTGAGAAATTGAACATGCCTCTTTTCACGGTTCAGAGACAAACTTAAGCTTGTAAACAACTCATGAATAGAATAAACATATTTATCTTAAAATCATAATGAATTAAACAAGGGTCAACAGTTAAGCGTGTATATAGGCATGTATTCTATATGAGTCCATAAAAGATGAAACGACCATAAGAAAGAAGTAAAGGAAATGGGTTACCCGATTAAAATTAGGGTCGGGTCAGGAACAATTAGAACCGGGTCGGGTCCTTCGCTTTTGTTTCAGCCTGATTTGTGGTTGAATCTTTGATTTCTTTGCCTTTTGTGTTGTATTTCTCCTGATTTGGTACAAATCCTTCATGATTTGGTGCCCGATTCCTTGTACCTATTTCGGATTTCACGAGGAGAGAGAGAGGGAGATTTGTCCCCGTGTAATCCGAGATAGGAAAGAGGAGAGAGGTCACGGCGGAGATAGTGGCGTGAAGGGTGGAGGAGACGCGGAGGTGGAGTTGGGGGAGAGAGGAGGTGAGGGGTGACGGCTGGTATTGTAAAAAGGGAGAGGGAGTTTATGTTTTAGGGTTTCGAGTGAGGGTATGTGTGTATAATTAAAAAATGGAAGAACAAATTGTGGCCGTCGGATAAAAGCTATAGATGGCTATGATGAAGCCATGCAGGCGAGTGTGGGTGTGTGTATATATCTGTGTACGAGTGTATGTGTATGAGTGTATATAAGTGTATATGGAGTGTATATGGAGTGTATATGTAGGTAGAATTGGTCAATAATTAGCTTTAAAATATTAATAAATGAGAGAATAATTAATAAATATAGGGGATAATATTGGGGACTTAGGGAAAATAAAGACTGATTCAAAATAATTATAAATAAATTTAGGTAGTATTAATTAAGTATAAATAATTGTAAAATGGATATTCAGGTGTATAAATTGCATAAATAGTTAAAAAATCGCGCAAGTATTTTTTGAAAATGACCTAAATGACACAATTATGTAATATATTATCAATTAAATAAATATTATATAAATATGGAATTAAAGATAAGGGATTACACACGTAAATGCATGTCATCTAATGCAATTTTGTTAGAAAAATTTTAATACGTATTTTAAAGCTAAATACAACCAATTATGAAAAGGAGGGATAAAATTGGGTGTCAACAATGATTTTGCTTAAAATAATATAAAATTCCTATATTAAACACTAGTAAGGGGTAATTTAGTAATCTACAAACTAGGAAACCACTCACATGACAATTTTGTTGCATAATGTACCTAAATGATGGTCAATAGCATTGATAAGGAGTGACATTAGATAACATATATAACATAATGTATACTAATGTTAAGATTCCTAGAAAACAAGACATCTTTCTCTAAGCATGGAAGCAGATCACATTGCTTGCTTCTCACATTAAGAAGAAGATCATAATGTGAGAAGCAAACAATGTGAGTGGTACATGACCATAATGTGAGAAGCAAGCAATGTGATCTTCTTCCATGCTTAGAGAAAGATGTCTTGCTTTCTCGGAACATTAACAGTAGTATGCATTATGTTATATACGTCACTCCTTATCAATGTTATTGACCATCATTAAGGTACATTATGCAACAAAATTGTCATTTGAGTGGTTTCCTAGTTTGTAGATTACAAAATTACCCCTTACTAGTGTCTAATATAGAATTTTTATATTATTTTAAGCAAAATCATGAGCATATATTATCAACTTGAGCAATGTTGACAATCAAAAACACTGTAATTTCGGATCGTTGATAATATACCCACAAGCCAAAATGATCTACCTTAATCCTAGAGCCCAAACCCCAAACCCCAGGCATGTGGACCCTAGACCCTAAACCCCACACATCACAAATCCTAAATGCCAAACGCGCGTGTGATAATATCCTGAACGGTAAAACTTCAACGCACAGCTTTTCAATAAGATTACAATAGACCAAATAGAGGTTGATTTGTATCTTCCAATTAGTTTAGTCTATGAATGCCTAAATTGGAATGGTCGGTCTAGTTAATTTTGTTAATGTGAAAGTAATTTTCTCTAGTAATTTAGTTATTTTATTGGTTTGATAACTATTAACTTTGAGCGATTTTCCTATGTTTCCACAATTTATCTAATAGACTATACTTGATAGACAATCAAAATTACAACTGAATCAAACTTAAAACAGGAAGATGAATAATATCAATAGACCACAGTTGTGGATAATCAAAACACAACTGAAACTAATATTACCAACTGAAGCAACATTACATAATTAAAAGGTCTAGACCATTAAACCATAAACAACAAAAAACAGACCAATAACAAAAGACTAGTTCAGTTGATTGGGTGAATTTGGTAGTAATTCTTCAATCATATCCAGTGGTCAATTTGGTGAAATGGGTGCATTTGGTGAACCGGATGCATTTGGTGAATTTAGTAGAGATTCTTCAATAATTTCAAGTGGTGCATTTGGTGAACCTGGTGGACTTGCGTCTTAATGTATGCAAATATTAATATACCTAGAACGGTTGATTATCAAGTTCACAAACTAGGTATTTTTTTTGAAATGATTCTTTACGTATATTTATATCAATTTTTATGGGACATGTGCAATAAACTTAAGACGGTTGATTATTAATTTAGCAAAATATTAATTTTTTCTTTGAATGTATATCTTTTATTAATCAAACGACATTATATTATTGATTGATGAAAAAATTATTATGTCGATGCAGAGATATCACTTCTGATATTTGAATGTATGCTTATTTTTGTTTTGTATCAAATTTGAAATGGACACGTGTCATCCTTCTTAATATTAACTAATTTTTATTCTATAATTATCTACGAATAAACCATAGGTAGTTTATTATGTATTTAGTAGAGTGTTAGTATTTTTATGATATATATTTATTTTTATGGTATCAGATTTGAAGTGTTCACATGTAGTCCTTCTTTATATTATCTTATATTTTCTTTACAATAATCTATTAATAAACTTCAATAATTAATTATTAATTTAGTAAGGTGCTATTATTCTTTTAAATATATATTTATTTTAATTATTTCAAATGAGAAGTTTGAACCTTTCTGTAATAAATATGTTTAACCACATTCAACGACGTTGTTAACTAACTTATCATACATAAGCTCTACTTTTAAGAGAATAAATATTATTGCACTTGTCATGGAATGTCAAGCAAACATGTTACCATCTCCACCCATTGATCCTAGAAATCAGCATCCACTATTGCATAGCGCACCCCATAAATGGTCTAATAATTGCGATAAGGTCTACAATCGACTTTGGTTGATGATAAACTACTACAACAGATCTGAAAACCAGACATTTAATGGAGCAGCGTCAAAGTAACAAAACAGAGTTTTTGTAGCTTATTATATGAAGAAAACACAATGCATATCTCGAAAGAACTAAACCCAACCAAATGTAGTGACAAAATATCTTGCAAAATAAAAAATTTGAAGCTTTTGCTCTGAAATAAATAAAAAAAATTGTCGAGCTTTCTTACAAACAAAAATTATGAAATAGATAATGAAATAAGAAAGATGGGACTAAGATTTGTAAGAGTTTGAAACAAATTGTGAGCTCAAATACTGAATTTGGTCTGTTTTTGATCTTAAACTAGGTGGAGAAATTTTGGGAGCTGGTGAATTTTTGAGGAAGAAATTTTCTATTTTTGGTAAAAAAAATTATGAAGATGGGCCATTTTATCATATTCAGAACTTAGGGGTTGGGTGTTTCTATTTTTTAGAGGATGATTAAGTCCTAATCGTAATTAAAAAAGAGGAGGTCATTTACCCAATTTTTAAACTTTAGAGGTTATTTTGTTAATTGAAGACTTGGGGGAAGTTAAACACCAAAATGCCTCCAGCTTGTGTTACTATTTTATATTTTTATGTATTGCATCGCATGACCAAAACATCACTTTGAGCAATACATCATTGCAGTCATCATTGCAGCCTCCTTATATAAACTAGTCACTACTTTACTTTCCACAACTATCCACACTCTTACTTAATAAATTCACAATAATGTCATAACCATCCACATTCTTATTTCATCCTTTCATTTTACTCCATAAATGGAGTGTTTTTTTCCCAACAAGCAATACATTTTCTGCTAAGAACGAATCATGGCCAAACCATCGCTTTCTATCCTTCAAAAAGACATTAAAGAAATAACTATTGAGGAAGTCGTAGAGGTGAATGGTCAAGAATATCGTTATACTTACTGTTTTTGATGAAAATATTGTATTATGTAGTAAAATATGCAAACTATTGAAGCACTATTACTTTTTTATGCAAAATATTGAATTATGATGCACATAACCAGTATATTTGGCAGGTGCAAGGATTTCCCAAGCATAGTATTCTCAAGATATTTGCAGCGCTATCTGCATCTGGAACAAGCCAGTCGTGAACTACATGATGTTGACACTGCAACAATTATTTTTTTAAGAAGGCTTCACGAACAAGTAATTGATTACATATCTCTGTAGTTTGGCACATATAAGTTTATCATTGAGGGACGTGACGATGCTTTACCCATCTTGCATCGAGCTTCTGAGTCTGGCAAGGAAAATAGAATAGATGCTTATGGGATTGCATTGCTTTGCAAGGGGCAAGATGATGACTGAATAAGGGAGATTTGGATGATATGGGATTATCCCGACGGTAGAACGATTATGATTACATGTTGAATTGATTTAAGAGAATAGCTTGGTGTTCAAAATTGGGTCAAAATATCCTTAATCCCCTCGGGGAGATTTTGAAGAGAGGTTGGTGTCAGTCACTGGGATTATAGATCTATATTGGACGTTCTTGGCTATAAAGAATTTGACATTTAGGCCTGTGAAAATTTTATGCTAAATGTTGAATTTAAAAAGCTTAAATTGCCATGGGGTTTTGTGATTTTGAGGATATTTAGAGGATTGAATAGTGTAATATATTTTTTGATATATCAATATGATTATATTTTGCTTCTTTATTTTGATATCCATTGTTGTTTGTTAAATTGAAATCCACATACATTATTGTATTAAACCACAAGCGTATATATGATGGCAAAACACAAATTTACAGGGGCTGGTCATTTCTTTAGCGGCTCTTCGCCACTATGACTAGCGCGGGGTGGAAAAAAGACATTTTCAGGAGGAGAATGATGTCTTGAAAGGCATGATAGAGATCATGCGCCCCTTAGCCAAGGAATTCCAACAACTGAGGAGCATGAAGAGGACCCTAGAGGCGGATGCTCGCCAGCATTGACTTCATAAGGAAAAGCTGGAGAAGGCATTTCAGGAGATGATCCAAAAACATAAGGAGCAGGTTGATGAACTTAAAATTTCCCATCAAGAGAGGGACGTTGCCGAAGGCATGGCAAGGTTCAGAATTACTTTTTTTGGAAGCTTCGCTAAAGAACCTAGACCATTGTGTTTCATCTGCTGAGAAAAAGGTTGTTGAGGCTAGGGCAAGAATCAGCTGAGCTTCGACGTGTTTCTCAGCATCTGCAAGATGAAAACGGTCAGTTGAGGGGAAAATTTGAATCTCTTAAATCGATTCGCAATAATATTTGCAACCAGCTCTATTCCACGACCGCAAAATAGGAGATCAAGCTTGATTTCACGACCTTGGCTGCTGGACTCGCAGCTCTCCGGAGGTACGTGATACTCCTTACTTGGAATTAGCAACTGAGATTGATAGGTTGTGGTGCTATGGTGGTTGTAACGAATGCTTAATTAACCTTTGATGCCGAAGAGGTTTCGAAAGAGGCTAATTTTGCTGAAGATGAGGATGTCCCTCCTGAGGGCCAAGCTGGCGAGGAGGCTGGAACGTCGAGGGGTGCTGCTGAAGAAGCTAGTCCACTTGATCAGAACTGATTTCTCTAGCCGGCTAGATCTTTCCTTCTTTGTTTCTGAATGTTGCTTGTAGCCTTCTGGTTTTAAAACAATTTATCATATTTCTTTTTACAATAATGACATTGTCTGCTTATCTCTTGAACAATCTGCTCAATTAAAGTTTGTATTTCATATAACTTGTAAACTCGTACTTGACTCTAAAGCTTTGATGGTGGTGTGTCGATGCCTATGAAAGCCAGTATGATTTTGCCTATCCCAGCTTGGTTTGTGCCTGAGAAAAGACGCTTCTTGCTTCACATAACTAAGGCTTATTCTGTGCCTGTGAGACGCGTTCTATATTTTTGCCTAAAGGAGGCATAGATTGCGTCCGCAGGAGACATCTTTTATTAGAAAAGCATGTCCCGCACTGCAAGGAGACGTTTTTAGTCCATTGTTTGTAAAACAACATTTTTTTAGCTCATAAAGGACGACTATGCTTGTCCCCTCAAGTGCGTAAGTCCTTCTTGTCACTATGCAATTGAGCATCCTCACCTCATATAGGTGCAAGTGTTGAATTGACGATTTCAACGTAGGTAGCTGCCTGGTGGCTTAGCTACAGTTGATGTAGTTGGTTGAGTTAATGACTTCAACTCAAAATATGGCCAAGGCTGAATTAAAGAGGATGATCAAAATACAGCCAAGGGTTGAGTTAATGACGCTTTTGGTCCCTGTGTTATAGATTAAATGCATTTTTTGGTCCCCGTGATATAGGACTCCATATATTTAACCTTTAATTAATTAAAGTATGCGTTGTTAATCCATTCACTAACGGAAGTTAACATTCCAAACAGATCAGTTAATAGTGTGAGGGGAAATTCGGGTATCACATCAAAAAAGCTTCAGGAAAAAAATAAAAGAAAAAATCTAATTATACAAAAAAGTTTACAGTCTTCCATCGCAACTTCCTTAGCAACTGTATATTAACCCTCATCCCTTCTTCCATTTGTTGAGAATTAACCAGTCAGTTCCACGAATGATTGAGAAACTTTCCAATCTTGGATGATGACAATTCTCTCTCTTAGACTCTTTCCATCTTGTGTAAGATTTAACCAGTCAGTTTCCATCTTCGTAACAGAGGTAATAGTCCTACTACAATATTGGAAACGTTGAAATGACTTACCATGTTCAATCAATAATCAATACAGTGTTCAATGACATTGAGTGAAAAAGTGAACTTTATAGATTTCTAAAATGCTTAGCAAAATGATATGCCATTTCCAATTTTCAAGCAAACTAAACAGAAGGGTACTCTTTTTCGATTCTTTTTTACTTTTATAGTTTTATTTATTGAATATTGAATAATTTTGATTTGCACCTAATAAAAGTGAGAACCCAATTCACAGTTAACAAGAACTGCATCCTCAAAGGCTCTTGGTATTCAAATCAATTTTTATGACAAATTCTAGAACACACATGAATATTCATAAAAAAAAATCCTGATTTTATTAAACTTACCTATTTCTTTGCTCTTGCAGACTTTCAAAGTTGACAGACATGAAGAAAACGAATTAGGATGGTTAGGTTCATGAATTGGATATCCAGAAATTTCAAGGTATTTTTCATCATCTCTTTGAACAGATACTACTGCATCCATTATATAATTATGAAAAGGAAAAAAAGTACAGAAATTAATATCTTTGAAATAATATAACGAAATTAGCTAGTTAAAATTGCAAAGTTTAAAGGAGAACTCCAGCTTGAAATTTCAAACAACAAAACTTTGTGTACTCTTGGGATTTCATCAAATTTAGCTGAGCTTTTGCATTTTATTCAAAAAGAGAGATTAAGATATAGAAAGAGAAATGGAAAGAGTCGGAGAGTAATCTCAATATTAGAAAAGGAATGTGGACTTCTCATTGTGAAATGTTGACAAATACATTTGCTCATTACTGTTGTTTTCCACGTGAATAGCAAGAAAAAGTAATTTATGTAATATTCGAATTGCCCCCACACACTATTAATTGATCTGTTTGCAAAGTTAACTTCCGTTATTAAATGGACTAAAAGCGCACACTTTAATTAAAGGTTAAATGTGTGGAGTCTAATATCATGGGGACCAAACACGCATTTAGCCTATAATACAAGGACCAAAAGCGTCATTTTTCCGTTTTATTAAATAAGGTCTAAATATGAAAAGATGTGTGGGGCCTGTAACAGCCTAAAGAGGGTGTTGAACCGGTGAAAACATTGCAAGTAAATAAAAAGTTGGAAAAAATATATAAATGTAAAACAAAAACTACGAGACAATGTGTCCCACAATTGCTAACTTCCCTATCATTTTTCTCATCCTTCAAGCATTCAAGTTTGTGCAACGAATAACTTGAATATTGACGCTCAGGGGTCTTCTGCTGCTTTGCAGGGACTCGTCCCTACCTATTCCTTTCCTTCGGCTACTCCTAAGATAGATGTTGTGTAGTATTCCCTTGCAGTCTGTTGTTCTCCTCAGATCTCTTTTATCCCTCATTCGGTCGGATACTTCATATTTTAACGCAAAGTGGACAGCACCACCTGCATATGATGTATCCCGTGCCGCCCTACAATAGCGTTGTATGGGATATTTCTCCTCATTACCTGAAGGATGTTGCTTTGGTTGCACTAGGTGTGTAAACTGCGAGAGTAATAACCCCGACGGACCTTTCGCACGAATTGTACAAGTCTGACAGCATGTATGAGCTCGGGACTATTTGGTCTGTGATTCCCATGGTCTAGAAAACTTTTCACTTGATGAGGTTTACATCACTACCAGCGTCAGCTAAGACTCATTTCATATATGTGTCTCCAATCCTTAAGGTGATGACTAAAGCATCATGATGTGGGGAAAAGAAACTGTCGATGTCCTCATCCTCAAAGAAAATCATGTTGCTGTAGTCTGCCTCCTTCCTTTCCTCATTAGCTTCACACACCATCACTCGGCTTTTTTTGCCATCAGGAGCCATTTGACCTCCCACGATCACGTTAATGGATCTCTTTGCTTTTGGCAATTATGGGGTCCATCTGTATCCCTATTTTTGGCATAAGTTTGTTTGCCTTAATCAGTTAGTAACTATTTCAAGTGTCCCCTGCTGTGAAGGTTTGCTACTTCCATATCAAGGCCTTGTAGTTAGCAATATCATGCCCATGGTCTTTGTGAAGCTCGCAGTAGATATTTGAATCCCTTCTCTCTGGGTCAGCCTTCATGTCTTTGTGCCACCTGTGCATTCTTCATGTGATCTTTGACAAATTCAACTATACTCATGCGCAAGCCTAAGTCTTTGAATTTGTCGGGTGCTCTCTCGATATATGAGGACCCTTTCTGACTATAGGAAGTGGTCTTTCGGGCGTCTTCGCGTTTGTCCACCAGTTTTGGTGTGTCCATTCGAAAGTCTTTTCTATTTTTCTTTCCTCTATCCTTGACTCTAGGCTCTTCAATTAGTTCATGCTTACGATTTCTTCCGCTGCTTTCCTTAGATATTCAGACATATCTGATTCGATCTTGAGTTTATAGTTGTATCACTGGTGCAGCGCGTCCCATGTCCTTGTTGGGTGTTCCTGTAAGATTCTTTAAAACTCCCGCATGGCAGTCAAACCTCGGGGGTTCAAGCTTTTAATGAAAGCCAGTGTTGCTATGCTATCCGGCACTGGTGGAAGTGTCATTAGCTCCCTTTGAAACCTTTCGAGGTAGATCTTCAGTGACTCTCCCTCCTGTTTTCGGATCTCGTAAATATCTTCCATTCTCTTCTCACGTTTTTGGGCGCCAGAGTGCGCCTTTTTTAACTAGTCCTACATCTGGGCAAAAGACTCTACCGACCCCACGGGTAGCTGAGTGTACCACGTTAAGGCCCCTTTAGAAAAGGTAGAGCCGAACCTCTTCACCAGTGTTGATTAGATCTCTTCCATAGTCATATCATTATTCTTGATTGTCGAGATGTATGCAGCTATGTGATCTTCAGGATCTGTGGTGCCATCGTATGTTAATGACTCCGATAAATAGAAGGTTGGGACTTTAAGCGGCGCGGCGCTGACTTTGTAAAGCTGCTGTGAGAATTTTCTTAGTTATTACTAGTTACTATGGTGGAGCGCTCTGTATATAACTCATTTGTTTGTTGGTTTCTCTCTACTCCTGGCATAGCGCCTGTATGACAGCTAATTCCGTATATACTGGAATGTTGGTTGCACCGGAGCTTCCTGGGGCCTCATATTGGTAGAGCCACCTTTCTCCAAAGGGGTTCTATTTTTACCCCCTTCGTTGAAACTTAGACTATATTTAGGGTAAAAATTAGTATTTATATTATATATATAAGCTATTGAATCCCCTTGAAATGATGAAAAATTTAATAAAATTGAAAAAGGGGTTCAAAAATAGCTTTATATCATAGGGTCAAATCCAAGGTGTGATATTTTTGAACCTCATTACATAAAATCATGGCTCCGCCCCTGGGGTCGTATCCAAGTCAGCCTGTCGGGCTACTGAGGTTAGGGTGTTCCTTGAGGGACTTGATCCGCGAGGGAATTCTGGCTTTGGAGCTAACTTGCAAAAATTTCTTCCATATGTTTGGCTTATGTTTCAGCCATCATCACTGAGTTCTGAACTGATTGTTGTTGTTAAACTAAGGAGCCTGTTGAAAGCCCTCTCGAATTTGTCATCGGCCCTGATGGGGCTTCCTCTTGAGCAGGGTCTCCTTGTTGGGATCGTGACTCACTATGGTCACCTTCATCTTCCAAGTTGATTCGATCCTTGGGCAAATCTGCTTCTCGATCAACAGGATAGATAGGACCTTTTGTTACACCATCTACTGCCTGAGCAGTGTTTTGTACGAGTCTATCGTTGTCTTGCCTCATGATGCATGCATTTTCTTTATAAAACAAGCAATTGCCTAGGCCCCATGGTGGGTGCAAAACTGTTTATGCCTAAAATTTACTCGCTAGGTTAAACATATAAACTTATATGGGGTCGGTCACAAGAAATAATATAAATTATGAAGAATAAAGGAATTAAAGTAAGAAAATAGGAATTGTATTCCTTGAATAAGAGTAGATTCATAGTAATCTCGATGATGAATTACAATGAGAGAGCGGGGGTATTTATAGGCTTAGGTTTATTCCAATTCTAATTATGGTAAAATGCTAATTTTATAGGCCTTGGTCCTATTACAAGAGGCGGTTATACAAAGTAAAACCTAACTAGGAGACTAAAACTTACAAAATGGCTGGATATGTGCACTTCGGCTCTAGGCCCGTGCCTGATAAGCAGTCATTGCTTGTGGAGCGGGCGTATATCCTCTACACATGTTAGCTTGTAAAGTAAGTTTAATCTTCGCCAACTATACTCGTATCCCCATAATTGTAGGCAACTAATTTTACTTAGACAAACCTCACATTATCGCCATATTTGTGGACTCTATTGAATTTAAAAGGAAGAATTACAGAAATATACTACCCTAATAACAAATTACAAAAAAATAGCGATACTATTCCATTTTACAAAACATACCAATAGTTTCTTTACAAAGCATATACAAGTTTCAACAAAACCATGGAAATGAAGCTTTCTTCTTCTTCTCCAACCCACTGCTTCAGTTTCAGGTATGCCGCCGGCGGCAGGTCACCGGAATTTTTTTTAAAAAAAAAATCTGAAAAACAATCTAAACAAGTATAAAACATACCAAAATACAAATTCATACTTTAAAAATAGTATATTTAAACAATAAAAAATACATAAACATACATAAAAGTTCAAATATACAAAACATACATTTATATACACCCACAACATACAAAGCTATACAAAATAAATCTTGGGATATGCAAAACACTTATTCACATACACTTAAAACGCACATACACTTAAATACGTGTATATACAAAAATATACACATACACACCCAAAAAGATTCCGAACATAGAATTGAAAAGGCAAAAAATACATAAATATACAATAACAATGCAAAAAATTCAATAGCCATTCGACAAGATATTAATGTGTATTTAGGCACAAAAAATACACATACACATTAATACAAAAGGTATATACGTATATACATATTACTACACTTTCAAAAACAAAACAAAAAAAAAAAGGAGAGAGCCACCAGATCTGGTACGAAACAGCAGCAGCAACACCAAAAACTCGAGCTGCTTGGTCGGAGATGGAGTAAGGACGACGGGTGGGTGCTAGTCGGCAGAGATGGAAGAACGGCGGCGGGTGGGTGGGTGGTGGGTGGAGGAGGGAAAAGAAAAGAGAGAGAAATTAGGGTTTGTGGTAGGAGAAAGGAGGAAATGAGAAATGTTATGTGGGATAAATATGGAAAACTATTGTTATGTTGGGTAAATAATGTAAAAATGTTGTTATTTTTTGTAATTAAGTGATTAGGGTAGTGACGTAGTGTAAATTTTTCAATTTAAAATCATCAATTGTTGTGCACCTAGTTAGCAGTCGGTTCCCCTTTGGATAAGAATGAAACTAAAATTTGATAGGCGTCTTGTTGGTACCTCTCTAGTTAGGGTAATAGTTGCTCAATGCATGTTATCATCATGCAGTAAAGCTACCTCCAATTTTTTTGTATCGTTATTGAGGTTTGAATTATAATTACTACCTCCGTCTCAATTCGTGTGGCACTTTTCGCTTTTGGAGTGTCAATTTGACTAAACTATTGAAGCTAAATTGGACTAAATTAACTCAATATTTTAACATAAGAATTTATATATTTGAAAACTATTTGAAACGTAATTTAAGTTGTAACTTTTCTCATATAATTTTAGTGAAAAAATACATCTTGAAATGTTGTTCAAATTTCATACCGCTTGAATCTCGAAAAGCGAAAAATATCAATCTTTTATGTTAAAAAGCCTATGTACCATTTTACCTGTTTTTTGTACTTGTTTCATAAAAGATGAGATCACAGATTCCTTTTTTTCAATTGTTCATATTAAGTTCTCCCCTTTAGGTTAAACTTGTTGATGATTTTGTGATACAATCCTTCTTTTAGTAGCAAGTAGGGCTCAAACTGATATATACACTGAGATTCGAACTCTTGATCTCAAGTATATGGAACAATCTTCAACCCAATGCTCTGCATTGTAGCAGTTCAGGACACATTTGAAGATAGCTTAGTCCAAAAGAACAAACTAAAATTTGAAAATCAACCTCCATGATTTGAGTTTTGTTGACATCAATATTTCCTTCCAACTTTGTTTCTCTACAATGCTCACTTTTCATTATGTGGCTTCACTTTGCAGTAAGAGTAGCGTAAAGCAGTGCTAGATAATCGATCTGATGGGGAGAATTCAACGATTGCTTGATCATTTCTAAGAGTTAAGTATGTAATAACAATGATTAGTCCTTAACTAGGGGAAGGCAAAACAATGTTCATGGGAAGGCCAATAAATAGCTTCCCTTGGACAAGGCAGTGGGGCAGGCTGTGCAATGAAGGTCGGATACCGCTGTCCTGGCATCAAAACAGTGTAATCTGATGCATATGGAGTTAATACCTGGAACAAACAAGACGTAATCACTTATTAGTCAAATAATACGATTCCAGAAGTACATACTGTTACTTTACTTTTTTAACTTGTTTTTGTTTTTTTATACAGAAGTACAAGCTATTTGGTTCATTTTAGACCTATCAATAAAGTTAATGGACGAAAGTATTGGACCAAAGGAAAAGCAGCGGATTTTTATGCTGCAGGAATGATCAGCTGGTACATTTGCTGAAACAAAACTGCAGAATATGATAATAGTGACAGGAGTAAATGTGACACCTAAAATTACATGATTCAACCAATTACACCTACATCAATACGCCAATAGGAATATCAAAGTATGTACAAAAGAAACTGGAAAAGAGATCTCACTCTAATTTACCAAGAGAAGTTGAACCAAGAGTATACCTTGATAACTAAATTCAAGAGTTTTACTATTGCAGCCTATTACTTCATTCTCTTATATTTCCTCACATTTCACTCCATATACTTCTCTCTACTCTTTCTTAGAAAGAACATCCTTACCTCTCACTTACAATTCATTTCATCCGTACCAAGTTGCAAACTATTTGACTCCAAGTTGTAAATTTGTATGTACGTTGAAAACGATGACTCCAAGTTGTAAGCCCTAGAAAAAATTCAACTGTTTCTCTAACATGAAATAATTTTAAAAGGAACAACGGACTGACTACTAGTATGAAGTTGCTGTTTTTTCCAAAGAAAAAGTACTACTAGGAGACCTTAGTCTTTTATATAATTGCCAATCATCTATTCCATTAAAGATGGAGTAGTACAAAAGATTAAAAAGAGAACTAGCAGAACAGAGTAATTCCATTCTTTAAACTTACTGTTTGGGAACTTCCATGTTTGTGAAGTGCCCCTGTTTCCAGGGAGCTGTCTCTGCTATCTTGAGATGAAGAAGTGGGCTTAAAGAGGTGCTCAAAGAGAGCCATGATAAGAAACATGAATATTAGAATAGCTGTAGCTACAACTCCAAATGAAACGGCATTGGTGGATGATGACCTAAAGTTCTTCCATTGTCCTTGTTGATTCTGAACTTGTGCTTGTGATGAAGGACTAGGTTCTGAACTTGTGTAGATACTCCATGGTCTTGGTGTTTCTGGACTAAACTCACTCATTTCCTCTAACTTCACTGATCAAACTTACAAGAAATGGAGCCAATGGGCTATCTATAGCTAGCAGGGGCTTTCAAACCTCCAACAATGCACTAATTGAAATGGATAGTTGCTTTATACATGAAGGTCTCTCCTGGTGGGGAAAATGGAGCAGTTGTTAATCGAGTTCACCTTGTATACACAAATTAAAGAGCTTATAGACTATTAGGTCAACTGTCAGATCGTCCAAATGATGCTACAGGTAACCATCCATAATAAGTGAGATTAGTAACCTGAAAAAGAGACAGGAAACATGCTACAACATATTAAAACTCCCAGATAGAACATATTCTTACACTGTCAGTGTATACAAGCTAATCCCTTTTAAGTACTGGAAGATCATTAAGGCATAGAAGCTGATAATTCTTCAATGCACTTGAAAATGGTAATGGTAAATGATGAAATATGGAAAAGACGCGTCCACTCCGTAATTCTCCCCTTATGTTATAGCATATATAAGTGGCTTTTCTTTGTACATGTTGAAGAGAAAACTAATGATATCATAATGAGAATGAAGAATGTTATGTCTTTGTTATGAAGCCACATAATCTAGAGTATAAAAATACAGTTTTACCTTTGAAGCCAGGAGAATTCAATAACTTTAGTTCACTTGTGAAAATAAATTATCAGGCTCTTTTCCTTTTTACCATATTTTACTATCCAAGTGATAATTTCTGGAGATGTTGTTAGTGCAGAAATTATGAATTCCTGAATTATATTTATAAGGAAAAAGAAAGCCATACTATGAGAGTAAACTGACATGCCTGCTGGAATATAGGAGATGATAGCATGAAGGGGGGTCAAGACTAGAAGAATCAAGAAAATGTGCTTAATTCAGATTTCAGACTATCACCTTGAAGGGGGATTGAAGGGATCTCAGTCTTGCTTGATTCAGAATGTGATGAAGCAATGTGTTTGCAGCAGAAATTTTAGAAAAATGATGGGCTTAATTTAATCCTGAAAAACAAGAAGAGCCAAATGTTAGAGACTTCATATTCTGTAGGTTCCTTTTGATTGAAGAAACAGCCAAACAGATGACTCCAAATAAAATTTTGAAAAATGCAGCTTAGGCTAGCTAGCTTTATACCTCTTGCAGCAGAAAGAAATATAAAGACAAAGTTGTAAGATAATCTTAGATAATGGATTTTTGTTTTGTCTTGTCTTTTTTTTTTTTTTTTCCCTTTCCTTTCCTCTATTTGTTCTTTGACGTTCACTATTCTGATTTTTGATGCTTAACTTAATCAACACTATACCATCTTTTGAGGAAGCAAACTTTAATGAAATAAAAAAGTGTTGGCCCTCATGTCCAAATAACCAAGACAGAGGGCGCCCCTCTTGATGCTTCCAAAAGAATTCACTCTTTAGATACCACTATTATTAGCATCCTGATGTTTGGCATTTTATGCCAATATTTTCTTAATATTTCCGTATGTTTGAGCTTGTTATTCGCTCGTTCTATAGTTTATGAATGTGGTTTTGCACTAATTTGATGTCGTGCGTGTGTAGGTTGTTACGCAGTGCATTTGGAGCTTTTAGGAGCGTGATTGAGCGAGAAATGATTGGAAGTTGATTGAGGATTAGATTGAGCACACGAGGGCACGACACGAGGCGAGTTGCGGAGCGAGGAAGGAATGATTTTTGCCTGGCGCTTTGGGGCACGTGGCGCGCCAGTTATAGCGCCTAGTGCCCTGGCGCGGTTCTCCACGCGGTGCGCCCCTAAGGCGTGCCAACTTCGACGGCTTCTGATTGTTGTAGTGCGATCGTGGGCGCGGGGCGCCCGTTATAGCGCCCCTGGAGCGGATTTTTACTTCCTATTTCGTCTAGGCTTGGGTCTAACTTATTACTAGGTGTTTGTAAGCCTTATAAAGACTACTTTACTTAGTTTTTGAAAGGAGTTCACACTTTGGAGCAATTTGAGAGCACCATACTTCATTGAACAAGGGTTTATTCCTAATCTTTCATCTATTACATCATTTACACCATTATTACATCAAATCTTTGCCTTGTGATTATGAATATGTGTGGCTAAATATTACGTTCTAGGGTTAGAGTATTACATGAAAGTTGATTGTTTGAAGATTGATTCCCATTAATTGAATCCCATAACGGGTTGGTTATTCTTTCTTGATTTCACTTGCTTAATTATTAGAGCTCGATAATTATGCATTATCTATGATTTTTAGATTGAACTCGAAAGAGGGAATTTAATTACGTAATAAGAAAGAATAGAACTAGTTTTGAAGCCGGGCATCGGGGAACCAATTTGTGAGTAGGATAGACATATACTTGCTCGCCTAGTTTAACTCATTACAGAATTCGTTAATGCGTTGATGCCGGGCAAACCACGAGACCCTTCACTCGGAGCCAAGCTAGGGAGATCCAAGGAGTACACTTACACTTGATGAGGAAGGACCTAGAAGAAGGAAGCGATTGGAAGCTGTTATTTCCCACGATTACACCACTTTACTGTTTTAAGGACCAGTTCCTTAAAATGTGTTCCTTTACTCTATGATATGCGGAATTAAAACTGTAAGTAATTGAACACCAGATATTAGCGTGGAAAAACCCCTAGACACGGAATCAAAAAACCACGACCTACTTCTCAAGTAGGATTTCAACTTCACTATGTAAAAAGACCCACTTGGTTACAAGACTCACTCTTACTAACCTAGGACTAACTCTAATCCTTTAGTGATCTTTCTCACGATCAGTGAAGTTGTGTCAAGTCCACGACTTGAACCAGAAAGTTTACAACTCGATTTTTGCTTACTACAATTGAACTAAGACTTGAACTTTTACAAGATTCAATCTAAGGAACAGGTTAAAACTTAGTTCTACTGTAGCTAACTGATTACACAAATAAGCTAATAACTCTTCTCAGCTTTTGCTCGATGCTCTCTGTATTTGTGCATACTTCTATGGCTGATATGCTCCACGTTTTATAGCTCCAGTAGCCAAGAAGTCTTGAGCAATTAGAACTCCAAAGCTTCCATGACTTTGAGTCCTAATTGGATTCTTCTTTCTAGAATCCGAATCTTCTATCCTTTATCCCTTAGTTATGCAATCTTTTCATATCCGTTTAGACCTGCATAATTATCAAGATATACGTCAGTTTTAGGATAAATAATAATATCTCAATTAAATGATTTTGCATGAATTATCTATCCTGCTGCAGTGATTCAAAGGAACAGGTCCTTTGAATCTGTTCCTCAGTCATCAGTCAAAACTCCAAGCTTATCCAAGCTAACAATTTCCCCCTTTTCGATGATGACAAATTCATACTCATAGCTTCATCTCCTTAATGTCCTGAAGTACAACTTAAGCTCAAAAAGACAATTAATCAGTGGAGAATTAATTTATCATTAAGGAACAGATTTTCAATTAGGTATAACTTCATGCAAAAATCAGACTTACTCTTCCCCCTTTTGGCATCATTGAAAAGGTTGCAGAAAAATATAACTCAAGTGTTAGGATTAATCAGCACATGGCCATTGAGGCAACTCACAATGCAAACATAAATCAAATTAAAGCAACTGCAAAACAATGATATTAGCCATCGAAGACACTTCATTTAATCAAATATTAAAATCAGGGGGTACAAGCAAGTACTACATGATTATCCAACGACTAAAGAAGAAAAAAAAGGCTAAGGCACTAGGCTAGGCTAGATCCCACTAGACAAAAGATGGTTAAAGGCTAAGGCTAAGGTGGTCAGGATGTGGAAGGACCAGGTCCCTGAGACTTGTTAAGCAACTCAAACATCTGCTTGAGCATTCCCTCACTGATCTCCTTTGCCTTTGAGGCCTCTGCCTTCCAGTAATTCTTCTCCTCTTCCAACCTTGCTATCTCTGCAGCCTGAATAGTAACCTGTTGCCTAAGTGCCCTCACTTTGTTGTTCAATGGCTGCCTCCCAACACCAGCCTGTGGAGGATCAGCCTGAACTGGCAAATCACAGCTTATCAATGTGGCACAGCCAAATTTTTCCTTCTTTGTAGCCTTTACCACCCCTTCCAAGGGAATCTTCAACTTTGCAAACACATCAGTCAGGATGAAACCAAATGGCAAGGAGTGCTTTCTCTTCCCAGCAATCACCCTTTTTATCAGGTGGACCATAAAGCTGGGCCAATTGATCTGCTTTTCAGTGTCCAACAGTTCCATAAGGACCAGGTCCATGAAACTGGCAACTCCTCTTTTCTCCTGCCTTGGCAGCACAATCTTGTTCACAAACTCGAATAATACTTGGTGTTGTGGGTGCATCTCACTCTTCTGCACAGCTCTGGGTTTCTCTTCCCCATCATTCTCAGCAAACTTCCTAGTGATCTCCAGATCAGTAGGCAAGTTTGTCAAGTCAGGCCAAACCTTCTTGACATAGCTAGCATACCCAGTAGCAGGAATCCCCAACAGCTCACCAAGTTCCCTTGTGTCAAACATAATTACATTGTCATTGACAGAGGTAGTAATCCTATCTTTTTTGATGGAGCAGTTCTTGTAGAACTCTTGCACCATCCCCTTTGCACACCTCCCAGAGATCTTAAGGACCATGTCCCTCCAACCCTGAGCATGTAGTTTTTTACTGCAGCCACAACATTCCTTCTTCTTGCACATCAGACATTACCCGACCTTTCAAAACCTTCCTGGTCAACATGTCATCGTGAACACAGTGCACAGACTCATCACCTTCAGCATCACTATCACTCTCATCTCCAGCAACAGACTCATCACTATCACTAGCAGAACTTTCGGAAACAACCACTCTTTTGGAGGACCTGGTCCTCTTAGCAGCTTTCTCTGCAGCTTTAACTGAGCTTCTTGTTACCCTTCTCTCAGGAACTTTTCTTTTCTTGGACTGAGGCACCACCTCCTCAGCATCTACCATCTCATCATCCTTAGAAAAATCAGCAAGATCAATATCATCCATTTCTTCCTCTTCAACCACCTGTTTTCCTTTCTCTTTTCTGCTCCTTTCCAAGGCAGCAGCTAGTTGTTCATCAGCAGCTTTAGCAGCACTTCTTGTCTTCCTAACCCCAGAAGTAGGGGTTGAGGCAGAAGGAACAGGTCTTTTTGCCTTAGAAGAACTTTCAACTTTCTTTTTGTTTCCGGGCTTATAACTGTCACTTATTTTCTTCAACCTAGCAGCAATTTCAGTAGTTACATGAGCATCGATAGGTCCCTTTCTAGCCAATTTTCTTTACAGACTCCTAATTTTGATCAAATCTACCAAGGGCCTATCAGTATCACTGATAGCCTCATCAACATCGATCACATCCTCCATGGGTACTCTAGGAGCAGCCTCTGGAGACCCCGATGACCCATGCATGGGTGCTTCCAAACTTCTAATAGGATCCCCCTCAAGAGCAACCCCAGACCCCTCTCCCTTTTCTTCCTCGTCTATAACAACATTCAAAGGGTAGGTGAAGTTTACCTGATACTGATACAACACCATAGCACGTGATAAATCCTCAACCTGCTCAGCAATTGATTCAGCCGTGGGAACTGGTCCTTCCCCCTGAATTTCAGGTTCAGGTATTTCTGGAACTGGTTCAGGGACTTCAGGGTTTAGGTCAGTGGTTTCCATGGGTGAGAGAGGATTAAGATTTTGTGGTTGTTCATCAATAGGTGCAGTTGAAGAATTATCAGAAGCAAGAGACATTTTTGCAATTCGAATTAACAAATAATTTACAACTCTTTCTGAAATTGTGATAATTTTAATTGATGAACAATGTAAAAGAATAATGAGGAAGAAGAAGTGTATTTATAGAGTGAATTAGGTAGTGGAGTTAGATTGAAAAACGATCAACTTACCTCAGCACAACATGCAACGGTTAAGGACTCTTGGGAGTCTCCTGGAGAAAAAGAGCCGTTAGGCTGCAGGTTACCTTTTCAGAGTAGGAACTGTTCCTCCGATGGGACTCTTTTACAATTTGGATATAGGTAGGAAACTTAGTGGGATTTATCCTAATCACAAGTTACCTATAGCCTTTATACTTCTAAATTAACTGAATAATAACGAGTACATACCTGTTTTTAACACAAAAATTCAGTGTCCTTCCAATTTGCAACATTTTGATCATCTGAAATTCTAAGAGCATAAGGCTAACATCATTCAATTTTAGCAACTCTAAATAAGAAGTATGGCATAAGAGTATACATTTAAGTATTTAAACTGGACTGAATTATTCATACTGACTTGAATAAAATTCATTTTAAGAGCAATTTTCTAGCCAATTATGAAGTAAAGCATTGATGATTTTATGTGAATTTAATTATCCCTAACTCCAATCTATTTCTTTCAAAATCATCTCTACCTAGAGCTTTAGTAAAAATATCAGCTATTTGCTTTTCAGTAGGACAAAATGCTATGGTAATCAAACCTTTTTCATAATTGTCTGTTAGGAAATGATGTCTTATGTCAATGTGTTTAGTCCTTTTGTGATGCACTGGATTCTTTGTCATATTAATAGCACTAGTGTTATCACAATATATAGGAACAGTTCCTACATCAACACCAAAATCCTGTAACTGTTGTTTGATCCACAACAACTGTGAGCAACATGAAGCAGCTGCCACATATTCAGCCTCAGCAGTGGAAAGTGCCACTGAATTTTGTTTCTTAGTTCCCCAAGAAACCAAACACTCACCAAGAAAATGTGCCATACCTGTGGTACTTTTTCTATCAACAAGGAAACATGCATAGTCAGCATCAGTATATCCAACAAGATTAAAACTGCCACTTTTTGGATACTAAAGTCCCAAGGGACCTGTTCCTTTCAGATATCTCAATATTCTTTTAACAGCTTTCAAATGAGATTCCTTAGGATCTGATTGGAACCTAGCACACAAACCAACACTAAACACAATATCAGGTCTACTAGTAGTTAGGTAAAGTAGAGAACCTATCATACCCCTATACAATTTTTGATCAACTGATATTCCATGTTCATCAAGATCCAATTTTATGGCAGTAGCAATAGGTGTGTTAATTTCCTTAGCATTATCCATATCAAATCTTTTAAGTAATTCCTTAACATACTTTTGTTGATGGATCATAGTTCCATTTGAGGTTTGCTTAATTTGTAAACCCAAAAAGAAATTGAGTTCACCCATCATGCTCATCTCAAATTCACTCCCCATCAAGTTTGCAAATTCCTTACTTAAATTTTCACAAGTGGCACCAAAAATTATATCATCTACATAGATTTGAACAATTAAGAGATCCTTACCTTTTTCTTTTAAGAACAAAGTACTATCAATTTTACCTCTCTTGTATCCATGCTGGAGTAGAAATTTTGATAGCCTCTCATACCATGCTCTTGGTGCCTGCTTGAGCCCATACAAGGCCTTGTCTAACTTGTACACATGTTCAGGGAACTGTTCACTTTCAAAACCTGGAGGTTGCTTGACATACGCTTCTTCTTTCAAGTAACCATTCAGAAACACACTCTTAACATCCATTTGATGTAGAGTAAATTCCATGTATGTAGCAAAGGCTATAAGAAGTCTTATTGCTTCCAGTCTTGCAACTGGAGCAAAAATCTCATCATAGTCGATGCCCTCCTCTTGACTATATCCCTGAACAACTAGCCTGGCCTTGTTTCTTGTTACCATGCCATCCTCATCAAGTTTATTTCTGAAAACCCATTTTGTTCCAATTATGGACCTGTTCCTTGGCTTGGGTTCCAGATGCCAAACTTGACTCCTTTGGAATTGATTCAGTTTCTCCTGCATAGCATTGATCCAATCTGAATCCTTCAATGCTTCTTTCACATTTTTAGGTTCAACAAGAGATAAGAAAGCACTAAAGGCACACAGATTTTGATTCTTGACTGCTGATTTAGTTTGAACTCCGGCAGCCTTATCTGAGATTATTTGATCCACAGGATGTGACCCTTGATACTTGAAAGGCTTGGGTGTCAATCCATTGTCAGAAGTCCTCTGCTGGGGAACCGTTCCTGATAGAGTAGCGTTTCCAGTTTGTGAGGTGGAACCAACATTTGTTCCCCCCTTTTCAGTGCTACTATTCTCAGATCTGTCCTGAGGGACAGTTCCTTGGAGTTCACTTCTCATATCCAGAATCTGCATTTGTGGATTAAGTTCAAACTCTTTCAGCATTCCAATTTCTTCATCATCCTGTACTTGTTCTTGAGTGAGACTGTCAGTTTCATCGAATTTAACATGCATGCTTTCTTCAATTTTCAATGTTTTCTTGTTAAACACCCTATAAGATTTACTATTTAGAGAATAACCAACAAATATTCCCTCATCACTTCTAGGATCAAATTTTCCTAAGGCATCTTTCCCATTGTTGTGTATGAAACATTTGCAACCAAAAGCCCTAAGATGAGAAATATTTGGTTTTCTTCCTTTGAGCAATTCATATGGGGTCTTTTCTATTATAGGTCTTGTCATACATCTATTTATTATGTAGCATGCAGTATTAATAGCCTCAGCCCAAAAGTTCTGTGGAAGATTTCCAGATATTAACATAGTCCTTGCCATTTCTTCTAGAGTCCTATTTTTCCTTTCTACTACACCATTTTGTTGTGGAGTTCTAGGTGAGGAAAAATTATGATTAATGCCATTTTCATTACAAAAATTGGAAAACATATGATTTTCAAATTCAGTTCCATGATCTGACCTAATGGCAACAATATGGTTATCTAGAGTTCTTTGAGCTTTCTTAGCAAAAATTGAAAATGCATTAAATGCTTCTTCTTTAGATGCAAGAAATATAGTCCATGTAAATCTAGAATAATCATCCACCAATACCATAACATACTTCTTACCTCCACGACTCATTGTTCTCATAGGGCCACATAAATCCATATGGACCAGTTCCAAAGGTTTAGTGGTACTTACCTGTTTCTTCGATTTGAAGGAGGATTTTACCTGCTTCCCCCTGGCACATGCTTCACATACTTTTTCTTCATTAAACCTGATGTTAGGAAGACCTATCACCAAGTCCTTTGATACAAGTTTGTTCAATTGTGAAAGACTAGCATGTCCTAGTCTTTTGTGCCATATGAGGGGATCATTTTGCACCACACTTAAGTAGCTCAAGCTTCCATCAGATAATGTCAGCAAGTCTACTTTGTAGATGTTTCCATGTCTGTTTCCCTGCAAAATAACCTCTCCAGAAGCTTGATTAGTCACAGTGCATCCAGTAGATGAGAAATTAACATTATTACCTTTGTCACACAATTGAGATATGCTCAATAAGCAATGCTTCAGCCCATCTACTAGAAATACATTATCTATACAGTGTGAATCAGACCTACCTACCTTTCCAATTCCAATAATTTCCCCTTTCTTACCATTACCGAAGGAAACATTTCCTTCTTGGAAGGCTGAGAGTGAAAGGAACAGTTCCTTATGCCCTGTCATATGTCTTGAGCAACCACTATCCATGTACCATTTGTGGTTTATCTCCTTCACTCTAGCCTGCAAAAGAAAACTAGGGGTTAATTTTAAGAACCCAAACTAGTTTGGGTTCCTTTCCTTTTGAAAAAGGATGAATCAGATTTCTCCTAGCCCAGAATGGTAATGGTTTCTTTGTGTGAACATTTTCCTTTTTTACAGAATCTTGAACAGGTTTGTAGGACCTATTCTTCTGTTTCACAGGATTTTGAACAGGTTTATAGGACCTGTTCCTCTGGGCAGCCCTTTTTAAAGATTGACAATTTTCTTTCTGGTGACCAGTGTTCCCACAGTGAGTGCATAGCCAGTTTTCAGGAAATGATAAGTACTTACTCTTTGGATTCCATTTGGATGAACTTTGTGCTTTCATGAATCCAATACCTTTCCTGTTACTATTATGATTTTCCTGTAACCATTCTAGTGCTTCAGAAGACTTGTTCCATTCTACAGTTTTTCTTAATTCCATTTTTGTTTTAACCAAGTCTTCTTCTAAAGATCTTATCTTTTCATCTTTCTTACACAGTTCATCAACTGTGTCTTTCAGTTTCTCTTCAGCAATGATCTGATGAGAATTAGCAATGCCTTTACCTTTTACAACTGTTTTATCATTTTCTAATTCCTGAGCAGTTGTTTCAAGTTTGAGGACCTGTTACTCAAGCATGCTAATCTTCCTTTCCAGAAAATCATTTTTAATTATTTCCTCTTTGCATTCTATTTCTAAACAGTCAACTTTATCATGCAGTTGGTGATTATCGTCCCTTAGAGTTTTAAATTCATTTAGCACAATATGCAATACTTTAACCAACTTTTCTCTAGACATGCTTTTTACATCTTCTTTAAGTTTAGAAACAAATACCTCAGGATCCTCTTCATTTTCTGAATCTCCAAGTGCCATTAGAGCAAGATCCTCATCCAGATCGTCATCAGTTATTTCACCGTCACTGTCTTGCCATCCTACGACCAGCGCTTTGGGATTTCCACTTCTCTTATGGACCTGTTCCCTAGCCTTCTTCCTTTCATCAATGAATTTATTTCTCCATTCTCCTTCCATAATTGGACATTTGCTGATGTAGTGCTCCGAGCTTCCACATTTGTGGCATTCTCCAGCCTGTTTCATGTTAGTAGACCTATCCTGTCCACTAATTTCCCTTTTCTTATTCAAACATTTCTGAACACTTTTAGCGATAAGGACCAGTTCCTTATCATCAATGATTTTATCACCAGCAGTCAAGGCTAGGTTAGGTTCAGTTTTAACTGGTGCTCCTATGTTTTTAACCTTTTTCCTTAGTTCATAAGTCTTTAAATTGCCTATAAGCTCATCTAAGGATAAAGTGGTTAAATCTTTGCTTTCTATGATAGCACAAGCTTTGATCTCCCAAGAATCTGAAAGAACCCTATTTAAAATCTTTTCTACTCTATCTTCCACAGTTAAAACCCTTCCCAAAGAGATAAGTTCAGAAGCAATGGCATTAAATCTAGTATACATTTCAGAGATTGACTCTTCTTCTTTCATTTTAAAGCTTTCATATTCAGCATAAAGAACTGTACCTCTGGACCTTTTTACCTGACTTGTTCCTTCGTGTGCAACTTGTAGAGCATCCCAAATCTCCTTTGCAGTGGCATACCCTCTGATTCTAGTGCATTCGTCAGGACTAAGTCCACCAACCAGCCACTTCCTTGCCTTTGCATTCTTTTCCCATTGCTTTATGTCTTCAGCATTGCATTCCTTCCTGGTCTTGGGAACATCTTTTCCCTCAGCATCCTTCTTCATTGGGATCATGGGATCTTCAGTTACTATATCCCACAATTCATAGTCTTCTGCTTGAAGGTGATCACACATCCTCTCTTTCCACCATGAATAGTATTTCCCATTGAAATAAGGTGCTCTAACCATTGACTGGCCCTCACTGTTCTCTTGTGATGTACTCATCTAATCCTAGGTGTTAGCCTTTTCAAGGATAACCCGCTTTGATACCAACTGTTATTTCCCACGATTACACCACTTTACTATTAAAGCACAAGAGGAGCAGCCCAGTGCACCAGGCGTCCCGCCCAGCACACCAGGCGCTCCGCCCAGCTTTGCCTTGGCTGAGGCGCTCCGCCCACATTTGGGGCGCCCCGCCTAGGCCACCCCACTGCTCAAATGGCCGGGCGCTCAGCCCAACTCTTGGGCTCTCCGCCCGAAGTACTGAAGCACGTGATTCCTAGCTATGTTAAGACTATTTTGACCCTACGTGGTCCTTTATTCCTAAGCCTAAGTGTGGGCCTTTTAGACCTTTCATATGGTGCCTAAAAACACCTATAAATAGCTAGATAGTTAGTTTATTTTATTAGCTTACCTTTATGATTAAAATACACTTTGTGTTGAAGAGTTGAACTCTTATTGAATGAAACCTTGAATGGGACTTGTTCTTCCTCTAGCGAATCTAGATGAATTCCAATCCCCCCCGACCATTCTACTTGCGCGCTCACGTTAGCTCGAGGGTAGTTGCCTAGCGTAGGTGTTCTTGACCTTCTCTCGGGGTGTAATGGAACGGGTTCTCCGTTGCTACTTGAGATTTGTGATCGAGATACGTCTCGTTCCTATCTTTTACTTTCCGTGTTTGATTTCCTACATCATTTGGTATCAGAGCAAGGCTCGGGTATCGTTCCTACGAACCCCCGACCCTTGATTCCTCGTGCTTAGGTTAGTTTCTTTAGATTTCTTGTTGTTGAAGTTATTGAAAGAAGAAAATTACAAAAAAAATTGAAAAAAAAAACTCAAAAATTCAAAATTGGTGTAACTTTTTAGTGTTTGTGACTCTTGAAGTGGGTTTTATAGATTCTTAATCCTTGTTGAAAACTTGACAATTGGGTACCAAAATTGTTTAGATTGGATTGATTTGAAAAATTGAAACCCCAATTATTGTTAAACCCTACCAAACCCTTGTTCTTGATGAAATTAATTGATTTTGGGTTGTGTGATTGTGGGGTTTTGGACTTGATTGTTGGGGATTGATCTCTATTGAAAACCGAACAAATTGAAACAAGAATCGTGTGATTCGGAGTTCGGTAACATAATTTTTGGAGAATCAAAACCCACCCTTGAACCTTGAAACCCATGTTGAAAACCCAAACTTGAAAACTTTGAATCTTGATTGAACCTTATTTGTTGGTTGTTTGGGTGTGAAATTGATTGGGGATTGAAGGTTGTATCAAGGAACAACTTTGGGTACCTTGAATTTGGCCAAAACACCTTGGAATCGGCCTAGAAATTGGATTGAAAACGAAGAACACGGAGTAGAAAACCCAGGTGTTCTTCGTCCAGGTGCTCCGCCTAGACCTTTGGGCGCTCCGCCTGAACTGCTCTTGCTCCAGGCGCTCCGCCCAACCCTTGGGCGCCCTGTCTGCCCAACCCCACGGATCATTTTTTGGGCGCTCCGCCCCACTTTTTAGGCGCTCCGCCTGAATCACTGAAGGGTTGCATTTGGGTAGTTTCTTCTAGGTTTGCTTGTTCTTTGTTGCCTAACCTCTTATTAGTGCCTATATAAGTAATCTTTCTACTTAATTAGCACTAATCTTTCATTGCTTTTAGGTGAATTTGTGCATTAGTTGGAGAGTAGAATTCCAAGAAGATTCGTAGATTCTTTTTGATTCAAGTCCTCACTTCAACGTGCCTAGCTTTCATTGAGTCTCATTAACTCCACTCACCACCGGAGTGTGCTTGACTCGTGAATAGTTTGGTTGAGTTGAGGAATTGCTACTCATCTACGTGAAGCTTTGGAACTACAAGTCGAGTGAAATATCCACCACCACTAAACGAGAGAACCGAGTGATCTCAAGTGAGGGAGTGTGTGAGGTTGTTTTTCTAACGTTTGTTACTTGTGTAGGTACAATGTCTACCGAAGGAGAAGATTTTGCTAAGAGTGCCCTTGCTACTATCCTTGCCAAATTGGATAGTATGAACTTGAGGATTGAAAGTCTTGAGAGGGTGAACTCTAGTGCTCTAGTTGAGCAAGGGACTTCCAATGTCCAATCGGAGAAAGGGACCCCGAGTGTCCAAGTTGAGAAAGGGACCCCGAGTGTCCAAGTTGAAGTATCAAGTAGTCCTAACTTTACCCCGGAGCAAGTTAGCCATGTTAGTGAATTTCTCAATCAACAACGGGTAAAGGATGATCGAGAGAGAATTGATCAAGTGTTGGGCAATCCCCAACGAATGGGCATTCCCCGTATCTTGGACAACCCCCAAGAAATATTCCACTACCAAGACCCATCCGAAATGCGCAACCTCTTGAGCAAACCGATGAAGCTCAAGAAGGGGAGGAAGCCGATTATGGAGATGATATGTATGGGTTTGATGATCACTTTCAACCGAGACGAGGTATGAATTGGGGTTGAAATGTGGATAGAGGTAGGGGCCGAGGTCGAGGGCCACCTATGGGGTATGTTGGTGGGAATGCTAGAAGGGAGTATGGTGTGAATGAAGATCACTATGGGGGCCAACCGGAGCCTTTCTGTGGGGGTCGTGACAACACCAACCTCAATAGTGTGAAGCTTAATCTCCCAACCTTTAAAGGGAATTGTGATCCGGAGGCTTATATTGAATGGGTGCTACACATGGAAAGATTGTTTGACACAAATGAGATGACCGATGAGAAGAAAGGCACTTATGCTATTTCATCCTTTGAATCCCATGCATCTACTTGGTGGGAATCCGTCAAGAGATCAAGGAGGAGAGCAGCAATCCCCGTGAATGTGGGTTGGAATGACTTGAAGGGTATCATGAGTATCATTACTCCAAGATATCGTCAAGAGCAACTCAAGAAACTTTATGAGTTGAAGCAAGGTGTCAAGACGGTGCATGAATATTATGATGAGTTTGAAAGAACTCGAATGGCCTTGGATATGGACACCGAAGATGAGGAACAAGCCGTGATCCGTTTCATGAATGGTTTGAGCTATGGTATAGCTTCACAATTGAGATTTCATGCTTATCTTTCACTTCAAGAAGTCCTTGATGCCGATATCCAAGCCGAGCAATGGCTTGATAAAGAGAAGTCCAACCGTTACAAGAGCAACACTTCTACTTCCATGAACAAGCCAAAGGATTGGAAAAATCCTACTCCCAATGCAAGATTCACAAATGCAAGTGGCCCTAGTGGAGCAAGTGCTAGCAAAGATGTGAAGAAGCCGTTTGAGAAGTACACACCCAATGTTGGAGGTAATTCTAAAACCCAATTGAATACTCCTATATGTCACAAATGTAAAGGGTATGGTCACTTTGCTAAGGAGTGTCCTACGAAGAGGACCATGGTTGTTGTTGGTAATGATGCTTATGAACAAGAGAGTGAACCGGAGGAGGATGAGGGAGTAGAGGATGATGATCATGATGATGCGGTGGAGGAAGATGAACCTCATACTTTCCTAGTTGTGAGGAGGAGTTTAGGAGCTATGATATAGGAGGATGGAGAGACCTTACAAAGGGAAAACCTTTTTCATGCTAGATGCCGAGTCGCGGGTGTTGTATGCTCTATGATCATTGACTTCGGGAGTTGTGCTAATGTTGTAAGTCAATCACTAATTACCCAACTAAAATTGCCTATCTTGAAACATCCCAAACCTTATCGCCTACAATGGCTTAGTGAATGTGGGGAGCTAAAGGTGGTGAAGCAAGCATTGATCAAGTTCAAAGTGGGTAATTATGTGGATGAACACTTGTTCGACGTGGTGCCAATGCAAGTATGCCACCTTCTCTTTGGAAGGCCTTGCCAATTTGATCGACAAGCGGTCCATGATGGTCGTGTCAACACTTACACGATCAAACATGAAGGAAGGAAATTTGTGTTGAAGCCCTTAACTCCCAAACAAGTGACTGATGACTACAAGCGGATGAGGGAGTTGAAGGAGGCGACAAAGGCTAAGTCTAATATTGAGACTAACCCTTTGTCCAAAAGCATGGTGGCAATCCCACCTTCTTCTACCGGTGGCATATGTGCCATGATGCAACCGGGTGAGATCCTAAGAGGAAATGATGGCACCAAGTTTCTCCTATGCCTAGTGCACAAAGGTATGATCCTTAACTCTAATTGTGATTTTTCTTCTAACCCTTTGCCTAGTGTGTTTGAGAATGTCTTGAAGGATTTTGGGGACATGTTCCCGAATGAGATGCCGGATGGATTACCTCCTTTGAGGGGTATTGAACACCAAATAGACTTTGTCCTGGGATCTCAAATCCCAAACAAGCCGGCTTATAGGAGAAATCCGGAGGATACAAGAGAATTGCAAAGGCAAGTTGATGAATTGCTCACTAAGGGCTTGGCGAGGGAGAGTTTGAGTCCTTGTGCCGTACCCGTGATCCTTGTTCCCAAAAAGGACGACACTTGGAGGATGTGTGTTGATTGTCGGACCGTGAACAAAATAACGGTAAAGTACCGTCATCCCATTCCCCGACTTGATGATATGTTAGATGAATTAAGTGGTTCATGTGTGTTTAGCAAAATTGACCTTAGGTCCGGCTACCATCAAATCCGGATAAAACCCGGGGATGCATGGAAAACCGCATTCAAGACCAAGTTTGGTCTCTATGAATGGTTGGTGATGCCCTTTGGGCTCTCCAATGCACCTAGCACTTTCATGAGGCTAATGAACCATGTTCTATAGCCATTCATCAACAAGTTTGTGGTCGTCTACTTTGACGATATATTGATCTATAGCAAATCAATAGACGACCATGTTGATCACCTTAGGCAAGTGCTTGAAAAGTTGAGAGCCGAAAAGCTCTATGCTAATTTTAAAAAGTGTGCCTTTGGTGTTGAGAAGGTAGTCTTCCTTGGGTTTGTTGTGAGTGCCCAAGGAGTGGAGGTGGATGAGTCCAAGGTAGAGGCCATACGTGATTGGCCTACTCTTACTACCGTGACTCAAGTGAGGAGCTTTCATGGTCTTGCTAGCTTTTATAGACGAATTATAAAAGACTTTAGCTCCACTGCCGCTCCACTCACCGAATTGGTGAAGAAGGACCAACCTTTTGTTTGGGGAGAGTCTCAAGAGAAGGCCTTCCAAGAGTTGAAAAGTAGGTTGAGTACCGCCCCTCTATTGCAATTGCCCGACTTCGGAAAGGCATTTGAGGTTGAATGTGATGTCTCGGGGGTGGGAATTGGTGGTGTTTTAATGCAAGATAGTAAACCCATCGCCTACTTTAGTGGGAAATTGAAAGGGGCCTCCTTGAACTATTCTACATATGACAAGGAGTTGTATGCCCTTGTGAGAGCCCTTGCCCATTGGCAACACTACCTTTGGACTCGAGAATTTGTCATCAAGAGTGACCATGAGTCACTCAAGCATCTAAGAGGCCAAGAGAAACTAAATAAGAAGCATGCCAAGTGGGTTGAATTCATTGAGTCTTTTCCCTATGTGATCCAATACAAGAAAGGGAAAGACAATGTTGTGGCGGATGCACTTTCTAGAAAGTTTGCTCTAGCCACCACTCTCACCTCCAAGCTCATGGGTTTTGAGAGCATTAAGATGATGTATGCTCATGACCCGAAGTTAAAGAGCATCCATGAAGCTTTAGAAAAAGGGGAGAGAGTTGAGAAATACCAATGGGTTAATGGATATATCTTTAAAAATGGTAAAGTGTGCATACCCGAGTCCTCATGGAGAGAATTGCTTGTGCAAGAGGCACATTGTGGAGGACTCATGGGTCACTTCGGTAGGGATAAAACCTTGGCCATCCTTAGGGAGCAATTCCATTGGCCTAAAATGGGGACCCATGTTGAGAGACTTTGCAACTCTTGTCTTGAGTGCAAGGTTGCTAAGTCCAAATCGAACCCCCATGGTTTGTATACCCCACTCCCCGTACCTACTAGTCCGTGGTTGGATATATCAATGGACTTTGTCATGGGTTTACCAAGGACTAGGGGGCCATGATAGCATTTATGTTGTTGTGGATAGGTTCTCCAAAATGGCTCATTTCATTCCATGTCGAAAATGTGATGATGCACAACATGTTGCTACTTTGTTTATTGATAATGTTTTGAAGTTGCATGGTGTGCCTCAAACCATAGTGAGTGATAGGGACACCAAGTTTCTAAGTCATTTTTGGAGGAGTTTATGGGGTGCCCTTGGCACCAAGCTCTTGTTTTCTACGTCCCACCACCCCCAAACCGATGGGCAAACCGAAGTGGTGAACCGAACCTTGGGTGCTCTTCGTAGAGCCATGACCCGAGGTAAGGGTGGGACTTGAATTGACAAGTTACCTCTTATGGAGTTTGCCTACAATCGAACCGTGCATAGAATGATTGGCATGACTCCATTCGAGTGTGTTTATGGTTTTAACCCCTTGATTCCCCTTGATCTAACCCCTTTGCCAAGGGAAATGATTGTTAATTTTGAAGGAAAAGCTAGAGCCAAGGCTTTGATGGAGCTACATGCTAAGGCAAAGAAGAATTTGGAGGAAGCTTATGCAAAGGTGGCCTCCAAGAAAAACAAGGGACGCAAGAAGGTGGAACTCAAGAAAGGTGACTATGTGTGGGTGCACTTCCGGAAAGAAAGGTTTCCAAACCTTAGGAAAGGAAAGTTGGAACCCCGTGGAGATGGCCCATTCCAAGTGCTCTCGAAGATAAACAACAACGCTTATGTGGTCGCCTTACAAAGTGAGTATCAAGTTTCTAATACATTCAATGTTTGTGACTTGGTTCCTATGGATGTAGGTGATAAAGAGGTCGTGGATGATAATGCTTCAATTTCGAGGACGAAATCTTCTCAAGAAGGGGAGGATGATGTCGGGCAAACCATGAGACCCTTAACTCGGAGCCAAGCTAGGGAGATCCAAGGAGTACACTTACACTTGATGAGGAAGGACCTAGAAGAAGGAAGCGATTGGAAGCCATTCCGGGTGATTAGAGCACAAGAGGAGCAGCCCAGTGCACCAGGCGCCCCGCCCAGCACACCAGGCGCTCCGCCCAGCTTTGCCTTGGCTGAGGCGCTCCACCCACATTTGGGGCGCCCCGCCTAGGCCACCCCACTGCTCAAATGGCCGGGCGCTCCGCCCGAAGTACTGAAGCACGTGATTCCTAGCTATGTTAAGACTATTTTGACCCTACGTGGTCCTTTATTCCTAAGCCTAAGTGTGGGCTTTTTAGACCTTTCATATGGTGCCTAAAAACACCTATAAATAGCTAGATAGTTAGTTTATTTCATTAGCTTACCTTTATGATAAAAATACACTTTGTGTTGAAGAGTTGAACTCTTATTGAATGAAACCTTAAATGGGACTTGTTCTTCCTCTAGCAAATCTAGATGAATTCCAATCCCCCCGACCATTCTACTTGCGTGCTCACGTTAGCTCGAGGGTAGTTGCCTAGCGTAGGTGTTCTTGACCTTCTCTCGAGGTGTAACGGAACGGGTTCTCCGTTGCTACTTGAGATTTGTGATCGAGATACGTCTCGTTCCTATATTTTACTTTCCGCATTTGATTTCCTACATCATGCGTGCATGTGATTTAACCCATAGACATATAGGGATTGAAGTAGTTTGCATAGACTGTGAAGAACTGAAAGGTTTTCACAGTTACATTTACTCTGTCAGTTAGTAACCCGGGATTTAAGAAGTGGAATCAATTGGATAACTCAACTGGATTGTTCGTAACTCTGACCCTGGACCGTCCTCTTAATATTGTTAACAATGAAAGTATTGCACCATTGCTTGACTACACTTCTAGCACTTTAATTACTGCTTTTTAGTTACAAAAACTCTTACCATCAAAGAAAAAGATCCCTGAGTAGTTTGTTTAGAAATTGTTTGTCAAGTATTAGTCTGCATAGTCCTCGTGGGAACGATACTCGATTTTATCACTTTATTACTTGTCGACCACGTATACTTGCGTGTTCGTTTGGGAGCAACAAGTTTTTGGCGCCGTTGCCGGGGACTATTACTGACTAATTTCTTTTTGAACGATTACTTAATTTCTATTTAGGTTTAATTTTTTTGTTGAGTTTCTTGTGCCATTTCAGGCTACAGGTTTTGCATGCAAAGGAATAGAAAGGACGAACCACTCGCACCTTTAGATCCCGAGCCTGAAAGAACCTAAAGGGTAAGAAGAGAGGCGAGAGATCGAAAAGCACTAGCAATCGTACTTGCTTCTTTACCTATTGAAATGGCAGAAGAATGAGCAGTAGCAGTGCGAGATGTTGCTCGTCCTAGCATGGGAGGAGTAGCGTCAAGTATTTTGAAGCCCGCTATTACCGGGCACTTTGAGATCAAGCCCGGCATGATTTAGTTGCTGCATGTGACGGGGCAATATGATGGATTACTTCATGAGGATCCGCAGCAACACATTCAGAACTTTCTGGAGATCAGTGATACTTATACACCAGCAGGTGTTCCTACTGATTATGTTCGCTTGACTTTGTTCCCATTTTCACTGATTGGGACAGCAAGGATGTGGTTAAAAGCTGAGAAGCCCGGGTCTATCACTACTTGGGAGGATTTGGCTAAGAAATTCTTGGCTAAATTTTATCCGTCTGCCAAGACGGCCCGGCTAAGTTGTGAGATCATGTCCTTCAGGCAGATAGAAGGAGAATCATTGTATTCAGCCTGGGAGAGATTCAAAGCTCTATTGAGAGATTGTCCACACCACAACCAATCTAATGAGGTTATTGCACACACTTTTGTTGAGGGGTTGAACCAATACACTAAGATCGTGGTAGATGCTGCTGCTGGAGGCCAAGTATTGGCTTTAAATTTTGATCAGATTTATGATTTACTTGACAAGTTTTCGCAGAGCAATCCTGATTGGTAGGGTGTTGGCAGAGCTACTACGCAGAAGTCTACTGGGGTACTTCAATTGGATGCAGTTACAGAGCTAAGGGCGAAAATGGATGCTATTTCCAATCAGATTAGCAAGCTGACTCTCCAGGCTAAACCACCAGCAGCTCCAGTTCAACAACTTCAAGTCTTTTGTGAGGTTTGTGGAGAAGATCATACTACTGAAGTCTGTCCATCTAATCCAGAGTCAGTGTATTATGTGGGTAATCAGAACAGGTCACAGGGTCAGAATCCCAATCAGTATGGTAATAGCTGTAACACGGGTTGGCATAATACCCAAATTTTTCTTGGAGGGATAGTCGTGAGCAGCCTCAAGGCAATGAGAGATCCCAAAATGCACCACAGCAGGGGTCACAGTCACAGACTCAGCCACAGCAGTCTAATGCAGTGGAGGATATGCTTAGGAAAATTCTTGCAGGGCAGCAAAAGCTCATTGATTATCAAGCATCTCAGGCACAAAAAATAAAAGATTTGAGAAATGCGCAGAAAGATCTTGAGAGACAATTGGGGCAGCTAGCTGGAGCATAAAATAATAGACCTCGGGGTGCTTTACCGAGTGATACAGAGAAGAATCCTAAAGAATTTGTGCAAGCAGTTACTTTGAGGAATGGAAGAGCTCTGGAAGAAGTTTGAGACAGTTGCACTCACTGAGGAGTGCAGTTCCAGAGTTAGAAGCAAGCTTCCTCAGAAATTAAAGGATCCTGGCAGTTTCACTATTCCCTTGAAAATTGGGGAACATGAGGTTGGTCGAGCTTTGTGTGATTTGGGTGCTAGTGTGAACTTAATGCCTTCATCAGTTTTCAGGAAACTAGGCCTGGGTGAACCACGACCCACTACCGTGACTCTGCAGCTAGCTGATAGATCATTGACATACCCCGAGGGGATTATTGAGGATGTACTTTTACAAGTAGGTCAGTTTATATTACCTGTTGATTTTATTATTCTTGATTATGAAGCTGATCCTGAGGTTCCTCTCATATTGGGAAGAGGGTTTTTGGCTACTGTTGATGCTGTTATTAGAGCCAGAGCTGGAAAGATGATCATGAAGGTAAATGGGGAAGAAGCTGTGTTTAATGTGTTCAGAGCTATCCAGCTTCCTTCTCATTATGAAGAGTTGTACATGGCAAAAGTGGTAGATGATGAGTTGACTGCTGATGAGAGGTCATTCTTGGCTTCTAATATTGATTCTTTAGAAAGAGCACTCTTATGTGATGATGATGATATCCTGAAGGATGATGACATTGAAGAATATTTGGAGGTTCTTAATATGCAGAGTAGATTCATCCCAGGGTGGAAGAAATTTGAGAAGCTTGATAGACCGTTGACCTTAACTCCTGTTAAACCGTCTATTGAGAGGGCTCCTACTCTTGAGCTCAAACCTTTACCCGCGCATTTACATTATGCTTATTTGGGTGAAGGTAATACCTTGCCCGCGATCCTTTCTTCTTTGTTGTCTGATGTGCAGGTTGAAAAGGTGTTGAGGGTATTGCGGGAGCGCAAGAGAGCTATTGGCTGGACTATTGCTGATATTAGAGGGATTAGTCCTTCTTTCTGCATGCATAAAATTCTCTTTGAGGAAGACCATAAGCCATCTATAGAGCAGCAGAGGAGGCTAAATCCAATTATGAAGGAGGTGGTGAAGAAAGAAGTTATCAAGTGGCTGGATGCCGGTATTATTTTTTTTATCTCTGACAGCAAGTGGATGAGTCCAGTGCAATGTGTTCCAAAGAAGGGGGGCATGACAGTGGTGAAGAATGAACATAATGAGTTGATTCCTACAAGAACAGTTACAGGGTGGAGAATTTGCATTTATTATAGGAAGCTGAACAAGGCCACCAGGAAAGATCACTTCCCACTCCCTTTTATTGATCAGATGCTGGATAGACTTGCAGGGCACGAGTATTACTGTTTCCTGGATGGGTATTCGGGCTACAATCAAATTGTGATAGCTCCTGAAGACCAAGAGAAGACTACTTTTACTTGTCCATATGGCACCTATGCATTTAGGAGGATGCCATTTGGGTTATGTAATGCCCCGGGGACTTTTCAGCGGTGCATGATGGCTATTTTCACTGACATGGTGGAAAAATTTGTGGAGGTATTCATGGATGATTTCTCAGTGGTTGGTGACTCTTTTGATGAATGTTTGAAAAATCTTGATGCTGTGCTGAGCCGTTGTGAAGAAACAAATCTGGTGCTGAATTGGGAAAAATGTCACTTTATGGTTCAAGAAGGCATAGTACTTGGGCACAAGGTGTCAACGCAAGGGATCGAGGTTGATAAAGCAAAAATTGAGGCTATTGAGAAATTACCACCACCTATCTCTGTTAAGGGGGTGCGTAGTTTCTTGGGAAATGCAGGGTTCTATAGACGTTTCATAAAGGACTTCTCCAAAATTTCCACTCCCTTGTGCAAATTGTTAGGGAAGGATGTGAAATTTGTGTTCAATGATGCTTGTCTAAAGGCATTTGAAGAGTTGAAGAAAAGGTTGGTGACCGCACCAATCATCATTGCTCCTGACTGGTCTTTGCCATTTGAGTTGATGTGTGATGCGAGTGATAATGCTATTGGGGCTGTTCTAGGCTAAAGAATTGGAAGAATCTTTCACTCCATCTATTATGCAAGCAAGACGCTTGATGCAGCCCAGTCTAATTATACCACCACTGAGAAGGAGTTGCTAGCCGTAGTGTATGCTTTTGATAAATTCAGATCTTATTTGGTTGGCACTCGTGTTGTTGTCTACACTGATCATGCCGCAATCCGGTATTTGCTTGAAAAGAAAGACCCCAAGCCTAGACTCATTAGATGGGTTCTCCTATTGCAAGAGTTTGATGTTGAAATTCGAGATCGCAAGGGGACTGAGAATCAAGTAGCTGATCATTTGTCAAGGCTGGAGAATAGAGATCATGTAGATGAGGGGCTTAAGATTTAAGAGGTATTCCCTGATGAGCAACTTTTTGCTCTAGATGCAGCTGAGGTGCCATGGTATGCTGATATGGTGAACTTACTTGTGAGTAATGTGTATACCCCTGGGGCTACTGCTGAGCAAAAGCGTAAAATCCTTCATGAGAGCAGATTTTATGTATGGGATGAGCCTTATTTGTACAAGATAGGCATTGATCAATTAGCTAGGAGATGCATTCCAAGGGAAGAAGTAGAGCCGATTCTACAGAGCTGCCATTCCTCTCCTTATGGTGGCCACCTTGGTGGAGATCGAACAGCTGCAAAGGTACTCCAGTCTGGTTTCTTTTGGCCTACTTTATTTAAAGATGCTCATGCACTAGTGAAGCAATGTGATCATTGCCAAAGAACGGGTACTATTTCTAGGCGTCACGAGATGCCTTTGAACAATATCCTGGAGATCGAGCTGTTTGATTGTTGGGGGATTGATTTTATGGGTCCATTCCCACCTTCTATGGGCCATAAATACATCTTCGTAGCAGTTGATTATGTGTCTAAATGGGTGGAGGCTATTGCACTTCCAACAAATGATGCGAGTGTGGTGGTGAAGTTCGTGAAGAAAAATATTTTCACTCGTTTTGGGACACCGCGGGCTATAATCAGTGATGAAGGTACGCATTTTTGTAACCGGTTGTTCAATAAATTATTGGACAAGTATGGGGTTCGCCACAAGATGGCTACTGCTTATCATCCCCAAACTAGTGGCCAAGTGGAAGTATCTAATAGAGAGATCAAGCAAATCCTTGAGAAGACTGTGAATGCCTCGAGGAAGGATTGGGCCATGAAGTTATATGATGCTCTCTGGGCCTATCGAACTGCATTTAAAACACATATTGGAACCTCTCCATATAGGCTTGTTTATGGGAAGGCCTGTCACTTGCTTGTTGAACTAGAGCATAAGGCGTATTGGGCAATTCAAAAGCTCAATCTTGATATGGCCTTAGCGGGTGAAAAGAGGATGCTCCAATTGCATGAGCTTGAAGAGTTCCGGTTCCATGCGTATGAAAATGCGAAATTGTATAAGGAACGGACAAAGAAGTGGCATGACAAGCATATTGAGCGTCGTCAGTTTGAGCCCGGGCAGCTGGTATTGTTGTTCAACTCGAGGTTGAAATTATTTCCGGGCAAGTTGAAGTGTAGATGGTCAGGGCCTTTTGAAGTTATTCGTGTTACCGCACATGGAGCGGTTGAATTGAAAGCCCCGGATTCTAAGAACACATTCTTGGTAAATGGTCAAAGGGTGAAGCATTATTGGGGAGGTTCGGTGAATCACCGTACTTCCATTACTTTGAGGGACCCTTGATTAATACCCGTCGTGCCACGACGTTAAATAAGGCGCTTCTCGGGAGGCAACCCGAGTTTGTACTTGTAATAGTTTAGTATTTTTTTATAGTGTCACGTAGTGTTTTGTTTTTGTGTGTCGTTTTTGTAGGTATCGGGAGAGCAAAACAAGGTGAAATTAATGTATTGCGGGGTACGGGATGCCTCGAGACATGTCCCGCACTTGGGTTCGCACTTGGAATCGGAAATTGGTGCGAAAAAATGTGTTCGGGCGCGTTTGGGAGTGCCCAGCGCCTCCCAACGCGCGAAATGGCACGCTGAAGCAAAAGGCCTGGCGCGTTTGGGAGCGCCCCGCGCGTCCCAACGCGCCGGGTCAAGCAGAATGTTGGTTTTGGCTCGCGCGTTTGGCCCGCGCCGCGGAGGCCAACGCGCCCGTCCAATTTTTTTTAAAAAAAATTCGGGTCAAACGGGTTTTGACCCGCGACCCGGTTTCCCCCAACCCCTTATACCCGATTCCTACACTATTTTCTCTCTAATTACTCCCTAAACACTCCCCACTCCATCTCTAACTCTTGGAATCATTCCCACTATTGTTGCAATCCATTCTAACACTTTCAAGTAAGTAAATTCCTACTTTTCTCTCTCAATCACATGTAAGATGAACTAATTTTTTCCATGGTAGGTTTCTTCACTAGTTGCAAGCTTATGATTAAATATTTCTCTTGAGGTGCTTAAATTGTTCATTGTGCTAGATAGTTCGCTTGTGACTTGTAAAAAGAGATCTCCCAATAATTTGGGAGGGTTAGCACATTACAAAAATCATTGAACTTGATAGTTTCAAAGTGTGCACGCCAAGTGTTTGTGAAAAAGCCTCAATGATAGAAAATTGTATGACATTGTGAATTCTTGAGTAGGAATGCATTCCTTAGGCTTATTATGAACATTAAGTGTCGCATACACATAAGAATTGATTATGATGCACCCACACTAGCTTGATCTTGAAAAACCACAAACGTGGCATACTTTGTCCGAAGCTAGTTTTGTTTAAGTGTGGGGTTGCTTGTGCTATTGAATTAAGTTGATTGACACATAGAGTGTGTGATAAGTGTGGGGTGGTACCCTACCAATTGAGCTTGAATTGTATTTTTGGTGCTTAGTTTGACATCTCACATTGATCTATTGTTGTGTATGTACCATGGTGACCACACCTCTACCAAGCAAGAGTTCTTCATCCGCCTCGGCCCCGAGGAGAGCACTCCAAGCCGGGCCTTCTTCTACAAAGCAAAAGGGCAAGGCACCGGCCAAGCCCAAGGCCAAACCAAAGGCAAAGGCCAAGGCAAAAATCTCTAAGGACGCGGTGCCGATACCACGACCCGGGGGAAAGACACGATATGGCCTCACTTTTGTGAAGAAAGGTGAGTGCCAAACATGGTACAAAAATGTGAGGCTTGCGGGGTACATCCCCGAGAAAGCAATTGACAAGCGGAGGGTCATGCAAAAATTTCGAGGGGTGGCCGATGCGATAATTGCTTTATATTGGGACTCGGTATTTGAGAGTCCGGGGCATGCCAACCTTGACTTATTGCAAGAACTTTACGCAAACTAGGAGCCGGAGGAGGCATGGAAGGAGGATAACATGGTCACGGTGAGGGGGGTGAGAGTGAAGTTAGACCACACGGCATTGAATGCCTTTTTGGGGGTCGAGGACCCTGATTATGATTATCTGAAAGAATTCATTAAAAAGCCTGACTATAAGGCTCTGCGAGATATACTCTGTGGTGAGAGCTCCATGCATAAGTGGGAGCACAGTGTGTCCGGAAGACACAAGTATATGTTCTTCTCGCAGTTTCTCAAACCGGCTCGCGTGTGGATGCGATTTATCAATGCACGCATATTACCATCTTCTCATTATTCCGAGGTCACCAAGACTCGGGCGTGCATGGTATATTTCTTTATGACTGGGAGGCCGGTCAATGTCGGCTACTACATGTTGCGAGTGATGAAGGAGCAAATGAGGCTAGATTTATGTAGTCGCTTGTACTTTGGGAACATCCTGACCCGGTATTTAGAGCAGGCTGGTGTCCCCGTGGATGAGATTGGGGATCGCATTGTCCCTGACATCGGGAAGCCGTTTGATATTGCCTCGGTAAAGGGTGTGACCACTACTGCACCGGTGAGACTAACGGCTGATGAGTGGCGGGAATCAGACGCCAACTTGTCTGCACGTCAGTATTTGATGATGGAGCAGATGGCCCGGCGGTCGGGCGTGGATATGATAGCTATTGATTGCATTGTGCCTCTACTGGAGACCTCGAAACGCCTGCTGGGCATGACTCGAGCAGTAGAGATGCCTCCGGAGGAGGATGAGAACACTGATTCGGATATTGTTGATCGTGATAAGGACAGTGAGGCTGTGGATACTGATGCTGAGGGCGGTGGCTCTGATGAGGAGGAGGAGGACTAGCTCCGCACTCCTGCGCACTACCCAGTGTTGGTCAGCTGGATTTCAGGGCAGTTTTCTTTACTTTTGCACTTACTTCTTTGTCGTACTGAGGACACTGCTTAGTTTAAGTGGGGGGTGGGGTACTGCCCTTTATCTTCTTTTTTTTTTAGGTTAGGGATGCATGTACCGTAGGATTTTCTTTTGTCACTTGACTTTGTTTTGATTTGTTTCTTGCTTTAATATATGAAAAAAAAATTAGAAAACCAATGAAAAATTCCAAAAAGATTTTCCTTTTAGTTTTATTAGTGGTACATGTCATCCGCCCCGTGGTTTTTCTTATGGCCTCGGTTCTTTTCCACGGGGAGACCTTTGAACCGGGTATTTTTTTATTTTTAGGATTAGGATAGTTAGTATAGGTGACCCTAGACGAAGGAAATAGGTAGAATGCTAGGTGCCTTTGATTTGTTTGATACCGGTGGACTTGAATTGATTGCATGTGCTATTTGTGGTGTACTTGGGTTTTAAATTGTGATGCATGCCTAGGAAAAAATGGAACGACCCCCTTGAGATGCTTGAGTCCACTTGCTTGACTTTATTGTGAACATTGTGCATTAGTGCTTAATTTTCCACAAGTTGCACTCTAGATGCTTGATTGAGAGTTGTTGATGGAACCTTTTTGTGTGGATCATGTGCAATGTGTGTGTGAGGCATATACTTGTTTGCTCCATGTTTGCATATCAATGTCTAGAACTTGCCCCGTGTGTCTGTAAAGCAAAATCCTAGGTTTGCTCTAGTCGGGAAATGATAAAAGGTCTTCTTTTGATTTGCCTACCCTTACATATACACCTTGAGAAAAAAAATTGTTGTTGTGATTTCTTTGACCCTTTTTGTTGGCACCCACACCCCGAGCCTACCCATTTGTTCTAAATTGTCTATTTTGGCCCTTTACTCCTTAAGCACTTTAGTTGATATTATGTTGTTATTAGTGGAGTTGTGGTTGGATATTGGGAAGTTTTTGAGTGGAACTAATGAAGGAGAATAATTGTTAAAATTGTGTAGTAGTTGTTTATGAGCATTGGCAAGGTTGGAAAATAATGAAATTGAAAAAGAAAAGAAAAAAAAGAGCAAAGTTGAAAAGAAAAAGAAAAAATTGTGGAAAAAGAAATAAAGAGAAAAGAATATCCATTCCTTGCTAGTGAGTGCTTAAAAGAAAAATTCTACTTGTTGAGAAGGTGTGTGTGTGGAAGTGTTGATTGTGTGGCTTGATGAGAATTGTGTTGAAATATTTGTGATGTATTAAAGTGCTTAGGGAGGTAGTCACTATTACCATATGTATCATACCCGCCCCTTAGCCTGCATTACGACCTTTTTAAAGTCCTAGTTAATCCCGATTGGAGTGAGCTTACATTAGTGGAGTCCTACACTACGAGCAAGCCTATGGTACATTGTGTGTGACATGTGAGACTTTCATGAGAGTGAGTGAATTCATTTGTTATCGTCCCCGTTCTATTCATGATATTTATTATTGTGTGTGATCTTTGGGGGGCACTCTTTTGCTTCATATTGGTAAGGGCGCATGATTTGCATGAGATAGGTGAAGTTGATGGCTTCTTGATTGAGTAGATAGGTGTGATTTTGTGGGAGCATGGTTGCAATAAGTTGAGTTTGTGCATTTGAGCTATTTTGGGGTGGTTGTTCTCATATTTTTAAGTTTGTTAAATTGTTGGCATGTTTGTGGATCCATAGTAGTCATGTGTGTATTGGTTCAATGGTCGGTATCAACCATAGTCATAGGCAGACCTGTTTTACCTAGGTTGGGAAGTAGTTGTGACTTGCTCGAGGGCGAGCAAAGGTTCAAGTGTGGGGTGGTATCGTTTGGCATTTTATGCCAATGTTTCCTTAATATTTCCGCATGTTTGAGCTTGTTATTCACTCGTTTTATAGTTTATGAATGTGGTTTTGCACTAATTTGATGTCGTGCCTGTGTAGGTTGTTACGCAGTGCATTTGGAGTTTTTAGGAGCGTGATTGAGCAAGAAATGATTGGAAGTTGATTGACGATTGGATTGAGCACACGAGGGCACGACACGAGGCGAGTTGCGGAGCGAGGAAGGAATGATTTTTGCCTGGCGCTTTGGGGCACGTGGCGCGCCAGTTATAGCGCCCAGTGCCCTGGCGCGGTTCTCCACGCTGCGCGCCCCTAAGGCGTGCCAACTTCGACGGCTTTTGATTATTGTAGCGCGATCGTGGGCGCGGGGCGCCCGTTATAGCGCCCCTGGAGCGGATTTTTACTTCATATTTCGTCTAGGCTTGGGTCTAACTTATTACTAGGTGTTTGTAAGCCTTATAAAGACTACTTTACTTAGTTTTTGAAAGGAGTTCACACTTTGGAGCAATTTGAGAGCACCATACTTCATTGAACAAGGGTTTATTCCTAATCTTTCATCTATTACATCATTTACACCATTATTACATCAAATCTTTGCCTTGTGATTATGAATATGCGTGGCTAAATATTACGTTCTAGGGTTAGAGTATTGATGTTTGGCATTTTATGCCTATATTTCCTTAATATTTCCTCACGTTTTAGTACCTTATTCGCTCGTTTTATAGCTTGTGACTGTGGTTTTACACTGATTTTATGTCGTGTGTGTATAGGTTGTTATGCAGTGTAATTGGAGCTTTTAGGAGCATGATTGAGCGAGAAAAGATTGGATTTTGATTGAGGATTGGATCGAGCACACGAAGGTACGACACGAGCACGCAAAAGAGCAAGAAAACGGAAAAAATGGCTGGGCGCCGTAGGGCCTGCGCCGCGCCACCTGACGCGCGCCCTGGCTGGCGCGTTACCGTCCGCGCCGCGGAGCAAAAGCATGCCAAGTTTGGCGTCCTCTGGTTGTCCTCACGCGATCGGGGGCGCGGGGCGCCCGCTATGGCGCCCCTGGAGCGAATTTTGATGTCCTATTTCATCTAGGATTGGGTCTAACTTATTACTAGGTGTTTGTAAACTCTATAAATACTCTTTTACTTAGTTTTTCAAGGGAGTTCAGACCTTGGAGCAAGTTTTGGAGGAGAGGGGAGGAGCCCTAGATGTCTTCTACACAAGTTCTTTCTCTCTTTCTCTTATTCTTCTCTTTAATTCTATAGTTTGTTCGTTCTAGGGTTAGAGTAAATACATGAAGGTTGATGTTTGAAAGTTGATTTCTTCCTATTGATTTACCATTACGGATTATTTATTCTTTCTTGATCATAATTGTTTGATTATAACGGCCGTATAATTGAACACTATCTACGGTTCTTAGATTGAACTCGACAGAGGGAATTTATGAACGCAAATAAGAAAGAATAGAACTAGTTTGTGAACCCGGGCATCGGGGAACCAATTCGCGGGTAGGATAGACATATACTTGCTTGCCTAGTTTAACTCATTACAGGATCGTTAATGCGTGCACGTGATTCAACCCATAGACATATAGGGATTGGAGTAGCCTGCATAGACCTTGAAGAATCGAAAGGTTTTCACGGGTACAATTAACCTGTTAGTTAGCAATCTAGAAATCAAGAAGTAGATTCAACTGGAAAAACTCAACTGGATTGTTTGTAACTCTGACCCTGGACCGTTTCTCCATTATTGATAACAACCCATAAATTGATCTCAATTACTTGTTTTAATTATTGCAATTAGTTAGTAAAATCTCAACCATTGGAAAAGATCCCTGAATAGTTTATATAGATTGTTTGATAGGATTCAGTCTGAATAGTCCTCGTGGGAACGATACTCGATTTATCACTTTATTACTTGTCGACCACGTATACTTGTGTGTGCGTTTTGGAGCAACAAGTTTTTGGCGCCGTTGCCGGGGACTAAATAATTGACTGATTTTTTTGAACGATTTATTATTTTCTATTCAGGTTTAATTTTTGTTTAGTTTAATATTGTGTTACTTGTCTTATCGTGGCATCTATTAATGAAAATTGGTCGAATGATGATTGCTCAAATTTTGAGGATCTCTGTCTACTTTGTGGAGGAACCCACTTGTGGGAAAACTGTCCAACTCTTTCAACCCTGCGAGACTGGTTATGTGAATTTTCTACCACCTTTGATTGGAATTTTTGTAAATTGTGTGGTGGTCGGTGGAATGATTGTCCTAAGTGTCATGCTTCTTCCCCCAATAATTTTTGTGATGATTCTAATGATGTTTGTGAGCTTGACAGGATCGATAAAGTGCAGGTTGTTAGCGAAACTTGGCTAATGGAGCAAGCCAAACTCTTAGAAGCTTATGGGGATTTCAGGAGTGAACTTACAAATATGACGAGGCAATTTATGGAAGAAAGGGTTGTGCTCGGGCAAGAGATCGACGAATTTGGCTTGACTATTCACGACTTGGAGGAGAATTTGAGTGATATGGTTGAGGTGTCTGAAGCTCAATTATCAGTTGTCGTGCTTAGTAGATTTGAGATAGAAGAGCTTAGAAGCCAATTTGAGGAGCAAAAAGTGGAATTCCTACCATTCGACCCAATAGCAGTTGATGATGCCAAGGTTGAGGAAATTACATTAGAGTCAAGTGAAGAAATAGAAAACATCATATTTGAGGACTCTAGTGTTTGTGCAAGCGAGGGTGTCAAAAGTAATGCAACTTTAGAATTGAAGCGCATTGGACCTCATTCCAATTATTTTTCAACATTGTGTTTGGATGGTGACATGAAAATTGAGCCACCCGAGCCTATGAAGAAACCAAGGGAGGAGGAACAAGGTGCCTATATTTTAGAGTTTGTGATGCCGAGGAGACAAAATGACATCCCTCATTTAAAGGCCAAGAAGTGCAAAATGCGACAATGGTTACTTGGTCCTTTTGTATTTTTGCCACCACCCCAATACCATAGTTGTAAACTTGAGGCAAAGTTGGGGATTCAATTCATTAGTTCAAGGTGGAGGAAAAAGTGATGAAGTTGTCCTCGTCGTGCCGCGACGTTAAATCAAGCGCTTCTTGGGAGGCAACCCAATTTGTTTGCTTTACTTTTATTTATTTTACTATTATTTTTATGGTTGTATATTACTTTGGGTGATTCTTTGGATTGCAGGTTCATGTAATGTCGAGGCTAAGTGTGGGGTGTCCTCACCCTTGCCTAATGTTGATGACCTGATGAGGGAAGTCTGAGTACCTCATACTATATGAAAGCTTGGAGGATGCTAGCACCAAGGACTAGAATCTTCAGGGAAGTTTTCTTTACCTTGCGCTTTCTTATTTTTAGCACTGAGGACAGTGCTTAGTTTAAGTGTGGAGTGGGGAACTACCCTTTATCTATTTTTGAGGTTAGGATGCATGTACCGTAGGTTTTTCTTTTGTCACTTGACTTTATTTTTATTTGTTTCTTGCTTTAATCCATGAAAAATGAAAAAAATTAGAAAACCAATGAAAAATTCCAAAAAGATTTTTCTTTTAGTTTTATTAGTGGTACATGTCATCCGCCCCGTGGTTTTTCTTATGGCCTCGGTTCTTTTCCACGGGGAGGCCTTTGAACCGGGTAGTTTTATTTTTTTTAGGATTAGGATAGTTAGTTATAGGTGGCCCTAGACGAAGGAATAGATAGAATGCTAGGTGCCTTTGATTTGTTTGATACCGGTGGACTTGAATTGATTGCATGTACTATTTGTGGTGTCCTTGGGTTTTAATTTGATGCATGCCTAGAGGAAAAATGGAACGACCCCCTTGAGATGCTTGAGTCCGCTTGTTTGACTTGATTGCTATCCTTTGTGCATTAGTGCTTAAATTTCCACAAGTTGCATTCTAGATGCTTAGTTGAGAGTTGTTGATGGAACCTTTTTGTGTGGATCATGTGCAATGTGTGTTGTGAGGCATGTTCTTATTTACTCCATGTTGCATGTTAATGTCTAGAACTTGCCCCGTGTGTGTGCAAAGCGAAATCCTAGGTTTGCTCTAGTCGGGAAATGATACAAGGCCTTCTTTTTGTTAGCCTACCCTTACATATATACCTTGGAAAAATTATTGTTGTGATTTCTTTGATCCTTTCTATTGGTACCCACACCTCGAGCCTACCCATTTGTTCTAAATTGTCTCTTTTGGCCCTTTACTCCTTAAGCACTTTAGTGATATTGTGTGTTATGTTGGAGTTGTGGTTGGATGTTGGGAGGTTTTTGAGTGGAGCTAATGAAGGGGAAATAATTGTTAAAATTGTGAAGTAGTGTAAAGCATTGGCAAGGTTGGAAGATAATGAGATTGAAAAAAATGCAAAGTTAAAAAGAGAAAAGAAAAAAAAATTGTGGAAAAAGAAATAAAGAGAAAAAGATATCCATTCCTTGCTAGTGTGTGCTTAAAAGAAAAATTGCTACTTGTGTGAAGGTGTATGTGTAGAAGTTGTTGATTTGGGTGGCTTGATGAGATTGATGCTTAATTTGAATGTGATGTATTAAAGTGCTTAGGGAGGTAGTCACTATTACCATATGTATCCTACCCGCCCCTTAGCCTACATTACGACCTTTCTAAAGTCCTAGTTAATCCCGATTGGAGTGAGCTTACATTAGTGGAGTCCTACACTACGGGAAAGCCTATGGTACATTGTGTGTGACATGTGAGATTTTCATGAGAGTGAGTGAATTCATTTGTATTGCCCCCGTTCTAGTCATGATATTGGTTTTGTGTGTGATTTTTGGGGGGCACTCTCTTGCTTCATATTGGTGAGGGCGCATGGTTTGCATGAAATAGGTGAAGTTGATGGTTCTTGGTTGAGTAGATAGGTGTGATTTTGTGGGAGCATGGTTGCAATAAGTTGAGTTTGTGCATTTGAGCTATTTTGGGGTGGTTGTTCTCATATTTTTGGTTTTGGTAAATTGTTGGCATGTTTGTGGATCCATAGTAGTCATGTGTGCATTGGTTCAATGGTCGGTATCAACCATAGTCATAGGCAGACCTGTTTTACCTAGGTTGGGAAGTTAGTTGTGACTTGCTCGAGGGCGAGCAAGGGTTCAAGTGTAGGGTGGTGATGTTTGGCATTTTATGCCTATATTTCCTTAATATTTCCTCACGTTTTAGTACCTTATTCGCTCGTTTTATAGCTTGTGACTGTGGTTTTACACTGATTTTATGTCGTGTGTGTATAGGTTGTTATGCAGTGTAATTGGAGCTTTTAGGAGCATGATTGAGCGAGAAAAGATTGGATTTTGATTGAGGATTGGATCGAGCACACGAAGGTACGACACGAGCACGCAAAAGAGCAAGAAAACGGAAAAATGGCTGGGCGCCGTAGGGCCTGCGCCGCGCCACCTGACGCGCGCCCTGGCTGGCGCGTTACCTTCCGCGCCGCGGAGCAAAAGCATGCCAAGTTTGGCGTCCTCTGGTTGTCCTCACGCGATCGGGGGCGCGGGGCGCCCGCTATGGCGCCCCTGGAGCGAATTTTGATGTCCTATTTCGTCTAGGATTGGGTCTAACTTATTACTAGGTGTTTGTAAACTCTATAAATACTCTTTTACTTAGTTTTTCAAGGGAGTTCAGACCTTGGAGCAAGTTTTGGAGGAGAGGGGAGGAGCCCTAGATGTCTTCTACACAAGTTCTTTCTCTCTTTCTCTTATTCTTCTCTTTAATTCTATAGTTTGTTCGTTCTAGGGTTAGAGTAAATACATGAAGGTTGATGTTTGAAAGTTGATTTCTTCCTATTGATTTACCATTACGGATTGTTTATTCTTTTTTGATCATAATTGTTTGATTATAACGGCCGTATAATTGAACACTATCTACGGTTCTTAGATTGAACTCGACAGAGGGAATTTATGAACGCAAATAAAAAAGAATAGAACTAGTTTGTGAACCCGGGCATCGGGGAACCAATTCGCGGGTAGGATAGACATATACTTGCTTGCCTAGTTTAACTCATTACAGGATCGTTAATGCGTGCACGTGATTCAACCCATAGACATATAGGGATTGGAGTAGCCTGCATAGACCGTGAAGAATCGAAAGGTTTTCACGGGTACAATTAACCTGTTAGTTAGCAATCTAGGAAATCAAGAAGTAGATTCAACTGGAAAACTCAACTGGATTGTTTGTAACTCTGACCCTGGACCGTTTCTCCATTATTGATAACAACCCATAAATTGATCTCAATTACTTGTTTTAATTATTGCAATTAGTTAGTAAAATCTCAACCATTGGAAAAGATCCCTGAATAGTTTATATAGATTGTTTGATAGGATTCAGTCTGAATAGTCCTCGTGGGAACGATACTCGATTTATCACTTTATTACTTGTCGACCACGTATACTTGCGTGTGCGTTTTGGAGCAACAAGTATTACATGAAAGTTGATTGTTTGAAGATTGATTCCCATTAATTGAATCCCATAACGGGTTGCTTATTCTTTCTTGATTTCACTTGCTTAATTAGTAGAGCTCGATAATTATGCATTATCTATGATTTTTAGATTGAACTCGAAAGAGGAAATTTAATTACGTAATAAGAAAGAATAGAACTAGTTTGTGAACCCGGGCATCGGGGAACCAATTTGTGAGTAGGATAGACATATACTTGCTCGCCTAGTTTAACTCATTACAGAATTCGTTAATGCGTTCATGTGATTTAACCTATAGACATATAGGGATTGAAGTAGCTTGCATAGACTGTGAAGAACTGAAAGGTTTTCACAGTTACATTTACTCTACCAGTTAGTAACCCAGGATTTAAGAAGTGGAATCAATTGGATAACTCAACTGGATTGTTCGTAACTCTAACCCTGGACCGTCCTCTTAATATTGTTAACAACCAAAGTATTGCACCATTGCTTGACTACACTTCTAGCACTTTAATTACTGCTTTTTAGTTACAAAAGCTCTTACCGTCAAAGAAAAAGATCCCTGAGTAGTTTGTTTAGAAATCGTATGTCAAGTATTAGTCTGCATAGTCCTCGTGGGAACGATACTCGATTTTATCACTTTATTACTTGTCGACCACGTATACTTGCGTGTGCGTTTGGGAGCAACACATCCCCTTAACTAAATTTGACATAAATTTTCATCTCTAGAGTAGTATTTATGTTTCATTTAAAGTTATTTCCTTAAAATAGTGTTTGTGGTTGGATGGACCCATGAATAGTGAGGACAGAAGGTTGAAGGAAGAAGGATTTTAATAAAATTAAAACCAAAGGTGTGTTCGAGATTTACATTTATTAGGTTCAACTTATAAAGTTCGTAACACCAAAAATATTTTGCTTTTGAAATTATGGATTGAAAATGCAATATGCGGTGAAACTTTAGTGTTAAATATTTTTTATTCAATTGAGCCCATTATACAGGCTACATCCACCTCAATTAGAACGCTGATCCTTCTTCTTCTCCAAGCATTTCCAGTATTAACTTTGGATCCTACTTGTTGAATCAATAAAATATTCAGAAAAAGCAAAGTTATGTGTGTAAAGACTATACAGTCAAAGGGAGTATAATTTAACACTATGCAATTCTTCATCATAAGGATATTGTCTTGAGGGAGATGCATATATGTACCTAGATAAGTAGATGGCCATAAAACCAAAGTATTCATCATTCAGAGTTGGCAATGCATACAAAATGATCTCCCACTAGAGGAAGCATAAGAAAAAGCTGCCAAACAGAACTTTAAAAAATACTACTATATCAAGAAGGCTGCAGGAGGTATATTTTATAGATTTACAATTGATGGTGCAGAGCACAACTAAGCAGAGGTGTCGAATCACCTCATACATGAAACAAGTAAAAGTGAAAAAGAAGTATAATATTTTGTTTTTCACTAGCTCACACACTTAACGATCACAATGTTATGTAAAGCTTTTGTCTAGAATCATTTGGACTCTGCTATTACATGTTAATTTTACTTTTCCATAGTTGGACTTGAATGTTGTAGTTTGATTCTTTTCTTTGTGAGGTATTATTACTTTGATCGAATAAATCTCGTGAAGCTTTTATAATCAGCCGGTATTTTGTATAGACTAGTTCGACTAATTCAAATTTGCATTGCGAATAGCCTATTAAAGTGAAGTTCCTCGTAATAAGCTTTACAAATTTTTCTTATATACTAAACGAACTCCCTATACAATATCTAATGTTAGATATCGTGTGTCTACACCGCACGTATGTCAATAGTTCACGCAGTGCTACAATAGAGCCATGATCCAAGTGAATAGAAAGAAAACTATAAACGAACTGATGGAGATCATACTACTCCAGAAAAAGAAAAAAGATCATTTACTTCATTTACCGTTCAATTTTTTATTATAAGCAAGATAACCTGATGTAAACTCTATAATTCTTGAAAAAGAAACTAGCGTATGATTAATATGTAATACTAGATGTTACACAAGATATTGATAGGAAGAGAGAGGAAGGACCATTTCTTTTCCACCTTTTAATTGATTGATTGAGGCTTTTTTAAGAAGATAATGACCATTGTCTGTGAAAAGCTATGAGAGCAATTAACAAACTATTCAGAGTTGGTTTAACAATCGTGTATATATGATGTTCAATGAATGCAATAATGCTTAATCGACGGGCGCCCTTTACCTCACTCCCCTACCCAAGAAAAGAGGCAAAACTAAAAACAAAAGTAACAAAAAAAATCATCAAAGCTAGCATAATGATCCATTTATTCCACTATCATTTAAAAGAAAAATACAATTTCCTTTATTTTCATCATTTTATTTTGAGAAAAATATATAGAGAAAAAATAGATAATTAGAATCACATTACTTTCTCTTTTCATTTACTATGACGACCTTATTGATTTACTTAGCTTTTTGTTTTTTTAAGTTTAAGTTAAATACATCGAGAGCGTATAAAAATTTCTACACATTCAAGTTAAAGGACGACCAAAAATTTTAATGTAAATCTTAAAGAAAAGGAGGGTCCATGATAAGAAAAAATAATATAAAGCAATAGTTGAATTTTTTTCCTTTCAAAGACAGAATCATACTCTACTTTTTTCCTTTTTCTCCTCTTTAAGGAGTCGTTTGGTAGCCGGAATAAGGATTATAATTCCGAAATAAAATTTGGACTATCCTTATTCCATATTTGGTTTAAGGTATTAGTTAATACTAGTACCAATTTTATACACAAAATATGGGGTTAGCTATCCCACATATAATCCCGAAATTACACACTAATTTCGAGATTGCTCCATGGGCTACCAAACAACCCCTAAGTCTCTCCAATAGAAGCAATTTAAAGCTTTCACTTCCCAATTCCAATGCTTGTTTCTTGTTAACGAACGGCAGAATTCTCCAGAAGTCCTTTTTCACCTTCCTTTCACTTCTTTTTTTTTTTTTTCTGATAACCTTCCTTTCACTTTTAATGTACTCACTTCGAAAAAGGGAAAATAATGATTTTTTTTTTAGAGTGAATAGGGTGGAAGGTGGTTATTTGCAATGTAATATTTTACTTATATACACGATATAATTTTTTGCTAGGCCTCATATTGTTAATTAATTTACTTTGTTAGCTTTTCAACCCCTCCCTCTCCCTTCCACAGTCACTCTTATATCCTTGTTCCCATGTTCTTTATCTTCAAAATCTTGCTTTCCATGTGGAACTGATGGCTTTTTGTCCCCATGTTAAGTACATTAGACAAAATCTCTTTGTTTGTTCTTCTAATGCACGCACTGCTCCTTCTCTTCCTAAAACAATATATGTCCTCTATTTCTTTCAATAAGATAATAGATGGGATGAAACGGTAAAAGTAAGGGTAGGAATATATATATATAAGTAACAGATTAAAAGGGTATTTGGATTGGCTTTTTTTAAGTAATTTAAAAGTTAAAAGTTGGTTTCTCCGACTTTGAGCTTCTGATGGCACATTTTTGCTTAAAAATTGGTGCTTAAAAGCACTTCTTATTTTATCTAAACACCACAAAAGTACTTAAAAGCTAGTTTTAAAAAAAAAAAAAACACTTAAAATAAGCCAATTCAAACACCTTCTAAGCAAATAATGAAAGAAAGCTTCGGGAGCAGATGGTAGCTCGAGAAGAGGTAATGTCAGTGATGAAATTCGAAATTATACCTCAAGACACGAACTAAGGTTGTAATTTACTTATTGAAAATATTAAAAGTATTTATGTATGAGTTTAACTAAGGAATTTTTTACATAAAAGTACAATTTTTAAAAGTTATTTACAAAATATTTTAGCAAAATTATCTAATATAGAGGGGAAAAAAGTTAATTATAAAATATATCAAAAAAATAGTATAACATAGCAAAACCTTACATTCTTCCTCCCATTTCCCCCAATTTCACTTTTCCTCCTCTCATTTCCAAATTTCACTTCCTCCCAACTTCTTTTAATGGAACCATTCACCTCTTGTATCTTGTTGTATCTCGCTATATTTCGTTGTATCTCAACTACCAACCACCTCGTATCTCGTTGTATCTCAACTATCAACCCTATCAACCACCTCGTATTTCGTTGTATCTTAACTACCAATCACCTCGTATCTCGTGTATCTCGATGTATCTTGCCGTCTCTCATCGTATCTGCACTGTTTTGCACCGTATCTAATTATTTTTATAATGTATATAGCTGTTTCTAGACTGTTTTAGCATTGTTTCATCCTATTTGTGCGTTGTTTCTCACTGTTTCTGAACGAATTCACATTTTTTGCATTGTTTCACATTATTTTTTACATTTTGTTTCAGACTTTTTCGCTAGCTGTTTCAGACTATTTCGACATTGTATCTCGCTGTATCTGCATTAATTTTGCTCCGTACCTAACTGTATCTGCACTATTTTTGCTTTGTTTCAGACTATTTTCAACATGTTATTTCAGGCTGCTTCAGACTGTTTCAGCGCCATTTCAAATCGTTTCAGTGCTGTTTCAGGATTTTTTTTGGAAATTGAATACTATTTATGATGCAATCGAAACTACGAAAGCGATAAAAGATAAGAAACGAGACGAAGACTCACACGATTTTTCAAGTAGCAACGAAGAACAATGTTTCATTACACCCCGAACGATGGCAAGATTCACCTACGCTATGCAACTATCCTCAAGAGACACTAGGCTCGAGCAAATAGAATGATCAAATAGGATTGAAGAGCAACTTGGATTCATCCAATTAATTTCAAGCAAAAATAGTTACAAAGGTTTAGGAGCAATGCTCATTAATGTTTTGTGTTCCAAGTAAGGTAAAAGACAATAAATGATGAAGGGGGTGTATTTATAGCACCCATTTACAAGGTTTACTTAGATTCTGGTCCGCTGCCCCTCCACTGGTCATCGCGATCGCCCACAAAGAGTAGCGATCGCGCAGAACCATTGGCATCAGTCTCTCGCGATCACGCGAGATGGAACGCAATCGTGCAGGCTAAACAAATACTCTTCGCGATTCGCGCAGACAGTGTCGCGATCGCGAAGAACACTTGTCCTTCAGCAGGCAGTAAGCTCAGACTGTGCTGCCCTGTTTTGCTCTGTTTTGCTGCCCTGTTTCCTGCACTGTTTCTTTTTTGATTGAGCTCCATTGCATGGTCTTCAAGTCATCCCCTGAGCTCGTATCATCCATGCCTTTCCAAACCAAGTGTAAGTGAGTGCCGTGTATCTCCTTGGCTTGACTTCGAGTGAATGGCCTCGTCGATGCAATTTGGGTTGCATCATCCTCCCCTTCTTGAGAAGATTTCGTCCTCGAAATTGAGGCGTCCTCCTCCAAGGCATCATCACCTACATCAAAAGAAGTCAAGTCACTAACATTGAAAGTAGGCGACACATTATACTCACCGGGCAAAATCTATCACATATGCATTGTTGTTTATCTTGGATAACACTTGGAATGGGCCATCTTCCCTTGGTGCCAACTTCCCCTTCCTATGGTTTGGAAATCTTTCCTTGCGGAAGTGCACCCACACCTAATCTCCCTTCTTGAAATCCACCTTCTTTCTTCCTTTGTTTTTCTTGGTTGCTATCTTCTCATAGGCCTCCTCCAAAGTCTTCTTCACCTTGGCATGAAGTTCAAGCAATGCCTTGGCCCGAGCTTTACCTTCAAAATCAACAACCACATCCCTTGGCAAAGGGGTAAGATCAAGAGGAATCAAAGGGTTAAAACCATAAACACACTCAAATGGAGTCATGCCAATCATACGATGCAAAGTGCGGTTATATGCAAACTCTATGAGTGGTAGCTTATCAATCCAAGTCCCAGCCTTACCTTTGGTCATAGCTCTAAGTAGAGCTCCCAAGGTCCGGTTCACCACCTCGGTTTGCCCATTGGTTTGAGGGTGGTGGGACGTAGAGAATAGAAATCACCACCTCGGTTTGCCCATTGGTTTGAGGGTGGTGGGACGTAGAGAATAGAAACTTGGTGCCAAGAGCACCCCACAAACACTTCCAAAAATGGCTAAGGAACTTGGAGTCCCTATCACTAACAATGGTGCGAGGCACCCCATGCAACTTTAAGACATTATCAATAAACAAAGAAGCTACATATTGTGCATCATTAGTCTTTTTGCACGGAATAAAGTGAGCCATTTTGGAGAAACGATCAACGACAACATAAATGCTATCGTGTCCTCCCCTAGTCCGGGGCAAAGCCATAACAAAATCCATAGAGATATCAACCCACGGACTAGTAGGTATGGGCAAAGGAGTGTATAAGCCATGGTTGTTGGATCTACACTTGGCCTTCTTGCAATCCAAGCAAGCATTGCAAAAACGTTCCACAAGAGGCCTCATTTTTGGCCAATGGAATTGTTCTTTAAGTATGGCCATAGTCTTGTCCACCCCAAAGTGACCCATCAAGCCCCCACAATGTGCTTCTTGCACTAGCACATCTCTCCAAGAGGACTCGGGGACACACACTCTCCCATTCTTGAAAATGTAGCCATCTACCCATTGGTATTTCTCCACCCTCTCCCCACTCACTAGAGCATCATGAATGCTCTTGAGCTTTGGGTCATATGCATACATCAACTTTATACTTTCAAAACCCATAAGTATAAGCAAGAGTGGTAGCAAGGGCGAACTTCCTAGAAAGCGCATCGGCTACAACATTGTCCTTACCCTTTTTGTAATGAATTACATAAGGGAAGGACTCACTGAACTCCATCCACTTGGCATGCCTCTTGTTCAACTTCTCTTGGCCTCTTAGATGCTTGAGTGACTCATGGTTACTCTTGATCACAAATTCCCAAGGCCATAGATAGTGTTGCCAATGGGCTAGAGCTCTCACGAGGGCATACAACTCCTTGTCATACGTGGAGTAATTCAAGGTTACGCCCTTCAAATTCTCACTAAAGTAGGCAACGGGTTTCCTTTCTTGCATGAGAACACCCCCAATTCCCACCCCCGAGGCATCACATTCAACCTCAAAAGCCTTCCCGAAGTCGGGCAATTGTAACAATGGGGCGGTACTCAACCTACCTTTCAATTCTTAGAAAGCCCTCTCTTGAGGCTCTCCCCACACAAAGGGTTTGTATTTCTTCACCAACTCGGTGAGTGGTGTGGCAATGGTGCTAAAGTCCCTAAAAAAGCGCCTATAGAAACTAGCAAGGCCATAGAAACTCCTCACATGAGAGACGGTGGTAGGATTAGGCCAATCTCTAATGGCTTCAACTTTGGACTCATCAACTTCTACACTATTGACACTAACAACAAAGCCCAAAAAGACAACCATTTCAACACAAAAAGGCACACTTCTTAAAATTGGCATAGAGCTTTTCGGCTCGTAGCACTTCAAGGACTTGACTCAAGTGGCCAACATGGTCGTTTATTGACTTGCTATAGATCAATATATCATCAAAGTAGACGACGACCACAAACTTGTTGATGAATGGTTTTAGCACATAGTTCATTAGCCTCATGAAAGTACTAGGTGCGTTGGAGAGGCCAAAGGGTATCACCAACCATTCATATAGACCAAACTTGGTCTTGAATGCGGTTTTCCATTCATCCCCGGGTTTCATCCGGATTTGATGGTAACCGGACCTAAGGTCTATCTTCGAAAAGTTGCTAGAACCACTAAGCTCATCTAACATATCATCTAAACGAGGTATGGGATGTCGATACTTTACCGTGATCTTGTTGACCGCTCGACAATCCACACACATCCTCCACGTGCCATCCTTCTTTGGAACAAGGATCAGGGGCACGGCACAAGGACTCAAGCTCTCCCTCACCAAGCCTTTGGTAAGCAATTCATCTATTTGCTTTTGTAACTCCCTTGTGTCCTCGGGATTTCTTCTATATGCCGGCTTGTTTGGGATTTTAGATCCCGGGACAAAGTCGATTTGATGTTCAATACCCCTCAAGGGAGGTAATCCATCCGGCATCTCATCCGGGAACATGTCCTCATAGACCTTCAAAACATTTTCAATGGCACTAGGCAAAGGGTTAGGGTTAGATAAATAATCACTTTCGGAATTTAAAACCATACCTTTGTGCACTAGGCATATGAGCATCTTGGTGCCATAATTACCTTTCGAATACTCACCCGGTTGAATCATGGCACAAATGCGACCGGTAGAAGATGGTGGAGTCTCGGCCAAAGGCTTGGCCACAACCAGGGACTTGGCCTTAGCCGCTTCCCTCAACTCCTTCATGTGCCGATAGTCATCACTTACTTGCTTTGGGGTCAAGGGTGTAAGCACAAACTTCTTCCCCTCATGTCTAACCGTGTAAGTGTTGGCTCGGCCATCATGAACCACTTGTTTGTCGTATTGCCAAGGCCTACCAAACAAGAGGTGGCAAGCTTGCATTGGCACCACGTCAAACATATGTTCATATTGGTAGTTCCCAATCTTGAACCTAATCAAGACTTGCTTCACTACCCTCAACTCCCCACATTCACTCAACCATTGCAAACGGTAGGGGTTTGGGTGTTTAAGGGTAGGCAACTACAATTGTGAAACCAAAGATTGGCTCACCACAATTGCACAACTACCCGAGTCAATGATCATGGAACACACTTGTCCCTTCACTCTACACCTAGCATGGAACAAGTTTTCCCTTTGCTCATCTTCCCTCTCTTCACTCACCATGGCTCCCAAAATATGACGTACCACAAGGAACATATTAGGATCATCCCCCTCCGTCGCTCTCTCTTCACCCTCAACTTCCTCACTCTCCTCCTCAACATCACCCTCACTTTCCCCCCTCATACACCAATCCATCATCCATCACAATTATTATTTTTCGGGTAGGGCACTCTTTGGAAAAGTGGCCATAACCCTTGCACTTGTGTCATTGGAAAGAAGAAGAAGAAGAAGAAGAAGAAGAAGAAGAAGAAGAAGAAGAAGAAGAAGAAGAAGAAGAAGAAGAAGAAGAAGAAGGAGTATTTAAAGTAGTTTTAGAATTACCTCCATCCTCTTTGTGGTCGCTTCTCGGGGTAGCCTTTTCAAAAAGCTTCTTCACATCTCGACTCCCACTTGCACCACTTGTGTATGGGCTCTTCCATTCTTTGGGGTGAGTTGTTGGAGTAGTAGTAGTACTCCTATAGCGAGGAGCCTTCTCTTCTTTGAGCCACTTTTCGGCTTCAACCGCGGCATCAGAAACATCTTGTAGAGAGTGGAAGATGTGTAGCCTCAATTGAGAAGCAATCTCCCGGCTCAAGCCATTCTTGAAGCGGATGATAGCTTGCTCCTCATCCTCCGTTTCCATATCAAGGGCCATTCGGTTTTTCTCAAAGTCGTTGAAATATTCATCAACGGACTTGTAGCCTTGTTTCAATTCATAGAGCCTTTTGAGTTGTTCTTGTCGATACTTGGGAGTCACATATTTGTTGCTCATTACCTCTTTCAATTCTTCTCAAGTGATGTTCATTCGCAGCCCAATTCGTCTCCTTGACCGCTTGACGGATTCCCACCATGTAGAAGCATAGGACTCAAATGAAGCTATGGCATAAGTGGTTTTCTTCTCCTCGGTCATATCATTGTGTCAAAGACCCGCTCCAATTGGACCTTCCATTCTAAAAATGCTTCCGGATCACTAGCCCCTTTGAAAGGTAGGATAGTGATCTTTACACTATTGAGATTAGTGTCACGACCCCCACGGTGTTGTCCCGATTGACCCCCGTAGTAGTCTTCAACATCATCATACTCACGTCTCAAGTACGTCCCCACAAAAGCCCTTGGAGGTCCTCGACGTCGCCCACGACCTCCATTCATCGCCCTCCTATTTGGATAAGGAGCATCATATTCATCATCAAGTCTGGGACCCTCCCCTTCTTGAGCTTCATCAACTTGCTCAAGGGTTGCTATGTTTCTTCGGGGCCTTAGGAGTGGAACATCTCCTTGGGGATTGCCCAAGGGTTAGGGATTGCCCAACAATCTTTCTCTAGCAAGAGCCTCGTCCCTCAACCGTTGTCGACGAACTAGCTCCGCATATTGATCCAGTTTCATGATTGAATCATCACTTGTGCCTTCACCGGTATCTTTTGGGACACTCGGGGTCCTCTCCTTTTCAAAAACTTCCATCTTGAGGCTTAAGGCCTTCACCTCGGCTAACAAGCTAGCCAAGACGTCGATTGGAACCTCAATGGTACTCTTTGCCTTCTCCTCTGCCATGTACCTACAACAATTCAAAACCAAGAAAAGAGATTAGAGTAAAAGTCCTCACTTTTGCTTGTCGCTCGGGTTCACTCAAGTTGGGGTTAGGGTCACACAAGCTTGAGATCAAAGGCCTCCTCGTAGTTGCGCAACCTCCTCAATAATCAATCCAAGTCACAAGAACCAAATGCTCTTCGGGAAGAGTGGATTTGATGGGACTCGATGGGCGCTAAGCTATTGTAGTACGCACTTGAAGCTAACAATTAACTACGAGTCTTCTTTAAGGTCTACTCTCCTCTAGGCATGAGTACCCCTATTCGCTCAATGGATTAGTACTAATTAGGTAGGAGTGTTACCCTCAAAGTACTAACCGGAAGTGACGCGATCAAATGTTCAAAGATCGAATCATCACTAAAAGGATTCGAAATTGGATGAATTTTTATTTGTGATCTAGAAACTCACCATATTTAATGATACAATTGGAGTTTTGGTGATTGGAAACTGTTACGAAGCCTTTGCGAACATTCTGTCCCAAAGAAGGATTTTCTGGAAAATAATGGTCATCGCTATCGCGTGCAGATGATCGTGATCGCGAAGGGTATTTACTCCATCAGCGCGATTGCGCCAGACAATGCGCGATCGCGCAGGTCTGCTGTAGATGAACCAGAATCCCGACCGTAAACTTCAGTTTTGGCACACAAATCACCCCAATTCAACTTATTTTTCAGTTCTCAAGTTTCCAAAAGGTGTTTTCAACTGTAGTAAACAATTCCCAATGGTTTAATCAAACAAACAACCAACAATCAACTTGTTTCATGATTTTTGGGACAAGTTCTTCAAAAATTTTCAAAACCTTCAAGATTCAAAATTTTGATTTTCATTCCGCTACTCCAAATGATGTTATGGGGGTATCAAATTGTAATACTCTATTAAATAGAGGGTAAACTAGTCATTTCATTTAAAAAAAAGAGTAAAAAAAATAAAAGCCGAAGTCAAAAAGGCCTTGGCAAAGTCCACAAACAAAAGGGATCAGGGAAACCATTTTAAGCTTCTGCCGAACACCAGGCAAACAGAACCAGAAAAACAAAGCAAAAAGTTGGAAACAAAAATTCAAGAAGCAAGAAAAGGAAGGAGAAACTCAAGGTAATTGTATATACCACTTCTTTATGAGAGGTATCCTTATAAATTCAGATGAAATTTTTATGGTTAGATTAAAATATTAAGTTTGGAAAAAAATTTGTACTCTACGCTCAGCCTATTAACATTATTAATTGTAGTTAACTAATTGTTAAACAAATTAGAGAATGGAAACCTAGGAATTATTTTAATACACTAGCACAAATAGGGACTTGGTTAATGGCTATTCGATGTTAGTTATGAATTATCTTAAACAAGAAAATTAACACGAGAACGATATAATGTGATTTTAGATTGACTGGACGAGGTGTTGGATTGCTCGTGGAAGATACGCTTAAGCTACGCGCGTTTGTACTGTGAGTGATGACCCTACCGCAATTTGTATTTCCATAACATGCATGGTTTCTACTTGATTTTGAAGTAAAATATATTACTGAATGATTTAAATTGCATGGGACAAGTCCTTTTACAATATATGTACCGAAATAATTATTTAAATTATTTTACCGTTACAAGATTTGATTTTTACCGTTACTTGACATATTTTACCGCTATGTGAAATATTGAATTGTTACTCGAAATGCCCTGTACTTGGTATAGGGAATATATATTTTTGGGATGAGCCTTGACAGACCCCGTAGCTAACGACGGGTACGTTAGACCTGGTGCACCTTGTATACTCCAGATTACCGCTACAGTCCTTGCTAGTGGGGAGGTAGAACTAGCTTACCGTTACTGATTTCCTCAGACAGGAATTTATACTGATTACATGGTTTGTTCTTGGAAATATCCCTAACCTATATACTTGATATAATATAGTGGTTACTGAATTTACTACTGATTTGATATTGATTACTGTTTACAAGAAGTACTTAAAAAGACTGATTTCTGTTTGTTATTCTGAAAGTGACAATTAAATTATATGTATATTTCTGCATAAGATTTACTGGCATGTTTTTGACTTGTCCCCACTTAAAAAGGTTGTGGTTAAGCGTTATTACTCACTGAGTTGCGACTCACTCCTCGCTATATTTTTCTTCCAGATACAGCAGGTGCCATAGCCGAGGATTTCCATTCTTAGAGCCGCGAGTTGACAAATCTTGGTGAGCCCCGCATTAGTTCGCGTGGGCAAGAAGCTTTATTTATTCATTATTGTCCTTCTATGAAACTCTTAGAGCCGCTCCATTTAGTCATTTTTCAGTCATTCTTTTAGTCAGTTGGATAACCACTTGGATTATTTATTTATAAGCTAGTCTTGAGAGTATTTGGTCTTTATGAACTTATCACAACCCTATTAGACGTTCTCGTAGTATTTAGAGATAAATGTGGTATTTTTATTGTTAATGCGTAAGAATATTGGTTGTTTTGTTGGGTTTACTGTTTGTTTAAAAGCAGGTAAATTTTTGGATAGGCCTAAAACAGGGGAAACTCTGCCCGATTTTCTGTAGAATTTTGATAAGACTTGTTTAGGGACTTAGTTCCTAAGCACCGGTCACGGCCCCAAAACTGGGTCGTGACAAAGTATGTATCAGAGCCCTAGGTTATTCCTGTGACTAATGGAGCACATGTCTGTAGTAGAATCTCTATTATGGTTATGTTGCCGGCCATTACCATAATCATTTTCTGCGAGGGCGTGATAGGATGTTTCGTGTCTTTCCTTTCTTCTTGTTCCTTCCGTATGTGTGAGACGACTACTACTAAATAGATAAATCTAACGTTAGTTATTCTATTACTCAGATGGCTGGTAAGACAAGATCTAAAAAGGCGGCTCGAGCTACTCCGAATTCCTCCACTGCTGGGCCGTCATCTACCTCAGCTAGGAAAGGAGGTAATACTCAGGGACGAGGGCAAGCTACTACTACTAGGGCTGGTGCTACTACGAGGGCTGGTGCTACTACAAGAGCTACAAGAGAGCCTACTCCAGAAATTGAGGATAATCCACCTCCACCGTCATATGAGAATGCTACTTAAGGTCTATTGAACTCTTGAATGCCAGAATGGATAGACAGGAAAGGGCTAGCCAACAGAATGTTGCTCCAACGCAACCTCAGGTACCTACACAGGCACAGGCTCAGCCTCAGACTCAGACTCAGGCTCAGACTCAAACTCAGGTTCAGACACAGACACAGACTCAGGCTCAGCCACCGACTCAGGCTCAGCCACAAACTCAGGCTCAGAGATAGACTCAGATTTTTTGTAACAGAGAAGTGTCCTTACCAGAGTTCTTGAAACTGAAACCACCAAGGTTCACGGGGTCTGACACTACAAAGGATCCTCAGAGTTTCTTGGATGGTACACTTAAGGCGTTGCGTGCTCTTGGATGTTCTAGTGAGAGATCCGTGGAACTTGCAGCATACAAGTTGGAGGATACAGCTAATACTTGGTATGAAACTGCACTTTTAGAAAGGCCCGCAGAAGCAGCACGATTGACATTGGACGATTTTACTAAGTTGTTCATGGATCGCTTTCTCCCTGAAAGTCTGAGGAAGGAATATGCTAGGCAGTTTGAGAGATTAGTTCAGACTCCAGATATGGATGTATCGACATATAACACTAAGTTCACTAAGCTGGCTAGATATGCACCTAACTTAGTGCCTAATGAAACATCTCGGGTTCAGAGATTTGTTGATGGGTTGGTTGATCGTTTATTCAATGCAGTTGCTCCGCAGATGAAGAATCTGAATTACTCTGATGCACTCGACCTTGCCAGAAAGATTGAAAACAGGGTTCGTGAATCACAGGCAGCTAAAGATGCATATAAGAAGATTAAGACTGGGGGATCTTTCACTGGGGGAGTCACCACAGACCGTAGCCGGGAACCAGGTACACCGACAAGGTTTTTAGACAGGGACAGACCATCTGTCTCAGCCAGTTGTTAGAGCACCTCCTCACAAAGATAATGTTAAAGGACTACCATCATAACTCTGGGCAGATATATGCTACTGATTCAGCTTGTCAGACTTGTGGTAGATTTCATTGGGGTCCGTGTCGTGTTCTGACTGGAGGGTGTTTCCGGTGTGGCAAGTTGGGACACCACATACAGGATTGCCCTCATCCTCAGAGAGAGTTTAGTCAGGCTTCTGTGAAGGCAGCGGCATCTACGCAGACTGCTCGTAATAATACAGGTAGCTGGTAGAGGTAACAGAGGCAGAGGTGCCGGAGATCATGCCATGGGTAATCGAGGACAGGGGACTCAAATGTTGTGGTTACAGGTATTCTTTCTGTTTGCTCACTTGATGCACTTGCATTGTTTGATCAAGGATCTACCCACTCCTATGTGTCCTCATTCTTTGCTTGAGGTTGATAGACAACCAGAAATATTGAATGATCCTTTTCTAGTTGCTAATCTTGTGGGAGATTCTTTACTTGTTGAATATATGTATCGTGCTTGTCAGATTCGAGTGAGGGTAGGGATACCTTAGCCGATTTAATTGTACTAGATATGGTTGATTTTGACGTGTTGATGGGTATAGATTGGTTATCTTCTTGCCATGCTACCCTCGATTGTCATGCGAAGGTAGTTAAGTTCGGGATGCCTAATGAACCCAGTTTTATTCTGAAAGGGGATCAAATTCCTGAGATGTGTAATGTCATATCATTTGTAAAAGCTCAGCAGTTAGTGAAGAAAGGTTGTTGGGCATTCTTAGCTATGGTGAGAGACACAAGAGATGTGACTCCTAGCTTGGAAATGGTTCCAGTAGTGCAAGAGTTCACCGATGTATTTCCTGAGGATTTACCGGGACTACCTCCAGTGCGGGATATAGATTTTAGCATTGATGTGGCACCTGACTTGCAACCTATATCGATTCCTCCATATCGTATGGCACCAGCGGGGTTGAGGGATCTAAAGGAACAATTGCAGGAGTTATTGAACAAGGGATTTATCAGACCAAGTGTATCCTCCTGGGGTGCACCTGTGCTATTTGAAAAGAAGAAAGATGGTCCCTAAGAATGTGCATTCACTACAGACAACTGAACAAGGTAACGGTACGTAATAAATACCCTTTACCTCGTATTGATGATCTGTTTGATCAGTTGCAGGGAGCTGCCCATTTTTCAAAGATTGATCTTCGATCTGGTTATCATCAGCTCAGAGTTAGTGACAAAGATATTCCTAAGACAGCTTTTAGAACTCGATACGGGCATTATGAATTCCTTGTGATGCCTTTCGGGTTGACTAATGCTCCAGCTGCATTCATGGACTTAATGAATAGGGTGTTCAAGCCGTTTGTGGACAGATTTTTCATTGTATTTATTGACGATATCTTGGTGTATTCTCGTAGCCAAGAAGAACACGAGGCTCATCTGAGAGTTGTACTGCAAACATTGCGGGAACATAAGCTTTATGCGAAGTTCTCTAAGTGTGAATTTTGGCTAAACTCCGTAGCATTCCTTGGGCATGTGGTATCCAAGGATGGAATACTGGTAGATCCTAGAAAGACGGAAGCAGTGCAGAAATGGCCCCGACCAACCACTCCTACAGAGATTCGCAGCTTTCTGGGTTTAGCAGGTTATTATAGGCGTTTTGTGCAGGATTTTTCAAGAATAGCAGCACCATTGACCAAGCTAACACAGAAAAATGCAAAGTATTAGTGGACAGATGAATATGAGTAGAGTTTTCAGAAACTCAAGACATGTTTGACCACCGCACCAGTTCTAGCCTTACCATCCGGTTCGGGAGGATTCACGGTATTTTGTGATGCTTCGAGAGTGGGATTAGGGTGTGTTCTCATGCAAAATGGTCGTGTGATAGCTTATGCTTCCCGACAGTTGAAGAAGAATGAACAGAATTATCCCACTCATGATCTGGAGATGGCTGCAGTGGTATTTGCTCTGAAAATTTGGAGGCACTACTTATATTAAGAAATATGTGAAATTTATACAGATCACAAGAGCCTGAAATATATCTTTCAGCAGAGAGATCTGAACATTCGACAGCGTCGTTGGATGGAACTTCTCAAGGACTATGATTGTACTATTCTATATCACCCGGAAAGGCCAATGTTGTGGCTGATGCATTGAGCAGAAAGTCCATGGGTAGTTTGGCACATATAGCTCCTGTAAAGAGACAATTGGCCAAGGATATTCACAGGCTCAAAGGTACAGGTATTAGGTTCGGTCTATCTAAATCAGGGGCATTATTGGCTTATGTTCCAGCCAAGTCTTCATTGGTAGAACGTGTTAAAGCCACTCAGTACGAGGATGAACGATTGTGCAAATATCGAGATGAAGTCCTAGCTGGTAAAAGCAAGAATATGATTGTTGATGATAATAGGGTTCTCCGACTAGGTAACCGGTTATGTGTACCAGAAATTGATGGGCTAAGACGTGTTATTCTCGAGGAAGCTCACCACTCTAGATACACTATACATCCTGGATCCACTAAGATGTACCGTGACCTGAAGCAATTGTATTAGTAGGAAGGTATGAAGAAAGATATTGCTAACTTTGTTACTAGTTGTTTGACTTGTCAACAGGTTAAAGCTGAGCACCAGCGACCCGCAGGACTGCTACAGCGGCTTGAGATTCCGGAGTGGAAGTGGGAAAGAGTTGCCATGGATTTTGTGATTGGGCTACCTCGTACACTTAAAGGTTATGATGCAGTATGGGTGATTGTTGATCGGCTTACAAAGTCATCACACTTTTTGCCGGTTAAAACTACTTACAGTGGTGCGAGATATGCACAGTTATACATGAATGAGATTGTCCGACTGACGGAGGTCCTTTCAAAGAGAATTGGGTACTAGAGTAGACCTTAGCACCGCATTCCATCCTCAGACTGACGGTCAGTCTGAACGTACTATACAAATATTGGAGGACATGTTGAGAGCTTGCATTATTGATTTTGGAGGTAGTTGTGATGCTTACTTGCCTTTAACTGAGTTTGTTTATAACAGCAACTATCAGGCAAGTATTCAGATGGCTCCTTACGAGGCTTTATATGGTAGGCATTGTCGTTCCCCAATTGGATGGTTTGAAGCCGGTGAAATTAAGGTTTTAGGACCAGACCTGATACAAGAAGTGATTGATAAGGTCAAGTTGATTAGGTAGAGATTGCTCACAGCTCAAAGCAGACAAAAGTCTTTTGTAGATAAAAGAAAAAGGGACTTAGAATTTGCAGTTGGGGATCGTGTGTTCTTACGAGTTTTCCCGATGAAAGGCGTGACACGATTCAGGAAAAGAGCGAAGTTGAGCCCGAGATTCATAGGACCCTATGAGATACTTGAACGAGTTGGAGCTGTTGCTCACAATGTGGCTCTTCCTCCAGAGTTATCTTTTATACATCCTATGTTTCTCGTATCTATGTTGCAGAAATATGTACCAGACGCTTCTCATGTGCTTGAGGCACCGACTATACAGCTTAATGAGAAATTATTTTATGAAGAGGAACCAATAGCCATAATCGAGAGTCAGATAAGGAAGTTACGGAGAAAAGATATTGTGTTCGTGAAAGTTTTGTGGAAAAATCATACTGCAAAGGAAGCTACTTGGGAAATGGAAGATGATATGCGAGCAAAGTATCCTCACTTATTTCACCCTACAGGTATGCTCTTGTTTAAATTCGGAGACCGAATTTCTTGAGGGGGAGAGATTGTAATACTCTATTAAATAGAGGGTAAACTAGTCATTTCATTTTTAAAAAAAAGAATAAAAAAATAAAAGCCAAAGTCAAAAAGGCCTTGGAAACTCCACAAACAAAAGGGATCAGGGAAACCATTTTAAGCTTCTGCCGAACACCAGGCAAACAGAAACAGAAAAACAAAGCAAAAAGTTGGAAACGAAAATTCAAGAAGCAAGAAAAGGAAGGAGAAACTCAAGGTAATTGTAAAAAAATTTGTACTCAGAGATTTTGATTTATCTTTGGCAGAGAAGGCTAAAGGAAATCTAAGATTATGGCTAAGACTAATTTCTTTACTCTACGCTCAGCCTATTAACATTATTAATTGTAGTTAACTAATTGTTAAACAAATCAGAGAAGGAAAACCTAAGAATTATTTAATACACTAGCACAAATAGGGACTTGGTTAATGGGTATTCGATGTTAGTTATGAATTATCTTAAACAAGAAAATTAACACGAGATCGATATAATGTGATTTTAGATTGACTGGACGAGGTGTTGGATTGCTCGTGGAAGATACGCTTAAGCTACGCGCGTTTGTACTGTGAGTGATGACCTTACCGCAATTTGTATTTTCATAACATGCATGGTTTCTACTTGATTTTGAAGTAAAATATATTACTGAATGATTTAAATTGCATGGGACAAGTCCTTTTACAAGATATGTACCGAAATAATTATTTGAATTATTTTACCGTTACAAGATTTAATTTTTACCGCTACTTGACATGTTTTACCGCTATGTGAAATATTGAATTGTTACTCGAAATGCCCTGTACTTGGTATAGGGAATATATATTTTTGGGATGAGCCTTGACAGACCCCGTAGCTAACGACGGGTACGTTAGACCTGGTCACCTTGTATACTCCGGATTACCGTTACAGTCCTTGCTAGTGGGAAGGTAGAACTAGCTTACCGTTACTGATTTCCTCAGACAGGAATTTATACTGATTACATGGTTTGTTCTTGGAAATCTCCCTAACCTATATACTTGATATAATATAGTGATTACTGAATTTACTACTGATTTGATATTAATTACTGTTTACAAGAAGTACTTAAAAAGACTGATTTCTGTTTGTTATTCTGAAAGTGACAATTAAATTATATGTATATTTCTGCATAAGATTTACTAGCATGTTTTTGACTTGTCCCCACTTAAAAAGGTTGTGGTTAAGCGTTATTACTCACTGAGTTGTGACTCACTCCTCGCTATATTTTTCTTCCAGATACAGGAGGTGCCATAGCCGAGGATTTTCATTCTTAGAGCCGCGAGTTGACAAATCCTGGTGAGCCCCGCATTAGTTCGCGTGGGCAAGAAGCTTTATTTATTCATTATTGTCCTTCTTTGAAACTCTTAGAGTCGCTCCATTTAGTCATTTGTCAGTCATTCTTTTAGTCAGTTGGATAACCACTTGGATTATTTATTTATAAGCTAGTCTTGAGAGTATTTGGTCTTTATGAACTTATCACAATCCTATTAGACGTTCTCGTAGTATTTGGAGATAAATGTGATATTTTTATTGTTAATGCGTAAGAATATTGGTTGCTTTGCTAGATTTACTGTTTGTTTAAAAGCAGGTAAATTTTTGGATAGGCCTAAAACAGGGAAAACTCTGTCCGATTTTCTGTAGAATTTTGATAAGGCTTGTTTAGGGACTTAATTCCTAAGCGCCGGTCACGGCCCCAGAACTGGATCGTGATACAAACGATGGGGTAACTATAAGGAACAAACCCCGATACCAAGCAACCAAGAATTCATAACATCAATCAAGTTCTAGCAATTTTGTGAAATTTCAACTTTGGGGTTTGAATTTTTCCAAATTTTGATTCTCAACTTCAAATTGTGTTTTTTTGGTACCCAATCGAAGAGAATACGTATTCAAACAATCCCCGATAGTTAACAACAACAAAATTTCAACAACCAACGATTTCTAGCAATTTTTTTGGGATTTTTTAATTTTTGAATTTTTTTTCTTCTTTTTCAATTAACAAGAACAAGAACAAGAAAATTAAACAAGAAACAAAGCTGACAAGCACGAAGAGTAGGATGAGGGTTCGTAAGAACGTAACCCTAGCCTTGCTCTGATACCAACTGATGCAATAGAAACTACGAAAGCGATAAAAGATAAGAAACGAGACGAAGACTCACACGATTGTTCAAGTAGCAACGAAGAACAATGTTTCGTTACACCCCGAACGATGGCAAGATTCACCTACGCTATGCAACTATCCTCAAGAGACACTAGGCTCGAGCAAATAGAATGATCAAATAGGATTGAAGAGCAACTTGGATTCATCAAATTGATTTCAAGCCAAAATAGTTACAAAGGGTTAGGAGCAATGCTCATTAATGTTTTGTGTTTCAAGTAAGGTAAAAGACAATAAATGATGAAGGGGTGTATTTATAGCACCCCTTTACAAGGTTTGCTTAGATTCTGGTCCGCTGCCCCTCCACTGGTCATCGCGATCGCGCACAAAGTGTAGCGATCGCGCAGAACAATTGGCATCAGTCTCTCGCGATCGCGCGAGATGGAACGCAATCGCGCAGGCCAAACAAATACTCTTCGTGATCGTGCAGACAGTGTCGCGATCGCGAAGAACACTTGTCCTTCAGCAGGCAGTAAGCTCAGACTGTGCTGCCCTGTTTTGCTCTGTTTTGCTGCCCTGTTTCCTGCCATGTTTCCTGCACTGTTTCCTCTTTGATCGAGCTCCATTGCATGGTCTTCAAGTCATCCCCCGATCTCATATCATCCATGCCTTTCCAAACCAAGTGTAAGTGAGTGTCGTGTATCTCTTTGGCTTGACTTCGAGTGAATAGCCTCGTCGATACAATTTGGGTTGCATCAATTTATAATTTAATCATTTACGTAACAACAATAATACCATAAATGTGCATATGAAAATACAATTATTTGTTTTATCAAGATTTTTGAGCTTCGGGTCCTAAAATACCATTAACTACAGCTGATGCAACAACACCAAACAACTTGGCTCCAACCACAGCACCAGCTTGTGCCAACCTACCAAAACTAACCGCACCCTCAATCTTCTCATCAGCTACTTCTAGTCCTTTCTCAGCATTCACTAATCCTTTCTCTGCAGCTTCAATGCCTTTATCTGCAGCTTCAACTCCTTCTTTCACTAACACTTCCGCTTCTTCTGCTTTCTTTAGTTTCTTTCGCAGTTCGAATAAGCCAATGTCTTCTGCTTTTGATGGCATTTCAAGTGCTTTTAGTGCTGTTGTTGCTGTAAGTATTGATTATTCATTGTCTACATCCTGGAAGAGACATCGGGGTCTTGTTTGTAGGAGGGGTTGTGTTTGTGTTTAATGTACAACATAGTGGAGAAGTTCAGATGAGCAGTGAACTGGTGATTGAAGCCATGGATTTGTTGTTATTGCAGTAAGAGAATACGGCAACGGATCATACTCGTCGATGTAAGCCAGTGGAGGATTCGACGACGGAGAGTATAAAGAAGAAGTAACAGTGGAACACGTGTTGCACGGTAGATAGTCCGGATCCATACAGATTCGGTTCCAGTAACAACAAAACAGATCCATTCGGAGCTCCAATCTCGAACGAAAATGGTGAATTTGACTTTAAAAGTCCCAATCTACGCCAAATTAGTGTCTTTTTGGGGAAACCAAGGCCATGAATGGACAGAGGAGGTCGAGAGGAGTCTAAGGGTATATTTTGACATTTTCTTGTGATGGCTGGCTGCCGGAGTACGGTGGCGGTGCGGTAGCACAGTGGCGGTTTTGGGCGGTGGAGGTATTCAGACGTGGAGATGTTATTTTGGTAGTCAGGAGACTCAAGTTGTATATTTGTGCTAGAAAAAATATTGTTATGTGGTGTAATTTGTATAATATTGCTGTTTTTTTGTAATATAGGGGTGTAAGATTACATATATGTGTAAAAAACCCTTTAACTAATATGCACCAAAGGTGTAAATTTTGTTTTACACCATCAGCAAATTAAAGTCTAGTCCAAGTAAATTTTCAAATATTCTTATTTGTTTTTATATTCTCAGCTCTAATAATTAGTCTAGCTTAGAATATTGACCAATGGTTGAGTAGAAATGGAAGAATTGATCTTCAAGAATCACAATAGCAAAAACTAGCATATAGTTGATATTTTTAGCAATAAAGCAAGGACAGAGACTTGACTTGCCAAAATCATTGGCATAATTAAAAGTTAAACATAAAAATAAAAATAAAATTAAAAAATAGTACTTGAAAATTAACTTGTATTAGGCTTTTAATTAGCCGAGGGTGTGAAAAAATAATTACACCATCGCTGCATATTAATTAAACTCATTCACCATATTCACTATATATCAAGTATAAAAGTTTCATGCGTAGACATTTGCGCAGCACCATCTAGCGTACAATCACGTCTTTAAAAACTTCACAACTGTAGCTGCCAAAGTTCAAAGCCTAGGGTCTGGAGTTGAGACCAAAAATCTGCAATTGAGGCCCTTAGACAAAAGTTTGAAGTGGCCTCAACTTCAGAAGTCTAAAGTTAAAAGTTCAACTTCAAACGCCCCATGCCTTAAGTTGATACAAGTGACCAGAACTTAGATATGTTTGAACTGGCTGTTCCCTAACTCGTAATGGCAAAAGCTCCCATTTGTGCACTTCAACCATAAATTGAATAATAAAAGTTAATCCCACAGGCCACCCCCATTATTAGTACTGAAATGCGAATCACTTTTTCCTTTTCTCCAATACACTTCGCTCAAAAGCAGTTTACTGATGCAAATGAACTATTTAGAGATTTTAGTAATGAGTGCAAGAGAATTTTATGCTCAAACAAATCATTGTCAACCTCACATTAGCTCTAATGCTTCTCTACTTGTATTACAGACTTGTAAAAGGCCTCCATACCAAAAGTTCAGACAATGAATTAAGCCCTCCTTTGTCCCCTTAGTCTCTTTCAAATTGGCGACATCATCTTCCACTTGACTTCCATCAACTTTTCAGTTCCAGCAGAAATTTTTCCTCGTAGTCTACATATCCTCTACTCCCATAAACAAGAACACATCTCTAGAATGATAATACTGAAGTATTACAGGGGATATGGTTTAATCAATCGTTGCAAGAAAAATACGAATGTGAAATGTAATTGGTATTGTGTTACATATGTGAAGCAAATTATTTCACATTAACATTAGAGACATCAAATGATAGATGCCTCTGATGATTACTTAGACAGAGCCTATCAGGTGTTCAGTATTAAAAATTAAGAAACTTCAATGCACATCAAGACGACAAAACACTTCATACAAAGAATAGATCACAATATACCAGATTAAAAAGTCCACCAAATCTCCATACCATCATAAAACTAAATCACTGTACGTACACATCACATCTATCTACTTTATGTTATTACTTCACATCAACAATATTTTTCAAAAATCAATAGCAAGTTGTCAATGTCCTCTCTCTGCTCTTCATTGCTTAATGAAACATAATTAAGTGAAAAAACAAAGTAAGTGGTAGATGTTTGTCTCACTAAGCGGGTAATAAGTGATAACATTGATCAACTTCTTCCCTGGTAAATTGCCTAAACTAAACACCAAAAGGAAACATCACGATGATACTAGATGAAATAGAAGAGTTAGAAGCAAGATAATGAAATTATGTGATTGGCACTCCAAAAGGGAAGGAGTTACCCCTTTTTTAGTTAACTGGTCTGATGAGTCCAACAAACATTTACTTTTCATAGCAAATACTACTATCTAATATCTGAATTCTAACTAAAAATTCAAATATAATAGACAAAGATTCTAAATAAAGGATAATACTTGAAAGAGGTCTTCTTTTATTCAAAACTTCTCGTGATCTTCAACCAATCATGTGCTTCAATATAACTACCAGGAGTAAGCACAATAGCTTCCAATATTCAGCGGGTAAGGATACAAAATGATTATTAGATAAAGTAATAGTCTCACAAAACATGAAAACGTATCATGGTTATCAATTAAGTCGCTAAAATGCTACCTTTGAGAAAGAGTAATCAGCGATAAGGCTTGCTTTCAACTTCCTCATTGCAGTTCCCTAAGCATCAAGAGAAAAGTTATGATGTTAGTATATTGTTGTGACATGTATGTAATCAAGGAACAAAAAGTAAAGAGCAGTTTGTTAGAACATGAAAATGGATCATGATTACCACTTAAGTCACTAGAAGGCCACCTTCATGAAAAGCTCGATTTCAACCTTGGAAGATTCCAGCATCCTTTTCTCTCCTTGCGAGCTCCGTGAGAAGTTTATTTCTTCACATACTTTTTCTTCTGCAAGTAAAAAAAATACATGAAAAGAATGAAGTGACCAGTGAAAGTGAAAATTACCATATATTATTGATAGCCCATTGGCATCTAGCAAAGAAATGAAGAGTTTAAATGAAGAGTTTCTTTAACAGTCATTGTTGCAACGCTGAGCATCAATGTGTCTAATGTATGCCAATGTTTTATCAGCACTAATAGAGTAATAGAGCATTGAAATTTGAGTGGAGTGAGTTCATGCATACAAAAGGTCGAAGTAGTAATAATTGAAACCTTAGTACAGTAACTAACAATTATAGAGAAGGGGAGAAGAACCAAACTCGTGCCTACGTGAAACAGATTACTCTAATAAGTATACAAGAAAGTAAACAAGATTTCACTGCAGAAATTTGCAACCTCAGCCCATCCAAGAAAGCTTGCTATTTTAGGAGCCTAGTCTCTCTATCCACTGATTGATGATGGGTCAGGGTAACATGGGCTGCAAGCGCCTAGCATCCAAGCAGTACCACTAAAGATCCAGAACATTCCACCCAACATTATATTTTGTTGGTCCATACGGGGAATCATGGTATGCAGAAATATTATACAAAAGAAGACAAGTATACTCTTTATGGTCAAATACATTTGACATTACAATCCACAACCAAATACTAAATGAGCAAATGCTAAGAAAAAGGAAGGGCACGAGACTAGCATTACCTCACCTAATTGCGGCAGAGAGAAATTATGCATGTGCCAACATGCCAATGGAGTGCGCATCATCCAAAATAAGCATATATAGATTCTGTAAGCCTTTAATATTCACTAATCTAGGAAACTTCATGGGTTCCTTTTCTCCCTCTTGAGCTTCCTGGGAAAGCGTTTTTTCGGGTCTATAAGTACTTCAAGTTGCATTTTTGCCCAGAGCTCTTCAAAATGGTCATGAAATCCTTCCTGAAACCAATCCAAAATTTCTGAAAATAATTCTCGAGGATTATCATCCCACAATTTCCTCAGCATGGCACAACTATTGATCCTTCTCTTCTTGGCCTTCAACTTGTTTAGAAGATTGCCAACCCGCTTAAGGCCTGATGCCTCAGGCTTCAAAATGCTAGCTGGTGAGGCTGCCAAAAATTTCTGTACAGATTTTAGGCATGGCAAAACTTTGCCTTCAAGCAAGGAACAAGCAAATACTGCCACCTGGCTCATCTCATCTTCGATAGGCAAACTATGTAGAGGGAGCTTCCATAGATGAGGGCCAAAAGTTGGAGTCACCCAACCGAGAACCTGGTCATTCAGTGGATCATAATAAGGTTTTGGATCGGAGAGAGTCGCAGAAAAACTGCATAGCGATGGAGCGTACTTGACAAGCCAATTCTCTTTCACGCTAGTCGCTCCTTGGATGTATGGCCTTTTTGTATGCAGTAGTTCAGTGTAGACTAAATATTGTGGGGCAGATTTAGAAACAGATGACCGTCGATTGAGGAATACGATTTCTTTCAACAAACAAGCCTGATATCGAACTGCATGAACTTTTTTGTCAGATTCCGATAAAGCTGAAACATCTTTAATGCGTTTAGCAACCCTGTCAGGCCAACCGGCAAAAATAGCTTGGCCCAAAATCTCCTCCTCGTTAAGTTGAAGAGGGCACTTGTTGGACGAAATCCTCCAAGCACATTCTACATCATCTAAAGTCCCATGAGGCCACGAGAATTCTTGCTTTGAGTCACATAATTTGGAGTTACAAACGATATTAATGAGCTGCTTCCTCAACTTGGACATTTCCTCCATTGTTTTAAAATGTAAGGTGTTGTCATAGCAGAATTCCAGTGGTTTACCAGAAAGTTCAAAACATTGTAGAGCATAAGCGACTGTCAAAACATCACTGGTGGGGTTTGAAAATTTTGCACGAGACACTTTAGCAGCTTCTTTCAGATTTTTTATCCTCATTCTTTCCTCTTTTCCTACGTCTCTCTCAGTTTCGACTGATATTTGTTGCTCACTCTGTTTCAAGCCATCTGGATCTTTATAGCTTCCTTCAAGCTGCATAAGGAAAGGATTTGACGAGCTCAAAGCTGCTGCTACTGCAACTGCATAAGCCAAGACTGTATTTGCGCGCGAATAATCTTTCACTTTTTGCATAATTTGGATTACTGTAAGGAGCATACGGGAGTGACGAGGACTCATCGGATATTGTGCCATGGCCTTCCCTAGCGGTGTCAACCTTCCATTGCTATCAAGTGCTTCAAGAACCTTTAAGCAACGCTCTGCTTCAACTAAGGCAGTTGGCTCGGGAGGTGTTGGGAAAGGAAAATTAGCCACCTAAAAATGAAAAAAGATAAATATCACTGGTGGTAATCTATAAATACCCAGAGAAATAACATCAGCACCACTTAGAAATTAGTCCTCAACATGCTCGAGACAAGGGAAAATGACCAATGTCTATTTCTTTCTTTTTTTCCTGATTGGTGTGGGGGTGGATAGTTCTTCCAATTTATGAAATTCTTTTGTTTGGGGGAGGGGGAGAGAGGGGGCCGGGGGAGGGGTGGAATGGGCCTGACAGTAATTCCAACCTATCGGACTCCAGGAAAAGGTGTCAAAGTCATTAAAACACATCTCCAGTGCTGGTGACATTCGCAAATATCTCCAAGTTCATAACAACTTACCTTATCAATATGCATGGACTTCAGAAGGAGGGCAACACCATCAACTGGTACTTTCAAGATTTCTGCATTAGAGAAGTCAGAGAACATGTCATTGAAGACAGCAGAAGAATAAAGCCGATAACAGTGCCCAGGACCCGTTCTTCCTGCCCTTCCTGCACGCTGAGCAGCTGAAGCCTTACTTATAAATTGTATTTCATATGTTTCCATACCGTTAGAAGAGTTATATTGTTTGACCTTTTCTCTGCCTGTGTCAACCACATATTTTATACCAGGAATGGTCAATGAGGTTTCAGCCACATTAGTGGCAACAACAACTAGGCGTTCTCCTTCCTTGACCTCTTCAAACACTCGAAACTGTGCTGATGCAGGAAGCATAGCATAAAGAGGTAGAACAGACATCGGACCAGCACAAGTTCCACTAGCCCCATTCTTAACCTTGCTTAACAGAGGTTCAGATTCATTTGAGGCTCCTTCTTCAGTGATAGGAACAAGTTCTCCGCCAGAACCAGGTTCCAACGTCTTTTTCCCAGCCAAAGTTTCAAAAGCAGCCTTCAATGATGTAAGACTTCCCTCCTCACCTAAGACATCTTCAAGCTTACCATCAGAGCTCGGATACTTCTGGTTTAACAGCTCCGCATCATCACTATAAACATCAAAATCACTATCATCTGCTGAATCATAGGAACTTTCTGATTCATCCTCATAGATGTCCACATGATCCTCATCGTAGGAATTGAAACGGTCAGTAATCTCGTTGACGGAACTCCTTTCAAAATCAAATGCCTCACTTATCTCCTTGATAATATTTTCCTCGATTGTATTCCCTTCAGATACCGAAGATGGCTCATTCTCCACTTTGGAAGCTCTCTCCACTATCTCCTTAGAAGCTTTGCGCAGCTTCCGGCACAAGTACTCAACTTCCCTTTGCCCAGTCACAAACACTAATATACCACCAGGTGGCAGTCTCTTGTGAATGGACAATATCTTCTTATATGCTTGGCCAACATAGTCCACCATCTCAGTTCTCTTAGAGAAATGAATAGTCACTGGGTATTGGCGAGTGGGGACTTCCATAACAGGGGGAGGATCATGGAAAATTTTTCTCCCAGCAACAAAGTCCTCAACTCGAAGTGTAGCACTCATCAGCACAAGCTTCAATGGATATACTCTCTCTTCAGGGCTTACTCTTTGTCCCGAAAGAACCTTCTTCTGTTGCTCCTCGTATACCCTCTGCATTATACCACATAATCAGAAATCCATAAAAATAAAAGTCAAAGGGAAGTAGTACGATTAAGAGAGAGTGAGAAGAAAGAAGGAGAACAGGAGTCTTAGATTAACCACTAATATTTTTAGAACCACCTAAGAATAATGAAATGACAACCGACTGCACGGAGATAGAGCTATTTTCACCTGACGCTCTCTTATTATACGAGAAAGCATACCGATAAGTATATCGGTGTTCAAGCTCCTCTCATGAGCCTCATCCAATATTAAGATCGAGTAACGCCTTAAGAGAAAATCATTCTGCATAAAAGGTGGAGAGTCAGGAAGAAAATATCATTGTAAAAGGATTATAAAAACTTGTATAACTAAATACAAACTCAAGAAAATTAAGTAGGAAATTTTAATTGCTCAAAGGATTCAATGAGAAGACACCAACAACTTTCTTTGCAGTCACGTCAATTTTATTCTTCCATAATGTAAAATATATCCTAGGAGCAACCTACCCTTCAATGGACAACCCTAACATGCCAGTTTATAAGGCAAGCGATCATTTGGCACTGCTACAAATAGCAAATATCTATGCCATGCATTTCCATCACCCTCTAATAAACGACTAGAAGAAAATAGAGATAACCTTACAAGAAACCTTTCCGCTTAGCCTTATAAAAATAATAATAATGATAATAAAGAAGTCCATATAACTTCAAAAGTGTCAATCTTTATTGATCAAGTAACGTTCAGGACGTATTGCCTCTTTCAATGAAGAACAGAAAGGCCTTGGGTCAACACTCTTACGCCATCTACATCACCTAGGCTAATCGTCATTTCATTTTGTTGTTTGGTTCTAACTCCAGAGAGAATACAACAATTGAAAAGGAAAATTTTACAAATATAGGTATCGTTTACAGGAAAGCATCAAGGATTAGTTGAGATTGGAGATACATGATTCATATAACCAACTCCAACTAGCTTAAAATTGATCATAGTTGATTGTTTGATCGAATACATACCTCCCTAGCTTCTATGAAGGTATTATCCTCACTATTATGGTATTGCCGAAAATTTTTCACCTTTTCTTGAAAAATTAGCACTGATGGTTTGATCTTCAAATATCTTAAAACACATCCATTGGACTGACTGCACTACTAAAACATATATTGGAGAGGATCCAGTTGGAAACCAAGAAAAGAGGCTTAGACTTACTTCTTACTCTAGAGCTCACGTGGTTGATGTTGTTTTGAATGAAAAGATTATCTAAGTTTAGAGAAGTATCCATGTGCACCCCTTTATAGAGACAGGGATCATACGGATGGTTAAGGACACAAAACACAGCACTTAAAGGAAGGGACAAGGAATACAATTCACCCAAACATAAATACGGAAATCTTACCTGCAGTTCCCGAAGCAGAATCCCATCAGTCATGAACTTTATGGAGCAATTGTTTCCTATCCTCCTGTCATGTCTAACTTGGAAACCAACCTCTTTACCAAGACTAAGACCAAGCTCATATGCCACTCGCTTGGCTGTTGCAAGTACAGCAACACGGCGTGGTTGAGTCACACCAATAATACCACCACGATCATTGGAGTGATTTGAACCATAGCCAGCTTCATAAAGGAACTGAAAGATCCCAAACCAATAGCAAGAGATTTAATAATCAAACCAAAATAAACAATTAAGGGAGAAAGAAATAGCCACAACTCTGCATCAGCAACTGAAGGAGAAGGAAGCAGATATAGAACAAAAGTTCTCACCTGAGGAACTTGGGTTGTCTTACCACAACCAGTCTCACCACAAACTATTACAACAGCGTTCTCATTTATAGCTTCCATTATCTCCTGCTCCATCATGACTATCGGCAGATCACTCCTCTTATTTTCAACCTCCTTTGGTCTTGAAACGTGCACCACAGTTGGAATTCTTAGAGCTCTTTGAGGAAGACAGCTGGCCGAGTTGCTACTATTGCTCAGACTAGCATTTTGGACATCCTCGTTACCATCCTATTCAAAATGAAGTGTTCAATATGAAGTGCTCACACAGAACAAGGATGGAAATATGAGAGAGCCTAAATGGAACTAGGAACTGCGATTTTTTTCACAGGTGAGAATTAGGTACTGCATATACGATTGAGACAAACTAAAAGGCTGTATAAACAAATAGTGAAGCAATACCGTTGATATCCGTCGTTCTTCAGTATGACAATCACAAGCGGAAAGACGATTTTGCTGATAATCTGACTTTAAACATTCTGTAGTTTTATCCTCTTCTTGCTTATTTCGCACAGAACCATCCCCACCGTTTTCTAAAAGTTGACTTGTTACGAGAGACCCTGGAGTGACAGGTGGATCACTTAGGACTTCATCTTTTCCTACAGATGACTGCAAAAGATTTCCATCGACTAGCGGACTCAACTGCATTTCATCAGAATCATGTGAGACGTCACTAGATAAGCTGTCAGCATTCCTCTTCTTGACTGGTCGATCTCTATGTGGCATTTCTAACCCTGCCTTGGAAAACTGCACTTCTCTTCTACGCTTTTCTCGGTTAGTTTCACCCTATTACACACAGGACATGCTTTAAAGCCTAAGTCTGATCTGTAACATATAAAAGTAAATTTGAGATGATTGCCCAAACCTGTCCCAAGTTCTTCGAAGACCGCATAAGTGAATAAATATCATCTTGGATCTGATACTTCCTGAAATGTGAATTACTTATCATTATCGGGAAAAAAAGAAAAACCCAACTACTTAAAATGAAAAGCTGTCCAATTTAGACGAGGCAGTTATTACTTCAAGGACTTAATGCTTTCTGCTAAAAGGATTGCTTTCTCCTTGTCTTCCTACATTTGACAAAACTGAATTATTCAACATCCACAAAATAGATGAAAGAATTAGTACCAATGAACATTTGTAGAGGCACTAACCTCGAGTTTCTTCAACTTTTTTTTCTGCGATTGGCTTAACTTAAGATTTTTCTTAGGTTTAAGCTTTTTCGACAGCTGAAAAAAAAAATCACTAAAACAATCAGTCATCTCTAACGACGTTCAAACATGTAGAAGATATTGATTTTCTATTTATACCTTATCCTTTTCTTTCTTCTTTTTCTTGTCAGGCAATATGAGCGCATTGCTGTCTTGATCATTCAGGCTATTAACAACACAAGCACAAGAAAGATAGATATTTTGCAGTTAATAACAACAAATGCCTCTAAATCCAGACGATCAACTGAGCACGTGTGTTACGAATTAATTACCTCCAAATGTTTGCATCAAGGTTCAAATCTGAACTAGACTCCATTAACAAAAAATACTCTTACAAGCAGCCAGATGAAGCAAACTGATAACTTAGCTGTGGTTCGGAAATTCTAAAATTTTATCAGGCTGCAAAGAAAGAACAAAACCAAAAAGACCAAAGTATAAATTAATGCAGCATGATAAGTTGTTAATTGCACCAAGACCAAACTAAAATTCAGGATTTAAATGTGAGTCCAATTCTTTGTGTTGTAATAGTAGTAACTAAGTTTAAAAAATTTCTCCAAATTCAATGTAAAAGTGTAATCACAATTCACAACTATACACAACTGCCACGAGCTCATTCAGCTTCATTCTATTACATGAAAAAAAAGTTAGGGTTTATTAAAGAAAGACAGGCGACGATTGAACTATATATAGAGTTGAATTTTTTTTAATCTATGTATATACTAATATTAGTTGTACCACAGTGACAAGTGCGGAATGATGGTCCACTAATGACAGCAACATAGCAGGGAAGGAGGAAGACATACCAAGAAAGGGAGGGAGAGAGGTGCAGTTGCTCCGTTTTTGGGCTGGCGGTTACACCCTACTCCTTTCTCTTTCTTTCGCCAATTTGCACTACTATGAAAGCATAGGCAATTTTGCCCCCGCGTAAGGTTCAACAAAAATGTGTGAAATTTTCACCTACATGCCATTTTTATCACTGTTATTTAGTATGAAGCCACTTTTTTTATTGGTGTTACATGATAGGCCATTTTTTGGAACTTCAATCTTTGTGGGCTGAAGTTCAAATTATGTGGGTTGAACTTCATGCCTAAATTATGAAGTTTCAACTTCAATCTGTAAGGCCTAAACTTTTAGGTATAGATGTGTAAACTTCAATCCTTATGGGATGAAGTTGAACTTCAATCCTTGTGGCCTGAACTTGTGTGAAGTTCAACCCAAAGAATTGAAGTTCCAAAAAGTGGCCTCTCATGTAAAACCAATAAAAAAATGGCCTCAAACCAAAGACCACTGTCAAAAGTGATCTTTGGTGCACTTCGCCCTTCCCTTGGCTAATAGATAGATTTTGGATACAAATATTCTTATGAATCTTGGGGTCATTTGTTTTTATTAAGATTAAAAAATCTGAATCTGAATATTAAGATGTGGTATTAAGTTCTGAACACTGATTGATTAAGACCATTTGTTTTTCCAATAGCTGAATATTTATAATGTATATTTATTCTTTATTAAAGTTTATACATACTATATAATAGTTTAACTATTATATCCACGAGATATTAGATTGTAAGGTGGCGGTTTGTGCTAGTATGATGGTGGTGTCTGGTAGTAATAATTATTAGCAATTGTAGTATTGGTGGTAGTTGTGTGATGTGGTGGTTTGATGGTAGATGTAGTTGGTGGTAGTGACTAGCAGTATTAGCGGTGATAGTTTATGGTGGTGATGGTGCTTGGTAGTGAAGGTAGTTGTGTGTGTGGAGGTCGTTAGTATTGGTTGGCAGTGGTGGTGGTGATCATTGTGCTAATGACAATGACAACGACAGTGCTAGGTAGTGGCAGTGGTTATTGTGATGGTGGAGGTGGTGGTTGCCAATTATCGTCAGTGAAAGGTGGTGGTGGTGGTGGTTAAGGAGTTGTAGTGGCAGAGGTGGCGGTGGCGGTGGTTGATAGAGATAATGGTAGTTGTTATGGTGGAGGTGATTGGTGTGATATTGATAGTTAGTGGCTGGTGGTTGTAGCAATAGGTTATGATGGTAGTGGTGGTTAGTGGTTGTTGTTGATGACTAGTGGTGGCTAGTGTTGGTAGACAATGGTGGTGGTGGACCAGTGGTGGCCAGTGGTGGTTGGCAGCAGCAGTGGCGGCGGTGGTTACCGATTGTTGTAGTGCAGTGGTGGTTAGTTGTGTAATAATATATGGAGGAGTGATGAACCTCTTAATAGTATTAAGACTTTACTCAGATATTAATTATACATATCTATTAACAGCCATTAAGTGGTTAAATCTTTATAAAAACAAACGCACGTAATGATCTGAGGTCTGAACTATTCAGATTCAAACTTCCATTAAGTGCAAATAAATGGGGGCCTTATAATGATGCCTTTTATTTGTCTTTCATCCTCTGAATAAGTCGAACCCGTTCTTTCTAACAAGGCGGCACCTGCTACATACTCCTAAAAAAAGCACTTGTCAATTGATAATTTGAAGTATTGCCTACGAACCAAGTGAGGGCAACTTGCTAAAATAATGTAAATGTGGGTAAATTTCTCAAAATCAGACAATATTTGGGGACACCAGGTGAAACTTTATGTCTTTTTCTTCACAAAAATTGCAGAGATAAGATACAAGGGTAAAAGTTTCGTTGGAGGGCCAGTTATGCCCCAACCATTTTTTGAAAACTATTTGCAACGTAGCCACTCACTTTCAAACTATCAAATTTTAAGTTATATATCCAACTTCAAACCGTACTGTAAGTTCAATCAACTTAACCAACCATATCGAAGTGACAAAAACCTAACTGAGCCGATCCATTATTTCTATAATATAAAAAGTGGCATCTGCTATCTTTAATTCCTGGATCTGCCTTGGATCCAAAGGATGAACAAACCAAAAAAGAATCACAAATAATGAGGTATAATGTTATTTTTTAGTTGCAGAATAATATTTACAAGTTTTTGAGATCTTAATGCAGAAGCTTTTCTTCATGATTTGAGCTTTGTATTTCAAGCACAGCAATGCAAGTTTTCATTGGTTAGCGATTTATATAATGTATGTATGCATGGGTAACTTTATTGAAAAAAATACACATGAAGTATTATAGGCTAGACTTTTATTGTATTTCAAAGAGTGACTAAAATCTAAATGACAATGGTATTATAGGTTGTACAAAATGGGCAAAAGCATGCCTTCTTGAGGTAATTGTCGCCAATTTTGTTTTAATTAAAAAGAAGACTTGTTATTTTATTTTTGGCTATATAAAAGATTTTTTTAACCATGGATTTAGTTCGGGCTTTACTTCTCTTTCTTCAATCTAAAATTTTGCTTTCAGTTGCAAAATTTTACTTGAAAGCAAAATTTTACTCTAACTTAAAGTTCCTTTCTTCGGTCTGAATATTTTATCTTTAGCTCGAAACCAAATTTCCTTTCATGTTTCTCCATTCAATACTTTAATTTGCTTATGTTTGTGATTTCTTTTTTTATGCTTAGCTTCTAAACTTATGCTTGTTTCAAAATTTATATTTTTGGCCTTGTGTTTCATTTTGTTGTATTTTTCTTTATGTATTTTTTATTGTTATTTTCATTTGTTAATTCGGTGCATTAAATTGCTATTTTTTGTGGATTGTATTTACAAGAATGATTTTTCTTAATAAATATATATGTACACTTAGGACGATCTGATCTTTGTTATCCATAAAAGAACACTATTTTGGTTAAGTCTATGAAAAGAATCGATTGGATTGTACTGACTTTTTTGTGTATGTGTTTTTTATTGATTTGCGTATGCATGCAACAACATGTTTCTTTCGTTTTGGTTGATTTTATGATTTTATTTTTATGTCGTGTTTCTAACATAGTGCTAATCCTCGAGAATGGAAATCCTCGGCTACGGCACCTGCGGTCTCTGAAAAAAATATAGCGAGGGGTGAGTCGCGACTCGGTGAGTAACAATGCTTATCCACAACCGTTTTAAGTGGGGACAAGTCAAAAACATGCCAGTATATCTTATGCAGAAATATACATATAATTTGACTGTCACTTTCAGAATAACAAACAGAAATCAGTCTTTTCAAGTACTTCTTGTAAACAGTAACCAATATCAAACCAGTAATAAATTCAGTAATCACTATATTAAATCAAGTATATGGGTTTGGGAGATTTCCAAGAACAAACCATGTAATCAGTATAAATTCCTCCCTGAGAAAATCAGTAACGGTAAGCTAGTTCTACCTGCCCACTAGCAGGGACTGTAACGGTAATCCGAAGTATACAAGGTGCACCAAGTCTAACGTACCCGTCGTTAGCTACGGGGTCTGTCAAGGCTCATCCCAAAAATATATATATTCTCTATACCAAGTAAAGGATATTTTGAGTAACAATTCAATATTTCACATAGCGGTAAAACATGTCAAGTAGCGGTAAAAATCAGATCTTGTAACAGTAAAATAATTCAAATAATTATTTCAGTACATATCTTGTAAAAGGACTTGTCCCACATGCAGTTTAAACATTCAGTAACACATTTACTTCAAAATCAAGTAGAAACAATGCAGGTTACGGAAAAACAAATTGTGGTAAGGTCATCACTCACAGTACAGACGCGTATAGCTCAAGCGTATCTTCCACGAGCGAACCAACACCTCGTCCAGTCAATCTATAATCACATTATATTGGTCTCGTGTTAGTTCTCTTGTTTAGGATAATTCATAACTAAATTAGAATCTCCTACCCTCGGGGTTCCCTGTTCGACTCTCGTTTGACAAATTCAATTGGTTCTTATCATCCCTCGGGACATAATCATTAATTGTCTATTTATCGATTCGGCAGTTCGAGAATCGAGGGAAGAATCATGCTCTTATGTTTGATCTAACAACTTGTAAAAAAAAGAAAGATGATAACTTGCTTTGCTTAGGAAGAGAGAAAAAGTACTCTGTTGCTTTACGTACTACTGCCATATACCCAAATGGTACATAAGCTTAAATGATTCATGGTTGTTCTATGTTCCAATTCTATTGAAACTCACTATAATCGGGTTCTTATATCACCAACTTACCTCCATTACGGTAGTATGTAATTATTGAAAAAAATTGAGTAAAAGGAGAATTTAACCAAGGCAAAAAGTTTTGTTCACCTTCCTTCTCGTGTTTCTCTGTATTTTGTTTTCCTTGAAAACTTTTCTCTGTATAACCTAGGACTTTATCTCGATATTTGCACAATCGTTCATCCTCGTACTGAGTGGCTTTAACACGTTCTACCAATGAAGACTTAGCTAGAACATAAGCCAATAACACCCTAGAATTAGTCACGCTGAACCTGATACATGTACCTTCGAGCCTGTGAATATCCTTGGCCAACTGTCTCTTTACAGGAGCTATATGCGCCAAACTACCCATGGACTCTCTGCTCAATGCATCAGCCACAACATTGGCCTTCCCTGGATGATATAGAATAGTGCAATCATAGTCCTTGAGAAGTTCCATCCAGCGACGCTGCCGAATGTTCAGATCTCTCTGCTGAAAAATATACTTTAGGCTCTTGTGATCAGTATAAATTTCACATGCTTCTCCATACAAGTAGTGCCTCCAAATTTTCAGTGCAAATACCACAACAGCCATCTCCAGATCATGAGTGGGATAGTTCTGTTCATTCTTCTTCAACTGTCGCGAAGCATAAGCTATCACATGACCATTTTGCATGAGAACACACCCTAATCCCACTCTCGAAGCATCACAAAATACCGTGAATCCTCCCGAACCGGATGGTAAGGCTAGAACTGGTGCGGTGGTCAAACATGTCTTGAGCTTCTGAAAACTCTGCTCATATTCATTTGTCCACTAATACTTTGCATTTTTCTGTGTTAGCTTGGTCAATGGTGCTGCTATTCTTGAAAAATCCTGCACAAAACGCCTATAATAACCTGCTAAACCCAGAAAGCTGCAAATCTCTGCAGGAGTGGTTGGTCGGGGCCATTTCTGCACTGCTTCCGTCTTTCTAGGATCTACCAGTATTCCATCCTTGGATACCACATGCCCAAGGAATGCTACAGAGTCTAGCCAAAATTCACACTTAGAGAACTTCGCATAAAGATTTTGTTCCCGCAATGTTTGCAGTACAACTCTCAGATGAGCCTCGTGTTCTTCTTGACTGCGAGAATATACCAAGATATCGTCAATAAATACAATGAGAAATCTGTCCAGAAACGGCTTGAACACCTTATTCATTAAATCCATGAATGCAGCTGGAGCATTAGTCAACCTGAAAGGCATCACAAGGAATTCATAATGCCCGTATCGAGTTCTGAAAGCTGTCTTAGGAATATCTTTGTCACTAACTCTGAGCTGATGATAACCAGATCGAAGATCATTCTTTGAAAAATGGGCAGCTCCCTGCAACTGATCAAACAGATCATCAATACGAGGCAAAGGGTATTTATTAAGTACCGTTACCTTGTTCAGTTGTCTGTAGTCAATGCACATTCTTAGGGACCCATCTTTCTTCTTCACAAATAGCACAGGTGCACCCCAGGGGGATACACTTGGTCTGATAAATCCCTTGTTCAATAACTCTTGCAATTGTTCCTTTAGCTCCATCAACTCCACTGGTGCCATACGATATGGAGGAATCGATATGGGCTGCGTGTCAGGTGCCACATCAATGCTGAAATCTATATCCCGCACTAGAGGTAGTCCCGGTAAATCCTCAGGAAATACATCAGTGAACTCTTGCACCACTGGAACCATTTCCAAGCTAGGGGTCACATCTCTTGTGTCTCTCACCACAGCTAAGAATGCCCAACAACCTTTCTTCACTAACTGCTGAGCTTTTACAAATGATATGACATTACACATCTCAGGAATTTGATCCCCTTTCAGAATAAAACTGGGTTCATTAGGCATCTCGAACTTAACTACCTTCGCATGACAATCGAGGGTAGCGTGGCAAGAAGATAGCCAATCCATACCCATCAGTACATCAAAATCAACCATATCAAATACAATTAGATTAGCTAAGATATCCCTACCCTCAACTCGTATCTCACAAGCACGATACACATATTCAACAAGTAAAGAGTCCCCCACAGGATTAGCAACTATAAAAGGATCATTAAATATTTCTGGTTGTTTATCAAACCTCAAACCAAAGAATGAGGACACATAGGAGTGGGTAGATCTTGGATCAAACAATGCAAGTGCATCAAGTAAGCAAACAGAAAGAATACCTGTAACCACAGCATTTGAGGCCTAAGCATCTTGCCTAGTAAGTGCAAAAACTCTCGACTAGCCTCTACCAGCAGTCCCCTATCCTCGATTACCCATGGCACGATCTCCGGTACCTCTGCCTCTGTTACCTCTACCAGCAGTACCTGTATTATTACGAGCAGTCTGCGTAGATGCCGCTGCCTGCACAGAAGCCTGTCTAAACTCTCTCTGAGGATGAGGGCAATCCTGTATGTGATGTCCCAACTTGCCACACCAGAAGCACCCTCTAGTTAGAACACGACACGGACCCCAATGTAATCTACCACAAGTTTGACATACTGAATCAGTAGTATATATTTGTCCAGAGCTATGATGTCCAGATGATAATGGTAGCCCCTTAGCATTATCTTTGTGAGGAGGTGCTCTAACGGATGGCTGGGAAACCAAGTTTGTCCCTGTCTGAAAACCCTGTCGCTGTACTTGATTCCCTGCTTTACGGTCTGTGCTGACTCCCCCAGTGAAAGATCCCCCAGTCTTAACCTTCTTATATGCATCTTTAGCTGCCTGTGATTCACGACCCCTATTTTAAATCTTTCTGGAAAGGCCGAGTGCATCAGAGTAATTCAGATTCTTCATCTGCGGAGCAACTGCATTGAATAAACGATCAACCAACCCGTCAACAAACCTCTGAACCCGTGATGTTTCATTGGGCACTAAGTTAGGTGCATATCTAACCAGCTTAGTAAACTTAGTGTTATATGTCGATACATCCATATCTGGAGTCTGAACTAATCTCTCAAACTACCTAGCATATTCCTTCTTCAGACTTTTAGGGAGAAAGCGATCCATGAACAACTTAGTAAACTCATCCCATGTCAATTGTGCTGCTTCTGTGGGCCTTTCTAAAAGTACAGTTTCATACCAAGTATTAGTTGTATCCTCCAACTTGTATGCTGCAAGTTCCACGGATCTCTCACTAGAACATCCAAGAGCACGCAACGCCTTAAGTGTACCATCCAAGAAACTCTGAGGATCCTCTGTAGTGTCAGAACCCGTGAACCTTGGTGGTTTCAGTTTCAAGAAATCTGGTAAGGACACTTCTCTGTTACCAAAAATCTGAGTCTGTCTCTGAGCCTGAGTATGTGGCTGAGCCTGAGTCTGTGTCTGAACCTGAGTCTGAGTTTGAGACTGAGTTCTGAGTCTGAGCCTGTGTAGGTGCCTGAGGTTGAGTTGGAGCAACATTCTGTTGACTTGCCCTTTCATGTCTATCCATTCTGGCATTCAAGAGTTCAATGGACCTTTGTATAGCATTAGGTGCCTCAATAGTAGCATTCTCATATGACGGTGGAGGTGGATTATCCTCAATTTCTGGAGTAAGCTCTCTTGTAGATCTTGTAGCAGCACCAGCCCTCGTAGTAGCAGCTTGGCCTCGTCCCTGAGTATTACCTCCATTCCTAGCTGAGGTAGATGACGGCCCAGCAGTGGAGGAATTCGGAGCAGCTCGGGCCGCCTTTTCAGATCTTGTCTTACCAGCCATCTAAGTAATAGAATAACTAACGTTAGATTCATCTATTTAGCAGTAGTCATCTCACACGTACGGAAGGAACAAGAAAGAAGGAAAGACACGAAACATTCTATCACGCCCTCGCAGAATAACGATTATGGGAATGGCCGGCTACATAACCATAATAGAGATTCTACTACCGACGTATGCTCCATTAGTCACAGGAATAACCTAGAGCTCTGATACCAACTTTGTCACGACCCAATTTGGGGCAGTGACCGGCGCTTAGGAGCTAGTGCCCCAAGCAAGCCTTATCAAAATTCTACAGAAAATCGGGCAGAGTTTCCCCTGTTTTTAGGCCCATGAATCACCTTGAGCCCTTTTGATACCAGTATTTAAAGGTTGCTTTGTTACACCTGCCTGCACAATCACACCACTTGCAATACATAAGTGTGACCCAAAACACCTTCTAACTCACTCATAGTATTCAAAGGACCAACGAAAGATAATATTTGGAAAGACAGAGGTGTAGCAAATACTTGTGTGCAACAACCAAAAACAGGCAAGCAAATACAAGTTGAAAAGGAGAGGCAAAGACACAATGACAAAGCCTTCATTATATGACCGACCTGAAGACCCCTACCATAACAAGGATTGAGTTGACATAAAGGCACATGCAAGTAAACTCCTTGGAGCAAATTGGATGATATGAGTTCCGATGACAACAATGCAACAGTACACATGATATAGCCAACCTACATCGAGTTCAACGGCTCAGCAATAAGATATTATCCAACAAGGAAAGTTGTCGCAAGGACTATATTGCAGCAATTGGTTGACAAGTATGAAAGAAGCTAAGTATCTAGCCATCATGACAGACAAATTTGCAAGGAACGATGACAAATGCACCCAAAGTCTTGGTATTCAACAAAAACTAACATTCCTTTCTGTCGCACAACGCAATCTATTCCTTGCACAATATCTTTACCACCTTTCATTAACATTCGACTCTTCACATCCTGCTTAAACAAGCGTCGGTTGTTTGGCCAAAATCCTTGCCTTGACTGCTACATAAAGAACTTAGGCAATCTCTTATGATATCTATACGATCTATCATAGCCTCCAAATTCAAGCGCTAATCTGCCATCCACGGTCTAGGCATTCTCTTAAGATCATGTGTCATTTTTGCTTCAAGTCTTTGCTAACATGCCCATACTATTTTGAGCATTTCACCACTTGTTAAGGTTGCCTAACGCTTGAACACTGAAATCGGTCAAGAATCTGCATTCGAAAAAGCCGAAATAGCAAGCCGAGCTGAAAACATTGTCTTCTGCAACAAAGGCCTTTGAACCATCAGCATATGACACCAGGAGTATTCAGACAATCCCAATACCGTACAATCTGCATTACCCTTACACGAAAGTCACAATAAAGAAATCTGATCACTATACGATCAAGCTCACAAACCTCACATCTTTATTCCTTTGGCTCAGTCAAAAGACACCGCGCCCAACTTATACAAAAACAATCTCCCTCCGTCAAGACTTCCAACAACAACTTTATCAGGCTCAACAGTATCGAAGACATACAAAAAAACAAAACCTCACGCCTTTGTTCCTTTAGCCCAATCAAATGACATTGCAACCGGCAGACAAACTACTCTTTGGATGCCTATTCCTAAATTCGATACAACAAGATATACACTCAAACATTCCATACCATGACACCGCAGGACATCCAACACTGAAACACAAAGTTCAAAGTCTGATTGATCCAAAGCGAAACAGTGGTACAACAAAGAACCAACAAAAGGAAACTGCAACTCCCAGACCACAAAACACACTTTCTACAAAGGCCTATCCATCAGAGTTAACTCCATTACTTTCGAAAGCACAACCTAAGACAAATACCATTCTGACAACCTTCAAAATCCGGCAAAAGCCAAATATCAAACCCCATTCTGAGTATGAAAAATATCCGCATACTCATAGTCATCAATACATCCAATCGTCACACTAAAGGGCGAATGCAGATTTTAGCCAATACATTGGCGTTCAGTGCAATACAACCACCTTTTCTCGGTGATCTGTCATAAACAATAAACTGGGGCAGAATTTTTGAGAATCCCCTCAAAAATTCTCAAAAGACGCAAACTTGACACTTTGGCTGAAATTTTTGTAGGCCCCCTCAAAAATTTAAAGAAAAGTCCTTACAACAACAACATGATAGCCTCCTTAGTACATCGCATGACATAACAATAGCATTCTACTTGTTGCACTTTACTTTACTCTTGATGCATCGATTGAGGGTACACAGCCCGATGTCGAATTTGTCATTTACATTTGCTGAGGGCACACAGCCCGAAGCGTCGGTTGAGGGTACATAGCCCGATATCGATTTGTCATTTAAATTTGTTGAGGGTACACAGCCCGAAGCGTCGTTTGAGGGTCACAACCCGATACCGATTTGTCATTTACATTAGTTGAGGGTACACAGCCCGAAGCGTCGGTTGAGGGCACATAGCCCGATACCGATTTGTTATTTACATTAGCTGAGGGTACACAGCCCACAGCGTCAGTTGAGGGTACACAGCCCGAAGCGTCGGTTGAGGGTACACAACCCGATATCGATTTGCATTTAAATTAGCTGAGGTTGCACAACCTGAAGCGTCGATTGAGGTACACAACCCGATATCGATTTGTATTTAAATTAGCTGAAGGTACATAGCCCGAAGCGTCGGTTGAGGGTAGACAGCCCGATATCGATTTGTCATTTACATTAGCTGAGGGTACACGACCCGAAGCGTCGGTTGAGGATACACAGCCCGAAGCGTCGGTTGAGGATACACAGCCCGAAGCGTCGGTTTATTATTTACATTAGCTGAGGGTACACAGCCTGAAGCGTCGGTTAAGGGTACACAGTCCGATATCGATTTGTATTTAAATTAGCTGAGGGTACACAGCCCGAAGCATCGGTTGAGGGTACACAGCCCTATATCGATTTGTCATTTAAATTAGCTGAGGGTACACATCCCGAAGCGTCGATTTAGGGTACACAGCCCGATATCGATTTGCATTTTAATTTTGCGGAGGGTACACAGCCCGATGCACCGACTGAGGGTACACATCCCGATATCAAAACTGACACCGCAGAGGGTACACATCCCGATGCAAATTTTGACATTGTAACAGGAAGACGGCCTGGGAGGTAGATAACCCGTTGAAAGGAAAACATGACAAAGAGTGTGCAACCAAATGAAAGAATGATAGGCAACCCTGCATGAAGAGATATACAACTCAATATGAAAGGAGTACATAGCCTGACGTGACAAGCACATATTTAAGGGATGAAAAGCAATGGACATACAATCCGGCGTGGCACTGGCAAGATGATCCAACCACAGTTCAACATGACAAAGCAACTACCTCCTGACTAGAAGCACTTAGCAAATGGATATCTCCAGAGGAGAGGCAAACATTCCCTAGCACTGAGCACCTGAAAGCGGACCAGACAAAGGAGAGCTCAACTCAACAGGGAAGTTTACTTTATCTTTATTTTTATCTCGATTTTCATTTATCTTGATCTTGCTGTATGGACTCCCCGATCTCTCGACGAACCCCCAGCGCTCTACTCTCACAATCACTCCCAAAACCACTACCAATTGTACAACCACAAAGCCTCAAACATACCTCAAAGCATCATTCCAAAAGACCCAATTCAAAAGGCCTAATCCTGCAGACAATACTCTGCTACACCCGCAAGCTACCTATTTTGCCAAGTTCCAAAATGCTCAAAGCTACGGTTCCGTACTCGTATCATTGATCTACTTAATCTCTCCTTGCCGATTGAGTACCAGCTCTGTATTCCTTCCTATTCGTGCCTATCTGTTTGAATCATGCATATTTATCGTGCTTCACTCTTCAATGCTCCTCAGTCCATTCAAGACAATGTCGAGGCCAAGATGACTTCACTATCGAGTTATAGTGGAAAATGTGCCCATGTAAACCCCTCTTTATGGGTGTGTCGTGCACCGCATCTTCATAACTAGGACGTTTACAAGCCTATTTCACCACACTCGGTCTACCGATATTATCTCGACTTTGACAATACTTTTGTCTTACCTGCAAAATACCTATTTCTGTCGAATTCTGACGTGCCGAAAAGCCTATCATTTCATGCCCTCACAAGTAATCTGCCTAATCCTCTATTGCAAATAAGGATGTCATTTCGCATTTCCTTCCAACTAATGCCTATTTTGCTTATTAAAGCCTATCTGCGTCAATCGTGCGTGTTTTCGTACTTAATCGTGCCCATCTGCTTGAGCCGTGCGCATTTTAAAACTCGCTCCTCAAATTCTTCCCAGCTCAGTCAAGGCAATATTGAAGGCGAGATTAATTATTTATCAAGATGAAGTGGAAAATATGTGCATATAAACTCCTTCTTATGGGTGTGTAGCGCGCCACATTTTCATAACTAGGATGATTATAAGCCTCTTTTCCGACGCTTGGTCTATCGATGTTATTTCATCTTCGATAATACCTTTGCTTTATTCTTCATTCATCTCGCCCAGAGGAAAAGCATACACGAATCTAAACTTTACATATCTGGATAAGTGTAGTCCTCACATGTAAAATTGTGCGTCATAAATCTCTCACACAGGCAAAACGCCATTCTAGAACTACACACGACCTGATTCTCGTGAAACCCAAGATATGTAGGCAACTCAGAGACCGGGGTTCGGCCAAAATACCCCCCAAAACTCTCATTTTCCCTTTTACTTGTCTGTCACGATAGAATTGGCTACTCCGTCAACTATCTTTGCCCGGAGACTCTTTCATCATCCCCGGGCAAAGATGGGCAGCTGTTGACACCCAATTTTATCCCTCATTTTTCTAAAATTAGCTATAATTCAACTTAATGATGCAATGTGACTATTTGTGCAAAATATGCATTAGAAATTATGCATTTACGTACGTTATCCTCTATTTATATATTATATACTTAAGTATGGCTATATTACGTAAATTTACATCATTTAGGCTATTTGTCAAAATGTGAATATTTGCGCAATTTAGTACATTCATAATATATCACATAATTGCATCATTTAGGTTAAATGTCAAATTCATATCAATTTATGATTAATTGTGCAAATTAATAATTATCTGTGATTATCTATATTTAAATAATTTTTATTTGAGTTTATTTAATAATTATTTGTGCATTTTATAAAATATGTATATCTATATCTTTATTTATACTTTTAAGTTGAATATTGGCCAATTTAAAAGAAAATATTTATTTTTCTATTTACTTATTTTCCTTCTCCTTTTGTTAAATATCCCTACGAATCTGGATAAGAGTCCGTCCAGGTACATCCATTCTGTTAGAAATTAATTGCGATTTTTTTCGATCATTTAGTTCAAATTCTTTTGAATATTCGTATAATTATTTTATTCCAAAATATTTCTTTTTTCATTATTTTTAGATCCTCCTTTGTCTTGAACCTAGACAAATGTTCGTCTAGATACGTTCATAGTTGTATTTAAAATTTCATTATCTTCCTACTTTATTTTTGAATTAAATCATTCCTAAATTCCTATAACCATTTCGTGTTGAACCTAGCCAAGTTTCTTAACTAAATGCATCTTTTATTTGAATTTCCAATGATTTCCATAATTTCTTCCTAAATCTTCCCTTAAATTTTTGTAATCCCTGAAATCCCTCCCCAATCTTCCTAATTGGTTTTTCTTCAAAATCCCTAATTATCCCCTAATCATCTCCAATTAAACCAACAACCATTTTATTTTAAAATCCTATATGATCATCAATTATTCACCAACATCAGACAGTACATACACTGTACCCACACAAGCAGACCCCACGTTTTCTTCCTCCTGAACTCTCACACACAGTAGCATCACCATTATCCTCTTCTCCTCAACCTATACACATCACTACAGACCCACTTCCCCTCTCCAGTTGACTTCTTCCCCATCTCCTCACACACCATTAACACCCCACACATCTTCTCCCTCTCTCACAACAATACAGTACAAAGCCCACACATAGATCTCCAACTCATCCTTCTTCCTCCTTTTTTAATGCACGGCATACACATCACACTATTTACATGCAGACAACAACGTATATACACACACATATACGAGACCCCTCACTTTGTTCCTCTCCACACCCGACATCAAGACAATTTTCATACAGCAACACACATCCATCGGAACAGAAACAAAGGGAGATTGGGGATTGGGGACAACAAATCTGAAACGGTTGAAAAGGGAAATTGGGCTAGGGGTTGACAGATCGGGGACGGGGATACAAAATTCAGAAATAGCACGACTGGTAGGAGCGACGCCGCCAGAGTTCCTCGCCGGAGCTCAGGCCGGCAGTCGCTCCCTTCTCCTCCATTGTTTATCTTGCTCTGTTCGTAATATTTTCTCTTTTTATTATCTCCACTGATCTATTTGTTGTTGAGTGAAACCACCACTGGTGGCCGTTCCTCCGATGCTCCGTTTATATGGGGACTTGGAACCTGACTTTGTTCTGGGTTTTAACTACTTCACTGCTACTGTTATGTTCTTTTCCCTTTCGTTTTATCAAGTTTTTGGATGCCCTGACATTTTTTATTGTAGGCTTGCAATGTCAAGTAAAAATGGAAAACTTTGCCCGCTGCTCTGGTGTTGGCCCGAACAGAAAATGATTTGTTCTTACTAGGACTCACCTGTTCGCTCATGGGTTTTATATTAGATGTGGATCTTGTGCAGTTTAAAATGTTAATCTTGGTTTCTCTGATTCTGTTGGAATTGTTTATGACCTATATTTAATTCACTGCTTTATTGTGATGCGTTGTTGAGAATTTCTTGAGTACAGGGAGGACATGACATTTTTTGAGGAATTTTATTTGGCTTTTGAGCACATACTACATAAAGTTTGACCTATGAATTGACGAATGCAATATCAACTACGGCCAAGGAAAATAATCATTTATTTGAGGCCTACACATGGAATTGACAGATTTACAATGAATTGACGGATATTACACTAATCATGACCAAGAAAAACAAATATTTATTTGAGGCCTACTGATTTGAACGGATAAACAGTCTCATTTTCACATCCCAAAAACAAAAAGGCTATGATGACATGTGTGAGTCATTATGGAGTGGTGGGACCAGCACTTGGCATGGCAACACGACCGACTGGCGTGTTCCCAGCCGTACCGACGTCCCTAACCTCTAGCCGATTCATACAAACCTGAGCCGACACTTTTAAATAATCCCTTTCCCCTTTATTTTAAACTATATTTATTATTATTATTATAATAATTATTATCATTACTATTATTATTATTATTATTGCTATTATTATTTTTATCGTTACTATTATTATTATTAACTCATTTTCATATTTCTTGCAAGGTACATCGTGATTAAGTCATGAACGGACAACACATTTGTAAAAGGACAAAATTATTTATAATCATTGACTTTACTTAAATTTATTTTATTCTATTTTTATAATCCTTACTAACTTGTTTGTTTATTTTCTCAAAGAAAATTGAAACAAAGATTAGGAAAGAGAAGAAACGAATATTTATTTGCTATTACTTGTCTTTAAATTTACATGCTTAGTTTAATATTCAAATATTTTTATTTTCTAGTTAGTTTAATTATTTGCTCTAGAATCCCAATTATAAAGTTCGGCCGGTAACCACATTTGGTGGAGTTCGAGAGGTTCCTAACCCCTTCCTCTCGAGTTAACTTGAACCTCTTACCTAAAACATCTGGTTCGTAGACTATATTTTCGGAGTTAATTATAAAATTAGCTAGAAACAAAGTAGGTGTCCTAATATGGCTAGTTAAAAAATATGTTAGGTGGCGACTCCAACTCTTTACCTGTGAGCTACCCACTAAGTCGAGTCCTATTTCGAATCTTAACTGGTTCGGGTAAAAATAGGATGCGACACCCGGTTTTCACCTTCAACACTAATAGCTGCATCTCTAGGCAAAATGAGTAAGATCAAGTGGAATCAATGGGTTAAAGCCATAAACACATTCAAATGTAGTCATGCTAGTCATTTTATGCATAGTTCTATTTTAAGCAAACTCCATAATAGGTAATCTCTCAGCCTACGTCCCGCCCTTACCTTTGGTCATAGCTCTAAGAAAAGCTCCCAAGGTGCGGTTAACAACCTCGGTTTGCCCATCCGTCTGAGGGTGATGGGACATAGAAAACAACTTGATGCCAAGAGCACCCCACAAACACCTCCAGAATTGACTCAAAAACTTGGAGTCCCTAATCACTAACAATTGTACGAGGCACACCATGCAACTTTAACATATTATCAATGAAAAAAGAAGCAACATGTTGCGCATCATGACATTTTTTAAAAGGGATAAAATGATCCATCTTAGAGAATCTATCAACAACCACATAGATGCTATCATGACCACCCCTAGAACGAGGCATCCCCATCACAAAATCCATAGAGATTCCTACCCAAGGACTAGTAGAGACGGGTAAGAGAGTGTACAAACCGTGATTACTAGAGCTAGACTTAGCCCATTTGAAGTCTAAACAAGCACCACAAAAACGCTCAACATCACGCCTCATCTTAGGCCAATGAAACTGCTCCCCTAGTATAGCCAAGGTCTATCTACCCCAAAGTGAACCATCATGCCCCCACAATGTGCCTCACGCACCGGCAACTCACGCCATGAAGAATCGGGTATACAAACTCTCCCCTTCTTAAAAAGGTACCCGTAGTGCCATTGATACTTCTCTACTCGCTGCCCACTAGCTATAGCATCACAAACAACCTTAAGCTTAGGGTCATGCATATACATAGACTTAATACTCTTATAACCCATCAGCCTAGATGCTAGTATGGTAGCTAAGGCAAATTCCGTAGAAAGTGCATCAGCCACTACATTCTCCTTTCCCTTTTAGTAATGAATTACATAAGGGAAACTCTCAATGAACTCTACCCACTTGGCATGCCTCCTATTCAGCTTCTCTTGGCCCCTAAGATGTTTGAGCGACTCATGATCACTCCTAATGACAAACTCCCTAGGCCATAGATAGTGTTTCCAATGGGCTTAAGCTTTCACGAGGGCATACAACTGCTTGTCATACGTGGAGTAATTCAAGGCAGCCCCCTTAAACTTCTCACTAAAATAAGCAATAGGCTTCCAATCTTGCATTAGGACGCTACCTATCCCAACCCCCGAGGCATTACAGTCGATCTCAAATGCCTTGCTAAAGTCAGGCAATTGCAACAATAGGCGAGAACTAAGCCTATGCTTCAACTCTTAGAAAGCCTTTTCTTGTGACTCTCCCAAACAGACGGTTGATCTTTCTTTACTAACTCAGTGAGTGGTGCTGCTGTGGTGCTGTTATGGTGCTAAAATCCCTCAAAAAACATCTGTAGAAACTAGTTAGATCATGGAAACTCCTAACTTGTGAGACACTAGTAGGAGTAGGACAATCTCTAATAGCCTCAACCTTAGACTCATCTACCCCAACACTATTAGCACTAACTACAAATCCCACAAACACAACTCTCTCCACACAAAAGGCATACTTTTTATAATTAGCATAGAGCTTTTCAGCCCTTAACTCATCAAGTGCTTGCCTTAAGTGATCAACATGGTCATCTACCCTTTTGTTATAAATCAGAATATCATCAAAGTAGACAATCACAAACTTATTAATCAATGGCTTAAGTACATGATCTACTAGTCTCATAAATGTACTAGGTGCATTAGAGAAGCCAAAGGGCATCACCAACAATTCATATAGACCAAACTTAGTCTTGAACGCAATTTTCTACTCATCACCCAATTTCATATAGATTTGGTGGTAACCTGACCTAATATCAAGTTTAGAGAACACACTTGAACCACTTAACTCATCTAGCATGTCATCTAATATAGGGATGTGATGACGATACTTTACCGTTATTTTATCGACTATCCGACAATCAACACACGTCCTCCATGTGCCCTTTTTCCTTGGAACAAGGATTTCGAGCATGACACACGGGCTTAAACTCTCACGAACCAGCCCCTTAGTTAGCAGCTCGTCCACTTGACGCTGCAGTCCTTGGTGTCTTTCGGGTTGCTTCGATAGGCTGGTTTATTAGGTATTTGGGACCCCGGGATGAAGTTAATTTGATACTCTATCCCTCTCATTGGAAGCAGTCCACTCGGGATCTCCTCGAGAAACATGTCCTCAAATTCCTGGAAGACATTATGAACAATACTAGGCAAGAGGTGAATATTAGTAGAATCAACATCATTAGAACTCAAATATAAACCCTTATGTACAAGGCAAACTGACAGTTTAGAACTATCATTACCTCGTAGATACTCACCTGGCTGTATCATAGCACAAACATTACCTAGCAGGGCTGGTGTAACAGCATGATCTACAGCCTCGGGCTTAGTCCTTGTGGGAAACTTAGCTATAGCTGCCTCTTTTAACTCCTTCATTTGCCTAAAATCCTCACTAACCTGCTTGGGTGACAAGGGCTTGAGTGTAAAACTCTTCCCCTCCAGCTTGACCGTATGGGTATTGGCCTTGCCATCATGAATCACCCCTTGGCCATATTGCCAAGGCCCACCCAACAACAAATGGCAAGCATGCATAGGCACTACACCAAACATGAGCTCGTCATTATAAACTCCCACTTTAATCTTAATTAGCACTTACTTCACCACCCTCAACTCACCATACTCGTTCAACTAATGCAGCTGATGCAACCCAAATTACATCGAGACCATTCAGTCGAAGTCAAGCCAAAGAGATCCAAGATGCTCACTTACACTTGGTTTGGAAGGGCCTTGATGATACGAGCTCCCGAGATGATTTGAAGACCATGCATTGGAGTTCAATCGAAGGAGGAAACCCATGCTTCAGGGCCAGCCAGAGCGCCCAGACTGAGGAGGAGCGCCTAGCTCTTTGGCGCCCAAGAGGTGCACCTGAAGCCAGGCGGAGTGCCTCAGACAAGGCAGCCCCAGGCGGAACGCCTAACCAATGGGCGGAGCGCCCAAACAACACACTGCATTGATCAATAGCTCCTCTAGGCGGAGCGCCTAACTCTAGGCCGAGCACCCGGATTGCCGAACTCTACAACTTTTTGTGTAAACTTCCAAGTTTAGCCCTAAGTGGTCTAATGTATTCTAAAATAGTTAGAGGGCGAATTAGACTTTTCATAGCATGTAAAGGGGTGCTATAAATACACCCCTTCATCATTTATTGCCATTAGCTTACATTGAATACACTAAATTGAAGAGAAACACTCTCAAAACCTTGTAATTGTTTTGGCTTGAAATCAATTGAAAGAATCCAAGTTGACCTTCAATCCTCCTTGATCATTCTATTTGCAAGGGCCGGGTGTCTCTTGAGGATAGTTGCATAGTGTAGGTTCCTCTTGACTCGAGCGAGGGTGTATCAAAACATCATTCTTCGGTGTTACCTCGTAAGTTGTTTAAATTGTGTCTCACTTTTATCGTTACTTTTATCGCTTCCGTGTTTACATTGCATCAGTTGGTATCAGATCAAGGCTTGGGTGTTGTTTCTACAAACCCTCGTTCCTTTTTCGTTGTGTTTTTATCTTGTTTTAGTTGTTACTCATGTTCTTGTTCTTGAAAAATTTAAAAAGAAAAAAAAATTCAAAAAGTTGAAAATCAGAAAATTTGCTACATCTTGTTTGTTGTGACGATTCTGTTGGTGATTGTTATCGGGGAATGTTCTATGAAGTTAACCCGTTGTTTTGATACCCCCATTACGTCGATTGGTGTTGCGGAATGAAAATCAAAATTTTTGAATCTCAAAATTTTTGAAAACCCTTGAAAAATTTTCTCAAAATCTTGAATCAAGATTGTTGTTGGTTGATTGTTGTTATAAATCATTTGGGTTTGTTTATAGTAGGGTAAAACACCTTTGGGTATCATTTAAATTGAAAAACACCTTGAAATTCTTGGAAAAGTTGGTTGCAAATCGTCAAATTTCGTGTTCTTGACGAACTGAAGCACAAGCTCATGCCGACCGCCCAGGACTTAGGCGCTTCGCCCGACAAAGTTTCTGCCAGAATTCTACAAATTCCTTGGCGGACCGCCCACCACCTAGGCGGACCGTCCAGGCCTGGAACGGGTTCGGGTAGTTTGTTTTCTTTTGTGTTTGTTTGGTTTCCGTTGCTTCCGGCTAGTACTTTGAGAGTAACACTCCTACTTAATTAGTACTAGTTCATTGAGCGATTAGGGTACTCGTGCCTAGGGGAGAGTAGACCTCAAAGAAGCCTCGTAGTTTAATTTTGCTTCAAGTGCGCACCTAAATAGCCTAGCGTTCATCGTGTCCCATCAACTCCACTCTTCCCGAAGAGTATTTGGTTCTTGTGAATTAGTTTGGTTATCGAGGAAGTTTTTTAACTACGAGGAGGCCATTGAGCTCAAGCTTGTGTGAACCTACCCCAACTTGAGTGAACCCGAGCGACAATCAAAAGTGAGGGAGTGCGTGAGGACTTATACTCTAATCTCTTTTCCTGTTTTTGAATGATTGTAGGTACATGGCGGAGGAACAAGTAAAAGATACCGCTGAGGTACCAACAAGCATCTTGGCTAGTCTATTGGCCAAAGTGAAGGCTCTAAATCTCAAAATGGAGGTTTTTGAAAGATTAAGGACCCCGAGTGTCCACAAAGATGCCGGAGAAAGCACAAGTAATGGTTCAACCATGAGGCCGGAGCGATTTGACGAGCTAGCTTTACAACAACGGTTGAAAGAAGAAGCTCTTATTCGTGAGAGATTGTTGGGCAATTCCCAACCCTTGGGCAATCCTCAAGGTGAAGTTCCACTCATGAGGCCCCGAAGAAACATAGCACCCCTTGAGAAAGTTGTTGACGCTCAAGAAGGGGACGGTCCCGGACTTGGTGAAAATTATGATGATTTTGATGATCCCTATCCAAATAGAAGGGCAATGAATGGGGCCGGGGAAAGGATGGTGGTCGTGGGTGAGGTCGAGGACCTCCAAGGGATTTTATGGGGAGGAACTTGAGGTGAGAATATGTGGATGTTGATGACTACTATGGGGGTCAACCGGAACCTAACCATGGGGGTTGTGACAACAACCTTAATAGCGTGAAGATCACTGTCCCATCTTTCAAAGAGACTAGTGATCCAGAAAAGTTCTTAGAGTGGAAGGTTCAATTTGAGCGGGTATTTGACACAAATGAAATGTCCGAGGAGAAGAAAGCCACCTATGCCATTGTTTCATTTGAGTCATATGCTTCCACATGGTGGGAATCCATAAAGCGGTCAAGAAGAAGAGTTGGGATGCCCGTGAACATTGCTTGGGAGGAATTGAAAGAGGTGATGAGCACCAAATATGTGACACCCAAGTATCGGCAAGAGCAAATCAAGAGGCTATATGAGTTGAAACAAGGCTTCAAGTCGGTTGATGAGTATTTCACCAAGTTTGAAAAAAACCGAATGACCCTTGATATGGAAACAGAAGATGAGGAGCAAGCTATCATCCGATTCAAAGGTGGCTTAAATAGAGAGATTGCTTCTCAATTGAGGTTACACATCTTTCATTCTCTTCAAGATGTTTGTGATGCCACGGTTGAAGCCGAAAAGTGGCTCAAGGAAGAGAAAGCTCCTCACTATAGGAGTACTACTTCTACTCCCATGAGTCGAACCAAAGAATGGAAAAGCCCAAACACAAGTGGTGCTAGTGGAAGTCGTGATGTGAAGAAGCCTTATGAGAAGGACTCCAAGAAGCGACTTCAAAGAAGTGGGAGGTACCTCTAAAACTCAATTAAATACTCCGTCTTCTTCTTCTTCTTTTTTTCAATGTCACAAGTGTAAAGGCTATGGCCACTTTCCCAAAGATTACCCCACCCGAAAATAATGATAATCATGAATGATGGGTTGGTGTATGAGGAGGAGAGTGAGCCCGAGAGAGAGGTTGTTGAGGATGGTGAGGTAGTTGAAGGAGAAGAGGATGTGGCAGAGGGTGATGACCCTAGCATGTTCTTAGTGGTACGTCATAGTTTGAGTGCCATGATGAGTGGGGAGGAGGTGGATGTATAAATGGAGAACTTGTTCCATGCTAGGTGTAGGGTGATGGGACAAGTGTGCTCCATGATTGTTGATTCGGGTAGTTTTGCTAATGTGATGAGCCAAACTTTGGTCTCACAATTGAAATTGCCTACCCTTAAACACCCAAGCCCCTACCGATTACAATGGTTGAGTGAATGTGTGGAGTTGAAGGTGGTGAAGCAAGTCTTGATATAGTTCAAAATTGGAACTATCAAGACGAGCTAATGTTTGATGTTGTGCCAATACAAGCTTGCCACCTCTTGTTTGGTAGGCCTTGGTAATATGATAGGAGTGTGGTACATGATGGCTGAGCCAACACTTACACGGTCAAGCATGAGGGTAAGAAATATGTGCTCAAGCCCTTGACGCCAAAGCAAGTGAGTGATGACTATAGGTGTATGAGGGAGTTAAGAGAAGCGGGTAAAGCTAAGTCCGTTGTGGAGACTAAGCCTTTGGCCGAGGACCCTACTACTACACCTTCTATCATGCTAGCATGTGTGCCATGATGCAACCGGGTGAGTACTTGAGAGGAAATGATGGCACCAAAATGCTCATTTGCCTAGTGCACAAAGGTATGGTTCTAAATTCCGATAGTGATTATTTTCCTAACCCTAACCCTTTGCCTAGTGCTATTGAGAATATCTTGAAGGTTTTTGAGAACATGTTCCCAGAAGAGATGCCAAGTGGACTTCCTCCTTTGAGGGGAATTGAACACCAAATTGATTTTTTCCCATGGTCCCAAATCCCAAACAAGCCGGCCTATAGGAGGAATCCCGAGGATACCAAGGAGTTGTAAAACAAAGTGTGTGAGTTGCTCAACAAAGGGTTGGTTCATTATAGCTTGAGTCTGTGTGCCGTATGGGTCATTCTTGTGCCAAAGAAGGACGGGACATGGAGGATGTGTGTTGATTGCCGTGCGGTCAACAAGATAACAGTAAAGTATCGTCATCTCATTCCAAGACTTGATGACATACTTGATGAATTGAGTGGTTCTAGTGTCTTTACCAAGATAGATCTTAGGTTCAGCTACCACCAAATCCGGATAAAACTCGGTGATAAGTGGAAAACCGCATTCAAGACTAAGTTTGGTCTCTATGAATGGTTGGTAATGCCTTTTGGCCTCTCCAACGCACCTAGCACTTTCATGAGGTTAATAAACCATGTCTTAACGTCGTTTATCAACAAGTTTGTGGTTGTCTATTTTTATGATATCTTGATATATAGCAAATCAATAGATGACCACGTGGGCCACTTGAGTCAAGTTCTTAAAGTGCTACGAGTCGAAAAACTCTATGCCAATTTTAAAAAGTGTGTCTTTTGTGTTGAAAATGTTGTCTTTCTTGGCCTTGTTGTTAATGCCAATAGCGTAGAGGTCGATGAGTTAAAAGTCGAAGCCATTCGAGATTGGTCAACTCCTACTACCGTTTCTCATGTTAGGAGTTTTCATGGCCTTGCTAGTTTCTATAGGCGCTTTGTGAGGGATTTTAGTACCATTAGCGCACCACTTACCGAGTTGGTGAAGAAGGAAAATTCCTTTGTGTGGGGAGAGCCTCAAGAGAAGGCTTTCCAAGAGTTGAAAAGTAGGTTAAGTGCCGCCCCATTATTGCAATTGCCCGACTTCAGGAAGGCTCTTGAGGTTGAATGTGATGCCTCGGGGGTAGGAATTGGGGGTGTTCTCATGCAAGAAGGGAAACCCGTTGCCTACTTTAGTGAGAAGTTGAAGGGTGTAACCTTGAATTACTCTACGTATGACAAGGAGTTGTATGCCGTTGTGAGAGCTTTAGCTCATTGGCAACACTATCTATGGCCTAGGGAATTTGTGTTCAAGAGTGACCATAAGTCACTCAAGCATCTTAGAGGCCAAGAGAAATTGAACAAGAGACATGCCAAATGGGAGTAGTTCATTGAGTCTTTTCCCTATGTAATTCATTACAAGAAGGGGAAGGACAATGTTGTAGCCGATGCACTTTCTAGGAAGTTCGCCATTGCTATCACTCTTGCTTCTAGACTTATGGGTTTTGAGAGTATAAAATCATTGTATGAACATGACCCAAAGCTCAAAAGCAATCATGATGCTCTAGTGAGTGGGAAGAGGGTGGAGAAATGCCAATGGGTTGATGGCTATATCTTTAAAAATGGTAGAGTTTGTGTGCCCGAGTCCTTTTGAAGAGAGTTGCTAGTGCAAGAAACATATTATGGGGGCTTGATGGGTCACTTTGGGGTGGATAAGACTATGGACATACTATAAGAGCAATTCCATTGGCAGAAAATGAGGCCTCTTGTGGAAACGCTTTTGTAATGCTTGTTTAGATTGCAAAAGGGCTAAGCCTAGATCCAACACCCATGGCTTGCATACTTATTTTCCCGTGCCTACTAGTCAGTGGGTTGATATTTCTATGGATTTTGTTATGGCTTTGCCTCAGACTAGGGGAGGACACGATAGCATTCATGTTGTCGTTGATAGGTTCTCCAAACTGGCTCACTTCATTCCGTGCAAAAAGAGTCATGATGCACAACATGTAGCTTCTTTCTTTATTGATAATGTGTTAAAGTTGCATGGGGTGCCTCGCACCATTGTTAGTGATAGGGACTCTAAGTTCCTTAGCCATTTTTGGAACTGCTTGTGGGGTGCTCTTGGCACCAAGTTATTGTTCTCTACGTCCCACCACCCTCAAACCGATAGGTAAATCGAGGTGGTGAACCGAACCTGGGGAGCTCTACTTAGAGCCATGACCAAAGGTAAGGCCAGGACTTGGATTGATAAGCTACCAGTTATGGAGTTTGCATATAACCACATTTTGCATAGAATGATTGGCATGACTCTATTTGAGTGTGTTTATGATTTTAACCCTTTGATTCCACTTGATCTTACCCCTTTGCCAAGGGATTCGGTTATTGATTTTGAAGGTAAAACTCGAGCGAAGGCATTGCTTGAGTTCATGCCAAGGTGAAGAACTTGGAGGAGGCCTATGAAAAGATTGAAACCAAGAAGAACAAGGGAAGGAAGAAGATGGAACTCAAGAAAGGGGACTATATGTGGGTGCACTTCCGCAAGGAGAGATTCCCAAACATTCGGAAAGGGAAGTTGGCACCCCGAGGAGATGGACCATTCCAAGTGTTATCCAAGATCAACAACAATGCATATGTGATCGATTTGCCAGGTTAGTATAATGTTTCTAGCACATTCAATATTTGTGACTTGACTCTTTGTGATGTAGGTGATGATACCTTGGAGGATGACGCCTTAATTTCGAGGAAAAAATCTTCTCAAGAAGGGGAGGATGATGCAACCCAAATTGCATCGAGACCATTCACTCGAAGTCAAGCCTAGGAGATCCAAGATGCTCACTTACACTTGGTTTGGAAGGGCCTTGATGATACGAGCTGCGGAGATGATTTGAAGACCATGCATTGGAGTTCAATCGAAGGAGGAAACCCCACGCTTCAGGGCCAGGCGGAGCACCCAGACTGTGGAGGAGTACCTAGCTCCTTGGCGCCCAAAAGGTGCGCCTGAAGCCCGGCGGAGCGCCTCAGACAAGGCAGCCCCAGGCAGAGCGCCTGACCAATGGGCGGAGTGCCCAAAAAACACACTGCATTGGTCAGTGGCTCCTCCAGGCGGAGCGCCTAACTCTAGGCCGAGCGCCCGGATTGCCGAACTCTACAACTGTTTTGTGTAAACTTCCAAGTTTGGCCCTAAGTGTTCTAATGTATTCTAAACTAGTTTGAGGGCTAATTAGAATTTTCATAGCATGTAAAGGGGTGCTATAAATACACCCCTTCATCATTTATTGCCATTAGCTTACATTGAATACACTAAATCGAAGAGAAACACTCTCAAAACCTTGTATTTTTTTGGGCTTGAAATCAATTGGAAGAATCCAAGATGACCTTCAATCCTCCTTGATTATTCTATTTGCAAGGGCCGGGTGTCTCTTGAGGATAGTTGTGTAGTGTAGGATCCTCTTGACTCGAGCGAGAGTGTATCGAAACATCATTCTTCGGTGCTACCTCGTAAGCTGTTTAAGTTGCGTCTCACTTTTATCGTTACTTTTATCGCTTCTGTGTTTACATTGCATCAGCAGCCTATTGGGATGGGAATGTTTCAATATAGGCAGCCCTAGTTGTGACACCAACGATTGGCTCACTACATTGGCACAACTGCCTGAATCAATAATCAAAGAGCACACCTTCCCATCACTCTTCACCTAGCATGAAATAAATTATCTCGCTGCATATTTTCCTCCTCAATGGTCATAGCACTCAAATTGCTACGCACCACTAGGAACATCTTCACATCTTCATCCTCCGCTACCTCTTCATCATACTCAACCATATCAGCCCCCTCATCGCCCTCAATCTCCTCATCACTCTCCACCTCACGGACACTACCATCATTAAGAATAAGCATGGTCTTTCGCATAGGACAATCCTTAGCGAAGTATCCATAGCCTTTATATTTACGACATTGAAAGGAATATGCTCTGGGAGAATTAAGCTGAGCTTTAGAAGTACCTCCCGGCCCCTTATGATCACTTTTAGGCGTCAATTTATCCGCTGGTTTCTTCACTTCACGGCTCACACTTGCTCCCCCAGTGCTTGGTGTTCTTCACTCTTTATTTCGGCTCATAGGAGTAGAAGCGGAGCTCCCTCGATAGCTGCTGCCTTGTCTTCTCTACGCATCTTTTCAGCTTCAATGGCAACTAGGAGTGCACCATAAAGTGTGAAGAAAGTGTGTATCCTCAATTGGTTAGAGATGTCACGATTCAAACCACCTTTGAACCGTATGATAGCCTCGTCCTCTTCTTCTTCTTCTTCTTCTTCCATGTCAAGTGATAGCCGAATTTTCTCAAACTCATCATGATATTCATCAATAGATTTTATCCCTTGTTTAAAGTCATATAACCTCCGGAGTTTCTCTTGTTTATGCTTTGGATTGACATACTTTTGGGTCATTACTTGTTTTAATTCTCCCCAAGTTATGCGTGCGGGCTGATTGTATCTAACTCTAGACCTCTTTTCGGCCTCCCACCAAGTAGAAGCATAGGACTCAAAGACAGCAATGGCATATGTGGCTTTCTTCTCCTCGGACATATCATTGATTTCAAATATCCTCTCAACTTGACACCTCCACTCTAGAAACTTGTCAGGATCACTAGTCCCCTTGAATGTAGGAATAGTAACCTTGACACTGTTCAAACCACTCTCACGACCACCGCAGGCTGGTTTGAGATATCCCTCATAAGTATCAACATATGCATCAAATTCAGGTTCTAGATTCCTCCCACCAAAACCCCCCCAAAGCCTCCTTGAGGGCCACGGTAAAACCACGACGCTTCAAGTTGCCACGACCCCCTTGCATTGGTCTAACCCTCGGGTTTTGCTGCCCCAAATCATCATCATCATACTCCTCAAGCTCGGGTTGATCATTATCATGGACTGCTCCTCTTTCCCCCGTGGGAACTACATGTCTCCGGGCTTGCATTAATGGTGGTACATTTCCTTGGGGATTGCCCAATAGTCGTGTATTTCGGTTAGCTTCCTATTGTTAATTAGCTAACTCTGCAAACTGCTCCGGTCTCATAGTGGAACCATCACTAGTTCCTTCCCCGACATTCTTTTGAGCACTAGCTGAATTTTCAAGGTTTTCAACTCGTGCTCCTATGGCATCAATGGACCGTCCAAATCAGTCCTCATTGCCCTCAATTCGGCTAGAAGACCAGCCAAGTGTAGCTTGGGTACACCCTTATGTTTATCTCCTACTCCAGCCATGTACCTGCACACAAGCAAAGACTAGAAAATACGTTAAGGTTAGCAAAATACCTCACTCGCTCCCTCACTTTTGAATGACACTCGGGTTCACTCAAATTTTAGGTTATGCTCACACAAACTTGTCTCAGATGGCTTCCTTAAATTGATCAAGTTCCTCAACGATCTTTCAAGTTCACAAAGTTCACTAGTTCTCTTCTGGATGAGTGAATTTATGAGACTCTATAGGCGGACAACTTTTAAAGTAAGCACAAGGAGCCAAAGAATATACTACGAAAATTGGGAAAAATCTGAATTTTAGCACGAATTCCTACAAGCTCAAAAGTTAGTAATAGCTTAAGTAGAAGAAATACCCTAAGAATTACTAACTAGAAGTGCTGTAAGAAAAGAAATAAGAAAATCCTAAGAAGAATCTGAATTTCTACCCTTAAATAGGCACCCAAGACAAACCTTTTATGAGTAGGATAAGTTTTTCCTTCTTTCCTGATAAGGGGAAACTACGGAAGCGATAAACGATGATAAAGAACGAGACGCAACAAGAACACTTACGAAGTAGCACCAAGGAACGAGTCTTGATACACCCTCGATTCGAGTCAAGAAGCACCTACGCTATGCAACTATCCTCAAGAGACACTCGGCTCAAGCAAATAGAGTGATCGAAGAGGATTGAAAAGCAACTTGGATTCATCCAATTGATTCAAGCCAAAATTGGTTACAAGTGTTTGGGAGCAATGCTCTTTAATTCAATGTTCAAGGTGAGTTTTTGGCAATAAATGATGAAGGGTGTTATTTATAGCACCCTTCTACAACCTATTGAAATGTCTAATCAGCCCTTAGCTAGATAGAAATACAATAGAACTAGCTAGGGTCAAAATAGGAAGTTCACACAAAAAGCTAGGCAAATCAGCATGTTGGGCGCTCCACCCTGGAGCTGGGCGCTCCGCCTGGAGGAGGCATGACCCAGGTGCTCCGCCTAAGGGTCAGGCGCTCCGCCTGGTGAGCGCTCCGCCTAGTAGTTGGGCGCTCCGCCCAGGGGCTGCCCATTTTGGGCGCTCCGCCTGGGGCCTGGTACTTGCCCATCCTGGGCGCTCCGCCTGAGGTTCTGGGCGCTCCGCCTGGGGCCTGATACTTCCCATTCCTCCTTCCAACGAACTCAAGTGTATGATCTTCCAATGGCCTCCCGAGCTCGCATCATCAACGCCCCTCCGAATCAACTATAAGTGAGCATCATGAAGTGCCTTGGCTTGGCTTCTCGTAAAGGGTCTTGTGGTGGTGGTTTGCCCCGCATCATCCTCCCCTTCTTGAGAAGATTTTGTCCTCGAAATTGTAGCATCAACCTCCACGACATTGTCCTCCACGGCATCATCACCTACATCAAAAGGAGCCAAGTCACTAACATTAAAAGTGTTTGAAATAGCGTACTCACTTGGCAAATCGATCACATATGCGTTGTTGTTGATCTTGGAGATCACTTGGAAAGGTCCATCTCCCCGGGGTGCCAACTTCCCTTTTCTAAGGTTTGGAAACCTCTCTTTGCGGAAGTGCTGTCACGACCCAATTTCCAAGGGCTCGTGATGGCACCTAAACAACATTTGCCTAGGTGAACCAATGAAACAAGATGCGGAAAAGAACAATAATGTGAAAAGATCATAAATGGATATATAAATATAAAAGGGTGAAGTCCAAAAGAATATATCCACAAAAGAATTGGAGCATTCTAAGAGTGACTCAATAAAGTATGAATATACATCAAAGAAATCTGAGTCCTATCTCTAAGTGACTCCGGCGGTATGCCACCACGGTCTGTGTGGTCGGCTCACCTCAATCAAAAGTCTCAGAAGCCTCGGGAACCGCTAACGTCCGGGCTGCTGACTGGATGAAGGACCTGCGCACGTAGCAGAGTAAGTTATGAGCCGAAGCCCAGTAAGATCACCGACAGGCCCGCTAAGGTACCCTTGCGGGACAAGTCGCTACATGCATCATAAGCAACAACATACTATAGTAATCATACAATAAAGTAGTGAAATCACAAATAGATGTAACATATTCCATACACACAAGTAGTAACCAGAAGTCTCAAGGATTATGCCCATCCAACGTAAGGCATAGGTCAACTCAGCGGCGGTTTGGAGGTCCAATCTCTACTCCCGTGCCGACTAACCTAGACCTACGGTGGACTAGCAACACCACTACTAAGTATCAACCATATACCGTGACCCGAAGTCACTATCACAATCATGAATAAGTAGACCAACGACCCGTAGTCGTTGGCTCATCTCAAATCTGTCTACGATCGCACCACACCCCCTGTCAAGTGCGTCGTATCTCAATAAATCAAGTGACCACACCACACCCCCTGTCAAGTGTGTCACATCTCAAAGATCAAGTGTCCACACCACACCCCCTGTCAAGTGTGACACATCTCATAGTATAGGCGACACCACACCCCCTGTCAAGTGTCCCTCTAACAGTATTAATATCCACGACATTAATAACAATAACAGAAATAATAACAGAAATATTAATAACGATAATATTTCACAGTCACCGTAACCCAGGTTGGTTATGCTAGCTGAACGTAAGGCGAAGGTTAACCCGACCACAGTTTGGGAGTACAATCCCTACTCCCATGTCGTCCAACCCAAGGTTACGTATAGACAGCACTACCCAACCCGGCACGTGAACAAATCAAGTACCAATATCATACAAAAGCCGGCAAAATCCTCGGCAAGACATTTATCATGACATTCCGGCAACATCCTCGGCCATGTCCCAAGTTCTTGCTATCTAAGCATGGCGTAGCAAGCGTTACTACGATATAAATTTAAGCGACCTCGACGTAGCGTTTAGACCGGCACATACCTCGGTCGAGTCACAATCTCGCTATTTATAACAAACAATAATAGCAAGTAATTCACATCATTAATCCTAACCATTGTTAGGTATATATATGCGTACATGAAGCATACTAGCATGAAGGAAGAGTCCACAAGCACAATAGAGGTCAAGTCTCACTTACCTCGAAATTCGGGCTCAAATGCCCGGAAGAATCTCCTTTCCCGCTCGCCTTGTCCGCGAAGGACTCTCCACTAGGTCTATTAAGACAAGATATAGCACATATGAGTGCTCAATTATAGCTATTTAAGCCTATAGGCATCCTAGGGTAAAAATTACCAAAATGCCCCCGGGTAGGGCCGAGCCCTAAATTTACAAAATGTACTTTTCCGGACTCCCCACGCTCCCGTGAGTCCAAAAGTACACTTAGATTCCACATGCGAGCCTTGCTCGATGTCTTTCCCCAATTCTTAAGAATCTAGGGTTCTAATCCATTTCCAAGAATCAACCCTTTGATTCTTGTGTTAATCAACATAAAGATGGATTGAAAGGGCTTACCTTAAGTGTAAGTATGATTGGGTCTTCAAGAAATACCCAAAAATCGCCTCAAGAGCTCACCAAATGATATTTATAAGTTATGAACCGAAATGGCTCGAAATGGCCTTTTTATAGCAGTTTTTTGCCTCTGTGACAGCTTCTTTTGAAAAAATCATAACTTTTGATAGGAATGTCTAAATGACCTGAAACCGGTGCCATTAGAACCAAAACTCAAAGGACTACAACTTTCATGTTTCGAGTTGTTCCTAATTCCTTACGGATTGGCCTAAAAATCAGCTTTTATCCGGCTGTTTGCGCCAAAACATAACAGAAAAGTCGCACCAGATTTTCTACTGTTTTAGGGGCAAAACGGGACCCTACGAAGCTCGGAATGATCCCAAATTTTGCACACAAGCTATAAAATACTTGGGTGACATGCTCGTCAAGATGGAACTCAATTCGGACCTCCAGAACTCAAAAAGTGGGTCCCACGACAAAGGTTCAATTTTTGACTTCGCCAAAATAGCGAAATTTAACCAAACGACCTCGGAATCCAATTCCGAAAGTTGCTACAAGTCACAAATGACTATACGAACCTAACGGAACTTTCGGATCTCTCATCGGAGCTCATTTGCTCAAATCGAGCTCGGAAACCTCTTTTAACTGTTTTAAACTTCCGAAACGGGGACTTTATTAAAAGTCCTATCAAACGAGGTCCGTTTTCAATTTTGAAGGTTGCTACATATCATAAATGATGAGACGGACCTAACGGTGCGCTTGGATTTTCCATCGGGGTTCGTTTACTCAAAACGACCTATCGAAACCCCAAATTCCTTTCCGGAATTTCATAAACGGATCCTTTTCTCGAAAACCTATCAAACGGACTCCGTTTCGACTCAGATTTCACAGACGGGTCATAAATGACCTAACGGAGCTTTTGGGACTGTCGACACGCAAATCAAGGTCCCGAATCGCGTAACGACTATTTGAGGGTCGTTACAAGTGCACCCACACCCAATCTCCTTTCTTGAGTTCCAACTTCTTCCTCCCCCTGTTCTTCTTGAGGGCAACCTTGTCATAGGCTTCCTCCAATCTCTTCCTCGCTTTGGCATGGATTTCAAGCATGGCTTTAGCTCGGTTTTCACCTTCAAAATTAACAATCATTTCCTTGGGCAAAGGGGTTAGATCAAGTGGAATCAAAGGATTAAAACCATAGACGCACTCAAACGGAGTCAAGCCAATCATGCTATGCAATGTACGGTTATAAGCAAACTCCATAAGAGGCAACTTGTCAACCCACGTCCCGGCCTTACCTCGGGTCATAGCTCTAAGAAGAGCACCCAAGGTTCGGTTCACCACTTCGGTTTGACCATCCGTTTGGGGGTGGTGGGACGTTGAGAACAACAACTTGGTGCCAAGAGCACCCCAAAGACACCTCATAAAATGGCTAAGGAACTTAGAGTCCCTATCACTCACAATTGTTTGAGGCACACCATGCAACTTTAACACATTATCAATGAACAAAGAAGCTACATGTTGTGCATCATGACTCTTTTTACAAGGAATAAAGTGAGCCATTTTGGAGAACCTATCCACGACAACATAAATGCTATCGTGCCCCCCTTTAGACCGTGGCAAGCCCATAACAAAATCCATTGAAATGTCCATCCACGGGCTAGTAGGAATAGGGAGGGGAGTATACAAACCATGGGAATTAGATTTGGACTTAGCATACTTGCAATCCAAGCAAGTGTTGCAAAGTCTCTCAACTTGCACACCCATCTTTGGCCAATGGAATTGCTCCATGAGAATGGCCAAGGTTTTGTTCCTCCCAAAGTGACCCATCAAGCCCCCACAATGTGCTTCACGAACAAGCAACTCCCTCCATGAGGACTCGGGCACACAAACTCTTCCATTTTTAAAAATGTAGCCATCAACCCATTGGTATTTCTCCACCCTCTTCCCACTCACTAGAGCATCATGAATGCTCTTGAACTTTGGGTCATGTTCGTACAAAGATTTTATACTCTCAAAACCCATAAGTTTAGAAGCAAGAGTGGTAGCAAGGGCGAACTTTCTAGAAAGCGCATCGGCTACAAAATTGTCCTTACCCCTTTTGTAATGAATTACATAAGGGAAGGACTCAATGAACTCCACCCACTTGGCATGTCTTTTGTTCAACTTCTCTTGGCCTCTTAGATGCTTGAGTGACTCATGGTCACTCTTGATCACAAATTCCCGAGGCCATAGATAGTGTTGCCAATGGGCTAGAGCTCTCACGAGGGCATACAACTCCTTGTCATACGTAGAGTAATTCAAGGTTGCGCCCTTTAACTTCTCACTAAAGTAGGCTACGGGTTTCCCTTCTTGCATGAGAACACCCCCGATACCCACCCCCGAGGCATCACATTCTACCTCAAAAGCCTTCCCAAAGTCGGGCAATTGTAACAACGGGGCGGTACTTAACCTACTTTTCAACTCTTGGAAAGCCTTCTCTTGCGGCTCTCCCCAAACAAAGGACTTGTCCTTTTTCATCAACTCGGTGAGTGGGGCGGCAATGGTGCTAAAGTCTCTAACAAAGCGCCTATAGAAACTAGCAAGGCCATGAAAACTCCTCACATGAGAAATGGTGGTGGGAGTAGGCCAATCTCTAATGGCTTCAACTTTGGACTCATCAACTTCTACACCATTGACACTAACAACAAAGCCCAAAAAGACAACCTTTTCAATACAAAAGGCACACTTCTTAAAGTTGGCATAGAGCTTTTCGGCTCGTAGCACTTCAAGGACTTGATTCAAGTGGCCAACATGGTCGTCTATAGACTTGCTATAGATCAAAATGTCATCAAAGTAGACGACCACGAACTTGTTGATGAAGGGTTTTAGCACATGGTTCATCAATCTCATGAAAGTACTAGGTGCGTTGGAGAGGCCAAAGGGCATCACCAACCATTCATATAGACCAAACTTGGTCTTGAATGCAGTTTTCCATTCATCACCGGGTTTCATTCGGATTTGATGGTAACCGGACCTAAGATCTATTTTTGAAAAGATGCAAGAACCACTAAGTTCATCTAACATGTCATCCAAACGAGGTATGGGATGTCGATACTTTACCGTGATCTTGTTGACCGCTCGACAATCCACACACATCCTCCAAGTGCCATCCTTATTTGGAACAAGGATCACGGGCACGGCACAAGGGCTCAAGCTCTCTCTCACCAAGCCTTTGGTAAGCAACTCATCAATTTGCTTTTGTAGCTCCCTTGTGTCCTCGGGGTTGCTTCTATATGCCGGCTTGTTTGGAATTTGAGATCCCGGGACAAAATCAATTTGATGTTCAATACCCCTCAACGGAGGTAATCCATCCGGCATCTCCTCCGGGAACATGTCCTCATAGACCTTCAAAACAATTTCAATGGCACTAGGCAAAGGGTTAGGGTTAGGTAAATAATCACTTTCGGAATTTAAAACCATACATTTGTGCACTAGGCATATGAGCATCTTGGTGCCATCATTACCTTTCAAGATCTCACCCGGTTGCATCATGGCACACATGCGACCGGTGGAAGATGGTGGAGTCTCGGCCAAAGGTTTGGCCACAACCGGGGACTTGGCCTTAGCCGCTTCCCTCAACTCTTTCATGCGCCGATAGTCTTCACTTACTTGCTTTGGGGACAAGGGTGTAAGCACAAACTTCTTCCCTTCATGTCTAACCGTGTAGGTGTTGGCCCGGCCATCATGAACCACTTGTTTGTCGTATTGCCACGGCCTACCAAATAAAAGGTGGCAAGCTTGCATTGGCATCACGTCAAACATGTGTTCATCTTAATAATTCCCAATCTTGAACCTAATCAAGACTTGCTTCACTACCCTCAATTCCCCACACTCGCTCAACCATTGCAAACGGTAGGGACTAGGGTGCTTTAGGGTAGTCAATTTCAATTGTGAGACCAACGTTTGACTCACCACATTCGCACAACTACCCGAATTAATGATCATGGAACACACTTGCCCCTTCACTCTACACCGAGCATGGAACAAGTTTTCCCTTTGTTCATCTTCCCTCTCTTCACCCACCATGGTTCCCAAAATTCGACGGACCACCAAGGAATATATTAGGATCTTACCCTTCCGTCGCTCTCTCTTCACCCTCACCCTCAACTCCCTCACTCTCCTCCTCAACATCTCCCTCGGACTCACTTTCCCCCTCATAGACCAACCCATCATCCATCACAATCATGGTTTTTCGGGTAGGGCACTCTTTGGCAAAGTGGCCGTAACCCTTGCATTTATGGCATTGGAAAAAAGAAGAAGAAGGAGTATTTAAAGTAGTTTTAGAATTACCTCCAACCTCTTTGTGGTCGCTTCTCGGGGTAGCCTTCTCAAAAGGCTTCTTCACTTCTCGACTCCCACTTGCACCACTTGTGTATGGGGCCTTCCATTCTTTGGGGCGAGTTGTTGGAGTGGTAGTGGTGGTACTCCTATAGCGAGGAGCCTTTTCTTCTTGAGCCACTTCTCGGCCTCAACCGCGGCATCACACACATCTTGTAGAGAGTGGAAGATGTGTAGCCTCAATTGGGAAGCAATCTCCCTACTCAAGCCACCTTTGAAACGGATGATAGCTTGTTCCTCATCCTCCGTTTCCATATCAAGAGCCATCCGGTTTTTCTCAAAGTCATTAAAATATTCATCCACGGACTTGTAGCCTTGTTTCAATTCATAGAGCCTTTTGAGTTGCTCTTGTCGATACTTGGGAGTCACATATTTGTTGTTCATTACTTCTTTCAACTCTTCCCAAGTGATGTTCATCCGCAACCCAAGTCGTCTCCTTGATCGCTTCATGGATTCCTACCATGTAGAGGTATAGGATTCAAAGGAAGCAATGGCATATGTAGCCTACTTCTCCTCGGACATATCATTCGTGTCAAAGACCCGCTCCAATTGAACCTTCCACTCTATGAAAGCCTCAGGATCACTAGTTCCTTTGAAAGGTGGGATAATGATCTTCACACTATTGAGGTTAGTGTCACGACCCCCACGATGTGGTCCCGGTTGACCCCCGTAGTAGTCTTCAACCTCATCATACTCCCGTCTCAAGTCCCTTCCCATGAAAGCCCTTGGTGGTCCTCGACATCGCCCACGACCTCCATCTACTCCCCGGCCTCCGTTCATCGCTCTCCTAGGTGGATAGTGAGCATCAAAATCATCATCTAAACCGAGACCCTCCCCTTCTTGAGCTTCATCAACTTGCTCAAGAGGGACCACATTTCTTCGGGGCCTTAAGAGCGGGACATCTCCTTGGGGTTGCCCAAGGGTTGGGGAGTGCCCAACGATCTTTCTCTAGCAAGAGTCTCATCCCTCAACCGTTGTCGACAAACTAACTCCGCATATTGGTCCGGTTTCATGATTGAATCATCACTCTTGCCTTCATTGGCATCCTTTTGGACACTCGGGGTCCTTTCCTTTTCAAAGACTTCCATTCTAAGGTTCAAGGTTTTCACCTCGGCCAATAGACTAGCCAAGACGTCAACGGGAACCTCAATGGTATTTTTGGCCTTCTCGTCCGCCATTGTACCTACAACAATAAAAAACAAGTAAAGAGATTAGAGTAAAAGTCCTCACTCACTCCCTTACCTTTTGCTTGTTGCTCGGGTTCACTCAAGTTGGAGTTAGGTTCACTCAAGCTTGAGATCAACGGCGTCCTCGTAGTTGCGTAGCTTCCTCGAGAATCACTCAAATTCACAAGAACTAAATGCTCTTCGGGAAGAGTGGAATTAATGGGACTCGATTAACGCTAAGCTTTTAGTGAGCACTTGGAAGCAAGCAATTAACTAGGAGTCTTCTTTGAATTCTACTTCTCCTCTAGGCACGATGTTCCTAATCGCTCAATGAATTAGTTCTAATCGAGTAGGAGTATTACTCTCAAAGTACTAACCGGAAGCAACGTAAACAAACAAACACGAAAACCTAACGAAATCAACTACCCGGACCCCTTCAGGAATCTGGGCGGTCCGCCTGGTCAGTGGGGCGGTCCGCCTGGAATTTGTGCAAAATCAGCAGTGGGGTGGGGCGGGCGCTCCGCCCAGAGCTTGGGCGCTCCGCCTTAAGCTGTGCTTCAGCTTTTCCAAAATTCGTTTTTGGTTGAATTTAACCCAATTCCTCCAACAATTTCAAGTTGTTATTGATATTGAATGATACCCAAACTTGTTTTAAGCTATATCAAACAATCCCCAATGGTTTAATTCAACAAACAACCAACAAACATCTTGTTTCAAGGATTTGGAGCAAATTCTTCAAAAATTTTCAAGAACACCAAGATTTCAAAAATTCGATTTTTACTCCGCTACTCCAAATGATGTTATGGGGGTATCAAAACGACGGGGTGACTATAAGGACCAATCCCCGATACCAAACAACCAAGATTTCATAACATCAAACAAGTTCTAGCAAATTTTGTGAAACTTCAACTTTTGGGTTTAATTTTCGAAAATTTGATTCACAACTCCAAAACGTGTTTTGCTGGTACCCAATTGTCGGGAATACATAAACAAACAATCCCCGATAATCAAAACCAACAAAATCGTAACAACCAACGATTTCTAGCAAATTTTTGGTATTTTCAAATTTTTGAATTTTTTTTTTTTTTTTTGTTTTCTTCTAATTTGAAGAACAAACAACACAATGATAACAACAAGAAGAACAAGACCGAGAATTCGTAAGAACGAAGCCTAGCCGTGCTCTGATACCAACTGATAAGGGGAAACTACGGAAGCGATAAACGATGATAAAGAACGAGATGCAACAAGAACACTTACGAAGTAGCACCAAGGAACGAGTCTTGATACACCCTTGATTCGAGTCAAGAAGCACCTACGCTATGCAACTATCCTCAAGAGACACTCGGCTCAAGCAAATAGAGTGATCGAAGAGGATTGAAAAGCAACTTGGATTCATCCAATTGATTCAAGCCAAAATTGGTTACAAGTGTTTGGGAGCAATGCTCTTTAAAAAATGTTCAAGGTGAGTTTTTGGCAATAAATGATGAAGGGTGTTATTTATAGCACCCTTCTACAACCTATTGAAATGTCTAATTAGCCCTTAGCTAGATAGAAATACAATAGAACTAGCTAGGGTCAAAATAGGAAGTTCACACAAAAAGCTAGGCAAATCAGCATGTTGGGCGCTCCACCCTGGAGCTGGGCGCTCCGCCTGGAGGAGGCATGACCCAGGTGCTCCGCCTAAGGGTCAGGCGCTCCGCCTGGTGAGCACCACTGTCAAAGTGGTGAGGAGGCGCTCCGCCTAGTAGCTGGGCGCTCCGCCCAGGGGCTGCCCATTTTGGGCGCTCCGCCTGGGGCCTGGTACTTGCCCATCCTGGGCGCTCCGCCTGAGGTTCTGGGCGCTCCGCCTGGGGCCTGATACTTCCCATTCCTCCTTCCAACGAACTCAAGTGTATGATCTTCCAATGGCCTCCCGAGCTCGCATCATCAACGCCCCTCCGAATCAAGTATAAGTGAGCATCATGAAGTGCCTTGGCTTGGCTTCTCGTAAAGGGTCTTGTGGTGGTGGTTTGCCCCGCATCATTTCCATTGCTTTCCAAATCAGATTTGGAGAACTTTTACCACCTTTTTAACAACTTTTACACGCCTAAAGCTTTGTTGATTTTCCCTTAAAAAATGTGCGATTATTCTCCCAAAAGCCTAAAGAAAGACTAATTTCCTTATTTGAAAAGTGGGTAAACTTCTCTTTTTTTGAATGGGAGTTGTTTCCCTCTTGAATTAGGGTTAGGGTTCCTTTTTTTTTTTTAACAACAATTTCTGCGCCTCTCTCTTATTTCCAACTCAAAAGTTCAGCAACTTCAACAACAAGTTCAACGTGTAATGGCAAGGGTTTCAAGATCAAATCAAACTATTTTATTCCTTACTCAAGAACAACAAGTTGTTGATCAAGAACTAATGATTTTCAGTCAAGAACACGTCCACAAGGTCAAGAACAAGCTGCCTATTCTTCTCTACACGTTCCAAGACTCTTCTTTCAAGAACTTGTAAGAGTTCAATCAAGAACGCTCTGAAATTCCAGCAAAACACACCAAGATCTTCAAGAATCAACTCGGGTTTCAAGAACTTTATCAAGAACAATTCTTTTTCAGATTATTCTTAGCCCTAGGCGTTCCAACACAACTCACGACTGTTTTTTTTCCCTTTTTCACATATTTTTTTTTCATTAAAAATAAAAATTTGAAGAAACTATCTAAGAACTCTAATTCCTAAAGGCACGAAGAACAAGATCGGGGTTGTAGAAACAATCTCTTTCCTTGCTCTAATACCAACTAATGCAAGATTAATTACGAAAATAAGAACTAGATAGAAGCTAGACACAATCTGAACTACAACAAGGAGTTTAGTAGGAACTAGCCTACCCACCTCCTTGTTAGAAGTCAAAAGGAACCTAAGGCTAGGCAACAATCCTCAAGACAACTTATGCCTTGCAAATTGAATGATCAAGAGAGGAACGAGTTCAACTTCGATTCCACAAAAAAAAGAACAAGTTCATAAGCTGTTGTTTGAGAGAAAACGTTATGCTTAATATTTTGAATAGTGTAAAAAACGAAAATAAGCTAAGTGTAGGCTTTTATAGTTCAGCCCTACACTCCTAGTAACTAAGGAATAGCCACCAATTAGGCTAGTTTTAAATAGACCACGCAGGGTCAATAAAGTGTCATCATCCAAACATAAGTCTAGCTATGTAAAAGCATCAAATTGCTGAAAATTAACAAGTGTTAAAGAACCTAGATAATCAGCTTGTTGAGGTGCTTGTTGAGATCATCACTCACGGCCTCAACCATCAACCAATGCCTCTCCTTCTCCAATTCTAACCAGCATGCATCGGCTCCTCTATCATGCAACCCGCTTCCTCCATACTTGCACAATCATGGCTCTTCATCACCATCAAGTGGACATCATGAAGCTCCTTAGCTTGACTCCTTGTGAATGGTCTTGAAGGCACAAACTCATCTTGATCAGGCTGGACTGCATCATAGCCTCAATTATATTTTAATATAGATTTTAATGGTTATGTGAAGTGAGCACGAACTAGCCCTAGTTATAAGTAAAAAAAACAGACTATTTTGGCTCATTACATGAATATTTCTAGCTGAATTGTCCTGATTTCTTCTTCTTATTGTCAATGTGTTATTGTGGTGAATCATCAATCTATGTTCAAGTTCTTACCATTTTTTTATCATATATTTGTGTTATTGAAGATTTAAAATTTGATAAAAAATTGATCTTTTTCCAAATTCCTAGCAATTGAAGCGCGAGTTAAAGTAAGATATGTGATGATAGTGACGATCATTCATTTTTTCTTCTGGATCTATCAGATAATACATAAAATATACGTCTTAGTACTTCTGTTGTTGAGGTTCATGAAGATAAAGCAAATAAATGTATCGTTCTTGATTTCGCAACCTTCGGTCGCATACTTCAATCCAGAGCTTACTATACATATCAATGAGCGAATTCTCAACTGTTATGCTAAATGAATCCACTTCGTCGTATAACATGCAGGGGCGTATCTAGGCTATCAGTATCGGATGTTGAAACACTTGCTAACTTCGGCAAAAAAATTGTAACTATGAAAAAACTATATATGATTAAAGTGGCACATTATTCTTAGGTATTTCTTCAAGGACTTTAAAATAATTATCTTTTGTTTCAAATTGTGATACAACTCAAGGCAACAATTATCCAAAAACGTATTCTTGTTAAAATCAAGTTTTATCAATTTTTGATGAAGTGTTTGCAAAGACTTGAATGAAAGGCACTAAATTATAAGACTATTCAAAATTTATCAACTAAAATGTGTAATTTATTTTCAGAATTGGGGCAAGTCATTATGGTATGGGGAAATCATCACCAGAAAATTATGGCAGATTGGTGAATTTTGATTGAGGATTCTGAAGCAGATTGGGGAGTTTGTTAATATGTTACTTAAGTTTTATGTACTTATTGCTTATAAGATCATTTTTAAAGTGTATAATATTTTAAGACCATGCTAAAAATTGACTATTTGTATAAATCCAAAAAATTTCACCCGATGTCCTCAAAATTGATTTGAGAATTTTCCCCCATTTAACATAATTTTAGTAAAATGTCCTCCCCTTGTTCCATAGGCAACACTTCAAGTTATCAATTGACAAGTGTTTCCTTTTAGAAAGAAGTTAAGTGGCAAGTATTGCCTCGAGTTATCTGGAAGAATGCGGGAAGAGATTTGAAAGGGAAAGTGCTACCCAAACACCACTTTATCTAAGAGAATGTCAGATTTAATGGCAAGTGTTGCCTATGAAAGAGGGGTCAAAGGCAAGTGGTGCTTCTTAGGCAGTACTTATGGAGAAAAGAAAGGTGGGGATACATGCGTTATTATATTCAGAGGGATGTTTCCATTTAAAATTTATTCATTAAACTAAATGGAAGACATTTTTACTAAACCATTGTTATGTGGGGGCAAAAGGGCAAACCATAGAGCTAGGGTTTCATAGTTCTGCAAGTTGGTCGTACAAATCCACCCTCATGTCTTCCCATATTTATCCTTCGACAATTAACTAAAGACTAAGCTAGCGTTTGGACATAGATTTGGTTAAAACTTGAAAATATAGGGTTTTCAAGTTGAAAAATAGTTCTTGATACTTGAGATTGTGTTTGGACATGCATTTCACTTAAACAAAGTTAAAGTTTGGTGAGCGAAAATAAAAAGTTCTCCCACAAGTTATTGGGATTTTGAAATTTTAGTTTTCAAGATTTGGATAAATTTTATGAACAAGTATTTATAAAAATATTTCAGATAGGGCTCCCAAGTTCGAAAAATTCTACCATGTACCTCATATTCTAAGGCATACTTGTATGAGGTTAGTTTTTTATTAGCAAAAATATAAGGAACCCATCACCTTTTAATTACCCAATATTTTTTATTCATTATCACCCCAGCCCCACTCTTTTCTCTATCTCCTTCCTCCAACCCACATCCTCTCCCCTCCCAAAATACTTAAATCCAACAACTAAGGGCTCGACATGCTTAGTCTTTTCTTATTCCTCTTTTTTTTGGTTTAGCTAAGAACAACAACCTACTCCTTGATTCAAATTTTCCCGATTTCTAAATCTCATAGCTAAAATCTGGTGTTTGTTGATGGATTTTTGTTAGAATCCATCGGATTTTTTTTTTTGAGCTTCACTCTGTGATAGTTACTATATTCTAATAATTTGTTGTAAAATAATTTAAACCCACCATTAAAGGAATTTAAACTTTTTGAAGAACACATAATTGGATTTTGATAATTTGCTGATGTAATTCAAATTGACTATTGGGATTCGGTTGGACTGTTGTTGGGAAAATTTTGTTTAAATTTCAGTTAGTTTGGTGAAGGTTTGTCTCTGTTGTTGTTTTGTCGTCTCCATGAAGAATGATGTTGTTGCTCTGTTGGATGAAGGAGACAAGTAAACCTGTTTCACAACTAGGAACAACATTAACGAAGAAGAAGATGTGAAGAGGGGATGGGGTTGGCGGGAGAAGAGAGAGAAAGAGTAGGGTGAGGTGATATTCAATATATAAATATGGGGTAATTAAAAAGGGTGGCTCCTGTATTGGTGTAATTTCGTCACGGACATGTGGCACGCAGATGTAAGTCTTGACGACAAAACTTGATTTTATCTTTACAGGAAAGTCAACATGTCGTGTAATGGAAGGTCAAGACACGGCTTACAGGTGAACTCGGTGAGGTATTTAAGCAATACTTTCCATGCATAAGCTTCGGGGAGGATCCGTGTTGCTCATGGTTGGTGATCATCCAAGTTTGTAACTGCCACAATCCAACATTGATGAGAGAAAGATCGTGGGGATCCTACGAATCAAGACGTGGGAGCATGGGTTAATCAATGCCATCGATCAGCCAAACTTAGGCTCCTATAAATATTGTTGTACATTCATTATAAAGAGTATTCACAAATATATGCCAAAGCGCTGTCATTTTGCGTTCTCACTATAATACAACCTATTTACTATTCTTTCTATTCTTCTTGTTTATCGTTTCGTATTTATGTTCAATTGTTATTGCCTTGATACGACGAATAACTTGTAACCCTTCTTAAAAATTCAATTGTATCCTATATTCTGATTTTAGGCCATATAATTTTGGCGCCCACCATGGGGCTCAAGCAATTGAGATTGTTCCAAGGTTGTAACACGCATTTCATTTCGTCCATCTCAATCCTTCAAGATAGTTAATAAGACAAACAACGAAAAATGCTAGAAATTAAACTGATTTGTTGCGCCCCGTTGGGCCATAAGATAACACTGTAGAGGATGCTCACTCAGGGCATGAGCAAAACCTCAACATAGGGGACCCGAGTTTGTCAGGATCTGGTACCTGGCAGATGCAGCTCATGCAATTCATGGTTCAGACCTGTGAGCAATTTGCGGAGCAGGCTAGAATAAACAAGCGAATTCACAACTCATTGCAATCGATCTCAGAGAGTATTAGGCCTACCACCACTCCTATGAACACTGCCCATGTGATTCCTACTGGAGGCACTCTGACTTCTGTTTCTCAGGATGCAGTAACGAGATAGGGGAGGGGGGTCTCCAAATAGAATCGGGTCTGAAGGCTCAAGAATTGTGACATTAGGAACCTTGCCCTTAGTAACGTTACCCGTGGTGGCTGAGACAACACAAATGGAGGAAATAGTTCAAATCTAAGTTTAAGTTTGAAGAGCAGATGGATTGATAGATATTGCCTAGTGCAAACAACAGGCTTTCAATCCAGAAAACAGCTCCAACTCCAATCCTAAAACACTTTAAATTGCAAATTTTGAAGAAGTATGACGGTACGTCAGACCCCAAATATCATGTCACAGAGTACATGATAATGGTGAAGGGGAATGACTTAACGAAATTGGAGTTGGACTACATGCTCCTTAAGAAGTTTGGAGAGATGCTTAAAAAGGGAGCATTGAATTGGTATATGCATTTGCCTTCAAAATTTTTTGGTTCGTTTGACGAACTAGCTAATTTATTCATCAAGGCGAACACTAGAGCCCAAAAGGTCCACAAGATAAGAGAGGACATTTTCCACATCAAATAGATGTGGAGGGAGCCCGTCTGTGGCTTCATTAAACGCTTTCAAGAGGAACAAATGCTCATGCCTATGATAGATGACGATTTGGATATCTTGGCGTACATGAGCAACTTGAACACTAAAAACTCGGAGGCATGCACCCACTTAAAAAAGAATTTACAAGAGTGGCAAGCGTTCACTTGGGATGATGTACATACTAGAACCTGCTCTAAGATTATATTGGAGGAGGAGTGGAAGTACGCAAATCGAAGTTCCAGGCGCAAAAATCATCTCGAGTCATCCACACGTTCTGAAATACCAAGATGGAATTCGAGGTCGCGAATGAACCTTATGACTCACCAAGGCAGCATGTGAGCTAGAAGTTGGGAAATAAGAACGAAAACAACATCGTTCGGAAGGACAACACAGGGCCATCTATGGTTACGAAAGAGCAAAGTCTGTCCCAAATTTCAGAGTATAATTTCAACATCTCTGATTCGGAGTTAGTGAATGTGTTAAAGGGAATGACAGACAAGGGGGTGAGACTCCCCAAATATATGAGATCTAACATCGGAAAGAGGGACAAGAGCCTCTATGTGATTTTCACGATGACCACGGCCACCTCACTGAGGATTGCAACGCTTTGCAATATGAGGTGGCTCATTTGATTAAAAAGGGGATGTTAAAAGAATTTTTGACGGACAAAGAGAAGCAGACCTTTGCCAAAAATAGGAATTGAGGGCAACCACCGAGGCCTCTATCTCCTAAAAAGGTGGTGAATGTGATTTCTGGAGGCTTAGAAGTCAAAATCGTAACTTATACAACTGCCAAGAAGTTTGCTAAGGTCACCGTTCGTGATGATGGTTCGAAAGGTAAATTGAGTTAAGTGATGAAAATTATGGTGGGATGATGTTTCACCATTATAATGCGCTAGTGATTATGCTGCAAATCGACAACACAGACATCAAGTGAGTGCTGATAAATATAGGCAGCTCCGTGAGCATCATTCGTTACGGAGTCGTAAAACAAATATGGTTGAAGACCAAGTCGTCCTGAAGCAACCGTATTAACATGCTTTAATAACTCCACAAAGAAAACGCTAGGTGAGATCACTCTCACCACCTATGCGGAGGGAGTTACTAAAGAACCCATATTTCAGGTCATGTCTGAGGATATGGCATACAATGTTATCCTCGGGCGACCGTGGATCCATGCTATAGAGGCAGTGATGCGGGACAAATCACCACAAGGCTCTTTACTAGAAGCCAAGCTAAAGCAATCCATGATACTCACCTTCACTTGATATGGAAAGGCTTGGACGTGGAAGATGGGAGCTCCAGAACCATCTTGAAGATCATGCATTGGAGCATCATGGAAGGAGGACTATCAAGGCCACAAGGAGAAGCTCAAGAGACACAAATTGAGGTATTTCAAAAGGTTTCAGGAAGGGGCGGACCGCCTACTAAAAAAGGCGGATTACCTACCCAACTCTCTGAATCTCAGTAGGCGGAGCGCCCCTTTATAGAGGCAGACCGCCCACTTCACTATGTGGCTGATATTCACATTGCATAGGCGGGGTGCCTACTCAGCTGAGCCACCATCCGAATTTCCTATCTTTTTGTTGTGTAATTCCAGCTATGTCCCTAAGTGTCTTCTATTATTTAAACCCACTTAGGGTTATTTTAGGCTTTTCATTTCATGTATGTAAAAGACTATAAGAGTCTTCCCTTATCCTTGAACACATTCACACTACTTTGAATACACAAAACATATGAGAATTCTCTCTATTGAAATCCTTGATTTTGGCTTGATTTCAATTGGACGATTCCAAGTTGAACTTCAATCCGCTCCGATCATTCTATTTGCAAGAACCTTGTGATTCTTGAGGATGGTTGCATAGCGTACGTGATTCTTTACAATCGTTCGGGGTGTAACGAAACATTATTTTTCCTTGCTACTTGGACAATCGTGTGAGTCTCGTCTCATTTTTTGTTTATCGCTTCCGTAGTTTTCCCCTTATCAGTCGGTATCAGAGCGAGGCCATGGTTACGTTCCTACGAACCCTCGTCCTACTCTTTGTGCCTTTTATCTTTGTTTGTTTTTTTTGTTTTTCATGTTCTTGTTCTTGTTAAATTGAAAAAGAGGAAAAAAATTTAACAAAAAAAATAATCACAAAAAAATCACTAGTTGTTCTTGGTTATGATGTTTTCTTTGATGATTGTTATCGGGGATTGTATGTTAGCATATTCCCATTGATTGGGTACCCACAAAACACGTTTTAAGGTTGTGAATCGAAATCTTGAAAATCAAATCCTCAAAAGTTGAAAAACCCTAGAATTTATTCAAAAAAATTCTTGATTTGGACTTGTGTTGATTGATTGTTATTATAAACGATTGGGGCTTGCTTGTAGTAGTTGAATACACATTGGGGAACCTTTGGATTGGGAAAATACCTTGAAAAACCTTGGAAAGTTGGCTGCCAAAAGCCAAGAACACGTTGTTGGACTGTGCTGAAACACACAGTAGGTGGAGCGCCTAGTATAGTAGGCGGACCGCCCCCTCAACTCTCTGAACTTTTTTAGGCGGATCGCCCCTGTTACCAGGCGAACTGCCCACTCCTGAAAGGGGTGTCCGGGTAGTTGTTTTGTAGGTTTTCGTGTTTTGTTTGCTTCTGTTACTTCCGTTTAGTACTTTGAGAGTAAATCTCCTACTCGATTAGTACTAATTCATTGAGCGCTTAGGATATTCATGCGTGTTGGTGGGTGAAAATTCTAAGAAGACTCGTAGAATCTCTTTGGCTCAAGTGCTTACTTATAAAGTCGAACGCCCATAGAGTCCCATTAACTCCACTCTTCTCGAAGAGCATTTGGAACTTGTGGAATTGTTTGGTCGTTGAGGAGGTTGTTCAACTGACACGACCCAAAATTAGGTTAGGTCGTGCGGGCACCCGACATCCTCCCCTAGACCCGTCGGGCGAACCCTTACCAATTAAATTAGGAAAATAAATATAACAATTCATAAATAAGGACAAGACTAAAAATAAAAACACAGACATACTGATACCTTTAAGCTGTACAAAAGAAATTACAGCTGACTACCCAACATACTAGGTTTAGGGCTATCCAGACTAGACATCTAAGAGTACAAAAGAAGATAGATACCTCCTGAAGGGAGCAAAATGCAACTGAAATAATAACCAATATACTGGTGGCCATCCGGAATAAAAGCTGGCTCACCCTGACAGCTGAAGTCGTCTTCGCTCCTACACATCGTGGCGAACTCAATCCTGGAGCGAACCTGCCGAAACGAAATAGATAGACAAGAAACAAACAACAAACAAGGGTGAGTCAAAAGGACTCAATAAGTGGGGCAGACTAGCCACCTCAAAGAATAGGATAGCTAGCCAGGGAGAAGAAACAGATAAACCAAATTTCTTTTATTTAAATTATAAAAAGGTAGAGCCAGATAACAACCGAAAACACGTAAGAAACTTATAAACTCAACCAAGGATGCGTGCCAGAAACATAACAACAAATAAGAAATGCACATATAAGCAGGACAATAGTTATGTACCACAAGTTTACACAATGGTATGAAATAAAATGAAATAAAATGAAATGAGATGAAATATGATGCGAAGGGTCACATGTGCCCGTAATCCCATCCCGAAGCGGAATACTCCTGCATTCGAGGGGAATCCAATCTGATAACCAACTGGAGCGGAATACTCCTGCTCCTGGGGCGGAATACTCCTGCACCCGATATAATATAAACCAGAGGCGGAATACTCCTGCACTCTCCTGGGGCGGAATACTCCTGCACCCGATATAATGTAAAGCTGAGGCGAAATACTCCTGCACTCAATATCTGACATAAGAGCGGAATACTCCTGCTCTTGGGGCGGAATCCTCCTACCCTCAATGTGATACAATGGAGCGGAATACTCCTGCTCCTGGGGCGGAATACTCCTGCCCTCAATATGATATGCAATGTAATGCATATGAATGCAATGTGATGCAATAACCCTTCACCGGCGCGGGACTCTCATCGACAACCGGGAAGTAGATGCCAACTCGCAGCCAGGGTACAATGCTCAAATCCTCAATGCAATACCAACAATAGGACATGACATATAATATACAATATAAATCCAAAGCTAAGGCGTAATGAGTACGCCTATCGGCAGCTACACACGTAAGGAATACGTGGTAGAAAATCCACGAGGCCAGGTGCCTCCAAAGAAATGGATATAAACACTTACCTCTCTCAAAAGTTAGCATTGCGACCAACAACCGCGTTATTTTTGAATTCATTGCCAAACGATCCCACTGTGATCAATAAGCAGAAAAACATATCACATTAGGCTAAAGGCTTCATTCCTCACATCTTAGGGCAATCCAGGTAGGAACCTGATACCCTATTCGCATACGCAATAGGCAGGCCAGGCCTATGTACAGGGTTTATGGTCACATAACCAAACCCCAAATAAATTATATTTATATGTTGCTCATAACTCACTGAGTACGAATATATAATCAATTTCGTTATCGGGGTCCATTTGACCCTTTAAACTATTAATTGAACTTATTAAAACGAGGTATAATATTCTAAGTTTTACCGTTAAAATATATTCAAACACACGTAATAAACTCAAATACTATATTAGGATCATTACCTGAATGTTTCAGGGTGAAAATTCTACTTTTTTTCCGGACGCTTTTCTCATTTTCTGGCATTTTTCTTCCTTACCGCGTTTTGTCATTCTCTCTGTTTCTGAATCTTCTTCTTCTTACTGAATACATAATCAGATATGCTCAATAGCATATATGTATGCCACCGCCCTTCATTAATCCATTTTGTCCTTTTTTGAATTTTGTCTTTTCCCTTTTTTTTTTCTTTTCGCGACGAAAATTAAAACGGAACCCTACGATATTCGAAATAATTCCAACTTTTGCATACAAGTTATACAAAATATATGTAACATACTCGCGAAGGCGGATCTCAAATCAGACTCCCGAAACTCAAGATACGAATTTAAATGAAAAGAAGTCAAATTATTTAACTTTCGGCATTTTAGCAGAAACTTGCCGAACAACATCGAAATTCATTTTCGAAAGTTTACAAAAATCACAAATAATCATACGAACCTAACGGCGCTTTCGGATTTCGAATCGGAGCTCATTCGGCAAAAACCGAGCTCGAAAATATCTTTTTAATATTTATCGCCAATAAAAACTGAAACCTTCTTCCGATGCCTACCAAACGAGGCCTGATTTAGCTCAAATTTTACAGACAGGTTCTAATGGACATTACGAATATTTTAAAATTATCGGCACGCCAATCGGACTCCTAACTTCCGAAACGACTGACCGAGGTCGTTTCATTCTCCTCCACTTAAACTCTCGTTCGTCCTCGAACGAGCCTAAGTCTAAAGCAAGATTCACGCAAATAACAAGAGAACTTGCACAACCTTCATGAGCTACTCCACGGGCATTATTTCCTGATTACAGAATTAGAGTTATAACACACATATTGAACTCTTGGATAAAACATATTTGGTTAATATGATAACATCATTGCCCAACTTATTCAGACTAAGCCGACCCTTCCTCGATCACGAGAGGAGAATTCTACATTTTCGAAGCAAAGATATACAAAACTCTGGATGGACTAACATGATTCAGTCGAGAATCACCTTTTCGATATACCTTTCGATATAGAACAGGTCACTGAAATTAAGAATTAGCTCACGCTTGATGCAATAGGGGAAACTTTTGAAGTACCTTGTCATTACACACTATAAAAGATTTGATGCAAGCTATATTATATTTTTACGAACGCACTATGCAACATCTCAGCTGATGTTAGTGTTGTTCCGCAAGCTCCTTGTGGGAATGTAGATACTCATATCCTAATGTATGTCAAAGGTTCATCTGAATAGGGTCTATCGTATAAGGATAAGGATCATGCAACTACTACTGGATAGTATGATGTAGACCAAGAATGATCTTCAGACTGAACATCTCCCTCAGGGTATTGTCTTTGAATTGGAATTATTATGACTTGAAAAAGTAAATATAAAAGATACATGTAGTTGGACTTTCAGCTAAGGCAGAATACCAGCTTCAAAGTTGATTACATGAGCACTTACAACGCTAAAGTAACTTCTCAAAGAGTTGAGGTGTGAAAGAGATATATATACCAATGATGGATTATCGACAAGCTGGACTAGACCTTTAACTCTAAATTTTCATGAAGTAAAACAGCGTCAGTATGAGGATCCAGTTCTAGTTGAATACAGACAGATAGCCCAAAGAAAACCGAAGTCACCACACAGGGTCACTACTGACGGTGTTCTCATGTATAAAGATAGACTTTGTGTTCCTGATGTTGCAGATTTACGTGGACAAATTATGATAGAGGCACATTATTCTAAATACACTATTCATCCAGGTTCGATTAAGATGTACCATGATCTTAAGCAGATTTATTGGTAGGACGGAATGAAGTGTGACATAGCAGAATTTGTGGCTCAATGTTCTAATTGCCAGAAAGTTAAAGTGGTGTCATCTTTCCAGAATTTATGCTTTCAGCAAATAGGTACGTATATATGATCAAGTTGCCACCTTATCTCTGTTGCTAATAGATTATTAGTGGGTTTAGCAATGATCGACACTCATTGTAGATTTCTGTCGTGGCCTTACTTTGGGTCGTGAGAAAAGTGGTATCAACACCTCAGAGATTTAACATTACCATTCAGTATTTGGATGAAGACTCCTCCACTTAAAGCACTAACTCATGCAGCCATTTGAATAGGAATAATCATCCTCGCACAGCCTACTGGACTAAAGAGGATTTAGCTAAAAGCTGAACGTAGGCAGACCTAAGCTACCAACTACCCTTTCGAGTTGCCAAATAGCTGCAACTCTCAAGTTCACAACTCCATACCTTTGTCGTAAAAACCACCGTCTGATGGACGGTACTTCTATATAAAAATTTCGACAGAGTTTCCCCTGAAACTGGATGATCCGCAAAAACAGAACCAGCACTATACTATACATGGGAATGGATACCCGGATAAACTGATAACATAAACATGTTAAACGGATAACCAGATGAGACAACTGGATAACATGACAAATCCGCAGATAGAATGTCTGGACAGCACCACTGTCCTGATTTTCAACCTAAACAATAATATGCTTACCCGGTTACCTTGACATGCACTCTGGCTCAACACAGGGGACATCATAATAGGTTACTGACCGCCTAAGTTCACCAGTGCCGAACAAATAAGAGATGACAACGAACTGAGGATAGAAATAATTAGAGCTTCAGGAAGCTCATCTTCTTATTGCTTGGCTACCAGAGCTAGACTATTTGCGAGTCAAAGTAGCCCAAGAATCGCAATTAAAGAAACAAATATTAAATGAGCTTTATGGAACAACATCCAAGCCAATTTGACCTCCCAATAAAAAGGAAACTTTGACAATTTACCATAAACTTTTTTTTTTTTTTATAACCCAAACAAGCTCATAGGATAACATGATTCTACTAGCTCCTCGAACCAAGAGGAGACAGGTAGATTGAATATTACTTATCAGTTTACACCGGAAGAAACCATGACACTCTCTTATGGTGATGAACTAGAATCCCATCATCCAACCAATACGGAATTCCGAAAAGAGAGGTAGACTGACTTGACATTATAATAGAAGGTGGCACAATAGGATGCTAAGTAAACAATAGCGACACTCACTGTCAAATTTCTTATGTTTAGACCAGATAAATTAATAGGGGCTCATAAATGCCAGGAATAAATCGTATCAAAAACTTACCCCTTCACCGCAACTGATTCTTAATAGAAACGACATCCAAGGAAACCATCGAAACATGATGAGACATATCATTTCCAGATCGATCGAAAGAATCAAATCTTACTCACATATACTGGAAGAAGAATTACATGGGTGTACTACATCGGATGCCTCAGCATCCTGCCAGATTAGCAGTTCATAGAACTGCCTCTGCAGCTGAACTAAGCCGCTATACTGATAATTACCTTCTGAAGAACTACTACCACCACGCTCTCAACCGCTACTGAATGGTGGAATTTCTCCGGCTGATTAAGATCTAAATGAAATACCCTGCGACTGCGCGATGCCAAATGACAAGAGAAAAGATGACTGCCTACTTGCCGGAGTAAGGGAAAACTCCTCAAAGGATAACCAGACTCATGACAGTGATAACAGATTTTCATTGAAAATGGAAGCTGGACATATTGTCGATAGCTATAAAGAGGAAAACTGGGTCTAATCTTGATGAACTACTCGCGCATTCTGAGAATCACGCTCTACAAGCTGAGATAACCCGGAAGATGACTTCCAAAAATAATCAGAACTTTTACCTACAAATAAGGTACTATGGTTGCCCACCAGGGCCACAGAATTCCTTGCTCTCCCGCTCTAACTCTTCCCTCTCTAACTTATGGTATGCCTAATACCTTGAGCAAATCAACAACGACATCAAATAAAGTCACAACATCAATTTTTTTTTTTTTTTTAGCCATCTGGGATCTCAAGTAAGGAGAAAGGTCACCAATAAATCTTTGAATCTCTCGAAAGGTTCATAGACTAGTTCTAATGCATATCCAGCCATTCTATAGAATTCAATTTCATATTCTGAAACACCAACAGGCTAACGGACAGGCTACCCTGTCCAATCCACTCAAACTGGCAACACTCTCCATTTCGCTCGCTACTCGAAAGGAATTTTTTTTTCCACGAATCTAGAAGAAAACCGAACCAAGTTAGCTAATAAGAGAGAGAGTCCCATCAATTCAAGGCTGGACCTTGAAACTGGAAAGCAGGATAATCAACACTATACCGATCGATATAATCAAGAGCTTGAAGGATATACAAATACCCTGATATTATTTTTTTAAAAAAAATTCACGGGGTTTATCTGATGCATTGCTTAAGACTATCGGAAGGTTCAACCGCGTAAAATAATGCAGCCTCTTTGGGCGCTCGGACCGAACTGTTACCTCGGCTGGCTAACCAGCCAGACAATTAGAGGTACAACACATGCTACCTTCGGAACATACTTTACTGCGGCAATATTAAGATATGTAATAGGAGCTCCCTGAGACCGAACATCTACATCTGCGGCAACCTGATAAGCTGCCTAGCGAATAATAGGTTCTTGCGGTATCTGCGTCACCAAGATTCTCGTAAAGCATCGTAGAGAACCAAGGGAATTACAAGGCCCTGCTCCCTAGTCCATCGCGAGCTCGTACAGCTGGCACCTCCGTAACTAGATCGTCAGCACAATAAAAAACTCTCGGGGCTTCATCAGTACTAGCCCTACGCTAGACTACTTCGTTTTTAGCTCAAACCGTTTACTGATTTATTGCGTGAGGGTTCACAATTACCACGACCGAATTAACGAAAATACTTTTGCATCCTAGACCGACGCACGATCAGAAATGAAGGAAGTGAAACTTCCTAAATGCCATCATAGCCCCTCGTAAATAAGTACGGACGTCTACGTACCCATCAGCGAGACTCTACTAGACACTGTCTTAGTCTGGATAGACTCTAAACCGGGCTCTGATACCAACTGACACGACCCAAAATTAGGTTAGGTCGTGCGGGCACCCGACATCCTCCCCTAGACCCGTCGGGCGAACCCTTACCAATTAAATTAGGAAAATAAATATAACAATTCATAAATAAGGACAAGACTAAAAATAAAAACACAGACATACTGATACCTTTAAGCTGTACAAAAGAAATTACAGCTGACTACCCAACATACTAGGTTTAGGGCTATCCAGACTAGACATCTAAGAGTACAAAAGAAGATAGATACCTCCTGAAGGGAGCAAAATGCAACTGAAATAATAACCAATATACTGGTGGCCATCCGGAATAAAAGCTGGCTCACCCTGACAGCTGAAGTCGTCTTCGCTCCTACACATCGTGGCGAACTCAATCCTGGAGCGAACCTGCCGAAACGAAATAGATAGACAAGAAACAAACAACAAACAAGGGTGAGTCAAAAGGACTCAATAAGTGGGGCAGACTAGCCACCTCAAAGAATAGGATAGCTAGCCAGGGAGAAGAAACAGATAAACCAAATTTCTTTTATTTAAATTATAAAAAGGTAGAGCCAGATAACAACCGAAAACACGTAAGAAACTTATAAACTCAACCAAGGATGCGTGCCAGAAACATAACAACAAATAAGAAATGCACATATAAGCAGGACAATAGTTATGTACCACAAGTTTACACAATGGTATGAAATAAAATGAAATAAAATGAAATGAGATGAAATATGATGCGAAGGGTCACATGTGCCCGTAATCCCATCCCGAAGCGGAATACTCCTGCATTCGAGGGGAATCCAATCTGATAACCAACTGGAGCGGAATACTCCTGCTCCTGGGGCGGAATACTCCTGCACCCGATATAATATAAACCAGAGGCGGAATACTCCTGCACTCTCCTGGGGCGGAATACTCCTGCACCCGATATAATGTAAAGCTGAGGCGAAATACTCCTGCACTCAATATCTGACATAAGAGCGGAATACTCCTGCTCTTGGGGCGGAATCCTCCTACCCTCAATGTGATACAATGGAGCGGAATACTCCTGCTCCTGGGGCGGAATACTCCTGCCCTCAATATGATATGCAATGTAATGCATATGAATGCAATGTGATGCAATAACCCTTCACCGGCGCGGGACTCTCATCGACAACCGGGAAGTAGATGCCAACTCGCAGCCAGGGTACAATGCTCAAATCCTCAATGCAATACCAACAATAGGACATGACATATAATATACAATATAAATCCAAAGCTAAGGCGTAATGAGTACGCCTATCGGCAGCTACACACGTAAGGAATACGTGGTAGAAAATCCACGAGGCCAGGTGCCTCCAAAGAAATGGATATAAACACTTACCTCTCTCAAAAGTTAGCATTGCGACCAACAACCGCGTTATTTTTGAATTCATTGCCAAACGATCCCACTGTGATCAATAAGCAGAAAAACATATCACATTAGGCTAAAGGCTTCATTCCTCACATCTTAGGGCAATCCAGGTAGGAACCTGATACCCTATTCGCATACGCAATAGGCAGGCCAGGCCTATGTACAGGGTTTATGGTCACATAACCAAACCCCAAATAAATTATATTTATATGTTGCTCATAACTCACTGAGTACGAATATATAATCAATTTCGTTATCGGGGTCCATTTGACCCTTTAAACTATTAATTGAACTTATTAAAACGAGGTATAATATTCTAAGTTTTACCGTTAAAATATATTCAAACACACGTAATAAACTCAAATACTATATTAGGATCATTACCTGAATGTTTCAGGGTGAAAATTCTACTTTTTTTCCGGACGCTTTTCTCATTTTCTGGCATTTTTCTTCCTTACCGCGTTTTGTCATTCTCTCTGTTTCTGAATCTTCTTCTTCTTACTGAATACATAATCAGATATGCTCAATAGCATATATGTATGCCACCGCCCTTCATTAATCCATTTTGTCCTTTTTTGAATTTTGTCTTTTCCCTTTTTTTTTCTTTTCGCGACGAAAATTAAAACGGAACCCTACGATATTCGAAATAATTCCAACTTTTGCATACAAGTTATACAAAATATATGTAACATACTCGCGAAGGCGGATCTCAAATCAGACTCCCGAAACTCAAGATACGAATTTAAATGAAAAGAAGTCAAATTATTTAACTTTCGGCATTTTAGCAGAAACTTGCCGAACAACATCGAAATTCATTTTCGAAAGTTTACAAAAATCACAAATAATCATACGAACCTAACGGCGCTTTCGGATTTCGAATCGGAGCTCATTCGGCAAAAACCGAGCTCGAAAATCTCTTTTTAATATTTATCGCCAATAAAAACTGAAACCTTCTTCCGATGCCTACCAAACGAGGCCTGATTTAGCTCAAATTTTACAGACAGGTTCTAATGGACATTACGAATATTTTAAAATTATCGGCACGCCAATCGGACTCCTAACTTCCGAAACGACTGACCGAGGTCGTTTCATCAACTCCGAGGAAGACTTTTGAAATTAAGCATGAGCAAACCTTCCCAAACTTGAGTGTACCCGAGTGACATTCAAAAGTGAGAAAGTGCATGAGGACTTATACTCTGATCTCTTTTGCTTGTTTTTGATTGTTCGTAGGTACATGGCAGAAGAAAAGGCAAAGAATACCATTGAGGTTCCAACCAACATCTTGGCTAATCTCTTGGCCGAGGTGAAGGCTTTAAACCTAAAGATGGAGACCTTTGAAAGAGAAAGGACCCCAAGTGTCCACAAAGATGCCGGGGAAGGCACAAGTGATGGCTCAACCGTGAGACTAGATCAATTTGCAGAGCTAGCTTGTCAACAATGGTTGAAAGACGAGGCTCTTGTTTGTGAAAGATTGTTGGGCAATCCCCAAGGTGAAGTCCACTCATGAGGCCCCGAAGAAACATAGCACCCATTGAGCAAGTTGTTGATGCTCAAGAAGAGGAGGGCCACAGGCTTCGTGACAACTATGATGACTTTGATGCTCCCTATCCAAATAGGAGGGCAATGAATGAAGGCCGGGGAATGGATAGAGGTCGTGGGTCTCCAAGGGCTATTTTGGGGAGGAATTTGAGGTGAGAATATGATGAAGTTGATGACTACTATGGGGGTCTACCGGAACCAAACTATGGTGGTCGTGACAACAACCTAAATAGTGTGAAGATCACTATCCCACCTTTTAAAGGGACTAGTGATTCGGAAAAGTTTATAAAATGGAAGGTTCAATTGGAGCGGGTGTTTGATACAAATGACATGTCCGAGGAGAGGAAAGCTACTTATTCCATTGCTTCGTTTGAGTCATATGCTTCCACTTGGTGGGAATCCGTCAAGAGGTCAAGAAGAAAAGTTGAGATGCCAATGAACATTGCTTGGGAAGAATTGAAAGAGGTGATGAGTACCAAATATGTGAGACCCAAGTATAGACAAGAACAACTCAAGAGGCTATATGAATTGAAACAAGGCTTCAAATCAGTTGATGAGTACTTCAATGAGTTTGAGAAGGACCGAATGGCCCTTGACATGGAACTGGAAGAGGAGGAGCAAGCTATCATCCGATTCAAGAATGGTTTGAGCCGGGAGATTGCTTCTCAATTTAGGCTACACATCTTTCATTCTCTTCAAGATGTTTGTGATGCCGCGGTTGAAGCCGAAAAGTGGCTCAAGGAAGAGAAAGCTCCTCTCTTTAGGAGTACTACTTCTACTCCAATAACTCGACCCAAAGAATGGAAGAGCCCAAACACAAGTGGTGCAAGTAGGAGTCGTGATGTGAAGAAGCCTTTTGAGAAGGCTACCCCGAGAAGCGACTTCAAAGAAGTAGGAGGTAACTCTAAAACTCAATTAAAAACTCCTTCTTCTTTTTCTTCTTCTTCTTCTTCTTCTTCTTCTTCTTCTTTGTAATGCCACAAGTTCAAGGGTTATGACCACTTTGTCAAAAAAAAATGCCCCACCCGGAAAACAATGATAGTCATGGATGATGGGTTAGTGTATGAGGAGGAAAGTGAGCCCGAGGGTGAGGTTGTTGAGGATAGTGAAGTAGTTGAGGGAGAAGAGAGAGAGGCGGAGGGTGATGATCCTAATATGTTTCTAGTGGTACGTCGTAGTTTGAGTGCCATGGTGAGTGAGGAGGAGGAGGATAAGCAAAGGGAGAACTTGTTCCATGCTAGGTGTAGTCTCCATGATTATTGACTCAGGTAGTTGTGCAAATGTGGTGAGCCAATTTTTGGTATCACAATTGAAATTGCCTACCCTTAAACACCCAAGCCCCTACCGTTTGCAATGGTTGAGTGAGTGTGGGGAATTGAAGGTGGTGAAGCAAGTCTTGATAAAGTTCAAGATTGGGAACTATCAAGATGAGCACATGTTTGATGTGGTGCAAATGCAAGCTTGCCACCTCTTGTTTGGTAGGCCTTGGCAATATGACAAGCATGTGGTTCATGATGGCCGAGCCAACACTTACACGGTCAAACATGAGGGAAAGAAGTATGTGTTTACGCCCTTGACGTCGAAGCAAGTGAGTGATGACTATAGGCTCATGAGGGAGTTGAGGGAAGCGGCTAAAGCTAAGTCCCCCGTGGTGGCTAAGCCTTTGGCCGAGACTCCACTATCTTCTACCGGTCGCTTTTGTGCCATGATGAAACCGGGTGAGTACTTGAGAGGTAATGATGGCACCAAAATGCTCATTTGCCTAGTGCATAAAGGTATGGTTCGAAACTCCGATTGTGATTATTCTTCTAACCCTAACCCTTTGCCTAGTGCTATTGAGAATGTTTTGAGGGTATTTGAGGACATGTTCCCAGAAGAGATGCCGAGTGGTTTTCCTCCATTGCGGGGGATTGAGTACCAAATTGATTTTGTCCCGGGGTCCCAAATCCCAAACAAGACGGCCTATAGGAGCAACCCCAAAGATACAAAGGAATTGCAAAGGCAAAATACATACTTTGGTACCTTAACTTGTCCAGAAAACAGAGTTATACACCCTAACTTTGCGGGCGACCTAAAACCCCCCTTAACACGTTTGTAGTGATATTTATACAAACCTGAGGTATATATTACCACTTGCACCATAGCGGGTGCTTCTCACTCGCCCTGCTATTAGCCCATGTCACTACACAAGATTTTAATTCATTTTCACTTATTTTTACAATAGTTATCAATATATTACACCTTTTTTTATTTCTTTTTCTCTCTTTCTTCTCCACTCAACTCCTTCTCCCTACAGCTCATCACCATTTCCATCAACACATATACTCATCTATACCAATACTGAAGCAAAAACCAAGAAAATCAAGAATTGTTCTCAAAATCAAGAAAAGTCAAAAGCAACCTATTTTTTTTTTTTAAAGAGATTGGAATAAGCATCAACAACTCATGTTGTTATATTCTCCTCCGCTTTCACAAGCACCAAAAATAAGTGCCACCATTGAAGCAAAAATCAAGAAAAATTAAGAATGTAGCCATTAATTGTGAGACAAGAAATTAAACGATAAACTTTGTTTGGATTTGGAGGCTGATTGTGATGAAATTGGTGGGGTATGTGGAGTTTTCATGTATGCCGCCAACTTTAGGGGCGGCGATGATGATATATTGAGGTTTCTCGGCGTCGAAGAATGATTCGACATCGGATTGGCTTGAAGACCAATGTTATAACTTATTCTGCTACTAATACTGTTCATGGTAATTTTGAAGAATGGGTTTTAATTTGAAATACATTGAGTTCAATTTTATCTTTAAGTCTATGAATTGGAGAAATACTAGGTAAAATGGAGGAATCAACGAGTATGTAGGGAGAAAGGTAGTAGGTCTGGAGAGCCAGAAAGTTTCTTTTTTTCGTTTTTTGGATTTTGGATGAAGGTGGGCGGTGGTAACAGTGTTCCGGTGGTGGAGATAGAAAAGAGAAGGAGAGAGATGAGTTGGAGAAGAAAAGAAAAAAGAAAAAGAAAAAAGGATCCTCAAATAATTAAGAGTAATTAGTTTATATTATAGCCAATAAGAAATTGACACGTGTTAGATTTGTTCAATAGTTAACATTTTTTTCACTCTTCACTCGCTTTTAATTTCTCTCTCTGCCATGTCATCCTTTAGGTTTGTATAAATATTACTTCGAACATGTTAAGGGGGTTTTAGGTCGCCCGCAAAGTTAGGGTGTGTAACTGTATTTTCGGAACAAGTTAAGGTGCCAAAATATGTATTTTGCCAATTGCAAAAGCAAGTGGATGAGTTGCTCAAAAAAGGCTTGGTTCGTGAAAGCTTGAGTCTGAGTGCCGTACCGGTCATTCTTGTTCCAAAGAAGGACGGGACATGAAGGATGTGTGTTGATTACTGTGCGGTCAACAAGATAATGGTAAAGTATCGTCATCCCATTCCTAGACTTGATGACATGCTTGATGAGTTGAGTGGTTCTAGTATCTTTTCTAAGATAGATCTTAGGTCCGGCTACCACCAAATCTGGATAAAACCGGGTGATGAATGGAAAACTGCATTCAAGACCAAGTTTGGTGCCTTTTGCCTCCCCAACGCACCTAGCACTTTTATGAGATTGATGAACCATGTCTTGAAGCCGTTTATCAACACATTTGTGGTTGTCTATTTTGATGATATTTTGATATATAGCAAATCAATAGATGATCATGTTGGCCACTTGAGTCAAGTTCTTGAAGTGCTAAGAGCCGAAAAGCTCTATGCCAATTTTAAGAAGTGTGCCTTTTGTGTTGAAAAGGTTGTCTTTTTGGGCTTTGTTGTTAGTGCAAATAGTGTAGAGGTTGATGAGTCCAAAGTTGAAGCCATTAGAGATTGGCCTACTCCTACCACCGTGTCCCATGTGAGGAGTTTCCATGGCTTTGCTAGTTTCTATAGGCACTTTTTTAGGGACTTTAGCACCATTGCCGCACCACTCACCGAGTTGGTGAAGAAAGATAAGCCCTTTGTGTGGGGAGCGCCTCAAGAGAAGGCTTTCCAAGAATTAAAAAGTAGGTTGAGTACCGCTTCTTTGTTGCAATTTCCCGACTTTGAGAAGGCTTTTGAGGTTGAATGTGATGCCTCGGGGGTGGGTATTGGGGGTGTTCTCATGTAAGAAGGGAAACCTTTTGCCTACTTTAGTGAAAAGTTGAAGGGTACAATCTTGAATTACCCCACGTATGACAAGGAGTTGTATGCCCTTGTGAGAGCTCTAGCTCATTGGCAACGCTATCTATGGCCTAGGGAATTTGTGATCAAGAGTGACCATGAGTCACTCAAGCATCTTAGAGGCCAAGAGAAGTTGAACAAAACACATACCAAATGGGTTGAGTTCATTGAGTCTTTTCCCTATGTAATTCATTACAAGAAGGGGAAGGACAATGTTGTAGCCGATGCACTTTCTAGGAAGTTCGCCCTTGCTACCACTCTTGCTTCTAGACTTATGGGTTTTGAGAGTATAAAATCATTGTATGAACATGACCCAAAGCTCAAAAGCATTCATGATGCTCTAGTGAGTGGGAAGAGGGTGGAGAAATGCCAATGGGTTGATGGCTATATCTTTAAAAATGGTAGAGTTTGTGTGCCCGAGTCCTCATGGAGGGAGTTGTTTATTCGTGAAGCACATTGTGGGGGCTTGATGGGTCACTTTGGGATAAACAAAACCTTGGTCATTCTCATGGAGCAATTCCATTGGCCAAAAATGGGGTTGCAAGTTGAGCGACTATGCAATGCTTGTTTGGATTGCAAGCATGCTAAGTCCAAGTCGAACCCCCATGGTTTGTACACTCTCCTCCCTATTCCTACTAGCTCGTGGATGGATATTTCTATGGATTTTGTTATGGGATTGCCACGGTCTAAGGGCGGACATGATAGCATTTATGTTGTCGTGGATAGGTTTTCCAAAATGGCTCACTTCATTCCTTGTAAAAAGAGTCATGATGCACAATATGTAGCTACTTTGTTCATTGATAATGTGTTAAAGGTGCATGGTGTGCCTCAAACCATTGTGAGTGATAGGGACTCTAAGCTCCTTAGTAATTTTTGGAGGTGTCGTTGGGGTGCTCTTGGGACCAAATTATTGTTCTCTACGTCCCACCACCCTCAAACGGATGGTCAAACCGAGGTGGTGAACCGAACTTTGGGTGCTCTACTTAGAGCTATGACCCGAGGTAAGGCCGGGACTTGGGTTGAAAAGCTACCTCTTATGGAGTTTGCATATAACCGTACATTGCATAGCACGATTGGCATGACTCCATTTGAGTGTGTTTATAGTTTTAATCCTTTGATTCCACTTGATCTAACCCCTTTGCCAAAGGATATGGTTGTTAGTTTTGAAGGTAAAAGCTGAGCTAAGGCAATGTTTGAGATCCATGCCAAGGCAAGGAAAAGCTTGGAGGAAGCCTATGCAAAGGTGGCCTTCAAGAAGAACAAGGGAAGGAAGAAGTTGGAACTCAAGAAAGGAGATTAGGTGTGGGTGCACTTCCGCAAAGAGAGGTTTCCAAACCTTAGAAAAGGGAAGTTGGCACCTCGAGGAGATGGCCCGTTCCAAGTGCTATCCAAGATCAACAACAATACCTATGTGATTGATTTACCCAGTGAGTACAATGTTTCAAATACTTTCAATGTTAGTGACTTCGCTCCTTGTGATGCATGGAGGATGACGCCTTAATTTCGATGACGAAATCTTCTCAACAAGGGGAGGATCATGCCGGGCAAACCACCACAAGGCCCTTTACTAGAAGCCAAGCCAAAGCAATCCATGATGCTCACCTTCACTTGATATGGAAAGGCTTGGACGTGGATAGGAGCTCTGGAACCACCTTGGTGATCATGCAGCCAAGCCAAAGCAATCCATGATGCTCACCTTCACTTGATATGGAAAGGCTTGGACGTGGAAGATAGGAGCTCCGGAACCACCTTGATGATCATGCATTGGAGCACCATGGAAGGAGGACCATCTAGGTCACAAGGAGAGGCTCAAGAGACACAAATTGAGGCACTTCAAGAGGTTTCAGGAAGGGGCGGACCGCCTACTCGAAGGGGAAGAACGCCTACCCAACTCTCTGAATCTCAGTAGGCGAATCGGCACTTTACAGAGGCGGACCGCCTACTTCACTGTGTGGATGATCTTCACATTGCATAGGCAGGGCGCCTCCTAGCATGGGCGGGGCGCCTACTCAACTGAGCCACTATCCGAATTTCCTATCTTTTTGTTGTGTAATTCCAACTATGGCGCTAAGTGGCTTCTATTGTTTAAACCCACTTAGGGGTATTTTAGGCTTTTCATTTCATGTATATAGAAGACTATAAGAGTCTTTCCTTAGCTATAAACACATTCACACTACTTTGAATACACAAAATATATGAGAATTCTCTCTATTGAAATCCTTGATTTTGGCTTGATTTCAATTGGACGATTCCAAGTTGAACTTCAATCCGCTCCGATCATTCTATTTGCAAGAACCTCGTGATTCTTGAGGATAGTTGCATAGCGTAGGTGATTCTTGACAATCGTTCGGGGTGTAATGAAACATCGTTCTTTGTTGCTACTTGGACAATCATGTGAGTCTCGTCTCATTTTTATCTTGTTTATCGTTTCCGTAGTTGTTTTCCCCTTATCAGGTAGTGCCTTCAACTCTTCATCAAGTCATCAAGTTCCCAACCCCTTGAGGAGTACAAACCATCAGTGGGGAACAAAAGATGGCGAGGAATGTTATTCGATTGCTCTAAAGAGTGGAGTCGTCCCATCAGGATCATCCAAATAGCAATCACAGCGTCCGGGATCTAAGGAGGGAACGGTTCCAGTGGCTGAAATAGAACCTCAAAAGAAAATAATAGAAAATATCTCGGCGTGCATTCAAGAGTCCAAGAAGCAAAGGGCGGAAGAGTCAATGATAGGAGTTAGAAGCGGCCACACTTTCGATGGAGTTTCCAACAGGATTGTTTTGCTTGATCCCATGCAGACACAGCAGGGATCGACTCAGAGATAACCACACATAAGCTCAACGTGCTTCTATTAATTACTCAAAAAGTGGGGGAAACTATCTGTATTGGTGTAATTTCGTCATGTACATGTGGCATGCAAATGTAAGTCTTGTCGGCGAAGCTTGGTTCTATCTTTACAGGAAAGTCAACATGTCGTGTAACGGAAGGTCAACACACCACTGGTAGGTAAATGCTGTGAAGTATCTGAGCAAATCTTTCCATGCATAAGCTTTAGGGAGGATCGGTGTTACTCACAGTTGGTGACCGTCCTAGTTAGTAACTACCACGATCCAACATTAATGAGAGGAAGATCGTGGGTATCCGATCAAGACATTGGAGCATGGGTTAATCAATGCCCACGATCAGTCTAGCTTAGACTCCTATAAATAGTATTGGACATTGTTTGTAAAGGGCATTCACAAATATATGTCAAAAATTTGTATTCTTATTATAATACAGCCTATTTACTGTTCTGGCTATTGTTCTTGTTTATCATTTCGTATTTATATTCAATTGTTATTGACTTGATACGACGAATTGCCTGTAACCCTTTTTACAGATTTAATTTTATCCTAAATTCTGATTTTAGGCCATACAAGTTCCACTTGTTTTTGCTAATTAAAAGATATCCTCATACAAGTATGACATGGAATATGAGATATATTGTAGAATTTTCCCCAAATTCTTATGTCCATCGGAGCTAAAGATTGATGAGAAATTGGACGTCCCACCTTAGTGCCACGAGGTCTCTATTCACGGCCATGGTTAGCCTACAGGATTTCCACAGCAATACACCTGTTATATCATTTGCCAAAGTGGCACTTGGAACCACCAGTTTGACTAAAAGCTTCTTGATAGTGATCTCAGTGAATTCCCCATCATTACTTTTTCTCCTCTATATCAACTACGAAAAGTCCAAAAATATCACCATGGCGATGCATAGGAAATTCTTCATGTGAATTTTTTTTTGCTTCTAACAGAGTGTTCAATTCAAGAATGGCAGTGGCACTATCTCTTTGCTTCACTCCACTCACTTCATACTCGAAACACGGGCCAAGCTTCATACCGTTTAATAAACACATAGTAACAAAACCCATCATTTCAAGAAAGCCAAAAGTGTTTAGGGAGAGGTTGTTAGCTGTCAAATGTGTTCATGAAAATTCTCACAATGTTCCTATGGCAGCGACTCCTGTAAAGTCGAAATGGGAAGAATGGCTGTCAACTGCTGCTAGCCTTTACCCTGTTTATGTGACATTTGGTGGGGTTGTTGCCTGCTTGAAGCCATCCACATTTTCATGGTTTGTTAATGCAGGTCCTTCTTCATATAGCGTAGCTCTTGGGTTTATAATGCTGGCAATGGGTCTCACTTTGGAGCTCAAAGACTTGTTTAACTTGTTCTTGCAAAGGCCTCTTTCTGTGAGTCCATTTCCCTTTTCAATTTCTTTTGCCAATTCAATTCTAAGTATCTTATTGTTTGAATATATAAAAGTGTGCATATCAATTGTAGTGGAATGATATTTACTATGTTGATGAAATTGTAAGGAGTCTTATTGAGGACATTCTGACATTTTCTGAGTAACTCGGGATTTTTGGGTGCGAGAGACTCCTAATTCTTTAAATAGTTTTTTAAGACTCAAGTGTCAAAAAGGGTAAGAGGGACACTTTTAAGATTAGTACTAATTACTAACATTTTAAAAGCCCCTCAAGTTTTTTTATTTACACAAAGCCTCCACCTCTCATCACCCACCCCCATCGACCCATACCCCCCAACAAGAGACATATATTTGTAACTTCTCCCCAACAAGAGAAACTGTTTCTGCTTCTACCAAAAAGTACTTTTTTTGTTAGCCAAATACCTCAAAATTCCAAAAAAAGTATTTTTTGGCTTTGGAAAAGTAATGCCAAACACACTAGACTCCACGGATTATTCCACTAATATGTTCTAAAGAGTTGTGTATTGAATATCACTGGCTGATAGCTGTAGCAGTACAACAAATGAGTTCAATATGTTACAAATGGTTTCGTCTAGTCGATTGAATTTTATTCATATGAGGCTAAAGAGTGATCCAGTCGCATGACAAGAATGTCACTGAGCAGGACTGTCAACCATGGGCTATGCACGAACTACCAAGTACAAATGCAAAACAATGGATTTTCTACCTGTCCCATGATAATTGTCATCATAATTCATAAACCAGTATGCAGTGCCTTCTAGGATGCACTAGTTTATGTGTCATTTTAAGTATTTAATCTTGCACCTTCTGTAGGGTTCCCTCTTGTTGCAAATAAAACTACCTATTCCTCTTCCTTGGGTGATCTCTCACTGCCCTTCACTCTCATTTCATCTGTCACAATGTCCGTTATAGGACTCACATTTTTCAATGAAATTTGAAAGACCAACACAAATGAAAGGGATATATGTTAATTTCTATGCTAAGCTTGAAAAGAATACACAGGCTGAAAATAGTTCTTCTTCCATCTTTCAGATCCTTTTTGGTTGTGCTGCTCAATATACAGTTATGCCAGCCTTTGGATTGATAATTAGCAAATCTTTGGGTCTACCTGCTTCACTTACCGTTGGTCTAATATTGCTTGCTTGTTGCCCAGGGGGTACTGCATCCAACGTGGTAAGAATGACACTCTTGTGTATTTCCTTATTAAGCAAGTATAACAGGTTTAATTTCTTTAGATGTGTCTTTAAATTGCAATGGCATGAATTTCAGTGGGAAATTAGATCATTTTCACTATCTTTTTCGCATTTAAAACAATTCCTAATTTTGTAAAACTTAATCCGTTGTCATTAAATCCCATCGAGCAAGAATGCAAACGATAGTTTTCTTCTAACTCTTTCGCGTGGTTTAAGAATGTTGTATTGGATAGCCTTGCATTAACCAACATTGCACATACTGACTTGTATAAATAGGAGAAGTAGCCAGGGAGCTGTGACCTACCATTAGTATAAGCTCTCAAGAAGTACCATAAATTACCAACTTAACCTAGAATATATTTCTTTTGATAAGTTTCTAGTTCCCTCGCACTATGACCTTTAGGTTGGATGCTATTTTGATCGGAGTGGACTAGTTGAGTTACTCTAGCACCTCGAAATTTATGTACACACACATGGAGAGCTGCCTTCTTTTTAAACAATCTTAACTTGAAAAAAGCAAGTTCATTACGACTGGTTTCTCGACCTTTTTTCCTTCCTTTGCTTTATATTTAGCATCTTACGGATGGCCTTCTGTTGTGTTGCATCATATGTCTGCGGTTAAACTTACAGGCATTAACATAACCAGTTGCAACAAGTGCTAAAGGCACAAACAATGGCTTTGTCCTTTAGCTTGCTGCACTACTATGCGGAGTACCCTGTAAATGGTTGAGTTAAATAGTTTGATAGTTTCCTGTGCAATTACTAAAACCGTACTGAGTTAGCTTGCCAATCTGCAGTCTTACTATCAATATTTAGATCTTGCAACCTTTTTTTGAGATGGATATTTAGATCTCCCAACCTTGTTTTCTATTCCTGGAAGAAAAACTTGTATTGATGCTTTGGTTAATACAAAATCGTTTTAGAAGCAGTGGAGAGCCCATAGCTAGTAGAAAGTGTTAAAGACATAAGTAAATAATAAAAATGTGCTACCTCTAGTAGCTTAACTTTTAATGAGATAGTCACACACTTCAACTTGATATAAGAGCAGGCAGAGCCGCAGAATTCCTAGGTTTAGTGGCACCAATTATTAAAAGAATTTCCACGTGTTTGGTTCATTAAAAAGAATCATGGCCACATTTGAGGGACATGTCAAAAGACATATCGAATAAAGTCATTTATTACTTACCAAGGCCCTTGGCACCATACTCTGTTGGCTGCTATCCCGTTCCTTCACTGCTTGCTAAAGGTTAATTTCAGCTAGAACATTTCAAATCTCGGATTTTTTGTCATTTGATTGCGACATGAGTTTTAACACGTCCAAGAATTATAAGCTTCAGAGAAAAATTTTCACTGTTTACCGAACTTACTCATATGCATTCAGATTATACAGTCTACCCAACAGAAAAACCATAGGGTTACTGCATTTAACTTACTGCAAAATTCATTTTTTCCTTTTTGATAGTATTACAGGTGACCTTAATTGCACAAGGAGATGTACCATTATCAGTAGTGATGACATTATGTACCACACTTGGAGCAGTTGTTCTCACTCCCCTCTTGACAATGATTCTGGCAGGCACATATGTTCCTGTGGATGCTATTAAGCTTTCCATCAGCACACTGCAGGTTAGTGCATTTTCATTATCGTCCCCTATAATTCTTTCAATTTGATTCGTCAAATAATACATTTCTAATTCTTACTGATTTATTTGGTTCCTTTTTCATGGTACTCTCTGTAGGTGGTAGTTGCTCCAATTCTCCTAGGTTCTTATATGCAGAGCAAATTTCCCAGAGCCGTGAAAATAATTACACCTTTTGCTCCCCTTCTAGCAGTCTTGACTTCATCACTTCTTGCTTGCAGGTTAAGTTGTTGAAGCTTTGGCATTATCACCTTGATGCTTGTTACTCTCAAATCTCAACTATCGTCCATTTGTTTCTTTTTGTCCTCATTTTTTTCTCTTTTCTCAGCGTGTTCTCAGAAAATGTTGTTCGTCTGAGATCTTCAATTGTTGGTATATCAGTCTCTTCTGATGTATCTCTGTTTCAACGCGTTCAAGCAATACTCGTGAGTGAATTCGGGATTGTAGTGCTCTCTGTAGTTTTGCTGCATTCTGCTGGATTCTTTGTAGGGTAAGAACATACTCCTTTTTGTTACATCCAATGTCATTTCCCTCATTTATCATCCCATAGGAACGTCGTGTGACGAGGATCTTTGGCAGGTACCTGTCTGCAGCCTTGGGTGGCTTTGGTGAACGTCAAAGACGTGCAATATCCATTGAGGTACTTGATTATTCCCCTAACAGAGCTTAAATACTCCCCATGCTTTGACATTTTAATATATGTAGATAATTTATATGCTTAATATTACCCTTTTTGGCTATGAGTTAACTAAGAGTAAGCAGAGATTGGACATTTTAAGCTATGTAGACATCCAATTAGCAATGGGGGTAGTACTATTTAATGTTTTGTCATCTGAAATAGAGCATCTTCTCATAGGGGCGAAGACTTTATGGAGAAAGGTAGAAGATGGCTTCTAATTTTAAGGGCATAAGCTATATTTTGACAGCATAAAGCATCCTGCATTCACGCAGGGTTCGGGGAAGATGCTACACCTCATGGGGTGTGATGCAAGCATCAATGAAGCGGGTCGAACTTGTGACCTATAGGTCACACGGAGACAACTTTACTAGTTGTTCAAAGGCTCCTCTTCAAATTACTAGTACTATAAAACTTGAGAATCACTAGCTTCTGTTGACATTTATCTCCAGCTATCATCCTTTTGTACCTGCTACTGAACCACTTGTATGAGCGCAACCACCGGTTTCAACTAAAACCTGGAAGAGGGCTTAAGAGATTTACAGTTCCTTATTAAACAAATCTCAAGAATGATGTATTTATCATTTCCCTGCTCCATATTGATTTTCTAGTGGGACATGCAGCAATGAATAATGATGTTGAACTTTCTTTCTTTATTTCCTTGCAGGTTGGCATGCAGAATTCCTCCTTAGGAGTGGTATTAGCAACTGCACATTTTGCGTCACCATTGGTTGCATTACCTCCTGCAATGTCAGCTGTTATTATGAACATAATGGGTAGTACTTTAGGTTTCTTTTGGAGATATATTGACCCTTCTGATTCAAAGACAGGTCTGGAAGCCACTGATAAATGATAGTGTCTGACTATAATCATTAGTATCCATGAATCATGATCAAAACATGGTCACCAGTTTCTCCTGCTTGTACAGGTATTGTGAACTTGGAAACTGTGTTCTCTCATTCGTGTAGGATTTAACTTACTCTACACTGACAGGTCAGCATAAATTAACATGTCGTTGAAGTTCTATTCTGTACTCCATTCAAGTTTGTCATGTTGGAGTTCATTTTCTGCATTCATAATGCAATTCAGTACACAACAGACTTTTGACCAATTCAATTGTAAAGAAGAGGAAACCTAAGGAAGAAATATCCGTAGGGGAGCTTACTGTTCGTCATAATAGGTTGCAATAGGAGCAGCAAGTACCTTGTTTGCTACTCCTATTAGATTTTCTTTTCTCGAGAAACTCTTCTCAAAAACTAAACAATTGTTGTTTGTTTTTCACTTTTTAGGTTTTCGAGAAAGAAAAAAACATAGTATTGGTTTACAATAACTCAATGTAATTTATAGTAGCTGAAAACCAAACACTTACCTTGTAAACCATTTTGCTCAAGAGAAGCTAATTAGTTCTACAATAAGAGTGATCGGATTGGCTTAAAAACTAGTTAATAGGCTTATTTAACATTATTAGGTCTATTTTATTTCAAGTTATTTGTTTACCGTAGACTTCTAGTTCTACTTCAATGAGGACTCTGTAAGCTTTATAATGAAATATTCCAAAGATTAATATAATAAGCGGATATTTTGACAAAATCCTAGAGGTCTAAGACTCTCCCTCAATGAGTCTTAAGGTTAGCGCTTCCTTGTCTAAAATTGGAGCTCCCTTTGACGAGCCCTATTATCTTCACCGTCCCGTGATTCGATCATGGGAACATAACAACTAGCTCTTTAATTTTTTTTCTTTTAGCTTATTTAAGTTTTTGCTAAGTTAAAAGTTGCTTTAAAACACTTGTCTTTCAAGCCAAAACAAGCTAAAAGTTATAAGTTGGGCAACTCCAACTTGTGGCTTTAGGCTTAAAATATGTTTTAGGGTGTTTGGGTCTGTTTAGAAACTGGTCAAATCAATTGCTAAGCTACTTATAGCTAATAGAAATGTTGGATAGCTGAAAAGGGCTTAAAAGCACTTAGCTTTTCAAGCCAATAATTAAAAAAAAAAAAAACTAAAAATAGGGTAATCCTAACTTATTGTGTTTATAGTTTGATTAATTATTTTATCTTTTTATCATGTATAATTTTTTAAATTTCAGTATACCCTCACTAACAAATGCCGTAAAATTTCCATTCCTTTTCTTTTGTTCTTTTTAATGATATTTTAATTAATTTAGCAATAAAAGTATATTTTTACTAAATACCTCACCATCTTTTTTAAGTTTCATCACTTCTATCCAATGAGTTGGCCAAACACAAATTATATATTATCGAAAAGACTTCTTTGAAAAATACTTATAACAAAACGTGCTTTTGTGAAAAGTACTTTTCAAAATAAGCAGTTTTTGGCAGAACTGCCAAACAGGCTCTCTAAATGTGACATGACATAAAAGTTAATGATATCACCGAAAATAGAAGAGATCAAATAAGACAAAGGACAAGATTGGCCCCAAGCATGAGGAACTTGTAATGAAGCAGTTATCGAACACGTGTTAAAGTTGACATTCAATTTCAGGCACAGACACTAGAAAACGACAATTGTACAAGTACGCTGGTACGAGGAATATTATCAGATCATATACTGACATCAACATCTGCAATCACTAAAAAAATAAAATATTATTTTGGAGGGGGCACATGGCTAAATTTGTATTAGGGTATCTCGTAGGTTAGGAATTAGTATAAATATCTCATGTATCCATACCTGTAGCATGATTACACTCTTACTAAATATGATCACTATTATAAGCGGCTATCTTAGTAAACAGAGAAAGATCAAGACTGATTTGGCTCTTTGAATCAACAATAAGATTTCCTTTGTCTCTTGCTTAGCTCATTTGTTGTTTTTCCTATATTATTGATCTACTTTATTGTTATTGTCAATCAACACGACATCGGCTTAAATCTCTAGATTTAACAATTTAAAATGTAAGGTTAATTTGATATAACACCTTGCTTTTGACCACATAAATATAGATCAATAATTTTTGTCTAAATTCAATTTTAACACATAACAACGATATTTTATAGGATTGGACATGAGTCAAAATAACTTTATCTAGGATGAGACGAGACGTAAACACAATGTATTGGGCATAACCATGTAGTATCTTTAAATTTATAAAATTTGAGGTTTTTAAAATAGTACAAAATAGAAAAAATACAAAATTACATTAAAATTATAAGTTCTTTAATAAATAGAACAAAAATAAATATTGAATATATTAAAATTGTAAAATAATTATGAATAGTATAAAAAAATTGTATATAACAATCCAAACATCAAAAATTTAAACACAGTAACCCGTATGTATAAATAGCCCCTGACTATCACCTTGCTATTAAAACAAATCTTACCTCATATACATGAAAAGAAACATATTACAAAAATTAGGTGATGAGAAAAAATTTGGATTAACCTAGGGGTGTTAATGGTTCGGTTCGGTCGGTTATTTAAAATTTTTTGCACCATACCAATTTTTCGGTTATTCTAGCATGCATAACCAAAATGTGAATTTTTCAAACCATCCCAATCATTTCGGTTTTTCTTCAGTTTCGGTACGGTTCGGTTAATTTTCGATTTTTTTTCAAATATTATCTAAAATTACTACACAAACAAAATTGTGTTTTTTGGCATACAAGACAACATTGAAAAATATGTTTTCCTTTCATTACAAAACTCATATATTTCTAGTGACTAAACCAAAATATAAATTTTTATCTCACTTAAGTAAACGATATTAGAGAGAAATATGATATCACATTCAATTGAATATTTGGTGATTGGCGCCAAAAATGATTCACTACAACCTGCGATAGTGAAGGACTTTGAAATACCAAGTCTCAATATGAAATCATGAGAGAGTGAGTTGAAATGAATTAACAAAAAGCAAAATAATTATTTATATTATTTCGATATTAAGGTCACGTTCATTTACTTTTTTGAAAAAGATATTTGATTATAATATATTGTTCTATGCTAAATCAAAGTTCAAAATAAACATAAGTCGGCATGAATCTAAAAAGAGTTTAAACCTTCACCTAAAGTGAACAAAATTCACAAGAACGTAAATTGACCATGAAGAATAGCTACAATAAATCTGTTTCTTTGGCAAGAGCTAAAATTTAGGGCATTTGCAATGTGATTCTAGAAAAAAGCACTATATTATTGAAGCATGTTAGTTTCAACTTTCAGTTAGTAGTAGTAGTATTAGCACTATTACAATAGGTTTGAATGTTGGGCATCATTGATTTCATTCTAAAGAGATGCTCTATTTTTTTTAGACTTAAGTAAATTATATATTGTAATCCATATAAGTTTCATATATAAAGTATTCTTTTATGCATATAAATGTAGTCGGTTCGGTTCGGTATTTTTTTAATTTTTTATAGAATAAAAAACCTAACCTAATAATCGGTACGGTCATGACTTTGCATAAGAACCTACGGTTTTTTTGTAAAGAACCTAAAATTCGGTTTGGTATGGTTCGGTTCGGTCGGTTATGTCGGTTTTCGAAAAACTATTGACACCCCAAGATTAACCGTGGGGTCGCTCGGTTTGCCGCGGAGAATGCATTAACCACCGCATAAAATCTTGCGTAAATAATACCATATTTGGTTTGTTTTGCAAGAAAAAGATAATCCCATCATAATATATTACCATGTTTGGTTTACTTTTTGTATTGGGTGGAAAATTAGCGAGGTTTAAAAGACAGGGCTCGAAGTTCGGCAAGGTTGAACGCTTTATTTACGAGCTCTCAAGAGCTCACCCGTTCCCGAGGCCAGCTGCCTCGAACACAAAATGAGAGTTGGCCACAAGCTATCTTACGAGGAGATCGGAAGACAGCCATCACGAGGCGCAAGGTTCATGCCTCGGGGAAGATCTTACCTCATGGCGAGCTAGCCCTCATCTTTTGTAACTGATGACCATTGCTTGCACATTTAATAGGGAGATCATGGGCCAACCACGATCTGAATGTGGAATAATAGCCATAAAAGTGCATTTATTGTTATTCTTATTCCTTTAGGCTATAAATAGCCAGGAGAAGACTATGTAATGTATCGAGAAAATATCAGAAATACATTTATACTTTGTGCTCAATATTTTGTCTTGTTTCCTTACTTGAATTCTTGTCTTTTTCATGGCTTTAATACGAATATTTGCTAGTTAACCCTACACAAATTTGATTTGTTGCTCTAATCAGATTTAGACCAATACAAATTGGTACCATCAATGGGGAACTAGCAATAAAGTTTGTTCCAAAGTTGCGCTCTTGTAAAATGATTACGATGACTGGGGCACAACCTCTTAAGAAGGCAGTAAGCGTCATAATGGGCGGATCAGAGGTGAATGGTAGAGGTGAATGGTGTTAACCTCGCTTCCACTAAAAAATTTGCCAAATTACCAGTCACCGCCAAAGGGAGGGCCTGAACCGATGGGGCGGAGAATTAAATAATCTTCGACGAGGATGACTATAAGGGGATAATTTTTCCCATCACGATGCTTTAATAATCACATTAAGGATCAGTGATTGTGGTGTCAAACGAGTTTTGTCGATCCTGGCAGCTCGGTAAATATCATCGATTATGGAGTCGTTAAGAAAATGTGGTTGGAGGACCTCATTGTCCCGAAAATTGTCACATTGATGGGTTTCAATAACTCCATAGAACAGATGGTAGGGAAGTTACCCTCGTCACAATTTCTGAGGAAATTTGTAAGAAAACTATTTTTCAAGTAATGACCAAATATATGGCTTATCATGCGATCCTTGGTAGGCCGTAGATTCATGAAATGGAAGCCATTCCATTTACTTTATACCAAGTTGTCAAATTTCCAACTCCATGGAGAGTTCGAGCCATATGAGGTGAGCAACGAATAGCTTGGGCGAGCTATTCGAATGCTGCTGAGAAAAGGAAAGCTTTGGGAGGTTCATTTACGTTGCAATTAACCGGCTCGGAGCCCGACGAAGGGGAGACCTCGGTCCTCGAAATTGCTTCCCAAGAAGAAATAGAAAAGGCTCTAGTGTTCATACAAGAACCTCGGCAGCAAAAAGCCGAGGACTCTACCGTTGAGGAATTGGAGTCTTTCGGTCTATCGAAGAAATTTCTAGAAATAAAGGTATTCGTTGGCTCGGGATTGGATAACGAGTCAAAGAAAGCTCTTATTGAGTTGTTATAGGCCAATGACGACTGCTTCGCTTGGTCTCATGCGAACATGGTTGGGATTTGATAAGAACCAAACCCCCACAAGGAGACCATTCACTCGGAGCCAAGTCAAGGATGTCCAAGAGGTGCATTTATACTTGGAGCGGAGAGAACTTGAGGAAGGAAGCGAGTGGAAGCCATTCCGGGTGCTCAAACTAGGCCTCACGCCTAAGGAAGAAGACAGCCCAGCAGAGCCAGGCGCCCCGCCTGGCAAGCTCACTGCCTAAGGAGCTGAAAGTGCACAGGCGGACCGCCTAGCAGGCGCCCCACCCAGGCGCCCTGCCTGAGCCAGGCGCCCTCCCAGACAAATCCGCCTAGCTGAAGGCAATCCAGGCGCCCCTCCTAGATCCCAGGCGCCCCTCCCAGCTGTGAAGCCTATGTTTATTTTACCATTTTGCCCTACGTGGCCTATGTTTGTGAACCTTATTAGTAAGGGTATTTTAGTCATTGTGCAAGCTTGGGAACACTATAAATATCCATGCTTAGCCTATTTTGAACTTAGTTTTTGATGATTAATGAATATTGAACATGAGCATGGCTCTTGGTTATTGAATGAAACCCTTTGATTTGGGACTTGTAGTTCTTCTAGTGAATCTAGATGAATACTTTTCCTCTCCGACCATTCTACTTGCGTGCTCGCGTTAGCTCGAGGGTAGTTGCATAGCGTAGGTGTTGTTGTCCTTCTCTCGGGGTGTAACGGAACAAGTTCTCCGTTGCTACTTGGGATTAGAGATCGAGTTACGTCTCGTTCTTATCCTTTTTACTTTCCGCGTTTGATTCTTATCAGTTTGGTATCAGAGCAAGGCTCAGGTTTTATTTCTACAAACCCCCGACCCTTGGTTCTTCGTGCCTAGTATCCTCTTTTAGTTTTCTTGTTGTTGAAGTTATTAGAAAGGAGAAAATTACAAAAAAAAAAAAAAAAAAATTGAAAAATTGAAAATCTAAAAATTTGGTGTAACTTGTTGGTTTGGATGATTTGTGATATGGGTGTTATGGATTCTTGATCGTGATTGAATTCCCGTTGCTTAGGTATCAAATTTGTTTGGATTGGTGAAGTTTGAAAATTTGAAACCCCAACAACCCTTAAACCCTTGATAAACCTTGTTCTTGATGAATTTTGACTTGATTCTTGGGTTGGATTGATGCTTGATTGAAAACTTGTTATTGGGGATTGATCTTCATTGAAAAACAAACAATTCGGTACCAATTTTGTGGGATTTGAACATGTATAACACCAAGTTTGATGAATCACAATCCTTGTTGAAACCCTTGTGTTCTTGAAGTTCTTGACTTGAAATCCTGATTTGATTGATTGCTTGATTGAAAATTTGATTGGGTTTTGTTAAGGAAGATCAAAAACAACTTTGGGTATCATTGGATTGTGAAAACAAGTTGAAAACATCGGATTTGTGGCTTGAAAATCGACTTGGAACAAGTTTGGAAAGGATTGAAACTGTCCCAGGCTCAGGCGCCCCGCCTAAGCCAGGCGCCCCGCCTGACTTGCTCACTGCCTAAGTCTCAGGCGCCCCGCCTAGACCCAGGCGCCCCGCCTGGAATACTGCACAACTTGGGCGCCCCACCTGAGTTTCAGGCGCCCCTCCTGGGTGCTGAACGTATTGTTTCGGGTAGATTTTCGTAGGTACTTCCCTTTATTTGATAACATAACATCTAGTTAGTACTACTTTGAGTAACCGATCTACTTGAATAGTGCTAACCCTTTAATTGCTCTTAGGTGATTCGTGCCTAGCAAGGAGAGTAGACTTCTAAGGAAAAGCGTAGAACCTTTTAACTCAAGTCCTCACTTCAAAGTGCCTAGCGTTCATTGAGTCCCATTAACTCCACTCACCCCGGAGTGTGCGTGACTCGTGAATAGTTTAGTTGAGTTGAGGAATTGCTAATCATCTACGTGAAGCTTTGGAACTACAAGTCGAGTGAAATATCCACCGCCACCCAAAAGAGTGACCCGAGTGAACACAAGTGAGGGAGCGAGTGAGGTGTTTTAACTAACTCTTGTTTCTTTTCTTTGTAGGTACAATGGCCAACGAAGGTCAAGATTTCATAAAGGAGGCCTTGGCTAGCCTTCTTGCCAAGATGGATGTCATGACTCAAAGGATTGAGTCACTTGAAAAGGGTGCCTTAAGTACCCAAGGTGACCAAGGGACCCCGAGTGTCCCAATTGAAAAGGGGACCCCGAGTGTCCAAATTGAGGCCGGTGAAGGCTCAAGTAGCCCTACCTTCACCCCGGAGCAAGTTGTTGAATTGCTCAATCAACAACGGGTAAAGGAGGATCGAGAGAGAATTGAACGAACGGGCATTCCCCGTATCTTGGAAAACCCCCTAAGAAACATTCCACTACCAAGACCCGTCCGAAATGTGCAACCTCTTGAGCAAGTTGATGAAGCTCAAGAAGGGGAGGAAGTTGATTATGGTGACGATGTGTATGGGTTTGATGATCACTTTCAACCAAGGCGAGCTATGAATTGGGGTCGAAATGTGGATAGAGGTAGGGGCCGAGGTCGAGGGCCACCTATGGGATTTGTTGGTGGTAATGCGAGAAGGGAGTATGGTGTGAATGAAGATCACTATGGGGGCCAACCGGAGCCTTTCCGTGGGGGTCGTGACAACACCAACCTCAATAGTGTGAAGCTTAGTCTTCCAACCTTTAAGGGGAATTGTGATCCGGAGGCTTACATTGAATGGGTGCTACAAATAGAAAGGTTGTTTGACACAAATGACATGACCGATGAGAAGAAGGGCACCTATGCTATTTCCTCTTTTGAATCTTATGCATCTACTTGGTGGGAATCCATCAAGAGATCAAGAAGGAGGGCGGGAATCCCTATGATTGTGGGTTGGAATGACTTGAAGGGTATCATGAGTGTCAAGTACATCACTCCTAGATATCGTCAAGAGCAACTCAAGAAACTTTATGAGTTGAAACAAGGTGTCAAGACGGTGCATGAGTACTTTGATGAGTTTGAAAGAACTCGAATGGCCTTGGATATGGACACCGAAGATGATGAGCAAGCCGTGATTCGCTTCATGAATGGTTTAAGCTATGGTATTGCTTCACAATTGAGATTGCATTCTTATCTTTCACTTCAAGAAGTCCTTGATGCCGCTATTCGAGCCGAGCAATGGCTTGACAAAGAAAAGTCCACCCGTTACAAAAGCAACACTTCTACTTCCATGAGCAAGCCAAAGGATTGGAAAAATCCTACTCCCAATGCAAGATTCACAAGTGCAAGTGGCCCTAGTGGAGCAAATGCAAGCAAAGATGTGAAGAAGCCGTTTGAGAAGTATACACCCAATGTTGGAGGTAATTTTAAAACTCAATTGAATACTCCTACTTCTTCTTCCATTAATGCAAGGGTATGGACACTTTGCTAAGGAGTGTCCTACGAAGAGGACCATGGTTGTTGTTGGTGAACATGCTTATGAGCAAGAGAGTGAGCCGGAGGAAGATGAGGGAGTAGTGGAAGATGAGAGAGTAGAGGAGGATGAACAAGATGACACGGTGGAGGATGAGGAACCTCATACTTTTCTAGTAGTGAGAAGGAGCTTAGGAGCTATGATTGTGGAGGATGGCGAAACCTTGCAAAGGGAAAACCTTTTCCATGCTAGGTGTCGTGTTAAGGGTGTTGTGTGCTCTATGATCATTGACTCCGGGAGTTGCACTAATGTTGTGAGCCAATCTCTTATAACCCAATTGAAGTTGCCAACCGTGAAACACCCCAAGCCATACCGGTTACAATGGCTTAGTGAATGTGGAGAGCTTAAGGTAATGAAACAAGCCATGATCAAGTTTAGAATGGGTAGTTATGTTGATGAACACTTGTTCGACGTTGTGCCCATGTAAGCTTGCCACCTTCTCTTTGGAAGGCCTTGGCAATTTGATCGGCAAGTGGTTCACAATGGACGTGTCAACACTTACACGCTCCAACATGAAGGAAAGAAATATGTGTTGAAGCCCCTAACTCCCAAACAAGTGAGTGATGACTACAACCGGATGAGGGAGTTGAGGGAGGTAGCAAAGGCCAAGTCGATCATTGAGACTAGCCCATTGCCCAAAAGCATGGTGGCAATCCCACCTACTTCATCTACCGGAGGCATGTGTGCCATGATGCAACTGGGCGAGATCTTAAAGGGAAATGATGGCACCAAGTTTCTCCTATGCCTAGTGCACAAAGGTATGATCCTAAACTCTAATTGTGATTTTTCTTCTAACCCTTTGCCTAGTGTGTTTGAGAATGTCTTGAAGGATTTTGGGGACATGTTCCCGGATGAGATGCCCGATGGCTTACCTCCCTTGAGGGGTATTGAACATCAAATCGACTTTATTCCGGGATCTCAAATCCCAAACAAGCCGGCTTATAGGAGCAATCCGGAGGATACAAGAGAATTGCAAAAGTAAGTTGATGAATTGCTCACTAAAGGCTTGGTGAGGGAGAGCTTGAGTCCTTGTGCCGTACCCGTGATCCTTGTTCCCAAAAAGGACGACACTTGGAGGATGTGCGTTGATTGTCGGGCCGTGAACAAAATAACGGTAAAGTACCGTCATCCTATTCCCCGACTTGATGATATGTTAGATGAATTGAGTGGTTTATGTGTGTTTAGCAAAATTGACCTTAGGTCCGGCTACCATCAAATCCGGATGAAACCGGGGTGATGAATGGAAAACCGCATTCAAAGCAAATTTAGTCTCTATGAATGGTTGGTGATGCCCTTTGGGCTCTCCAATGCACCTAGCACTTTCATGAGGCTAATGAACCATGTCCTAAAGCCATTCATCAACAAGTTTGTGGTCGTCTATTTTGACGATATATTAATCTATAGCAAATCAATAGATGACCATGTTGATCACCTTAGGCAAGTGCTTGAAAAGTTGAGAGCCGAAAAGCTCTATGCTAATTTTAAAAAGTGTGCCTTTGGTGTTGAGAAGGTAGTCTTCCTTGGGTTTGTTGTGAGTGCCCAAGGAGTGGAGGTGGATGAGTCTAAGGTAGAGGCCATACGTGATTGGCCTACTCCTACTACCGTGACTCAAGTGAGGAGCTTTCATGGTCTTGCTAGCTTTTATAGGCGATTTGTGAAAGATTTAGCTCCATCGCCGCTCCACTCACCGAATTGGTGAAGAAAGACCAACCTTTTGTTTGGGGAGAGCCTCAAGAGAAGGCCTTCCATGAGTTGAAAAGTAGGTTGAGTACCGCCCCTCTATTGCAATTGCCCGACTTTGGAAAGGCATTTGAGGTTGAATGTGATGCCTCGGGGGTGGGAATTGGTGGTGTTCTAATGCAAGATAGCAAACCCATCGCCTACTTTAGTGAGAAATTGAAAGGGGCCTCCTTGAACTATTCTACATATGACAAGGAGTTGTATGCCCTTGTGAGAGCCCTTGCCCATTGGCAACACTATCTTTGTCCTCGTGAGTTTGTAATCAAGAGTGACCATGAATCACTCAAGCATTTGAGAGGCCAAGAGAAGCTCAATAAGAGACATGCCAAGTGGGTTGAATTCATTGAGTCCTTTCCCTATGTGATCCAATACAAGAAAGGGAAGGACAATGTTGTGGCGGATGCGCTTTCGAGAAAGTTTGCTCTAGCCACCACTCTCACCTCTAAGCTCATGGGTTTTGAGAACATTAAATTGATGTATGCTCATGACCCAAAGCTAAAGAGTGTCCATGACACTCTAGAGAAGGGGGAGAGAGTTGAAAAATACCAATGGGTTAATGGATATATCTTCAAAAATGGTAGGGTGTGCATACCAGAGTCCTCTTGGAGAGAGTTGCTTGTGCATGAGGCACATTGCGGGGGACTCATGGGACATTTTGGCACAAGAAAGACTTTGGCTATTCTTAAAGAACAATTTCATTGGCCAAAGATGGGTGTGCAAGTGGAAAAGTTTTGCAACAATTGCCTTGAGTGCAAGCGTGCTAAATCCAAAGCCCACCCCCATGGGTTGTATACCCCTCTCCCCGTACCTACTAGTCCATGGTTGGATATATCAATGGATTTTGTGATGGGATTACCAAGGACTAGGGGGGGCCATGATAGCATTTATGTTGTTGTGGATAGATTCTCCAAAATGGCTCATTTCATTCCATGCAAGAAATGTGATGATGCACAACATGTGGCAACTTTGTTTGTTGAAAATGTTTTGAAGTTGCATGGTGTGCCTCAAATCATAGTGAGTGATAGGGACACTAAGTTCCTAAGTCATTTTTGGAGGTGTTTATGGGGTGCTTTAGGCACCAAGCTCTTGTTCTCCACGTCCCACCACCCACAAACCGATGGGCAAACAGAAGTGGTAAACCGAACCTTGGGTGCTCTTCTTAGAGCCATGACCCGAGGTAAGGCCGGGACTTGGATTGATCGCCTACCTCTTATGGAGTTTGCTTACAATCGCACATTGCATAGTATGATAGGTATGACTCCATTCGAGTGTGTCTATGGATTTAACCCCTTGATTCCCCTTGATCTAACCCCTTTGCCAAGGGAAATGGTTGTTAATTTTGAAGGTAAAGCTAGAGCCAAGGCTTTGGTTGAACTCCATGCAAAGGCGAAGAAGAATTTGGAGGAAGCGTATGCTAAGGTTGCCTCCAAGAAAAACAAAGGACGCAAGAAGGTGGAACTCAAGAAGGGTGACTATGTGTGGGTGCACTTCCGGAAAGAAAGGTTTCCAAATCTTAGAAAAGGGAAGTTGGCACCCCGTGGAGATGGCCCATTCCAAGTGCTTTCAAAGATAAACAACAACGCCTATGTGGTCGACTTGCCAAGTGAGTATCAAGTTTCTAATACTTTCAATGTTTGTGACTTGGTTCCTTTGGATGTAGGTAATGACGAGGTCGTGGGTGATGATGCTTCAATTTCGTGGACGAAATCTTCTCAAGAAGGGGAGGATGATAAGAACCAAACCCCCACAAGGAGACCATTCACTCGGAGCCAAGTCAAGGATGTCCAAGAGGTGCATTTATACTTGGAGAGGAGAGGACTTGAGGAAGGAAGCGAGTGGAAGCCATTCTGGGTGCTCAAACTAGGCCTCACGCCTAAGGAAGAAGACAGCCCAGCAGAGCCAGGCGCCCCGCCTGGCAAGCTCACTGCCTAAGGAGCTGAAAGTGCACAGGCGGACCGCCTAGCCAGGCGCCCCGCCTGAGCCAGGCGCCCTCCCAGACAAATCCGCCTAGCTGAAGGCAATCCGGGCGTCCCTCCTAGATCCCAGGCGCCCCTCCCAGCTGTGAAGCCTATGTTTATTTTACCATTTTGCCCTACGTGGCCTATGTTTGTGAACCTTATTAGTAAGGGTATTTTAGTCATTGTGCAAGCTTGGAAACACTATAAATATCCATGCTTAGCCTATTTTGAACTTAGTTTTTGATGATTAATGAATATTGAACATGAGCATGGCTCTTGGTTATTGAATGAAACCCTTTAATTTGGGACTTGTAGTTCTTCTTGTGAATCTAGATGAATACTTTTCCTCTCCGACCATTCTACTTGCGTGCTCGCGTTAGCTCGAGGGTAGTTGCATAGCGTAGGTGTTCTTGTCCTTCTCTCGGGGTGTAACGGAACAAGTTCTCCGTTGCTACTTAGGATTAGAGATCGAGTTACGTCTCGTTCTTATCCTTTTTACTTTCCGCGTTTGATTCTTATCAGTTTGATCCAGAAATAATGACACATAGGCTAAACGTGGATCCCAACAGCCCCTGGTGAAGCAAAAGAAGAGACTGCATGCTGGTGTAAAGAAGAAAGCAATACGAGATGAAACAAAGAGGTTGCTTGATAACAGCTTCATCATGGAAGTAAAATACCCCGATTGGCTCGCCAACATGGTAGTAGTACCAAAGAAAAATGGTAAATGGCGAATGTGCGTTGACTACACCGATCTAAATAAAGCCTGTCCAAAGGATTTATATCTTTTGCCCCAGATAGACAGGTTGATAGACTCCACTGATGGACATAAACTATTGACCTTCTTGGATGCGTATTCGGGGTATAATCAAATTCTGATGGAACCAAGCGATGAGGAAGAAATGTCTTTCATCACTGATGAAGGAACGTATTACTACAAGGTGATACCCTTCGGCCTCAAGAATGCAGGTGAGACCTATCAATGGTTGGTGTGTTAGATGTTCAAAGATTACATCGACAAAATAATGGAAGCTTACATAGATGACATGCTCGTGAAGTCAATTCAGCTGGAGTATCACTTAAATCATTTGAGGGAAGCCTTTGCAATCTTAAGGTAATATTGTATGAAGCTGAACCCTGAAAAGTGTGCCTTTGGGGTTGGCTGGGAAAATTCTTGGGGTTTATCATCTCTGAACGAGGCATCGAAGCAAATCCTGATGAAATAAAGGCTATACAAGAAATCCCCGAGGATTTGACAAGCCCAAAGGAAGTCCAGCGTCTGACCGGTCGACTTGCTGCTTTGAGTAGGTTCATCTCAAGGTCATCCGAGCAATGTCATAGGTTCTCTTTTGTCTTGAAAAAGAACACGACCTTCGAGTGGACTCTTGAATGTAAAGGGGCATTGAAGGAACTGAAACACTACTTAACGGACGCTCCACTGCTCGCTAAGCCAAAGGATGGGGAGACGTTGTTGGTATACCTAGCCATCTCCGAGGTAGCTGTCTGCGCTGTGCTGGTTCGAGAAGAGGACATGAAGCATCAGCCAATATATTACGTCAGCAAAACTCTACTCGACGCTGAAACAAGGTACCCTCATTTAGAGAAATTAGCGCTTGCTTTAATTATGGCAGCTCGGAAGCTTCACCCTTATTTTCAACGCCATCCCATAGTTGTTGTTACAACCTTCCTCTTAAGGAGAATATTGCATAAACCTGAATTGTCGGGGAGGTTATCGAAATGGGCAGTCGAGCTAAGTGAATACGATATTGTATACTAGCCTCGAACGACCATAAAATCTCCAGTGTTGGCAGACTTTGTGGCTGACATTAGTGCTAGGATACTACCCGAGGTAGAAAAGGAAAATATGCTTTTGAGAGGTCCAGCTGATGGAGTATGGAGACTTTTCACTGATGGTACAATGAATTCCAACGGCTCGAGGCGCGGAATAGTGCTTGTAACCCCAACTGGGGCAAAACCTGAGGCATTAGGTGAAATTTGGAAAGTTGACTAACAATAAAGCTGAATACGTGGCTGCGATAGCGGGATTGGAATTGGCTAAGAAAATGGGAGCCAAAATAATCGAGTTAAAAAGTGACTCGCAGTTAGTGGTAAATCAGATCCTCGGTGATTTTTCGGCTCGGGAGCCCAAAATGAAGCAATTCATAGTTCGAGCATAAAATGCCCTCGGAGAATTCCAAGACTGGAAAATTCAGCAAATCCCTCGTGAGGAGAACTCAGAAGCCGATGCGTTGGCAAACTTAGCCTCGGTAATCGAAACTGAGGACTCGAGGATCGACGCAGAGGTTGGGGTACTCACATCCTCGGTAGGGAAAATGAAGTTGGAAGTTAACGCGGTCAATATGCATTGGGATTGGCGGACTGAATTTATCTCTTATTTGGATTCGAAACTTTTGCCTGCAGACAAAAAGGAGGTTGAGAAGCTCCGAAGGCAAGTTGTTCCATACTCCCTCGTGCATGGACAGTTGTACAAGAGGCTCTATTGCGACCCGATGGATAAATGTTTAGGTCCATGAGAGTATAGCTACGTAATGAGAGAAGTGCACGAGGGCAAATGTGTAAATCATTCGGGAGGAAAAGCCCTCATACGCAAACTTCTACGAGCTGGCTATTATTGGCCCGAGATGAGTGAGGATGCCAAGGTATTTCTAAAAGATGTGATAAGTGTCAGAAACATGCCTCGTTGATTCATCAACAGGCCGAGCCATTGCACTTGATTGTATCACCGTGGCCGTTTATAAAATGAGGAATGGATGTCGTAGGCCCGTTTCCAAAGGCGAAGGGCGGCGTGAAATTTAACCTCGTTCTCACTGATTATTTCATCAAGTGGGTCGGGCAGGGTCCTTTGACAGGGTTTGGAAGAAGGAAGTTATCGACTTCATTTGGAAAAATATTATATCCAGGTTTGGAGTTCCGAAGGAGATAACGTGTGATAATGGCAAGCAGTTCATTGGGTTGGAGGACAACTTTCTTTGCCAAATGGGGGATTTAAAGAGTGGTCTCAACGCCTTACCATCCTAGTTCTAATAGGCAAGCTAAGTCCTCAAACAGGATAATTATGGACAATCTTAAGAAAAGAATGGACGAAGTTAAAGGATCATGGCCAGATGAGTTGCCCTGGGTGTTGTGGGAAATGAGAACGACAAAGAAGAATAGTACTGGGGAAAACCCATTTTCCCTTGCCTATGGGATCGATTCGCTGATTCCTGTCGAAGTCGGTGAGTTTAGCCTTCGATACCCTCACGCTTTCGAGGAATCAAATCAGCAATCTATGCGCGTGGAGCTAGATCTGCTTGAGGGGCGAAGGGAAATGGCTTTGGTTCGTTTGGCTTCTCAAAAGAGACAGATTGAAGCTTATTTGAATAGAAATGCTAGGTTTAGAGCCTTTAAAGTTGGTGATTATGTCTTGAAGGCTTCAAATCAAACGACAAAGGAGAAGAAAGCTAGAAAATTGGCTGCAAATTGGGAGGGGCCATATCGAATTAAGGTCGTGACAAGAAAAGGATAGTATTAGCTCGAAGATCTTTGAGGCAACCAAGGGCCTTTGAATTGGAATATTTCCAATTTAAAGCGTTATTATTTTTGACATTAAGGAACATTATCCTTCGTCAAAACATAATCCTTCACTCATTGCATCAGTATGACAGTGCTCTAAATGCACGGGTCGAACGATACAAGTGATCGGTTCTTCATTCTTCACACCCGACCACTGGGGGATGCAAGGGGAACCGAGAACTCTGAGAGGCACTGTTCCCTAGAGAGTTAGCCTAGCTATTCATTACTCGAAATGGCTTTGTAATTTGTTTAAGTCTCAGTACAATTAAAAGTTTAGGTAAATCGCCTCGAACTCATCGATGGAATAAAACTTGATTCAATTTCTCTTTTTATCTAATGCATAAAGGCCAGTTTTTATGCCCCGGCTCGAGAACGAGACGTCGTTCTAAATTAACTTACATTCGAATAACTTACATTCGAATTTATCAAAAATTTATCTAAGTTTTGCAAGCAAGTATTCAAATGATATATCAAAAGCTTTGAGAAATAGACCAAACACTGGAAAAATGACCATGTTCATTAAAAGGCTCGAAGGCCATGAAAATACTTACAACGGCCCAAGGCCCAACAAGCAAAAACAAAAGGTACACTGACAAGACATCATTCTTCAGCCCCAGAAGTGGAAGCATCTGAACCATCATTTTCCTCCTCGCTCGAGCTCTCACTACTCGACGGGAGTTGGTTCAATAATTGCTAGGCCTTCATGACATCGCTCTCAGCCTGAGTTATCTCTACATCCAGATTTCCCCCTACTCGACATTGTCTGGGAATCGTTAGCCTCGTCTGGATGACAGCTCAGTTCTTATCAACTTTAGCTCTTGTGGCTCTCCTCTTCTTCCTCGATAAAGAGGAGGATATCTTACTCCGAAGGGTCGTTAACTCAGCCTCGAGATGCTCCTTTTCCGTAGTTAACTCGCTTATCTGAAGGGAGCTGTCCTTCACCACAACTCGATATTTTTCGATATTTTTGCTGAGGATAGCCTTAGCTTCATCAGTTATCCTCGTTCGCTCAGTTTCGAGCTCGGCTTTCCAAGTCTCCTTCAAGGAAATCATTCTAGCCTCAGTAACAAAGACAGCTTCGCGAGCTTTGGTCGCCTCAAGGTCAGCTTTATCAGCGGCTGCACGGGCATCATCCAACTCGATCTTGGCTTCGAGGAGTTGTTTTTCCAAATCGACTATTCGAGATTGGAGGTCGTTCCTTATTTGGTCCCATTCATCCTTGTTTCTTGCAGAATGGAAACTTAATGAGTCTCAATCTCGGCAGCCCTAATCATATGTATATACCCCTGCAAGAGACGACCAAGGAGTTATGGCAAGAAAGGCTGAATCTAAGAAAAGGATAAGGAAAGTAAGAATACCTGAATGGCGTGATGGGCTGCAATAGTCATCAACTCGGCAATGGGAGATTTCCTAATGCGCTCACACTCTAACGGTCCAAGGAGTCCTCTACAACTGATGGGTACTGCCACATCATTGTTTAAGAGGCAAAAGGCGAAAGGAAGTTCAATTTTCCTAGTTGGCCTTTGAGGGGTTGATTCACGAGCGGGCTCAGACGCAGCTCGTGAGGCCCCTCCTTCAGAACGAGGGTTTTCATCCACATTCTTCCCTTTATCCGGCAAAGAAGGAGTCGTTCCGTCAACTTTTTCAGGCGATTGAGTCGACGCTTCAAGGTCGATAGTCTCGACCTCTTTCTGAGCTTCCATCTCCTCAGGCTCGTTGATTTACCTCCTACGAGGAGGGGTGACCCCCTCGGGGGCGACATCCTCTTCCATTCTGGCTCGTTTGGCCACAGAGGATTTCTTTGAAGTTTACTTTTTCTCTTTTGGGTATTAAAAACGGAAAAAAAGAAGAAAAGGACAACAAAGAATAATGGAATCAGATATAAGGAAGAGGGAAGAAGATATATTTACCTTGGCCCGATGACCCCTCGGGAGCAGTCTTCTCTTCTTTCCCATCTTTCTGTTTTCCGTAGGATCCAACTAGATCTTCGAGCTCGTTCAAAGCTTCCCAAGTCTCGGGGACCTTTGTCTTTTTATCCTTTTCTTCCTCTCATTCGATGAGGTAATCGCTTACTAAGGAGACCTGAAAGAAACGAAGAGTGATAAGGATAAAAAACTTTAGGAGAACGAGGCAACAGAAAGAGGAAATATCTAACCATGACACTTGCACGCCCATTGGTTTTCATCCAGAGCAGCCAGAATCATCCACGATCTTTCCTCCATTGGCTTAACTCTTATGATAGCCTGCACCCAGGCTGTCAAATCTTTGGGGGGTATGATTGGAACCGACTTGGCTGAAAAATGGCGGGGCTAACGGTCAGAGAAAGATGATGAAGTAAAAATTTGAAATCGAGATAAAAAATTATGTTTCCGGTTCCATCGCTCGGGAAAGACAGGCCTCGAAGAGAGAAGGCTCGTGGGCAGCAACACAAAGCGCTCATTCCACCCTCGTTCTTCGGTGTCCTCGCCTTTGGTGATCAACGAGAACTTGCCTCGTAGTTAAAAAGATAAATAAAATGATCCTCCAGAAAAAGATAAATAAAATGATCTAAGGTGAAGGAAACCCCAACTTCTTTACTCAAGTAGTCGAGGACAATCCTCCAGAAATCAGGTCCAATCTGATCTAAGCACACCTCGTAGGTTCGGCAAAAGATATCAACCACTTCATGAATGGGAAAGGTAAATGCTATCATGAAGAGGTAGGTATAAACAAAAGAGCTCCTATCTACTATGTCACAAGTTCGACTCTCTGGAGTAGGAATACTAATTTGGAACTTATGGCCCTATTTACAATTCTCTCGAACCAAGCGAATATTGGCTTGAGTGATCAGGGTCGGGGTGTCCCTCACTGGAATGTTTCTTTTTCTGCAGATGTCGGTTTCGGTCTGAATTTGCATCGTAAAGTCATTGGGCAAATCAAGCTTCGAGGGGATAACGTCCTCGAGAGTCAATTTTTTTAAGTGGGAGTTTTCACCATTGGGTTTGGTCCCACACCACCAACCTCTGCGGCACTGTCTCTCTCTTCACCACACATCTCATTGATGTCGCCACGATTGGCGGTGGCTTTGCGTCGATGGGGAATTAAATCACTGTGGTGTGATGTTGCCTCAGTATTGTCATCCAACGGCGGAAGAATATTCAAGGGGATCAGAACATTTACCAGTTCGTCACCCACAATTATGGTGGCAACCTTAGGAGTCCTTTCTTCATATGGCCTTGAAGAATTTTGTACTAAGTGAGTAGCACATTTTCGTTGAAAGTTTGAAGGAGTTTCGAATTAAGAAGAAGGATTTCAAAGAACGAATTCTATGAGAAGACTCTGTTGGCAGAGAAGATGAAAGTGAGGAAGAAAGAGAGCAAGTTGGGCTATTTGTAGGGGTAAGAAAGATCATCATTGCGTTTCTATGGGGAAGAAGGAGCAAAAAAGTGGCGTTCAATCAGCAAAGGATGCGTGTGATGGATGTGAATATGGAGTGACAACCGCCATTTTTGAAATTCATGGCGCACGAGTAGCCACGTCGATCTCCCGCCGAATTATTTCCACCCCTCGAAAAATTCTGACTATTATCCGAGGGGTGGGGGGACTATTTGTATTGGGTGGAAAATCAGCGAGGTTTAAAAGACAAGGCTCGGAGCTCGGCAAGGTTGAACGCTTTATTTACGAGCTCTCAAGAGCTCACCCGTTCCCGAGGCCAGCTGCCTCGAACACAAATGAGAGTTGGCCACAAGCTATCTTATGAGGCGATCAGAAGACAATAATCACGAAGTGCAAGGTTCATGCCCCAGGGAAGATCTTACCTCGTGGTGAGCGAGCTCTCATCTTTTGTAACTGACGACCGTTGCTTGTACATTTAATAGGGAGATCATGGGTCAACCACGATCCGAACGTGGAATAATGGCCATGAAGTGCATTTATTGTTATTCTTATTCATGTAGGCTATAAATAGCAATGTGAAGACTATGTAATGTATCGAGAAAATATCAGAAATACATTTATACTTTGTTCTCAATCTTTTGTCTCTTTTCCTTACTTGAATTCTTGTCTTTTTCATGGCTTTGATACGAACAATTGCTAGTTAACCTTATACAAATTCAATTTGTTGCTCTAATTAGATTTAGGCCAACACACTTTCTAGAACTCTGCATAACTTATGTTATGCAGAAATCTATGTATTTTATGTCGGATAGAAGGTGAAATTAGTAATGTGGATATTAACAATGCAAGTATTAAAATTTAAAATGATAAAATTAACCTTCATAATAATTTAAAAATTCTAATTTATTTAAGGAGTAACTAAATATTTTAAATTGTGACATTGGTTATTAATTTGTAACATATTAATGATTCAAGAAATTTCATACATTATAATGCCCGTATAACTAATACCCGCATTACTAATACCGGCATAAAATCGATCTCCACCAAACGACTCCTTAAGTAATAAACCCACAAGTGTGGAACAAATAATGGTTAGTTAAGAAATTTTAAGAATTTACAAGGTTAATTACATTATAAAGAAAATTATTGGACAAGTCCAGTGCATTGGATGTTGGGCATGTCCGGACTCCGGAGCGTATGCTCATGTACTTGAGACAGAAAAAATTCTATGGTGTATCTCACATTCCACGTCATAAGTGTATGAGACAATTTTTAAATTAGAAAAATAAGTGGAACCCACTATAAGTGGCTCCTTAAAAATAATTTTTGTAAGTAAAGATAGTAGGTTCCACTTTTTTATTTTATTTTAAAAGTTGCCTCATACACTTATAACGTGAAATGTGAGATACACCATAAAAAGTAAAAATAATGGGTTTCACTTATTTTCTTAATTTAAAAATTACCTCATACACTTATGATCTGAAATGTGAGGTACACCATAGAATTTTTCACTTGAGACATAAGCCAGCACATTAAAAAGAGAGACTCTGACGAGTCCACTTCTCACTATTAAAAGAGGGATGTGGAGTGATAGGCACAAATTGGAGAATTATCAACTCAATTAGTTAGTGGGTCTTAGCGTAGTTTGTCAGAAGTTCACGAGTGTTACTGATGTATTTCGATTCCTCCACTACAAACAGCTAAAGACAAAAACCATAAAATTTTATGCCTTTCACCTTTTTCACATTACGAAATGTATCATTTTTCATCACATTATGATTTTATAACTTTCCCTCTAGAAAAGGAAAAAAGATATGGCACAAAGTACGTCAATTTCTTGTCCTTTTGTTCTTTAGTTAGTGCGAAAGATTTTATGCCTTTCACTTTTCGGTGACCAAACTAGCAAAACCAAAAATGAAAAGTAAAGAGTTACACCAAATGAAGAATTCTGTCGAAAAAAAAACACCAACAATTTTTTTTTTAAAGCAAAGATAGAGTTTTTATTTCAACTTTACTGAAAGTGAATTGTTGAAGGTTGTGAATAGGATTTTGTGCTATTACAGTTTCGAAAGTATTCTCAATGATGGATTTCATAATTTCCAAATTCACGACTTAGGAATTCAGAAAATTTAGGTGGTGTTTGGAGATAGATATAGAGCCCGTTTGGATTAGCTTAAAAAAAGTAGCTTTTAAGTTAAAGTGCTTAAAAGCACCTTGAGCTTATTTTAAAAATAAGTAGTTACCTGTTTGGATAGAAGTGCTGGAGCTTAAAAAAAGTTGTGGATGTGTTTGGTAATAAAGTGCGGTTAAGCACTTTTTCTGTTCAAATGACTGAAATACCCTTAAAGCTGTTAACAATATATCGGAGTTGAGTATTCAGGGTAAGTTTAAAAAAAGGTCCTAAGCTAGTTACATAATAATGAAAAGGGCCTCAAGTTTTAAAAAATAGGTAGAGGGTCCTCCATTAGGATTAGTGTTAATTGGGTAAAAGATGCATACAAACTTAACCCTCAAGTTTTTAAGTTTACACTTTGCACCCAAAGTTAAACCCTCATTTTACCCCCCCCCCCCCCAAAATGGCAAAAAATATTTCCCACCCAATAGCTCCCCCACCCCGCCGTCCCCCACCTCCCCCATCACTGCTCCGCCGATTCCGGCGAGTTTCCGGCCATTTTTTTTGCTTTTTTGGTTCACTATCAGCTCCCCAAAGTAGATTCAACAACTATTTACAAGTATATTGTGTATTTGCAAAAGATTTGTTCCAAAAAAATTTGAGAATTATCAAAATTTGCTCAGCCATTTACAACACGAATCTCAACTAATCGCCTTGGATTTTCAGCCACATTTGGTCTCTGGTAAGTGTTCTTTAACTTTATAGTCGAGAAATTTGATTTGAAGCTAAAAGCTACCGGATTGAGAATTTTGAAGAACTGGGTTTGGTTTCTGGTCAAACATCCGTCGACGAGATGGTTGATGTTTAAACATCTCGTTGATGTTTTTGTGCACATCGTATCATATGTTTAAACATATGTGCTAATACTGAGCGTATGTTTAAACCATTAAACATTTGGACTTATGTTTAAACATCATGCATGATGTTTGAATATAAATCAGGATTACTAAACATCATTGAGGATGTTTAAACATAAGTCCAAATGTTTGAACATATGAGCGTATGTTTAAACATTCTCAATGATGTTTAGTAATCATGCTAAATATTCAAACATCATGCATGATGTTTAAACATAAGTCCAAATGTTTAAACATATTAATTGATGTTTAAACAACCTCAATGATGTTTAGTAATCCTGAATCATATTCAAACATCATGAATGATGTTTAAACATCTAAAAAAATGTTTAAACATTTGTGTCGATGTGTAAACACTGTAAATTTTTTTACAGAATGTTTGAAGCAGTACCTTTCATTTTTTGTGAATATGGCTTCTATAAACAATTGTATTATGAAATTTATGCTATAAGGATCTAATTTAGACCCTCTTTGTATCTTCAGGACAAATAATGGGGCCCGTATTATTGGTAGTTGATTATCTCGGCAAATGGGTGGAGAAAGCTAAAAGTTTTGTTTGGGTTCCCGTTGTGAAAGAGAGTAGACCTATTCTTGTTAGTAAGCAGGTTACTTATAATGAGCTGGTTGAAAAAATCATTCAAAGTTGGGGAATTCTTGATGATCCGAGGGATCTATCTATTTCGTACTTGTTGAGCATTGTAAAGCAAAAGACTGCACCCTCTCACATTAGGAATGATATTGATGTCTCTCTTTTTATGGCTGATGTGGATGCATCTGGTTCTAGGCCCACTCTACGTGTAAATGTGGTTCCTCGGACTGAAAATTCTAATGAACAAAATCATGGGTTGGATGACATTGTAGAGGAGGCTTCACTAAATATGAATGTGGCTGAGAAGGAAGAAGATGAAGAAGCAAAAGAAATCCAAGAAGATAATGAGGTACAGTTTCCTGATTCAATACCATCACAAGGCAGCGACACTTGGCCGGACGGCACTGGTTTCTACACAGGGCAAACATTCACGAACAAGCGCGAGTTGGTTGTGCTGTTGAAGCTTGCTGCAGTGAGAGTGCCTTTCTATTTTCAGTATGTGAAGAATAAGAAGAATGTATTTTGTGCTAGATGTGTGGACAAGAATTGCCACTGGTGGATTCGAGCCATGAAGTACAAGAGCTGTGACATGTTTTATATCACGGTCTACAACAGCCAGCACACTTGTGGTTCTGAGCATTCTAAAAGCCATCATCCACACGCCACGTGCAATGTTGTTGGAGAGTACATGAAGAACAGATTTCATGATGGAAAAGCACCATCCACCAAAGAAATCAAGGATGATGTTCTAGCAGAGTTGGGTTGCAAAATAAGCTATTGGAAGTGTCTCAAGGGCAGCAACATTGCAAAGTCTTTGGCAAGGGGGTCACCCGAACATGGCTATGCCATTCTTGGTGCATACAGCTATATGATTCGGCAGTCAAATGAAGGAAGCAAGACAGCATTACAGGTTGATGAACAAGGGAGGTTTCTGTATTTTTTTGTTTCTTACGGATCGTGGATCAGGGGGTTTAAGACTATTAGAAAAGTGCTGGCTGTTGATGGCACTTTTTTGACGGGTCCATATGGTGGAGTGTTGTTGTCCGCTGTCGGTCAGGATGCTCAAAATCACATCTTTCCTCTTGCATTTTGTGTAGTTGACAAAGAGTGCGATGCCGCCTACGAATTCTTTTTTGAGCAATTGGTCGGAATAGTCCCGGACGATGATGAGTTGTGCATTATCTCCGACAGGCACAGAAGCATTGAAAAAGCTGTTTGTAAGGTTTTCCCATTTGCTAACTATGGTTATTGCATGAGGCACCTTGGTGAGAACCTCCGCACGACTTTTCATTGTGGAGATTTAATTGGTAAGTACATTACCGCAGCGGAGGCGTATACGGTTGCTCAGTTTGATAAGCATTTGAAAGAAATTGAAGAAATTGACCCGAGGGTATCCAACTACCTGGTTGATCTTGGGGTTGAGAAGTGGAGCAGAGCACACTTCCCTGGAAACAGGTACAGCTTATTACACCAAACATATACTTAGATGTTTGAAACATTATTGTTGATGTTTGAAACATAGTGTTGGATGTTTAAACATATTAACGAATGTTCCAGTATGTGTGACTGCATTTCCTGTTTATTGTTTGTTAATATTGTAGGTTCAATGTGATGACCACAAACATTGCCGAGTCGGTTAACTCAATGTTCAGGAATCACAAAGAATTTCCAATTGATGCGCTTTTCAATGCTATAAGCGAGAACTATGCTGAAAAGTTTCTTCAGAGGCGCATGGAATTTTTGAACAGTTCGAACACTTGTGTCCCCTTAATCGAGGAGGTGATAACAACCAACAATTTATTGGGCAGCAAGCTTTTGGTGCATCGAGTGAATACCTGTTTTTTCAAAGTTAAAGGAGGAGGTCCAACAAATATGACTTATGAGGTGGACCTACACAACAGGACATGTACTTGCAAGCGGTTTGATTTGGACAAGATACCTTGTCCACATGCTATGGCAGCTATGAGGTTGAAGTATCCAGATGAGTTTGGGAGGAAAATCTATGAATACACGTCGCCATATTATTATGTAGATTCCTACTTGCTTGCATATGCCGAACCAATCTATCCAGTTCCGGATGAACAATGTTGGCATGACTGTCCTCAAGAGCTTAAAGAATGGAAATTACATAGCCCTTACTTGAAACTTGGCCGTGGAAGAAGGAGGATGAAGAGAATTCCATCCGTTGGGGAGCGATTCAAAAAGAGGAGAAACAAATGCGGGATTTGCAAAAAGCTTGGCCACAAAAAAACTACCTGCCCAAAAGTTACAAGACCAAGTCAGAACGATCCCACAAGTGTTTAGCTGCTGCTTTGAACAATCCTTTTGGGTGTTTGTTGTTGAATTTCTGAACCTCTTTTTAGACAATCCTTTAATATGTAATCTCTATTTAGACAATCCTTTATTTATGTTTGTATTAAGTTATTAAGGTGTGTCTTGTTTCCTTATTCTTTGCATGTTTCCTTGATCCATATAAAATGTTTGATCGCACTTGAGTCTGTTCCAAACATCCTGCACAATGTTTAAACATATAACACAATGTTTAAACATCTTGAACTATGTTTAAACATCAGTGGAGATGTATACACATTAGATCGAATGTTTAAACATAAGTTAATATGTTTCAACATCACGTGTAATGTGTAAACATATTATGAAATGTTTGAGATTCCACCTAATATATTAAACATCCCACTGGATGTTTAAACATCACGACGGATGTTTCACAGTAACTGTGGAAAACTAAACGTCTACACTGAAAAGACGGGTTCTCCTGAAAAGTCACATTTCAAAACTGCACGACTGCACTGAAAAGACACATTCATTCCACAAGGTGCCTCTTAAAGTATAAAGGGTGACTTTTAAAAACCACATTGACATCCTATAAATACCCAACACTATCACCAACAACTTCAACAACATAAATATGTCTGAAGCAGGATCAAACGACCCCTTGCAGGTTGGCAATAGTGATGAGGCATCACGTCACAACCAACCAATACAGAATGCGCCACAAGGTGAACGACGAGGCGATATAAATTGGGAAGTTGCAATTCTAAAGGACGACATGGCAGAGATGAATCGAGCCATAGAAGCAGTACGAGCAGATTTATGGCGTTTAAGGTACAGGCACACAAGGGATCATCGAAGGGTCATGCAAATAATTGCACAAATTTTGGATGAAATGGACCTGGAGATTGAAGGCGAATGAAGTTTATGATATATTTTAAGTTGTTATATATTACCTTAGTTTCCGTATTTAACATATTATTATATTGTAAACTTTATATCATGTAGACTTTATATCATGTAACGTATTATTATGTTATAAACTTTATATCCGTACGTCGTAAACTCTACTATTATTTAATATAGTCGTTTAGTCTCTTTTTTACAACTGCGTCTTCAGCAGTTTAGTTTAGTACTTGCAATGTTTTAACAAGCAGGCGGAATCTTAAACATTTAACACGATGTTTAAACATATTTCGTTATGTTTACGATCTCACTAATTTACTTAAACATAATATGTTATGTTTAAACATTTCTCATGATGTTTAAACATCACGTGTGATGTTTAAACATATCATGTTATGTTTAAACATCACATTGGATGTTTAAACATATTATGATATGTTTAAACATCACACGTGATGTTTAAACATCATGGAAGATGTTTAAGATTCTGCCAAATATACAAAACATCACCCTCTGATGTTTAACATTTCGTGAGATGTTGCACATCGTACGAGATGTTTAAAACATCTGATCGTATGTTTAAACATCAATACAGATGTTTGAAACATATGACAATATGTTTAAACATTTCATCAAATGTTTAAACATATTATGATATGTTTGGATGAAGCAATCTATTTTTTTGCAATTATGCAACCATATGTTGAGTTATGAGACGTATAATTACACATTTTGAACGATGAACTTAATGATTAAGTATACAAAGTATAATTCCATCGATATTGAAGGTGTTTGAAATGATAACACTGATGATTGGTGTTTCTATCAATCAAGATGGAGGTGTTTGAGTGAAAGGTGTTAGTGTTATGAGTGATAACACCAACAACTAAGCGTTTACATGTATTTTTATTGAAAGGTGAACATATTGGTTGTTTAAATTCAAATAATTAGTCGTTCCTATGTGCATGTGAATGATTTTGAGCAAAATTAGAGTGAGAACTCTATTTTAACTTGTTCACTCATGTAGATGAACATTAACAAAAGAGTTTGGAGTGACCTATCAAGGGATTAGAGTTAATCTAAGTTTTCATCGACAATTGAAGGGTTTAGGAGTCAAAACAGTAAAAAAAAACACTTTAAAGTAAGTATATATTGATAATTGAACTCATTCTTATTGAAAGCTCAAGCTTAAGCTTAAACATCTGTCATAATGTTTGAAACATATCATGATATGTTTAAACATATCATCAAATGTTTAAACATATCATGATATGTTTCAAACATCATGACAGATGTTTAAAACATTTGATCGTATGTTTAAACATCACTACAGATGTTTGAAACATATGACAATATGTTTAAACATTTCATCAAATGTTTAAACATATTATGATATGTTTGGATGAAGCAATCTATTTTTTTGCAAGTATCCAACCATGTGTTGAGTTATGAGACGTATAACTACACTTTTTTTTGCAAGTATGCAACCATGATTAAGTATGCAGTTATTCTATTGTGTAAAAGGGAAAAGATGAAGGGGTGTACGTGGGGTTATGAAGGGGTGCGTTTGAATTTATGAAGGGGTGGATGTGAATAGGCACATACACAACTACATATGAATAGGCACCTCCTGTAACCATCACATATGCAACCGAAAAGGCACCAAATGTAGCCTATATATATGTTCCATAATTACTTCCATCCAGCCCAAACAAAATCTGAAGAAAACAACACAAACCATCACTATTAGAAAGCACTTGAATCTGCAGCAAGCAACAACTTTAACAACAACAAAGATGCCTCGCCGAGGAACACCACCAAGAGCACCAGAACGTGATCGTAGAATGCCAAGGACCACTGAAATCGAAAATGTCCGTGAAGATATTGCAACCTTGAGCGCAGATGTGGATCAATTACCAGCACATATTGGAAATATTGAGGATCAAGTGACGCAATTAACAACTAGGTTCGACGAATTCCTTGAGGATTATAAGATAAATATACATCTTATCAAGCGTATGCTCCGTGGTATTCAAGTTGAACTCAAGATTGACCCGCAGAACTACTCTACACCACCACGTCCTCCAGCGGCACACATGTGAAGTGAAGATATAATGTAGTTTGAATTGTCTCTTTTAAGTCTAGTCATTTCATTTTCAGTTTGTTTACAATGCCGTGTTTTGTAGTCTTGTATTTTCATTTTCTGTTTCATTGTTTTGAATAATTATTAAGTGGTATTAAGTATTACTTATCAAAAAGAAAAACAAAAAGGAGAGATTTGGATGCCGTGTTTTGTAGACATTTGGATGATGTTTCAGCATATTCCAATTAATAATTTAAACATCTGAATTATGTTTCAACATAGTCAAGTATGTTTAAACATATGATGAAATGTTTAAACATCCACACGATGTTTCTTAAATCAGTGAGATTGCACACAACCATACTATTTACATAAAACAGATAATTATCCTTACATGACTTCCAACAAAACATAACATAACATAAAATTAAGAAAACAAGCCAAAACAAATACTTAATCATCCTTACATGCCCACAAATACTTAATTTTCCAACCATAACTTATCAAACTACGGTACCATCTTCCCACAAAATATGTCCACAGCCCATTTCATCCTAAAATCCACCAAGGTGCTGTCACAGAGCTTGTCCCAGGGAGTCTTTGTAAGAAGGTGTTCAATGAAGGCAAGGGCATAAGCACCTGATGCAGTACGAGTGGTGCTTGTCGGGAGGTCTTTCACACGCTCATATGGCCACACTTTTATGTTCAGGATATCCTCTGGCAAATTTTGGAACATCTCGCACTGTCTGATGAAAATGGGGAAAAGGGAAGTGATGGGCTTCATCAGTGTGTCAAATTCATCATCATTTATGTTGTCACTGTACATGGAGTCGTACACCCTTATCTTACCTTCCTCCACAAGGAACTCCACAGTGACAAAATGAACCCTTTTCAATTTCATAACACAGAAAATCCTCTTCACCCCAGCCCACTCCACACCCCCTGGGTTCGGCTGCTTACCTTGCGCATAGTCCAGCATGTCATCCTTGAATTGAACAGTCTCAAGCTGTACTTCTAGGGGCGCAGCCAATGCATCAGCGAGTACACGCTGCTTCTTGTAAAGCTCACACAGTTTCTTAGAGAAATTCAAATCCAAAATGACATCGGATTTGAGATAGAACTGGGAGTGGGCATTCTTTTTAAGCCTCATCAGGCTCATGATTTCCTCAACATGCTGCAGAAAAGGAAAAAAAAAAGGAAACAGAAAACACATAAAGAACAGGAAGAACATGTCAACATCAGGGGAAATGTTTAAACACCAGACATAATGTTTAAACATATTGTGATATGTTGCAACATCGTATAGATGTTTAACATTATATAAACATATATGCGCTATGTTTAAACATTAACTAATATGTTTACACATTCTGTATTATGTTTAAACATATCATAAGTTATTTGTGATGTTTAAACACTGCTTGTTATGTTTGCACATCCTAATCCATGTTTAACATATCTGATCTGATATATGCACTAAGAAAAAAGAATTAGGGTGAATTGCGTGTACCTTTTCCTTCAAACTGTTTTCCATTCTAATGATTTCTTCCAGATCCTTGTAATTGTACTCATGCCCAAGAAACAGTGGACTTTTTTCATTTTTCTTCTCTGCCAAGAAGGCATCCAATGCATCTTTGCTCTTCTTATCCACAGGCTTGTAGATATCAATCTTCCCCCTCACTGTTTTCTTCTTCCCCTTTCTTCCTGAAGCAGTAAATGGGGATTTCATAACTCTACTAGGGAAGATGCTTCTCAAACCTACTCTCTTGGGCACCTGTGTTTTCATGATTTCCTTCATCTCAACTAACATAGTCTCAATCCCACCAACCTTCAACAACAATTTATCTGTGTCTTCCTTGCACTTTAAGCATTTGCAAGTGCACTCTCCAGTCGACGTACCCACAACTGCTTCTTCTCTCCTCACAACTACTCCTCTAGTACTTCCACCATCTTCTTTTCTTCTTGCAGGTCCTCTACTGCTGCCATCTTCTTCTCTTCCAATAACTCCTCCTCTACCCTCATCCTTCCTTCTAGCATATCCAAAAAGATCCCCAGCAATTCCAGTGTACTCTCTTCCACTTGCTCCAAAAAGATCAGCACCCTTGCCCCCACTGTATCCCGTGAACATTGCACCACGACTTAGCACAACATGTTCTAGAGGGGTGTTAGGAACAACAGCTTGTTTCCTCAACATTGTCACCCCATCTAACTCCCGCATCAAGCCATCAATCACCATGTCTTCTACATCCTCAAATGACACAAAGTCATGCAGCACATCCCTCAACTCTTTGGGTATGGGTACGAGGTAAGGGTGCACCTCCTGCAATAAAATAACCACAAATGTTAAAACTAATGTTTAAGCATTTATTGTAATATTTAAACATCAGTACCAGTGTTTAAACATCACGAATAATGTTTAAACATTTCGTGTAATGTTTAAACATCACTACTAATGTTTAAGCATTTATTGTAACATTTAAACATCAGTACAAGTGTTTAAACATTTAGTATAATGTTTAAACATTTTGTGCAATGTTTAAACATCACTACTAATGTTTAAGCAAATAATGCAGTGTTGAATGTGAAAGAACTGGGGAGTAAAAGAAATCCTACCTGGATGTCAACATGCTGGAACACTGCATCTGGGTCCTTTTCTACCTTATCCCCCAACCAACGTTTCATCCGTGGTATTGTCTTCTCCTTAGGGTATTCCCTTAGCCTAAGTGCCGGAATAGCCTCTGACACCCATGCCATGAAAGCCCATGGAAATCCATACAGTGTGTAGCTATTCTCAGGAGCCTTCCAGCTTGTAAAATCCTTCAGGATATAAAACACAGTCAAGTCAAAGCTTTTTCTTCCCCATGGGTACTTGTAAAAGTATTCAGGGGTGCTCGCAAGACAAACAACCCATTCCTCAATACCACTGTTAGTGTCCTTTGAACACAACACTTGGTACTCGAACCAACACAAACATAAACTGAACCTTATGTCATCATCAGTCACCAGGTCTTCACTCTCTATCAGTTCCAGAATATAATCACTACTTGCAGCCTTCTTCCCCTTCCTTGAAACCAAATCCCACAAATCTTTCCCCTTGCTGCGGGCTTCATCCATGAAATCATCAGGGGGAGGTAGGGCACAACTCAATCTTGTCATCAGGGCAAACTCCTGCATCCCAAAACGAAGAGGCAGTTCATGGAATTTAAACCACGCCTCAAACTTCTTTTGACAAATAACCCGGCGAAGTAAAATATTGTGAACCAGCTTTGGAGCAAACACACACTTGGGCAAATCGATTAGGTGCCCGAAACAGCTTTCCTTGAATCTATCCATTAGATTAAAATGATGTAAAGCTTTACGAAATTTATCCAACTTCGAGTGCAGTGATGATCTAACCGTCACCTTCTTTATTGCGAACGCATTATTATACTCCATCCACGTCTTCATTTGACTCAAATCAGGCAGGTCAGTCTTTATGCATGGGGTAACCTCATCAGCCAACTCCACCTGAAATTGATACAAGAAAAACAATCATTACACAGTCACATTTCTAATGAAGAAAACATTTTCATGGGTTAAATATTGTTAAGATGTTTAAACATCATCCAATATGTTTCCAACATCTTATAATATGTTTGGAACATAATCTATAATGTTTGAAATAAATCCAAACATCATTTATTATGTTTGAAACATAATATAAAATGTTTGAAACATTCAGAGTGATGTTTGAACATATTCGTATATGTTTGAAACATCATACAAGATGTGTAAACATAAGCTTCGATGTTACCTCCTGTTCTATAGCCTCTACAAATTGATCCTCTGCTGTTGCTTCTGTTGTTGCTTGTGTTGTTGCTTCTGTTGTTTCTTCTGTTCTAGCAGGCAAATCATGAACCGCTTTTGTTCTTCCTTCCCTTGCCTCACTAACTCTAACTTGAGGCATAGCACTACCCCTACTTTCTCCCCTTTGTTCATTACTTGGCTCTGCTGCTTCTGCATCCTCTGTACCTTCTTCACTGCTTCTTGATCTTTGTTGTTCCTCTTCGTGTTGATTTTTGCTAAGATCCCGACTAGCTTGACTAGCACGACTAGCACGACTAGCGTTTGGGCTCTCGAAAGGGACCTGTAAAAGATCTGGTACTGCCCTGCTTCTTTGTCTTTTTGCACGAGGAGATTCACTTTCAGATTCCAAGGGAATTTGCCTGTCTGTGGCTTTGGCTGTGGTCTTCTGGACCTTCTTAGCAGCAGCAGCCGTAGCCTTTACCAGTTGCCTTTTTTTGGGGGGCATGTTGCCTATATACACAAATAACAAATAAGTTTCTTTACACGTATTTCCCATATTTATAAGAACAAAATATGGTTCAAAAAACTTGAGGCCCATTTCCTATTCAACATATACAACTATCATGATTGTGTACATTAGGCTTGTTATTACCACTCTTCACAAGTTTTAAGAATAGGAAACATGTTTTAAAAATGCAGTTCAAACATCACGAGTAATGTTTAAACATCACGCTTAATGTTTGTATTCTACAGGGGATGATGTTTAAACATCTCTATTGATGTTTGAATCATCTCCGGCTAAACATCCGGCGATATGGCCAAACACAACACAGATGTTTCAAACATCTTACGGGATGTTTGAAACAAACGGATTTTGTTTAACAATATCACCGGCAACTACACAAAAAAATCAGTCAAAACTTCATCATTTCCTCGTCCCAAATCGACCCAGACAGAATCATAAGCAAACATAACTTTTAAAACAAAATTATACGGTTTTTTGTTAACAACAAAACTCGATCAAAAAATTGGTAAAATCATGAAAACAAATGAAGAAAACTACAATGTTGGTGTCGGAGAAGACTTACAATAGTGTTTCGGTGACAATGGATGAGTTTCACAGTCCGATTTTGAAGAAAAAAACCGGGTCGAAAACGGGTTTTTTTCGCGGGTCGTCTTTTTGAAGAGAGTGATGTTTGGGATTTTTGGGAAATGTTTGGGATGTTTGGAGTTTTTGATTTTTCAAAAATCTGATGTTGGGGGTAAAGGGTAGGTAGGAGTAGTGGGTAAGTTTTTATGTTTTGGGGTGTTTTAATTTTGCCCCACAATTTTTAAAATAGTGTAATCACCCCCCCACTTACACTTAATCACCCATTTGAGAGAAAAGAAAAGCAAAAATAAATGAAAGGACCCTTTTTTTTATTTCACACTTGAGAGGCCCTTTTTGTGGCATTTTCTCGAGTATTCAATATTTTGTACTTTTAAATGATTCAAATTGAAAACTATTGATATTTTATACCACTTTAATTTATATTAATTACAAGAGAAACTTTTTACTACTAAATAAATTATTTATTAGATATGATGAAACTCTAAAGTTTGAGATTGTGGAATCACTTTTTTATTAACTTGAGAACTTGACCAAATGCAAGTGTCTACACCCTTTTGTTTGTGAACAATTTTTTTACCATGCAGCGTATCAGTTAATAATCTAGTGCATAAATCCTATTACATAATCAAATAAGTTCAAGAATCATAGAGTTTATCAACTCCTGCTTGTAGATTTTTAAACAATGAATTGAAAATGAGCTGCCAGGTACAATGCTTGAACCTGTTTCAAGATAGCTTGCTGCATATCTCCCCGTTTCCATAAAACAAATTGAGTTGTTCCAAGACCTAACAAAGATGCGCAGCTACTGATGTTTAAGACAGCCATGTACCTGCTCCAAAGTCGTGCACAATACCAAAGAAAAGAACAAACTCCAATGACCAAAATTTTCTGTTGCAAGTCAAAATCATCGCTGTGCCTAGGCCAAAGTCGTGTCTATTATCATGTCCCTTTGGATACCGTATGAACTATAATTTTATTTTTGCTGCAACTTTGTTGAGATATACTCTGAAATCACAAGAAGAGACAACCTCCAAAATGCGTCAAAGTATTCCTTGAATGAAGATAGAGCTGGTTGATATGTTCTTACTCACAAATATTACTCTTAAGCGCACTAGCAAAATCAGTAAAACAATCTTCCAATGTACCGTGAAGATCACTATGGTGTTTCTTGAGTTCAGTCTCAAGAACAATATCAAGCAAAAAAAAAAAAAAAAGAACTTTATACATGCATCAAGGTAAATGCAACAGTTGCAAAAGACAGAATTAGCTCCATTACAACTGAAGTTTAACTTAGGATTAGGGAGCTACAAAAATTATCCAGTAGTTATCATTTGTGTAGGTATAATTACAATCATCTAGCATCACAAATATCACTAGCGATCACATCACGAACAGCCATCCAATAGTTATCTGTTTCATTTTCCAAATTTTCTTCATTTACACTATTATCTCTCGTGGATATACTATCAGCAGGATCAAGAGTTGGAATATATCCCTCATTCTCAGCAGCTCGGAATGCATCATCCACCTTACATTTTTTTCTAATATAATTGTGGATCGCCATAGTAGCAAGCACGATATATCTTTGAGTGTCAATGTCATAAAAAGGCATGTCTCGTAAAATTGACCACCTTGCTTTCCAAACTCCAAATGTACGCTCTACAATATTTCTACAAGAAGAATGCAAGTAGTTAAATTTTTCTTTACCTCCTCTTGGTTCTCGCAATTGTCGTGTTGTACCACGACGAAATTCTGCTAAGTGGTATCTCACATTATCTCCTTTGTATGGAGCTATATATCCCTTCATATGTGGATATCCTGCATCAACTAGATAATACTTGTTTCCCAATGGATGTGGAAAGTTGATCTCTGGTCTACGAAGAGCTTCGCCAAATATACGACTATCGTGAGCCGCTCCTTCCCACCCAGCCCATGCAAATGTAAAACACATATTAAAGTCTACAACGGCAAGAATATTTTGAGTTGGATAACCTTTACGTCCAATGTATGGTATCTCTTGACCTTGAGGTAATCTTGCTTTAACATGTGTGCCATCAAGTGCTCCAATACAATCCTATAATTATGCACATGTATAAATTTAACTAAAGTTAGTAGCAGTCAATAGTTATTCTACAAGTTTAAAACATAAAAGTTTAGAAACTGTTACTTACTTTAAAAAAGGGAAGATATCGTCGGTTAGATGGTTTGTGATCTCCTGCGCCATCATTATAATTTAGGTGTGGCCATATGATATCTCTTACAAGCCTAGAAATGGCTTTTAAAACACTATGAAAATGCCTATGAATTGTCTCCCCTGAGTGTTGAAAGATTTCCTGTATCAATCGATTTCCAGCACCATGTGCACAAGTCATCAAGAAAATCCCCAACATCTCATGTACAGACAGTCCACGGGTTGGTTTAAGCCCATATTTTTCAGTTAAGTCATTAGCTAAATCAACAAACACTGACTTCCTCAATCGAAAATTTTCATAACAATGAGTCTCATTTCCTCCTAATATCTCTTGAATAAAGAGATTTCCAGAGCGATTAGATGTACGACATGGTCTCTTGCATAAGTAATTTTCATAGTACTTCAAAATGCATTTACCTGCTATTTGACACAATGCTATCCATTCATTTTCTTTACGCTCCTTTTGAATTTTCTCTAGTTCTTCTTGATTTTCATCATCTAACAAATCACTTGGATCAACTGAGACCAAGTCCGTAATGTCCCAACTCTCCATTCATTGTAGACAAAACTTGAAGTGAACTATGGATCATGCACTTGATATTGACCAAATAACCATTAGCTAAAATAACCATAAATAAAGTGAAATTTTACAACCACACTGGCTAAAAAAGAACCATAAATAAGGTGCAACCTTACAACACATCGTCTTGAAAAACCATAAAAAAGGTGCAACCTTACAACACATCGTCTTGAAAAACCATAAAAAAGGTGCAACCTTACAACACATCGTCTTGAAAAACCATAAAAAAGGTGCAACCTTACAACCATATCGTCTAAACAAAAATCATAAATAAGGTGCAACCTTACGACCACATCGTCTAAACAAAAACCATAAATAAGGTGCAACCTTACAACCACATCGTCTAAACAAAAACCATAAATAAGGTTCATCCTTACAAGCACATTGGCTAAAACAAACACTATAATATTAGTCACTTCTTCTTAAGGAATAACTCGTAGTAGTTATGCTCCAACCAAGACTTCAGAGCTTCATTAGTGGGTATTCTGTAAAATACCTGCCGCATCTCTTTCTTAAGAAACAAATTCAAACTATAGTTGTAAATACCACTCCCTGGAGGAATATCTGGAATATTTTCCAGCATATCAAAACACATATCCAAGGTAGGCTCATTTGATGTAGGAGAAGTGGTTGTACTTTTCGAAGACATAAACTCTATTAGAGAGTGTATGTCCTCCCTTATTGTTGTCACACCATGATTTTTCTTACTTTTTTTAACTTGTCTGCTAGTGCCAACACCATATACTGGTTTTTTTTATATTCAATGATGGCTCAGGAAACACAATAGGATCCTCAGTGTGCAAATCATCAATCTCACTGCACCTTTCATCATTAAATTGTTCTGTATTATTGCCATCAATGTCATATGTCCCTTCATCTAACCCAATGTCGGGCATTGGTTCTTGATTTGATGCACGTGCTCTATCTCCCGTGGCAACAATATCAGAAAACAATGCATTATAACGATACCAGATGAGCGAAAGATCTTTATGCCTAAATTTTCTATATTTAGGATTCTCCTGTAAGAAATTTAAGCAAACAAATAAGAAAGAAATAGAGAAATGCATTAAGAAAAATACATAGATAAGAGCAATAGATATACCTTAATTTTGCGCTCCCACCAATCATTGTCTGCAAGTATTGTATTTTTTACAGGATCCCAACCTAAACCCGTCTCCCCTCTCATTAGTTGCTTAAAAAGAGTCCATTCCGCTTTCATAGAATCCCAGTGATTTTTCATTTGCTTCTTGCTATAATTTCTTCGAGTCCTATCATTGAACTCATTTATCATAGTATTCCATCCTTCGATAGACAAGTAAGTGTTTGGTCTATTTCCTTTTCTTATCTCTTGTTCACATAACTCTATAAAAATAATATGTGTTGCATCGTCCCATTTAGCATTATTTTTTCCCAAACTATTTTCTGACATGATTGAATGTAGACAATCTGAAGAAACAAAAATCAAACTGTCGAATTAAACTAGAAGAGAGGAGGTCATTCAAGTTAACTAGAAATATCGACAAAGTTATTCTAAGTTTGAGGTAGAAAAAATCGCTATTCGAACAATGATTAATTAATCTAATCACACGACATACAAGTGATGAATACATTTTTGTCGAATCAGTAGTTCAATGTATAACATAACTGCTTGCAAATAGTTTGTAAAATTAAAACAAAGAAAGAGCGAACAATTTTTCTTCTAGTAAATAATTTCAAATAAAAAAGCACGAATTATTTTTACCTTGGCCTTCATGTCAAATAGCTAATCAGCTACAATTATAGATGATAAATCCACAAGCCTAATTAGTACCTCAGTAACTCTTTGACAAAGAAAATATTTCATATATATCAAGAAAATCTTTCTTACGCTATAAAAATGTCGGCTGTTCCGAGGAGCGTTCAATACTAGTCTTTAATCTACCACATTACTTTAACAAAAATATCACACTGCAAAATGTCATAAATACTTCTTGTATGTTAGAATTTGTTTCTAAATGAAAATAAATGTTGTGCAGAAAAATTATCTAGTAAATATTTTGTAACGAGCATAGTAGAAGAAATAGAGAATGAATAATCAAACCTTGATTGTGAATGGAGATATGAAAAGAAAAGGCAGAGCTTGTTGATGAGGCTTACAACTGATTTGAGCGCTAAATGAAAAGAAAATGCATCAGTTAGGGCTTTTATTGTCTAAAGGGTATTTGTGGAAATATGAAATATTATAAGGGATAGTAATGTAAAAACGTTGGTCACACTTGGATAGCTTTTAAGCCAAAAAGCAAAAAGTTGGGATAATCCAACTTTTGGCTTTTGACTTATTTTTTTGCTTAAAAGCCAAAAGGAGCTTTTCAATTTTGAGCTTGCCAAACACTAAAAAAAGCTAAAAGGAGCTTTTAAGGAGCTTTTAAGGCAATCCAAACGGGCTCATAGTTGAAAGTTGAAAAAAGTTTTTAAATTTAAGTAAAAAGATACTCCAATTTTTGAAATTGAGTTGTGTTTGAACATATAGTTAACTTGAAAAAGTTAAAATTTTGTGGGTGAGAAGCTTTACTGCCGCAAAAACTGATTCATGCTCTGAAAAATTCATCTTAAAATTGCCCAAAATATCATTGTATTGCATATTAATTTTAACCATGAATTTAAATATTTTTTTATGTGTAGTTAAAGACGGAGAGAGAGAGAGAGAGAGAAGTAAAAAGGGCAAAGGCAGACAGGAAGATAAAATATCAGATGACTCACTCAGCTGTTTAACTGAAAAAGAGAAATAACAATAAACTAACATAACCTCTCCTCTCTACACACTTGCCACTTCTCTGATCTCCCATGGCTTGTTCACTAACCCAATCCTCTTTCTTCACTGCTAACTAAGTATACTCTTTCCCTTTGTTCCATTTAAATGACCCATAAAAATGAACCTCCAAATCCGAAGCCAGAACGACCTCCCTTGCTCAAGAAATCCAAAACAATTTCCGACCATTTCCCGGGCCCACTTTTCCCCGCCGTTCGCCGTATTTCTCCTACCTACTCCCCGACTTCCAGCGATGATACCAGCTTCGGATTTGGCGATCGCGACTATGTTTATCCCTCATTTCTTGGACCTCATACTGCTAGAACTAGAGTCAACGTTAAGTCAACGATTAGGAATAATAATCTGCCCAAACCCAAGCTCAAAGCTGAGAATGATTTGAATGCTTTGTCTATTCAAGTTTCCAATTCTGGTTTCTCCACTAGCTCCTCCATCAATGCTCCAACAATCCCTGCTTCTTCTCGTCATACCAAGTTCTGGATTCTTATTTTGGTTCGTACTTTTTATGCTTTTCGATTTCCTAGTAACCGGGAAATTTTCCAATTGATTGTTTTAGTGTATCAAAGATTTTGAAATGTTAGTTGATTCATATATTAACATTATGTTAGTCACAGCAACAACAACAAACCCAGTGGAATCCAACATGTGGGGTCTAAGTAGGGTGAGGTGTACACAGACCTTTAGGAAGGTTGTTTCTCAAAGACCCTAGATTAACCTTATGTTAGTAATGTTGGAAAAAACAATTAATGGTTGAAAAGTTAGCGTGGTAGAGATTACATCAAAATGTAAATTTTGAATTATTTAATGAGTTTGAATTCTTGAAAAGTACAGTCGGACCTTAACAGACTGTTTGTCCAGAAATTCTTTGGCTGTTATATACCTATAACAACATTTAGCAGTTAGATCTTAGTCGGCTCTTATGGACAAAAGCTACCCAAAAAGTCTGAACTTTTCAAATATTTCATGTTATAAAAGAGAATATGCTAAGTACGTTATAATAGAGAAGCTACCAAAATATTATTAGAAATTTTTTGAAGGAATTATTGATGTGTTAGAATATCTGGTCAAATCTCTAGACTTATTTTGGTAAAATTATCTCTCTATAACACCCCTACTTAAATATTGTGTTGGGCTAAAACAACCAAGGTATTCTTAACATGGTGTGATATTGTTCGCTTTGGGCCAAGTAGGCACAGTTTTCCCAAAAGGCTTCATGCTATCAAGAGATTCCTACACCTTATAAGTAGGCTTCCAAACTTTTCATCTATCGATGTGTGGCTTTGTTCGCACTCCAACAATCGTCCCCTCAAACTAAGTTCCATGTGGCTCATTACCATCATCAGGTCAATTCCTGAGATTCACTGTGTGCCACCCATATCATCCCATATCATCAGAGAATTTATGCTTTTTCCTGGCTGTGTTCGTCTCCAATGCTATACTCGTAACACCTAACAACTGGCATCAAAGCCAAACCATTGGCTTTGATGCCAGTTGTTAGGCTAAAACAACCCAAGGTACTCTCAATATGGTGTGAATCATGGACATGTTTTATGTTAGAGGATGGTTCACGTGATCCCGTGGTCCCTCTACAAACTAAAAACCCATTTGGGTGAGCTTATTATAAGTGACTTATAAGCCATAAGTTGCTTATAAGCCACTTTTAAGTACTTAGAAGAGAAGTTAGGATTTTCTAACTTCTCACTTTTGGTTTATGTGCGTGCTTATAAGCCCATAGTTTTTTGAGTTAGCTTATAAGCCACCTTTGAGCTTACCTAAACCGGCTCTAAGTAAATTTTGTAATAGTTTTCTCAAATATGTCTTATACGGTAGCTGAAAGGTTTAGAAGTCTACTTATATGGCACAAAAATTTATTAATGGTGTGAGGTCTTTTTGGGGAAAGCCGTGCAAGCTTGACCCAAAGTAGACAATATCACACCAGAGACGGGTCTAGGATTTTAAGAAGATGGGTTCACAACTGTCATTGGCGAAGCCATAGTGTCCTAATGATGGTCGACGAACATCCTTCATTGATAGATTATAGCTTGTTATAGGTCAAATATCACTTTATATGGTGATATATTAATTTTTGAACATTTATACATAATTAAAAGTGGTAGTCTATTGGCAAGGAATATTCTAAATATGCTTAGTACTGTAGGTTCGAGACTCCCCCGCAACAATTTTCCTTGTTTATAAGCAAAAACAAACAAGCTGGACCAATCTAAGTAATACGTAAAAGGGGAAAAAATGTTTATGAGCATTTTAGTGGGAATTGATCATTGTTCTTGAGTATAAGTGAACTAACGTCTAACCAAATGAACTATTCAAAGTTTGATCGCATGGGTTGCTCAACACCGTATAAGACATATTTTGAGAAAAATAAACATAATATACTTAGTCTCGTGGAGGGATCATGAGTTCACGTGAGCTACCCTCCAACATAAAGATCCGCCCTCTGACGATGTGGGTGGCACATAGTGAATCTTGCAAATTGATCCGAGGGTGATAATGAGTCACGTGGAACTTAGTTTGAGAGGGAGATTGCTGAGAGAGCGTACAAAATCTCACAACAGTAGCTGAAAAGTTTGGAAGCCTACTTATAAGGTGAGAGATCTCTTAATGGTGTGAGACTTTTTGAAAAAAAATCGTGCCAGCTTGGCTGAAAGCGGATAATATCACGGCATGATAAGAGTACCTGGGATGTTTTAGCTCAACATAATATTTAAGTAGGGCTGTTATAGAGTTGTAAATTTACACTTATAAAAAATTTAGAGAGCTAGTTTACAAAGAGCACACCTCTATAATGATGGCTGTTGCAATTATAGGTAAAATGCCGCTATAGTGAGGTAATATATAATATAAAGAATTGGTTCTAAAGCAAACTTGCCTGCTGTAGTGAAATACAGTTTTAGTGGGTGGCTGTTATAGAGAGGTCTGACGGTGTGAAATTTGTATGGAAATGAACAATGTCAAACATTTCGAGACGTCCCTAGAAGGAAAAAGTGTTATATAAATTGGACGGAGAGGGTACATAGTAGTACGGTACTATGTTTACTTTTGGTGAATCGGTATTCATTGATCATCTAACATTTTTTTGGCTATGAAACCTTTCTGTTCTCTACGCATGAGGTTTATGGTTCCTGGTTATATATTGACCATCTATTACCCCTTATTGCAGCTTAAGTTTGTTTGTACATTATCTGTATCTCACACATTGTATTTGCGGAATGAAGTCTCTAAGCTTCAGGTATGCTCTCTACGAACACTATTAAATTCACGTCTCCGGCGTGCATTCAAAGTTTACATATAGTTTTCAATTACTGCTTATTGGGGAAAACAAGAACACTACTTATCGCCAAAAGAAAAAAAAAGCATCACTCCTTATTGGAAGAAACAGGAATGCTGAGCACTCAACTTGTAGTCAATATTTTGAACTCTATTCGTGTTAAATGGTTGATTCTCAGTACAAAAGCTGAAGGTGAGAATTGTTTTACTCGCAGGAGGAGAATGTTAGTCTTCGCAGAGTTTGTACCCATGTTGAAACCGCTGGTGTTATGGAGCTTGAAGAAGTCAATTCATTAGTGTATTATGGTAATACTGACAGTAGAGCAGTTGCCCTGTACATGGTGGTTTTCGTTCTTGTTATTCCTTTTGTATTGTACAAATATCTTGACTATCTTCCAAGAATAATTGATCTCTTAAAGAGGAAATATACCAAAAACGAGGAGGTTCCATTGAAGAAAAGGATTGCTTACATGGTGGATGTGTGTTTCTCAGTTAACCCCTATGCAAAGCTGCTTGCACTTCTCTTTGCCACTCTCTTTCTAATTAGTTATGGAGGATTGGCACTTTATGCTGTTGGCGATGGCAGCTTCACTGAAGCTCTTTGGCTTTCTTGGAGTTTCGTAGCAGACTCTGGAAACCATGCAGATATGGTTGGTGCAGGGCCAAGGATAGTTTCAGTTCTGATAACCTCAGGAGGCATGCTTATATTTGCTATGATGCTGGGGCTTGTTTCAGATGCTATTTCAGAAAAAGTGGATTCTTTAAGGAAAGGAAAGAGCGAGGTGATTGAAAGTAATCACATTCTTATTCTTGGATGGAGTGATAAGTTGGTAAGTTTATAATGTCTTGCTTTAAATGTTGCGACTTTTCAGAGTATTATCTGGCTTTTGCTCTGAGATCCCTTTATTTGGGAAGGAAAAGGATATAGAGACTGGATCTGGATGGACATATAATGGGTTGGGGTAATCTATATCGCTGGAAATCCAATCTATTTAAATGATCCGTAACCAAGTTTGATCCAAATCCAACTTTCTACAGTCCATTCAATCCAAACATATTTGACTGTGACATACAAAGAGAGAGAGAGAGAAAAAGAGAGAGACACACTATCACACATTGTCATCTGTGTGGCTGTGCAACAGGATTCTGTGATTGAACTCTAAAATCTTCCTTTGACATGTCAATAATATAAACTACTCCCTCCGTCCCAAACTGAGTGTCTGGGTTTGACTGGGCACAGAATTTAAGAAAATAAGGAAGATTTTTAAATCCTGTGGTTTAAAATGAAAGGTGTGTGTAATGTGAGACAGAGTCTTTAAATCCTGTGGTCCAAAACAAATCTTAGATTTAAAGAGTTGCCATAAAAGGAAAGAGGCACTCATTTTGGGACAAACAAAAAAGAAAAGGTAGACACTCATTTTGGGACGGAGGGAGTAGATTGTTAATTGGATTATTCTTCACATGTTATAGTTTTTCACATTTTCTTTGTAGTTACCGCTTTTTCTGCTGTTAGTGGAACTTTACATCTGGGTCTTTAGTGCTTGATTCATTTCCTACATTACAAATAGAATGAAATACTTGAGTGTGTCAAAGCTGCTTGTGTTAAGGTAACTCAACTACGCTTGATAAAGGTTTAGTTCTCTCTGAATGATGAGTGAAGAGAATGTAGGGAGAGAAAGGGATAGGAACCTACCTTATATTGGAAAGAATGACATTTTCTTTTTCATTCCTTCTCAATTATCCCATGGTGTGAAGATCTGCAAAATCATCAATATTAGGCTTGCAAATTAGATAGTACCATCGCTTCTCGAAAGAACTTACTAGTGAAACGCAAAGAGATACTTCTATAATAGCTTTAAGGCCATAGATATTTGTTTCTGTTGGCTGCAAACTTCACTTGTATTGCTTTCACTAGATGGAAAGAGTTATCTGTTTTAATCATGACTTTTGAGATTGTGATTATGACATGGAGGTGAAAGTATCCTTTGATTACAGGGATCACTTTTGAAGCAGCTAGCAATTGCAAACAAGAGCATCGGTGGTGGTGTCGTTGTTGTGCTCGCTGAAAGAGACAAGGAGGAGATGGAGATGGACATAGCAAAGTTAGAGTTTGACTTCATGGGAACTTCAGTTATTTGCAGAAGTGGAAGTCCTCTAATACTTGCTGACCTGAAAAAGGTTTGAGAACAAATCTTTCCATTTCCCTTGTTAACACTGATGCTCCCTCTTATCTTTTAATCGCCTTATCCTTTTCCTCATTACCCGAATTGCCTGGTTTATTCTGTGTGGCTAAAATAACAAGTATCTAAGGGTTCGACTAGTATCTTTCACTCTTCTTGTACCCCCTTTCTGCCTTTCTTTGTTCCTTCGTTCTTATGGTTATTTCATTTTTATTTATTTGTATGACACATGCAGGTGTCAGTCTCGAAAGCACGGGCAATCATTGTCTTAGCATCCGATGAGAATGCTGATCAGGTGCTTTTCAGTTACGAAACTTCAGACTCTAAACAACCAGATACTTCCAGACTAATTTTTCCAATGTTTTCTTCTTATTAGAGTGATGCACGTGCTTTAAGGGTTGTACTTAGCCTAACTGGAGTAAAAGAGGGGTTGAGAGGTCATGTTGTGGTGGAGATGAGTGATCTTGACAATGAACCGTTAGTGAAGCTCGTTGGTGGTGAACTTATAGAAACTGTTGTTGCTCATGATGTGATTGGGAGGTTGATGATACAATGTGCTTTGCAGCCTGGCCTTGCTCAGGTCAGTTATATGTAGTTTTATTACATTTTTTTTTTTAATTTTCTAACTACATTCTTTCATCAGTTGTCTTTCTTTTTCTCCCTTTGGAAGCTTGCTACTACTTATGTTGTTGTGTAGACATGTTCTTGTCCTTTTGGTTCCTCTTACTTTTATAGGCTAATTGATACAATCATTAGTTTTATTGGATGAGTTACATCCAGGGACTGCTCTCTTCAACAACAACAACGTACCCAATATAATCCCACAATTGGGGTGGGGTGTACGAAGACCTTACCTCTACCTCGAGTGAGGTAGAAAGGCTGTTTCCGCAGACCTTATCCAGGGACTGCTCTCTTGTGCCTCAAATTTCTTGGTAAACTTGCAAGTTTGAACCAGAATAATTCTCTTCCTTCCTTGAGTTTCTTGTTAATGTAATAACAACAATTATTATGCTTTCCAATCTAGTTTGGGTCTGTTTTAATCCTCAATACCCATTTCGCTGTGTCTATACCTGTTTCCTTCCAGTACAAATTCAATACTATGAGGACTCAAATATTAACTTGATTTACGCTGGCCCTCAACCTACAGTAACCCTCATCCTTTATCCGGGCTTTGGACTGGCAATGTATGCTCACATAGATGCTAAGCTCATAGAGGCAAAGTTGAGTTCCTTGTTAATCTTTACCTACGTATAGCCAGAAAATGTGACTAGAGAAAGTTTTCAAGATTGGTTATGATCTAAACGTGTTTATTCAGTTACATGTGGTCATTATATAAGCAATTCTGTTTGCTTATTCCGTACTGCTCTGTGGTTAATACTCCTGAATTTTGATGGACCATCTGTTGGGGGCTGAAACCAGAATAAGGTTAAACTCATCTTCCCTCGAGTGTTTTATTGGGCACATGCTTTCCCAGGCTCCCAGCTGCAAATGAATGATGATCTGATATGTGAATCTATATACTACTAAGATTAGTTATTCTCATTACTGCTTAGTTAATACACCTTTGTTCGGGAGAATAAAAATGGAAGACGATCACAGCTGTTTAGTTTAAATTGGAAAACAATGACATCCCCACTAAATGTACTACTGAATGTGAGTAACAATAATATAGAGGTACCTATTGATTTCCATATGGCAGTAGTATAGAATTCTCAATTTTAGGTTGATTCTATTATTGGTAGCTGTTGGTTGCTGCGGAAGAGTAATACATACTTTCTTGTTAATATTCTTTCTTGTCCAATATAGCAGATTTGGGAAGACATTTTGGGGTTTGAAAATGCGGAATTTTACATCAAACGGTGGCCTCAATTGGACAGTGTGCCTTTTGAAGATGTACTTGTATCTTTTCCAGATGCAATTCCCTGTGGAGTTAAGGTTGCTGCTGATGGTGGAAAGATAATCATAAATCCTGATGATAGTTATGTTTTAAAAGAAGGTGACGAAATCCTTGTCATAGCTGAAGACGATGATACCTATGCGCCAGGTCCCTTGCCAGAGGTCTTTTTTCTTCTCTAAAATTAATGGTTATGAGTCATTCCTGTGGGATTTCATGATTTGATTTGTATTGACTGTCCTGTTTTGAGAAATACCTTTTAAACTTTTCTTTGGATCCATATCTCAAGTCTTCTTATTACCTTTCAGATCCACCTCCATATCGCCCTTAAGTATCTGAAAAAATTCGCCTTTCTTTGCTCAACGTACTAGGTTTTACTTTGAGATGTAGTCATGTCTGCTGATTTGCTAGTGCAATTTCTCTCTGTGTTCGCCACAGCTAATGTGAAGTTTCATTGTCCTGTTATTATTTGCTCAAATTTTCTTAGTTAAGCATGTGATATTGTTCACACTTGGTTGAGCCAGAAAAACCTTTTACAATGTCCTGTTTATGCATTTAAATTCATGGATATGTCAGTAATTCTGAGAGCAGAAAATTGTATTGAAGACTTGATGAAATAGTTACAAGATAGACTTATTTATAGGCATGAGATACAATCCACATGTTATATTTGACAACTGATGGAATAGTTCATACAAAACTGCTACATACATACATATTTCACTAAGTATTTAACGCTTCACTCAAATTGTGTACACACTTTCCTTACTTGTTCGATATATAATAGGTTTGTGGAATGGTGGGACTTGGTGGATATGTTTGCGGGCTCATCGTTTGGCTTTACAAGCCAAGTTAGAATGTCCTTTGAGAGCATTTTTTCTTGGACAAAACGATAGTTGATATTAATACTCAGTTCTTCCTACCACCCAGCATGGGTGCATTAGCTTTACAATACAGTTTTGATCTCTATGTACGTCATCCTTCATAAAACAATATATTTGATGCAACATCAAATGTAGTTTAATTATCACACTGGATTGGAGGTGGGAAAGGTGAAAGAGGAGGAGCACTTGCTTGCAAGATCTACAGGTTATGAAAATGGGATAAGTCTCGGAATCTGGAGAGGTGTATGGGCCAATTGAGGGGTGGGCGAGTTATCTAACGCAGTGGGGAAATGGGATAGACAGGTGGTAAGGTAGGGACATTATAATACCATCAGATATTAGGGAGTTTTCTACCGACGACAATGATTGGTTCTCACAGTTTATTGACAAGTACCTTCTTACTGATCTTCCTCTGGAGCAGTGGAAAGGAGCTAAACTGAAAATCAAGATTAGACATTTTTATTAATACTCAAGGGGAGGAGATTGTGCCTAACCTGAATCAAGTCTCACTTCCCAGATCTATTGGTCGAACAGGGGGCATCGACAAGACTATCTCTAATCTGCTCCCCTATAAATTAAAAGGGTTTTGGATGAGATTGTGTCACGTCCAGAAAGCATCTATAGAACTGAATCTTGAAATTGTCTATACAACAACAACAACAACATACCCAGTGCTGTTAATTGTCTATGGTTCTTGTTAATTGTCTTGGACTTCGTGATGCAAAAAATGAAATATTGGGAAAAGTGGAGGAGAGATCAAATTCTGCATATTAACACTAAGATTCTCAGTCTTTGTGAATGGGAGTCCATGTTGTTTCTTTGTAAACTTAAATAGGACCGAGACAAGGTGATCCATTAGTCCCCATGTTGTTCATTCTGTTTATGGAGGCATTGAGTAAGATGATAGACAGAGTGGTAACAGGAGGGTACCGACAGGGTTTCAATGCAGGCTTTGGAGGAGACAATATTGTTTGAATCTCACATTGGTGTTTTAAATTTTACCTTATCAAAAAAAAAAAAAAAAATGATGATACATTGGTGTTTTGTGATTCAGAGGTTCTGTAGTTATCCTTCTAATAGAGTCTAGTTTGGTTTGGTGTAATGTCAGGTGTTGTTGTTCCCAAACGCACACGCAAGTATACGTGGTCGACAAGTAATAAAGTGATAAATCGAGTATCGTTCCCACGAGTACTATTCAGACTGAATTCTAGCAAACAATTGATATAAACTATTCAGTGATCTTTTTCCAATAGTGAGGATTTTATTAACTAAAGAACAGTAATTAAGAGGGTAAAAGTGGATTCAAGCAATGGAACAAAACTTGGTTGTTATCAGTAATAAGGAGACGGTCCAGGGTCAGAGTTACGAACAATCCAGTTGAGTTTTTCAATTGATTCCACTTCTCAAATCCCGGGTTACTAACTAACAGAGTAAATGTACCTGTGAAAACCTTTCGATTCTTCACAGTCTATGCAGGCTACTTCAATCCCTATATGTCTATGGGTTGAATCACGTGCACGCATTAACGAATTCTGTAATTAGTTATACTAGGCGAGCAAGTATATGTCTATCTTACTCACAAATTGGTTCCTCGATGCCAGGGTTCACAAACTAGTCCTACTCTTTCTTATTACGTAATTAAATTCCCTCTTTCGAGTTCAATCTAAAAACCATAGATAGTGCGTAATAGTCGGGCCCTGACAATTATACAAGTGAAATCAAGAAAGAATAAGTAACCCGTTATGGGATTCAATTAATGGAAGGGACACTTACAAAAATACCGACAAAATAAAAAATAATTACAACCATTACCCACTATTTTCAAATATTACTCAACCTACCCACTAAACTATTTACCCATTCTACCCATCCAGACTTGTATACTATAGTTTATGCAGTATACCATAAAGGTATACACATATAACTTATAAGGTATAACAAAGGTATACAGTAATAAATGTTCCTCCAGACTTTTATACCATAATTTATGCAGTATACCTTAAAGGCATACACCTATAAGATATAACAAAAGTATACAATAATAAATGGGTAGGTTGGGTAAATATTTTTAGTTTTATGGGTAGTGTAATTTTTAATGGGTATGACTTCTAAATACTTTAAATTTCATGGGTATAGAGTGTAAAAATCCCTTAATGGAAATCAATCTTCAAACATCAACTTTCATGTAATACTCTAACCCTAGAACGATATAATTAGCTACGCATACTCATAATAACAACACAAAGATTTGATGAAATAATGAAATAATGATGTAATAGATTAATGGAAGGAAGAAAAACCCTTGTTCAAGATGTTATGAGCTCTCCAATTTGCTCCAAAGTCTGAACTCCCATAAAAACTAAGTAAAAGAGTATTTATAGGGTTTACAAACACCTAGTAATAAGTTAGACCCAAGCCTAGACGAAATAGGAAGTAAAAATCCGCTCCAAGGGCGCTATAATGGGTGCCCCGCGCCCACGAATGCGCGACCTAGGACAGAATCCGTCGAACTTTGGGCCCTTTTGGGGCGCCCCACGTGGGAAAAAGCGCCAGGCACTGGGCGCTATAAGTGGCGCCCCACGTGCCCCAAAGCGACAGTGCAATTTTCTGTTTCCTTGTTCCTTTGCTCGCTTCGTATTGTGCCTTCGTATGCTCGATCCAATCCTCAATTAAAATCCAATCTTTTCTTGCTCGATCATGCTCTTTAAAGCTCCAAGGGGTCGTTCGGTTTGCCTTATTAACTATTAATACCCGCACAAAACTTAGCGTTAATTTAGCGCAGCGTTCGGTTGGTTTTTGTGAAATTTTAATACCCACATAAAATTAGTGCAACGTTTGGTTGCGTTTTTGTATATTCCGCATTATTAATACCCGCATTATTAATGCGGGAATCTATGTATTATTTTATGCGGGGTAGAAGGTGGTATTAATAATGTGGGTATTAATAATGCAGGTATTAAAATTTAAAATGACAAAATTAACCCTCATAATAATAAGGATATTTCTAAATTTTATTTAAGCAGTAAATAAATATTTTAACTAATAATATTTTTTGTTAATTTGTAATATATCATTGATTCAACAAATAATCCATACGTTATAATATAATACCCACATTATTAAACCCCACATAACTAATACCCGCATTATCAATACCTACATTATTAATACACACATTATTAATACCCACATTATTAATACCCGCATTAATAGTTAATACCCGCGTAAAAAGCAACCCAAACCGAACGACCCCCAATTGCATTGCATAACAACCTACATACACACGACATAAAATTAGTGCAAAACCACATTCATCAACTAGAAAACGCGCGAATAAAGTACTCAAACGTGAGGAAATATTAAGGAAATATAGGCATAAAATGCCAAACATCACCACCCCACACTTGAACTTTTGCTCGCCCTCGAGCAATCACAAATAACTCCCAACCTAGGTAGAACAGGTCTGCCCATGACTATGGTTAATACCGACCATTGAACAAATGCATACATGACTACTATGGATCCACAAACATGCCATCAATTTAACAAACTCAAAAATATGAGAACAACCACCGCAAAATAGCTCAAATGCACAAACTCAACTCATTGCAACCATGCTCCCACAAAATCACACCTATCTACTCAACCAAGAAACCATCAACTTCACCTATTTCATGCAAACTATGTGCCCTCACCAATATGAAGCAAAAGAGTGCCCCCCAAAGATCACACACAACAATAAATATCATGAATAGAACGGGGGCAATAACAAAAAATTCACTCACTCTCATGAAAGTCTCACATGTCACACACACTGTACCATAGGCTTGCCCATTGTGTAGGACTCCACTAATGTAAGCTCACTCCAATCGGGATTAACTAGGACTTTAAAAAGGTCATAATGCAGGCTAAGGTGCGGGTAGGATACATATGGGTAATAGTGACTACCTCTCTAAGCACTTTTAATACTTCACAATTAGTTCAAACACAATTCTTATCAAAACCACCCAATCAACAACTTTCACACACACCTTCTCTACAAGTAGCAATATTTTTCTTTAAGCACACACTAGCAAGGGATGAATATTCTTTTCTCTTTGTTTCTTTTTCCACAATTTTTCTTTTCTTTTCATTTGTTTTCTTTTTCAATTACATTACTTTCCAACCTCGCCAATGCTCATAAACAACTACTACACAATTTTAACAAGTATTCCTCCTCATTAGTTCCACTCAAAAACCTCCCAATATCTAACCACAACTCCAAAACAATATCACAATATCAACTAAAGTGTTTAAGGAGTAAAGGGCCAAAAGAGAACAATTTAGAACAAGTGGGTAGGCTCGGGGTGTGGGTGCCAACGAAAAGGTCAAAGAAATCACAACAATCAAGTCCAAGGTGTATATGTAAGGGTAGGCAAATCAAGAGAAGGCCTGTATCATCTCCCGACTAGAGCAAACCTAGGATTTCGCTTTGCACACACACGGGGCAAGTTCTAGACATCAATATGCAAACATGGAGTACAAAATAAGAATATGCCTCACAACACACATTGCACACAATCTACACAAAAAGGTTCCATCAACAACTCTCAATCAAGCGTTTAGAGTGCAACTTGTGGAAAATTAAGCACTAATGCACAAAGGTTCACAACAAAGTCAAGCAAGTGGACTCAAGCATCTCAAGGGGGTCGTTCCATTTTTTCTAGGCATGCATCACAATTTAAAATCCAAGGACACCACAATTAGCACATGCAACAAGTTCAAGTCCACCGGTATCAAACAAATAAAAAACACCTAGCATTCTACCTATTTCCTTTCGTCTAGGGCCACCTATAACTAACTATTCTAATCCTAATAAAAATAAAAACTACCCGGTTCAAAGGTCTACTCGTGGAAAAGAACCGAGGCCATAAGAAAAACCACAGGGTGGATGACATGTACCACTAATAAAAACTAAAAGGAGAATCTTTTTGTAATTTCTCATTGGTTTTCTAATTTTTTTTTCATATATTAAAGCAAGAAACAAATAAAAATAAAGTCAAGTGACAAAAGAAAAATCCTACGGTACATGCATCCTTAACCTCAAAAATAAATAAAAGGGTAGTTCCCCACCCCACACTTAAACTAAGCGCCGTCCTCAGTGCTAAAAATAAGAAAGTGCAAGGTAAAAAAAACTTCCCTGAAGATTCTAGTCCTTGGTGCTAGCATCCTCCAAGCTTCCATATAGTATGAGGTACTCAGACTTCCCCCAACAAGTCATCAATATTAGGCAAGGGTGAGGACACCCCACACTTAGCCTCGACATTACATGAACCTGCAATCCAAGGAAAAACAAAAACTACGTGACACTATAAATAAAATAATACAAGTACAAACTCGGGTTGCCTCCCGAGAAGCGCCTTAGTTAACGTCGTGGCACGACGACACTTTTAGCTCACTTCCAGCATTTACGTCTTCTCTTCTTACGACGAACTTTTGTTTTCTTCCCTTCTTTGAGAGAACCCTCTTCAACTTCACATGTGGTGTACTTCCATGTTCTTGTCTGACACATTCAATCATAGAGCACTCTTCAACCTTAGCTATGTGCTCCTTCTCAGTATACACCTTGAAAGTAACCTTTTCTCCATGCACTCTAACAGTCATCTCACCCAGCTCCATGTCAATAATTGCCTTCGAGGTGACTAAGAATGGTCTCCCCAAAATTATTGGACCTTCTCGGTCCTCTTCATAATCTAGGACTACAAAATCAGCAGAGAATGAAAACTTACCAACTTTAAGTAACGCATCCTCCAACTTACCATCAGGGTGAGTGAGTGATCCATCCGCCATCTTAAGAGTAACTGAAGAGGGCTTGATTGCTCCTAGCCCTAACCTTTTGCAAACAGAGAGAGGCATGAGATTTATGCTCGCACCCAGATCACACAAGGCACCAGTAATATTATGCCCTCCAATGGTACAAGGAATAGTAAACCTCCCAGGATCTTGAAGTTTTGGAGGTAGCTTGCTCAAGATTGTGCTACACTCCTCAACTAACTCAACTGTATCTATCTCTTGAGGCCTTTTCTTCTTGACTAAAATTTCTTTTAAGAACTTCACAAAGGATGGCATCAATTCAAACACATCAGTCAAAGGAATATTAACTTGAAGTTCTTTCAACATACTCACAAATTTTTGATACTGGGCCAGATCCTTCGATGGTATAAGTCTCTGCGGGAATGGTGGAGGCGGCAGAGGTGCCTCCTTTCTCTCTTCTTTCTTCTTTATCTTCTCCACTTTTTCAACTTTTTCTATTTCAGCTCTTTCCTCGGACTTGGCCATCAGCTCTCCACCTTCAATGAAAGTCACTGCAAGACATTGTTCAGGCTCTTTTTTAACAGTACTTATTTCTCCCACCAACTGCACCAACTGGTGCTCCAGGTTCTTGTGAGCATTGGCAATATCTTGTATGGTCACTGCATGGGCTGCAGTGTCAGCTATCATTCTCTGCTGGCCCGCCATTATTTGCCTTAGCATATCTTCAACTGAATTGCTAACCTGCTGTGGTGGAGCTGGAAGTGGGTGGTAATTATTCGGGGCTCTCGTATAGCCTTGATAATAAGCATTACCAAACTGATTTTGACCCTGCAGCCTGTTTTGATTACCCACGTAATAAACTGACTCTGGATTAGAGGAGCAAACCTCTGTAGCATGGTCTTGACCACAAACCTCACAAAAACTCTGTAGTTGTTGCACTGGAGCCGCTGGTTGCTGAATCTTTGGCAGAGCTAGCTTGCTAATTTGATTGGAAATAGCATCCATCCTCGCCCTTAGCTCTGAAACTGCATCTAGCTGAAGTACCCCTGCAGATTTCTGCGTAATAGCTCTACCATCTCCCTGCCAATCAGGATTGCTATCTAGCAAATCATAGATCTGGTCAAAATTTAAGGCTAATACTTGGCCTCAAGCAGCAGCATCTACCACGATCTTAGTATGCGCATTCAACCCCTCAACAAAAGTATGTGCAACAACCTCATTGGATTGGTTGTGGTGTGGACAATCTCTCAATAAAGCTTTAAATCGCTCCCAGGCTGAATACAAAGACTCTCCTTCTAATTGCCTGAAGGACATAATTTTACTCCTCAGCCGGGCTGTCTTGGCAGATGGATAAAATTTAGCCAAGAACTTCTTAGCCAAATCCTCCCAAGTAGTGATAGACCCAGACTTTTCTGCCTTTAACCACTTCCTTGCTGCCCCAATCAGTGAAAACGGGAACAACGTCAAGCGAACATAATCAGTAGGAACTCCCGTTGGTGTATAAGTATCACTGATCTCCAGGAAATTCTGAATGTGTTGCTGCGGATCTTCATGAAGTAATCCACCATATTGTCCAGTCACATGCAGCAACTGAATCATGCCGGACTTAATCTCAAAGTGCCCGGTGATAGCGGGCTTAACTATGCTAGACGCTACCCCCTCCAGGCTGGGGAGAGCAACCTCTCGCACAGCTAAAGCTAGTTCTGCTGCCATTCCTGTAGGTAAAGATCAAGCAGGACCTAATACCTGAAACCGCACAAAACTCAAAACAAAAATTAAACCTGAATAGAAAGTAATAAACTGTTCAAAAAGAAATCAGTCAATTGTTTAGTCCCCGGCAACGGCGCCAAAAACTTGTTGCTCCCAAACGCACACGTAAGTATACGTGGTCGACAAGTAATAAAGTGATAAATCGAGTATCGTTCCCACGAGGACTATTCAGACTGAATTCTAGCAAACAATTGATATAAACTATTCATGGATCTTTTTCCAATAGTGAGGATTTTATTAACTAAAGAACAGTAATTAAGAGGGTAAAAGTGGATTCAAGCAATGGAGCAAAACTTGGTTGTTATCAGTAATAAGGAGACGGTCCAGGGTCAGAGTTACGAACAATCCAGTTGAGTTTTCCAATTGATTCCACTTCTCAAATCCCGGGTTACTAACTAACAGAGTAAATGTACCTGTGAAAACCTTTCGATTCTTCACAATCTATGCAGGCTACTTCAATCCCTATATGTCTATGGGTTGAATTACGTGCACGCATTAACGAATTCTGTAATTAGTTAAACTAGGCGAGCAAGTATATGTCTATCCTACTCACAAATTGGTTCCCGATGCCCGGGTTCACAAACTAGTCCTGCTCTTTCTTATTACGTAATTAAATTCCCTCTTTCGAATTCAATCTAAAAACCATAGATAGTGCGTAATAGTCGGGCCCTGACAATTACACAAGTGAAATCAAGAAAGAATAAGTAACCCGTTATGGGATTCAATTAATGGAAATCAATCTTCAAACATCAACTTTCATGTAATACTCTAACCCTAGAACGATATAATTAGTTACGCATACTCATAATAACAACACAAAGATTTGATGAAATAATGATGTAATAGATTAATGGAAGGAAGAAAAACCCTTGTTCAAGATGTTATGAGCTCTCCAATTTGCTCCAAAGTCTGAACTCCCATCAAAAACTAAGTAAAAGAGTATTTATAGGGTTTACAAACACCTAGTAATAAGTTAGACCCAAGCCTAGACGAAATAGGAAGTAAAAATCCGCTCCAGGGGCGCTATAACGGGTGCCCCGCGCCCACGAACGCGCGACCTAGGACACAATCCGTCGAACTTTGGGCGCTTTTGGGGCGGCCCACGTGAGAAAAAGCGCCAGGCACTGGGCGCTATAAGTGGCGCCCCACGTGCCCCAAAGCGCCAGTGCAATTTTCTGTTTCCTTGCTCCTTTGCTCGCTTCGTGTTGTGCCTTCGTGTGCTCGATCCAATCCTCAATCAAAATCCAATCTTTTCTTGCTCGATCATGCTCTTTAAAGTTCCAATTGCATTGCATAACAACCTACCTACACACGACATAAAATTAGTGCAAAACCACATTCATCAACTAGAAAACGCGCGAATAAAGTACTCAAATGTGAGGAAATATTAAGGAAATATAGGCATAAAATGCCAAACATCAGGTGTCGAAAGCAACCTTAACACGTGTGGAATTACTTGGTGGGAGGGGTGGATATTGACGAGCTAGCACAGGTGTTCAGTTGTAAATTATGAAAACTCCCGATGGTACTCAGGGTTACAGCTCTGTGCATCAAACAGTTACAAAGCAGTTTAGAATCCAGTGATCAATGCTGAAAAGAGATATTTGTCAAAAGGGAAGGAGTAAACGTTGATTAAGAGCACCATACAAGTGCTCTGACATATTATATGTTCCTCATTCCTGCACTGATGTGTGTTATCAGAAAATTGAGAAGACTCGAAAGGAACATCTTGTGAGATAACTATGATAAGATGAGAAAGTTTCATTTTCTGAACTGGAGTTCATCGCTGATCATGTCGGAGGTCTTGGAGTAAAAGAGCTGAATATTTTCAACAGAGTAGTTAAAAAGTGGTTATGAAGATTCATGAATGAGGAATAGATGTGGAGGACATTGATTTTAGACAAATACTGTACACAAAAAGGGGGGGGGGGGGGGTGTGAAAGACTGGCAAATTACTGCAGCTTTTGTGTGAGGACTACGTTGAAGTGTTATGAATGAATTAGAGGAGTTCAGCATCAACGACATTTACAAGAAAATTAGCAAAAAAATTAGCTTTTGAAGGCGTAGGTGGTGCTAATCTCTGTTTGAACTAGCTTGCACAAAATCCTGGATTCGCCACGGTAATAGACTCTTCAACATTTTTTCTTTCTTACTGTGCAAGTAGTTTTTGGAGATGAAATGATACTCCCTCCGTTTCATTTTATGTGTCGTAGTTTGACTGGGCACAAAGTTTAAGAAATAAAGGAAAACTTTTGAAACTTGTGGTGTAAAATAAGCCAAAGATATTTGTGTGGTTGTAAATCATTTCAGTAATGGAAAAACTGTAATTTTAAAGTTAAATTGTTACCAAATTTAGAATGCTGCCATTCTTTTTGGAACAGACGAATAAGGAAATGTTTCCACATAAATTGGAATGGAGGGAGTAAATGATAAATAGTTGTCATTGTATTCTGGAGCTTATGTAGAGTTTCTAGCATGAGGCTCTTTACAACAGAGCTTAATTTAACTGGTTCCTTTACTATAGTTTGGTCGTTAAGAGAGCTTTTTGTGGCAAAAAATTCAAGATCATATTGGAATCTATTTTACTATTTTAAGAGTTTTACTAGTGTCGTTGGTTATAGAGTTTACTGAAGCGAGTGCTTTCGAGTAATCTAATTCTTTATTATGAACTTAAGATAATTATCTTGTGTAAGCAAGAGATAACTCAATAACATTAGTTCTACTCTTTTGTTGCTTTGTTAGGCAATCTTGTTTCTGTTCCCTTTTTTTTTTTTGGGACAATGGTAAGTGGTAACAATAGTTTCTGATAGTCTTTTAATAAGAAAACAAAGACAAAATGGATTCAGGTATCACGGATACTTATTTATCTTATTTTCTGAATCTATTGGCTGCTCTCTTCCATAATTCATTATTTCTGTTCCTTATCTGGTGATCCAACTAATGCATGCACACTGGCTTAGTTTCTGTATTTGCTTATATATAGTTTTTTATTGCAGGTAAGTAAAGGCCTATTCCCCAGGATAACTGATCCTCCAAAGTATCCAGAAAAGATATTATTCTGTGGCTGGAGACGTGATATTGACGATATGATTATGGTACTTCTGCACAACTATCATTTAATAGCTGTGTCTTGATCACCTTTTTCTCTCCCTCTCTTTCTCTCTCCCCCTACATTTACACAGACACACACACGCGTGTATGTGTGTGACGCGTGTGGGGTTGGGGTGGCTGTATTCTCCTCCATTTTCTTTTTGAATATCTTGTGTAAAATAATCTAAAGGGTGAGGGGAGGAAGCTTTTTTGAAAATGTAATGAAAAGGTGAGGGGGAAGTTGCTCCATAGTTAGCAGGAATTTAAACCAAGTAACCTGTTCTGCAACCATAGTAGGAAAAAGATTTTCCAAGGGTATGCAGCTTTTATTGATCTGATTGATGTTGATTCGAGGCTTGATCTTTATCTTGAATAAAGTCCAAGAACAGTGATTTGTCTCAGGTTTTTAATAGATGCTCAAGTTTTTAGTGTTTAACTGAAGTGATTTGGGGGGGGGGGGGGGGTGGGGGGGGGGTTACATGGAGTCATGGTATAGTGCCTTTAAGGGATGGTTTCATTCACATGCTAGTTATACGATAAAATTGGGATTCTTTATACAGTGAACTATAATGAAGAGATTAGCATGCAATGGTTAATAGTATAGGGAATACCATGATTAATGATGAAGGAATTTCTATGCAGGGATTACCTACTTTAAGGTCATGTTTGTCTTTAAAGAAAATTTACCTCGTATTCTTATTCCACGTTGTAACTAAATGAGGTATTATTTTATAATGCCAACCAAATACAGCATAAAATGATGCAACAACTACTTATTCTTATACGACCAGCCAAAAGTTGCATTAGTTATGGTAGGACTTGGTGTGTCTGGACTTGTACCAATCTTCATTTTTGATTGGTTGAATTGAGCTCAACTGAGTCCATGATGTTAGTATGTCCTGCATTGGTAAACGTAATGGGCTATTGTCTCCTTATATGCTTGGATAATCCTCTCACATGAGCTAGTCTTTGGGTCGAGTTAGGCCCAATGTTTGTTTTCTTAACACGGAAACTCATCCCTATTCTTGGTTTAGCCAATGTTGGCCCCATGTTAAATTGTCCACACTCCAGATGTCAAGACGTAGGCGTGTGGGGGTATTAAAAAAATTGAGGGAATAAGTTGTACCTTATAGGGTTTTGGGTAATTCTCACACCTCATGAGCTAGCTTTTGTGGTTAAGCCCAAGGTCAATTATTGAATCTTATGGCCGGAGCAGTTTCATTTATCCTCTCAAATCAGGGTCTCTTTTTTCCATTTTTCATGAAATTGATAAATTAATTGTAGCTGTATTTTAATTTCCAAAGTCAGATTGAAATAGCCAGAGTCGAGATGGTCTCCTTTGGAGAAGAGTTTGTCGGTAAAACAAAACCTCACGCTGATTATGTCGTGAGGCTGCCTGAATCCAATCCATAAATCATTCGTAGTTTCAAAGTGGTTCATTGAGTTTTGTTCCAACTTTTGTTTTCAGTTGGTGTGGGAAAATGCTATTGCACACCCTTGGATATCATCTAGTATATTTTTTTGCTTTTTTTTAGATGCTTGATAATTGCCATGTCAAATTGCTATGCAAACTATCTTCAGTTATTTCCTACTTCTCTGTATTTCTTTTATCAGGTATATATCACACAGATTTTGGGATAAAACTGATATTGCTTTTGCTAAACTATCTTTTTTTTTGTTAATGTGATTCCAGTTAACTGTTAATGATGATCTCTGCATTGGAACTTTTGCGTGCTAAGTTTTTTAAAGAATCAAATACGCTGTTTCAATTCTAAATAAAGAGATAGATAGTATTGATGAGTTTCACAGGTTTCTCCACATGGCTTGTTTTCCAGGTACTAGAGGCACTATTGGCTCCAGGGTCTGAATTGTGGATGTTTAATGAGGTTCCTGAGAAAGATAGAGAAAGGAAGTTGACGGATGGGGGCCTTGATATCTCAGGACTGGAGAACATAAAACTTGTCCATCATGTGGGAAATGCAGTGATCAGACGTCATTTGGAGGGTCTTCCTTTGGAAAAGTTTGATTCAGTAAGTTCAAGTTGTGCTCATACTTTATCTTTCAATATCTCCCAAAATAAAAACTGGGAAAAGATTAAACAAAGGTCCTATCTCATATAAGGTTGGAAAAACAAGATCATATTTGTTGCATCAAAGATGCGTATCTATCGTAAATTGCAGAATTAAAATCTCTGGATTTGATGTAGCATAGTGCTTAGGTTGGAGGTGGATCTCCTTGACAAAATTTCACACGTCTTTCAGGCAAAATGTTTGGCTTTTTCTTTCAAATAAGAATCTGAATGCAGTGGGCTAGTTGTTTATTTTTCTTAATGTAGCAAAAGCAAAGAGGAGAATCATAATGATTTAAATTTCATATCAGATGATAGTATTTTGGCATGTTACTTCTTATTTTCTTGCTGCGACGTTACTAACTCTAAGAGAGCAGATTCTGATTCTCGCAGATGAATCCGTTGAAGACTCCATTGTTCACTCTGATTCACGCTCTCTTGCCACCCTCCTCCTCATTCGTGATATCCAGGTCATTGTTGCTACCTGTTAAAAGATGCATATAAACTAAGTTTTCTTCTTCACTGTTGTATTTGTTTCTGACAAACATTTCTTGTTTGCGCTATAAGTATGCAACTTCATTTTCACTCTCTTCAATTTTTCCTCTTCCTCTGGCATACCCTTTTTTAATTTTCCATACCAAAATGGGTAGCAATAGTAGAGGGATGTCTTTAATCCTCAAATAGTGATTGAAATTGCTAAGTTGTTTTGTAATGCAGTCGAAACGACTTCCGAATAAAGATTCTAGGTCGATCCCTCTACGGCATTCTGTGTTTTCTCAGAGCTCCTGGATTCGTGAAATGCAGCAGGCTTCAGACAGATCAATAATAATAAGTGAGATATTGGACTCTAGGACAAGAAATCTTGTTTCAGTCTCTAGAATAAGCGATTACGTGCTATCAAATGAACTGGTGAGCATGGCACTTGCAATGGTAGCAGAAGACAAACAGATTAACCGTGTGCTAGAAGAATTGTTTGCGGAAGAGGTATTTACTTTTTCTTATTTACTACTCCCTCCGTCCCAAATTAGTTGTCGTTTTAGGAAAAATAGTGTGTCCCAAATTAGTTGACACTTTAGGATTTCAAGACAAAAATTGTTAGTCTTTTCCAACTATACCCTTAATAATTTAAAAAATTCTCAACAAAATTTAATAGTCAAACATTAAATAGGGGTAACATAGTAAACTATACACTCTATTTAATGATTTTCTTAATGGGCGTGAAGAAGCTAAAAGCGACAACTAATTTAGTAATATTCTTTGTGCATGCTTCAATCCAGTCAAGGATTTCAAATATATTACCACTAAAGCTTTTCAAGAACACACCGTGTATGTGAAGAAAACAGTCATCAAGTAATAAGCAAAATTTTGGTAGGATAGAGTATGTTTTTCAGTGGAGTGTTCTACTAGGATGCATTTACTTCAGCTGAAACGGGATAAACCGGCCTTCCTCTCATATTTGATGACGACTGAAAATACGATGACAGATTCACACACTGCTTTCACCTTGAGGTTGTTTCCAGGTTTCAAGGGAGGAGGGAGGGAGGGAGGGACGGACGGAGGGGGTAGGGAGAGAGAGAGAGAGAGTTTCACTGAGTTCGGATCAGTTTTGTCTGACTACTTTTTTTTATCAAATACAGGGTAATGAACTATGCATTAAGCCAGCAGAGTTCTATCTGTATGACCAGGAAGAACTCTGCTTCTACGATATCATGAGAAGGGGTCGTCAAAGACAGGAGATAGTGATTGGATACCGCTGCCTTGCAGCTGCAGAGCGTGCCGTGATTAACCCAGCAGAGAAGTCAAAGCTACGCAAGTGGTCCCTTGATGATGTTTTTATAGTCATTTCCTCGGGTGAGTGAGAAGATGATCAGGCAATTTCACATGCACCTGCTATATATCACCAGGCTTTCACAAATTCGACAGGACATCTCATATTTCTCTCCAGACATGCACTCAGTAGAAAAGAGGCAAATGAGGTAACTCTAATTTCAACTAGTAGCAGATTAGGTAGTTTATAAATGGAAGAGGTTTTACTTTTTAGTAAGAGCTGGTGGGGGACTGTTTGAAAGGAGGGGAAAGTAAGGGGATTCTTAAGAATAGTAATATTCTTTTTCTTTCTCTCTTAGATACTGCCTCAAAAGTCAGAAATGAGGAACGAAGTTCTTCCTTCCTTGAATGTAACATTCATAAAAACCAACAATTTTAGAGCTTTTGTATTTCTTTTCTTTTCTTTCCTTTGGTACCATCTCTTGGAGTGACTGGGTTAAAAGTATGAGCCAAAAAAAAGTGAACTTTTATGTAATTCGAAGACCTACACTATGATAAGAAATATTAGAGCGAAGGAGTTCCATATTAAATATTGATCTACATTTTGTAGGGAATTCTACTTTTTGGTATACTCCTTCTATATGGGTATATTTATTACCCTTCATTTATAAAATTTATTGTTGGATAAAAAATATTGATCTAAAAGAATCGTCATTTGTCCGTGCCATATATTTATGCAACCTTTGTTACTACTACGGGCTTGAAAGCACTAGATCCTGAAGAATTGGGATTTCCTATACTAATATGCTTGCTTAACCAGTAAAATCTACTCGAGTTTGTAATGCTTTTGTTAGGAACATGGACGGATTCACCCTCTTCACAGTAGTTTTGGTACATTTCCTACGTTCATTATGAGCTATATACAGTTAAAAGTTTTTAAAATATATGTATTTATTCTAGTAAATGTGAGTACCATAGAGAATGAAAAACTCCCCGTATGGGCCTTAGCAGCATGAATACTTCTTGGTGGATAATACTACATTACTAATGTAGACAACCCTGTTTTGTTGTGGTCTGCACCTTGTTGTAAAAACTGAAATGAAAATAGAGAAAGAATTTTGAGGCGAGAACAATTATTTTACTATAACCACTTCCTAGGAAGACAAATTTATAGAAGAGAAAGGAGACTATTCTGAAAAGGTATCTGTTCTTGAACAGATTTTTAATATTGAGAAATAAAAAACATGTTGCAAAAAATAAATACAAAATAAATAATTCTTCTCTATCTAAAGACCCGGCTCCAAGTCCAAGTCCAAGTATTAAATATATATAATATAATATATAATAGACACTTGATGGACTTTATTCATTCAAATAGCTTGGTGGACCTTTTAGCTTTTAAATATTTCCAAAAGGCTTTTTCCCACCGACGTAGGACTTTACTTTTGTCTCCTACAAGTACAAACTACCTAACAATCCTCCACTAGTTTGTACTGTCTCATAATATCACGCATAGCAGAAAGTATTATTAAATAGATTTGTAACTTTCTATTAGTGTTAATACATTAAAGTTTGACGAAGTTGATGGTATCTGAAGATTTGAACCACAATTCATTATGTCAAACCGAAGGTATCACACACGCGACATTATTAAAGTGGCTAAACAAACCATAACTTGCTTTAGCACTTTGATGGCCATGTGCTCTAATCCTGTCTTCATGAATATTTACAAGACCAACCCTCTAGATCTTGTTTGAAGCGGCGCCACTTCAATATTCATATAGGTGAAACTAGACACTGTGTTCCTGTTACTCCAGACACTTGCTAATTTCATTAAAAATTATATCAACCTCTTTTCGTAACAGTTTGCACCATGAAGTTTGTCATTATGCCCCTGTCACGACAGACATTAAACAACTTCTTGCTTCTTTCGTAACAATATGCAGTACGTTGGAATGAGACTCTTCAAGAAGGCTCGTGCTTAAACAACGAAAGTAACTTGTTACTCCCTCCGTTTCAAAAAGGATGAACCTATTTCCTTTTTAGTCTGTTTAAAAAAGAATGACCTCTTTCTAAATTTGGAAAGAAATTTTCACTTTTATTCATCCCTAGATGATTTGTAGCCACACAAATATCTATAACTTATTTTAGACCACAAATTTCAAAAGTCTTTCCTTCTTTATTAAACTCCGTGCAAAGTCAAATGGGTTCAACTAAAGTGGAACGGAGGGAGTATTATCCATTGAACTTTTATTGTTAGAGTGTATACTAACTAAAAGTTGGGTTCTCATTACTTACGTTTAATCTAAGGGTTTTAGCCCCATTCCATCACGATGTGTTTCTACTGCATCTTTAGTCAATGCTTTTGTAAGCGGATCAGCCATATTATTGCTCGATCTCACATACACTATAGCTGTAGTTCCATTTTTTATCAGATATCTAATGTAACGATGTCTTGTGCTTACATGTCTATTTTTTCCATTATATATCTTATTGTAAGCTAAGATCATCGTATTCTCACTGTCACAGAATACAGTGATGGCTGGCATCGGTTGTGGCCACAACTTTATGTCAAATAATAAATTCCTCAGCCATTCTGCTTCATGTGCAGCAGCAGCTAAAGCAAAGAATTCAGCTTCCATTGTAGAATGTGAAAGACATGTTTGCTTCTTGGATGCCCAGCTAACGGTGCCACCTGCTAAACAGAAAATTCATCCTATAGTGGACTTCTTTTCATTAACACTGGTAATCCAACTTGCATCAGTATATCCTTCTAACACCGAAGGAAAACCGATATAGCAAATGCCCAAGTGCTTTGTTTGTTTTAAGTATCCAAGTACTCTAGCTATTGCGTTCCAGTGCTCATTACTTGGATTACTTGTAAACCTTGAAAGTATACAAACAACAAATGCAATATCAGGCCTAGTACAATGCATATCATACATCATACTGCCTATTGCACTTGCATATTATAGTTGTGCTACAGCTCTTCCAGTGTTTTTAGACAACTTGATACTAAAGTCACAAGGAGTATTAAACTCCTTAATGTCCAAATGACTGAACTTGTCAAGGATTCTGTCTATATAATGTGATTGTGATAAAGTTACTTTCTTACTATCTCTTCTGACTTTAATTCCTAAGATTGTATCTACTTCATTCAGATCTTTCATTTTAAAGACTGAAGTTAGATACTTCTTAGTCTCAGAAACTCCAAGCGTGTTCGTACCAATGATCAACATGCCATCTACATACAGACAAATAATAACTCCATAATCTTTTGTGAATTTACAGTAGATACATTTGTCTGCTTTATTGTGTACGAATCCATTAGATAGTATTGCACTATCAAACTTTTCATGCCACTGTTTTGGTGCTTGTTTCAAGCCATAGAGTGACTTTATCAATTTACACACTTTATTTTCATTTCCAGGAAGTATAAATCCTTCTGGTTGTCGCATATAGATTTCTTCACTTAGATTTCCATTCAAAAAGGCAGTTTTAACATCCATTTGATGTACATACAGATTATATATAGATGCTAATGATAAAAGTATTCTAATGGATGTTATCCTTGCTACAGGAGCATAGGTATCAAAATAGTTTATGCCTACTTTTTATGTAAAACCTTTCGCAACTAGTCTTGCCTTGAAGGTTTGAACCGAACCGTCTGTATTATACTTTCTTCTAAAGACCTATTTACAACCTATGGGTTTTGATCCAGGAGGAAGATCAACTAAAACCCAAGTGTTGTTAGACATAATTGAGTCCATTTCATCATTGATGGCCTTCTTCCAAAAGGCAGCATCTCTTGAAGACATAGCCTCTTGGCAAGTCTTTGGGTCATCTTCAACATTAAATAGAATGAGTATTTTATTACAGACAGTTGTTCTACTTCCTTCTACAATGAGTATTTTATTACAGACAGTTGTTCTACTTCCTTCTACAAGGAAAACTATTGCTTGTGAAGAAATATAATCAGAACCAAGATTCTTTTCTTTTCTAGCTTTCTGGCTTCTTCTAGGTTCTAATTCAATTTTATCACTCTTCATTTTGTTAGTAATAACTTCAGAATGTGACATCCTATTTGCGTCAACCTTATTTTGATTCAGTTCAGTTAATGACTCATCGACATAATCTTTGATAAATTTATTTTCAATAAACTCAACATGAACAGATTCTACGATAACATAGACTTTAGATCTAAGAGCCTATAAGCTTTTGAATTTTGAGCATATCCTACAAAGACACTTTTTATTTCTCTAGGCCCCAACTTAGTTCTCTGATTGTCAGAAATTTTATAAAACGCTATACACCCTCACACTTTAAGATAACCAAGATTTGGTTTTCTATTATTCCAAAGTTCATTGGGTGAAATGCTTATGCTTTTAGAAGGTAATCTATAATCTATTTAGTATATGACATGCCGTTACTAATGCCTCACCCCATAAATTATGAGGTAAGTGTGCATTCAAAATCATAACATTAACCATGTCAACTAGAGTCCTATTTTTCCTTTCAGCCAATCCATTTTGTTGTGGTGTGTAAGGGGCACTTGTCTGATGTATAATACCATGCTCTTCACAAAAATTATTAAACTCAGCAGAAAAATATTCACCACCTCTATCACTACAAAGTATCTTAATTTTCTTAACCTTTTGATTTTCCACAATAGATTTATATTCTTTAAATTTCTGAAAGGCTTCATCTTTTGTTCTAAGCAAGTATATATATGTGAATCTAGAAAAATCGTCTATAAAGGTAATGAAGTATCTTTTAGCTCATCTAGTTAATTCTCCATTTAATTCACATATATCAGAATGTACTAAATCCAATAATTCAGTAACTCTATCTACTTTCTTAAATGGCTTCTTGGTCATTTTTGCTTGTATACAAATCTCACATTTTTATCATTACAAGCAATATAACCATTTTTAGACATAATTTAAAGAGCCAAAATTTATATGTCCTAATCTAGCATGCCATAAAAGAGAATCAGATGCAACAATATAAATAAAAGCATTCTTTATTGCATCAATACTTAGTCTAAACAAGCCATCACAATTATATCCCTTTCCTACAAACATACCACTCTTAGACACTATTACATGATCAGATTCTATTACAATCTTGAAACCTTTCCTAGAAAGCAAACTAGCAAACATCAAATTCTTTTTCATTTCAGGAACATGATACACATTTAGTAGTATTAGCTTCTTGCCCGAAGTGAAATTGATTTCAACAGTTCCTTTTCCTAAAACTTCTACAGGGACATGATTTCCCATAAGTACCTTCTCAGAATTCTTCACTTCTGTATAGGTCTTGAACTGGTCCTTGTCAAAACAAACATGAATGGTTGCTCTAGAATCCAACCACCAGTCTTGTCTGTTAGTGGATGCAGCAGCCATGTTTAGTTCTAAGACCGTTCCACTCGGTAATGCAGAAATCATGGCAACCAGACTTTGTCCAGAATTCTCTACCATATTTGCTTTCTCGAGGTTCCTGAACTTCCTGAATTAAAGTTTACTCCTGCCTTTCTATACCTACAGTCTCGATTTTTATGCCCTTTCTTCCCACAATGATGACAATTAAAATTCTTTCTCTTTTTATTAAGAGATTTGTTAGAAACCTTCAGATTTTTGTTTCCATAACCAGAATTATTCCGATTGACCAAATTAACTGCAGAAATTGAAGTATCACGAGCACGAGTCTCACTTTCAATTTGAAGGTGAGTCTGAAATTGTTCCATAGTTAATTTGTCGACAGAATGCAACATTTTCTTTCCATAATCATTCCAGGAAGAAGGCAATTTCAAGAGTATGGCACCTATTTGAAGTGCATCGGGAATATTAACTTTAAGATCTTTCAGTTTCGAAAATAATACTTGCAACTCATGAATCTGATCCATAATAGGCTTGGTATAAATCGGTTTAAATTCAAAATATTTCAAAGCCAGGAATTTATCAGTATCTCATTTTTCATTCTGGTACTTATTTTGTAGCGCAACCCAAATCTCCTTTGGCATCTTCAGATTGGAATATAGATCATAAAGACGATCTGTGAGAGTATCCAGGATATGTCCACGACATAGCAGTTCATTCTCTTCGCATTTTTTCCTTTATGCCTTGATAGCATTAGTATCAGTTGGGGTTGGTTTGGGCAAAGGGGCCTGATTGGGGTCCAAGACATAGAAGACTTTCAAAGCAGTAAGTAAGAATATCATCTTATCCTGCCAGCGGGTGAAGTTTGATCCATCAAAATGATCAAGTTTGATAAACTCCTTTGAGTTATCAACAAAAAACATAATTTTCTCCATAGCAAATAATTCTTTAAGATTGTTGTAAAAACTAAAACGAAAATAGAGAAAGAACTTTGAGGCGAGAACAATTATTTCACTGTCCTTAAAGAATTATTGCATGTATATTCTTAGGGGATACAAACAATATTCTTCAGGATTCCTCAAAGCCAAATTGTTACTGCAGAGTGAAAAACCACTTTCTAGGAAGACAAATTTATAGAAGAGAAAGGAGACTATTCTGAAAAGGTATCTATTCTTGAACAGGTTTTTAACGTTGAGAAATAAAAACTGTTGCAAAAAATAAATAAAAAATAAATAATCCTTCTCTATCTAAAGACCCGACCCCAAGTCCAAGTCCAAGTATTTAATATATATAATATAATATATAATAGATACTTGGTGGACTTTATTCTTTCAAATAGCTTGGTGGGCCTTTTAGCTTTTAAACCTTTCCAAAAGGCTTCTTCCCACCGATGTGGGACTTTACTTTTGTCTCCTACAAGTACAAACTACCTAACACACCTGGGGTTGAGACGCTGCACCTCTTCCGGGATGTCCCTCAGCTATGCCAAAGAAGTAAAGGGCACTGGGGTCGGGGCAGGGGCGTGGCGTACTGGATGTGGTTTGTCAAGAAAAATCGTAATAAGGGTGGGTCTCTCAATGATGACAAATTCAAACACCATGAAGCACGATAGCATGTAAATTCCAACATTATAGGTCTGCTACAACAAGCACTAATTGTGATGATAAGGTTTTTGATGATAAAATCTCCAATAAATCTCATGATTGGATGAATTTTTATGCAGCGAATAATACTGTATTAGTAAGCATAGTTTTATGACACGACCCAAATTTTCAGCTAGGCAGTACGGGCACCCGATGTCCTCCCCTAGACCCGTCGGGCGAACCCTTTTGAATTGAATTCACAAAAATACACATAAAATCAACATATAGATAAGAAATAAAACCTAAAGAGACACAAACATAATTATACATAAGCTGTACAGAAGAAGTTACAGCTGACTATCCAATGAATTAGGTTTAGTGCTATCCAAACAGATATCTAAATATACAAATGAAGTATAAACATCTCATGAAGGGAGAAAAATACAACTGAGATAATATATATAAAATTGGTGGCCATCCTGAACAAAAGTTGGCTCACCCTAACAGCTGAAGTCATCTTCGATCCTTAACAACATGGCGAACTCAATCCTGGAGCAAAAGGACTCAGTAAGTGGGGGCTGGCTAGCCACCTTGAAGAAGCAGATATGCTAGCCAGGGAGAAGTTAAGCAGGTAAACCAAATCATTTTATTTTAAATAAAAAAAGCAGAGTCAGGTAATAACTGGAAACACGTAAGGAACCATACACTCATAAATTACCATGGAGATAAGATAGAGTAAAATGTATAAGTAGCCTGGAACATATTCACAGCCAGAAATACATGACACCTACACAAAACATTGCACTATAATCACACAATATACAACACCTGGTGCAATGAAATGAAATGAATGCAGTATGATGCAATGGGGTCACATGTGCCAAATGAATGTAGCGGAATCCTCCTACCCTCAATATGATGCAGAGAGTAGAATCCTCCTGCTCCTAGGATGGAATCCTCCTACCCTTAATATGATTCAATAATAACCCTTTACCGGCGGGGGACTCTCATTGACTACTGGGAAGTATATGCATAAAAAAACCCTTCACCGGCGCGGGACTCTCATCGACTACCGGGAAGTATATGAAATAATAATCCTTCACCGGAGCAGGACCCTCATCGACTACCGGGAAGTATATGTCAAGCTCACGACTAGAGTACAATGCTTCTATGCTCAATGCAATACCAACAACAGGGTATATAATATAATATACCATGTAAATTCAAAGCTAAGGCGTAATAAGTACGCCTATCGGCAACTACACATGTAAGGAACACGTGGTAAAATATCCACATGCCCAAAGGCCACCAAAGAAATGGATATAATCACTTACCTCAGCTTGAAGAAGCAACTTACTACTCAACAATCACTTTTCCCCATCGAACCTCCTCCAAACGTTCTCGCTCTATAAAAGTAACGAAATACAATCAATATAAGCTAACAAGCCAATTTTCGTAAATTCAGGATAAATGATTAATAAGTCAACCCCAAGATCACATACCCTATCCTCGAAATAGTGCTCACAATCGTGTTGCTCCTAACCACAAGAGTCTAAATATATATTTGAAATCCTATCTTGGTACAATTTAGATCTCTAATTAACAAAATTAGTGTTATAGGTTTTAAGCCTAAAATTCTCAATTTCAATAATTGACTATCAAGACTTGAATGTAAAAGCAAACTTTATTATCACTATTCAAGTTAAATGCTAAATTATTATTCCTATATTTCTTAATGTATTTCTTAATGTATTTCCAAACAAAAAATACACTAATAATGATAAAAGGAGAAGTAGATGATACATTTGAATAGAACTCTTTTCCTTCAATCTCAATCGGTCAAGAAATAGTGGTTACTGGTAAGGAGGGTGTTGATATGTTAAAGCTTTTGGCTACAACTGAGCTTTTATCTATTCATTGAGTTATTCTAAGGTCAAACCAAAATACTGTAGGACCATATAACTTGCTAGGAAATGAGAAAGAAAGAGAGAAAAATTAGTTTTACATATTTCCTTGCTATGATGCCTCCATAAAAGAAAAAAAACTTATAAATGAAAGTCATTTCTTATTTGTTTGTCTCTAACCACCAAGAACCATCTCGTAGCTTCTCTTTTGTACTTCACCGTTAAGTTTCATTTTTCTTTTTATCAATACAAACTCTTAAAACGTGATTAGTTTTTATCCAATCATTCAAGTCAACAAATGACTTTTTAAATAGCCAATCATTAGTTTGGAATATAATGTATATTTACTCATTAAATGAGATCCTACGAGGCTTAGAATTACCCCAAATTTTGCACACAAGTCATACAATATTTTTGTGATATGCTTGAGCAGACGGAATTCGAATCGGATCCCCGAAATTTAAGATGCGAATTAAACGGAAAGAGATCAAATTATTATATTTCGACACTTTAGCGGAAACTATCCGACCGATCTTGAAATTCACTTTTGAAAGTTCACACAGGTCATAAATGACCATACGAACCTAACGATGCTTTCGAATTTCAAAACGGAGCTCATTTGCCCAAATCGAGCTCGAAAACCTCTTTTAAGATTTACCGATAACGGAAACTGAAACCTTCTTTCCATACCTACCAAATGAGGTCTGATTTAGCTCAAATTTGACAGATAGGACCTAATGGAGCTTACGAAGCTTTTAAGACTATTGACACGCCAATCAGAGTCCTAACTCCCAAAACGACTACCTAAGTTCGATTTATTTTATGTCTAATCAAAATTTCTAGTATTAGCTATGCAACCTTTTATACTGGAGACCAAATATTTCATTAATAATTCTTGCATTAACTATGCATTTTATATTGAAAACAAAACACTGTAGGAAGTAAATAAGATTCTGTCCCCAAAGTACCCTTTTGAAGGATTGTGCTACAGAATATTAAGAAATTACATTTGGAGTTCAGATGTTGTTTCAGCCTATAACTTTGATTGCAAAAATATAGAAATAGATTTTAACTTCTTGTACATATAAGATCATGATAGATACTTCTAGAATAGTGGTGAGCTGGAGAATATTATTTGTTAAGTTATTAGTTTGTCACAATATAAATAATTTTTAGTCCCTCTCTTTGTAGTATAAAAGGGGACGAAATATACCGTGTAAAACCACAAAAATATAAAGCGGAATTGAGAAATTTCCTATTTATTTAAATATTCCAATAATACTTTTTCAAGAAGGGTTGCTCATTTTTCTTCATCAAATTCCCTTTCTAAATTCGATTCTTTAACTTGCTTCCATAAAAATGTTTTGAATTCAAATATTGTTCTTCCTCTTCATAACACACCTCCTTCTAAAGAGACCACTCTCATTGTTTCTACAGCTAATGCAAAGTTGTGGACTTGTCTCATATTTACTATTTGAATTCTTTAAATTCATCTGAAATGGATTTGATCAATAAAATGTCAACTTTGATGTAACTAGTTATACAAACAGGAAAAAAGGTGTTTTAATTTCACATTCTGCGAAAATAAGCTAGGTTTCACTAATGGAACCTACTTTAAACCTGATAAAAGCTCACCATTGTTTGTTCGACGAAGTGACGAAGTGACATACTTATTGCTTGGCTCTTGAATTCTCTAAGCAAATATATAGCAGAAGGTATGATCAATTCTCAAACTGCTAAAGATCTTTGGGATAAACTGTTGAGAAGAGAGAGCTCAGTGATGGAGAAGAAGCTTCTAGGGAGGAAATGGAATGAGAGAGACCGCATTACTTTCAGAGTAAGCTAAGAATGATACAAGATATTTTGACTACATCTAACCACCTACTATTTATAGACTAACTACTCTAACTAATTCTTATAATTAATTGCTAACTAGGTGTCTAATTTAGAGTATTTACACTTCAGTCCTTATTCTTCCAACACTCCCCCTCAAGCTGAGGATGAAACACGTCCTTCATTCCCAGCTTGCCTAGTAGATAGTCATGTTGGGGTCTGCACAAAGCCTTTGTAAGAACCTCAGCTAGCTGCTCTCTTGTCCCAATGTGTTGTGTCAAAGCGCTTCGATAAGACCCCATACCTAGAGCTAACATCATATAACCCAATTGAGACATTGTGGAATAGACTAAACCTCTCTTAATATCGAACCAGCGTATGCCCATTCCTCCTTTGATGACTCCCAGTAGAGAAAGCCAAAATTGGGGAGTTACCGACGCTTAGCTTTGTTAGAGCTTATTATATTATGACTCAATTGCCATGCTCGGGATCCACATGCTAGGGCATAGTCCTTGTTAACCTTCTCTGTAATGAATAAACAATCAATATCGATATGTTATGTACGCTCGTGAAGGATAGGATGAGAAGCTATTTGTATAGCAGCTTTACTATCACAAAATAGAGTGATGGAAAGCTTCATTGACTCCTAGTTCCTGAAATAGTCCCTTGAGCCAGATGATTTCTGCAATAGTTGATCCCATACTTCTAAATTCTGCCTCTCCTAAACTTTTGGAAACAGTGTTTTGTTTTTTTGCCTTCCAGGAGACAAGTGCACCTCCAAATTTAACTAGATACCCTGTCATAGACTTTCTAGTTTCAACACACGCAGCCCAATTTGAGTCACAGTATGCAACAAGGTCTTGTCTTCCATCAGTTGGCATAAACAGCCCAAAACAAGGTGCATTTTTTACATACTTCACTACTCTCAAAGCTGCATCTAGATGAGATTGCTTGGGATCATGTATGAATTGACTAAGTAGCTGTACCAAAAATAATAAATCAGGTCTTGTCATAGTGAGGTATAATAGTTTCCCTACAAGCCTCTGATTGACACCTCTATCTTTAATTTACAGTCTCTTCTTGCTGCTTCAGTTGGCACATACTTATCATACTCATTAGATTAAGACTGTGATTAAATTCCAGAAGAGTGGAAAAAGGTTTGCTCCCGGAAAGGCCCATTTCAAATATTAGGCCTGAAGCATACTTCCTCTGACACATCAGAATCCCATGTTTGTTCCTGTAGAATTCAATCCCTAGTAAATACTTTAATTCACCCAGATCTTTCATCTTGAACTTGGTTTGCAGCTGAGTTCTAACTTGCTTATAAGAGGAAGACTGCTTCCAGTAACTAGCAAGTCATCAACATAAACTAGTATGATTACTAGTTCACCATTTCTTCTCTGTGTAAACAATGAATAATCATAGTAGGACTGAACATAGCCCATGTCTAGTAAAGCCTCAGTGAGCTTCAAGTTCCACTGCCTGGGAGCTTATTTTAGTCCATCCAAGGACTTATGCAATTTGCACACTTTCCTGCTCTCCCATGGCTTGAAAAGCCATCAGGAATGTGCATATACACTTCCTCCCACAGATCGCCTTGGAGAAAGGCATTATGCACATCCATCTGGTAAACATACCAACTAGAGGTTGCGGCTAATGCAACCACAGATCTGACAGTAACCATCTTAGCAACAGGAGAGAAAGTCTCAGTGTAGTCCAGACCTTCCGTTTGACTATACCCCTTGGCCACTAACCTGGCCTTGTATCTTTCTACTTCACCAGTGGATTTATACTTCACCTTAAAGACCCATTTACAACCAATGGGCACCTTGCCTGCAGGTAAGTCAAATACAGACCATGTGTGATTATCTTCCAATGCCTGAATCTTAGACTTCATGGCTTCTACCCATTTAGTATCTTTACAGGCCTCAACAAAGGAGGTAAGTTCAACTATGGCTAAGTAAGCAGCCAGTGAGGCCTTATAGTGAGGAGAAAAATGATCATAGCAGACATAATTGGAAATATGATAGGAACAACAAGACTTCTTAGTCTCCACAATATAATCTTCCATCCAACCAGGCTGTTTTAAAGTTCTAGAGGATTTTCTGGTACCCAATGGAACAGAGATATGTGCTGGAGCTTCGGATGATTGTTGAGCTAGAGGCTGATAACTTTGAATAGGGACCGAGGATAGAGTCTTAGTGCTGGAATTAGGAAGAACATGGTCATTAGGAGAAGTAGTGGAAGGTAAAGGCTGATTAGGTACCCTGTGTACATATGCATCAGATAACTCTAAGACTGGGAAGATAGGAGAATTGTCAATGCCAAAATTCTTGAAAAGGAAAATATCCTCTCTGAATACAACATCTCTACTCACAAAAAGCACCCTAGTATGCAAGTTATAAAGAATGTAACCCTTCTGAATGGTAGAGTACCCCAAGTGTACTGAGGGAACTGCTCTAGGAGAGAATTCATCATGTTTCTTAATGACTGAAGCATACATCAAACTACCAAACACCCTAATATGCTGCAAGGATGGGACCTTCATAAGCAGTTGTTCAACGGGTGACTTGCCCCTAAGGATAACAGTGGGAAGTCTGTTAATCAGATACATAGCTGTACTAACACACTCACCCCAAAATCTTAATGGAACAAAGGCTTGAAACCTTAGTGCTCTAGCCATGCCAAGAATATATCTATGTCTTCTTTCAACTACACCATTCTGTTGTGGTATGTATACACAGGAACTCTGATGCACAATACCATTAGTCATCAACAAGTATTCAACCTGATTGTTGAAAATTCTGAGCCATTATCTGATTTTAGACATTTGATCACACAACCAAATTGAGTTCTAATAAGATTGATGAAGTCTTTTAGTATTACCACAGATTCAGCTTTGTTATTCATGAGAAACAACCAAGTGAACCTAGTGAATCGTCAACTAATGTCATAAAGTACCTTTTACCATCATGTGTGGGTACTTTATAAGGACCCCAGATATCAGCATGCACAATATCAAAAGGAGAAACAGATCTAGTAACACTCAATGGAAATGGTTTTCTTGATTGCTTTACAATAGGGCAAACTGAACAATGATGTTCCTGTAACTATACATTATTCAAAAGATGAAGTTGTTTCAACACCTTAAGAGAAACATGTCCTAGTCTTCTATGCCACAAGGAAGACATGTCACTAGCACTAGACAAAGCATATGGGATCACTTTATTAATGCATTTATTGAATGAAGTACTATATACAGAAGGTTGCATAGAGCTAGTAGTAGAGTGCTGACTGCAGGTTTTCTATCCTTCCCCTTTGAGCAGATAGAGTCCTTGTTCCTCTTTACCAATCCCCAATACCTTCCCATTGGAGAGGTCCTGAAAAACACAGAAGTCAGGATAGAAAACCACAAGACATCCTAACTCCTTGGCGATCTGTGAAACTGAGAGATGGTTATACTTGATAGCTGGGATATGGAGAACATTTTCAACACACTTATCCTCAAAGAAAGCTGAATCATCAGTGTGTGTGTGATATCTACCTGACCTCAATTAGGTAGATTTACCTTACTCTTGTTATTAGCTACCATGACTTGGTAATTATTCAGTAAATCTAACTCATGCACCATATAATTTGAAGCACCTGTATCTATAATCTAGTTATGCTTAACTAGATTAGTCATGGAGGTACTAGTAATACCTGCTGAACTGGTAGTAGCTGCATTGGCCTCATGATCAGTAGCCTTCCCTTTATTCAGCATCTGGATAATCTGAGCATATTGATCTTGTGTAAAGAATGAAGGAGCAGGAGATGTAACTAAAGCTGTACTTGAGCTAGTAGGATTGTATGCATTTTTAGTTGTTGCAAACATTGTAAAAATTACTACTACTTCCACAGTAATTAGAGACTGAGGATGAATTCCATGATTAAAACTTCCTTGAGTACTAGATTGACTCATCTGGTTAACATTCACGAACTCATTTCGGTTTCCAGTACCATAAGCTTGAGTCTGTGGATTCAGAGATTCATTTTGATAGTTGACTGAGTTGGCATGCATTTGCTGATTTTGAGGTCCCCATTTCTTCTTAGACTTGTAACCTTCAGGATAGCCTATCAGTTGATAGCAATGTTCTCTAGTGTGACCCTTGCCAGAACAGTAATCACAGAAACGTGGAGGCCTGTTAGAGGATCTATTTCCCACTATTTTAATTAGAGTTTCCTCTATTTGTATTATTGAAGTTTATTGAACCCATCTTGTTACTCAGAAAAGTAGTAGGATCAGCTTGGCTAGCTTCAAAAGATGCATTAGAAGCATGCATTCTCTGAATCTCTACAGTGATAATCATGGCATAAGCCTGATTCAAACTGGGATTGGGCAGGTCATTAACACTTGACTCTTTGTCTGAGCATATGACTCATTTAATCCCATCAGAAATTGCCATAACTTCTGCAGCTGGAAGTGCTTAGCATACTCTTTTGATTTAGGACATCCACATGAAGGTGGAGGTATAAGGGCTTCTAGCCCATCCCAAAGCTCTCTAAGTCGAGAGAAATATGCAGACACAGATAGCACTTTCTATGTCAAAGTGGCAATTTCCTTATGCAAGTAGAATACCCTAGATGCATTTACCTTATCAAACCTTATCCCACACTGTGTAAGCATCAGATGCATAGATGAAACTGCTTAATAGCTCTTTGGACAGAATATTCATAATCCATGCCAAAACAACAACATTACACCTATCCCAAAGGTTATGTAGTGCATGATCAAATCTATCCTTTTTACAAGTGCCAAGCACAAAACTTAGCTTATTCTTCCCAGTTAATACAATTTTTATCGATTTACTCCATAGGGAGTAGTTCTCAGAGCCTTCAAGCTGAATAGAAACTAACACTAAACCCTGTGTGTCTGAAGGATGAATATAAAGGGGATGATTGTGATGAATTTTGTCATACGGATCAACAATTAACCCAGTAGCCTGTGTACCAGCAGAAGCTTGAGTGTTCACCATTATTTATCAGGATTGAGTATAAAACTATAGAAATTACTCACAAATCAGAGTAAATTTACTAATTTCAGCTAGATTTACACAAGTCTACGCTGAAAACTCGCTCAAACAGTAAAGGAAACCCTAAATCGAACTCTAATAAGTGAATATTAACAGAAATTCAACAAAAAAAAAAAAAAACTAAACCGAATTGAAGCTTAGTTACCTATCCTGAGCTCGAAATCGCACAGCATGTGCTCTGATACTATGTTGAGAAGAGAGATTTCAGTGATGGAGAAGAAGCTTCTAGAGAGGAAATGGAAATGAGAGAAACTGCATTACTTTTAGAGTAAGGTAAGAATGATACAAGATATTTTGACTACATCTAACCACCTACTATTTATAGACTAACTACTCTAACTAACTCTTATAATTAATTGCTAACTAGGTGTCTAACTTAGAGTATTTACACTTCAATCCTTATTCTTCCAACATAAACTTAATTAAAGATATAGACAGGTTAATAGAACTAAGTTATTCTAGCGTCAAAGAGAATCGAACAACATCAATCAAGGAACTAGTGACATTGTTGGGTTTTTGCAAAACTAAAGAGGATATGGGTCCAACTGAAAGTTTTGAATACCTTTTTGATTTGTAGTTAGGAATGCTAATGTGGAACAAAGGCATAAAATCACAAGATGAATGAATATAAGAAGTTGATCTAGTTCTTGCCAGAGTTAAATTAGACCTATTCTGATGTGTTGGAAGTATCTTGATGTTGAAGCCGTTGCCTTCTACGGGCTGGCTTACGGCTGCCATTCTCCATAAAAAAAATCAAAAGGAGATAAGATCGGGACACCAGTTATGTATATTTAACTGTCTTCAACACTTCGACTAGTTTTCACGACTGAACAGCAAAATGAAAAATAAAAAAGAATTCATATCAGTACAAAGGTAGCCCTTCAAGCAACCAGGTACAGAGGTAATTATTAAGGTACAACTTCCAGAGTGAAACAGAATGACAAGTTTTGTAATTATTGTAAAAAAAGATGGACATCTAAAAAAGAAATATTATAAGTTCGAATGAATATCCTAAATATTGTGGCATATTAGTGATAGTATTTCTAAAGATTTATTACAAGAGCACCATATATGTCATCTTACATGTTAACCCATGAACAAGTATCTAGTTTTATCTCAAAACAATAGGAGTAGAACATGATTTCTCCTAAACTCATAGACATGCGACAAGTGGAAATGACAAGTGGAAAGTGAGGTATCAACCGATGGAGAGTTTTCTTCATGCACTTTAGGCTATAAATAGCCTATGAGGTGATCACTACTTTCATCAATTATTGTGCAATCACTAATAGTCCATTACATCTTCTCTTTCGTCCTTTTTTGCTTTTTGTCAAATACAATATTTTATATTCGCGAATTATCCTACTAAATTTAAAACTTGATGTTATTATTAATTGCCGATTCCTGATTCCTCTATTAATATAGAGGAATGCTTGTTTTATCATGGGGAGACATTTCACACTGCTAAAATAGTTTCTTAGAACAATGCCCTGCACAACTCAAAGCTCTGTAATAATAATAATTTACTTTTGTGTCTATAATATTTTCATTGTAGAAATATTATATTTTTCCATTGTACCTACAATTTAAGAATCTATGGCAAGTAACTCTACTTCCGAAAATGTTGTTCATACTACCAACGTGACTACTGTCCATTCCACTACTGATACTACCAATGTCGGTACTACGCCCGTTGCTCCGGTACAAATTTTACTACCCTAGCCAAACCATTTCCTGATGTGTCCAACATTGATGTTTTCGCCATCGAAAATTTCAAATGCTGGAAAGAATGTATTTTTTTCAGTGTTCGATGTTCACGATGTTGCACATGCTTTGTCCAACCCACAATTCGGCCCAGACGCTGATGAATAAATAAAGGAATTATGGCAATATGCCAATAAGGTATGCCACCTTACTATTATGCACACTCTTTCTAACGAATTATTTGACGTGTACTGTAGCCGCTAGGGGTGTGCATAATTTGGCTTATACTGAATTTTCGAACCAAAATCAAAAATTTTGGTATTTGGTGTTTTATAGTGGGAACGGTATAAATTTTATAAAATATTGATAATAAGTATGGTATTTGGTTTCTTTAAAAAAAAATACCAGAATACCTAATACCATACCGAAATAATAAATATATTATAATAAATTATTATGTTATACATAAATAATAAAAATAACATATAAATATTGATGGCTAGTTGTAGAAATTTGTTGTTAGGCTGCTAGTGGAAGTTGAGTGTTTTAGCTTTGTATAATGAGATTTTCTAGTTAGTTTGCTTGTTAATTGGAAGCTATATTTAAGTAAGTATAAATTTTAGAATATATGATGTAGCAACTGTGGTATCATATACTATGAATCAAGGCGTTAAGTAGACATATTTGGATCAACAAATTTAGAGAATTTTATGCAAGGTTATTAAAACATAAAAGTGAAAGAGAATTTAATTTATCTAATATTTTCCTATCTAAGGTTCAAACCGAACTACCGAAATTACCATACCGAAAAAAATCGAAGCCTAAAAGAAGAAAATCGAACCATATCAAATTTAATTTGGTTTGTGATTGGTATAACATTTTATAAAATCGAATACCGAAATTACCGAACCAAAATTCGTCAATGCCATACCATACCGACCCACACACACCCCTAGTAGCTGCAAGGAAGCAAAAGCCATTTGGGAAGCTTCAATAAAAAAGTTCACTGCTGAAGATGCTACAAAACAAAAATTTGTAGTAGGAAAATTTTATAACTGCCAAATGACTGATGAAGAGGAAATGAAAATCCAAATTAATGAGTACCAAAAATTGCTTGAGGACCTTAAGGCCGAGGGGATCTTACTACCAGAAAAGTCTGCTGCTGGATTGTTGATCGAGAAGCTGCCTGAATCATGGAATGATTACAAGAACAATTTGAAACATAAGTTGACAAACTTTACTATTGAGGAGATTGTAATTCATATGTTAATAGAAGATGCAAACAGAATAGAGTCTGTAAAAGCTAAAATGACAGCACTGAAAGCAAACCTAGTCCAAAGACGTAGTAAAAGGTACGCATGCAAGTCCAAAAGTTACAAGCCCAATATCCTAAATTTTAAGAAAAAGAAAGACTCCTTTTATTTGTGGAAAAGTCATCATGCCGCACAGTGCAGGAAAAGAGCGGGAAACAACAAAGAAAAGAATAATCTTCCTAAGGCTAACTTTGTCAAAGGAGATGATATTATTGCAGCTGTCATTTCTCAAGCAAATATTGTAGCAAATGTGAAAGAATGGGTAGTAGACTCTAAGGCTACACGGAATATTTGTGCAAATCGAGAAGCATTTACCTCCTATACTTCTATAGGGGATGACAATGAAGTAGTCTACCTTGGAGAATTAAGGACTGCCAAAATCCTGGATAAAGGTAAAATACTTCTGACTGACTTCAGGAAAAATTTTAGCCCTCATGGATGTGCTACATGTTCCTATCATTAGGGCAAACCTGATTTTCGTAGCCTTGTTAGTAAAAGTGGGTGTAAAAGTGTCATTTGAATATGATAAGAACATAATGACAAAAAATGATGTGTTTATTGGAAAGGGGCTATTGTAACCAAGAACTCTTTGTACTTAATATTTCTGGCGTTGTTAATGAGAATGCATCTATTTCTGCTTATATTATTGAGTCAAATTCTTGATGGCATGCTAGACTAGTGCACGTGAATGTCTGATATTCAATAAAAATGCAATCACTAGGTTTGATATCTGGTTTAGACTCAAATAATGTGAAATTTGTGCAGAAACTAAAATTACTAGAAAATCTTGTTTTCCAGTAAATTGAGAAACTGAGTTATTGTCTCTAATTCACACTGATTTGGGTGCTTAAAACAGACCAGTACTAGAGTTGGCAAAAGATATTATGTGACCTTTATTGATGACTTATCTGGATATACTAAGTTATATTTTCTTAGAAATAAAGATGATGCTTTTGATGCATTTATTTCTTATAAAACTGAGGTTGAAAATCAACTTAGTAGAAAAATCAAAAGAATTAGATCTGATAGAGGAGGAGAATATTTAGCCTTGAATGATTATTGTGAAAAAGAAGGAACTATTCATGAAGTAACTACTCCATATTCACCCGAGTCTAATTGAGTAGCTGAAAGAAAAAATAGAACATTGAAGGAAATAATGAACTCCATGTTAGTTAGTGTTAATGCTCCTGATAATCTGTGGGATGAAGCAATTTTATCTGCATGTCACTTACAAAATAGGATTCCTCGTAAAAGAACTGGTAAAACTCCCTAGGAATTATGGAAAAGTTATAAACCTAACCTGAAATATTTAAAAGTGTGGAGGTGTTTAACTAAATTTCTTTTACCTGAACCTCAAAAGAGAAATTTAGGTTCTAAAATTGCTGATTGCATGCTTATTAGATATGCTGAACACAGTGCTGCATATAGATTTCTTATTTTAAAAAGTGGTGTGCTTGATTGCAATACTATTATTGAGACAATGAATGCTTAATTCTTTGAACATATTTTTCCACAGTCTGGTAAAATTTCTCTTGTACCTGTTGAAAAAAATAAAGAAAGTACCTCTACTGAAGAACTGAGAAGGAGAAAAAGGCCTAAACAAAATATTTTTCTTATGAAAATGATGTTTCAAACTTTTATTGTTAATAATACACCACTAAATTATTTTGAAGTTATTTTTCTTCTGATGCTGAATATTGGAAAAAGACAATAAAAGTTGAACTTGATTCTATTATGAAAAATAATACATGGACTTTGACCGTTTATCTCTGGGTACAAAAAGTATTGGTTGCAAATGGATTTTCAAAAAGAAATTGAACTCTGATGGTTTCGTAGATAAATATAAAGCTCGTTTAGTTGCAAAAGTATTTTCTCAAAAATAAAATATTAATTATTCTGATACATTTGCACCAGTGACTAGGATTTCTTCAATGCGACTTTGGATTGCTCTTGCAATTTATAAGCTTTTGATTCACTAAATGGATGTCAAAACAACATTTTTAAGTGGTGAGTTGGAATTTTTTTTAATAGTTCAGCTCGAAGGATATGTTGTTCCAGGACAAGAAAAAAAAGTTTGTAGATTAAAGAAACCTCTTTATGGCCTTAAGCAATCTCCTAAATATTTGCATGAATAAATGTGTTTATACCAAAGTCTTAAATGGTGAATTTGTGATAATTCATTTATATATTGATGACATGCTTATATTTGGTACTAGTCTTAATGTTGTGCATAGTACCACATTATTTTTGTCTGCTAGTGTTGATATGAAAGATCTGGGCGTAAGTGAACATGATATTGGGAGTTAAAGTCATAAAAAGTGATCATGGTATTGTGTTGTCACAAGGACACCATGTTGAGAGACTTCTTAAGAAGATTGATTGTTTTGATGTGACACCTATGGTCACTCCTTATGATACTAACCCTCAATTAAAAAGAATAATGGTGACCCAGTTGCTCAGTCTAAATATTCTTAGATTATTGGGAGTCTGATGCATTTAATAATGAATTTTACAAAGCCTGATATTTCCTATGCTGTGTGTAGACTTAGTAAATATACTCATAATCCCAATCAAGGACATTGGTCTACACTAGTGAGACTGATGAAATATTTGAGAGGAACCATAAGATATGATATCTTGTATAGTGGATTTCCCGCTGTATTAGAAGGATACAGAGATGCTAACTGGACCTCTAATTTAGATTTGATAAAATCCACTAATGGTTATGTATTCACCCTTGGTGGTGGTGCAATAGCGTGTAGATCAGCCAAGCAAATCATAATTGCTAAATATACTATGGAATCAGAGTTTATAACTCTGGAGTTGGCTAGTTTTGAGGCTGAGTGGCTAAGAAACTTCTTAGCTGATATTCCTTTAACAAAGGAGTTGTTGCCTCCTGTGTCTATTCGTTATGATAGTTAAGCGACAATTGATGTTGCCAAGAATAAATCTTATAATGGGAAACACAAACACATCCATTTGAGACACAAAATTATCAAACAACTGTTGAGAAATGGAATAATTTCCATTAATTATGTGAAATCAAAACAAAATTTGGCTGATCCACCGACTAAACATATAGGAAAAAAATTAATTTTTCAAACCTCAAAAGAGATGAGGTTAAGCCTAACATGATTGTAAACAGACGGTAATCTAACCTTTGTGATTGGAGATCCCATGAAGTAGGTTCATATGGGTAATAACAAGTTGATATCGACACTCAAGCACTATAATATGAGTACTTAACTGCTACTAAAATGGAGGCTGAGTTGTAACTCTTAATGAATTCACAGTCTTTATGGATGGTGTATTTAAAGCAGCGTACACTTGATGAATTTACCTATATGAGAGTTGATTGGGGCCGCTCTTATGAGATTCTAGACAAGTCTCTAGAGCTTTCATGAATAACCAGGCACACACATGGCCTATTCATGCTAAACCACATTGAACAACAAAATTGTGGGTCAAAATATGACTGATACGACCTCTAGTTTACAACAGGAGTTACTGGTTCATGGAAATATTATGTTTCACTAGTAATTATATGAGTCAAATTTTATCGGAATAAGTTTGGTTCATAGTCTAGAAGACACCAAACCTATTGTATTTGGACCATGTAAATCCAACAAGTCTTATTCCTTTTTCTAACTGTCTTATTCCTTACCTCTTAATTCTTGAAATTTTTGAAGTATGTGGGGGGCTGTGGCATATTATTGATAGAATTTCAAAATATTTACCACAATTTTACCACACGTCTCATCTTACATGTTAAGCCATGGACAAGTGTATAGTTTTATCTCAAAATCATGGTTGTAGAACATGATTTCTCCTAAACTCATAGACATGTGGCAAGTGAGAATGACAAGTGGATAGTGAGGTGTCAACCGATGGAGAATTTTCCATGCACTTTAGGCTTTAAATAGTCAATGATGGTCACTACTTTCATCATCACAAAAAAAAAAAAAAAAAAAAAAAAAAAAAGAAGTAATCATTGACTATACTTGTCCATTACATCTTCTCTTTTGTCACTTTCTGCTCTTTGTCAAATATAATATTTTATATTTCTTAATCATCCTACTAAATTTCAAATTTGCTGGTATTATTAATTTGCTGATTCGTGATCCCTCTATTAATATAGAGTAAGGCTTCTTTTATCCTGTATCATGGGAAAATATTTCACATTGAAAATAGTTTCTTAGGACAGTGCCCAGCACAATTGAAAACTTTGTAATAATTATATTATTATTATTATTTTATTTTTTTGTCCAAAATATTTTCATTGTAGAAATATTATATTTCCTATTGTACCTACAAATATTATATTAATTTAACAAGTCAAAAGAAAATTTTGATGAGATGAAAGCTAATGTAGCAAGCACAGAAGAAAGAAATGGATCTCAGCTCTCGAATCAAGATGCAACAGGAAATAATGTTTCCAACTTAATCAATTCTTAGGGAATTAACAAAGAATGTTGTGAATTATTCCAGATGTTCCATACTGTGCAAGCTTCAAGGACAATTGGATTAAGTGCTAAATGTGGCAGGTATATCAGTTGTTTATCATAGTTATCATTCTTGCTTTACATCTCTTACTTCAATCTATGATCCAAGCGCTTCACAACATATGTTGTACATTCGCAACATCAAGACAAGGTACAACAATTTTTGTGAATTAACCAAATCGTTAAAATTCAAGTTCAATTTTGTAGGGAGCATTACTTTATCTCTAGAAATTGAATTGCACAATATTATGCATGTGCCATTACTTAGACATAATCTTTGTGCACTCCCATTTAGGGATGGAAATTGGGTGGGGTAGGCTGGGTTTCGACTTACGCGAGGCGAGGCGTGTTTAAGATTTATGTGGGTGTGGGGCGGAGCGGGCGGATTAATACAAAATTTTTAAAAATCAAGCTGCGGCAAGGCGGGTTGCGGGTTTAATATCTCTATATAAGATATTCCGTTACTTTTCTCGAGCTTTTTTCTTTAATGTTTCAGGCAAAAAAGGACAGCTCGGTGCACAAAGTATCATGCGTTTACACAGGTAACGGCGCAGGACCGTACCCTAAAGGGTGTGACGTACGCAACCTATGTTGATGCAAGTATCAGTGGCTGCTTCCACGGCTTGAACCCATGACTTATTGTCACACGAAGACAATTTTACCAGTTGCTCTAAGGCTCATACTTCTTTTTTCAACGTTTGTTTTTTCATATTCACCTTCTCAAGCATCTCACTGCCTTTTTATCATCTTCCAATCACTAACCTTATTTTCAAATTACTTCATTTTAGTTATTGAATTATTTGCAAAGCTGAATTTTGCAAAAATAATAAAACTAATATATTATTTAAACTAATATATATATATATATATATATATATATATATATATATATATATATATATATATATATATATATATATCTTTGATTGGATGGACAGCGAGACCTGGGGTCTCATCAAACAAGAAGTTCGAAGATGGAGACCAGGTTCGACATGAAATCATAAAGGTTTGAGGACCCATTGGTCAAAGGAAAGGGAAGTTCCTGCTTCCAGAGCAATCAACGAATTCCGACGAAATAGAAGATCTACGTGACCAAATTTTCCTGTTAAAAAGAATATCTCTCTTCTTCTTCATTCTCAAGAGGAATGCATCAACAAAACTGCCCTTCCATATGGATCGTCGTGGCATGAACTAATTTCTTCGTTTCGATTCCTCTCCTAAAGCTAGCTCCTACTCCATCTTCTTCTCCTCATGAATCCTCTTTGTTGGAATTCATAAATAAATTTAAGAATCTGAAAGAAGGTTTTTAAAAAATTTATATGAGAAAGTACATGAAGGAGTTTAACTATTGTCTCTCTTCTCGGCTGTCTTTTCAGCGCTGGGTGAAATTGTAGAAAGCATTCAAGAGCGTTTAATTTGAAAGAAAAAACCCTCATTTTGCTGACCCTTTCCAAAGGTTGAGTACCTTGGCTCGGGTAGGTGGTGCTGGGTTTCGTATCCTTGGCAGGCTCGACCATCGGAGATCCGTTTATTATGAACGTTTTTTCTCGATGTGGACCAAGCTCCGACTTTCTTTTTAGCTTTGGCTCTGAAGAGGCCGACCTTTGAGCCCATATTGGAAGGGGATCTTGGTTTCTTTTTTTAGAAAAGAAACCCCAAGAGTTATGTCTTATTCTTGAGGAGATGTTTGATCCCCCTAGTCTAGGGATTTCTTGTAAAGACCCTAATAATATACATAGAAGTTGGCATCTGCTCTTCGACCGCATAAGATGACATAACTCAATAATAATTCACATTAGTATAAAAATATGTTTTTATCTTCCGAAATGATATGATACATTGGTAATATCCAAAAGAAATCAAGTAGCCTACAATTTCTTTTGAAATTACTGCTTTTAATTTTTCTTTCTTTTGTTTTATCTTTTTAATCATTGATTGAAAATAGAAAATAATACAAAATAATTCAAAGAAAAAAAAGAACGAATTAAACTTCTAAAGTAATAATTTTCAAACTCTACATTTGAAAGACTGATTTATTTATTTTTTTTAAAAAAATTAATATATCAGAATCATAGGAAAAAAAATAAGAAAAAAGAAACCTAAGCGGGGCGAGGCGGATCTTAGCGGGGTGAGTTGAAATACGAAAAATTGCTATGCGGGGTGGGGTGGGTTTTATTTTTTACAGTTTAAGGAAAAGCCGCCCTGCACCACCACTGCCCCGCACCACCTCATTTCCATCCCTACTCTCATATTTACTAATTCATCTTGTTTGATACAGGCCCTTCAATAAAGAGGGATTAGTTTTGATAAAGTGGCTGCTGGGCTTTATGGGTTAAGAGAAATAACACATGTAAAATCATCCACACATGTCAAACCATCCAATCAAAGTCATTATAGTCTATTTTTTGCTTTGCAACATAGCAACATACCCAGTGATGTCCCATAAGTGGAGTTTGGGAAGGGTGAGATGTACGAAAATCTTATCCCAACCAAGATGGGGAGGTTGTTTTCGATAGATCCTCGGCTAGAGAAAAATACTTACAGAAAATACATTTGAAAAACAAGATGAAAATATCATGATAATAAGAATTAAAACTAAAGAATACCAAGATAAACAGATAACACCAATAGATAAAAATTGAAGACTAATATAGAAATAATTTTTTAATTCAAATCACTAGACCAAATAAAGTGTGTTTTTCAGGACACACTTACCAGTTCCAGTGTGGGGTTAGTGACACGACCCGAAATCCGGTTAGGCTGTGCGGGCACCCGATATCCTCCCCAAGACCCGTCGGGTGAACCCTTACCAATTAAGTTAGGAAAATAAATATAATAATTTGTAAATAAGGACAAGACTTAAAAAAAACACTGACATACTGATACCTCTAAGCTGTACAAAAGAAATTACAGCTGACTAACCATCATACTAGGTTTAGGGCTATCCAGACTAGACATCTAAGAGTATAAAAGAAGACATATACCTCCTGAAGGGTGCAAATTGCAACTGAAATAATACACATAAAACTAGTGGCCATCCTGAGTAAAAGCTGGCTCACCCTGACAGCTGAAGTCGTCTTCGCTCCTGAACAACGTGACGAACTCAATCCTGGAGCGAATCTGCTGAAACGAAATAGATAGACAAGAAAAAAACAACAAATAAGGGTGAGTCAAAAGGACTCAATAAGTGGGGCAGACTAGCCACCTCGAAGAATACGATAACTAGCCAGGGAGAATAGAAATAGATAAACCAAATTCCTCTTATTTAAATTATGAAAAGGCAAAGCCAGATAATAACTAGAAACACGTATGGAATCACAAACTCATTAACAACCAGGAACTTAAGATAGCCAGAGCATATACGTATCCCGAACATATCAACAATCAGAAATACTTCCTGGTGTGGCGTGCACCCCGATCTATATATTTATACCGTTGCGGCGTGCGAACCCGATCCATATATTTATACCGTTGCAGCGTGCATCCCGATCCATATATTTATACCGTTGCGGCGTGCACCTCGATCCATATATTTATACTGTTGCGGCGTGCAACCCGATCTCTCCAACCCAGAATACGAGCCAGAAATATATAGGCAAACTGGGATATGTCCACAACATAGAATACATACCGCATATATAAAACACAACACAATACGCACAATATTCAGTATGCGGTGCAATGAGATGGGATGAATGCGGTACGATGCAATGCAGTCACATATGACTGATACCTATCTCCGGCGCGGGACTCTCATTGTCTACCAGGAGATATATGCAATAATCACCCTTCACCGGCTCGGGACTCTCATCGATTACCGGGAAGTATATGCAATGATGACCCTTCACCGGCTCGGGACTCTCATCGATTACTGGGAAGTATATGCAATGATGACTCTTCACCGGTGCGGGACTCTCATCGCCAACCGGGAAGTATATGCAGTATTGACCCTTCACTGGTGCGGGACTCTCATCGCCAACCAGGAAGTATATGCAATAATGACCCTTCACCGGCTCGAAACTCTCATCGATTACCGGGAAGTATATGCAATGCTCAAAACCAGAGTGCAATGCTCATATGCTCAATGCAATACCAACAACAGGGCATAACATATAATATACAATGTAAATTCAAAGCTAAGGCGTAATGAGTACGCCTATTGGCAACTACACACGTAAGGAACACGTGGTAGAAAATCTACGAGGCCAAGTGCCTTTAAAGAAATGGATATAAACACTTACCTCTTCCAAAAGTTAGCACTGCTAATCAACAACCGCTTTATTCTTTGGTTTCATTGTCAAACGATCCCACTCTATTCAACAAGCAGAAAAATATATCAAATTAAGCTAAAGGATTCATTCCTCACATCTTAGGGCAATACGGTTAGGAACCTGATACCACGCGACCGGACTGTGTGTCCAATGTCCAGCCTCTATGGGGTACTCCAAATACCACATAACATGATCACAATATAAATATAAGCATGTATGAGGCATAACACATGTGGCAACAATAGATATGGACTCAAAGGAACGGGAAGTAAACTTTGGATAGAATTATAGACACAACCTAGAGCTCAGAATTTGTCCAACTCTTTGAATTTCCATAAAATTTTCGGCAGAGTTTCCCCTGAAACTGGATGATCCGCAAAAACAGAACCAGCACTATACTACACACGAAAATGGATACCCGGATAAACTGATAACATAAACATGTTAAATGGATAACAAGATGAGACGACTGGATGACATAACAAATCCCCAGATAGAATGTCTGGACAACACCACTGTCCTGCCTTTCGACCTAATTTTCAGAGTGTAGATCAAAGATATAGACTTCATGGTCTTCATGAAAGGTTTAGATATATGTCTTAGAGTTCTGTGGATTCTTAAATAATCTAAATATCAATTTTGTACAAGGAGTTATGATCAATATACTAACAACTGTCCAAAGATCAAAACAATTTTCCAGATTTTGAAACATTTTGTCTTGCTGATTTGGACGTCTTTCACCTTGGAATTTAGTACCAAATTAAGTATATACAAGGTTCCCTTGATTATATACAAGTAACCAACAAGAAAAACCATGTTTGGAACTAAGAAAAACTTCAAAAGCTACAAGATACATGCCTTACCAAAAGAAAGGTTTAGTCTTACAGTCCTTTGATGTTTCTTGCTTCTAAACCTTGTTTCCTTTGAGTTACACACATTCTAAAGCTTAAACAAGCTATAATACAGCATTTAGGCACCTTACTTAACCATGAAGTAATTCTAAAACGCAAGCTATAGACGAAATTGAAGGTAGCATAACGTTACCTTAATCGCATAGAGCGTTTTGGCGCAATCCGTCTTCAATTTCGAGTTAAGATTGATGTTGTTTCTTCAAAATCATAAATATTTTTTTCAAACTCAAGAAAGAGCTCTTTTATACTCAAACATTTCATTTCTAGCCCTCTTTTGCGCTTATATCCCTTTTTCTGGCCTAATTTCTGATGCTCATATCTTTCTATCCATAGGTTTTATGAACAAACCGTTAAAAGTGTTGGAAACTACACTCCAAGAACTTTTATTTGGTATATGATATGTCCCCAAAAGACCTCATATAACGTACGAAATTAATTGCTGAAAAAGCTTCATTACAAGGAAATTCCTTTGTCGGTTTTTCCACAACTTAAATACGATTTTTCCCAAACTTTATATTCAAAATATAAACATTATATATGGTCATATTATGACTTTAAACTCACTTAAATCATTCTTAACATGTCATTAGAAGGATATACCTCACTTTAGACATGTGGGGTGTAACAATCTTCCCCCGTTAGGAACATTTGTCCTCGAATGTTAAATGAAGTACGTAGAAGCATTAAGCAACGATCCGTTACATACTTGTAGTAGTGAAGAGATGTGAAAGGTCAAATTATTTAACTTTCGGCATTTTAGCGGAAGCTAGCTGAACAACCTCAAAATTCACTTTCGAAAAAGCACAAAAGTCACAAATAATCATACGAACCTAACGGCGCTTTCGGATTTTGAATCCGAGCTCGTTCACAAAAACCGAGCTCGAAAATCTCTTTTTAGTATTTATTGACTATAAAAACTGAAACCTTCTTCCGATGCCTACTGAACAAGGTCTGACTTAGCTCAAGTTTTATAGACAGGTCCTAATGGACATTACGGAGTTTTTAAAATTATCGGCACGCCAATCGGAGTCCTAACTTCCGAAACGACTAACCGAGATCGTTTCATTCTCCTCCACTTAAACTCTCGTTCGTCCTCGAACGAGCCTAAGTTTAAAGAAAATTCCGCACAGATAACAAAAGAACTTTCACGACCTTCATAAGCTATTCCATGGACATTATCTCATGATTGCAGAATCAGAATTGTAACACAAACACCGAACTCTTGGAATAAAACATATTTGGATAATATGATATCATCATTGCCCAACTTATTCGGACTAAGCTGACCCTTTCTCGATCATGAGAGAAGAGTTCTATATTTTCGAAATGAAGATACACGCAACTCTTGATGGGCTAACATGATTCCACCAACGAATCACCTCGTCGATATACTTTCGATATAGAACAGGTCGATGAAACAAAGAATTAGCTTACGCTTCAGCAACGCCTTAGAGATTTAATATTATGATTCGGCATCAATTGGAGGAAGACTCCTCCACTTAGAGCATAAACTTATACAAATAATTTGAATAGAAATAGTCATCCTCGCACAACCTGCTGGATTAAGGAAGACTTAGCTAAGTAGAGAACGCGGCTCAGACCTGAGCTACCAAATTACTCACTCGAGTTGCCAAACAGCTGCAGCTCTCGAGTTCACAACTCCATACATTTTCTATAAGCAACACCACCTGATGGATAAAATCAAAGGTCAAATGACGCCTCTCATTACCCTTAGTAGCCTTGTAAAACAACCATGTGCTTACCCTGCCACCTTGACACGCACTCTGGCTCAACACAGGGAACATCACAAGAGGCTACTGATCGCCTAAGCTTACAAGTGCCGAACAAAGAAGAGATGGAAACAGGCTGATGATGGAAATAATTAGAGCTATAGGAAGCGCTTCTTCTTATTTATTTGGCTACCAGAGCTAGACTATTTATGAGTCAGGCTAACCGAAGAATAGAAATTAAAGAAATAGACATTGAATGAGCTTTATGGAACAAAATCTATGTCACTTTAACCTTCCTATAAAAAGGAAACTCCGACAATTTACCAGAAACCCTTTTATACCGAGACAAACTTGTAGAATAACATGATTCTATAAGCATCTTGAACCAAAGGAAGACACATCGATCGAATATTACTTACTTATCACTTTGTACCGGAAGAAACGATGACGCTTTATGATGGTGATGAATTAGGATCCCATTATCGTACCAACATTGAATTCCGACGAGAGAGGTAAACTGATTTGACATGATAATAAAAGGTGGCACAAAAAGATGCCAAGATGACCATACCTACACTCTCTGCCAATTTCTCACATTTAAACTAGATCAACTAGTAGGGTCTCATAAATGTCAGGAACAAATCATACCAGAAGCTCACCCCTCTACCGCAACCGATTCTTAATAGGAACGACATCCAAGGAAACCATCGAAACATGATAAGACACACCATTTCTAGATCGATCGAAAGAATCAAATCTTACTCACATTTAAGAGAAGAAGAAATCTCAGGGTCTACTACATCAGATACCTCAGCATCCTGGTGGACTGGCAGTTCATAAAACTGCCTCTGCAGCTGAGCTGAGCCCCTGAAGAACCACTGCCACCACACTCTCGACCTCTATTGGATGGTGGCGTTTCTCTGGCTGATCGAGATCTAAATGAAATCCCTGCGACGGTGCAGGTACTTGATGACGAGAGAAAGGACGACTGCTTACTTTCCGGACTAAGGAAGAACTCCACCAAAAATGACATGCTCACGACACTGATAACACCTTTCCAGTGAAAATGGAAGCTGGACAGATTGTTGATACACTATAAAGAGAAAAACTGGGTCTATCTTAATGAACTACTAGCGTATTTTAAGAATTGTGCTCCACTAGCTGAGATAACCTGGCGGGTGACCTCCCAAAATAATCCGAACTCTTACCTTCAAACGAGGTATAGTGCCTACCAGCGCCGCGAGATTTCTCACTCTCTTGCTCTAACTCTTTCTGCTCTAACTTACGGTATGTCTAATATCTTTAAGAAATATCAACAACGACATCAAATAAAGTCCAACCTTAATTTTTCGAGCCATCTGGGATCTCAATGAAGGAGAAAGGTCACCAATAAATCTTTGAATCTATCGAAAGACTCATGGACTAGTTCTAAAGCATATTCAGCTATTCGATAGAATTCAATCTAATATCTGAAACCAAGAGGCTAACCGACAGGCTACCCTGTCCAATCTACTCAAACTGGCAACACTTTTCATCTCGTTCGCTACTCGAAAGGAACTTTTCTATGAATCTAGAAGAAAAATCGAACCAAGTTAGCTAATAAGAGAGAGAAGCCCACCAATTCAAGGTTGGACCCCTGAAACTGGAAAGAAGAATAATCAACACCATACCGCTCGATATAATCAAGAGCCTGAAGGATACGCTAACATCATTTTATTTTTTAAAAAACTTACACAGGGATTATATGATGCATGTCTTGAGAATATCGGAAGGTTCAACCAGATAAAATAATACAGCATCTTCGGTCACTTGGACCGAGCTATTTACTTGGGCTAGTTAACCAATCAGAATAATTAGTGGCGCAACACATGCTGCCTCTTGAACATAATTTACTGGGGCAACATCAGGAACTGGAACTGGAACAAGAACTCTCTAAGTCCGAACATATGCATCTGTGGCAACTTGATAAGCTGCCTAGCGAATAATAGGTTGTTGTGGTATCTGCGTTGCCAAGATTCTCGTAAAAGAATCGTAGCGAGCCAAGGGAACCACAAGGCCCTGCTCCCTTACCCATCCCGAGATCGTACAACTGGGGCCTCCGTAACTAGGCCGTCAGCATGATTAAAAAAAACCTCTCGGGGCTTCTTCAATGCTAGCCCCACGCTAGACTGCTTAATCTTGGACTCATACCGTTTGCTGATTTGTCGCACGAGGGTTCACAATTACCATGAAGAAATTAACGAAAATACATTTACATCCTAGACCGACGCACGATCAGAAAAGAAGGAAGTGAAACTTCCTAAATGCCATCATAGCCTCTCGTAGATAAGTACGGACGTCTACGTACCCATCAGCGAGACTCTACTAGACACTATCTTAGTCTAGATAGACACTAAATCGGGCTCTGATACCAACCGACACACGGTTAGACCGTGCAGGCACTCGACATCCTCCCCAAGACTCGTCGGGCGAACCCTTATCAATTAAGTTAGGAAAATAAATATAATAATTCATAAATAAGGACAAGACTTAAAAAAAAATACTGACATACTGATAGCTTTAAGTTGTACAAAAGAAATCACAGCTTACTACCCATCATACTAGGTTTAGGGCTATCCAGACTAGACATCTAAGAGTACTAAAGAAGACAGATACCTCCTGAAGGGAGCAAATTGCAACTGAAATAATACACATAAAACTGGTGGCCATCCTGAATAAAAGCTGACTCACCCTGACAGCTGAAGTCGTCTTCGCTCTTGAACAACATGGCGAACTCAATCCTGGAGCGAACCTGCCGAAACAAAATAGATAGACAAGAAACAAACAACAAACAAGGGTGAGTCAAAAGGACTCAATAAGTGGGGCAGACTAGCCACCTCAAAGAATCGGATAGCTAGCCAGGGAGAAAAGAAACAGATAAACTAAATTCCTCTTATTTAAATTATGAAAAGACAGAGCCAAATAATAACTAGAACCACGTATGGAATGAAAAACTCATTAACAACCAAGAAATTAAGATAGCCAGAACATATACGTATCCCGAACATATCAACAATCAGAAATACTTCCTGGTGGGGCGTGAAACCCGATCCATATATTCATCCTGTTGCGACGTGCAACCCGATCCATATATTTATACCGTTGCGGCGTGAAACCCGATCCATATATTTATACCGCTGCGGCGTGCACCCCAATCCATATATTTATACCGTTGCGGCGTGCAACCGATCCATATATTTATACCGTTGCGGCGTGCAACCCGATCCATATATTTATATCGTTGCGGAGTGCACCCCGATCCATATATTTATACTGTTGCAGCGTGCAACCCGATCCCCGCAACCCAGAATACGAGCCAGAAATATATAGGCAAACTGGGATATGTCCACAACATAATATACATACCGCATACATAAAACACAACACAATACGCACAATAGTCAGTATGCGGTGCAATGAGATGGGATGAATGTGGTACGATGCAATGCAGTCACATATGCCTGATACCTATCTTCGGCGCGGGACTCTCATCGTCTACCAGGAGATATATGCAATAATGACCCTTCACCGGCTCGGGACTCTCATCGATTACCGGGAAGTATATGCAATGATGATCCTTCACCGGCTCGGGACTCTCATCACCAACCAGGAAATATATGAAATAATGACCCTTCACTGGTGCGGGACTCTCATCGCCAACCGGGAAGTATATGCAATAATGACCCTTCACCGGCTCGGGACTCTCATCGATTACCGGGAAGTTTATGCAATGCTCAAAACCATAGTGCAATGCTCATATGCTCAATGCAATACCAACAACAGGGCATAACATATAATATACAATGTAAATTCAAAGCTAAGGCGTAATGAGTACGCCTATCGGCAGCTACACATGTAAAGAACACGTGGTAGAAAATCCACGAGGCTAAGTGCCTCCAAAGAAATGGATATAAATAGTTACCTCTTCCAAAAGTTAGCACTGCTAATCAACAACCGCTTTATTCTTTGGTTTCATTGTCAAACGATTCCACTCTATTCAATAAGCAGAAAAATATATCAAATTAAGCTAAAGGCTTCATTCCTCACATCTTAGGGCAATCCGGTTAGGAACCTAATACCTACGCGACCGGTCTGTGTGTCCAATGTACAGCCTCTATGGGGGACTCTAAATAACACATAACATGATCACAATATAAATATAAGCATGTATGAGGTATAACACATGTGGAAACAATAGATATGGACTCAAAGGAATGAGAAGAAAACTCTGGATAGAATTATAAACACAGCCTAGAACTCAGAATTTGTCTAACTCTTTGAATTATCATAAAATTTTCGGCAGAGTTTCCCCTGAAACTGGATGATTCGAAATAACAGAACCGGCACTATATTACACACGAAAAAGGATACTCGGATAAACTGATAACATTAACATGTTTAATGGATAACAAGATGGGACGACTGGATAACATAACAAATCCACAGATAGAATGTCTGGACAACACCACTGTCCTGCCTTTCGATCTAATTTTCAAAGTGTAGATCAAAGATATAGACTTCATGGTCTCATGAAAGTTTTAGATATATGTCTTAGGGTTCTGTAGATTCTTAAATAATCTAAATATAAATTTTGTACAAGGAGTTATGATCAATATATTAACAACTGTCCAAAGATAAAAACAATTTTCCAGATTTTGAAACGTGTAGTCTTGCTGATTTGGACGTCTTTCACCTTGGATTTTAGTACCAAATTAAGTATATACAAGGTTCCCTTGATTATATACAAGTAACCAACAGTAAAAACCATGTTTGTAACTAAGAAAAACTTCAAAAGCTACAAGATACATGCCTTGCCAAAAGAAAGGTTTAGTCTTACATACCTTTGATGTTTCTTGCTACTAAACCTTGTTTCCTTTGAATTACACGCCTTCTAAAGCTTAAATAAGATATAATACAACATTTAGGTACTTTACTTAGCCATGAAGTAATTCTAAAACTCAAGCTATAGACGAAATTGAAGGTAGCATAACGTTACCTTATTCGCGTAGAGCGTTTTGACGCAATCCGTCTTCAATTTCGAGTTAAGATTGATGTTGTTTCTTCAAAATCATAAAAATTTATTTCAAACTCAAGAAAGAGCTGTTTATATCGTGAGGTTTCTGGAAAATGTCGAGAAAGAGAAGGTATTTCTCTTTTATACTAAAATATTTCATTTCTAGCCCTCTTTTGCGCTTATGTCCCTTTTTTTTGCCTAACTTCTGATGCTCATATCTTTTTATCTATAGGTTGTATCAATAAACCGTCAAAATTTTTGGAAACTACACTCCAAGACCTTCAATTTGGTATATGATATTTCCCCAAAAGACCTCATATAACGCACACAATTAATGGCTGAAAAAGCTTCATTACAAGGCAATTCCTTTGTCGGTTTTTCCGTAACTTAAATCCGATTTTTCCCAAACTTTTTATTCAAAATATAAACATCATATATGGTCATGTTATTAATTTAAACTCACTTAAATCATTCTTAGTATGTCATTAGAAGGATATACCTCACTTTTGACATACGGGGTGTAACAGTTAGGCATAGACCCCAACCTGTATATATATAACAACATAAAATTTACTAGTACAATGAAGGGGGGTATATACCTTACATCTGAAGCTATAATGGTAACCTACGGGAAAAGGAGTCAAGTGTAGCATCAAAGACCATCTCACTAACCTAGGATAGGGGGTGCAAGTCTCATTCTTGTTGGTATTCTTTCTTTAGGAGAATAAGTTAAAGGGGGCTATCCCTTTACAAAATAATGGCTAATCTATCAGTTAGACTAATCTAATAAGCGAAAAAATGGTAGGTATGCAAGTCTTTATTTTGGCTATCACTTAAGAATAGTGATATCCAAATTGAAGTGAGTACCTTGTCCATCAAACATTGTGGGGGCATCATTAGCAGACCATAATCTGAAATAATGTTCCTTCCAGAGAAGAGTAGCTTGAGCATGGTCTAAGTATCAGCAGCCACATGGAGTAACAACAGATAATGATAGCAGCAAATGTAAAACTGAAAGTTGTATTGTAGCTCTAGATTCAACCTCTATGTAAAGAGCAAAACTTAAGATCCTTAGCTGGAAAAGATCTTTCCCTGAATCAGCAATTCAACAGAGAATAAGTGCAGTAGTAGATCATGTATAGTAGCAGTAAGATTAACAGCAGACCGAAGAAGTAGCAGCAGCAACATTACTGTAGTACTAAATTAATAATGCTATGTCATGGAGCAGAAAATGGGAAGGCCTAGACAACATCAAACAATAATGAGTACCAACAGCTTAAAAACGGATTAAGTGCAGTACTGTAGTACTGAACCTGTCATCATATCCAATCCCAGAATTAGCATCACTGCAGTACTCAGAGCGAGAAGGAATCATTTCAGAATTGCAGAAATATCAACAGGGCCAACTAAAATCCTGAATCAGAACATTTTTGTAGTCCTGTGTAGCTATAATACTGATTCCATCATGGATCAGACATGGAAAAGCCACAATAGAAGAGTTAAGCTGATGATGATTTATGTATCATAACAGATAATAACTTCATGAGGCCATAACAGTAGCATCATAGGTTAGATGCAGACACATCATCAAGATTATAATAGGAACTCCAGGCCTAAGAAGAGGTAAACTTATGAGAACCTGCAAAAAAGAAAACTATTAGTAAAATTATTTTGCCCTCCCATGGATCCTGGCCCCTTTTATCAGCAAGTATGAAGTAGAAAACAGGGCATTCAGTAGTAGAACAACAGTGTGGAGCATTAAGAAAGAAGATGCCACACAAATGTACCTCAAATCACATCCTGATCATCAACTCGCAGTAGCAGCAGAACACACATATCAAGGTAAAGTTGCATGGCATATGTTTGAACTAGTAGGAGCTGATGCAACCCAAATTGCATCGACACTTACACTTGGTTTGGAAAGGCGTGGATGATATGAGCTCGGGGGATGACTTGAAGACCATGCATTGGAGCTCAATCAAAGTGGAAACAGGGCTGGAAACAGTGCAGGAAGCAGGGGGAGAAAAACAGGGCAAAACAGGGGAGCACTTTCTGAGCTTACTGCCTGACAAAGAGGATTTGCTCTTCGCGATCGCGTGCACACCTTCGCGATCGCGATGAGACTTTGTGTTGTCTTCGCCTTCGCGCCACACGTCGCGCGCCCCTGCAAGAAAGTACCCTGCGCGATCGCTATTCTTTTTGCGCGATCGCGAAGACCAGTGTAGTGGCAGCGGACCAGAATCTAGCAAACCTTGTAATGGGGTGCTATAAATGCACCCCTTCTTCATTTATTGCATTTTATCTAAATTTGAACTAGAATGATGTATTTCTTGAATGATTCTCAATGAAGAACCCGTGAGCGGGCATGATTTCACTTGGTGGATTCCAAGTTGAACATCGTAACCTCTTTGATCATTCTATTTGCAAGAGCCGAGTGCTTCTTGAGGGTAGTTGCATAGCATAGGTGATCCTTGACTTCACCCGGGGTGTATCGAGACAAGTTCCTCGGTGCTACTTAGGTAAACGTTTCAAGCCTCGTCTTGCTTTCTATCTCGATATCGTTATCGATATCGCCTATCTTGTTTTAGCTTCCGTATTTTCGTATCGTTTCTTGCGTCCGCGTATTTTCCATTGCATCAGTTGGTATCAGAGCACGGATAGGTTTTATTCTTACAAACCCTCGATCGTGACTCTCTATCTTGTTGTTATATTCTTGTTCTTGTTTTATTGAAAAGGAAGGAAAAAAAGTAATCCAAAAACTTGAAAATCACAAAAAAAATTGCTAGATGTTTTTGGTTGTGATGATTTCTTGGGTGTTTGTTATTGGGGATTGCTTGTTATCGATATCCCGTTGATTTGATACCCACGAAACACATTTGGGAGTTGTGAATCAAAATCTTGAAAACCAAATCTCAAAAGTTGAAAATTCACAAAATTTGATAGAACTTGTTTGTTGTTGTGAATTTTTGGTTGTTTGGTATCGGGGATTGTTCCTTATGGTTGCCCCGTCATTTTGATACCCCCATAACATCATTTGGAGTAGCGGAATGAAAATCAAACTTTTGAAATCTTGAAGTTCTTGAAAACTTTTGAAGAACTTGCTCCAAATTCTTGAAACAACTTGTTTGTTGATTGTTTGTTTGGTCAAACCATTGGGGATTGTCTACTTCAGTTGAAAACACCTTTTGGAAGCTTGAGAACTGAAAAACAAGTTGAATTGGGGTGATTTGTGTGCCAAAACTGAAGTTTGCAGTCGAAATTATGGTTCTGTTGCACAGACCTGCGCGATCGCGCAGTGTCTGACGCAATCGCGCAAGGGAAAAATTTAACCTGCGCGATCGCGCGCCAACCCACGCGACAGCGAAGAACAATCAGACCAGAAAATCCTGCTTTGGGACAGAATGTTCGCAAAGGCTTCGTAACAGTTTCCAATCACCAAAACTCCCATTGTATCATCAAATATGGTGAGTTTGTACATCACAAACCAAAATTCATCAAATTTCGAATGCGTTTAGTGACGATTCGATCTTTGAACATTTGATCGCGTCACTTCTGGTTAGTACTTTGAGGGTAACACTTCTACCCAATTAGTACTAATCCATTTTTCGAATAGGATACTCGTGCCTAGAAGGAGAGTAGAGCTCAAAGAAGACACGTAGTACATTTTTTTGGCTCAAGTGCTCACTTATAATGTCGTTCGCCCATCGAGTCCCATCAATTCCACTCACCCCGAAGAGTAGTTGGTTCTTGTGAATTGAGTGGTTATTGAGGTGGTTGTTCAACTACGAGGAAGCCTTTGAGATCAAGCTTGAGTAATCCTACAACCCACTAAATTGAGTGTACCCGAGTGACATTCCAAAGGTGAGGGAGAGAGTGAGGTTTTTACTCTAACCTCTTTCTCTTGTCTTTAATTTTTGTAGGTACATGGCCGGAGACGTATACGATACGATTGAGGTCCCGGTAAGCACTTTGGCCTACCTCTTGGCCGAGGTGAGATCTATAAGCTCGAGGTTTGATATCCTCAAGGAGGAATGGACCCCGAGTGTCCAAAGGGGTACCGAAGGAGGTACTAGTGATGAAATGTTGGGCATTCCCCAACCGTTGGGAATTCCCCAACAAGTGGGCACTCCCCACAACTTGGGCATTCCCCAAGGTAATGGTGAGCAAGATGATGAGCTTAAAACGACCCTTGTGGTACGGAGGAGTTTGGGTGCCATGAGTCTTGCGGAGTCGGAGCATGTGCAAAGAGAGAATCTCTTCCATGCTAGGTGTCGTGTGATGGGGCAAGTGTGCTCAATGATCATTGATTCGGGAAGTTGTGCTAACATAGTGAGTGAGACTTTGATTTCCCAATTGCAATTGGCTACTATAACGCATCCACATCCCTACCGATTACAATGGTTGAGTGAGTGTGGAGAGTTGAGGGTGGTGAAGCAAGCTTTGATTGAGTTTGGCATTGGAAATTACCGAGATAAGGTAATGTTCGATTATGCAAGCTTGCCATCTCTTGTTTGGAAGGCCATGGCAATATGATCGGAGCGTAGTACATGATGGTAGGACCAACTCTTACACGGTCTTGCATGGTTCTAGGAAGTATGTACTCAAGCCTTTGACGCCAAATCAAGTAAGTAATGACTATAGGATTATGAGGGAGTTGAAGGAAGCCGCTAAGGCCAAGTTACCCATGATACTTGAGCCCGGAACCAACAATCTTATGGTCATGCCCTTGCGAGTTGAGAATGAAGCATCACCTGGATCTACAATAGGCCCTGAGCGAAAAATGAAAGAAGTGAGGGAAGAGGAAATATCGAGTGAGAGTGAGGACACCCTTTGTTCTAACCATGTTCTATCTCCTTCCCCTTCTATTTGTTTTAGCTTATGTGTAGGTACTCTTGGAGGCAAGCTAATGGAGCCTCAACCGTTTGCCTTGGAAGAAAGACAAGAGGATGGAGAGCATCATTGTGAACTTCGTGATGGAGGAATTGAATGCGACACTACAAGCTATGTGAGTACTCACGGGAGCGACTCAAATGTAAGTGTTACCTTCCCTTCTCATGAACATGTTAATCCCTTATCTTGTGGAGACTCAAAGCTAGTTGTTGCTTGTAATGCCTATATTGACCTTGCAACTAGTGAAGATTCTAATGGTCAACTTGTGTTTTCGTGTGATCCGCTAGTAGAGAGGAATGGAAAGCCACATCATGATGTGGGCCCGGTAAGCAAAGAACCTCTCTCTAGTGAAAATGTGTTAGTTGACCTTGCTTGTGACCCTTCTTATGACACCCCACCCATATTTGATAAAGGGGAAGAAGAGTTATGTGACTCTACCCTTGTTGGTATAATTGATTTTGGTGGGATTGTGTGTCGTAGTAAGGATGATAGTGACCTTGAGGAGTCCAAATTGCATGAATTGGACAAGGTTGTCTACGATGACTCCTCAAGCGAGAGCGAAGAACCTAGTCTTGATACGATTCCTTTGTTTGACTATGAAATTGAGGTGCATGCTTTTATATTCCTGTTGTGTGGGGGCCTCTTTAATTGTGAAGGTGATTTGTATCGGACTAGAGTTGAGAATGAGCTGAACCTCCATGGTGTGAGGGATTTGATCCCATAGACAACTCATTGTTTGAAGCTTCAAGTGAGGTAGATGATTCTTCTAGTGACCCTACTCATGTTGGTTCGGGTTATGATGATGAAGAGGCCATTATTAATGCCTTCCTTGAGAGCTTACCTTGTGAGGGGGGTTGTCTTAGGAATGAAATTGGAGGTGAGGAGGTATCTCTTAGTGTGAGCATGAGAGCTTTTAAGAAGGGGAGTGGGGTATTTGATGCTAATTGTGAATTGCACTACTTTGCCTATCCCATCCCACATATTAACCACACTTTGAGGATTGAGCATGCCAAAATCATTGTGCCGCATTGTAAAAATATTGCATTGAAGGTTTGGTATGTTGATCATGAGCTTAGGGGTCATAGGAACTTTGATTGCTTAATCTTGAATGTTCCATGTCCTATTGGTCTCTTTGCTTGTTATGTTGGTGAGTGCTTGTCACTATGGGGCCAAGAACTTGTTGTTTCCTTGGGGGACATAAGCTTCTTGAGTAGTATTGATACTTGGTTCTATCACAAGAGTGAATTTTCCACATCACTTACTTTCACTCTTGTTGGACTTGCCTACTCGCATAGTGGGAAGTCTTGGTGCACTAATCTTTAACTTAGGGATCATAGGGATTTTGATAGCTTAATCTTGCATATGCCATGCCCTATTAATCTCTTTGTTTGTTCTTGTGTTGGGAGCACTTCTTTGTTGAACCAAGTAATTGCTAGTTCCTTTGGGAACATGAGCTTCTTTATTGCTATTGATACTTGGTTATACCATAAGAGTGTATTTTCCCACACTCTTGGCACTAACCTACTCTTGTGGCAGGAATCTTTGTTTTGTTGTTGTTTATCTTTTGATGTAGGTAATGATACCTTGGAGGAGGACGCCTTAATTTTGAGGACGAAATCTTCTCAAGAAGGGGAGGATGATGCAACCCAAATTGCATCGACACTTACACTTGGTTTGGAAAGGCATGGATGATATGAGCTCGGGGGATGACTTGAAGACCATGCATTGAAGCTCAATCAAAGTGGAAACAGGGCTGGAAACAGTGCAGGAAGCAGGAGGAGCAAAACATGGCAAAACAGGAGAGCACATTCTGAGCTTACTGCCTGACGAAGAGGATTTGCTCTTCGCGATCGTGTGCACACCTTCGCGATCATGAAGAGACTTTGTGTTGTCTTCGCCTTCGCGCCACACCTCGCGCGATCGCGCGCCCCTGCAAGAAAGTACCCTGCGCGATCGCGAAGACCAGTGTAGTGGCAGCGGACCAGAATCTAGCAAACCTTATAATGGGGTGCTATAAATACACCCCTTCTTCATTTATTGCATTTTAACTAACTTTGAACTAGAATGATGTATTTCTTGAGTGATTCTCAATGAAGAACCCGTGAGCGGGCATGATTTCACTTGGTGGATTCCAAGTTGAACATCGTAACCTCTTTGATCATTCTATTTGCAAGAGCCAAGTGCCTCTTGAGGGTAGTTGCGTAGTATAGGTGATCCTTGACTTCACCCGGAGTGTATCGAGACAAGTTCCTCGGTGCTACTTAGGTAAACGTTTCAAGCCTCGTCTTGCTTTCTATCTCGATATCGTTATCGATATCGCCTATCTTGTTTTAGCTTCCGCATTTTCGTATCGTTTCTTGCATCCGTGTATTTTCCATTGCATCAGGAGCAAATTGGACTTATGTATGGGACCAGATTATTAGAGGTTCATGGTGGTCTCAACATTTTTTATTTTTCCTCCTTCTAAAGTAAGGAATGCTCCTCTTATCGGTATCAATTTTTCTTCTCATAAAAGAAGGGAGCTGTGATTGGTTGTAAAAATATGTAGGATGTGTGAAGCTATGGCTTAATTTTGATAATGAGTCAGCCACTGAGTTTTCTTCCCTGAAGCAGTGATGAACTTCGATCTGTAAAAATTCTTCCATCAAAGATTTGATATCCCTCATAATACCTTGCAATGCCCAAGGTGGATCCTTGTTACTTTGATCCAATGAACCATATGGCTTGAATCAGTTTCCATCAATAAATTGTTGTAGCCCTTTCAAGTGCCATCCTCAGACAATAACATATGGCTTGAGCTTCTGCATAATTGTTGGTACCATTGCCAAGAGGGACTGCATAAGCACTAATAAATTTCCTTCTTTTATTTTTGATTACACCCCTGCACCAATACTCCCTGAATTTTCAAGGGCACTCCCATCAGTGTTCAGCTTCACCCACCCTTGTCTAGGAGTTTCCCATTTGACTTGCACTATCTGCACTTCTTGTGTGAGAGATTCAGCTACATTGATGATATCAATCAAATCAAATTCTCAAGGAATATATGGGAAAGCAGTCTTGAGAACCAAATAAAGGTCATGGAGAATGGAATGGCGTTGACACCAAATTTTTGTCTCGTTGCTATTCATTGTTTTAAAACTGACTATATTTGAGTTTGAAAATGCCAAAATAATTTTCACACACACAGACAAATTATTTTACTAAATAGACAGATGTTTTTAAGACATCCTATCATAGACATTTTAATTACTACAATATTTAAAAAGACAATTTTAAAATGTGCATCAGTGATGAGTCATTACTACACTGCAGTGTCACGTACCTAGTCTAAATATATAAAATATTAGCCAGCCATTTAAAGTTCACACTATTTATTTTAATTATAATTATAAATATTTTTGTTATTATATTTGCAATCTTTTGGCATTGTTACTCAATTTATAAGTCACTAGAAACAAATTATATGCGTGGCATCCATGTAAGCCAAGCTAGCCAATCACAGGCTGCCCACTCAGCATTTTATCCAATACACAGATACACTCAGCAAATAGGGGATACGTGGTATCATCTCTACCGTCCAGGATCTGATCCAACAGTGGAGATCATTTATTATTTTTTAATTCAAGCACACCCCAAAACCCGGAGACTCCAAAATATTTCCTCACTCATACCGCCGCCCTTCTCTTTCATCTTCTCACACTCGAAACCCTAGTTCCTCTATTATTCAAGGCTATTTCCGGCTAATTCCACCAGTAAAACTCCCTACAACCTTCACCCCTATGCTCCTCTCATCGTCCGCAACAAAACCAGCCAATTTCTGGAAAACAGTAAGTTAAAAATCGAACTAGCATCATCTCTGTCGCAGACGCCATAGAAAATAGGACGTTTAGGCGAGGACTTTGCTAAAACTGAGCTTTTTAACCTTAGCTGGGTAGAACCCCCATGCAAGTACAAACGAGAAACGGGTCACGATTACCTGATTCCAATTCAAGCAGGTTTACTCTACCCTTTTACATTCTCTCCTTTTACGCGATTTAAATTCTTAATCCATGTTTAATTAGTTAATTTACGATTAATTGCATCAATTGCTATTTGAACTCCCTCATCTAGTTTTGACACTAAGAATGGTGATACACCGTCAAATTAGGTTTATTCCCCTTTGCACCATGATAACAATTCTCAAATCCTGAGAGCTCTTGGAAGTTTAAATGTGTATGGATATAGCCTATGCTCCTTCATGTATCTGTCAATAGGTATCATATAAATTGCCTGAAATTGGTTGAATATTGACATGTTTCCCTGCAGTGTTTGCCCAATTGAACCTAGCTGATTTAGTGATATTATACATCCCAAAATTTATTTGAAATCTAAGTTACATCAGGGAAGCATCATAAGGATTTTGTGTGAATTATGTTAAGGGGTCGTCTGTTAAGATTAATTGACACCATATATGGAAAACTCATGTAAAAAGGGTATGGTTCAGTAATTTTTAAAATAAAAGAAAATTTGTCTTGGTTTTTTAAAATTCAAACATATAGGTATATTTGGAAGTGTACAAGACATAATATTCCCTTAGTTTTAAGGGATTGATACCCATCTATTTCTTTCCTTCTTTAACAATTTGTACTGGCTCCTTTCTTTTCCTTTTCCACATTGGAATTCAAATTTTAAAAACCCTACATTATGCCTATATAAACCAGGCTCTTGCACACTTCACACACACGGACACACGGCTGAAGAACTCTTACAATCTCTTCTATGTTTTCTGCTATCTGCTTGATTTTTTCACTGGTTGTAACTAAAGTGGGATCTTGGGCTCTTCTGCCTACTGTTTTCTTGCTTTCCATCGTTTTTTCATCGAAGGTAAAACTCTGAGAAGTTGCAGTGTGATTCTGGGAATCCCCACATTGCCTTGTTCTTTTAACTTCCTGCATCTTGAACTATATATTGCCATGCTATGTTTTCTTTTGTGTGACTGCGTGTGTTAGTAAGGATTCCTCGGAGCCATATCTCTAACCTTGTCTTGTAGGTTTTGTTATTGCTTTTGGATTATAATTAGAGCATACCAGTTACTAGTCATTTACAGGCTTTAGCTTTTGAAGTATCTATAGAATTTGAAGGCTTTCTAGAGGGTTATTAGGCAAGGCTAAATGACCAGCCTTTACACAAGAGCCTATGACACCTAATCTTTCCTTTTGTACTCCTAGACTCCCCTCTCTCACATTGTATTTTCTGGGGTGCCCTTCCTGTACTCAATGTATGACCAAAGCAGGTTATTAGTCAGGGCATGAAGGCCATGGTGATTACACAATAGTGAGTTATGACCGCAAGGCTATACATGGGCCTATCTTAACTCTTCTCTCATGTGTATATGGTTAAAATCTAGAAACAGACTGTCTAAAGGGAAAAACTGAATGATATGGCGAACCGGAAAGCTTAAAACTAAACGTGGCTATGTTCGCGACTCTGTCCTGTGAAAGATTTTTTCTATAAAGTGTATAATGGTCTAGTATTTAATTAGGCCTATCTCTTTTAAAAGAGGCTCAAAAAATATTTTTCTTCTACTTCTACACTCTAATTAATAGTGTCGAAGTGGTTAAAAGCCAAGGCTTTGGGGGTCAAGCCTTTGGCACCAACATTATGTGTGCGTATGTGCCTATCCTATAAGATGTATCTACGTGTGGTGTCCTATGTATGGTTCTATGCATGCTTTTGAAAACTATAATATAAAAAATGAAACAAATAAAAGGGCGGGAGTTAATGGCTATAACGGCCCGTTTAAAAGCTATGTCTATACGTCTATATTATCATTATTGCTATGTTATTACTACACAACTATCATATTATTATGATATGCTATTGCTACTATTATATAACATGTCTCTAAAGGTACAAATGTTTGCTCTATATCGTTTTCCTCAAACACATTTCAAAACCAAAACCTGTACATAGATATTTTACTACTACTTTGTTTACGCGACCCTAAGACAAAAGGCCATAACAGACATCGACTCTTGACAATTCATTTCAAAAGGTCTTCCCCGACTTGGCTAACATTCCATAGAAATGCTAACTTTACCTCGTTTAAAAGTTAGTTTGTGTCTAAGGATTTTTAATCAATATTTTGGCTATTTTTAGAAACTGATCAGCTAATATTTTTGCAGAATAGTCTAAAATTGAGATGGAATTGTGATTCTAGCCTATCTATAACATGTAAAATCGAACAGAGGCTAAAACTGTGAGAGAACATCAGACATATTATATTTATGCAAATGTTCGTGTGCTGAAATAGTGGGGTTGGAACATTTGAATCAAATTTACATCGGATAGCTTTTTCTAAGCGTGACTTTGGAATTTTAGATGAGGAAATGAAAAATGACTTGATTCTTAGACCTTATGGAAATTTTCTACCCAATTGCAAAAGTTGGCGGGGAACCATTTTAGTGAGGTTTGGGGAATGCCTAACACCTTCTCCAAAAGCCACTAGAACATCTTACCTTAGAATCTCTTTAGCAAAGACCTACCCGGAGTTGAGTTAGATACTTAAACACTTTTAGGTGACCTAATACGCCTTGAATAAATTTATTAGGTGGTGACTTCAAAACTTGATTAACCCAAGTCACCTAGTCAAACCCATTTTGAACACTCACCCAAGTCTTGAAAAATGGGGTGCGATAGAATGACGACTCCGCTGGGTACTTTAATGTTCTAATCACTACGATTTTTGAAATTGGGTTTATGTTTTATTTTCTTAACTAATTTCTTTCTTCATTTATGCAGGGATCTTCTTCTTCGCTTTGAATGATTGTTTCCTCCTCATTTTGTATTTGTTTGTATTTGTACAAAATGATGTAATGAATGAATGAAAATCTACTTATTTTCATTCTTCAAATCATACTTCCTACTTTCAAGAAAGGGACACTATGTCGACACAAGGATTCTTGGTCGTCGTTCCTTTTTCCACACTATTCTGGAAAGAACCCTCCGGGTCAAGTCATTTAACGGTGTAGATGACATCCTTGAAACTTTCCCTTTTCAAGTTGTCTGCTTGAAAGAATGGCTAGGTCATTCCTACTCCTAGAGCTTTTTAGGCTCATGCATACTTTGCTATGCTTCAAAAGGTGTTGCATCCACTACAAATTTTTGGAACCTTTTGACAACTTGACCGAAAGTTGAGACAGATTTTTCGACCCTAATGGCTATTGGTCTTGATGACTTACTTGCATTTTGTAGAATAAATGGGTTCATTGTGATTTGCAAATAAAAAAGGATTTTGGGTTGCATTTTTAATTATAAATTTTTTATTTTTGTAAAGTAGTATGGGTTCAAAGCACAAGTATCCGAGATTTGGCATTTTACAAAAGGTACAAAATAGGCTCAAGACATGGTTGAGCAATTTAGGACTGCTGGAAAAAAATGAAGTATGCAAATATTTGGGACATGTACCTTCACTTATGGATTTGACTCCAGACACAACGGTGATTGAAGTAGCAACATCATTTTGGGATGACAAAAGGAATGTATTTTGATTTGGAGATATGGAAAATGACGCTAATTTTAGAAGAAGTAGGGAGTTTCGTGCAAGATAGTTGGACATACTTAAAGAAAAGAACTTGACAAAATCTAGACATCATTATCCCATGCGTTTATGTTACAACTAATTTTCACTTATGGATTTGAGTCTAGACACAACAATGATTGAAGTAGCAACATCATTTTGGAAGGACAAAAGATACCGTATGTGCTCAAGTTATGGTGGGGTGATTTGAACAACACTAGCAAGGAACGTGTTAGGATGATATTGGGATATTTGGTCTCTTTGCTGTGGTATGAAGCCATGCCTGGTTTGATGAGGCACTGATTCATTTTTGAGATTACAAAAGGGAAGTTTTTCATTTTAGTGGCAATGACTTGGCACCACTTCTAGAGGAAGTTGGAGGTTTAACAAGGTTGTCACGAGGAGCTGTTAATATGTTGAATCCTGAGAAAGTAATCCCAACGAACTTTTTTACACACTTGAGAGTTGTGCTGGAAGCGTATTTAGAAGGAATTAAGGATTCAAGAATCTCTCTAGAATACTTGTACACTAGGTTTAGGGATTGGACCACACACTCCACATATCAAGGAGAGTCGGCAGTTGACCATTGGCGCTGGACCGAATCTATTGCTTTTGTTATGGCGTTCCTAGAAGTTGTAATATTTCCTGAAAAGAGTTGAAAGATCGACATACGACTAGAATACATAGCCAAGACGTTATACACCGCCATGCAAGGGTATGGAGTTAGCGTGGTTCCAATGATGGTAGCTGATATCTATCGAGCTTTGACCAAATGTAGGAAAGGAAATGACATTTTCGAAGGTTGCAACCTTCTGCTGCAAATAAGGCTAGTTGAACATCTCCAAAAGTTCAGGGTTAGCCCACACCCTCCATTAGCCGCTCGAGATGAGGGAATTAGGATGCATGCTATGTGATTGATCGATACTAAACAATAGGAGAAACCTCAAGCATGAAAGGTTGGTATGACACATTCAACCAATTAGAAGAAGAGGACATTCAATGGGTGCTGGAGTACAGTGCATGCGTTTCCGTCATCTCCGAAATTTGACTTATGGCATTCCTAACACTTTTAGGATTTTGAGTGACTCATCACTATGTTCCTCTAAGGGTTCTTAGACAAGCTGGGATTTGGAAACCAACACCCAACTCAGAAGATGGACGAAATTTTAGTACTGAAATCGAAGGTTTGAACAACCCAATGCTAAAAGCCATAAGGGGAATGTGGGAAACAAAGATAGCAAGGAATTACAATTTTTGCCGTGACAGCCAGATGAATCCCAATGTTTTCATGCACTATTCTGAATGGCTCCAAGGAGATAAGCGGAAATTCGAGATACTTAAACCTCCCCTCAAAAGGAAAATTAAAATTCCCACACTTGATGAGAAGTACAAGAGGCTGAAGACTATATTTGAACAGACGAAAGCTGAGCTAAAAGAGAGTCAAGATAGGGGAGTAAAAAGACAATATCAGAGCAGACTCAAGGATGAGGTGATTACGTTTTGGACAAACAAGGTCATAGAGTTGCACCGAGAAACTGGCCAACAGGCAAACCTTTTGAAAGAATGGATGGCTTACTTCAAAACTCTGAAACTAGAAAGCAAGGAAGAAGAAGTAATTCAAATCATGACTAAGAAATCACTTCTATCGCATCCTTGAATGAAAAAGACCATGTGGAAGAAGGGGAGGTGAATCAACCTACAAACGCCCCCGAAGAAGGAGAAATCAAGGAAGATATTTAAAGAAGACTTGCCTTTTTCTTGGCCGAAGTTTGAATATTTAGTCGAGTCATTGTTGTTTTCTCTTTCTGCAATTAGTAAATGTAATAAAGCAAAGCAATATTCTTAATAAAATTTCTCATTTTGGTTTATAGAGTTATTTTTTTTTATACTCAAGCAAACAAAATAATACCTCTGGCGCAAGCATTGTCTTGAATCTTCAATAAGCTTACCTCTGGCATAAAAGCATAAGTAGGACACGCTCATATTATATTAACTTGCATCCTTTTTTTTTTTCCTAACGCTTTACTAACGTTATTCTTTGTCTGTTTTGAAGTTGATTTTTACTCCTAATTCTTAAAGGTTGGTTTGTAAATTCTGGCCGAGTGGCAATCCTTTGAGATCTAAAGGATCAATCTCAACTCCTCCCCCGCTACCTACAAGAACAAGGATGAGACAAACTATTGTGGAAAATTTTGACAAAGTTGATGGTGTCACTAATATCTCCATCATCGCATGCACCTCTGGAAAACAAGGTTTGATTGCGTACGAGGAATACGCAAAGCTAGAACAGAGGTTGTTCGAATTGGAAAATAGAGTTCCCTTGGCCGACTTGACCACCGACCCAAACAAGCTCCCACACCCCTACGACAAGGAGCCTATTTTCCCTGAAAACGACCCACCATACCCAGCTTATGCACCACAAAAAATCACCGCAAAACACCTCTCACCTTGCCATCGCCCCTCAATTCACTGCTGAAGCCAAACTTATCCCTTCACCCACCAAAGATCATGATCACTATGCATGGACCAAGGATGAAACTGACGACACCACGGAACAAGTCAAGTGGTTGGTTGAAAGATTCAAAAAATTTTAAATGACCAAGGAAACCAAAAGCCTAGCCTACAAAGACCTGTGCCTTTACCCTGACTTGAAGCTACCTGACCGGTACAAAATCCAAAAATTCAACCTGTTCGATGGTAAGGGTGATCCATGGCTCACTTGAGGTCATACTACAATAAATTAATTAGAGTAGGCGTTGCGAGAAAATCCGGATGCAACTGTTCAACCGAAGCCTGACTAGAGACGCATTAGCTTGGTACTCCAAACAAAAACTCAAGAAGTAGACTAGCTGGGAGTCCATGTCAGGAGATTTTATTAACAACTTTGGGTACAACACTGATGCCATGCCCGACCATTTTCTATTTGGAGAAGCTAAAGAAGAAATCTAATGAAACCTTCCAAGAATATGCTACCAGATGGAGGGCCGAGGCTGCCAAGGTCCAACCACCCATGACTGATGCTGAGATTGTCTCCACTTTGGTCCACATACAGGAATACGTTTACTTTGACAAATGCTGAATATGCAGGATAAGAAATTTGGGTAGTTAATCAAGATCGGTGACATTGTTGAAGACGGACTAAAGACTTGGAAGATTTTTAGTTTGGCTGCACTACAAGGTACCAATAAGGCTCTGCTAGCGAGCGACACTGGTGCCTCAAAGAAAAAGAAGGATGAAGTCTCATTTATCACCACCTCTATGGATCACACCCCTACCCACAACCACTACTATCAAACACCACTCCCAACCTATCCATATGCTCTACCACCGCCTGCTTACCCTGTATACATCACCCCTACCTTCCAAGGTCCACCTCCACAATGTCCACCATATTTAGCAAACTCGGCACAAAACTACAGAAACACCAACGCCTACCCTCCATGACCTTGCTCAGATAATAATGGAAAACCTAGGAGAAATAAAGCCCGGTATTTGAATCTTGAGCACATCTGTTTGAGAGACTCAAAGCGGCTAGGCACATCCAACCCATACTCTTCAAAATGTCCGAAAAGGTCTCACAATACTTTGACTACTCCAAAACTTGTGCTTATTATTCTGGAGGACCAGGCCATAATACTGAAAATGCTTTGCTTTGAGGGATAAGATATAAGACCTGAAAGATCAAAAGGTGATACATCTAAAAAACCCTAACGTCCACAACAACCCTCTGCTTGATCATAAGGACAATAAGGTGTACATGATCGAACTAGAGGATGAGTGCAGCCTAGAAGGAACCATCATCAAGGCAAAAGAAGTAGCACAAACAGTTGCTTCTGTTGCTCAAGCTGTTAAAGCACTAGCTCCTATTGAAGTAGAAGTGGCTCCAAAATTTTATGTGGACGTAGTCCCATCTTATGATGACAAGGCAGTACCTTGGGACTAGGAAGCTGAGAAAAAGAGAAAAAGCAAGATGGCAGCAGAAATTGTCACGATCCAGGGAATGACTAGAAGTGGGAGAATCTATAACCCCAAAAATCTTAGGGAACAAAATTGAAAGGAAATCGGTGAGGTAGAGTCTGAAGAACTATAGAAAAAGGTACAAGAAAAAGGCTATGTCATAGTCGATCATTTGGGCAAACCCCAGCCTAAATATCCATTTTGTCTCTATTAGTGAACTCAGAAAACTACAGGAGTGCGTTAATGAAAGTGTTGAACGAAGCGCATGTGCCAGCAGACACCACTATAGAGAATTTGGCCAACATGGTTGGACAAGTCTTAGAAAGCAACCGAATCTTTTTTCATGAAGACGAACCACCACCAGAAGGTCTCGGACACAACAAAGCCTTGCATGTCACTATCAAGTGTAAGGATTGGTTCGTAGGAAGAGTCCTGATCAATGGAGGCTCTGGTTTGAACATATTCCTGTTCAGTACTTTGAAAAGAATGGGGATCGAACAAAGTGAGATCCGAGAGAGCGACGTGAAAGTAAAGGCATTTGATGGGTCGTAAAGGAGCACTATTAGAGAAATTGACCTAACTATCATGGTTGGTCCGATGGAGTTCACTATCGAATTCCATGTTATGGATATTTCTGCATCGTATAACTTAATGCTGGGAAGACATTGGATTCACATTGCTACGGCGGTCCTATCTACCATACACCAAACTCTAAAATTTAAATGGAACAATAACGAGGTCGTGGTGTTTGGTGAAGGGAACAACTCTGTCTGCAACAAACAAACCATACCAACAATTGAGGGGAACACTCTAGATAGACAAACCTCCTACACAGTGGAACTCATCGGTGCAGTGCACGGTCGGTGAGGAGGGTGTTATAAAAACTACCATGGTTACTTAAGAGGGGGTCATAGAGGGAGCACCAGTATGATACGAGAGGAGTATCCTTCATACCCAACTCCTAAGCTCATTAACACCCAATAGAAAAGAAGAAGAACTTCTATAGTGCTTACTGGGACGGCCGAGGCCAAGGATATGAAGGAAGAAACCTAGTGTAGGAGCCTGTGATGTCTGACTGGGGAGTACCGTCGGGAGAGTTTCGAAAGACAATACCTGCCAAGACCGAAAGATGATTTGTATACCCTCCCAACGCCCGTCCTGATTGGAGACGAATCTCTAGAGAAACAAAGAGAAAGCAAGTCTGGATGCCCATGATACCAGAATTTGAGCCTATGGAGGTAATCATTGAGGAACCACATGTTCTCCCACTGCCAGCGAAGTGTCCGGGGACTGGGTGATTGGCATTAAGTTAGAACAAGGCTACGAACCAGGAAAAGATTTGGGCAAGAATTTGGATGGTATAGTAGAGCCTATCCAGGTCGTGCTCAGAGACGATGAAGACAAAACATGCATAGGTTATTTTGTGGGATATAAAGAAGGTTTAGAAAAAACATCTTTGGACTTCAAGTACAACTACTGCATATTGGGACGATCCGTCAAAAATCTACTACACATTTTTATCTCAGCTGGTTTCTTGAATGGTTGCAAGGGGAAAGCATCTACAGTGATAGAAGACAAGCCCAAGGTAGTTAATTCTGAAGAAGAATTGCTAGCAGATATGCAGAAGTTGTTCCTACTGAAGATGATTGCTGCGTGATCTTGAAAGAGCACATTGAACCCTCTGGTCCTACAAAGGCTAAAACTGGTGCTGCACTGAAAAACTGGACTAGCCACTTGACCTGAGCGTATTGCGGACCTTGGTAGAAGTTAGGGGAGCATTTCTTTCTGTTTTCATGCTTTCAAATTAAAACACGACCCCGAGTCATTAGAATATCATTTCTTTTTTACATTTCTAGTTGTCATGATGAAATGTTTCCCTACAAACTTTGTTTTGAAAGGATTCATCAATAAAAGTATTGCTCTTTTCTTTTATTCATGTTAAAATTTTAATTGTGCATCATTTTTTATTTTTTCAGAATGCAAACTAGTAATTCCATTGAATTTGCAGTTGCAATGTGTAAGGAAACTACTGAGTTTGTGGAGTCTGATCCCGAGTATGAAGAGTTTGATGAGGAAACACAAGAGTAAATTGAGAAATTAGAAAATAAGGCTAAGCCTAACCTGGATGAAATAGAGGTGATTAACCTAGGTGATACTGAAATAGTAAAAGAAACAAGGATTAGTGTGTAATTTACTCTCGAAGTCAGGAAACAATACATTGAATTTCTTAGGGAGTACGAAGATGTTTTCGCATGATCATATGATGATATGACATGCATAAGCATGGATCTCGTTCCACAGAAGTTTCCTATGAATTTGGGTTTTCCGCCAGTTAAGCAAAAGGCCCAGACCTTCAAGTCATCAACCCTGGAGAAAATCAAGGAGGAGGTAACCAAGGAACTCAATGCGGGAATCCTGAAAATAGTCAAGTATCAGACATGGTTGGCTAATGTTGTGCTGGTACCAAAGAAAGAAGGCAAAATAAGAGTCTGTGTGGACTACAGAGATCTAAACAAGGCTAGCCCGAAGGATGATTTTCCATCTCCAAACATACACAACCTGATTGAAAATTGAGCCACAAGGCTTTGTAGATTGTTTTGTCGGCTACCATCACGTGCTCATGGATGAAGATGATGCAGAAAAGACAGCTTTCACAACATCCTAGGGAACATACTGTTACAAAGTAATGCCTTTCAGCTTGAAGAATGTTGGAGCCACGTATATGAGGGCATTGCCACCATGTTCCACGACCTGATGCATAAATAAATCAAAGTAAATGTGGATGATATGATTATTAAGTCGAGAAAGAGTTCGGAACATTTTGAAAACTTGCGCAAGTTTTCCAATCGCTTGCGCAGATACAATTTGAAGTTGAACTTGGAAAAGTGTGCTTTCGGTGTTCTAGTCAGAAAATTATTGCATTTCATAGTTAGCAGGAGAAGTATCGAATTGGATCCAACCAAGATCAAAGCCATCGAACTACCACCACCAAAAATTTAAGAAAGAGGCCATGAGTTTCCTAGGACGACTCAATTACATCAACCACTTCATGGCACAATCCACTGTCGGAGTTTCCTTTTTAAATTGTCGGAGTTTCCTTTCTATTTCTTTAATTGCAATTCTTCGGTTAGCCTGACTCATAAATAGTCTAGCTCTGGTAGCCAAATAAATAAGAAAAAGAGCTTCATATAGCTCTAATTATTTCCATCCTCAGTCTGTTTCCATCTCTTCTTTGTTCGGCACTTGTAAACTTAGGCGGTCAGTAGCCTCTCGTGATGTTCCCTGTGTTGATCCAGAGTGCGTGTCAAGGTGGCAGGGTAAGCACATGGTTGTTTTTCAAGGCTACTAAGGGTAATGAGAGGCGTCATTTGACCTTTGATTTGATCCATCAGGCGGTGGTGCTTATAGAAAATGTATGGAGTTATGAACTCGAGAGTTGCAGCTGTTTGGAAACTCGAGTGAGTAATTTGGTAGCTCAGGTCTGAGCCGCGTTCTCTACTTAGCTAAGTCTTCCTTAATCCAGCAGGTTGTGCGAGGATGACTATTTCTATTCAAATTATTTGTATAAGTTTATGCTCTAAGTGGAGGAGTCTTCCTCCAATTGATGCCGAATCATAATATTAAATCTCTAAGGCGTTGCTGAAGCGTAAGCTAATTCTTTGTTTCATCGACCTTTTCTATATCGAAAGTATATCGACGAGGTGATTCGTTGGTAGTATCATGTTAGCCTATCAAGAGTTGTGCGTATCTTCATTTCGAAAATACAGAACTCTTCTCTCATGATCGAGAAAGTGTCAGTTTAGTCCGAATAAGTTGGGCAATGATGATATCATATTATCCAAATATGTTTTATTCCAAGAGTTTGGTGTTCGTGTTACAATTCTGATTCTGCAATCATGAGATAATGTACATGGAGTAGCTTATGAAGGTCGTGAAAGTTCTTTTGTTATCTGCGCGGAATTTTCTTTAACCTTAGGCTCGTTCGAGGACGAACGAGAGTTTAAGTAGAGGAGAATGAAACGACCTCAGTTAGTCGTTTTGAAAGTTAGGACTCCGATTAGCGTGCTGATAATTTTAAAATATTCGTAATGTCCATTAGGACCTATCTGTAAAATTTGAGCTAAATCAGACCTCGTTCGGTAGGCATCGGAAGAAGGTTTCAGTTTTTATTGACAATAAATACTAAAAAGAGATATTCGAGCTCGGTTTTGGTGAACGAGCTCCGATTAAAAATTCGAAAGCGCCGTTAGGTTCGTATGATTATTTGTGACTTTTGTGCTATTTCGAAAGTGAATTTCGAGGTTGTTCGGCTAGCTTCCGCTGAAATGCCGAAAATTAAATAATTTGACCTTTCACATCTCTTCACTATACAAGTATGTAACAGATCGTTGCTTAATGCTTCTACGTACTTCATGTAACATTCGTCATTCGAGGACGAATGTTCTAAATGGGGGAAGATTGTTACACCCCGTATGTCTAAAGTGAGGTATATCCTTCTTATGACATGTTAAGAATAATTTAAGTGATTTTAAATTCATAATATGACCATATATGATGTTTATATTTTGAATATAAAGTTTGGGAAAAATCGGATTTAAGTTGCGGAAAAACCGACAAAGGAATTGCCTTGTAATGAAGCTTTTTCAGCAATTAATTTCGTGCGTTATATGAGATCTTTTGGGGATATATCATATACCAAATTGAAGGTCTTGGAGTGTAATTTCCAACACTTTTGACGGTTTTTTCATAAATCCTATGGATAAAAAGATATGAGTATCAGAAGTTAGGCCAGAAAAAGGGACATAAGCGCAAAAGAGGGCTAGAAATACATTCTCTTTCTCGACATTTTCCAGAAACCTCATGATATAAATAGCTCTTTCTTGAGTTTGAAACAAATTTTTATGATTTTGAAGAAACAGCATCAATCTTAACTCGAAATTGAAGACGGATTGCGTCAAAACGCTCTACGCAATTTAGGTAACATTATGCTACCTTCAATTTCGTCTATAGCTTGAGTTTTAGAATTACTTCATGGCTAAGTAAAGTGCCTAAATGTTGTATTATAGCTTTTTTAAGCTTTAGAAGGTGTGGAATTAAAAGGAAACAAGGTTTAGAAGCAAGAAACATCAAAGGTATGTAAGACTAAACCTTTCTTTTTGCAAGACATGTATCTTGTAGCTTTTGAATTTTTTCTTAGCTCCGAACATGGTTTTTCTTGTTGGTTACTTGTATATAATCAAGGGAACCTTGTATATACTTAATTTGGTACTAAAATCCAAGATGAAAGACGTCCAAATCAGCAAGACAAAACCTGGAAAATTGTTTTGATCTTTGGACAGTTGTTAGTATATTGATCATTACTCCTTGTACAAAATTGATACTTAGATTATTTAAGAATCCACAGAACCCTAAGACATATATCTGCGGATTTGTTATGTCATCCAGTCGTCTCATCTTGTTATCCATTTATCATGTTTATGTTATCAGTTTATCCGGGTATCTATTTCCGTGTGTAGTATAGTGCTGGTTCTGTTTTTGTGGATCATCCAGTTTCAGGGGAAACTCTGCCGAAAATTTTATGGGAATTCAAAGAGTTGGACAAATTCTGAGTTCTAGGTTATGTCTATAATTCTATCCAGAGTTTTCTTCTCATTCCTTTGAGTCTATATCTATTGTTGCCACATGTGTTATGCCTCATACATGCTTATATTTATATTGTGATCATGTTATGTGTGATTTGGAGTCCCCCATAGAGGATTGACATTGGACACACAGTCCGGTCGTATGGGTATCAGGTTCCTAACCGGATTGCCCTAAGATGTGAGGAATGAAGCCTTTAGCTTAATTTGATATATTTTTCTGCTTATTGAATAGAGTGAGATCGTTTGACAATGAAACCAAAGGATAAAGCGGTTGTTGATTAGCAGTGCTAACTTTGTGAAGAAGTAAGTGTTTTTATCCATTTCTTTGGAGGCACTTGGCCTCGTGGATTTTCTACCACGTGTTCCTTACGTGTGTAGCTGCCGATAGGTGTACTCATTATGCCTTAGCTTTGAATTTATATTGTATATTATATGTTATGCCCTGTTGTCGGTATTGCATTGAGCATATGAGCATTGCACTCTAGTTTTGAGAATTGCATATACTTCCCGGTAATCGATGATAGTCCCGAGCCGGTGAAGGGTCATTATTGCATATACTTCCCGGTTGGCGATAAAAGTCCCGCACCGGTGAAGAGTCATCATTGCATATACTTCCCGGTAATCGATGAGAGCCCCGAGCCGGTGAAGTGTCATCATTGCATATACTTCCTGGTAATCGATGAGAGTCCCGAGCCGGTGAAGGGTCATTATTGCATATATCTCCTGGTAGACGATGAGAGTCCCACGCCAGAGATAGGTATCAGGCATATGTGACAGCATTGCATCGTACATCATTCATCCCATCTCATTGCACCGCATACTGACTATTGTACGTATTGTGTTGTGTTTTATGAATGTGGTATGTATACTATGTTGTGGACATATCCCAGTTTGTCTATGTATTTCTGGCTCGTATTCTGGGTTGTGAGGATCGGATTGCACGCCGCAACAGTATAAATATATGGATCGGGGTGCACGCCACAACGGTATAAATATATGGATCAGGGTGCACGCCGCAACGGTATAAATATATGGATCGGGTTGCACGCCGCAACGGTATAAATATATGGATCGGGGTGCACGCCGAAACGGTATAAATATATGGATCGGGTTGCACGCCGCAACGGTATAAATATATGGATCGGGTTGCACGCCGCAACAGGATGAATATATGGATCGGGTTTCACGCCACACTAGGAAGTATTTCTGATTGTTGATATGTTCGGGATACGTATATGTTCTGGCTATCTTAAGTTCCTGGTTGTTAATGAGTTTGTTATTCCATACGTGTTTCTAGTTATTATCTGGCTCTGCCTTTTCATAATTTAAATAAGAGGAATATGGTTTATCTTTTTCTTTTCTCCCTGGCTAGCTATCCTATTCTTTGAGGTGGCTAGTCTGCCCCACTTATTGAGTCCTTTTGACTCACCCTTGTTTGTTTCTTGTCTCTCTATTTCGTTTCGGCACGTTCCCTCCAGGATTGAGTTCGCCATGTTGTTCAGGAGCGAAGACGACTTCAGCTGTCAGGGTGAGCCAGCTTTAATTCAGGATGGCCACCAGTTTTATGTGTATTATTTCAGTTGCAATTTTCTCCCTTCAGGAGGTATCTGTCTTCTTTTGTACTCTTAGATGTCTAGTCTGGATAGCCCTAAACCTAGTATGATGGGTAGTCAGCTGTAATTTATTTTGTAAAGCTTAGAGGTATCAGTATGTCAGTGTTTTTTTTAAAGTCTTGTCCTTATTTATGAATTATTGTATTTATTTTCCTAACTTAATTGGTAAGGGTTCGCCCGACGGGTCTTGGGGAGGATGTCGGGTGCCAGCACGGCCTAACCGGATCTCCGGTCGCGTCAATTGCTAACTAACAGGTTAATTATATTCGTGAAAACCTGTCGATTCTTCACGAGTCTATGCAAGCTACTCTATCGCCTATATGTCTATGGGATTAAATCACATGCATGCATTAAAGAACTCTGTATTTAGCTAAGCAAGGCGAATAGTTATATGTCTATCCTACCTGCAAATCGATTCTCTGATGCCGAGGTTTACAATCAAGCCCTATTCTTTCTTATTTGCATTCACAAGTTCCCTCTGTCGAGTTCAACTTGTAAACCGTAGATAGTGTTCAATTATCAGGCCTCAATAACCAAACAATTAGTCTCAAGAAAGAACAAGCAATCTGTAATGGTAAATTAATAGGTAGAAATCAACTTTCAAACATCAACCTTCATGTATTTGCTCTAACCTTAGAACGATATATTTAGCTACGCATATTCATTATAACAGATAAACCAAATTCCTCTTATTTAAATTATGAAAAGGTAAAGCCATATAATAACTAGAAACACGTATGGAATCACAAATTCATTAACAACCAAGAACTTAAGATAGCAAGAACATATACGTATCCCGAACATATCAACAATCAGAAATACTTCCTGGTGCGGTGTGAAACCCGATCCATATATTCATCCTGTTGCAGCGTGCACCCGATCCATATATTTATACCATTGCGGCGTGCAACCCGATCCATATATTTATACCATTGTGGCGTGCACCCCGATCCATATATTTATACCGTTGCGGCGTGCACCCCGATCCATATATTTATACTGTTGCGGCGTGCAACCCGATCCCCACAACCCAGAATACGAGCTAGAAATATATAGGCATACTGGGATATGTCCACAGCACAGTATACATACTTCATACATAAAACACAACACAATACACACAATAGTCAGTATGCAGTGCAATGAGACGGAATGAATGCGGTACAATGCAATGCAGTCACATATGCCTGATACCTATCTCCGGCGCGGGACTCTCATCGTCTACCAAGAGATATATGCAATAATGACCCTTCACCGGCTCAAGACTCTCATCGATTACCGAGAAGTATATGCAATGATGACCCTTCACCGGCTCGGGACTCTCATCGATTACCGGGAAGTATATGCAATGACGACTCTTCACCGGTGCGGGACTCTCATCGACAACCGGGAAGTATATGCAATAATGACCCTTCACCGGTGCGGAACTCTCATCGCCAACCGAGAAGTATATGCAATAATGACCCTTCACCGGCTCGGGACTCTCATCGATTACCGGGAAGTATATGCAATGCTCAAAACCAGAGTGCAATGCTCATATGCTCAATGCAATACCAACAACAGGGCATAACATATAATATACAATGTAAATTCAAAGCTAAGGAGTAATGAGTATGCCTATCGGCAGCTACACACGTAAGGAACACGTGGTAGAAAATCCACGAGGCCAAGTGCCTCCAAAGAAATGGATATAAACACTTACCTCTCCCAAAAGTTAGCACTGCTAATCAACAACCGCTTTATCCTTTGGATTCATTGTCAAACGATCCCACTCTATCAATAAGCAGAAAAATATATCAAATTAAGATAAAGGCTTCATTCCTCACATCTTAGGACAATCTGGTTAGGAACCTGATACCCATGCGACCGGACTGTGTGTCCAATGTCCATCCAAAATGGGGGACTCCAAATCACACATAACATGATTACAATATAAATATAAGCATGTATGAGGCATAACACATGTGGCAACAATAGATATAGACTCAAAGGAATGAGAAGAAAACGCTGGATAGAATTATAGACACAACCTAGAACTGAGAATTTGTCCAACTCTTTGAATTTCCATAAAATTTTCGGCAGAGTTTCCCCTGAAACTGGATGATCCACAAAAAATGAATCAGCACTATAATACACACGGAAATAGATACCCGGATAAACTGATAACATTAACATGTTAAATGGATAACAAGATGAGACAACTGGATGACATAACAAATCCGCAGATAGAATGTCAGGGCAGCACCACTGTCATGCCTTTCAACCTAATTTTCAGAGTGTAGATCAAAGATATAGACTTCATGGTCTTCATGAAAGGTTTAGATATATGTCTTAGAGTTCTGTGGATTCTTAAATAATCTAAATATCAATTTTGTACAAGGAGTTATGATCAATATACTAACAACTGTCCAATGATCAAAACAATTTTTCAGATTTTTAAACGTTTTGTCTTGCTGATTTGGACGTCTTTCATCTTGGATTTTAGTACCAAATTAAGTATATACAAGGTTCCCTTGATTATGTACAAGTAAACAACAAGAAAAACCATGTTTGGAACTAAGAAAAACTTCAAAAGCTACAAGATACATGCCTTGCCAAAAGAAAGGTTTAGTCTTACATACCTTTGATGTTTCTTGCTTCTAAACCTTGTTTCCTTTGAATTTCACACCTTCTAAAGCTTAAACAAGCTGTAATACAGCATTTAGGCACTTTACTTAGCCATGGAGTAATTCTAAAACTCAAGCTATAGACGAAATTGAAGGTAGCATAACGTTACCTTAATCGCGTAGAGCGTTTTCGCGCAATCCGTCTTCAATTTCGAGTTAAGATTGATGTTGTTTCTTCAAAATCATAAAGATTTGTTTCAAACTCAAGAAAGAGCTGTTTATATCGTGAGGTTTCTGGAAAATGTCGAGAAAGAGAAGGTATTTCTCTTTTATACTAAAACATTTCATTTCTAGCCCTCTTTTGTGCTTATGTCTCTTATTCTGGCCTAACTTCTGATGCTCATATCTTTTTATCCATAGGTTTTATGAACAAACCATCAAAAGTGTTGGAAACTATACTCCAAGACCTTCAATTTGGTATATGATATGTCCCCAAAAGACCTCATATAACGCACGAAATTATTTGCTGAAAAAGCTTCATTAAAAGGCAATTCCTTTGTCGGTTTTTCCGCAATTTAAATCCGATTTTTCCCAAACTTTATATTCAAAATATAAACATCATATATGGTCATATTATGACTTTAAACTCACTTAAATCATTCTTAACATGTCATTAGAAGGATATACATCACTTTGGATATACGGGGTGTAACAATCTTCCCCCGTTAGGAACATTCGTCCTTGAATGTTAAATGAAGTACGTACAAGCATTAAGCAACGATCTGTTACTTACTTGTAGTAGTGAAGAGATGTGAAAGGTCAAATTATTTAACTTTCGATATTTTAGCGGAAGCTAGCCTAACAACCTCGAAATTCACTTTCGAAAAAGCACAAAAGTCACAAATAATCATACGAACCTAACGGTGCTTTCGGATTTTGAATCGGAGCTCGTTCACCAAAACCGAGCTCGAAAATCTCTTTTTAGTATTTATTGACAATAAAAACTGAAATCTTCTTCCGATGCCTACCGAACGAGGTCTGATTTAGTTCAAATTTTACAGACATGTCCTATTGGACATTACGAAGTTTTTAAAATTATCGGCACGCCAATCGGAGTCCTAACTTCCGAAACGACTAACCGAGGTCGTTTCATTCTCCTCCACTTAAACTCTCGTTCGTCCTCGAACGAGCCTAAGTTTAAAAAAAATTCTGCACAGATAACAAAAGAACTTTCACGACCTTCATAAGCTACTCCATGGACATTATCTCATGATTGCAGAATCAGAATTGTAACACGAACACCGAACTCTTGGAATAAAACATATATGGATAATATGATATTATCATTGCCCAACTTATTCGGACTAAGCTGACCCTTTCTCGATCATGAGAGAAGAGTTCTATATTTTTGAAATGAAGATACATGCAACTCGATCAAAAAGGGCATGAGCGGCGGGCCCTATGTTGAGTAAGGGGGGAGAAGGTTTTCTATATTTTTGAAATGAAGATACATGCAACTCTTGATGGGCTAACATGATTCCACCAACGAATCACCTCGTCGATATACTTTCGATATAGAACAGGTCGATGAAACAAAGAATTAGCTTACGCTTCAGCAACGCCTTAGAGATTTAATATTATGATTCGGCATCAATTGGAGGAAGACTCCTCCACTTAGAGCATAAACTCATACAAATAATTTGAATGGAAATAGTCATCCTTGCACAACCTGCTGGAATAAGGAAGTCTTAGCTGAGTAGAGAACGCGGCTCAGACCTGAGCCACCAAATTACTCACTCGAGTTGCCAAACAGCTGCAACTCTCAAGTTCACAACTCCATACATTTTCTATAAGCACCACCGCCTGATGGATAAAATCCAAGGTCAAATGACGTCTCTCATTACCCTTAGTAGCCTTGAAAAACAGCCATGTACTTACCCTACCACCTTGACACGCACTCTGTCTCAACACAGGGAACATCACAAGAGGCTACTGACTGCCTAAGCTTACAAGTGCCGAACAAAGAAGAGATGGAAACAGACTGAGGATGGAAATAATTAGAGCTATATGAAGCTCTTCTTCTTATTTATTTAGCTATCGGAGCTAGACTATTTATGAGTCAGGCTAACCGAAGAATCGCAATTAAAGAAATAGACATTGAATGAGCTTTATAGAACATAATCTATGTCAATTTAACCTTCCTATAAAAAGGAAACTCCGACAATTTACTAGAAACCCTTTTATACCGAGACAAACTTGTAGAATAACATGATTCTATAAGCATCTTGAACCAAAGGAAGACATATTGATCGAATATTACTTACTTATCACTTTGTACCGGAAGAAACGATGACGCTTTATGATGGTGACGAATTAGGATCCCATTATCGTACCAACATTGAATTCTGACGAGAGAGGTAAACTGATTTGTCATAATAATAAAAGGTGGCACAAAAAGATGCCAAGCAGACCATACCTACACTCTCTGCCAAATTTCGCACATTTAAACCAGATTAACTAGTAGGGTCTCACAAATGTCAGGAACAAATCATACCAGAAGCTCACCCCTCTACCGCAACCGATTCTTAATAGGAACGACATCCAAGGAAACCATCGAAACATGATAAGACACACCATTTCCAGATCAATCGAAAGAATCAAATCTTACTCACATTTAAGAGAAGAAGAAATCTCAAGGTCTACTACATCGGATACCTCAGCATCCTGGCGGACTGGCAGTTCATAGAACTGCCTCTGCAGCTGAGCTGAGCCACTATCCTAATAATCACCTCCTGAAGAACCACTGCCACCACACTCTCGACCTCTATTGGATGGTGGCATTTCTCTGCCTTATTGAGATCTAAATGAAATCCCTGCGACGGTGCAGGTACCTGATGACGAGAGAAAGGACGACTGCCTACTAGCCGGACTAAGGAAGAACTCCACCAAAAATGACAGGCTCACGACACTGATAATGTAATCACCTAATTTTGGCATACCTTGAAATAATTTCCAAAAAATATCGTGCTAATTTTCTTAGAATCTTGTTCGTGTTCCCATATTTGTTGTTGTATGTGTTAAGTGAAAAATACCGAAAATTATTCTAAAAAATATATTCGGTGTTGTTCAATGCTTATTTGGTTAATGAATTATCTGTCTTAATTTTTGACTAGGTCAATTAAGTTTGTGCTAGTAACTAAGGTTTGAAGCTTGGCCAATTGTAAAAGCTTTTCAATGGGCCGGCTAAAATTGAAAGAAATTATAGCCCAATGCACCCCAAACCCAGCCCAATTCCTCCATCGACCCGGCCCAACTACCTTTAATCCCAAATTTCCCTAATTTTTCCCTCATTCCACAATACAACCAGAACTAAAGAGGGGTTGACGAAATTCTGAGGGCCACCGATCCCCGCCACCGTCGACGATGGAAACACCACTTTCCGGCCAAAATTTTGCATCACCCAACTCGTTTTGGTATCCCCGTTCCCGATTCGAACTCCTTTCGTCAAAATTCCCACTGATTCCGCATGGATCGAGGTTTGAAACTCGGTCTAAACCGTGTCCAGCGAAGCTTCATATTTTCCGGGGAAACCTTTGCACGCTCGGCTTCCTCTCTTCCTCCTCATTCCGTTTTAAACCCCGAGTACGTGAAACATCCATCTCAGGCCAATCCGACCCCCGACAGTGATGAATTTATTTCGGGCATTGATTTTTCTATTTTTGTGTTCCATTTTCGGCTTCCATTCCTTTCTCTTCATTTTCTAATGGAAAACGACTCCATTGGGTGTCGTTTTCGACTAGAAAATTGAGAGTTCGGGAATGGACATTCTTATATTGATGACGGCGATGTTTGGATGTCGCTGCAATGGTTCGGGGGATAGGAAGGCTGAGTTTGGGTATGGGCGAGGCAGCGGGTTTTGTTTCGATAAAACTGTGGTGTTTACTTGACGATGGCTTGTGGGGGGGCTGCCTTGTTTGTGTATTTTGGTGCTGCGATATATGTGATATCAAGGTGGAGACGCTTGTTTGGCGATCGATGAAGCAGTTGTTGGTGTGTGCGCGCGTGTATGATAATAATTTGGCTATGAAGGTGATCCGAGGCAGAGCGACGAGGGTATAGGATGGAGTTTAGGCTAGGGAACAATTGTTTATGTTGTTTCTGTTCATATGATTGGTGAGGAGGCTGGTTCTGATGTTTGAGGCTGCGGCGAGGGCTTAGTGAGGCAGTGCAATGGCGTCGAGGAGGGGGCCGTTTCAATACTCTCCGAGGGCAGCAATACTGTTGGGGACAATGCTGCAGCTGTGATGGTGTGGTAATGTAGTCGAGATACTGGGAACTGTGGTGTAGCGATGTCACGGTGGTGCTGCGATGGAGTTGAAACAACGATAATATGTGGCTACTATGTTTTGAATTCACTGTGACTGAGCAGCGATTGGTTTCGAGCAGGCAACAATGGTTGCGATGATTTGTTTCACGGTGGCTGTGATGATAGTTTGGTGAGATGGCTCGGGAAGCAATAGTGAAGCAATGGTGGTGCTCAGGCGATACAGAAGCAGTGAGGCAGTGGACAGCGGTGGCAAAGGCTGATCCGAGGCCGTGTCGATGGTGGAAGCAACGTTGAGACGAGGCAACAGTCATGTTGTTTGGTATTGACGGGTTAGAAGTAGATTCCCAATTGTTTCTTTATGTCCTTTACTATTATAGTTTAGCCACGATTAAATATCGAATATGAATTTCATGTGTAGATTGTTCGGAATAGCTATGTTCTCGTCCAAAGTGAAGTTTAATTTGTGAATTGTGAAAAAGGCTATATATACCATTGATAGTATGATCTGTTCATCTTTAAGTTTGAATGTGAAACCGTTAGTTTTCATTTGACCTCTGTTGAACAATGAACTTGCCGCTTCCTGTTACGCTCCCGAGCATTCATTTGTCTTTTCCTTGTCCGCTGACTTTGTTTGTTTAGACATAAGGTCCTATGATTGTTTCCATTGCTTCATTGTTGATTTGGTCGTAGTGATTAATCAGTAAAGCGAGTATTCGCTTCGAGTATGCCTGAATATGTTCAAGAGTCCATTTGTTTCAGCCGATGAACTTTTTGTTTAATTGTCACAAAAAAAAAAAAGAGAAACTGAAAAGATGTTGCTTGATCATGTGTTCACTGTTTAAATATAAAGTGTGTATATGTTATTATTGAATTTGTTGGAATCAACTTGAGTGAATATCTGCCTGCGTATGGATGTTTGTTTGATCAGGTTATTTTGTCCAAATTCTAGCTGTTGGTCATGGTAGTTTGATTTGCTTAGATAGTTAGGATGACATAGGGCTTGATGATGTCAAATGGGGATGTCAAAATTGAGTCAAGGAAGTACAATCTCTGTTTTGGTCTGGTACAAGCCCTGCCTGCCATGAAATTACGGGTAAAAAATGGCTAAGGCTTGGGCACATGGGCTAGTCCTGGCACTGGTACACACCCCCCACTCCCTTTTCTATTTTTGAGATTCTTTGTCTCTCTTTAAAAGTAGAGAACAAAACAGAAATCAGGGGGGAACAGAATACAAAAGAGAGAACATTAAGAGAGAACAGGAGAAGAGAAAAATAGGGAACAGAATACAAAAGACAGAACAAAGAATAGAGAACAGAAAAAAGCAACAAAAGAAAAAACTGAAACAGAGAGATAAAAGCTGAAACAAAGAAGAGTGAGGGAGGGAGAACATAGCAAACAAAAGAACAGAACTGAAACAAAAGAGCAACAGAGAATAGAAAACAAAGAACAGAGAGTGAAAAAAAAAATTGAAACAAAAAGGGAGAAGAGAACAGGAACAGAATACAGAACAAAGAAAGAGCAGAGAGTGAGCATAAAAAAAGAAAGAAGAACAGAGAGTTAGAAAAACAGCAAAAAATATATTTAAAAAAGAGGTAAAGGAAGCATGGTTGAAGCTAGCTGGAATTGAGGTTTAGTTGGAGTTTTGGTGTTCAGGTTTGAGTTCGTTTGCTTGCTTTTGAGCTGCTGGTCTGGTTGTTTGGTTAGGCTGTTGGACTTGCTATTCATTTGAAAGTTTGATTTCGCATTGGGTAAGTTTTCCATTTCATCTCGTTACTTCCATGTAAATTTAGCCATATTAAGTAATTGATACCCATTTTAGCTTTGTTATGAATGCTAAGTGTCCTTATAATGAGTATGTTGTTGGTAACATCGTCCAAACTGAAACTTTGATTTAATGGCACCACCATCACAACATTTAGGACATTTGAAATCTGAGCGAATTGTGACTGTTTATGCAAATGTTTGTTTGTTTTTTGTTTGAGATAAACTAGAACAACGTTAGTTGCATTTTCCTTTTGTAAAGTATGCTCAATCAACTATATGAGTTAGTCCTTTTTATGAAATGTAGAAGGTAAAATTAGACAAAAATTGGATTTATAAAAATATTGACAAATATGGCCAGATCTTGAAATGATTAGATAAATAGGACATATGTGCAAGAGCCGCAATTTAAGAGTATCAGTGCAAATGCAATGGAACAATAAGTGGGATGAAATAACAATATGATTTCTAATGTGGCCAAACATTGAAACAAGTAGGCAAAGGGACATCAAGCGCAATCTACTTTAACAAGTAAACAGATACGCAGGTTTTTGTAAATGGGCTGAAAATTTTGCAAAGCCAGGTCATTTAACTTTAAGGCCCTAATAGTGTTCAAAAATGTAAATTTAGTAATTTCTCTAGTTATAATGAACGAAAAATCAAAATTAGGTGAAGGATAAATGAATAAGCTGTAGGACATTAGTATCTCACCAAATAAAATTGATTCAAGTGTAGTTTATTTAAATCGGAAGATCTCGAACGGGTGAAGTGCCTGCGCGACCATATCCGGTTTAAAATAAATTACATTTGTAAATATTGAATCGAGCCGTATTTAAATAAGATATAAAATGTGTCGAAAGTAAATGCGACACATATAATCAAAAATCAAGCTGAATTATGAGTTCGTGTTTGACCAAAAAATAATACAATAATAAAAAATAAATTTGGAGACTCAAATCAAGGTTGATAAGGTTTCGAACGGGTGAAGTGCCTGCGCGAAAATATTCGGCCGAGTCACTGAAACAAAAAATAAAAATAAAATGAATAATAATAAATCAAAGCGTAGCAAAGGAAAATAAATAAAGGCAGGTACAATAAATATTTCATATAGCCGGAATGCGTCAATAAAAGCAACTGTGCTCGACACAGGACTCGAGGGTGCCTAACCCCTTCCCGAGAGTCAACCGAGATCCTTATCCGGAACTCTAACGCAGACCACTAACGAGTCATAGGTGTTCCAAGGTACCCTTTTGGGTGACTTGGCACACCTTAAACTTGTCAAGTGGCGACTCCGAATTTTAAATAAACAATTCGTACCTTGAAATACCGTCACTTCCTTAAATGGAAACCCTAACTCGGGATAGCGCCAAATAATCATAAAAATCCCATAAGCGCTTTCCTAAACCCGAAACGCCCTCCCAAAAGCGGGCACGCGGAAAAAAGGGGTGTGACAGCCTTGGCGACTCCGCTGGGGAAAAAAGTGAAAACTGAGAATCTCAGGCTTTATACTTTGTCGCTTTCGGCTTTTAAATATTGTTTGTACATGCTGCCTTGAATGTTACTGCTTTGATATGCTTGAACTGTATATACACAACTGTCTTCTCTCGTACACCTCTGAGTCTTCTGGAACACTGCACACATGCACGCCAATCTCGCTTCGGCGTCTGGAATTTCTGTCGTGTCTCAGGACACAAAAGTTAACCCCTTTTAGGAGGAGGTGCGTTGGGTTAGGCCGTTAGACGTTGTCGATCGGTACCCCCGAGGCACTTCCAAATTGCCAGAAACTATAGAACATGAACCCATTGAGTCATCTAGAGTTGAACCTGTGCTTTTATCTAGGCCGATTTATTTGCATGTCATTAGACTTAGTGAGGTGCGGTACACCGGTACCGCACTTGTCTAGGCTGACCCTTTAGAGTCTAGATGGGGCCCACACCCCAGAAAGACAATAGTGGCATCTTTTGTGTTGCATCTAGAGAGGCCGTTATGTTGACCGTTTATCGAGGGAAAGCGGGGTAGTCTGGAAAAATGAAAAAAAAAGAGAGAGAAGAAACACTTTGTTAAGAGGGGCAATTTCAGATTTTTCAAAAAAAATATTAGCGTGTCAATTGTCCTTTTCCCGTTGTCGACAAAGATTTTAAAGCTAATTTCACGCCGTTATAATGGCCAATTTTGTGAAAGAATAAAAGAGAAAAAACAACGTCAATAGTCAAATTTTGGTGGCATTGTCATGTCAAAATTTGTTCAGAAAATTAGAAAATCAAAAATCAAAATAGAGTCGTCTTGTTTGTAAAACATTGACAAGTTTTGTTTCTATTTGTCTAGGCTAGTCGGATCATGTAAATATTTTATTTGAGTTGGCTTGTCCGTTTTAACGCCAATAGTCAAATTTTGGTGTCGTTGTCATGTCGAATTTTGTTCAAAAATTAGAAAATCAAAAATCAAAGTAGAGTCGTCTTGTTTTGTAAAACATTGACAAGTTTTTTTTTTAAAGCCTAGTCAATCATGTAAAAATTTCGTTTGAGCCGGCTTGTCTGTTTTAATGTTGTTTTACAAATTTTGTCCAAAGCTTTCTCGGTCCTAATCCTTCATTTTAATAAAAATAGGTAGCATGGCTGCATCATCATCTAGAGTAGAAAAAGGAAGTTTCCTAAGGGATCTACTCCGCCGCCTATTAAGATGGTCGATAAATGTCCTCCATTGTTGAGTGATTGGTGGTACCATTTGAACGAAAAGCAGAAGGGGGTTGTGAATGCGAGAATTGGGGAAATGACACATTTTATTAACCCTAAGTTTTCCCCACGCCAGGAACTAGTAAATGCTTTGATTCGGTATTGGGAACCGAGTCAAAATACCTTGGTGTTTGGTGATGTTGAGATGACTCCTACTTTAGAAGAGATCTTGGGTTTGACTAATGCAGTGTTTAGGACAAAGAAGTGCATAGCACCTCGCTTTGTGAGGGTCGAGGAGTTCCTACGGGACATGAGTTTGCGCTCTGATACACAGTTAGTGAGTTTGGCCTCAGGTTGGGTCAGTCTGGAGTATCTTTATGCTCTTTAGGGGCGGGGAGATGGTTACACAGAGCATCGGCCGAAATTCATCACTATGTTGAGCCATGATCAATGGAATAACCTTAGAGAAAGAGCTTTCATTTTCGCTTTCCTTGGTCTTATGGTCTTCCCGATGGAGAATGGACAGATCTCTATACATACCTCTTGGATCGTGAGAGCCCTATTTGGGGGAGTTTGAGATTCTACTATTGTGCTGATGATCTTGGACAGTATTTATCGTGCTTTGACTCGATGCAAAGAGAAAGGGGCCCGATTTTTTGAGGGTTGCAACTTGTTGTTACAAGTATGGTTCGTTGAGCATTTGTTCGGCCGTTCTGACCCTACTCCACTACCCGATGCACCTAAATGCCATTTGAACACCCATTATTATCGTGCTCGACATCTTGATCTACATGAGAGCTTTGATGGGTGGGCACAGTACTTGAGCGAGCTCACTTTGGAGAATATCCGGTGGCAGGTTAGTTGGTACCCCTCGAAGGAGGGGATATATGGTAGTATGGACCGTCCTTTTCTAGTATTAATGGGTCATAAGGGAACCGAGCCTTATTGCCCTACGCGTGTGCTCCGACAGCTTGGGCGCGTTCAGGTGTACCTAGGGTAGAGGCCGTGGAAGAGTATCGCCTTGAGCATATTAGCGGTGAGTTTCCCAGGCACACTCAGTGGTTCTCCATTTGGGATAATATGAGACCTTTGACCTCCAGCACACAGGTTATAGACCGATTCAGAGGCGAGGTCACTCCCGAGTATGTTTTCTGGTTCGGCCGACAGCCTGCTTTGGTAGCTATGCCAGCGAAAACGGTTAAGGGACCGTATGATGAGGCACTCAGGATTGACATGAAGATAGAGATGCATAGGGTAGAGACTGAGGAGAGATATGCGGGTCTGGTCTACCGACTTCGTTCTGAGAGGGATGCCGCTCGAGTTACTTTGGTTGAGAGTGAGGGTCTCGCGCATCAGCACCTAGAAACAGTTAGATGACTCCGTGTTATGCACTCTGAGGCATTGACAGAGAGGGATGCCGACAGGGCAGCTTTGGTGGAGAGCAGGACAAGGGAGGATTATCATCGTCGGGATGCCATGTATGCTCGAGCTCAACTCGACAGGGCACTGGATCAGGGAGAGCAGCTCAGGGAGCTAGCACAGAGCCGACTTCAGGATATACAGGCTGCAGGACAGACTATCAGTGTAGTTTATCGGCACCTTTATGACTCTGCTGTATATGTTGCACAGGCTATCAGTGACTATAGGAGGTTGCCCGCGGAGGACCTACTTCCACATGTGCTTCCCTTTGTCACCAGAGTTGCAGAAAATTTGGCTGGAATGCGCCGCACCTTGGTGGAAGGCCCACCAGCAGATCCCGAAGAGCCACCAGAGGAAGATCTTGACGAGCCATTTGAGTCGGATCCAGAGGAGCCAGATGAGGCAGGGCCCGGATCACCTTAGCAGATATATGCCAGTCCGAGATGATGCAGCTCATTGCCTTTTGTCATTCATTTAGTATCTTGGACAGATTGTAGCTTTTATTATGTGTTGGTATTTCTATTTCGAACAGTCGGTCTAGTTTGTTTATTTTAACGGAAAAGGATCAAAATTGCCATCGAACTATTGGAAATGGTGCAGTTTTGCCCTCCGTTAACCTATGGGCACATTATTGCCATCAACGCTTTATTTTGGCTCCTAAATACCCTCCCTTAGACGGAAATATGACATGGCTGCTGAGTGCCCACTTCTCATCGTCCACGTAGACCACTTCTTAATGAAGTGGCCACTTCTTAGCGTCCACGCAGGCTACAAAACTCGACCCGACACAATTCCCTTTTTTTTACCCATCAGTAAAGTAAAAAAACCCTTACCCCCTTTAAATAACCCATCTTCTTCATTAGGCCCCCTCACAGTTTCTCCATTACTACTACATTCTCCACCATTTTAGCTCCATTGGATACACATCTCTTTAAGATTCAAAATTCAATTATTCCAAACAAATGTCCGAAGCTTCAATATCTTCTCGAAGCCAAGTGTCATGCCGCAAATATTTTTGTGGAGTTAATGCAAGAGAATTCACGGCTTGGACTAACAATAATGCTGGTCGTAGATTCCTCAAGTGTTCTCGATCTGATGTAAGTATTATGGTTTTTTCTTTAGAAAATTCCACGAATTTATGTAGATTTTTCAAGTTTTGTTTTAGTGGTTTAAAGTGTTGGCTTGTTGAATAGGTTGCTTCATGTGGTTACTGGGAATGGCGTGATCCAGAATTTCCAGTGCGTGCTCATGCTGTTATTCACGAGTTTAAAAAAACAGTGGATGCGCTTCGTAAAGAAAACAACAGACTTGGGAATATGATAGATGAAATCCAAGGAATAAACTATGTTGCCTCATCGAAAGTTCCTAACTTGGAAGCTCAAGTTCAAAAAATGAAGATCATACTTGTCATATCTTGGGCTATGTTCTTTGGCTTTGTAATGGCTAGAATGTTAAATATGTAACACTTTATTTGATGTTGTAAGATGGTAGTAGCAACAATAGCTATGTTGCCAATGGTTTCTTTGATTTTCTATGATGGATCATCCCATTTAATCTCTGTAATGTGAAGTTTGTAGACTAATTAACAATGCTTTATTTTGGCTTTGATTTTAATTTTGTAAGTCTCTTTATGTTGCACATATAAAGGCATGGGGATTACACAAAACAAAATGGGAACAAAACTCCACATTCGTAAACCAAACCATCACAAATGCCATTGGATAAATGCCATCACAAAATGTAGACATATCAAGATTAAGATCATAGCAGCATAGGATAAATGCCATCACAAATTCCATAAGCAAAAGATAAGTGCAAAACACTAAGGATGACATTAACTAACACAACAACAAATACCATTGGATAAATGCCATCAAATTGTTCATACACATGAAGTTGACAATAGCACTAAACTGTCCAAAAAACTTACTTATATGAGACAAGTAAGGTATATACCAATACTAGATATATGAGACAAGTAAATGTTTGAATCAAAAACTTACTTAATTGTTCACAACATTTACTTGTCTATACCAGTTAAACAAAAAATAGTTAATACATAAAGACAACTTGCTTCAGTTTTCCCAGCTTAGTTCCCAGCTTTTCTAACAGATCCCTTGCCTCTTTTTGCCTTGAGTTTTCCAATCTTTTGTTCCCTTTCAGCTTGTAACTGTCGTGCAGTCATTGCTTTCCCTCCATACCAAATCAGTTTGGTGGGAGAGTATGGCAGATTTTGTGGACCATCAGAAGCATCCCTGAAACCAATTTTTCTTGTTCCAGTATTTTGCACCCTCATCTTAGCAGCCAACCTAGTCTTACTCTCAGATATGGTTCTAGGATTTAAGGCAGGGTCAGATTCATAATTTGAGTCAGAACTTTCAACAGGGGGCTGACTGGATGATTGAGTCAACTGAGTAGCAGTCTGATTTGTTGGTTGTGGTTGTGACTGACCAGCTTGTTGGTTGTGGTTGTCACTAGCAGTCTCAGTAGCAGTCTGACTTGTGGATGAGCTTACAACTCCAGGTGTAGGGATGAAGAATAACTCAGAATCTGGATTGTTTTGTGGTCCAGCTTGAGAAGAAGTTCCTTCATCTTGGAAGTACTTCTTGTGTGGACCAAGCACCTATATAGAAAAATAGATATGGTTAGCACTTATAGACAACATATTATAAAGTTAGGACATATTATAAAGTTTACCAAAGGGCATCTCCTTATTTTGTGGCCCATTTCACTACAGTAACCACAGGACATTAGAAGTCCCTTTCTGCCAGCAGACCACATCCTGCCAGCAGACCACTCCCCTTGCCTTTTCCTAGCCTCATCTTTCTCTCTTTTCCTTTTTGTTGGTGGTCTACCAACCATCCTACCCAGAGTTGGGGGCTCCATAGCATGACTTGGCTCCACCTTCCAGAACTTTTCTCCCCTCACAGGTTTCAACTTGTGTCTATAAATATTCAAGAAAGCCTCCTTTGAATAAAAACCAGTCAATCTGGCCTGCAGGGTCTATTTTCCTATAGAGAAATGCCTTTATGGCATGGGCACATAGGATACCAAACACATCCCATTGCCTGCAGGTGCATTTCCTCTCTACAAGATCAACAGTATGCTTATCAGTCCCATGAGTGACCTCAAACCCACTCTCTCCATTGAAATCCAGCCTACAAACTGCTGCAATCTTCCTGTAATCATTATATAGCTCCATTGCATGATCTGAGAAGTTGTATTTCCATGTCCTTGCTTCAAGTTCATGATCCCTCAACATGTTCATAACCTACAAAATAAGTTAAACTTAATTCATATACTACAATGAAAGAAACAACCTGAAATTATTATAGTTAAACTTAACCTTCAATCTAATATCTTCAAGCATTTTTATAATTGGCTTCTGTCTTGCATCTACAATCCAAGAGTTGAATGACTCTGTAAAATTATTGTCCACCATGCAGTTCTTGGAGTATGTATCAAAATAAGCTCTTGACCAATATTGTGGAGGATAGTTCATAAGAGCTTTAACACCAGCCACATTCAGCCCACCCATCTTTTTAATGTTGTCTGTGAACTCCTCATCATAGGTGCTCCATGCACTCCACCAAAGGTATTGCTTCATCTGACCACTCTTATACTTCTTGGTCCAGTTTTTTTCAATGTGTTTCACACACCATCTGTGGTATGCTTCTGGACAAACAACCTTGATAGCTTCACATAAACCCTGCAAGTATAAGACAAAAACAGGTTACAAGTAGCAAGATTCTTTAAAAAAATCAAAATGCAAATTGAAAATACAAAGATAACAGGAAAATATTACCTTTTGCATATCTGACATAAAGGTGATTCCTTCACCATTCTTCAAGTCCAAAGAGTGTTTAAGAAGCTCAACAAACCAGGTCCAAGTTCTTTTGTTTCCCTGTCTACCACTGCCCAAGCAAGTGGATAGAAATGGTTACTTGCATCTTGACCAACTGCAACTAGAAGTATTCCAAGGCTTTTACCCTTCAAAAAGGTACCATCCAGCCCTATCAAAGGCCTTAAACCCCCTTTCCACCCAAAAGCTTGGAAGCACACATACATTCTTAAGAATTTTCTTTTTCCTTCTTCCATAGCATCCTTGGACAGATTTATGACTACATCAGTTCCAGGGTTGGTGAGCCTAAATTCTTGAGCATAAGCCTCCAACTTATTGAACTCATCACTATAACTACCTTCTAGCTTGTCTAATGCAATCTTTTTTGCTCTCTTCAGCTTTGACTTGTTCACAGTTAGATTAAACTGTGACACAAGGTCAACATTCATGTCTTTTACTTTGTATTTAGGGTTACCCTGAAGTTTTGCCTTAAAGTAATGAGCTAACACTTTGTGACTTGCTCTGCCATTCTCAAAAGATTCATCATATTTATGATCTTGACATAACTTCTTCATTTTAAAACCTTGGTTCTCTCCCTCCTTAGAAATAAAACAGTAGAATGGACAACCAGTTTGACAGCCATAACTAACTCTAGTTTTATCACTCTTCTTTACATGCATGTTCCTTTTATTTGCAACAGCATAAAAGGCTATAACTTGTTTAGCTTCATCAAGATCCTTAAAGGCCATACTATACTCCAAGACTTTGTATTTTTCAAGTTTCTCATCTATATCCAACAACCTTTTCTTACTAAATACTTCCACTTCTTCATTATCATAATCACTACCAATTTCTTCTTCACATTCCTCTTCTTCACTACTACCACAGTCTGTTCCATAATCTATTGTACTAATATTACTTTCCTTAAAACTAATAATGTTAGGAATCTGTCCAATATTCACTTCAGGATTATCTAGGGCAAATAGATTAACAGCTTTGAAACACTTAGACAGAAGAGTTTGAAGTTTTCTTATACCTTCATCCCCCTCTACCAAATAGTAAGAACCAGAGGGGTCAGTTATAAGAATATACCTCACCTCACTAAACCCTATTTTTTCTTTGAATTCAGCACATATATCTATGTAAGATAGCAGATCCACATCATAATCTCTCCAAACGTGAGTCAATTTTTTAAGATAAGCAAGCTTTGGATGAAGTACCCAATTTCCCCCATAATTGAATACTAAATCTACTGTTTCAACCATCTTGAATATGGTAACATGCAACACAATAAACAAATCAAAGGGACCACATCAGAATATATTAAAGGCATTAAAAGCATAAAAAACATATTGGACCCCCACCCACAATTAAAAAACCCTAGATACCCGACAAAGACAATTCGACCAAAGGATAAACTGGACCCCTACAACCATTAAAGCATGCATATTCATGTATAAACTGTAAAGGTCAAAAAAAATATACTTATTTTTAGGAACATACAACAAATTCATATGGCATATAACACCCTAAAATTAAAGTGTAATAATAAACAAAAAAGATGTAGTAACATACCTTTAACACTTGAACAACAAGAAATCCCAACGAAGGCCCGATCAGAAATTTCCTCCGCTAATAAACCCTAAATCGCCATTTGTTAGAGAGAGATGAAGGGTCGGGTAAAATGAAGGGGGTAAAATGAAAGGGTTAAAGGGGGTAAGGGTTTTTTACTTTACTGATGGGTAAAAAAAAGGGAATTGGGTCGGGTCGGGTTTTATAGCCTACGTGGACGCTAAGAAGTGGCCACTTCATTAAGAAGTGGTCTACGTGGACGATGAGAAGTGGGCACTCAGCAGCCATGTCATATTTCCGTCTAAGGGAGGGTATTTAGGAGCCAAAAGAAAACGTTGATGGCAATAATGTGCCCATAGGTTAACGGAGGGCAAAACTGCACCATTTCCAATAGTTCGAGGGCAATTTTGAGCCTTTTCCGTTATTTTAATTTGTAGGAGTACTATTATTGCCCCATGTTGTCGGCGGGCTTTTTTATATTGTACTGTTTCGGCATTTATGAAAGGGAAATCAGAAAATCCAAAATTGTGTGTCTTTATTATCTTAAATGTATTTTTTTTTTCTTTCTTTCTTTTTTAATTTGATTTTGGACCCCTCTTACATTTGAAAGATATAAGATATGAAAAAAGAAAAAAAAAAAAAAAGAAAAACCAAAGAAAAGAGAAGAAAAGAAAAGAAAAGAAAGAAAAGAAAAGAGAGGACCTGCTTTGTCTTGATTCGGGATGATGCATGATGACTTTAGGCTTGTAGGCGCGATTGGCTCATAAATATCGTATTTCCTAATCTGTTTTGTTTGCAGACAAGACTAGATTACCAGTGATTTGGTGCAGCGCTCTGGCATTACCCCACTCTCACACAACTAACTCAAAGGGACTTGAAATTCCATTTGGTAGCATGGCCACTGAAGGAGACAAATCCGATGCCGGTTCCGAAGAAAATGATAGGACGACAGAAGAGGCCCTGACTCTGAAGCAATTCCTGGTAGACATGCATCATGCGATCACTACGGGACGGGCACCTCCTCCCATGCCAAACCTCCTGGAAGGGCTTGTGCCAACAGCTGGCCAGCGAGCACCAGGCACATCTACGGCGGTCGAGGATCCGACCTATCCCCTGGTTTTGGCCCTAACCACGGTGCAATAGAAGAAGCTGAAGTGCGCCCTCATGCGCCAAAACCACCACCTCCACCACAAGGGCAGTATGGACAACATCCACCACAGGGACAGTATGGACCACCTCCCCTACAGGCTCCAGTTTTTCGGGGCCCAGCTAGGCCTGCCATGGCCAGATCCAACAGTGAACCACATCTCCAGGCTGGGGATCATCATTATGATCAGCACCATGAACCCAATTTCCAACACAGTGACTCATATGATCAGGGGTTCCATCGCGAGTCTCAAGTTGAGGTTGATCGATCATGAAAGTTTGATGAGAGCGAGGTTCTGAGAAAGATGAAGGGCCTAGAACAAGCAGTAAGGACCATTCAAGGATATGGAGATCATACTAACATCTCTTTCAAGGATCTTTGCCCCTACCCTGAATTGCAATTGCCAGATGGGTTCATAGTGCCAAAGTTTGATCTATACACCGGACAAGGAGATCCAAGGGTTCATATGAAAACCTACTGCAACAAAATAAGAGGGGTCAAGAAAGACAAACTGTTGATAGCCTACTTTTCTGAAAGCTTGGGGGGCGCAGCTGCCGAATGGTTCATGAGTCAGGATTTAAGTAAATGGTTGTCATTTGAGGATATGGCACAGGCATTCTACGACCAGTACAAGTACCACATTGAGGTTTCGCCGGATCGATCCTCTTTGGATGCGATAAAAAAGAAGCCAAGTGAAAGCTTTAGGGAGTATGCCCTTAGATGGCGCGAGCAAGCCGCTCGAGTGAGCCCCGCAATCCCGGACGATGACATGGTCCGTTGTTGCTCCCAAACGCACACGCAAGTATACGTGGTCGCCAAGTAATAAAGTGATAAGATGAGTATCGTTCCCACGAGGACTATGCAGACTGAGTTCTAGCAAACAATTTATTTAAACTATTCTGGGATCTTTTTCCAATAATGATGAGTTTATTAACTAAAGAACAATAATTAAATGGTAGAAGTGAATTCAAACAATGGAGCAAGACTTGGTTGTTATCAGTAATAAGGAGACGATCCAGGGTCAGACTTACAAACAATCCAGTTGAGTTTTCCAATTGATTCCACTTCTTAAATCCCGGGTTACTAACTAACAGATTAATTGTACCCGTGAAAACCTTTCAGTTCTTCACGGTCTATGCAGGCTACTCCAATCCCTATATGTCTATGGGTTGAATCACGTGCACGCATTAACGAATTCTGTAATGAGTTAAACTAGGCGAGCAAGTATATGTCTATCCTACTCACAAATTGGTTCCCCGATGCCCGGGTTCACAAACTAGTCCTATTCTTTCTTATTACGTAATTAAATTCCCTCTTTCGAGTTCAATCTAAAAACCATAGATAATGCGTAATAATCGGGCCCTGACAATTACACAAGTGAAATCAAGAAAGAATAAGTAACCCGTAATGGGATTCAATTAATGGAAATCAATCTTCAAACATCAACCTTCATGTAATACTCTAACCCTAGAACGATAGATTTAGCTACGCATACTCATAATAACAACACAAAGATTTGGTGTAATAATGAAATAATGATGTAATAGATTAATGGAAGAAAGAAAAACCCTTGTCTTGGTGTTATGAGCTCACAAATTTGCTCCAAAGTCTGAACTCCCATGAAAAACTAAGTAAAAGAGTATTTATAGAGTTTACAAACACCTAGTAATAAGTTAGACCCAATCCTAGACGAAATAGGAAGTCAAAATTCGCTCCAGGGGCGCCATAGCGGGCGCCCCGCGCCCCCAATCGCGCGACACTGGACAGAGGACGCCCTAGGCTGCACGCCTTGGCCATGCGGCGCGCGCCCCATCGCGCCTAACACTGCGCGCTATGAGTGGCGCGGCGCATGGGCTAGGGCGCCAGGCCGTTTTCGTGTTTTCTCGCTCCTTTGCTCGCTCGTGTCGTGCCTTCGTGTGCTCGATCCAATCCTCAATCAAAATCCAATCTTTTCTTGCTCAATCATGCTCTTAAAAGCTTCAATTACACTGCATAACAACCTACATACACACGACATCAAATCAGTGTAAAACCACATTCACAAGCTACAAAACAAGCGAATAAGGTACTAAAACGTGAGGAAATATTAAGGAAATATAGGCATAAAATGCCAAACATCACCACCCCACACTTGAACCTTTGCTCGTCCTCGAGCAATCACAAATAACTTCCAACCTAGATAGAACAGGTCTGCCTATGACTATGGTTGATACCGACCATTGAACCAATGCGCACATGACTACCATGGATCCACAAACATGCCAACAATTTACCAAAACCAAAAATATGAGAACAACCACCCCAAAATAGCTCAAATGCACAAACTCAACTTATTGCAACCATGCTCCCACAAAATCACACCTATCTACTCAACCAAGAAGCCATCAACTTCACCTATTTCATGCAAACCATGCGCCCTCACCAATATGAAGCAAGAGAGTGCCCCCCAAAAATCACACACAAAACCAATATCATGACTAGAACGGGGGCAATACAAATGAATTCACTCACTCTCATGAAAATCTCACATGTCACACACAATGTACCATAGGCTTGCCCGTAGTGTAGGACTCCACTAATGTAAGCTCACTCCAATCGGGATTAACTAGGACTTTAGAAAGGTCGTAATGTAGGCTAAGGGGCGGGTAGGATACATATGGTAATAGTGACTACCTCCCTAAGCACTTTAATACATCATATTCAAATTAATCACAATCCTCAACAAGCCACCCAATCAACAAGTATCACACATACACCTTCTCAACAAGTAGCATATTTTCTTTTTAAGCACACACTAGCAAGGAAGGGATATCTTTTTCTCTTTTTTCTTTTTTCCACAATTTTTTTCTTTTCAACTTTGCTATATTTTTTCTTTTCAATTTCATCCAACCTTGCCAATGCTTTTCACTACTTCACAATTTTTACAATTATTCCCCTTCATTAGTTCCACTCAAGAACCTCCCAACATCCAACCACAACTCCAATCATCTACACAATATCAATAAAGTGCTTAAGGAGTAAAGGGCCAAAAGAGTCAATTAAGAACAAATGGGTAGGCTCGGGGTGTGGGTACCAATAGAAAGGATCAAAGAAATCACAACAACAATTTTTTCAAGGTATATATGTAAGGGTAGGCAAATCAAAAGAAGGCCTAGTATCATTTCCCGACTAGAGCAAACCTAGGATTTCGCTATGCACACACACGGGGCAAGTTCTAGACATTAATATGCAACAGGAGTAAATAAGAACATGCCTCACAACACACATTGCACATGGTCCACACAAAAAGGTTCCATCAACAACTCTCAACTAAGCTTCTAGAGTGCAACTTGTGGAAATTTAGGCACTAATGCACAAAGGATAGCAATCAAGTCAAGCAAGCGGACTCAAGCATCTCAAGGGGGTTGTTCCATATTTTCCTAGGCATGCATCACAATTAAAACCCAAGGACACCACAAATAGCACATGCAATCAAGTCCAAGTCCACCGGTATCAAACAAATCAAAGGCACCTAGCATTCTACCTATTCCTTTCGTCTAGGGTCATCTACAACTAACTATCCTAATCCTAAAAATAAAAAAACTACCCGGTTCAAAGGCCTACCCGTGGAAAAGAACCGAGGCCATAAGAAAAACCACGGGGCGGATGACATGTACCACTAATAAAACTAAAAGAAAAATCTTTTTGGAATTTTTCATTGGTTTTCTAATTTTTTTTCTTTCATTTTTCATAGATTAAAGCAAGAAATAAATCAAAATAAAGTCAAGTGACAAAAGAAAAATCCTATGGTACATGCATCCTCCTCAAAAATAGATAAAGGGTAGTTCCCCACCCCACACTTAAACTCAGCACTGTCCTCAGTGCTAAAAATAAGAGAGTGCAAGGTAAAGAAAACTTCCCTGAAGATTCTAGTCCTTGGTGCTAGCATCCTCCAAGCTTCCATATCGTATGAGGTACTCAGACTTCCCCCAACAGATCATCAACATTAGGCAAGGGTGAGGACACCCCACACTTAGCCTCGACATTACATGAACCTGCAATCCAAGGAAAAACAACAACTACATGACACTATAAATGAAATAATACAAGCTTCATGAGGTACTCAGACTTCCCCCATCACACGCTCTATGTGTCAATCACTCGATTCAATGGCACAAGCAACCCCACACTTGAACAAAACTAGCCTTGGGCAAAATATGCCACGTTTTGAATTTTGAAAATCAAGCTAGTGTGGGTGCATCATGATCAATTTTTATGTGTGTGCAACACCTAATGTTCATAGTAAGCCTAAGGAATGCATTGCTACTCAAGAATTCACAATGTCATTGATATTTCATCTTTGAGGCTTTTTCACAAATACCTAGTGTGCACAACTTTGAACTAGCAATTTCAATGGATTTTGTAATGTTCCAACCCTCCCAAATGGTTAGGAGATCTCTTTTTACAAGTCACAAGTCATCAATCTAGCACAGTTAATAATTTAAGCACAACAAACATGATTTGTAGGATTAGACTTGTGACTAGCTAAGAAGCATTCATACTAAGAGCAAGTGCAACTTACATGTTAATGAAGAGAGAAAAGTGAAGAATTGACTTACTTGAATGATTTAGAATGGATTGCACACGATTTGGAATGCTTCCAAGTGATAGAGATGAATTTGAGAGTGATTAGAGAGTGTTGTTAGTGAAAATAGTGAAGACAAAGGTGTTAAAATCGGGGGTATAGGGCATGGGGAAGACCGGGTCGCGGGTCAAAACCCGTTTGACCCGGAAAACTTACAAACTTTTGCCCTCCGCTATAGGGCCCGTGGCGCAGGCCAAAAGCGGGCAAGGAATTTGAACATTCTGGTCAAGCTAGCGCGGTGGGAGGCGCGGGGCGCTCCCAACCGCGCCAAGCTTTTTGCTTCAGCTCTAATTCTCGCGCGTTGGGAGGCGCGGTGCACTCCCGAACGCGCCCGAGCACGTTTTTTCGCACCCATTTTCAATTCTAAGTACAAACCCAAGCGTGGGACATGTCTCGAGACGTCCCATACTCCTCAATGCATTCATTACACCTTGTTTAGCTCACCCGATTCCTGCAAAAACGACACACAAAAACAACGAACTATGTGACACTATAAAATAAAAAAAACAAAAAAATACTAAACTATTACAAGTACAAACTCGGGTTGCCTCCCGAGAAGCGCCTTAGTTAACGTCGTGGCACGACGACACTTTTAGCTCACTTCCAGCATTTACGTCTTCTCTTCTTACGCCGAACCTTTGCCTTTTTCCTTTCTTTGAGAGACCCCAACTTCAACTTCACATGTGGTTCACTTCCATGTTCTTGACTGACACATTCAATCATAGAGCACTCTTCAATTTTAGCTATATGCTCCTTCTCATTATACACCTTGAAAATAACCTTTTCACCATGCGCTCTAACAGTCATCTCACCCAGCTCCATGTCAATAATTGCCTTCGAGGTGACCAAGAATGGTCTCCCCAAAATAATTGGAGCTTCTAGGTCCTCTTCATAATCTAGGACTACAAAATCAGCAGAGAATGTAAATTTACCAACTTTTATCAACACATCCTCCAACTTACCCTCAGGGTGAGTGAGTGATCCATCCGCCATCTTGAGAGTAACTGAAGAGGGCTTGATTTCTCCTAGCCCTAACCTTTTGCAAACAGACAGAGGCATCAAATTTATGCTCGCACCCAGATCACACAAGGCACCAGTGATACTATGTCCTCCAATGGTACAAGGAATAGTAAACTTCCCAGGATCTTGAAGTTTTGGAGGTAGCTTGCTCAAGATTGTGCTACACTCCTCAACTAACTCAACTGAATCTATCACTTGAGGCTTTTTCCTCTTGACTAAAATCTCTTTTAAAAACTTCACAAAGGATGGCATCAATTCAAACACATCAGTCAAAGGAATATTAACATGAAGTTCTTTCAGCATACTCACAAATTTTTGATACTGAGCCAAATCCTTCGGTGGTATAAGCCTCTGCGGGAATGGTGGAGGTGGCCTAGGTGCCTCCTTTATTTCTTCTTTCTTCTTCACCTTCTCCACTTTTTCAACTTTTTCTATTTCAGCTCTCTCTTCAGACTTGGCCATCAGCTCTCCACCTTCAATTAAGGTCACTGCAAGACATTGTTCAGGCTCTTTTTTAACAGTGCTTCTTTCTCCCACCAACTGTCCCAACTGGTGCTCCAAGTTCTTTTGAGTATTGGCAAGATCATGTATGGCTTGTGCATGGGCTGCAGTGTCAGCTATCATTCTCTGCTGGCCTGCCATTATTTGCTTTAGCATATCTTCAACTGAACTGCTAACCTGCTGTGGTGGAGCTGGAAGTGGGTGGTAATTATTCGGGGCTCTCGTATTGCTTTGACAATACCCATTACCAAAATGGTTTTGACTCTGCAGCCTGTTTTGATTACCCACGTAATAAACTGACTCTGGATTAGAAGAGCAAACCTCTGTAGCATGGTCTTGACTACAAACCTCACAAAAGCTCTGGAGTTGTTGCACTGGAGCCACTGGTTGCTGAGCCTTTTGCAGAGCTAACTTGCTAATTTGATTGGAAATAGCATCCATCCTCGCCCTTAGCTCTGAAACTGCATCTAACTGAAGTACCCCTGCAGGTTTCTGCGTAATAGCTCTACCATCTCCCTGCCAATCAGGATTGCTCTGCGAAAACTTGTCAAGTAAATCATAAATCTGATCAAAATTTAAGGCCAGTACTTGACCTCCAGCAGCAGCATCAACCACGATCTTAGTGTGTTGGTTCAACCCCTCAACAAAAGTGTGTGCAACAACCTCATTGGATTGGTTGTGGTGTGGACAATCTCTCAATAGAGCTTTGAATCGCTCCCAGGCTGAATACAAGGATTCTCCTTCTAACTGTCTGAAGGACATAATTTCGCTCCTCAGCCGGGCTGTCTTGGCAGACGGATAAAATTTAGTCAAGAACTTCTTAGCCAAATCCTCCCAAGTAGTGATAGACCCAGACTTTTCAGCCTTTAACCACTTCTTTGCTGCCCCAATCAGTGAAAACGGGAACAACGTCAAGCGAACATAATCAGTAGGAACACCCGCTGGTGTATAAGTATCACTGATCTCCAGAAAGTTCTGAATGTGTTGCTGCGGATCCTCATGAAGTAATCCACCATATTGTCCAGTCACATGCAGCAACTGAATCATGCCGGACTTAATCTCAAATCCCCCAGTGATAGCGGGCTTAACTATGCTCGATGCTACTCCCTCCAGGCTGGGGAGAGCAACATCTCGCACAGCTAAAGCTTGGTCTTCTGCCATTCCTGTAGGTAAAGATCGAGCAGGACCTAATACCTGAAACAGCACAAAACTCAAAACAAAAATTAAACCTGAATAGTAAGTAATAAACTGTTCAAAAAGAAATCAGTCAATAATTAGTCCCCGGCAACGGCGCCAAAAACTTGTTGCTCCCAAACGCACACGCAAGTATACGTGGTCGCCAAGTAATAAAGTGATAAGATGAGTATCGTTCCCACGAGGACTATGCAGACTGAGTTCTAGCAAACAATTTATTTAAACTATTCTGGGATCTTTTTCCAATAATGATGAGTTTATTAACTAAAGAACAATAATTAAATGGTAGAAGTGAATTCAAACAATGGAGCAAGACTTGGTTGTTATCAGTAATAAGGAGACGATCAAGGGTCAGACTTACAAACAATCCAGTTGAGTTTTCCAATTGATTCCACTTCTTAAATCCCGGGTTACTAACTAACAGATTAATTGTACCCGTGAAAACCTTTCAGTTCTTCACGGTCTATGCAGGCTACTCCAATCCCTATATGTCTATGGGTTGAATCACGTGCACGCATTAACGAATTCTGTAATGAGTTAAACTAGGCGAGCAAGTATATGTCTATCCTACTCACAAATTGGTTCCCCGATGCCCGGGTTCACAAACTAGTCCTATTCTTTCTTATTACGTAATTAAATTCCCTCTTTCGAGTTCAATCTAAAACCATAGATAATGCGTAATAATCGGGCCCTGACAATTACACAAGTGAAATGAAGAAAGAATAAGTAACCCGTAATGGGATTCAATTAATGGAAATCAATTTTCAAACATCAACCTTCATGTAATACTCTAACCCTAGAACGATAGATTTAGCTACGCATACTCATAATAACAACACAAAGATTTGGTGTAATAATGAAATAATGATGTAATAGATTAATGGAAGAAAGAAAAACCCTTGTCTTGGTGTTATGAGCTCACAAATTTGCTCCAAAGTCTGAACTCCCATGAAAAACTAAGTAAAAGAGTATTTATAGAGTTTACAAACACCTAGTAATAAGTTAGACCCAATCCTAGACGAAATAGGAAGTCAAAATTCGCTCCAGGGGCGCCATAGCGGGCGCCCCGCGCCCCCAATCGTGCGACACTGGACAGAGGACGCCCTAGGCTGCACGCCTTGGCCATGCGGCGCGCGCCCCATCGCGCCTAACACTGCGCGCTATGAGTGGCGCGGCGCATGGGCTAGGGCGCCAGGCCGTTTTCGTGTTTTCTCGCTCCTTTGCTCGCTCGTGTCGTGCCTTCGTGTGCTCGATCCAATCCTCAATCAAAATCTAATCTTTTCTTGCTCAATCATGCTCTTAAAAGCTTCAATTACACTGCATAACAACCTACATACACACGACATCAAATCAGTGTAAAACCACATTCACAAGCTACAAAACAAGCGAATAAGGTACTAAAACGTGAGGAAATATTAAGGAAATATAGGCATAAAATGCCAAACATCATCCGTTTGTTCATTGAGGCGCAAGATGAGGCATTATATGATTCATTGATCGCCGCCTTTGGGAAACCGTTTAGTGAAGTCGTCAAGATGGGAGAAATGATTGAGAGAGGAGTCAAAGCTGGCAAGATTGTGAGCCAGACTGCACTGAAGGCGACCACACAGGCTGTGCAGACTGGGACAACAGGGTTCGGTAAGAAGAAGAAAGAAGATGTGGCCATGGTAGGGTCGGGTCCACGAAGGTGGAATGATGAGCGATACAGTCAAGCTAATTCATACCAAGCTCCACAAACACCCCATCTACAACACTATTACCCACCACAAAATGTACAATACTCCATACCTCCACCCCAATACTCTATACACGCTGCGCAGCCATATGCCCCAACATCTTATCTGCAATGGCGCGCACCAGCCCCACAGCCTACATATCCCATTCACCAAGCTCCACATAATCACTATCAGGCACCGCCTAACCCTACTTATCGACCAAGAGGTCCTGCAGGCTTTCGTCCAAGAGCTGAATTCAAGAAGGCTCGAGAAGAGAAAAAGAGAGAATTCACACCAATTGGAGAGTCCTACACCAGTATCTTTGAGAAATTGCGAGCCTTGAACATGATAAAGCCAATTCAAGGAAACATGAATCCTACTGGGAAAGTGGACCACTCTAGGCATTGTGATTACCACTCGGGCGCACCAGGGCATGATACAGAAGATTGCTATTATCTCAAGAGAGTGGTGCAAGATCTGATTGACAACAACCAAATCGTGATTGAAGATGCAGAAATGCCAAACATTAATCGCAACCCTCTGCCAGTCCATGATGCACACATGGTATGCACATGCAAAGGGGGATTTGAAAATGAATCTGCAAGGCCAATAGTGTCAGTCGATGCAATAACAATTGGGGTGGAAAAGATGCATATCACTTCAAAGACAAGTCCTGTTGTGGTGTTCGGAGGAACAAAGCCATCTGTCCAGTTGGATAAGCCCGTGGTAACATTGAAACGAGCGGTTGAGGAAAGGGAAGGGATGACTGAGAAACCAAAGTTGGTGATCTCAAGGTCCATCAGAAAGGAAGGGGAAGCGGATTCTGCTACCAAACCGAAGTTGGTTATAAAAAATGCACCTCGGGAAGATGATTTGAACAAAATGCGCGAGCCCATTGTCATAAAGAGGGCATCCCAGTTCCATGTGACAGATAGCAAGGCTGTCCCGTGGAACTATGCCAAGGCAGTGGTAACGTACATGGGAAAGGAGATTGTAGCAGAAACAACACAAGTGGGCGGTCTAACTCGTTCTGGGCGGTGCTTTACCCCGGAAGAGTTAAGAAAAGCAAAGCAAGCCAGGGAAAATCAGGGTCCCATCAAGGAACCTGTCACTGAGAAAGAGGCAGAAGAGTTTCTAAAGAAGATGAAAGTGCAGATTACTCTATTGTGGAGCAGCTGAGGAAGACCCCTGCTCAAATTTCTTTGTTGTCCCTGCTGATGCATTCTGAGGCGCACCGTCATGCTCTGTTGAAAATCCTGAATGAAGCTCATGTATCTGATAAAATGACTGTGGGTAACTTGGAGGCTGTTGCTGCTCGTATCTTTGAAGTCAACAGGATCACTTTCACTGATGAAGAATTGCCTATGGAAGGCACAGGCCATAACAAAGCTCTGCATCTGACTGTTAAGTGTGACAATTCTTACGTCACGAGAGTGTTGGTTGACGGTGGGTCCGGTCTGAACATCTATCCATTGTCTACCTTGAAAAGATTGAAAATCAACGTGGACAGAATTCGAACCAACACTATGAGTATCCGTGCTTTTGACGGAGAAAAAAGGCAGTCAATTGGTGAGATCGAGCTGACATTGACAATTGGGCCTGTGGACTTTGCTATTAATTTCCAAGTCCTCGATATGGATTCGTCTTACAATCTGCTGTTAGGAAGACCCTGGATTCATATGGCGGGCGCAGTGCCGTCGACTTTACACCAGACTGTCAAGTTTGAATGGGATCGTGAGATGATCATGGTACACGGAGAGGGAGATTTGTCAATCTACAAGGATCCGTCCATCCCAGTTATTGAGGTGACCAATGATAGTCCAACACTGATGTACCAAGCCTTTGAAGCAGTCCATGTAGATGAGGTTCCTGAAGGCAAGCCTTTGCCCCAAGCAAGATTGTCAGAAGCAGCAGTCATGATGGCTACGGAAATGCTAAAGCATGGTTTCAAACCCGGGAAAGGTCTCGGAGCATCACTACAAGGAATGTCACATCCAATCAGTCCACTTGGCATTCGAGGTACCTGGGGTCTGGGATACAAGCCTATAGCTGCAGACAGAGCAAGAGCTAGGAAGATGAAGAAACAAGAATGGTCTCTAGAGAAGCCTGTCCCTTGCCTCGCTCAATCTTTCACGAGGTCCAACAGGGGCAAGTCTATTTCCAAAAATGCTGAGGAGACTGAAGAACAGAAGAAGTTACTGTCAGACCTGAGGCACGTCTTTGGCATCAACATGGTGCAAACTGGCGAAGGACCTAGCAATGCACAAATCTAGGACATTGGCCCTGATGTGAAGCTGAACAACTGGGAATCCATGCCTCTCCCCACTAGGAGGGGCTATTGGTAGCAAGTTTTGTTATCCTTTCTGTATACTTGGTTATTCTAAGGGTTGTAATCCAAGTATATTTATTTTGCTCGTTATGATGTCAAACCCTTTTGTCCTTCAAATTCAATGAAAAGCAAGACCAGTTTCTTGTCTCTATATCCTGTCTCTTTATTTTCCTAATTTTTATTTCATATTTCTTTCTGTAGCTATGTTTCTGATGGCCTTAATAACATGACATGCATGCTGAAATCACGCCCTGATCTAAACACACAGTTTAACTTGGTCTCAATGAATCAACCAAAAATTGAGAAAGTGCATGATGAGGGGTGGGATGATTCTGAAGTGACAATCGAGGAGGTAGATGACATGGAAAGGAGTGATAATGAAGGAAGTTTTGAGGAAGGATATGATGAAGAGGAGGCCGAGAGTGAAATAAATGGAGAGTTAGAACAATTTGAAAATAAGCCCAAGCCCAATCTAGATGACACAGAAAATATAAATTTGGGAAGTCCCGATGATGTTAGGGAAACCAAGATAAGCATGCACGCTCTACCAAAAGTGAAAAATGACATAGTCCAAGTTTTGTTTGACTATAGAGACGTGTTTGCTTGGTCATATGATGACATGCCCGATTTGAGCACAGATTAGGTGGTTCATAAGTTACCTATCAATCCTGGTTTTCCTCTAGTCAAACAACTTCAGAGAAAATTCAAGACAGATGTGAGTGAGAAGATCCATGAGGAAATTATGAAACAGCTATCTGCGAAGGTGATACAATCTCTTCAGTATTCCACTTGGTTGGCCAATGTTGTGCCGGTGCCGAAGAAAGATGGGAAGACAAGAATTTGTGTTGACTATCGAGATTTGAACAAGGCCAGTCCCAAGGATAATTTTTCTTTGCCTAATATTCACATTCTCATAGACAATTGTGCTAAACATGAGATCCAATCTTTTTTGGATTGCTATGCCGGATATCACCAGATCCTGATGAATGAAGATGATGCAGAAAAGACGGCATTCACCACGCCTTGGGGAACCTTTTGTTATAGGGTCATGCCGTTCGGTTTGAAGAATGTTGGGGCAACGTACATGAGAGCCATGACGACCGTCTTTCACGATATGATACACAAAGAAATTGAGGTGTATGTGGATGATGTGATAATCAAATCAAGAACAGCAGAGGATCATGTTAAAGACCTCAGGAAATTCTTTGAAAGACTCAGAAGGTACAATTTGAAGTTGAACCCGGCTAAATGTGCGTTCGGTGTTACAGCTGGAAAGTTGTTGGGTTTTATTGTCAGCAGGCGAGGCATTGAATTGGATCCTTCAAAGATCAAAGCTATACAAGAGTTGCCTCCGCCAAAGAACAAGAAAGAAGTCATGAGCTTCCTCGGAAGATTGAACTATATCAGTAGGTTCATCGCTCAACTCACTACAACTTGTGAACCAATCTTCAAGCTGCTAAAGAAAGATGCTGCAATCAAGTGGACCGAGGAATGCCAAGCGGCTTTTGACCAAATCAAGTAATACTTTTCAAATCCACCTGTGTTGGGCCCACCAGAGCCAGGCCGACCTTTGTTCCTCTATTTGTCGGTGATGGATAATTCATTTGGATGTGTACTAGGGCAGCATGATTCCACAGGCAAGAAAGAGCAAGCCATCTACTACATGAGCAAGAAGTTCACGGATTATGAGGTCAAGTACACTTTGTTGGAAAGAATATGTTGTGCCCTCACTTGGGTAGCACAGAAGCTGAGGCATTATTTGTTGTCACACACTACTTACCTCATATCCCGGATGGACCCACTGAAGTATATCTTCCAGAAGCCAATGCCAACGGGAAGGCTTGCCAAGTGGCAAATGTTACTCACAGAGTTTGACATAGTCTATGTCACCCGGACTGCAGTGAAAGCCCAGGCTTTGGCCGATCATTTGGCCGAGAACCCAGTGGATGATGAGTATGCCCCTCTCAATGACATACTTTTCTGATGAAGAAGTTGGCACAATTGAGGAGTTGACTTCAGAAGATGATTATTATTGGAAGCTATATTTTGATGGGGCCTCTAACTCCAAAGGTGATGGTGTCGGGGCTGTTCTCATATCGCCAACAGGTCATTATTATCCGGCAGCAGCACAACTTCATTTCTGGTGTACCAATAACACGGCAGAATGTGAAGCTTGCATCATGGGTCTACGCATGACGATAGATATGGACATCAAAGAACTACTAGTGCTTGGAGATTCCGATCTACTGGTACATCAAATCAAGGGTGAATGGGGAACTCGAGATGGGAAGCTCATCATGTATAAGCAGTGTCTGGAGGATCTTTGCCAAAGATTTGATTCTATTGAATTCAGGCACATCCCAAGATTGCACAATGAGTTGGCTGACGCTTTGGCTACATTAGCATCCATGCTTAGTCATCCTGACCAAACTCATATTGATCCTCTCGAGATTCAAGTTAGGGATCAACATGCTTATTGCAACATGGTTGAAGAAGAACTTGATGGCGAGCCATGGTACCTGGACATCAAAAACTACATCACGAATGGAGAGTATCCAGCGCTAGCAGAGAGTAATCAGAAAAGAACCCTCCGCCGTCTTGCCAATGGTTTCTTTCTGAGCGGAGGGATACTGTACAAGAGAACCCCAGATCTGGGACTGTTGAGATGTGTAGACGCACAAGAAGCCTCGAGAATTCTTAATGAGGTACATTCAGGAATTTGTGGGCCACACATGAACGGCTATGTGCTAGCCAAGGAGATTTTAAGGGCAGGTTATTTTTGGCTCACCATGGAGCGAGATTGCATAGGGTTTGTGCGAAGATGCCACCAATGTCAAGTGCACGGCAATCTGATACATTCGCCTCCCTTGGAGCTTCACACAATGTCTGCTCCTTGGCCTTTCGCGGCATGGGGAATGGGTGTCATTGGCCCAATAGAACCAAAGGCGTCGAACGGACATAGATTCATCTTGGTCGCCATTGACTATTTTACCAAGTGGGTGGAAGCACTGACATTCAATTCAGTAACCAAGAAAGCTGTGGTCGACTTTGTTCACTCAAACATCATTTGTCGATTCGGTATTCCCAATACCATCATCACTGACAATGGGGCTAATCTGAACAGTCATTTGATGAGAGAGGTATGTGAAAGGTTCAAAATTGTGCATAGAAATTCCACACCATACCGGCCAAAAGCAAATGGCGCAGTCGAAGCTGCAAACAAAAACATCAAGAAGATCCTTCGAAAAATGGTGGAAGGATCTCGAGATTGGCATGAGAAGTTGCCATTTGCTCTTCTGGGTTATCGCACAACTGTGCGCACCTCAATAGGCACGACTCCATATGAACTGGTGTATGGGACTGAAGCGGTCATTCCGGCAGAAGTCGAAATACCATCCTTGAGAATCATTGTTGAAGCTGAAATTGAGGACACTGAATGGGTCAAATCCCGCTTGGAACAATTGGCTCTGATTGACGAGAAAAGGCTAAATGCATTATGTTATGGTCAACTATATCAGAAGAGAATGGCCAAAGCATACAACAAGAAAGTGCGCCAACACAAGTTCAATGAAGGACAGTTAGTCTTGAAGCGTATGTGGTGAAGAAGCAAAGGGCAAGTTTGCTCCAAATTAGCAAAGGGCAAGTTTGCTCCAAATTAGCAAGGACCGTATGTGGTGAAGAAGGTGTTGCCCAATGGTGCCCTATTCTTGACAGACATCGAAGGCACGATGGCTGAAATGATTGTTAATGCTGATGCAGTGAAGAGATACTACATTTGATGTTCTTGGATTGGGATACCGAAGGTCTTTGTTTCCCTTATCCAGATAATGTATCCCTTTTGTTAGCCTTTGGCTTTGTACTGCTTTTGTGAACCCTTATTGGGAATCCTGTAATTGAACTGAAATGAAATGAAAAGAGAAAAATTCCAAATTTGGCATTAAATTGCTAGAGCTACGTCTGACCTGATTCCTCTCAAAAGGATACGTAGGCAACCATTCAGGTGCGGTCATATCAGTGAAACTTCTAAAGGTTCCCTAGCTTCATAACATGGGAAATTTCATATTTTTTCCCTGTTCATATTGACGCAAAACTTGCCTCCAAGTTTGCGGCCAAATTCAAAGAAAATCCAAATCCGCAGTTTCTGCTAAACTGGGGCAGAAGTTTATTTTTATTTTATTTGTCAATAAAATAAAAACAAACTTCTATTATTCTTACCATCTTTTCACATGTTCATGGGACGTTTGGAATTTTGGTCTCGAAGTCAGGAAGAGGCTCAAAGCACCCAAGACATTATCATCAAAAGTGAAAAAAAAAAAAGAAAAAAAAAGAGAAAAAAAATGAAAAGAAAGAAAATGTAGTCTTGCCGGTGAAAACCTGAAAGGGCGCCGCATGACAAACAGTGAGATAAAGAACAATGAGAGAGGTTAGTTGGTGAAAACCCCAAATAGGGCACCACTAGCTGAATGAGAGATGTTATATTTGTCATCAAGCTGGGCTTGACAAGTAGTCATTGCTGAATGTTCGAATTGAGGGAGAGGTCGAGGAAGAGCTGTCGTGAATAGATCAGGGTTCGAGGCCAAGATGCATGTCATGTCTATTGGGGTCATCATCGTTTTGCCTCCAGATAAGTTCATTTTCATCTTCTAAAGGACATCTCTTGTCCAGAGTCCCTCGTCCAGAATCTTTTCCATTTCCGACTCTCAGTCAAAATAACATCAAAACGAGCAAAAGAAAGTTTTGCAAAAATTGTTTACATGTTTTGCAGTTGTAGCAGAGCACAATCAGGACCCGCCTGGATAATGGGAGCCAACATCACATCTCGATAGCAAGAATGACACATCGAGAATTTGCACCGTTAAAAGACTAACAAGGGAGCCAAAGGGAATACACAGAAATGGAAAGAAAATAGGAAAAGAAGGGAAATAAGGAAAGCAGAATCTGAAGTACATTTGAAGGACTCAAGGCGCCCACCTGAAGAATTAGGGAATTCATTTCAAGAAAGTCGAGGCACCCACCTGAAGAATGAGGGAGTAGTTTTGAGAAGTCGAGGCACCCACCTGGAGAATGAGGGAGTAGTTTAGAGAAAGTCAAGGCACCCACCTGAAGAATGAGGGAATATATATCAAGAAGTCGAGGCACCCGCCTGGAGAATGAGGGAATAGTTTATTTTGAAAAAATCAGGCACCCGCCTGGAGAATGAGGGAATAGTTTATTTTGAACAAATCAGGGCACCCACATGGAGAACGAGGGAATGTATTTTGAACAAATCAGGGCACCCACCTGGAGAATGAGGTAGTAGTTTTAAGAAGTCAGGAAACCCACCTGAAGAACGAGGGAATACATTTGAAGAAGTCGAGGCACCCACCTGAAAAACGAGGGAGTAGTTTTAATAAGTCTAGACACCCACCTGAAGAATGAGGGAATATACTTCAAGAACTCAAGGCGCCCACCTGAACAATGAGGGAATATATTTCAAGGACTCAAGGCTCCCACCTGAAGAATGAGGGAATTAATCTAAGAAGTCCAGGCGCCCACCTGAAGAACAAGGGAATACATTTCAAGAAGTCTAGGCACCCACCTGAAGAATGAGGGAATTTATTTCAAAAACTCTAGGCACCCACCTGAAGAATGAGGGAATTTATTTCAAGAACTCAAGGCATCCACCTGAATAACAAGGGAACTCATTTCAAGAACTCTAGGTGCCCACCTGAAGAATGAGGGAATTTATTTCAAGAAGATCAAGTGTCCAAGACCCACCCGAAACCAAAGTGGTGGTTTACTTTTCAACAAATGAAGGGAGCAAGAACCAAGGAGCCCATCTCAGGAAGCATGAAGAAGTTAGCTTAGGAATTGTAATTTTACATTTCAAATGATGTATTTTCATTTTTTTTCTTTGTAAAGCAGTGACCACCAGCCAGCTAGCCAGCAACCAGCGACAGTGACCAGCAGCAACAACTCTAGTATGTCAAAAGTATTTTGTGTCGACCCTTGTGTGCCTAAGAGTGTCTAGTATCAGCACCAAGTGCGTCTAGAAGAGTCTGAAAGTGTCTAGAGTTAGTCTGTGTATGTCTAGAGAGTGCTTGTTGTTAGTCTAGAAGAGTCCAGTGTCTGTCTAAATGCGGTAGTCCCAGCTATCGCACGTGAGGAACTACACTGACCTGATTCCTTAGTCCGGGGATATGTAGGTAGCCTTGTTCTCGGTTAGACCCGAAAGGTCAAGGTACGGTCATAATTTTGAAAGTGTGCCCTCGGCTAAAACCGAAAAGCCAAAATTAGTTGTCGATTACGTCTTTGTCCAAAAACTCTTCGTGTTCCTGAACAAAGAGGGGCATCTGTAATCACCTAATTTTGGCATACCTTGAAATAATTTCCAAAAAATATCGTGCTAATTTTCTTAGAATTTTGTTCGTGTTCCCATATTTGTTGTTGTATGTGTTAAGTGAAAAATACCGAAAATTATTCTTAAAAAAATATATTCGGTGTTGTTCAATGCTTATTTGGTTAATGAATTATTTGTCTTAATTTTTGACTAGGTCAATTATGTTTGTGCTAGTAACTAAGGTTTGAAGCTTGGCCAATTGTAAAAGCTTTTCAATGGGCCGGCTAAAATTGAAAGAAATTATAGCCCAATGCACCCCAAACCCAGCCCAATTCCTCCATCGACCCGGCCCAACTACCTTTAATCCCAAATTTCCCTAATTTTTCCCTCATTCCACAATACAACCAGAACTAAAGAGGTGCTGACGAAATTCCGAGGGCCACCGATCCCCGCCACCGTCGACGACGGAAACACCACTTTCCGGCCAAAATTTTGCATCACCCAACTCGTTTTGGTATCCCCGTTCCCGATTCGAACTCCTTTCGTCAAAATTCCCACTGATTCCGCATGGATCGAGGTTTGAAACTCGGTCTAAACCGTGTCCGGCGAAGCTTCATATTTCTGGGGAAACCTTTGCACGCTTGGCTTCCTCTCTTCCTCCTCATTCCGTTTTAAACCCCGAGTACGTGAAACATCCATCTCAGGCCAATCCGACCCCCGACAGTGATGAATTTATTTCGGGCATTGATGTTTCACGGTGGCTGTGATGATAGTTTGGTGAGATGGCTCGGGAAGCAATAGTGAAGCAATGGTGGTGCTCAGGCGATACAGAAGCAGTGAGGCAGTGGACAGCGGTGGCAAAGGCTGATCCGAGGCCGTGTCGATGGTGGAAGCAACGTCGAGACGAGGCAGCAGTCATGTTGTTTGGTATTGACGGGTTAGAAGTAGATTCCCAACTGTTTCTTTATGTCCTTTACTGTTATAGTTTAGCCACGATTAAATATCGAATGAATTTCATGTGTAGATTGTTCGGAATAGCTATGTTCTCGTCCAAAGTGAAGTTTAATTTGTGAATTGTGAAAAAGGCTATATATACCATTGATAGTATGATCTGTTCATCTTTAAGTTTGAATGTGAAACCGTTAGTTTTCATTTGACCTCTGTTGAATAATGAACTTGCCGCTTCCTGTTACGCTCCCGAGCATTCATTTGTCTTTTCCTTGTCCGCTGACTTTGTTTGTTTAGACATAAGGTCCTATGATTGTTTCCATTGCTTCATTGTTGATTTGGTCGTAGTGATTAATCAGTAAAGCGAGTATTCGCTTCGAGTATGCCTGAATATGTTCAAGAGTCCATTTGTTTCAGCCGATGAACTTTTTGTTTAATTGTCACAAAAAAAAAAAAAAAGAGAAACTGAAAAGATGTTGCTTGATCATGTGTTCACTGTTTAAATATAAAGTGTGTATATGTTATTATTGAATTTGTTGGAATCAACTTGAGTGAATATCTGCCTGCGTATGGATGTTTGTTTGATCAGGTTATTTTGTCCAAATTCTAGCTGTTGGTCATGGTAGTTTGATTTGCTTAGATAGTTAGGATGACATAGGGCTTGATGATGTCAAATGGGGATGTCAAAATTGAGTCAAGGAAATACAATCTCTGTTTTGGTCTGGTACAAGCCCTGCCTGCCATGAAATTATGGGTAAAAAATGGCTAAGGCTTGGGCACATGGGCTAGTCCTGGCACTGGTACACACCCCCCACTCCCTTTTCTATTTTTGAGATCCTTTGTCTCTCTTTAAAAGTAGAGAACAAAACAGAAATCAGGGGGGAACAGAATACAAAAGAGAGAACATTAAGAGAGAACAGGAGAAGAGAAAAATAGGGAACAGAATACAAAAGACAGAACAAAGAACAGAGAACAGAAAAAAACAACAAAAGAAAAAACTGAAACAGAGAGATAAAAGCTGAAACAAAGAAGAGTGAGGGAGGGAGAACATAGCAAACAAAAGAACATAACTGAAACAAAAGAGCAACAGAGAATAGAAAAACAAAGAACAGAGAGTGAAAAAAAAATTGAAACAAAAAGGGAGAAGAGAACAGGAACAGAATACAGAACAAAAAAAGAGCAGAGAGTGAGCATAAAAAAAGAAAGAAGAACAGAGAGTTAGAAAAACAGCAAAAAATATATTTAAAAGAGAGGTAAAGGAAGCATGGTTGAAGCTAGCTGGAATTGAGGTTTAGTTGGAGTTTTGGTGTTCAGGTTTGAGTTCGTTTGCTTGCTTTTGAGCTGCTGGTCTGGTTGTTTGGTTAGGCTGTTGGACTTGCTATTCATTTGAAAGTTTGATTTCGCATTGGGTAAGTTTTCCATTTCATCTTGTTACTTCCATGTAAATTTAGCCATATTAAGTAATTGATACCCATTTTAGCTTTGTTATGAATGCTAAGTGTCCTTATAATGCGTATGTTGTTGGTATCATCGTCCAAACTGAAACTTTGATTTAATGGCACCACCATCACAACATTTAGGACATATCTGAAATTTGAGCGAATTGTGACTGTTTATGCAAATGTTTGTTTGTTTTTTTGTTTGAGATAAACTAGAACAACGTTAGTTGCATTTTCCTTTTGTAAAGTATGCTCAATCAACTATATGAGTTAGTCCTTTTTATGAAATGTAGAAGGTAAAATTAGACAAAAATTGGATTTATAAAAATATTGACAAATATGGCCAGATCTTGAAATGATTAGATAAATAGGACATATGTGCAAGAGCCGCAATTTAAGAGTATCAGTGCAAATGCAATGGAACAATAAGTGGGCTGAAATAACAATATGATTTCTAATGTGGCCAAACATTGAAACAAGTAGGCAAAGGGACATCAAGCAAAATCTTCTTAGTAAACAGATGCGCAGGTTTTTGTAAATGGGCTGAAAATTTTGCAAAGCCAGGTCATTTAACTTCAGTCCTTTAACTTTAAGGCCCTAATAGTGTTCAAAAATGTAAATTTAGTAATTTCTCTAGTTATAATGAACGAAAAATCAAAATTAGGTGAAGGATAAATGAATAAGCTATAGGACATTAGTATCTCACCAAATAAAATTGATTCAAGTGTAGTTTATTTAAATCGGAAGATCTCGAACGGGTGAAGTGCCTGCGCGACCATATCCGGTTTTAAATAAATTACATTTGTAAATATTGAATCGAGCCGTATTTAAATAAGATATAAAATGTGTCGAAAGTAAATGCGACACATATAATCAAAAATCAAGCTGAATTATGAGTTCGTGTTTGACCAAAAAATAATATAATAATAAAAAATAAATTTGGAGACTCAAATCAAGGTTGATAAGGTTTCGAACGGGTGAAGTGCCTGCGCGAAAATATTCGACCGAGTCACTGAAACAAAAAATAAAAATAAAATGAATAATAATAAATCAAAGCGTAGCAAAGGAAAATAAATAAAGTCAGGTACAATAAATATTTCATATAGCCGGAATGCGTCAATAAAAGCAACTGTGCTCGACACAGGACTCGAGGGTGCCTAACCCTTTCCCGAGAGTCAACCGAGATCCTTATCTGAAACTCTAACGCAGACCACTAACGAGTCATAGGTGTTCCAAGGTACCCTTTTGGGTGACTTGTCACACCTTAAACTTGTCAAGTGGCGACTCCGAATTTTAAATAAACAATTCGTACCTTGAAACACCGTCACTTTCTTAAATAGAAACCCTAACTCGGGATAGCGCCAAATAATCATAAAAATCCCATAAGCACTTTCCTAAACCCGAAACGCCCTCCCAAAAGCGGGCGCGCGGAAAAAAGGGGTGTGACAGATAACACCTTTCCAGTGAAAATGGAAGCTGGACAGATTGTTGATAGACTATAAAGAGAAAAACTGGGTCTATCTTAATGTACTGGCGTATTTTAAGAATTATGCACTACCAGCTGAGATAACCTGGTGGTGACCTCCCAAAATAATCAGAACTCTTACCTTCAAACGAGGTATGGTTCCTACCAGGGCCGCGGGATTTCTCACTCTCTTTCTCTAACTCTTTCTGCTCTAACTTACGGTATGCCTAATACCTTTAAGCAATATCAACAACGACATCAAATGAAGTCCCAACCTCAATTTTTCGAGCCATCTAGGATCTTAAGGAAGGAGAAATGTCACTAATAAATCTTTGAATCTCTTGAAAGGCTCATGGACTAGTTCTAATGCATATTCAGCCATTTTATAGAATTCAATTTCATATTCTGAAACCAACAGGCTAACCGACAGGCTACCCTGTCTAATCCACTCGAACTGGCAACACTTTTTATCACGTTCGCTACTCGAAAGGAACTTATCCACGAATCTAGAAGAAAAATCGAACCAAGTTAGCTAATAAGAGAGAGAGGCCCACCAATTCAAGGTTCGACCCCTGAAACTGGAAAGAAGAATAATCAACACCACACCGCTCGATATAATCAAGAGCCTGAAGGATACGCTGACATCATTTTATTTATAAAAAAAAACTTACACAGGGATTATCTGATGCATGGCTTGAGAATATCGGAAGGTTCAACCAGATATTATAATACAACATCTTCGGTCACTCGGAACGAGCTATTACTTGGGCTAGTTAACCAATCAGAATAATTAGTGGCGCAACACATGCTGCCTCTGGAACATAATTTACTGGGGCAACATCAGGAACTGGAACTGGAACAAGAACTCTCTAAGTCCGAACATCTGCATCTGTGGCAACCTGATAAGCTGCCTAGCGAATAATAGGTTGTTGTGGTATCTGTGTTTCCAAGATTCTCATAAAAGAATCATAGAGAGCCAAGGGAACCACAAGGCCCTGCTCCCTTACCTATCGCGAGATCGTACAACTGGGGCCTCCGTAACTAGGTCGTCAGCACGATTAAAAAAAAAACTCTCGGGGCTTCGTCAGTGCTAGCCCCACGCTAGACTGCTTCGTCTTGGACTCATACCGTTTGCTGATTTGTCGCACGAGGGTTCACAATTACCACGAAGAAATTAACGAAAATACATTTACATCCTAGACCGACGCATGATCAGAAAAGAAGGAAGTGAAACTTCCTAAATTCCATCATAGCCTCTCGTAGATAAGTACGGACGTCTACGTACCCATCAGCAAGACTTTACTAGGCACTGTCTTAGTCTAGATAGACTCTAAATCGGGCTCTGATACCAACTGATACGACCCGAAATCCGGTTAAGCCGTGCGGGCACCCGACATCCTCCCCAAGACTCGTCGGGCGAACCCTTACCAATTAATTTAGGAAAATAAATATAATAATTCATAAATAAGGACAAGACTTAAAAAAACATTGGGTATTATATGCTCAAGGCTATGAAGGAGACACGCACAAACAAGTCAAAGTGGTTGCCTTTTGCTGGTGTACTCACACAGTACTTGATGAAAGAAGGTGTCCCTGTTGATACCGTTGGTGACAGGATTGTCCCGGCCTTGGAGAGAAAGTCTGATATTTCTACTGGAATTAAAAGTGTAGAGCCCTTTTTGAGTTCTTTTGATGTCAAAACTGAACATGGTAATGAAACTGAATTATGTGATGAGTTTGATTATTTTGACGTCAATGGTGAGATAAACTTGAGTGAGACTTTTCTTGTGAAACTATTCTTACATGGAGATACTTGTTTGTTTGATAATGGGTTTGAGTTTCTTAATATTCTCTCTTATGATGGAAATAATTCCTTATTTGATAGTAGTTCACTTGGTAGAGGGCTTTGTTGTGCAAAGGGAAGTGTAGATCCTTGTTTAAATCCTGTTTCGTCTTTGTGTTGTCTGCATTGAGCTTGGTTGTATTCATGATTCTGAAAAATATACTTTTTGTTGTGGACACCATTGATGAAGTTACAACAGGTAACACTTTTATTTACTATTTGTTTACCTATGATGAGGGTCATTAGTGTGCTAGGAGTTTTTGTGAAATGAATGATAATTTTGATTGTTACACATGTGTTGATGCTTTTGCTTGCTCTAGGATAGAGGATGGGAAATATTTGTATCTCATAATTCATGCTTCTCTGACATACTCTTGTTGTGATTGGATACAATCTTGTTTCTATAGCTTGTTGCTGCTATTTGAGTTTCTTAAGACTTGTGTTATATTTGATGTGTTGACCTCGTTGGTTTTTGACCCAGTAATAGATTTTTAAAGTGGTAACTTATTTGACTTAATGGATTTAGGGTGGGCTGGTATGGTATTCCCAAATTTGGGTTCGAGATGTCCTATTTGTATTGTACTTAGCCTTGTAAAGCATTCTGTGTGTTTTAAGGTAATGCAAGTAGAGAGCTGTTGGAAATCCTATTTTAAAAGCCAATTTGTGACTACGTTTTAAACATCATAGGCGTGTGGTCTTCTCCTATATAAGCCACACTTAGGCTTTATTTCCATTAGCTAGTTTTACACAACAGAAAACACGTTACTTTTTCCTCTCTATGGGAGAACCTATTTCGAGACTTGTTATCTTTGTGGAATCCAATTGAACTCTTCTTTTTTATTATTTGATTTGCAAGAGACGTAGTTCTCTTGAGGGTCGTTGCATAGCGTAGGTGCTTTTCAAATCCAATCAAAGAAGTAATTAGACTAGTTCCGAATTATTGCTTTGGTTTTAGTACGAATTGTATCTCATTTTTATTGTTCTTATTCATTATTGCATCACTTCATCTGGACAATATCACCAACATCTTTCAGGCAAGTTAGGAGACTCCTAACTTGATTAGGGCATGTTGTTGCCAAAGTGTTGGTTGAAGGTTGTGATTTAGTCAACAAAAGGAGATAAAAATATTTGGCTGATGAAGATGAAGTGATCAGTGTCATTCTAAGTGTGAAGTGCAATTATTGATGTGGTCTACATTTTGGCTTTTACTGTCAGGTTCTATAATAAAGACCTGAAGCATAAATATTAAAGGATTGTGCTACAAAATATTGGAGAATTACACAAATAAGCAAAAGGAGCATGGTCTTAAAAAATTGAGCTATTTTTAATTGTCTTAAATAATTAAGCACTTTTATATTAAATGAACTTGAAAGTACAGAAATGCCCTTACTATTAGAGCACTTCCCGTAATTACAAAAATAACATCGCACCTTTTTGAAGCCGTAATTACAAAAATGTCACTGCACTTTTTTACATATAAAATTACAAAACATATCACTGCTTCCTACAAAACAGAAAACAATGCCAATCTACCTGTGTTTCACATCTGTTTTGTGATTAAATAAGGCCAAATCATCATCGTTTCGCTCATACACAAAAATAAAAGGAAAACATAATATAAGACTAATCCGGCATCATTTCTTCATATAGTGAGCAAAAAATCATGTTCATTTTGTAAATAAATGATGCCAACTCGTACTTACTTAATGAATCACAAAAAACACCGTCAAGTTCTTATATATTTAGAAGTAACGACAAATTTGGCTGTGTATGCATATAATTGTGTCTGTTTTATGAAAAAATGAGGCCATATTTGCGTCATTTCGCACATCCACAAAAAAGACCTTCAAGTGCTTATATATTTAGAAATAACGACAATCTGTCTGTGTTTATGCCTATGTTAAACAAAAAATTGCATCTATTTGCAAACAAATGATTCCAAATCGTCTTCATTTCGTTTATCCACATAAATACATATGAAAATACCAAAAAAACAAAAAAAAAAAAAATAAAAAAAGTAAAAAAATCAAAGAAAAACATAACTAGACCAATCTGTCATTATTTATGCATAATGAGAACAAAATATTAAGTACATTTTGCAAACAGACAGTCCAAATCTTATTTACTTCATTCATCCATAAAAATACATATGAAAATATAAAATAAAGATAATCCGTCTCTGCATTTACTTACAAGTGAGCCAAATTACTATGTTTATTTTACAAGTAAATTACACCAAATCGTCATCACTTTGCCCAATATACAAAAATTAAAAGTAAAAATGAAATCAAGACAATGCACCTGTATTTAATTACAAGTGAGCCAAGTTAGTCTGTTTATTTTACGAATAAATAATAACAAATCGTCATCACTTTGCCCTAGTAGATACATTCAAAGTAAAACAAAGCAATGTCAATCCGACATCATTTTTCATTGTGTGAACTAAATACTATGTACTTTTTTTCAAATAATTAAATCCAAATCGTCAATCACTTTAAAAAAACATTTTAAGTTTACGTATATAGAAACAGATTTAACTTGTTATACAGATAACATTTAGGATAATTACTTATAGAATAGTGGTGAATTAAAGATAAATATTTATTAAGTTAGCTGTTTGTTTGTTGCAGTTTACACTTATTTTTTAGCCCTTCTCATTGTATTATTAAAGGGGACGAACTGTACCCTGTGAAACAAACGGCGTAACACAACAAAATTTGAGTAATATCCTTTTCTAATTTCGATTCTACTCTAATATTTTCACCAACTTTAAATGACTATAAGACTCGACCAAAGTGAAGTATTTATTTCAAATAGTCAGGTTATTAAATTATATAGTTACTTTAAAAATAATTTTTATAATGAATGTTATTTGTTGTGTAGGATAAATTAACCTCTCCTGAACCTTATCCCATTTTGGCACTTTAAGTGGCCAAAAACTGTGCCATTTAGGCCCTTTCATAGCTGGTCAACAAAAGAAGCAAGATGCGTGTACTACACGCGCAATAAAGTGTCTAAAAAACAAATGAGTGAAGGCCACATGTCTCTTAAGTTAAATAATCTAAAAACAAACATTTGACGCCAAAAGAAAAGGAGACCTAGTTTTACCTATAAAGCCCCAACCCTTCATGTTTACCCTCTCCCTCCCATCATCATCTTCTTCCCTGCAACTCCCTCTGCTCTGCAATTTGTTTACAATTTTAAACTCATGAAAGTTACTTTAAAAATATGTAAAAGAAATTTTGACTATCTTACCACATTTAATTAAAAATATTATTATCCTAATACTCGATCCATTTCTTTTTAACTGCATCATTCATTAAACCAAACTCAATTGGAATTTTTTTTTTAAAGAGAGAGAGACTCTTCTCCATTTAATATTTGTTTTGATTGATCTTCTCCATTTTTGTTTTAATTTTGTTGGCCTCAGAATGGTAGAATTGATCTTCTCCATTTTTTCGATACCAACATCCTTGCGTAATGGAAAGCACAGAACTCACTGATTTTAAAAAAATGGAAGAGAAATTAGTTCAAATCTATTTCCTACTTCATTAACAAATTAAAAGAAAGTTGATATTTATGTGGAAGAAAATTTAAAAACGTCACCTGTTAAGTTAAGAAGAAGAAGAAGAAGAAGATCAAGAAGAAGAAGTGGAAATAAGTATTTTCAAGTTGGAGAGAGAGAGTGGGCCCTATTTAATATTTGTTGAAGCTGATTCATATGCTAAGTAGAAGTTAGATACACGCTCTGCTCCATGTTATTATGTAGTGTTCAAATGATACACTTTTGATGTAGATGAAGTGCTAAAATGGGACAAGGCAAAAAAGAGGTGCCAAAATGAAAAAAAGTGTCAAGTTAGAGGGTCTGCTTATGTATTATGCCTTTAAAATTAGAATTAAATAAAAGAAACATTGTTTCACGCTTATCTAATACTAGTAAGATTGTCGTTCCTCCTAATTAAAACGAGAAACGTATTTAGGATGAAAGGCTAAGCTAATGAAAGCAACATTCTTTATAGGTTAAATGCATATTGCAGAGACTATTTGGATCTATGAATAGATAATGACTAGATAAAATGGCTAGTTTAGTAGCTCTTTGTTCCAAGATAATAACTTGAGTAGCTTGTTCATGATATAAACTCTACTCTCTTAGTAACCTGCTATTTAATGACCTATGTGAGACTTTCCTGTTTAAAAAGAGTTTAACAGGGAATTTGTCATCAGCGTCGACCAAAATATATAACAAATTCCTAGTACTTTAAAATTTTAACAAGGATCAAATGTTCTTTTGGTTTTCTATGCATATTTTCTTGTTTCTTTTATTTTTACAAGGATATCCTCAAGTTAGGTGAGAGTAGCATAGGGTAAATCACACTTTGTTGCATAAGATCACTTAGAATGAAAAGTCTAGCATGTCTAGAGCTAAGTTCTCCATCATTCGAGATTCTATTTCTCCTGAGCATTTGTTTGTGCTGCCATTTCCTATATTCACAATCAAATAAAATCAAATCAGCACAAAAGATTAATGTAACTCTTCTTTCTTACTTACTAATTTAGCACTTTTTTTACACTTCTTACAACTAATCATCTTCAATCATATTTCTCAATTTAGTACGTTTATACTTTATACGTTTATCCATTATTGTTGTTTTAGGAGTCACAAGCAGTATTAGTAATGTTTCGAATTTTGAGAGTCAAACTCTTTCATTTTACTAAATTTGGATATATAATTTTAAAATTTTTTAGAACAAGATTTATATATTTAGAAGCTACATAAAAAATATTATAAGTCAATAATAATTAATAATTCAAAATACTTAAAAGACATGAAAATATTACGGTCAAAGAAAAACTCGTTTGACTCTCGAAACCCGAATCATGACATCCTTTGTGGAGCGGAGGGAGTACATAAAAGTTACTCACTACATGTGCTTAATTAAAGGTACTGGCACACTTTACACATTTTAAAAATCTTCCTTATTTTCTTAAACTCTGTGCTCAGTCAAATTCATACACTTAAATTGGAATGGAAGAAGTTTTAATTAGAGCATTGTGTGATGACTTTCATGTGATTTTGTGTAGTTAACGCCAACTTACAAGATGACCACTAAAGAAATGCTTCAGTTTGTAAGTTACCAATTGATTACCGATAGATGTAGATTCATTGCTAATCAAAATGATCTTCGAATTATTTTCCGCTCTAGCTAATTAGAGTTTCCTTCCTTTGTTTTTGTAATAAAGAAAATCCAAGTTTGATTAACATCTGAAAAACCGTACATGCATACCGTTAAAAGAATTATTTGGCATAGTTTGGTTGGTCATTGGATTTGTCAGCTTCTTGAGAGGACACGAAGAAACTGGGAGAATAGGAAGATTTTGGCAATTACAAATTTCAATCATATTCCCATCAGGGTCATGGAAAAAGAGTTGATCCACAACGATACCATCTTCTTCCACAGTTGCAGTGACATATTCAACGTACATAGCATCCAATTTCTGTATTAGGAGATCCATATTTGAGCACTGGAATGAAATGTGATTGTCTTTTGGGTTTATCTTTCCCTTCTTTTGTGGGGCATCTTTTTTTCCTAGCAAATGTATTCCAACTCCATGGTTGAACAACCTATATAAGATAGTAAGAAAAAAGAAAAAAGTTAGACAAAATTATTTTTATCCATTATTATGTGAATTTTTATCAGCACACAACAACATTAAAAGATTTTTCAAAAAGTACCGAGGGTAAGTCATATAATTAAAATTAAAATCATTATTAGAATCTTTCGCACTTCACTAAAAAATCAATTACTAGCTTATCGTAGCTCATGAAAAGCTCTTACTGATATTAATTACTAAAGTAAGTATTATCTAGCTGGAAAAAGACCTGAGAAAAATGTTTCCGTCACAATTTCATACTATTAAGGGGCTATAAAAAAAATTGTCGTCAGTTGTAAAAATGCACCAAAGAATCTCTCTTAATATTGTTCATCATGGACAAAACTGATCCTGAAAGTCCATATTTGTTTATACTAATACAAAAATCACAGAGTAAATGAACTTCATAAGTTACCAAGAAAATATGTATCGTGATGGCAGGAAAACAACAGTTTTATTACATATATCATGCGGTCTCAATTAAAACTGGATCGTTAATCTTCCTATTAATATAGCAGAAAATTCAACTTTCTATATTATTTGAAAAAAAAAAAAAATTAAACATTCTATACAAAACCAAGACGATACAGTAATTCAGGAGTCAAGATCGACCATTATAAACACTTTTAGAAGATCTTACCTACAAGGGACGATATTGGACGAGGAACATGTGATATAGACTCTCCGTTACTATATTTATCAACGTTCTTCTAAAATAAAGATATATCAAGCTAAGTGTACACAGACTAATGCATTTATATAGTGTACTCTGTACTTGTAAAATAAAGATATAGTGTGTGTTTGCATAATTAACCTATATCAAGTGTATACTAATGCATTTGGCTGAAATGTAACACTGCTACCAAATTAAGAAGATAATTAATGAGTGTGCAATAAGCAATTAAGTATACCAAGCTCCTTCAAAGTCAAAGGAAGAGGGCCTCTTGATGAGCACAAATCCAAGAACTTCCTCATAGAACTGGACAGATCTCGCAACTGACTTGCAAACAAAGGAAACATGATTCAAAGCCAAAAAAGGCATTCTCTTTGTTTGCTCACCAGTTTCTGCTTTCACAGTGTCTCTCCCCATTCTTTCTTTCTCTACTACTTCGAAACACTTTTTGTTTTTGCAGCTGAAGAATGAGAATGTGTACTCTTGAAGTAATAAGTAAATGGAGAAAAGAGAATACTCTATCTGTGGTGAAGACTTTTGGAAGCACACAGGTATATAAGCACATTGAGAGGGGGATTTGGTTATTTAATTTCCCATTGTGGGTATGTGGGTAGAAGGGGTGGGGTACAGGCATGGTGGGGTCAATTGTAAATTTCAAGCCTACGTGCCACTCATCAATAATTAAAATGATATTACTATCTTATCTACAAAATGGGAAACCAACACCCCCTCCCCCCATGCCCGTTTAATTGCACGTTCTTAAAATTTCATGTGAAACGTGACTGCTTTGTTCACACATGATGGTTCCCTTACTCGGTTTTGACCTTTTTCATTTTTAAAGTTTATCTTACTCAGTTTGGTTGAGGGAAGAGATTAAATCCCCACATTAAACTTAGTCTATTAAATTGTACTATGTTTGATTGGGCATAATGAGATTCAATTTTTGCGTGAAAATCAGTACGAATTTATACGTGACTTTTGGTTGCTTCCTAAATTATACTATTTGATTGGGGGTATAATGAGATTTAATGTTCACATAAAAATCGTTATATTTATCTATTTGATTGGGGTAAAATGAGATTTAATGTTCACATAAAAATCATTATATTTATACAGACTATTGATTTCTTGCTTTTGTCTCATAAGTAGTACATGTATTTATGCAGAAGGGTGGTGTTTAAATTAGGGTAAATTTCATATCTAACCAAATATATACCATGGTCCTACATTCAAATAGCCATTGAACATCTTCACGTATGCTATCCAAAATTTACCCAATATAAATATGTCTATGTTCTATTTCTAAAAAGTAGTTAAGAAAAGGAGAAAATTAAGGAGCTCAACTCCCACCCAATAAGGAGAAAATTATGGAGCCCTATTCCATCCAAATCATCTTCTTTGCTCGATTTTCCTATATTTTTTTTTTAATTTTTGACGGTTATATATATTTAGTTCCACCAAAATTATTTGTAATCATTAAATATTTTTTTTGCGTGAAAGGATTGGATAACAAAGATATTACCACATATGATTATTAACCTTGCAAATATACCATGAATATATCTTGAATACCTACACTGTTAGTTTTCAGATGTGGTTGCATATTCCCTTTATACCATGAATATCTCTTGAATATACCATGGATATATCTCGAATATACCAGATATAGTTAAATTCGAGATAAATATACCATGAATATATATTGAATATACACAGATATAGTTGCATATTCCAGTTATATTGTCATCTATGTAAAATAAATTCATAATATAGAAAAAATATTCTGCAATATCAGTTATATACTACTGCAAAAAACATAACAATTAAAAAATGCATACAACATGAATATAAGTGAATAACTAATCACATCCTCTAACTTCCACGATCCACTTGAAAGTTTTTTGTCGAATCTTGTCTTTGTGCACAGATGCTTGGCAAGTTGTTGGAACTTTGTTCCGCATTTGATCGCAAAGTTCTTTTCTTTTCTTTTGGTTTGTGAAGAAAATTCTATTGAAAAGTTCTCCCCAACATGAAAAGACTAGAGCAGCAGCCGCCCCGAGGAACCCGAAAAATGGAGATCAATACCTCAACAAACTTGAGCTTGAAGTTGAGGTTCCCAAAATGTTGCGAGACCTCATATTCCTCCCGAAGGTACTCCAGTATTTGAGCATATTTTGCATCTCTCCAAGCAATTTCAGATCTTAAAAATGAGCAAAAACAAAGTAGATATTCAGAAATAGTACCATTATTAACAACCCTCACTATAACTCAATCTTATTCTACACGCATTTCTGAAGTGTGAATATTTGGTTACTCTAAACTACATCACTGCATACTAGAACTTATTTACAAGAAAAAGGACATTAAAAAGTAAAAACATGAGACTTGTACTAAGCAGTCACTTGACCCCGTAATTTCTTTTTCCCCTAACTTACCTCCTGAACTTAAACCTCAATTCAAGGAACAAGTTTTTTGACTAACCATTGCAGATGTCAAAGCCAACCTTGTATTCAAATGTAAACCCTTCTGTCCAGGGGTGTAGGTTATGACTCTAAAACTATATTTGAATTAGCCTTGCCAACAAGTTGGAACAGTTTCTTCCTGTCCATTGTGAAAGTGCCAGTTTTCCTGTCTATTGTGAAAGTGCCGAAAAATGGAGCAGAAGCCCTGGACGGAGGGGTGGTCGCAGCAGAAGTCTTGGGGGTAGGAGCAATAGGAGTCCAATCAGGGAAGGAAGTGAGGAGAGAAGAGCAAAGATTGAACAATGGAACAGGAAAAAGGAAGAGGCAGGATCTGGGAGGAATCATGGAAATAGTGCACGTAGGGAAGATAGGGAATTAATTAGATTTAAACCTAGATTTAAACCTTTAAGTGGATATGCAGAATATTAATTGTCATTACCCATAAAATCCCACAAATATAGGCTTTGTTCAAAGCCCCAGCATTTTATTATGGGACTTTATATGCAAAGCCCCAGCATTTTGTTATGAGACTGAAGCTTTATATATAAAGTCCCATAACAAAATAATGGGATTTATCCCTTTGATGTGACCTTTGTTATGGGATAAATCCCATTATTTTGTTATGGGATAAAGTCCCATAACAAAATAATGGGACCTTTGAACTAGTTCAAGGTCCCATTATTTTGTTATGAGACTTTGTATAAAGCTTCAGTCCCATAACAAAATACTTGGGCTTTGAGTATTTTGTTATGAGACTAGTCTGGGGTGTTTTTCCAACGCTAATGTAGCGCAAGTGCGCGCGCGCGAATTTTTGGCTATTTCTCAATGAATTTTGAAACGGTGGATAAAACTCTTTGAGTGCGTCCAAAAATGGCTACGCATCAAAATTTTCCGAAGTTTAAGGGGGCTTTTGGTATTTTTTAGTCCATTACCCCATGGTCACTCAACTGAAATAAACTAACAAACTCACTTTTATTTGTATTGTTTCTAAATGGTCACTCAACTTTGTATAATTGACTCAAATAGCCATTTATGCTAGAAAATTGGTTACCACCGGTGAAGTATATACTCCTTCCATCTCAAATTAGTGGACGCTTTAGCAAGATCCGTCTGTCCCAAATTAGTTGACGCTTTAGGATTTCAAGACATTTTTTGTTCATTCTTTCCAAGTATACCTTAATTATTAAAGATATTCTCAAAAAAAATTTTATAGTCATATATTAAATAAGGGTAATATAGTAAAATGTATACTCTATTTATTGAATTTCTTAATGGGTGTGCAAAAGCTGAAAGTGACAACTAAAATAGGACGGAGGGAGTATATATTAACGTGGCATTTTTTTTAATTTAAGATATAAAGAAATTAAACTCATTCATTTAACCAACTATTCAATTCATTTTGTCCAAATAAAATCGACCCGAATAACTTAACAGATCAAATATTTATTATTATATATAACAATATTAAATTTCAAGTATTTAATTTCCTTAAAAAACTTCATTCTACCATAATAATCCACTACCATGGCACTAATTACATCCTTCAATACCATTACAATTAAACCAAAAATCTCATAAAATTCTCATGACCTGCCTCTTTTAGAAAGTTGAAGTTTTCTCATGGATTATGTTATGAGCTTATGGTGTTTTATGAGAATTTTGGTTTTATTATAATGGTGTTGAACGATGTAATTAGTTCCGCGACTGTGAGGTATTGTGGCAGAATGAAGTTTGATGAGGAAATTAAATACTTGAAGTTTGATTATTGTTTTATATAATGAAATAAATATTTGACCCGTTAAGTTTTTCAGGTCGATTTTATTTGGATAGATGAATTGGATAGTTGGTTAAATAGATGAGTTAATTTCTTCATATTTTAAATTAAAAAAATGTCAAAGTTAACATATACTTCACCAGAGATAACTAATTTTTTGGCAAAAATGACTATTTAAGTCAATTATGCAAATTTGAGTGGCTAATTAGAAACAATACAAAGAAGAGTGACTTTATTAGTTTATTTTCAATAGTTTGTGAACATTTGGATAATGGACTCTGTATTTTTTCTTAGTAATACATGGTTAAAATAACACAAATAAAACTAACCCTAATGACAGTAAGAAACTTTTTCTTTGTTAAAAAGTAGACAAATGCAGAGTACTTAATTTGGTTATACATGGTATACAAATTTGTAAAGCATCAAATTTATAAGCGTTAATTAACAAATAATTCATACATGATTCCCGTTGTTCCCCTCCTTTCTCCTCGTAGACTTTTAAGTTCCAGGAATAATTCGTTTACTCTACTAAGTGCCTATATTTCTTATCCTTTTTGTGAGTTATCGGGATGCTACTTTTGTTTTCTCGAAATTTCAAGTGCTGGTCCATTTGGAGGCATATCATGATTAACTAACAAATGCGGAGTAAGCTTTTTGAAACGCAATCAACTTTACTTTTCTTAATTTATGTAATTGTCATCTCTCGATATCTAAGAAAGCTTTTGTCGAGACACTAGCGTAAGTGGGAACATTAGAAAATTTCAGCTGATAATAGACACCATCACTAATGAGTAATGAACATCATATCAGGATTAAAACTAAACATGTTCTCGTCTCTTCTTCTATTAGTCTCTGTCTCTTTACTTTTTTTGCTGTCTGAAAAGGCTCAAGGAAAATAGAGCCAACATATGTGTAAAATCAGACCTACTTTGATTGATTTGGGTGAGTTTGGTATATGGACAGAATATAATAATGAGGGATATTTGATATAAATTATTTAATTTAGTAGAGTGGGATTTATGGGCTTGGCCCAATAACTTATCTTGTATGTTAAGTTAGGTTAGTTTTTCAATTGTACATAAAACCTCTCTGATTTCAATGAAAGAGGTAAGAAAGTTCACCTCCATAAATCGTATTTCTCTCTTAAATTTAGCATGGTATCAGAGCTATTGATCCATAGTCATTAATCTATGAGACTCCGTGTTTGGTGAGTGAAGTTTTCTTCAAATATAGACATGGCTGATGAAACGAGACAAGTGGTTCCCGTTGCCGGAGATGGAGGCATTAAGCGAAAAAACCATCTCTCCATATTACATTACATCCAACGACAGTCCTGGGCTAATAATTACTCAAGTTCAGTTGAAGGGTGAAAATTATGATGAATGGGTAAGGTTTGTCCGTAGAACCTTGAGAGCCCGAAAGAATTTTGGTTTTGTTTATGGAACGATACCGAAATTCGATGAGCATCCGCAGACCTTGATGACTAGTAGACGATTAATTCTTTGTTAGTATCTTGGATCCTCAACTCTATTGAACCCACGCTCCAGACCACTATCTCGCATATGGAGGTGGCCTGTGATCTGTGGTAGAGTATTCGGAAGTGGTTCTCCGTGGGCAATGGTCCACGAATCCAAGAATTGAAGGCAACACTGGCCGGATGCAAGCAAAAGTTGACAATCCAAAACTACTTAAGAAAATTGTCGTCTCTATGGGAAGAACTCGGAAACTATGACAAGTTTCCAATGTGCTCGTATGGAAAGTTCACTTGTAATCTCACATATGCTTTGGAAAAGAAGAAAGAAAAAGACAACGTACATTTGTTCCTTACGGGATTTGATGGAGATGATTTTGGACCAGTTCGTTCCAACAAGTTGGAACAAGACCCATTGCCTTCATTGAGTAAGGTGTATCAGAAAGCTGTGCAAGATGAAAGAGTTAAAGGAGTTGCACGAGGACAAGAAGAAAAATGGGAAGTAGTGGCCTTTGCCACCCAAGCTGGAACCTCTCCTAGCAAAAGGTTTGAAGTCGGGGACAAAGGATCGAAGTATCCGCACTGTGATTGCTATGGTCACCCACCAGAGCGTTGTTTTGAGGTAATAGGGTATCCAGATTGGTGGATTAACTCACTTAAACCCGACAACAAGTCAGGAAGACTTAGCAGAGGTGTGAATAATAATCTTGGTCGTGGTCATGGTTGTGGACACAGTGTTGGACATTGACGCGGCGCTCCTCGTGCGAATGTGCCCCACACAGAGCCCAAAGAGAGTAATACATATAGACAATCAAGTGTCCCCGAGTTGAGCAGTGAGCAGTGACAAAAATATTGGTTGGATTACTGAATCAAGCAAAATCGGGCACCAGTAACCGAGTTAATGGTAAGATTATTCAGTCCCCGTGGATAATTGACATGGGGGCATCAAATCATATGACCAGAGAGTTGACTAGTTTGGGAGGCCTAAAGGAAATTTCACTTTGTCTGGTGGGCCTGCCAAATGGAAGTAGTTCTTTTGCTACAACAAAGGGATCAGTTAAAATTGATGAGCACTTGACTCTCCGAGATGTTCTTTATGTGCCCAAGATAACGTGCAACTTGATATCTGTTTCTCACTTAATTGATCAATTTAATTCTAATGTTCAATTCACTAATAACTTGTGTGCTATACAGGACAAGACCGCGAGGATGTTGATTGGAGTGGGTGAACGAATGGACGACCTATACTACTTTCGGATAGTACCTCATGTTAAAGCTTTAAAAGTGGACATGTTGGATCTATGGTACCAAAGGTTAGGGCACCCCTCGGTTCAAGTAACAAAATCTCTTCCAGTTCAAGATATTAGGAGTAGTATGAGTAGTTTCAATGAAAAAGCATGTGATGTATGCCATCGTGCAAAGCAGACACATAGTGTATTTCGTTTAAGTGATAGTAAAGCTTCCGCAATTTTTGAATCAATACATTATGACTTATAGGGCCCTTATAGAACTGAGTCCTCCTGTGATGCTTCTTATTTTTTTACTATTGTTGATGATTGCTCCCTGGCAGTATGAGTGTTTTTATTAATTAACAAAAAAGAAGTGAATCAAATGTTGAAAAACTTCTTTGCTATGGAAGAGCGGCAATTTAATAAAGGGTAAAGTTATCTGAAGTGATAATGGAACCGAATTCATCAGCATGAGAACTTATTTTAATGAACACGACATTATTTTCAGACTTTCTATACCAGAACACCACAACAGAATGGGAGAGTTGAGCGAAAATATAGACATATCTTGAATGTTGCTCGTTCAGTTAGGTTTCAAGCACAATTTCCAATTGAGCTTTGGGGTGAGTGTGTTATTTGATCAGTTGAACCCCCTCATCGGTGTTACACGGTAGAACACCTTATGATGTCTTGTTTGGTGTAACACTTTATGATGTCTTGTTTGGTGTAACATCGAACTACAATAATTTGAAAGTGTTCGGATGCCTATGCTATGTTCATAAGCACGGACGCTTGGAAGATAAGTTTGAAAATATGAGTCGTTGGTGTGTTTTTGTTGGGTACCCATGTGGGAAGAAAGCATGAAAGTTATATGATATAGACATGAAAGAATATTTGATGTCACGGGATGTTACTTTCTATGAGACCGATTTCCCTTTGTGCCTAGCACCGAAGGGCCTAAGCATCCGAAACCCAACATTGGTTCAGCCTATAAGAGTGATTAAAGATGACGATGATGTTGAAGTGAAGGTGGTAGTGATACTAATATGACACAGATGCTGTCTGAGGAGAAGACACAGTCCGAGGATCTAAGAAATGACACTCCAGTTTTGACTACGGAGACTGATGTCACAAAATTAAAAAACCCGGTTGCCGATATTGTGTCTGAGAATTTGCACGCTGAAGATGCGGAAGAAGAGTTGGGCTGAGGAAAACGTGTTAAGAAAAAGAATGTTCTCCTTCGTGATTTTGTCACCGAGTCTGTCCGGAAGGTTAGTCACCAGGTTTCAACATGTGTCTAAACATCTAATTGCTCGCCCGTGACACAAAAAGCCTAAGGCACGACTTATCCTTCTACACACTATGTTAATTGTGATAATTTTTTCTCGAAGCATGTGAGTTTTCTTGCAGCTATTATGGAGGGTCGTGAACTGACCTCTTTTTCTGAAGCCGTAAAGAATGAAAATTAGAGAAAAGCCATGCAACAAGAGTTGTAGGAGTTGGAAGATAACAAAACATGGGTGGTTTGATACTTGCCACCTGGAAAGAAAGCACTAACATGTCGCTGGGTGTATAAAATTAAATATAATTCTGATGGAACGGTGGAAAGCTACAAGGCTCGCTTGGTCATGTTTGGTAATCATCAGGTTGAAGGTATTGATTACACATAGACCTTTGCTCCGGTAGCTAAATAATCACCGTGAAGTATTTCTAGTAGTGGCCTTAGCTAAGGGTTGAGAATTGCATCAAATGGATGTTCATAATGCTTTTCTACATGGTGATCTCAATGAAGAAGTATATATGAAGATACCTCTATGATATAATACTATAAAGAATGGTAATGTTTATCTTCTCCATAAGTCCTTGCATAGCCTAAAACAGTCCCTGAGATGTTGGTTTGTCAAGTTGTCGGCAACTCTGAAGATCTATGGATTTCGATAATTCTATTCAGACTATTTCCTCTTTACATTCTGGAAAGGGACAGTCCAATTAAGTGTGCTCGTATATGTGGATGATCTGATTATTACAAATAATGATTCTCAGAAGATTAGTATCTTCAAGTTGTATCTTTCCACATGTTTTCATCGGAAAGATTTAGACATTCTAAAATATTTTTTGGGAAGTGGCTAGAGGTCCTAAAGTCATATTTTTATGTCAACAGAAATATGTCTTGGATATTATTACTAAGGTTGGATTATAGGGAGCTCGGCCGGTTGGAACTCCTGTGGAGCAGAATCACCATTTGGCTTTGGCAAGTAGTCGATATATTGATGATCCCTAACGCTATCGCCGCCTGGTTGGCTGTTTCATTTATTTAAGTTTTACGCGTTCAGATTTATCGTGTAGTGTTCATGTGTTGTCTCGGTTTATGCAACAACCATGGCTCGGGTACTGGGACACCGCTCTCCGGGATTTCTGTTATTTGAAAGGGTTTCTGGGAGGGTATTGTGATGTGTTTGAATTTGATCTCCGTTTACATGGTTGGTGTGATTCTGACTAGGTTGGATGTCCTTTGACACGCCGGTCTTTAACCGGCTGGTATGTTTCTCTTATTGACTCACCCATATCTTGGACGACGAAGAAGCAGAATATTGTGTCCAGATCATCGGCTAAAGCAGAATACCGGTCTATGGCTATTTCTATCTGTGAATTGAAGTGGCTGAACGACATAAATCATCAGTCTTCCGTTAAGCTAAATTCTGATAGTCAGGCAGCATTGCATATTGCACGGAACCCGGTCTTTCACGAGCGGACAAAACACATTGAAGTATATTATCATTTCATCCGTGATGAAATAATTGAGGGGACCATACGCCCTGGACATGTGCCAACGAACACGCAGCTAGCCGATATCTTTACAAAATCACTAGTCAGAGCAAAATTTGATTATTTTTTGTGCAAATTGGGTATTCGGAACTCTCATACTCCAACTTGACCCAGGATGGGAGGCTTGACCGGAGATGGGGGGTGGGGGTTTTGAGGGATATTTGGTGTAAAATATGTAATTAGTACACTAGGGTTTATGTAATATTTATATGGTTTGGCTCAATAACTTATCTTGTAGGTTAAGTTAGGTTGGTTTTTCAATTGTATATAAACCCCTTTGAGCTTAATGAAAGAGGTAAGAAAGTTCATCTCCATAAATCATATTTCTCTCTTAAATTTAGCATATAACCTTACAAAAACTCCTTTCCTAAAAGCACGTGAATAAAATTGGAAGAAGATCAAAGAAAAAAAAAATCTACACTAAGTAGTACTAGTTTTCGAAATGGTTAAGGTAAAGTAAGAGAATATAGTTGATCTGCAAATTGAAATAATATAACTGAACAGCATGATAGCTAGTCAAACAAAATTCTTGGTGAAGGATGAAGGTAAATCAGGAAAAAAAAAAAAGATAAACGTAAACAAATATGATTATTGCATGTTTTCCATATGCTAAATGCCAGTACATGGGCAAAATTAAATACTCCTAACAATTAAAAATTGGAGATACTCTAAAAAGTTTCTTCAATTCTGGAAGAAAACTTGATTCTCATTTAACCGAAGTATCAACATTAACAACGCGAGACAACTACTCTTACAAAATAAGCAGCCTACTAAGGAGATAACATGAAAATATAAGCACATGTATGGAGTTGAATTTGGTTGTTGTTTGTAAATTAAATATATTTCATGCCAGAGATTGGATGACAACGTTTATTTAAATCTTTTTTTTTGGGCACCTTAGGAGATGGAGACCTTTACATCAGTGGTGTTTCGTAAAAAGGACGAGAACTTCTACTTTTTTTAGTATGTTTTTATTTCATTTTAAGGATTAGTGGCAGAAGAGTTGATTTACATTTAGCTAAGGAATAATAAGTGTCAACAGTTCCTGCATGAACAGACGGATCATCCTTCAGAGATTAGTGGAAGAAAACTTGATTCATATTTAGCTAATAGGAATAATAAGTGTGAACAATTTCTGCTGCATAACAGAAGGATACAATAAGGATTTTACTAACACAATGACATGGATATTATAAGTGCATGTATACAATTGGCACTACTAAAATAACTGTGTTTTTCGACCTAAAAAAATTCGACCTAAAAAGCTATCGACCGAAGTTCGGTCGAAGGTGCGGTCGGCAGGCCCGAAATTATATTCAGCAGTACCCCTATTCCCCATTTCTATCTTCTTCCCCAAAACACTTAAACTCTCTCTAAACCCCCCCCCCCCAACCTCTATACCCGAAAACCACCATAACCCACCCCCAAAATCAAAAATCAAACACATTCTACCCTCCTAAACACTACATATAACAAGAAATTCAAGGTAAATTCTTAGTTTTAGTGTTATTTTAATTATTTTCTAAAACTTAAACTATAACTTTTTAACTCAATTTTTTTGTAGTTCTTAAGCCTATAACTAGTGGGGAATCATTATAAGGTGCTATTGGAGCACAAATCAACCTCGAGGTAAGTTTTTTGAATATTTTTTTATTAAATCTGAATTTAATTATTTTTTTAATTTTTTTTTAAATTTCGGCCTATAATGTTGCATAGGCAGTTAATTATTAGTAAATTTATTTATTGTAGTTATTGTTGATGTTGAAGAACTTGTTTGGTGTTGTTAGCTCTCATAAAGTTAGGTTTGTGTTGTTTGGGATTGTTGTAGTTGTTGGGGATTGTTGGAATTGTTTGGTAGTGGTGTTTGGAATGTGTTGTTGCTTTGGTATTGTTGAAAAGATGAACATGTTATGCCTAAAACAAATAAGTTTTTGTTGGTTTGAATTGCTTTGATAATAGTAATTAATAGGGTGTTATAAGGAAATATTGTTTGTTTGGGGCATTTCATCAAACAAGTTGCGAGCATTAACAAACCCGACCACATTAATCTTGCTATAGTGATTACAAAAAAGTGGCAATCTAAGAAAAAAAATTTATTGCGTTAGGCAAAGCATGACATAAAACTTTATCATTTAATAATTAAAAATTGATAATCTTATATTTAAAAAAATCATACATATTGTTTCTCAGTCTTGCAATGTTTGTGTAGATATGGACATTAATCGACGTCGTTTGCAGATGGATAATAGAAATTTTCCCGAGCGGCGGGGGTTGAGGCCTTCGTTTGTAGCGGGTGTTATGGAATTTCTTGATATAGTCCGCACAACAGACGATTATTTAAGGCATGGCAAAATTAAGTGTCCATGTGAAAAAATGCAAATGCGTAAAGACACAAGATTTGGAGAATGTAGAGGTACATCTTTATAAGAAGGGGTTTATGCCAAATTACTACGTTTGGTATAATCATGGAGAGCTGTGGGATTTGCAGGAGCACCTTCAAAATCTAGAAAATATTCATGGCGGTAGGAGTTCTCCGGTTGTGGAACCAGACCTTAGAAATTATAGAATGGAGGATATGGTACATGATGCTTTTGGGATGTACCCGGCTAATGATCCCCTTCAGCCGGATACATCACAGCCAAACATTGAGCACATTCCCAATGGTGAGGCAAATCAATTCTATAAACGGTTGGAGGAAGCAAGTCGTCCATTTTATGAGGGCTCGGTGCATTCCCAGTTGTCGGTTGCTGTTAGATTGCTAAGTATCAAATCAGATTTTAGTATTTCTCAAGCTGCCATGGATTCCATCATTGGCCTTATGAATGAACTCAATCCGACTAAGATGGCCTTACCAACTAATTATTACTACACTAAGAAGTTGGTTTCCTCGTTAGGCCTTTCTGCCGAGAAGATTCATTGTTGTGTTAATGGTTGCATGTTGTATTATAAGGATGATGCAGACCTCGTGACATGTAGATTTTGTGAGGAGCCTCGATAAAACTCTAAGCAAAATCCTAAAAAGAAGCCAAAGCCTGTTAAGTCGATGCATTACTTGCACCTTATACCCCGGTTAAAGAGGTTGTATGCTTCGATGAGTTCTGCTCCACACATGAGATGGCATCATGACCGTACCAAGCAGCCGGGTATTCTATCCCATCTGTCTGATGGTGAGGCATGGAAACACTTTGATCAAGTGTATCCGACATTTGCTAGTGAGCCAAGAAATGTAAGGTTGGGTCTATGTTCTGATGGGTTCACCCCTTTTGATGTCTCCTCTACGCCCTATTCTTGTTGGCCCGTATTTGTCACTCCTTACAACCTGCCTCCCGGAATGTGCATGACCAGTCCTTATCTGTTTTTGAATGGTATAATACCGGGTCCACATAACCCGAAAGCCTCTATTAATGTATATTTGCAGCCTTTGCTTGATGAGTTGCAGATACTTTGGCATGAAGGAGTTGAAACCTATGATATATCAACGAAACAGAACTTCCAAATACGTGCTTCTTTGATGTGGACTATAAATGACTTTCCAGCTTATGGGATATTGTCTGGATGGTCCACTGCAGGTAAGCTTTCTTGCCCTTACTGTATGGAAGATACAAAAGCCTTCACTTTGAAATATGGAGGTAAATGCACATGGTTCGACTGTTGCCGTCGATTCTTGCCAATGGAACATCCTTTTAGGAATAACACTAGTGCATTTATGAAGAATCAGGTTGATTTTGAGGAGCCCCTTCGAAGGTTATCAGGCATAGAGATATGGGATACGGTTAAGGAGTTTCCTAAGGTAACTGAAGAACTGCCATCTAAAGCACCTGGTTATGGGGTTGAACATAATTGGACTAAACAGAGCATTTTCTGGGAGTTGCCTTACTGGAATGATAATCTTCTTCGCCATAATCTGGATCCAATGCATATTGAGAAGAATTTTTTCAAGGCTATCCTTAATACTGTGATGGATGTCCGGAACAAGACAAAGGACAACTTGAAGGCACGGTTGGACCTACAGCTATTATGTAGGCGACCTGAGTTACAGGTAATCCACGAAGGCAACAACATTTTCCTGCCAAAGGCTTGTTATACATTCGATGACGATGAGAGAAGGATGATTTGTGAGTGGGTGAGTAATTTGAGGATGCCTGATGGATATGCGTCAAACCTAAAAAGGTGTGTTGATATGACTGGCGGAAAGCTGCATCACATGAAAAGCCACGACTGTCACAAATTCATGGAAAACTTGCTCCCAATTGCATTCAATGGCTTGCCTGATAAAGTTTTGAAACCACTAACAGAGACGAGCCTATTTTTTAAAGAGCTTTGCAGTAAGACATTGAAGGAAGAGAATCTAAACTTGCTGGAACAGAACTTTCGTGTAGTCGCCACTAAGCTGACAAAGATCTTTCCCCCCGGGTTCTTTATGTGATGGAGCATCTTCCGATTCACCTCCCTGAAGAGGCTCGGCTAGGAGGTCCGGTGCACTGCAGATGGATGTACCCTTTCGAGAGGTAAGCTTCCATATCTTTGCCAGTAACTTTTATTTTTTTAATAAAGCCAACGTAATTCCACTAACACAATAATTATTGTAGAATTATTGGTAAGTGTAAGCGGGGCGTGAAAAACAGGAACCAAATCGAGGGGTCAAAATGCGAGGCATATCTGGCTAGATAAACTTCTCATTTTTGCTCATACTACTTCGACAAGGATGTTCCATGTTTGCGCACCAGGCCGGATCGGCATGATGTGGGAGATAATAGTGATCCCAATTACCCAGCATTCTCTGTATTCAATCAACCAGGCAGGGGAAATACATCTTCTGAAGTATACCAGTTCAATGAACGGGACAGGAAGGTAGCTACAACACATGTGCCGTTGAACTGTCCCGAGGTCACGCCTTATTAAAAGTATGTTTTATTTTAACGGTACCGCCTAATATTCGCCTTTCATAAGTATTCTATCTAACGTGAAATTTCTTCGGCTCATAATGCAGTCACTTTGTTGCTGAATTTGGTGATGCGGAAGTTTACGAAAATTTTACAAATTGGTTTATATAATTTGTAAGTGTTTAACAAACTCTTAAATTTTCCTTATATTTAGGTAAAAATATTAATTTACACAACTTCGTTGTATTTTTATATAGGTGAACAATCCGGTAAATGGCATCAACTTTGATTTTCTGCGACATATATGCCATGGCCCATATTATAAATACAAAAGGATAAATACGTACTTCGTAAATGGGTACAAGTTTCATACAAAGCAGCGGTCGGAGGGTAAGAAAACATACAACTCTGGTGTGTCCGTGAAAGTAGGAACTGGTGATCAGGGGGGTGGCTTTGAGTACTACGGTGTGATTGAGGAGATGTTAGAGATACAGTACAGTGTCGGTTGGCCTCATAAAAGATTGGTTCTTTTCCGGTGCAAGTGGTTTGATCCCAGTAACAGAGGTACGAGGGTAGACCCGTCTTCTAAGTTAGTTGAGGTTAATCACAAAAGGTCATATGGACACTATGATCCTTTCATCATTGCACAGAAAGTAAAGCAAGTGTGGTTTGTTCCTTACCCTCGGACAAAGAACACAGCAAAATCAAAGGACAAATCCCATTGGTGGGCAGTTCTAAAAGAAAAATCGGTGGGATTAGTTGAAGTACCTGATCTGTTAGATGTTGCATACCAGAATGAGGTCTCAACGGTTCCATTGATAGCGGACAATGAACTAGCCGACCAGTTGCAACATATTGATGGCATATATGAGCAGTTAGATGCATATATAGGTAGTCGAGGAAAAAACCCGGCTAATTTTGGAGAAGGAACTTCAAGGGCAAATGAGAATGATGAATATACAGATTAACGAGCCAACAGAAGAAGAATTTAACGATGAGGATGAGGATGAAGAATTGGATGATGATGATGATTGACCTTATTTGTACTTTGATGTTTAGTTTTTTTAATTTGCTAGTTTAATGTACGTATAAACATAAGAAGATATATGTATTCTTATTTTGTGCAAGAAATGTGTTTATTTAATTGAGGCCTCATCGTGGTAAAATTGCTCAAATTATATAACATTACTATCATTAAAATACAAAAATACTAAGTAATTAATTACTCCAAATGACAACAACAAGCTAGTATGTTACGTATTTACTTTTTTCTTTCCTAAAGTAATGTGAATGTTTCAACAGGTATGAAGAAATTTTTTAGAAGAAAGAAGGGAAATAAAAAGGTCGGCGAGACATCAAGTGAGCCGGCCGATGACACTCCTACTTCTCAGGCGCCGCATTCGCTTCCTACAGGGGCCCCTGCAGGATACGATCCAGATTTTTTTCAGGCCACCTGGCATGTCTCAGTTGCATCCTGGTTGGCGGCATGACTTCAGAGTTATAACATGACTGAGACCCAGGCCGTTCCCACACAGGGCGATCCCGCACAGTCCACTACTCCATCTGGGTCAACTCAGCCGCCTTCAGACCCATCTAGCTCTATCGGCCCATCTGTCCAGCAGGAGATCATGTACTATGATCCGAGATCTCCCTATTACATCAGTGAGCCTAACACATGGGAAGGAGGGCGGTTGATTATTTATCCCGAGGGGGATAACAGGTAAGTATCTTATTTTTGAAGTTCTTATCTATTTAGTAATTAGTTAATGTTTAATTGTTAGTATTTCTATTAACGTTTCTGATTTTTATGTAGCTTTTGCCCCAACACTGATGCTACTCCTTTACTGACGAGATGCATGAGATCTCAATGGAAAGAATCGTGGCCATCCTGGGGTGCTGTGCCCCCTCAAGTAAAGCAGCGGATAATGCAGGCTTTTGAGGTGATAAATATGCATCAGGTTTATTACTAATTGCAGTTTTTCTAATGATTATGTTTAAATAAAATATTTTGATGAATATTGCCAGGTTGAGTGTAAGTGGCATCCGGCTCTGGACTATAAAGTCCGTTCCAACTTCCCAAAAGAAATGCGGTGAGTTATTCAAGAACGCAATGTATGTTGCGCGTAAAAAAGGAAAAATGCCCGGCTTCCTCTATGATCATCAATGGAGAGAGCTGCAGCAATATTGGGAGACTCCCGAATTTTTGAAGAAGAGCGAACAAGGGAAGAAAGCGCGAGCATCAAGTAAGGGTGGATTGCTCCATACCGGTGGCTCAGTTAGCGCTGCGACACAGAAGATGCGATTGGTAAAGTAATTTAATTTATATAAATTACTATAACCATTTATTTTTTATCTAACTTGTTCTCTTCTTTAATTTGTAGGAAAAGAAAGAAAATCGGACAATTCCAATCTCTGAAATGCACAAGATCCGACATATCAAGAGTGATAAAAAGGGCGGAGAAGTCTGGGTCGAGCTCCGCGCAAAAGAGCCCTGGGTAAGTTATTAAATTCAAACTTTTTTCGTGCCAATCCTTCAACGTTTATACTTCATATTTGTACCGTTGATATATTTCTGTTTTTCAGGAAAGAGCTACAAATGCCGTTGAAGACTGGACCTCGACTCAACAATCTGAATGCGGAAGCAGTACCCCAACACCCCTAACGCTCGAGCAAGAAACCAATTTATGGTTGGATGTTAATGGAGGGGTGAAGAAGGGGTCCGCATATGGCCTTGCAACACTCTATTCATCTGGCAAGCATAAATCGAACTATTTGGGCTCGTGTTCTACTGCTCCTTCAAGCTCTGCTGATCCTGGAGAAATGGCTCGGGTGAAAGAGGAGATCGCAGAGCTGAAGAGACAAAATGAAGCTATGCGCTTAGCAAATGAAGCTCATCAAAGAGAAATGCATGAAATGATGCAAAAGCTCCTTAAGCGCAAAAAAAAAAAGGCAAAGGAAAGCAAAAGAGCAGACGTCGACACAGTTCGTCGTCTGAGTCTGATGCCGAGTCTAGTTTGGGTTCTAGCCTGTAGTAGTGATAGTTGAACCATAAACTGTTTGTTAAGTTTGTTTGATAATTGTAATACTAGAACTGATGTTGAAAGACTTGTTTCTATTGTTTGACTTTGTTAGCCTTGTTGAATATCGTTTATGAATGTGTTTTGTCTGATTTTTCTGCGTGTTGCTGATTTTACAGGTGGTGTAGGGCTAATTACAGATTTTATGTTGCAGGTTTTTACAGGTTTTCGACCGATTTTCATTCGAAAGTTGGTCAAAATAATTTTCCAACCTTTTGACCAACCTTTCGACCGAAAGTCGGTCGAAAGGTTGACCGACTTTCGGTCGAAGAACTGGTCACTTTAAAAAAATGTTCCATGTTCTTCGACCAAAGTCGGTCGAAATTTCGACCGACTTTCGGTCGAAGGCTATTTCGACCTAATTTTATTCGACCATCTCAATCGGTCGAAGATCGGTCGACATGTCGACCGTTGTCCGACCGATTTGGCGGTCGAAAATCCCTGTTTTTTTAGTAGTGTGGTCTAAAATAAGTAATTGAAATTTGTACTACTAGAAACCATCGCAAGGGTAAAAAATTTGAATTGTTACTAAATAAAAAAATTTATCTTTTTTTTTTCCGGACTGACTAAGAAGAAAAGAATATAATATCATATAAATTTAGATAGAGAAAGTACTTGATCTTTTTCTTATATATATTGAAGTTGAAATTGGAAAAAGAATTCAAAATTGTGTGTGTTTCTCTGGAATGTTCATAATAAAGCTAGGTAAGAAAGGCTTGTATTCCATATTGACTAGTTATATTTAATACAGAATATAAAAAAAAAGGCTTGTATTACATATTGACTAGTTATATTTACTACAGAATAAAAAAAAAAAAAAAAGGTAAGACAATATTTGATTGAGGAATATATAACAAACCAAGAGGACACGTCAAGGCCTATGAGGCGCAGTATCAGGGATAAGAAGATACCAAAACACCTGGACCAATATGTGGTCCCAAACTCCAAAAAGAATATCTCCTCTGCAGGTTGTTAGAGTAAAAGACAAAGCCTTTGTTGGCACAGGAAGCATAAATAACCAAAGGACTAGCTAGAAAAGTTATGGGTTAATTTCACCGGTGGTCACTGAATTATTGTTTCATTACCCCAAAGTCACTTTTGTTTCATTTGTTACCCAAAAGTCACTCAACTTTGCTCCGGTCTACAACAAAGTCACTCAAGCTGGATTTTATTTAAATCTTGCCGGAAAAATGATGTGGCATCATTAATTAAACATGATTTTTTTAATTAAATTTTTCATCTATTAATCTAATTCCTAACCTATTATTCTTATTCTACCCAACCCAAACCCAAACCAAAATCCAAACCCATTACAACCAATACAAAAAGCTGATCTTTTCACTCCCACAATAAAGAAAAAGACGTAACTATGTTCCTCTTCTTCTCTATCTAACATAATAGGAGTATTTTAGGGCTTACAAAAATGAAATCTAGAGTTGCAATTGAATCAAGACAATGGTCCCCCAAGTCCCCACCTCTGTCGTTCCCTCCACGTGACTACCATGAAGCAATGGGTGCAAAGAAAAATACTGAAATTGAGGTATTAGATAAGTCTTTTTCTCTTTGTTTATGTGTAAAATAAGGACCACCAGAACTTTTTTTGTTTTCTTTCTATTTATTTATGTAGATTAGGGGACAACAACAAGATGACATTTTTCTGCTATTGATTAATTTATTAGAATTTTAGGGTTTATGCTTCCTTTAGCTGTGACAGTGGTTTAGGCTTTTAATTAACTGTTTGGGTATATATGTTACCATTATTAAAAAAAACTGTTTGGGTATGTTTTATGCATGAGTGTTAGTGTTATTATTTTTTTAACTTTGTTTATGTATTTCATTTATTTGTAGAATTTTGAACAATTTTTGAGTGGAATAGATGAAGGAGAATTTCAGGATTTTGCTATAGCTGGTGATGGAGGTAATGTGTGTTTTGTCGAGTCGGACGAAGAGCTTAACGATGACGACTATAACCTAGATGAATCGGATGATGATTTTACTGAGACAATAGCTCAAATGAAGGGTAAAGAGAAAAAAGGGAGGCCTAAGAAAACTGGCAGTAACATGCCATTAGATTTTGGTATTCTAGTACCCGAAGTTACTGATAATATGATTCTGATTTTGCTTCATCCGAAGAACTAAAAGATACTAATGTGCAATCTGATAGAGAAGATGGGGAAGAGGAAGTGACATATGTAGAGTATAATGAAGAAAAAGACAAGGATAATCCAAGTTTGGAACTTGGAATGAAATTTAAGAGTCTTGAGCAGTTTAAAGATGCTTGTAAGAATTGGGGTATTAAGAATAGACACCAAGTTTGGTTTCTTACAAATGACAAGAAGAGAGTGATATGTACTTGCTACCAAGAATATTTGAGAAAGAAAAATCAAAAATATAAGGAAAAACAGAAAAAACAGAAACCTCAGAAAAAAAAAAGTAAGATGAAAAAGGATGATGGTTGTCCATTTTGGGTGTATGCTAGTGCTGTGAGTAAGGTAGATCCAACTATACAAATAAAGTCTATTAATTTGACACATACTGATGGAAATGTATTTGGAAACTTTCACATGGATTCTGAGTGGCTTGCCAAGAAATATGTGGATACATTTAGGGCTGATCCTGAATGGAGTTTAAATGGCCTTATAAAAAGGGTACAAGACGACTACAACTACACTATTAGTAGGCCTAAGGCTTGGAGGGCAAAGGATCTTTGTAGGAAATGGATATTTGGAGAAGCGGGATCTCAATATACAAAGCTCTTATCCTATAGAGCGGAGTTGTTAGAATCAAATCCCGGCTCAACTGTCACTATTTGGAGAGATGAAGGGAAGTTTCGAGGCTTTTATGTATGCCTTAGTGCACTTAAAGAAGCTTTCAAGTCAGGTTGTAGGCCAATTATTGGCCTGGATGGTTGTTGGTTGAAAGGACAATATGGAGGAAATCTTTTAAGTGCGGTTGCTATAGATCCAAATGACTGCATATTTCCAATAGCTTATGCAGTCATAGTTGAAAATGAAAGTAGGGATACATGGAGTTGGTTTCTTACTAATCTTGGGGAGGATCTAGAGATCAATAATAGCCATCACATTGCTTTTATGTCTGACAGACAAAAGGTTAGCTTTTTACTTCACTTTTCACTATTATGTTACCATATTGTTTTATTTTTTATTTATATATTTATCTTACTAGTTCTGCTATTATTTGTTGTAGGGCCTGATAGGAGCAGCGAGAGATTTGTTCCCTAATGCTGAGCACAGAAATTGTGTGAGACATATGTATCAAAATTTCAGAATAAAGCACAAAGGAAAAGAATTGAAGGATATGGTTTGGAATGCAGCATCGGCAAGCAATGAGGTGACTTTCAAGAAATGTATGCAGAAATTAAAAAATGAAGATAAAGCTGCCAGGGAATGGTTCAACCATCCAGACAGACCTTTCAATACATGGACAAGATCAATGTTCTGGACAAACATGAAATGTGATATGCTAACCAACAATTTGTGTGAAAGCTTCAATAGGTAACATTTTTTACTTTAGTAGGAAATAAATTCTCTTTGTTACCAATTTAACCAACATATACTTCTTTTAGATACATTCTCGATTCCAGGGAAAAGGCTATAATAACAATGTTGGAGATGATCAAGAATCAGTTGATGAGGAGAATGTGTAAGAAAAATGAATGGATCGATCGATACCAAGGGTTTATATGCCCTAAGGTTGTATATTCTATAAGGTTGTTTTGACCTTTAGATTCATTAAACTAATTCATATGTGTACCCTTCAGGATTGTACTCAAACAACAGTTGAAGTAGCTGAAGTTGCAACCGATTTTGGAGTTTTTGAAGCTAATGATTTTGCAACTTTTGAAGCTGTTAGTGGAAGTTTTGGAAGTGATGCTGTTATGAAGAGATTTGGTGGTGCAGGTGCTGCTGTTCATGTTTCTAAGAGAGGGAGAAATGTGAAAAGAAAGATAATGAGCGATTACGTCACTTCTGTGCTTGAAAAGAAGTCTAGGACTTCTAAGAAGTAGAAAATATTAAGTAGTTATATTTTTTGTGTTGTAATTGCGGGATGCTTTTTGCACCGGGCTGTCCTTTAATTTATGAATATGTGTTTTTTTTGTGATTGTAGCATAAGATCATGCTATAAAACTTCTTTTAGATTTTTGATGTGTCGTTGGAGACTGCAAGACAGGTTATTTAATAGAAAATTTTTAGTTACTTTAAGATTTCTTTTACTCTCATAGGTAAATTGTTTAGTTGCAAAGTCAAGCACACAGAGGGGAAATTGTTTAGAATATAACTAATGGTGTATGGATGTTTTTGAAATGATTGGATGTTTTTGAAATGTTTGGATTGCTGTTTTATTGCTGCCCAGGTGCTGGTTTTTGCTGTTGCGATGTGCCTGATTGCAGGATTTTTATTGCAGGATTTTTACCACAAATGAGACCAAGTATGCGACCGAAAATCGGTCGCACTAGGATGTGCGACCGATTTTCGGTCGCATACTTGGTCACTGTATGTGAGCTATTGTGCGACCGAAATTCGGTCGCATGGTGGTCGAAGTAGCGACCGTTTTTCGGTCGCAGGGCTATTTGCTACCATGAATTTTCTGACTACCCGTATCGGTCGCCGATCGGTCGACCTGGCGACCGATTTGATGGTCGCAGATTCAGTTTTTTTTAGTAGTGGGCAGACCATTGTCTTGATTGATTTCATTTTTGTAAGCCCTAAAATACTCCTATTATGTTAGAGAGAGAAGAAGGGAAACATAGTTACGGTCTTTTTCTTTATTGTGGGAGTGAAAATATCAGCTTTTTGTATTGGTTGTAATGGGTTTGGATTTTAGTTTGAGTTTGGGTTTGGGTAGAATAAGAATAATAGGTTAGGAATTAGATTAATGGATGAAAAATTTAATTAAGAAAATTATGTTTAATTAATGATGCCACATCATTTTTCCAGCAAGATTTAAATAAAATCCGGCTTGAGTGACTTTGTTGTAGACCGGAGCAAAGTTGAGTGACTTTTAGGTAACAAATGAAACAAAAGTGACTTTGGGGTAATGAAACAATAGTTCAGTGACCACCGGTGAAATTAACCCGAAAAGTTATGGAAGAACTTGTCTTTATTTTTTATTTGCTCTAGTAGCACTCTCCCCCTTCTGTATTTTTTTCTTTTTAAGCTTTACTATCAGTTTTGCAGCAGTTTTATCCTACAAAAAGTCATTGTAATCTTGCTTATTTGAGAAATACTATCCTTAATCTTTACAGAATAACACAGTAATATATATATCCTTTAATTAGCTCTATTATTCCCTGGCAAGTTAGATGGTGTCTAAATAATAGCTAACTAGAGAAGTGGTGAGATTTGGGAAGACATTTCTGAGAGCATGAGCTAGTTAGTTAGCATGTGGACATGTATGGTAAGGCGATGTTATTGCACTTGTGCACGAACAAAATGAAAAGCGATGGCAATATGCTTCATGCGGTTGAGGAAGACGGGATTTGATATAGGTATCTGGTACGTATGTTGTCACAATAAACTTTGAGAGGTGTGATGAGATGAAGTTCGGGAATATTTTGATCCAATTGGTCTCTATTACCGCTCCAGTAACAACATGATATTTAACCTCAGTGGATAATCTCGCAATGCTATGTTGTTTCTCTGATGACCAACTGATATGGTTAAGACTAACATAGACCACACGTGCTAATGTAAAGGATCGATCAGTAACATCACCTACCCAATCTGCATCAGAGTATTACTCATGAAGTGTAGTAGGAGATTTCCAACGAAGAAAAAGGCTGTGAAACATTGTATGTCTAGAATATCTAAGGATGCGCTTCACTACTTTCCATTGGATGATTAAAGGCTTATGCATTAATTGTGGGATTTTGTTAACATCAAAACTAAATATCTAGGCGTGTAAAGAAGAGATACTACAGCTTTTTGGTAGTTGCAGAGTGTTTTTTAGGATTGATTGAAGCACATCTGTCATCAAGTTGTATAGTTATGAATAAGGTTTAATGGGATGGCAACACCATTTCTGACTTGCATGGTGTGTTCATGTAGTATTCCATAGATGTATTTAGATTGCGAGAGAATAAATATAGCAGGATGTGACATAACCTCAATAGCAAGAAAGAAATACGGAGGACGAAAACCTATAAGAGAAACGGTTGGAAAGAGCAGCTTTTATATGATTAATGGCATGAACACTGCTACCAGTGAAAACAATATCATCTGCATATATTAGAAGGAAGGTGATATTGCTCTCCAAATGACAAATAAATAAGAACAGTCATATTGAGCGCGGCGAAAACCATTGGCCATAAGGAAGGTTTTGAGCTCTTGATGCCAGGCACGAGGTGTCTGGTTTGAAGCCGTTGATAGCTTTGTGAAGACGACATACATGAGTTGGATAGACGGAACAATGCCTTGTTGTTGTTGCATGTAGACCTCACCATCAAGTTACCTTGTCAAAATTATTATTGTTGTCGAGTTAATGAAGAGAACAACCATGTTGTACTGCTATAGTAAGACCAATACAAATAGTAGGTAGTTTAACAAAAAGACTAATGTGGAGTGAAAATCATTACCTAGGCATTGCGCAAATTCGTTGGCAACAAGACGAGATTTCTATCTGTCTATGGTGCTATCATCTTTTCATTTGACATGGAAGATCCATTTGGTCCCTACAATGTTATGAGTTGGTTTGGACGGGACAAGATCCCACGTGTAATTTTTGTGAAATGCATCAAATTCAGCATGCATAACAAGGTGCCATTTAAGATTTTTCGAGAGCTTGTTTCACAGTTGTGGATGGAAGAGTTTCAGTAAGGGTAGCTCTGTAATTGAGTATCTATTTGGTCTTAGAAATGTTGAATTGCGAACGGATTAACATGCGAGGTATGAATAAAGGGACATCTAAGGTTGATGTATTTGGTTTAGGATTAGATATAGTAGAAAGAGATGCGGCTAATATTTCAGATGGAAAGAAAAAATTTAAAGAGCTAGATGTTGGACTTACTTGATGTGTGATAAGTAGGTTTGGTGCTGGAGCTTCTACGGACACTTCCGTAGCAAGTGTTGTATGCGCGTTGCCAAGCAGAAGTAGAAGGTGGAGTGTGTAATGGGGCGACACATGAAGGAGGTGGGATTTGGAAGGGTGTAAAGTCAATGATTGGGGAAGCATCAGTGGAGAGAGATCTAGAGGCGAGTAAATCATGCCATGAGTGATTAATCGTCAGAGAAGAGAGATTTGAGAATATATTTTCAAAAAAGAAATATATTTTCTAAAAGCTTTAGATCTCTAGAGACATAAATTTTGAATTAATGAGATCATAGCACTAATAGTAATGATATTTTATAGAGAAGTCATGATTGACACAAGTTGTAGAACTAAGATTAGTTTTGGTATATGATTTTAACCATGGTAACATATACACCCAAATGTCCAATTGAGTTAAAAGTATGGCATATTACCAAAAAGTATTTGATAGAGAGATTTGTTACGAAGAGTAGATACTGGATAGATTACTAAGATGAACGGCTGATTGACAAGTAAAAGTCTATAGAATTTGTTGGTGAGAAGCTTGGCGTAGTAAAGTGCGAGACGTTTCAATAATGTGGCGATCATGCCGTTCTACATAGGCTACATATTGTGATGCATATGGTGGTGACATGCGATATTGACTACAATAGATTGTTAGGTAAGATTTTTAGAATAAATTGGGTAGATTTTCATGTTTAAGTAGTTATTAACAAAAGCTTAAACTCAGAATTAACAACTTCATTTTTAATCTTCATGATGTACGACAAAGTATATTTGGAAAACTGATTAACGAAAATAAAATAGTAGATATTGTTGTCACAAACAAAATAAGTGTAAATAACTTTAAATAAAAAAATTAAAAAAGAAATAAAAAGTAAATGGATTTGTATTTTGTAAAGTATTCATAGAGAAAGAGAGTGTGTAGCTTTTATTACAGTAATAAAAATTGTAAATTTGAAAATCATATTTATTTGAATGATAACTAGACAGAATATTACGTAAAATAAAATTATGATGACCTAATTGATGATGCGACAGAGAAAAGGTTGATTAGGAGCATATATCCGAGTTGATAGAGGTACAAACTTGATGCAGAGCAAATCGTGCCAAGACACTTTCCAACACTTTCCGACATGTGCCAAGCTTGGAAGATACAAAGGACTTGAAGTCAAGGGCTTTGGAAGTGTTCCGGATGGTTTCATCACTAGGCTCCACGCCTAAGGAGAAGGAAGGAGGCCCAGCATAGCTAGGCGCCCCGCCTAGCCCAGGCGCCCCGCCTAGGAAGCTCACTGCCTAAGAATGGAAGGCACCCAGGCGCCCCACCTAGCCAGGCGCCCAGCCTAGCTGAAGGCCAAGCCAGGCGCCCAGCCTAGCCAGGCGCCCAGCCTAGCTGAAGGCCAAGCCAGGCGCCCCGCCTAGCTTCAGGCGCCCAGCCTAGCTGAAGGCCAAGCCAGGCGCCCCGCCTAGCTCCAGGCGCCCAGCCTAGCTTCAGCATGATCCAGGCGCCCCTCCCAGCCCCAGGCGCCCCTCCTAGCTGCTGAACTTATAGTTCTTTTACTATTTTGCCCTACGTGGCTTATTTGTTGAACCTTATTAGTAAGGGTAGTTAAGTCTTTGTGTAAGCTTGGGAAACACTATAAATATCCAAGCCTAGCTTATTTTACAGCTAGCTTATTATTGATGATTATGAATGATGAACATGAGCAAGGCTCTTGACTATTGAATGAATGAAACCTTTTGATCTTGGACTTGTATGTCTTCTAGCGGATCTAGATGAATACTCTTCCTCTCCGACCATTCTACTTGCGTGCTCGTGTTAGCTCGAGGGTAGTTGCATAGCGTAGGTGTTCTTGTCCTTCTCTCGGGGTGTAACGGAACAAGTTCTCCGTTGCTACTTGGGATTAGAGATCGAGTTACGTCTCGTTCTTTATCTTTTACTTTCCGCGTTTGATTCCCTACATCATTTGGTATCAGAGCAAGGCTCGGGTTTTGTTTCTACAAACCCCCGACCCTTGATTCTTCGTGCCTAGTATCTTCTTTTAGTTTTCTTGTTGTTGAAGTTATTGAAAGAAGAAAATTACAAAAAAATTGAAAAATTGAAAAATACAAAAATTGGTGTATCTTGTTGATTTGGATGATTTGTGATATGGGTGTTGTGGATTCTTGATCGTGATTGATTTCCCGTTACTTGAGTACCAAAATTGTTGGAATTGGTGAAGTTTGAAAAATTGAAACCCCAAAACCCCTTAAACCCTTGAAGAACTTGTTCTTGATGAATTTTGGCTTGATTCTTGGGTTGGATTGATGTTAGATTGAAAACTTGTTATTGGGGATTGATCTTCACTGAAAAACAAACAATTCGGTACCAATTTTGTGGGATTTGAACATGTTTAACACCTTCTTTGATGAATCACAATCCTTGTTGAAACCCTTTTGATAAACCCTTGTGTTCTTGAGTTCTTGAGATTGAACCCTGATTTGATTGATTGTTTGATTGAAAATTTGATTGGGTTTTGTTAAGGAAGATCAAAAACAACTTTGGGTATCTTTGGATTGTGAAAACAAGTTGAAAACATCGGATTTGAGGCTTGAAAATCGACTTGAAACGAGTTTGGAACGAGTTGGAAAAAGCTTCAGGCTAGGCGCCCCGCCTAAGCCAGGCGCCCCGCCTGACTTGGCTACTGCCTAAGTCCCAGGCGCCCCGCCTAGACCCAGGCGCCCGGCCTGGCACACAGCACAACCTAGGCGCCCCACCTGAGTTTCAGGCGCCCCTCCTGAGTGCTGAACGCATTGTTTCGGGTAGATTTTCGTAGGTATTTCCCTTTGTTTGATAACATAACATCTAGTTAGTACTAATTTGAGTAACCGATCTACTTGAATAGTGCTAACCCTTTGATTGCTCTTAAGTGATTCGTGCCTAGCAAGGAGAGTAGAATTCTAAGGAAAAGCGTAGAATCTTTTAACTCAAGTCCTTCACTTCAAAGTGCCTAGCGTTCATTGAGTCCCATTAACTCCACTCACCCCGGAGTGTGTGTGACTCGTGAATAGTTTAGTTGAGTTGAGGAGTTGCTAATCATCTACGTGAAGCTTTGGAACTACAAGTTGAGTGAAATATCCACCGCCACCCAAAAGAGTGATCCGAGTGAACACAAGTGAGGGAGTGAGTGAGGTGTTTTAACTAACTCTTGTTTTCTTTGTTTGTAGGTACAATGGCCAACGAAGGTCAAGATTTCATTAAGGAGGCCTTGGCTAATCTTCTTGCCAAGATGGACCTCATGAACCAAAGGATTGACTCTCTTGAAAAAGGAGCCTCGAGTACTCAAGGAGAACATGGGACCCCGAGTGTCCCAATTGAAAAGGGGACCCCGAGTGTCCAAATTGAGACCGGTGAAGGCTCAAGTAGTCCTACTTTTACCCCGGAGCAAGTTGTTGAATTGCTCAATCAACAACGGGTGAAGGAGGACCGAGAGAGAGTTGAACGAACGGGCATTCCCCGTATCTTAGACAATCCTCCAAGAAACTTTCCACTACCAAGACCCGTCCGAAATGTGCAACCTCTTGAGCAAGTTGTTGAGGCTCAAGAAGGGGAGGAAGTTGATTATGATGACAATGTGTATGGGTTTGATGATCACTTTCAACCAAGGCGAGCTATGAATTGGGGTCGAAATGTGGATCGGGGTAGAGGCCGAGGTCGAGGGCCACCCTTAGGATATGGAGGGAGGAATGCTAGAAGGGACTATGTTGCTTATGATGATCACCAAGGAGGCCAACCGGAGCCATTCCAAGGGGGTCGTGACAACAACAACAATCTTAATAGTGTGAAGCTCACTATTCCTTCTTTCAAAGGAAGTAGTGACCCGGTGGAGTACATTGGTTGGAAATTGGCTATGGAGCGTATCTTTGACACCAATGATATGCCCGATGTGAAGAAGACCAAGTATGCAATATCCTCCTTTGAATCTTTTGCTTCTACTTGGTGGGAGTCGGTGAAGAGAAATAGAAGAAGGACGGGTATGGCTATTAATCTTACTTGGGAAGAGTTGATCCGTGTGATGGATGAGAAGTACTTGACTAATCAATACCGGGTTGAACAACAAAGGCGTCTATATGATTTGAAGCAAGGATACAAATCGGTTGGTGAATACTTCAATGAATTTGAGCAAATCCGAATGATCCTTGACTTAGATGATGAAGACAATGAGACGGCCATGATCCGTTTCAAAGGGGGCTTGAACCGAGACATAGCTTCACAATTGAAGTTCCACAAATATGATGATCATTACAAGCTATGTGAAGATGCGGTTGAGGCCGAGAAATGGCTCAAGGAGGAGAAATCTCTCCGCTACAAGAGTAGCACTCCTACTCCAACAAGCAAACCAAAGGATTGGAAGCCTCCTACCACAAATGCAAGGTTCCCAAGTGCAAGTGGAACAAGTGGTGCAAATGCCACCAAGGATGTGAAAAAGCCGTTTGAGAAGAACACACCTAATGTGGGAGGTAACTCTAAAACTCAACTACATGCTCCTACTTCTTCTTCAATACAATGCCACAAGTGCAAGGGGTATGGTCACTTTGCTAGGGAATGTCCTACAAAGAGGACCATGATTGTTGTTGGCAATGAGGCATATGAGAAAGAGAGTGAATCGGAAGATGAGGGAGTAGAGGGAGTAGAGGGAGATGAGGGAATAGAGGAGAATGATTTGCTTGATGATACAATGGAGGAGGAGGATCCTCATACTTTCTTGGTTGTGAGACGGAGCCTAGGAGCTATGATTGCGGAAGATAGTGAAACCTTGCAAAGGGAAAATCTTTTCCATGCTAGGTGCCGGGTCAAAGATGTTGTTTGCTCTATGATAATTGATTCCGGAAGTTGTGCAAATGTAGTGAGTCAATCTCTTATATCCCAATTGAAGTTGCCAACCGTGAAACACCCCAAGCCATACCGGTTACAATGGCTTAGTGAATGTGGAGAGCTTAAGGTAGTGAAACAAGCAATGATCAAGTTTAAAATGGGTAGTTATGTGGATGAACACTTGTTCGACGTTGTGCCAATGCAAGCTTGCCACCTTCTCTTTGGAAGGCCTTGGCAATTTGACCGACAAGTGGTTCACAATGGACGTGTCAACACTTACACGCTCCAACATGAAGGAAGGAAATTTGTGTTGAAACCCCTAACTCCCAAACAAGTGAGTGATGACTACAAGCGGATGAGGGAGTTGAGGGAAGCGGCTAAAGCCAAATCACCCATTTTGCTTGAACCCGAGGCAAACAATCTAGTTGCCTTGCCGAAGAATGATCAAAGTGAGAGTCACTCCACTTCAAATGAGAGAGAAAAGATAGAGAGAAGTGAGGGAGTGACCGGTGACAATCCAAGAGGGGAAAAAGGAGAGGATTTGAGGAGTGATGTGAGTGGATTGTCACCACCAACTACACTTGACCATGAGGTAAAATTGAGAGAGATGAGAGGTGAAGAAGGAAAAATTGAGAGTGAGAGCACCCATTATTCTAACCCTTCTTTATCTTCTACTTTTTCTTGTGAAAGTTCTTGTGTAGGTACATTTGGAGACAAGTCATTGGAGCCTCAATGTGAGCCTCATGAAGAAGGAGTTGCACATGACATTTCAAGCCTTGCGAGTGACCAAGGAAGTATTACAAATGTAAGTGTTGCTTCACCTTTTCATGAACTTACTAGCTACTTGTCTTGTGAAGACTCAACACTAGTTGGTGGTTTTGATGCATCTAGTGAGTATACCACTAGTGTAGAGTCTAGTTGTCAACTTGTATGTGCTTGTGAAACACTAGTTGGAAGGGATGCTATGCCACATCATGATGTGAGCTCATTGTTCATTGAGCCCTTCCCTAGTGTAGATTTGATAGTTGACAATGATTTTGACCTTTGCTATGACACACCGCCAACCTTTGACATAGGGAAAGACGAGGTAGTTGACCATTCCCTAATTGATATGCTTCTATTTGGTGGACCAATGTGTTGTGGTGAGGATGGTCTTGTCCTTGAGGAGTCCAAATTGCATGAATTGGACAAGGTTGTCTATGATGACTCCTCAAGTGAACCTAGTCTCGATAATTTGTCTATGCTTAATCATGATATTGAGATGCATGCTTTTATATTTCCATTGTGTGACGATAATCTCATTTATGGTAGCGACTTGTATCGGGCTAGGGTGGGTGGTCAAATGGAACCCCCATGGTGTGAAGGATTTGATTCCTTAGGCAACCACTTGTTTGAGAATTTGAGTGAGGTAGATGGTTCTTTGAGTGACCCCACTATTGCTTGTGTGGGTTATGATGAAGAAGAGGCCATTATCAATGCCTTTCTTGATAGTTTGTCTTTTGAGAAGGGTTGCTTAAGTGATGAAATGGAAGTTGAAAAGGAATCCCTTGGTGTGAGTAAGTATGCTCTAAAGAAGGGGAGTGGAGTGCTTGATGTTACTTGCATGTTGAGTTATTTGACTCACTCCACTCTACATGTTAATCACACTTTGAGGAGGGATTGGTTTGTTGATCTTGAGCTTAAGGTTCAAGGGGATCTTGATAGCTTGATCCTGCATTTTTCATATCCCCATGGCTTATTTGATCACTATTGTGTTAGGTGCATGATGATCTTTAACCAAGTACTTATTATTCTCTTTGGAGACTTGATATTTGTGCTTCTCATTGATGCTTGGTTATATCACAAGAGTGTGTTTTCCACACTTCTTGCACTAACCTACTTTCAAAGTAGGAATTCTTGTGTTGCTTGTCGTTGCTTGTAGGTTCTAAGCTCCATGTTAAGGCAAGGGAGATCTTGGAAGAGACCTATGTCAAGGTGACGATCAAGAGTTACAAAGGAGGAGAGCATTGGGCACCTCTAAGAGATGATGCCATGAACATGAATGCATTGATTTCGAGGACGAAATCTCTTCAAGAAGGGGAGGATGATGCAGAGCAAATCGTGCCAAGACACTTTCCAACACTTTCCGACATGTGCCAAGCTTGGAAGATACAAAGGACTTGAAGTCAAGGGCTTTGGAAGTGTTCCGGATGGTTTCATCACTAGGCTCCACGCCTAAGGAGAAGGAAGGAGGCCCAGCATAGCTAGGCGCCCCGCCTAGCCCAGGCGCCCCGCCTAGGAAGCTCACTGCCTAAGAATGGAAGGCACCCAGGTGCCCCACCTAGCCAGGCGCCCAGCCTAGCTGAAGGCCAAGCCAGGCGCCCAGCCTAGCCAGGCGCCCAGCCTAGCTGAAGGCCAAGCCAGGCGCCCCGCCTAGCTTCAGGCGCCCAGCCTAGCTGAAGGCCAAGCCAGGCGCCCCGCCTAGCTCCAGGCGCCCAGCCTAGCTTCAGCATGATCCAGGCGCCCCTCCCAGCCCCAGGCGCCCCTCCTAGCTGTTGAACTTATAGTTCTTTTACTATTTTGCCCTACGTGGCTTATTTGTTGAACCTTATTAGTAAGGGTAGTTAAGTCTTTGTGTAAGCTTGGGAAACACTATAAATATCCAAGCCTAGCTTATTTTACAGCTAGCTTATTATTGATGATTATGAATGATGAACATGAGCAAGGCTCTTGACTATTGAATGAATGAAACCTTTTGATCTTGGACTTGTATGTCTTCTAGCGGATCTAGATGAATACTCTTCCTCTCCGACCATTCTACTTGCGTGCTCGTGTTAGCTCGAGGGTAGTTGCATAGCGTAGGTGTTCTTGTCCTTCTCTCGGGATGTAACGGAACAAGTTCTCCGTTGCTACTTGGGATTAGAGATCGAGTTACGTCTCGTTCTTTATCTTTTACTTTCCGCGTTTGATTCCCTACATCAAAACTAGTAGAATTTGGTTATTCTAACTTGGCCGCTCATACAAGTCATCCTTACTCCAACCATGTAACGATTGTGCTCCTGCGCTTAGTGCCTTTACAACGAAAGTAGAGGGGAAAGTTCAATTGCTTTTTGATCTTGTTTACAAAAGTTGGAAATAGAAACATGTTGTTCTTGATGAATAGGGCACAAGAAAATTGATGAGATGAATCAATAAGATTAGTTGAACCCACATGAATTATTGGATAGAGTTAGCTGTCACTCATTGTTATTGCTGCCTGGCCATTATAACCATGTGGAATTACCAAATTTTTCCTATCATAGGTGATGTGATGCGAAGCTCTTGTATCAAGGATCCATGGAGCTGTCGAGCTTGGAGTTGGATTTGATGCAACAAAGTGAGATTTTGCTTCAAAATGACTTAGGGATCTAGATCTACAAATCCATGCTACATGGCTATACTTATCGTAAAGGTGGCATTGAACGCGCTTTTATTGAGTTTGTTGAGGATGACCTTGTGGTTGATAAGATTCATTAGAAACTTGGTTGGGACGTTAATTTTATTAGCCTTTTGATTTGTGGTTTGGTTTGTTGCCATTTGGTTGGTTATAGAATTGGTAGGTTGGGCAACTGAGCAGTAATGGCTGATGTAATTTTTTTCTAATCTTTATGTTTAAGGAAGAGCTCACGGTCAGTGAGCTTGTCATAAAACCCTATATCGGAAATAGAAGTATCATGAGCACGTATGGATGCACTAATAGTACGATATTGAAGTTGTAAATTGCTTATTATTTTAACCACAAGTCTGGATTATAGATGGGAGATCCTAGTATTTCTAGTTCATTAGCAATTAAGTGAATCTCATGAAGATATTATATAAAGGACTATGAGTCCAGTGTAATTTTGGCAAGAGAATCACAAAGACTATAGACTTAAGTATGTGAATTATTGACAAAAGCAATGTAACTCATCCTAGGCATGCTTAGAAGTTGAAGAGTTATCTAACCCGGGCCTATCAACTTGTTGATTTTCCTGTGTGATGAATTTAGATGGACAATGACTGAACCATCAAGATAGCCAAGAAGGTCATATCCACATAAGAGAGTGAGAACCTGAGCCTTTCATGTTCCAAAGTTGGCGCTGCCAGAAAGTTTGATAGGGAATTAGGAAGAGAGATTAAAGGTAATTTGGGTGGTCGAGTGTGACATATTGTCGGAGTAGGTTGGGTTAACCATCATTGGAGTGGAGGAGGATGGTGTTTGTTTGTTGAAGTTTGTGTGTCTTCCATTAATAAGCAAAGAAGATACATTAGACTAAAACAAAAAGATCGTCTTTACTCGTTTGAGCTTTGAAAATGCCCTGATACTATAATAATATTCAGAATAATATAGGAAAGGCTTGTATTCCATATTGACTAATTACATGTATAGATATACAACTTTTAAGTGGTTCAACATCGGTGGTGTGACAATGCTCTCATTTTCCACCCATGAGAAATGTTATTTCTTTCTTGAAGGCAAAATAGATGATGGATAAAGGGTGTTCAACATATCTTTCCATGGATAAAGGGTGTTCAACATATCTTGCCATAGTTTGAAATACCAGTATGGAGATTCCATTCATTGAATTTGTTCCTATTGTGAGAGAGTTTTCCAATGTGTTTTCAGCTGATCATCCAGAACATCAACCTGAATAGGAGATCGAGTTTGGCATTGATGTGGTGTTAGGGAATCAGCCTATTTCTATCCCTCCTTATCGCATGGCACCGTCAGGATTGAAGGAGCTGAATGAGCACTTGCAGGCCTTGCATCATAAGGGATTTATGAGGCTGAATGTGTTTCTGTGGGGAGCTCCTGTTCTATTCGTGTTATTCAGGATCATCTGCAGACCACTCAGAGAAGGCAGATTTCATACTCGAACTGGGAGGGCCGGGAGTAAGAGTTTCAAGTCAACGACATGGTATTTCTGAAAGCGTCACCAATGCATGGTGTTAAGATAATTGGGAAGAAAGGGAAGCTCAGACCCAGGTTCATTGGTCCCTTCCGTATAGGTAAGCGTATTGGTAAGGTGGCATATTGGCTCGATTTTCCATATTCTATCTAGTTCACCATGTATCAATACTTCGGAAGTGTATTTGCGATCCTTCTGAGGTGATTGAGCTATACCTTGCACAACTAGATATCAATCTAGCTTATGAGGCATTCCAATTGCCACAGTTGTCCAGAAGCTTCAGTCAAAAGAGATTCTGATGGTTAGAGTGCGATGAAATAACCGTCCTCATATGAGGACACTTGGAAGCATGAGTCCAGCATGCATGAGAGGTATCCTCACCTCTTTGATGATTTAGGTTCGATCTTGATCTCTAAAGCTTAATCATTTTTGTCGTTGTTTATAATTCTGGTTCAGCAATGACGTGATAATATCTGTCAAATAATTGTTGAAATTTCGTGCAGGATTTTCCGTTAGTTGTGTGAAATATACTCTTGACTCTGTCTTGTTCAAGAACGAACGAGAGTCCAAATGGAGGAGAATGAAATGACATTGGCTAGTCGTTTCAGGAGTTGTGAGTCTGATTGGTGCGTCGATGGTCTTAAAAGCTCTGTAAGGTCCACTAGGACTTATTTGTAAAATTTGAGATAAATTGGATCTTGTTTAATATGTCTTCAAAGAAGGTTTCAGTTTTTAGGTGTTGGTAAAGCTTAAAAGAGGCCTTTGAGCTCCCATTCAAATTTGAGGTGACCTAAGGTTTGCTTAAAAGAGGCTTTCGAGCTCCCATTCAAAATTTGGAGTTGTCCTAAGGTTCATATGGTCATTTCTGACCTGTGTGAACATTCAGAAGTGAAATTCGAGGTCGTTCATAGTTTTTAATAATGTTTAGTAACTCAGAATTTAACCTCTTCTTATGGAATCTTTATCTGGTATTTTGGGGATCCCATTCGAGATCTGTCTTCACGAATAGGTCATGTAAGTGTTATATAAATTTTGTGCAAAGATTAGGGTGATTTTGAGCTTCGTAGGGTTCCTGTTCGGCCTCAAAACTCAGCACTAGCTTTTCCTGGTGCACTGTCTGGCGTTTCCTTTGCGGAATCATGCCAAGTGTTGCTGACTGTACTGATTTCTGCGGTCAGATCTACTTTTGGTCATTCTTCTCTCTGAAAAATAGAATATTTCTCAAAGAAGGTGACTCGTAGTCCCTTTCGAGTATTATCTTCGCTGTGGATGATCTAGTCGGTGTGCGTATGAACGAACGGATTCCACCTCTTTAATTCCTCTGCGCGACTATATGCTATAGGATGCGACTGCAATGGGATAAGACGTGACAACTCCTGGTTGAGAGTGACTACTAATCCAAAGGGTAAATATGTCTTGGTCGGCCATTTTCAATTCCAACTCAATTCTATCCATTTTAAGTCGGTTAAGAGAATATTTTTTGTACCAATTAGTGGGATATCATCATGTAATGATCCTAGATTTTCTAATTTCATTAACCCAAGGTTTTGGAGCTTGAATTTCATTAAATTAGTTTAGGGGAAGTTGGGCTTAGAACCCTAACTTGATGAATTGGAGAACTGATTGAAGTATAACTCAATTATGCAATCCAATAGTATATTTGAACTCGTGGGATTGTGAGGAGTCGGAAAATGTATCTTTTATGGAAATTTGGCTAAGCTAGGTCTAGAAGTATTTTGGTTATTTTCTTTCTTTATCCATCTGAAAAGTTAAATACTCATTTTAAGGGCACTTATATATGCAATTGTACTTTTGTAGCTTAGAAAGAGATTATTCTGTGAAGCGTCGAGAGGAAAAGGAAGTTGTTTAGTAGCTGTATTGAACTAGACTTGAGGTAAATGATAGCATCCATTTCTTTGACGGCCTTTGGCCTTGTGGATATCCTATTCATGCATTCTTTACATAAATAATTGTCAATAGGGCGTAGTTACTACACCAAAGCCTTGATATACATCATCTGATTATATTTTTTCTGATTGTGGGCTATTAGGTCATCTAAGGGCAAGAGGATTCTTCCATAGAAGATTCACTCACTATCTATTTTTAGAACTGTCTTTTTGTATCGGCAGATACCGTCCAGGACCCAGCATGCAGCGTGAGTGAGAAGCAGGATATTTTCAACTATTTGTGGTGAATCAGCTTGTTCATTAAGGCCACCAGCTAAGTTATCTTAGTTGTATCTCAATTTTGCTTCCTTCAAGAGATGCATATATTTTTGAATTCATAGATGTCTGATCTGGAAACCTCTAGAACTATGTATTTGAGTATTCAGCTGTGTTTATTCAGAAAACTTGTGTAAATGTCTATCTTGTATATCTACATGTGATCTTTGCTTAACTAATGTTATTTTGAATCAGTTTTATATTATTTCCATGTTAGATCTATTCTATTATATTGACTTTATCGATAGGGTTTGCCCTCGGATCTAGGAGAGGTAGGCGGGTGCCTGCACAACCTAGTCAAAAGCTTGGGGCAGAAAAGGATTCATCTGAGTTCCCTCCACCAGAAAATCACACTATAAATACAAAGCCAAAAATCTATTTTGTATACGTTAAGTAGATGTTGAACTTCCTCATTGAGACTCCTGCCTCAACAAATTAGCCGATACAAGATCTAATTAAACATATAATGGAAGATGAACTTGTTGAATAAAAGGGTGAGTTAGAGGGATGAACTAGTAATAGCCAAATATTAGTTAACTCTTATTCTAGTTTTTGACCCAATAGTGGTTGTCAATTTGTTCATGGAAAAGAAAGAATACAAGTGCTCAATCATTTGTACATGAGTTTCTTTATATGGAATATTTTATTCCTAAGTATGTGCTATTCCTAATCCAATGATTATTTGAAGGTAGAAGAAATGATTTAAAGGATTTTAGAGACGGGTGAAGAGTTTCTTTCAAATTATGTGCAATAATGGACAAACAGGTAGCAAGTAGGGAGAATGCAGAGCTTCTCGCTCAAAAAATATCTACTACATCACCTATGGACTCAGGAATATGGCCTACTCAATTGATTCCGTCCGAACTACATGATATTGTTAATGATTGCAACCCCACTATTCCTACTTATATTCCCCATGCGGATTTTCTCTGCCATAGATGAAACAACTAGGAAGTGACACCTTTGGCATACTAATGATAAGAATATAACCGTGAACATAAAAAATACTTATTTAGTAGATAATTGTTGTATTGATAGATTTGAATGCCTAGGCTAACAATTGAATTTGTACTTATGAGGTTACAAAAAAATAATTATATCTAGATTAACAATCAAACAATATGAAATTGAGCATAAATAGTGTGGGATGAGCAAACAATGACAAGGCTAATAAGATCATATTAACTCTAAATACAATGAGTGAGCAATTTGATAGAGATTCGGGTGGTATATTTGTCATCCTTTACAGATAGGAAAAAGAGATATTTTTAGTAGTAAAAAAGCCTAAATAAACCCCACTTTTCCTTGATGTGTGCTCCCTACGTTATGCTCCCACGGACGCGTGTTCTCAATGGTTTAATTGTGGGTAAAGTACGTGCTGAAGGTGGATCTCCAAATCTTACGAGCAATTAAAGGTATGCAGTCTGTTAGCTTTGCTTGCACGGATGCTCAATGGCTCATGTACACAAATAGTGGTACAGATAGTCAGTATATGAGCCTTTCTTATAAATCCTTCCAAATGCACTATCCTCTGTTATTCATCTCACCTTTATATATTATCTCTAGAGCTACGACCTTTTGTTATTTCATCGGTTTAATGGTATCCTTATGTCACGTGTCCGTGCTAAATTATATCAAACATATTGTCCCCCAACTTCCGAGTGATTTTCAGAAGTGGTCGGGTGCTTATGGACATGGCCTTCTCTGTACCAAGCAATTTGAAACGGTGGTTCTCACTTCGTATTCCCATCAATATACGAGATGTCTAATAAATAGTGTTTACGTCATCGCTAGTTACCGAGGAAATGATTACTTCTCCATTATGAAAACCTCATTCGTACCCCTTTAACACTTTTACTTCTCTTCTGACTTAAACTCTAAATGTTGTTCCCTATAATTCTTACCAACCTCTAGAATTTTTTGATTAATTTCTAATCTTCGGACACTAATAAGTTTTAATTTTCTTTACAAATCATTATGTCTTCTGAAAATTCCTCTTAAATTCTATAAACCAGGCCGGGCGTGACTCTGCAGATACTACCACGACGATCGCCGACGAGGCCACCTATACTACTCCACAGCCGCTTAGGCTTGTGGAAGCGCCCTTTAAGCCGGAAAATTTCTCCTCAGTTCCTTAATTAAAGTGGAAGAAATCAAGGGCTAAGAAAGCCCATACCACCTCTGTTGAAGAAGATGAAACGTCTGATGCTGAACAGTTCGTGGTAATTGTAGATGAAATCATTCTAACAAAATTTGGGGTTAAAAAAGTTTCCTTATTCATGATTAAACCTTTACTCAAGAGGGTAAGGTCTGGAATGTTCCGGTGGATACAATTCCATCTTTAGTTGAAACAAAGCACCTGTCTCTCCTTTGTATCGATTACAAGTGGGGTAGAGACATTAAGATTCTTCTGCCAGCCAAATATAACAAAATAACTGATCACATGGAGGATCATTCTTTCGTCAATACATACCTATTCATGGTTGGGTTCTCTTTCCCGGCTCACGGAGTCCTGGATGAATTTCTCCAGACGTATAACGTCAGTCTGGCACAACTCGGACCCAAAGTGTAGAGGGTGATTGGCTTCCTTGCTTACATTGCCAACGGGGCAGGCAGGCCATTCACCTTTTTTCTTTTAATTACGCTTTACTCGCCTAAAGTTTACAAAGGCAGGGTTCTTCAGCTAACCAACCGTGGCAAGTTCACGTTGATTAGTAATAGTAAAGACTCTTGTGCTCGTGGTTGGAAGAGCGTGTCATTCTTATCCGCACTTCCTACATCTCATCTTCCCCTGGGTTTCCAGAGAAGTAGAATTTCAAACGTAAGTCATTCTCCCTTCTGTTTTTCATGATACCATTTGACTAATAAACTTCTTTTCTTTTGCAGCTGTATCCGTGAATATTTAATCCTTCCCCGATATCAAGAGCTGGGTTGATGCCATCACAGGAAAATCCTCAGTCCAAGAGGACTTAAAGGTTTGCATCATCCAAAAAAGGATGGGTTGCAAAGAGACATGGCAAGCCTGTTCCCGTACTTTGATACACATATACTTTGGATAAATTTTTAACAAAGCCTATTACCTTTGCATAGGCATTCCCATCAAGTCCAAAAATAAGATGCAGAATGAGAATAAGGTCCTTTGGATAAATTTTTAACAAAGCCTATTACCTTTGCATAGGCATTCCCATCAAGTCCAAAAATAAGATGCAGAATGAGAATAAGGTCTCGAATACGGAGGAAGCTGCCAAAAAGCTTTATGATTTTTGGCAACAAGGTTACGAATTCTCTTGTGCAGATAGATGCGCTTGTGCAAGCAAATGAACCCCCAAGAATGGATGTTTCTGGCGAGGCACAGATAGTAGTACCTTCAACTCCTGTTGAGGCAAAGAAAAAGAAGAATAAGAGTGCTCCAAAGATAATGGAAGGGTAATACGCATCCGGCACGAGGTCGTTGCTTGGGCTGCAAATGAGTTTATAGCCGAGGCCCAGGCGCAACTATATTCTTTTAGGGACGAGACAAGTGATGAAGCCCCAGAGACTTCTAGCCTATATGACGTTATCGATGTTGATGGATCCGGTGATGTGGGGGAAGCTTCAATAAAAAAAAACTTGTGAGCCTAAATTTCACCTTATATCAACTTATACGAAGGTAGGGGATGCAGTAGCAACTGAAGAAAGGGATCGCGTAGAGTTTTCACGTAGGAAGATCTTAATCTATATTCCTCAAGAAGTGGATCTCCTTGCAACTCCTACCCAAGCGGGCCATTATTTTCATGAGTTTTATGGTCCCAATGAGAGGAGTCGTCTTGATAAGCTCTGTAAGGAGAGTGTGGTGAATCAGAGCATATTTGGAAGTATCTGGGTAAGCTTGCTTTTTGGCATTACTCTTCTTTATTGTGATTCAATAATCATTATATTGTTATTCTTTCTTTGTAGATGAATTCGATCGAAGCCCTTGAATGGGAGCAAGAGTGAATAGCTCAGATGAAGGAGTTGATAGACTCCAATAAGAAGTTGACAGAAGATGTTGTTGAAATCAAGAAGGCCTATGCGAAAAACATTCTGGATCTAAGTGTAGCAACTAATGCCTCTGAGAGCGGAAAGTGAGAACTTGCTGCCACGGAGGAAAGTCACACCACCGAGATGTCCAAGGTGACTGAAGTGATCCAAGAGCTGAAGGCCGAGATGAACACGAGAAATCTGAACTGCTAAAGCTGACCAAGGATCATATTGATGTTGTGCAGTGTTGTTGAAGAGTCAAAGGTAAAGGAGTTAAAGGAGAAACTATGGCAAGTACATTTGTTACTAAGGAGGTGTCGTGATTGTGGGAGGATGTGGAGCTGTACGGGTATAAAATGAGGGGTTTGTGGAAAATTTAGAGACTAGGAAGAAAAAGTCCTTTGTCGATCAAAATTGGGTGGCCTTCCAAACCCGCTTGAACTCACTTAAGGAGTTTTAGTCGGGGACATTAGATCTTCTCTTCGAGATTGCCAAGACATAGGCCCTTGCTGATAGTGCTTGTAAATTGGCTGACAACTTCCCCTCAAGCGATGTCTCTGAAAAGGAAGATGATTAAGTAGAGGGGGAAAGCAAAACCTCTGAAATTAAAGAAAGGGGGTGATGAACCTTCCGCATTAGGCGAAACACCTTCCGCTACAACTTTACCTCCGGTAATCAGACACTGCCCTTCTATTTCTGGTGTATGGACTCCTCCGAATACATCTGCTCCTTAGTCTTTTATGTTTTTGTTTTTGTTTGTGGTCATATAAGGCTATTGTAATGCATTTTTGCAAGTCTTAGTGCCTGTATCTTAATGAAAGATGTTTTTATTTTAAATGTTCATGTTTTATCCCATTCAAAAGCATATCCATGTAACACTTAAAATAAATTGAAAGTCGCATTCCATAGAACTTGATATAGTTATGGATTCGCATCTGGATAAAATTTAGACTTGCACATTTTTTTGTTAGTGCGAGTAAGAACGGCGTCTCGTTCTTATATTATAGCATTTGGTTCAGTGTTTTACTTGTTAACTAAAGCATATCGGATACACCAAAATTAAAGTAGTTTAGATCATGCAATATAATTTCTTAAAGTCAAGTATTGAGGTATAAAAAGTCGCAAATAGGACTTAGAATATTTTATTAGTTCAAAAGATAATAAGTCATATTCGGCATTAAATTAGGCATGGTCATAACAAAGATCGAGGCATAACAAAAAAGTTGCCGCTATAAGGCGGTAACTACATTCAAAATATTATATGTAAAAAAAGTCCCTGGGTTCAGATGATTTGATGGCGGCATCTCTGTCTTCAGGCAGTCCCTACTCCCTGCTTCATCAACAGTCTCTTGTTTCACCAGCGATGGGTCACGGACAGGCAATAGTGCACCGTGTTGGACTTTTCACTATCTTTTCCATGCCCCTAATGTTTGGGCACGACTACCGAGGACCCGAGCGCTAATGAGTAGTTACCTCCGCTTCCTGATTAGGGCAAGCAAAGAATATGAGGGATTTTATAACTGTTCATATGATAATGGCAGATTGTAAGCCAGCCTATTTGACCCAGGTTTCAGAGCATATTGAAGCTTAATTTGTTTTTGTGGGGTGAATATAAATTTATCTTTAAAGAAAAATCACAAGTGAAATAACAATTGAATGAAAGAAGTGAAATACCTTCCGTTTAGAAACAGTACTGCTTCAAATTAGAAAAGTTCCAATTTGACCGGAGTAACTTTGAGTCCAATGTTTCCAACAGATATGTCCTATTCCAACTATCTTAGAAACTCTGTATGGACCTTCCCAATTGTCGCCAAGGCATCGGGTATTGAGTTCCTTAGATTTTTGTTTGGTAGCTCTGAGTACGTAGTCTCCAACCTTGAAACTCATATATTTGGCCTTTTTGTTGAAGTAACTTTCAATCTACCGCTTCTGGGCTACCATCTGTATCAAAGTCAATTCTCTCCGACCCTCTAACAAATCCAACTCCACTTGCATTGCTTCTTTGTTTGACTCGTCGGTAGCGTGGGCATATTGAAAACTAGGCTCCCTAACTTATACGAGAATTAGAGCATCCATTCAGTAGAGAAGAGAAAAAGGTGTTCCTCCTGTGTTGTTTTTTTCCCGTAATCTGTTATCCGACAACATCTGGGTAGTTTGTCTAGCCATGAACCCTTTGATTCTTGAAGCCTTTTCTTCAAATTCTCATGTATGATTCCGTTCGAAGACTCATGTTCGAAGACTCATGTTCAAAGACTCAGCTTGCCCATTTGCACTTGGATAATACGACGTCGATACCATCCTCTTTATCCTATATTTACCAAGGAAGCATGTGACCTTAGATTCTATAAACCACGGACTGTTATCACACGTGATTTATCTTGGGACTCCAAATCGACATATAATATTTTTTCGAATAAAATAAATAACTTGTTTCTCTCTAACTTTAGCAACATCTCCCGCTTTAACTCATTTGGAAAATTAATCTTTCAAGACAAGAATATATCTTACCTTACCACGACACTGTTTGGTGGGGGTCCCATGATATCCATTTACCATTTCATAAACTGTCACGGGGACAAGACTAAATGCAAAGGCGCTGCTTGCTGATGAAGCATTTGGGCATAGTGTTTACATCCATCACATTTTTTAACAAATGCTATGGCATCCATGCCTATTTCCGACTAAAATACCCGACTCTAAGGAGTTTTCGTGAAAGTGACTTGTTGCCAGAATGGTTGCCACACTCCCCTTCATGTATCTCTCGCACCCAAGCATTTGGGCAACGGGCCATTATGCGACTTTCTATAAAGTTCTATGTATTTTAAGCAATACAAGTCACTTGAATCCTAAGCTTATGTGCCTCTTTCTTGTCTCGCCGGGTATGTTTAGGCCTAAATTTGGTCATTTAGGTAAAATAATTAAATTTATTAGTGGGTCGCAAGTAATACAGTAAATACGCAGGAAAAGTAAGTAAACCTGAGAGAGAAGTAAAAGACGAGAAAGTAAAGAGTTTTACTCCTTGAGAATAGCCAAATTCTATGTGAATCACTTGATATACAATTCAATATAAGGAGTGGTATTTATAGTAGATATTTACCCCAGTCCTAGTTATGGTAAAATACAAAGACTAGCAAGGCCATGGGTCTGTAAACTCAAGGTGGTGGTAAGGGGTTGTGGCATGAGGAGGAGGTATGTATCCTCTACACCCGGTGACTTGTAAACTAAGTCTAGCCTCACTAGCTGGTGTGGTATATTTTTGCCTACATATTCAAACCCCCCACTTGCTGAGTGTTGATGTAAGCAGTCAGGAAGTGAAAGAGGCATGATAATAAACGTAGAGGTATGCATGTACTCGATACTTGTCCTCTGTGTCTTCGCATGTGTTGCATTGAATGCAAGTACTCAAGTACAACGACGTGTAACTCTATGATTGCAAGGGTTTTATTCGCGTATTTCTAATGCTGCAACCACTCTATCACATCCCGTAATTGTTGGGATGTATCATGTAAGTAGTAACGATCATGATCTTACGTCTTCAGAATGATTAGCTTTCCTTCTAAGACTCATTTCTAGGCGTGTATAAGTACACTGTAATTATAGAGTCCTTCATTTGTCTTTAAACTCCTTTTGAAAAAACTTTCTTTTAAAAGTAATCTCTTCTTCTCCTTTTCTAAGTATTCCTTTCAATATGGCTCAAGAAGCAAACTTCCTCCCTAGAAAATTCAGAGTTCTTGATTATTTGCCTCCAGTCTTGAACTTTGAAGGTGATGGCCGAATGTTGGGTAAAACAACTAAGCAAGAAAGTGAGAATAGAAATCTCTCCATTTAGTTCTACCCATCCACAATCGTAGAGGACAATAAAACTCGCATCAGGCTCGATTGAAAATGGCTTGACGTCATAGACATTATTGTTTCCACTGCTGAAGAAAGAACTTCCTCCCATCACGTTGGTTATTCGATGGTTCATACATACTCTTTCACTCTACATCTCAATGAATGTGTTCGTTCGAACGTTGAAGAAATATGTTGTCAGTACAATATCTGCTTAGGTCAGGTCGGACCCTCCGTCTGGTGCTTGGTAGCCGTACTAGATCATGTAGCCAATTATGCCAAGGTAAAATTTTCCTTCTGGCACCTCCATGATTTCAACTCTCCCTGCCTACAAAAAACAGATATGCTGATGCTCATCAAGTGAGCAAGAAAGGGTATAGTCTGCAATAGTGAGGATTCTAGGGACCGTAGCTGGGTCTACTGACATGTGGTAGTCTGAACCCTATATATAGTGTCATCCGTTCCCTTTCCAGAGATCTTCAATAGGAAGCGTAAGTTGCTGCATTTCCATCTTTTGTGCTTTTATATGCATGTTATCTTTCTGAACTGATTTTCTGCTCTTCTTTGTGAACCCCGTGATTGCCATTCCATTGACCCATGATTACTTAAATATGCGGGTTACTGCGATCTTTGCGAGAAACCCTACTAGTACAATGACTTTCACGGTCTAGCTGGAATGAATGGTTGGTGGTCAAAGTATCATGGTAAGTCATTTCTCTTGAATATTTCCTTCATTTCATACCTCGAGGTCTACCATTAATGCCTCATTCTACTTCAGGCGTCTCCTGTAGCACAATGCCTTATTTGAAGGAGATCCAGATTGCTTCTCCATACGTTGCCCCTCTTCCTGATGTACAGGCATGTGGTGGTAGGGTCACCGTGAGAGCTAGCGGCTCCCGTTCTTCGAAGAGAAAGAGGCCCACTAAGTTCAACAATGTGGCGGTCGGTTATAAAACCCTGGTGTTCTCTGATGGCGAGGTAGAAGTCCCCCGAGTGCCTGAGCTTGAAGCTGTTGCAACTCCTTCTTCTATAGCCGCTACTTCTGAGTCTGGTCCCTCTAAGCAAAAGAGCAGACACCTGATCGATGAAACTCCTGAGGTTGAAGAAGAGGCTGGCGAGGGAGATAAAGTCATGCTGCTATATTTTCCCTCGAGCCTCACTCGTCGGTTGGTTCTTCTCCCATGCCTTTTACTAGTATGATTCCTTCGTACGTCATACAAATGATTTTTCCTTATGCACTTGCAGGACCTGCTACATTGCCTTCTACCCCCGAGCCATCTAATTCTCCTCAGCATCCCCTTCGTGAAAAAAGTGGCCATAAATACTGCTCTTGTCATCGAGCCTTTGAGTGAGCCTCGTGAAGTTGTTATCCCTATTGTTGTGTGAGTGAACCTGTTTGAGAGCCCCCGCATTGTGACTAATCACACTGCTGAGCTGATTGGCCTTTGTGAGCAGAGTCACCTTGCCGACTATAGCCACTAGAAGCTGCTTGAGGTTGCCGCATGATGCTCTCTCTGAGAAAGCTTCCCTTATTCATACACAATGTCATGAATTGAATTTTTGCCTTCCTTTTTTTAATCAACACCTTTGATGTCTATCCAAGGGTTTATTGTTTATCACGAGATCCTTCACCGAGGGAGTTTGGACAAAACCCTAAAAGAGGAAAATGATGCCTTGCTGGAACAGGTCGCCAGTCTACAACCCTTTATAGAAAAGGTGGAACAACTGAAAGGGGAACTCGTAACCACAAATAAAGCCTATCACTTGGAGGAATTGAAGAATAAGAATCTTAATGATGTGGTGAGAAATGAGGCTCGTAAGTAAAACCCGGCTGTAGAGACTCTTCAATCGTCCCTGTAGGAAGCCAAACTTTTCAGGCAGGTACATTACGCCAATGTGACCTGCTTGGAGGCGGTTGAGGAAAGCCTACGACAGAGTTTATCTGTAACTGAAGAAAAGGTTAAAGCTATTGTGAAAGAAGGTTCCGATGCAAAGGGCCTTTCTTTCTTTCTCCAGAATGAGAATGGCAAGCTAAAAAGCAAAGTGTCGTCCTTGGAAAATTATCGCGATAAACTTCATAACGAGGCCCATCACAGAGAGGAAAGGATGAATGTTCTGAACGCCCGACATATGGATGAGATGGATCGTGAAAACTTGGCGGCTGATCTAGCTACCTTACACCGGGTTCGTGAAAAACCCTACCTTGGACCTAGCTGCTGAGATTTCTTCATCGACCGAGCTTGTGCCCCAAGCAGATGCTTAGCTAGGCTCTAACCTTGAAGAAGGTTCTGAAGAAGCTAGTGGTTAAGGGGGTGATAATATGCCGGTCGAGGGAACTGTTGTTGGTGAAGAAGGGCCTTCACGGATTGTTTCCACTGAAAGAAGTCCCCCGAGAGAGATTTAGAGTCCCCCCAATGCAATTTTGTGACTATGTTCTGAACACTTGCCTGTGTTTTGGGTTTGCTATGTTGTGGCCCGTTTTGAGGCTTTTTGACTTAAATTATCAATCATTTTATATGTGGTAAATTTTAATTTCCGCTGTAAACAGTTTTTATATAATGGTTTTTTAAAGTCATACTTGCGTAGGCGTGTGCGTCAAGAGGTTAGGTGGGTATTGATTGAGTACCGGATGCCCTATGTATCCTAATGTCTAGAGTGTTAATCAGTGAGCCTACTCGGGCAGGTACGTCCATTGTGTGTGCGCCAATGGCTGATGGATTAAATTGCGCCTACGATAGATGGCTTTTTGCGCCTACAAAGGGACTTCTTCGGTCCATTGTATGTAACGGGGCATGTTTGTGCTCAAACTAGAACGTCTGCATTTGTTCAGTCGAGTGTTTTAAGACTTTCTGGCACTACGCTGGCAGGCGTCCCCACAACATGTTGGTAAAATTTGTTGAACTGACGATCTCAACTTTTGAATAATGCACTGTGGCTGAAGTAGAAGTGATCTAGCTTGAAGAGAGTAATATACCCTTCTTCTGTCACAAAAAGTGAGTTTATTACTTCAATTTAAGTTGTGTTGAGGCTATGAATATTTGGATTGTAACTGGATCTGATTGTAAAAACTGTCTAAATAGAATAGTAGTTTTATTGATAAAGGAGGTGTTGGGCCCGAACTGTTGTGGGCGAAAACCCGTAGCATTAATTATAAGCATGAAAATGCTATAATTAAAATTCGAAAAAATTGTACTTCTGAGTACCCTACTTCTTCTCCCCCCTTCCCCGCGAAACATTTAATCAACCAAATAGTAAGAGATGTCGTCTTGGTTGATTGGAGTTTCGAGGTCTGCGCCAGTATCAAGGGAGTTTACCTCTACTGTTCTGTCTGGGATGGATTCTCCTAGTCCGCTGGTGTGTAACATTCCCTTGCCAATTCCTGATCCGTAGTAATCTCCTTTATCCCTCATTTGGTAGGGTATTTGACCTTTTGATGCAGGGTGGAAGGCACTGCTTTGACCTGGTGGATCCACGGCTGTCCCACTATAGCATTATAAGGGACCCCCTCTTTTGATCACCTAGAAGGATGTAACGTGGTCTGCTCTTGGTATGTGTGTTGCAAGATTTATTTCTCCAATATATTTATCTCTCCTTGTAGACACTCGGAGTCATTTTTTCATCGATTCCCACTGCCTGTAGGGTATCCCACTTGATAAGGTTTACAGCGCTGCCAGCGTCGATTAGGATGTGTTTTACATCTGTATCCTCTATCCTGAGTGTTATGACCAGGGCTTTGTGGTGAGGAGTGTTGAAGTTAGTGCTATCTTTGTCACTGAACGAGATCATTTCATCTCGGGTGTGGCCTTTTTTGGGTGCTAACTCAACCTGATTTGAATTATTAAACAAAGTTGGGCCGCTGACTATCATATTGACAGACCACTTGGGTTTCGGTAGACCTAGAGGACCTTTTGAGCCCCTATTCTAAGTATACGTTTGCTTTCTGCTATCTGTCAGCAAATCCTTCAAGTACCCTTTGTTGGTAGAGCCATTACTTCTAGAATTAGATCTCTGTAGCCGGCAGTCTCGTACCCGTGATCTCTGTGCAAATCAAAGTAAAGGTTACATCTCTTTTACCGGCTATGCCCTCATGTTGCTGGGCCAACGTAGTTGGGCACTTTTTGTTTATACCTAAATTTGTACATCTAGGTTAAACAATTAATTATGAATGAGGTCATAGGAAATACGGTAAATTAAGATGGAAAATTAAGTAAATATGATGGAAGCAAAGACAAGTAATTAAGCAAGAAATAATAGAGAAAGCAAAGTAATTTTTATTCCTTTAGAGTAGCCGACTTCGGTGGAAAATTGTGTCCTGTGTCTTGTGTCTTGTGTACAATGCAATGTAAGGAGGGGTATTTATAGTAGTGATACCAAGTCCTAAATAAGGTAAAATACAAATACTAATAAGGCCATGGGCCTGCAACTCAAGGTGGTGGTATACGAAATCGTAACTATGAATCTATAAACACTAGGCGGCGGGATGTATGCGTTGCGCCCTATGACCAAACTGCCTAAACGGTCGTTGGCTCTAGGAGCGGGCGTATATCTCCAGTGCTCGATGACTTGTAGGATAAGTCTAGTCTCGCCAGCTGGACCCGTATCCAGTAACAATAGGTGGCGTATTTTTGCCCACACAGTCAGTCCCCCCACTTACTGAGTGCTGATGCATGCAGTCAGGAAGTGAAAGCGTTGTGATGTAAAAAGGTATCTCACTGACTCCTTGAGACTCACAGTCTCTTTGACAAAGAATAATAATGGCTTCTTCGGGAACCTCACATGCTTCAATCTGATTAGTCGATATCGATTCCATGCACCTTTCCAAAGAACGCTAATGACTGCTCCGAATCATTTCACATCCTTAGCAATAACGACACCTAAACGCTTCGTGCTCCATTCTTATCCTTCCTTGCCTATAAATAGTGAGCTCTTGATGCTGAAGAGATCTCAAACTTCCTCAGAAATTCTTCCTCTTCCTCAGAAAAATATATTCATAGAGCTTCCTTATAAACTCTCTCATTTCCAAACATACTCGCCTTTCGTCCTGGCTTGATATTCCCAAAAATTCTTCTTCATTTCGTGAGGAGGAGGCATGAAAAGTTACAAGGTGAGACTCATCTGCAGTTATCTTCTTTTCTTTCTTTATCCGTAGGGAAGGAAAGAAGTCCCCTGAGCCATGATGCACGACCTGAACTTTAATGGTGATGTTCTTTAGAAGATCTTCATTGTCTACACACATCAATTCTGGCGTGTCTTATCATCATGCCCGATGGTTTGTTGTGATATTATTCTTGTCATGTGGCACAGTTCCGTAGAGGAATGCCAACCCCTTTTGAGCTTCTTCTAGTTCGTTCATCTCCTGGTTGTATTGGGACATGGTTCCTGAAGCAACGTAATTAGTGAGTTTGGGATATTCTCTCCTCATTCTGGCAGTTGGTACACGGAAAACTTCTCCAAATCCTTTGCATTCAGGGTAGTTGCATAGCTCTACTCGGTGCATTGGTGATGGAGATTGCATCATCTTCTAGTCAATAGAGGGAAGAGGGAGTATAAGGCATTCCCAAGGTTACCAAAGATTCCTCATTCGAATCTTTCCAAATGGATTTGAATGAAGCCCCTAGTACTCGTTCTTCTGCCTCTGCCTCTTTACTGAGGGTTCCTTAGTTGGGCTGATTTTCTCCCCCCGTGGCATAGAATTTGTTGCTTCTTGTGGGCAAGGTTGGAAATTTTACCTTCGAATCCTGGGAGAGACTTCGATGCAAGTGCTACAATCCAGAAGAAGAATCTCCGGGGAGGGGGGGGAGGCAAATTCAGAGAAACTTGCAGTTATAGTCTTCTTTTTCCTTTTTTTCCTAAAATTGTTATTAAAAAATGTTGAATTCTAGAAGAACTTAATATATATTATGAGCCTACGGGCTGTTTGTTATTAATGAAATGAATGTTCACCAATATTTCATACATACTTGTGTTATTACGTGTTTCGTAATGTGTGACCAAGCAGTATGTTTGTGCACCTAGATATTAGATGGCTTTCGGTCGTCCGAACTGTTCTATTTGTTTAAGAACGTGTGTCAATGTGCCTGCCTTGAGAAATGGCGTCCACTGTGCACCGATAGACGGCGGCTAGGTTGCATCCTTAGCAGATGGCTATTTACGCTACAGTGGGATGACTTTAGCCCGTATGGTAACGGTTCTTTTGCATTCTGAGACAGAACGTCTTCGCTTAGATACTCGAATACTCGAGTATTTAAGACTTTCTGGCACTACGCGGACAGGCGTTCCCATCGGTGTGTAGGTGTAACTGTTGATAGAGTGAGTTCAACCCTTGATTAATGCCTGGTGGCTGAGTTAGACGTGGTGTAACTCTAAGCGAGTAGTATACTCTACTTTCTTGTAGTGTAAAGTAAGTGTATTACTTCAACTTAGGTCTGGCTAGGGCTATGAATAGTTGGATCGTAGATAGATCTAAATAATTGGACAAAAATGACTAGTTGGAATAGTAGTTTTACTGATATGCCGCAGAGCCATGTGAAATAAGGAACAGGGCTAATTCCCGTTGTAAAACAAAGAGCGGGGTTGAAAGCCCGTCGTAAATAATTTTGAGCAGACCAGAAAAAAGAAAAATATATGTCACGAGTATTCAGGTTTCAAGAGTAGTACTTCTTCGGTTATATGATATTCCAATTATTTGGAATGGTTATTCCCTCCATGTCTTCGAGAACGTATACACCTTTTTCAGTGTTATCCCGCACTTTGTATAGTCCTTCCCAATTCGGAGCCAGCTTTCCTGCTCCAGCGTGCTTGGTGTTCTGAGTAACTTTGCGAAGGACTAGGTCTCCAATGTTGAAGGACCGCAGATTTTCCCTTTCATTATAATATTGCTCTACTCGTTGCTTCTGGGCTGCAAGGCGAATGGCTGCTATCTCCCATCGTTTGTCCAAGAGGTCAAAGGAGACTTTTAGGGCTTCATCATTGGACTCTTCTTCGGTGAATGTCCGCCGTAAACTGGACTCTCCAATTTCCAAATGAATCATAGCTTCCATTCCATACATTAGCGAAAACGGTGTTTCTCCAGTGCTGGCTTTGGATATAGTTCAGTAGGCCCATATGACTCTGCCTTGTTTGATGATTCAGCTTGGCCGTTGGGTGAAAGGTGGAAAGGAGTCGAGGTTATCCTCTTGATTTCCCATTCTTTCAGAAAAGTAGTGATCTTGTCACCATGAATTAAGGACCGTTATCGCAGGTTATTTCTGCTGGAATCCCAAATCAGACGTAATGTTTTTCCAAATAAACTCTATGACTTCCTGCTCTCAAATCCGGGCGTATGCGGCCGCTTCAACCCATCTGGTGAAATAGTCCATCATGATAAGAATGAACTTGGCACCACCGACAGCTTTAGGCATGGGACCTATGATGTCCTCCAATTTCATGAAAGGCCATGAGTCTATTACTGAATGTAATAACTCCGCCGGTTGATGAAGTACATGGGAGAACCTTTCACAGATATCACATGCCCGTGCGAACTTGCTCGCGTCGTCTTCCATTCGGGGAATAGCCTGCCTTGATTAACTTTCGAGCTAGAGACCGCCCGCCAGAATGATTTCCGCATTGTTCTTCGTTGATTTCTCTAAGTACATAATCCACCTGAGAAGGAGCCAAATATTTAGCCAAAGATCCGCAAAATATTCGCCGATGTCATACCCGATTTTGGACACAACTCGAGATGAGCCGCGGTCTCGGATTTGACTGGGTGAACTTGTTTGAGTTAAGGTTTTGGAGTCGCCACCTAATATAGTTTCAAGGCGTATTAGGTCACCTAAGCGTCTAGAGTTAGGTTCAAAAGAGCTACTAGTCTATTTCAGAGATTCTATAGGGTAAGAAGTTCAAGTGACTCAAGAAAGAAGGTGTTAGGCACTTCCCCGAGTCCCACCAAAAGGGTGGTTACCGTCCGGATCTTAATTTTGGGATGTAAATAGTGTCTATTATCATATGTATACTAACTTGGATTTAACTAAGACATAAAATGCTTATACATAACGACTTTCATATTTGGTCTAAGTTTAAGTCTAGCCGCGTCTATGGCCTCTAATGTTAAAACCTAATCGTACACATAAGTTACCGTATAAATGGGTATTCTAATTTGACTCATAGATAGTATTTGCATAAATAATTGGCTTTGTAAATAATTTTAGATTTTAACAAAGGACCAAAAGGAGTTTTGTTTTAAAATAAATGTCGGCTCATTTGGGGCCGGTGTGACTCGTCATTAATTATCGAGCCCTAACCTTAATGGCCTTTTTGTGTAGGGGTCAAGTTTTGGAATATATATATATATATATATATATATATATATATATATATATATATATGCAAGGAGGCTATTTTCGAAAACGGGATCACAAGGAACACATAAAAGCAAATAGTGGGCTGTCGCACATAATAAGTGTATATATAGGTATATTCACGCAAATACATGATCTAGATGATGATTATACTTTCAAAATATAGTTTGAGATCGTATAAATGACCCCTAATACTTTATACACCCCTATACACTATTAGATTAGTGTATAAGAGCATAAGGAGTGGTCAAAATTGGTTTATGCACATAAAGGGCCTATTTTGAAAACGTTATTGGGCCCAGATCATCCATACAAAATAGGGGCGGGTTTTATTTTAAGAAATAGTTCAATTTAGACTCAAATAACACAAATAGCCCCTGTCGAGTAACTTTTAGATTAAAAGGGTGAGTTCTCACAAGATTTCAAGCTTAATGCAGTGTTCTCATTCACAGATTTATGTAGTTTCATGCAACTGTCAGTTTCGATTTTAAAGAATGCTTTGTAAGGTCCTAAATGTCATGCTTTGCAACACATAGGAGTAAAGAGTTGAGGAATAAGCCCCTGGATGGCTGTGCACATACTGTAAACCCCTGTTTTAATGTATACATGCAGGGAATTCTAGAATATACATGAAATGAGACAGTCTCTAAAAGGAAATCATAAAACAGAGGTCCAGTAGCACTTTAAACAGTTTATTCAAGCATAATTGAACAAGGGAAGAAAGAGAGCTTCTCCCCAGCTTTTAAACATAGTAAAGGGGTGTAACTACAACCCAATTACCTTTGTATAAGCTGCAGAAAGAGAAAAGTCAGCAGGGGAAAACAGGGAAGGGGAAAGCCTGAACCAAAAGAGATCTGCCAGGAACAGGTGCAGTTAGTGCACCTTCTGCTATGATTCACATATAGACAAGTCATACCAGTGATTTAAGTGAAACAGGGATGGGGTAAGACCATGCTAAGGAAACATACACACACACAGAGGGACTAAGCAATAAGGAAAAGCCTCATGACTCTAATTGCAACTTGAAATCATTGACAGAAAGTGCAGACACTACTCAAGACACTCTAGAACCAGAGCATAACATAATGCATTAATGGTTTTAATTAGGATATATGAGAGTATGTTATGCATATATGGAGAAAGTAACAGGCAATCAAGAAAGAGAGTGAATACCTTTAAGTGTTGTGAGTTTGAAGGCAAAACAGAGAAGAAAAGATGCAAGAAACAAGCATACGAACTGTAAGCAGTAGCTTCCAAAAGAAACCAGTAAACAAGGAGAATGGAATGCCAGAAAAACTATGCAGGTTTTGCTAAGTGTACCAATGTGTGTTTCTGGATTTTTGTAGGCAATGATGGTGAAGATGATTAACCACGTGGAAACAACTTCGAACTCAAGGATTTCTTTGCTGGCCTCTTCAAGAACCAGGCGGAACGGGAAGAACAAAACTCGGCCAACATGGTCGAAAGCATGGCCCAGAAGTTAGGAACAATGTTTGTTTGATCGTCTCAGAGGCCAACGTCTCCGACGAGGACCTCTGCTCGTGAATGAATCACCAGTATCCGTCCCCAATCGAAGACTCAACATAAAGGTCGTCCCTGGAAGCTCCACAACAATCAACAATTAAGATCTCAAAGGAACACCTGTCATTCAAGACATCTTGAAGGAGATGAAGGCCATCCACGAACGGATCAGTAATGTGTCGGGTGATCCACCCAAGTTACCACCGTAGATGAGCAAAATTTCTATAAGCATGCATATAAGGCAGGTACTGCACCAGTCCGTGTACTTAAGTACTTCTGCCTACTCGATAACCTTAAGTACGAATGAATTATACTGATCCGGATGAGCATATTGCTGCTTATTACACAGCCATCAAAAGCAATGAGATTAGTGAAGAAGAAACACATCGGCTCTAGTGAAGAGGTTCGACTCGACCTTGACCAAAGGCACCCCCGCATGGTACACTCAACTACTAATGGGTTCGATCGAGTCATTCACCCAGATCCAGGACTTGTTCAAGAAGAGACATTCCAAAGCTCGCAAGCGAGAGAAGCGCATGGAAGATATCATTAAGATCCGATAACGCGATGACAAATTGTTGAAAGACTGCCTTGAAAGGATTCAGAGGTAACACATGGAGCTCCCTCCAGTTCCCGACAATATTGTTGTGGTAGCTTTTGCAAGAGTCTGAACTCCAGAGGTTCACTAGCTACTCGAGAATTGCAATGAAGCCTAACTCAATATCCGGTGACCACATGGAGTACCTTACACCAGAGATATACTGAGAAGCTCCGTCTTGAACCTGAGCTGCCTCTAGAGCCCAATGAAGATACATGAAGAAATCGAGCTGGCAGTCCATCTCTTGAGGGAGAAGATGACAGAAGGAGAACAAAAAGAAGGATTCATAATCAAGCGGGATGGGGAAATCAAAGTGGTTTGCGAGATCCCTCGAGAAAAGCACAAAATAGCATAGTTTCAACAAAAATTGGGTTGCATGTGAATGAAGTAGAGTCGGTTGCTCATCATTTTGGGAAACTAGGCTCTAGAGTACACTGTTGGCCCACTATTAAGGGCACGACTGGGAACGGTTCAACAGTCTACTATGATTTTCATCAGAGGAACGCACACACTACAGTTGACTGCAACGCCCTGAGCTTGAAATTGAGAACTTTTTGAAGGAAGGACACCTTAATGACTTGATCATAAAAAGAGCAAGACGATCTAGAGCACCCAACCCTAAAGACAAGCAAAGCATCAATGCGATCTTCGCTATGCCCGGGTTGAACAAAACATGGAAGATTGAAGCACATGTGTGGGGGCAAAAATACGCCACCTATTGCTACGGGGATATGAGTCCAGCTGGCGAGACTAGACTTATCCTACAAGTCACCGGGCACTGAGGATAAACGCTCGCTCCTAGGGCCAATGACCATTTAGGCGGTTTGGCCACAGGGCGCAGGGCACACATCCCATCGCCTAGGGTTTACAGTCTCCTAGTTAGGGTTTAGAATACCACCGCCTTGAGTTCTAGGACCATGGCCTTATTAATACTTGTATTTTACCTTATTTAGGACTGGGTATAACTACTATAAATACCCCTCCTTATATTGTATTGTACAAACAGACGATTCTCCATCAAACTCGACTACTCTCAAGGAATAAGTTTACTTTGCTTTCTTAATTATTTCTTGTTTATTTACTTGTCTTTTTTAATCGTATTTACTTAATTTTCCGTTGTAATTTACCATAATACTTGTGACCATATTCATAATTAATTATTTAACCTAGACGTATAAATTTAGCCATAAATAGTTTGGCGGCCACCATGGGGCCCAGGCAATTGTAGGTATTCTACAAAAGAAAAGGCGCAATCATGTCAGACGACGGTAGCAGCATTCCGAAGAACACCACAGACGCAGCAGACGAGTCTGTAAAGGATCACAGCAATCCAACGTACAACAAAAGGATCCCATCGAGCAGCCAAATGATTCTTCTCATGAGCCAGTCCCTAATGCTAGCGATGGAGAAGGCGATCAACTGTTAGAAGGTAATTTAGAGTTCAGAGGTTTCCTCCTAGATATCCTCAAAACCGCGTCCGAGCAGAACTCGAACAACATAGCTGAAGGGATATCCCATAGATTGGGAGCAATGTTTGTTGGATCATCTCAGAGGCCACTGTCCCTACGAAGACCAATGCCCACAGACAACTCGCCAGCATCAGTTCCCAATCGTGGGCACAACCTGGATGTTGCCCCTATAGGATCATCGACAATCAACAATCAAGACCTTGAGGGAGCCCCTGTAATTCAGGATCTCATAAAGAAGATGAAGGTCATCCATGATCAGATGAGTAACGTGTCGGGTGATCCACCTCAAGTTACCACGATAGATGAGCAGAAGTTCTACAAGCATGCTTACAAAGTGAGCCCAGCACCACTCCGCATACCAAAGCACTTCCGTTTGCCATATAACCTGAAGTATGACGAAACGACCGATCCGGACGAGCACATCACTGCTTATTATACGGTTCTGAAGAGTAACGAGATTACTGAAGAAAAAATCCAGTCTGCTCTGGTGAAAAGATTTGGCTCAACCTTAACCAAAGAAGCCCTTGCTTGGTACACTCAGCTACCAATGGGATCATTTGAATCGTTCACTCAGATGCAAAACCTATTCAAGGTCAAGAAAGCGCATTCTGGTGTCTGTAAGCGGGAGAAGCGTAAGGAAGACATCTTTGAGATATGACAACGTGATAACGAAATACTGAAGGATTACCTCGATATATTTCACAAGGAACGCTTGGAGCTCCCTCCAGTCCCTAACAATACCGCTGTGGTAGCCTTCGGCAAAAGTCTGAATTCAAATGGATCTTTAGCTACCCGAGATTTTCAATGGAGTTTGACTCAACACCCAGTATCCACATGGAGTGCGCTACATCAAAAGTATACTGAGAAACTTCATTTGGAACCAGACCATTCTCATAACCCCGAGGATGAGCGAAGAAAGAGACTGGGAAGCCCATCCCTAGAAGGTTGGGGGATGGTAGAAGGATGAAGCTGAAAGTTCAAAATCAAACGGGCGCGAGCGGTAGAATAACTCTAAAGCATCCGGATCCAGGAGAAGCGAACTAAACCCTAGAATTTTAGAAACTTTGGTCTTCGCATCAATGCTATAGACCTAGTCGCCAATCATTTTGGTAAACTACGCCCCAGGGTCCGATGGCCACCTAAAAGGATCTACAGGAAGAACCACAACACCTTATGGCGATTTTCATCACAACGGGGGCCATGCAACGGTTGATTGCAAAGCCTTGATGATCGAGATTGAACACTTGCTAAAAGAAGGACATTTTAAGGAGCTGCTGGAATAAGGCCTCCGCCGTTTTAAGAGTTCAGAATCTGAAAACCTGAAGACCATCAACGCAATATTTATGGACGAACAGTTGGACATGGCCCGGGGGACTACAACAACCAGGATAACATTTGAGTACATCTGATTCGACTTGGAGGATCAAGCAGACCAACAAGAAGACCTCGTTGTACCTGTGGAAGTATCCGGCGTACATATCCAGCGGGCTCTTATCGACCTGGGGAGCAGTGCTAATATTATCCGGGGGGAGATGTTATGAAACTTCAGCCATTATCCTCAAACATCCCCAAGCACTCGAAACATAATAGGCTTCAACGGAATCTGGAAAGCATCGGCTGGAGAACTAGCTCTATCGGTCTATATGTTGGGCATGACAAGAACAACTATTATCCAGGCGAAATGAATTGAAATCTCTCGTACGATGTAATCCTGAGACAGCCATGGATACACGACGTCAGGGGAGTGCCCTCAACACTTCGTCGGGTCTTCAAGTACCCGACCCTGCACAGGGTCACCGTTCTTTGAGGTGAGCGGCCTCTCCCCGAGGAATGTCGCTTTGCTTCAGACGGGATTGCATCTTCCGAGTTGAAAGTTATTGAGGCCTTAGTGAGAGAGGTTAGGGTGGAACTCAGCAATCTGCGAGGTCGATTGACGCTGATGGATCAACTAGTCCTGAGAGCGACTGAATTGGTGTGTCGTTTCTCTGAGGTACTAAGGAAGCAAGGAGGACCCCTCTGGCTGATACAATATTATTTGACGATGGCTCAATCGAATATCCAACTCCTACAGATTCCAGTCATAACCGAGCCAGAGACAGATGAGCTCCTACTATTGTACATTTCAATATCAGAAATATCTTGGAATACGCTCCTTGTACGAGAAAAGAAGGGGCAGCAGTATCCCGTAAAGTGCACCAGCAGGATGCCACAATGCATAGACAAGTTCTTTCCCTTGCAGCTCCAGTTCATAGAGATCGTGGAAATGGCCATACGAGAATTGCACTCGTACTTTCAAGAACACTCAGTTAGTTTAGCCTCTTCGACACTGGTGCGAGCCATTCTGTCTAAGCCCGGTCTGTCGAAAGACATGACAAAGTGGGCTGAAGAGTTGGGAGAGTACGATGTCACCTATCAACCCCGTACAGATGTCAGAATCAGGCGTTGGAAGGTTTTACCTCAGATTTTGTAGAAGAACTGGAATAGAAGGCTGAAGAATCACTCAGGGATGAAACAGTAATCGAGTCCGGCCATTGGGAAATCCGCACAGGGATGAACCCTAACGGGGAGAAGAACGACTTATGGATCAGAACACCATCTGGAATGGTCTACCACCAGGCCTTGAAAGCTGATGACAACGAAGCAAAGTGTGAAGCCATAATTCAAGCTCTTGACTTAGCCTACACACTGGCACCTTTTGCTTGAGAGAGCATTTACTTTGTTTTTGTTAATTCCTTTTGGTTATGATATTTATCAGACATGTTACGGAATTTCACCCACAGCATCACAGGCCCCACGCCTCTTTTATCAATAAAACTATTATCTTACTTAGTCAGTTTTACTCATTTATTTAGATTCATCAACGATCCAACAATTCATAGCCCCCGGCCAAACCTAAGTTAAAGTAATACGTTCACTTTGCGCTATAAAAAGTATAATACAGTACTCGCATAGAGCTAGACCCCATCTAGCTCAGCCACCAGGTATTAATCGAGCGTTGATCTCGTAAAATCAACAATTGCACCTACACGCTGACGGGGACACCTATCCACATAGTGCCAGAAAGTTTTAAATACTTGAGTACTAAGCGAAGACGTTTTGTCTCAAAACGCAAAAGGACTGTTTCGACACGGGCTAAAGTCATCCAATTGTAGGCCCAAATAGCCATCTACTACGGATGCAACCTAGCCGCCGTCTATCAGTGTACAGCGGACGTAATTGCTCAAGGCATTAACACTAATGCATACAACTAGAATAGTCAAGATGACCGGAAGCCATCTAATATCAAGGTGCACAAACATACTGCTTGGTTACACATTACGAAACGCGTAATAACACAAGTACGTATGAAGTTGAACACTAATGCATGTTCTTAAAACAACTAGAACAGTCAAGACGATCAGAAGCCATCTAATATCAAGGTGCACAAACATACTGCTTGGTTCCACATTACGAAACGCGTAATAACACAAGTACGTATGAATATTGATGGACATTCGTTTTATTAATAACAAACAGCCTGTAGGCTCATAATATACATTTAGTTCTTTATGAACACAACGTTCGTTTATAACAATTGTAAAAAAAAAGGGGAAGAATAAAAATAAAGAGCTCCTCAGGATTAACATGGCTGAAAAATCCTTTCAAGGTATGTCGGCTCGTGCATTCTTTTAAGGTATACGGCCGCTGGTGCAACCAAAGCCTGTCTGCTTGATCAAAGCAAGGGATCTTGGAAGCACCTGAGTACAGGCCTGACCTTCCCTCATCTCGTCCATTGAACTCGAAGAGAAACTAGAAGACTTGCAGCGAAGCTTGATCATCCGCTTCCACCTCAACTGGCCAAACCGGAGTGCACAATCCCGCTGATCTTTAAGGGCAAGCAGGTGTTTGCCGAGAGCAGAAGGGCTTGAGCTGGGAACCTACCACAGGGGAGCCTCTTCCCTCGGCTATCCCATAGCCAACGACCGACAAGACATTGGAACGCCGACAAAACCGTACCAGCAGAACCAAGAGAAGGCCTAGGACCGCAGGTGGAGTTAGAACTTGGTGATTCGTTAATTCGCTCACGACCCAGAATTCCATCTTCTTGCCTGCCATGAAATGGAGTCAGACAAGTCGCTTTCAACCCTACTCCATCAAAGAAGCAACCTCAACACCAGAGAAAATCCTTGCGGATAAGCCTCTTGACAGCTGAAAGGGCTAAGCATCCTGACCCCGCATGACAAGAAGAACATCACAGCAACCACTGTGTTAGAAGATGAGCGCATCGTAATCAGTGCACATGAGACAATGAAAACATCCCAAAGAAGATAACTGCAGATGAGTTTCCTCCTTCACGCAACATCCATTCGGAACAAAGAAGGCTTTTTGGGAATATCAAACTAAGATAAAAGACAAACATTCTTAAAGAAAAGCTTCTCACTATCATAAGAAATTACTGAAGAAGCAAATTATTTTTGAAGAAGAGTTGTGATTTTTCCACTGTCATAAAGTCACTATTTATAGGCAGAAGGGGATAAGGATGAGGCACGAAACGTTCATGCGTCACTATGGCTAGAGATATGAAACGATTTGGAGCAGTTAATGGCAGTTCCTGTAAAGGTGCGTGAGATCGGTGTCAGCCAATCAGAAGGAACACGGAAAGTTCTAGAAGAGTTGAATATCATTCTTGGTCAAAGAGACTGCGAGTTTCAAGGAGTCAGTGAGATATCTTTTCACATCATGCTGCTTTCACTTCCTAACTGGTTGTGTCAGCACTCAATAAGTGGGGGAACTGACTGTGTGGAAAAAAATTCTCCACATATTATTACGGGAATACGAGTCCAGCTGGCGAGACTAGATTTATCCTACAAGTCACCAGACACTGAGGATATACGCCCGCTCCTAGGGCCAATAACCATTTAGGCAGTTTGGCCACAGGGCGCAGGGCACATATCCCGACGCCCAGGGTTTACAGTCTCCTAGTTAGAGTTTAGTATACCACCACCTTGAGTTCTAGGCCAATAGCCCTATTAGTACTTTTATTTTACCATTATCTGGGACTGGTATCACTACTATAAATATCCTTCCTTACATTATATTGTACAAACAGAAGATTCACTATCAAACTCGGCTACTCTCAAGGAATAAGATTTACTTTGCTTTCTCAATTATTTCTTGTTTATTGACTTGTTTTTTTTTAATCGTATTTACTTACTTTTCTATCGTAATTTACCGTATTACTTGTGATCTTATTCATAATTAATTGTTTAACCTAGATGTACAAATTTAGGCATAAACAACAAGAACTACCCTCTAGTCCGATTACGTTCAGTTCTAGAGAAGAGGAAGGGGAGAACCAAGAAGCCCTCATAGTCCAAATTGAGGTACTAGGCTTTCATATCAAACAAGCTTTGATTGACCCAGGAAGTGACGTCAACATCATTCGATGTGAGGTATTACAGAGGATAGACCGACATCATCGCTTAATTTCGAGCCATTGCAAGATAACTAGATTCAAGAGTATCTACGAGAAACCTAACGGGGAACTAGCTCTGCCAGTTCATATTCTGGGTGTGACAAGCATGACACATTTCCAGGTATTGGCTTATAATCTCTCATACGACGTCATCCTGGGATGACCATGGATACACAAAGTAAAGGGAGTACCCTCAACACTTCACCAAGTCTTTAGATACCCGACTCTACGCGGGATCAATGACTTACGGAGTGAGCGGTCCTCCCCTAGAGAGTGTCAAACACCTTGTAGGAGCCCCAATGCAAGATTGAAGGCAGAGGTAAATATGATCGACAAAGAGTCATCATAGGACGTCTCCATCGAGTGGAAAGCCAGAGTGCAGTAGGAGCATTAAGAGAGCGGGTGTCGGATATAAGTAATTTGATTCCCCGGGCTGCGGAACTGTGGTAGCTCTCCGAAGTGTTGATAAAACACGAAGAGCCCGAGTGGCCAATACATTGCTGCCAGGTGTTGACTCGAGCGAAGATGCATCTCCAACATCTTCCAATAATCACCGAACCGGTTCCAGGAGAGCATATGTTGTTGTACATAACAATCTCAAAAGTGGCATGGAACGTGGTCCTTACGTGAGAAGAAGGAGGGAGGCAACTTCCTATGCAATATGCTAGTTGCTTATGCCTAAAATCGGTCGCCTAGGTTAAACAATTAATTTAGAGTGAGGTCACAAGCAATACAGTAAATACGACAGAAAAGTAAGTAAGTAAAAGAGAGAAATAATAAGCCAAAAAAGTAAAGTAGTTTTATTCCTTGAGAATAGACGGATTCAGTGGTGAATCGCTTCATTGTACAATACAATGTAAGGAGGGTTAATCATAGTAGTAGATACCCAGTCCTAATTAAGGTAAAATACAAAGACTAATAAGGCTTATGGACTTATAAAGTTAAGGCGGTGGTATATACGAAACTCTATCTAGGAGACTGTAACCCTAAGATGGCAGGATGTATGCCTTGTGTCCTATGCCTGTACCGCCTAAACAGTCGTAACTTGTAGAACGGGCATGTATCCAGTATGCCCGATGACTTGTAGGATAACTCTAGTCTCGCCAGCTGGACTCTTATCCCCGTAATAGTAGGTGGCGTATTTTCGCCACACAGTCAGTCTCCCCACTTGCTGAGTGCTGATGTAAGTAGTCAGGAAGTGATAGTGGCGTACAAGATAGATGTGAAAAGATATCTCACTAACTCTTTGAAAATTGCAGTCTCTTTGACCAAGAATAATACTGATTTTTTTTAGAACTTCACGTGCTTTCATCTGATTGGTTGATACCGATTCCATGCACCTTTCTAAAAACTACTATTAACTGCTCCGAAACTTTTCATATTCTTAGTAATAATGACGTTTGACCGTTTCGTGCTCCATCCTTTATCTCTTTTCTGTGTATAAATAAGGGCTTTGTGATTGTGGTGGAATCACGACCCTTCTTCAGAAAATACTTCATCCTCTTCAAAGTTCTACATGAAAGAATGGTCCTTCTATCTTCGAAAATATTTTCCTTTGATCCTGGTTTGATATTCCTAGAAAAGCTCATTCGTTCTGAATGGATGGTGCATGAAAAAACTGTAGGGTTTACCATCTACGGTTTTCTTCTATCCTTTCTCCATCCGTGATCGGATGAATAGATTCCCCCAAGTCATGAAGTTTGATCGAAATTCTAATGATGATATCCTTCGGAATGTCTTTATTTTGATAGACATAATGATTTCGGTACGCTCATCTTCATACGTGGTGATTGCTGTGATATTCTTCTTGTCATGTGGCGTGCTGCAGCAGATGAATGTCAACCCAATTAGGCTTCTTCTAGTTGTTCATCTTTTAGTTTCATGGGAACATATCCTGGAAGCAACTTCACTTGAACTAGGAGTGCATTCCTGGAATATCCTCTCCTTCTTTGCGCAGTTAATGTTCAAAGAATTTCTCCAGATCTTTAGCATCTAGGGTGGTTGTATAGCTCTGCCTTGTTCTGCAGTGATGGAGATTGCATCATTTTCCAATTGTTCAGGAAGAGACAGTATATGGCGTTCCCAAGGTCAATGGGGGTTCCTTGTTGGAGTCTCTCCAAGTGAATCCAAGTGAAGTCTCTGACCGTGTTCTGCTTCCTCCTCTTTTACACTAAGGGATTCCTCAGTTGGACTGATTTTCCCAACTCCCGTGGCGGAGTGTTCCAAAGATGTTGCTTCTTAGGGTATCAATTTGGGAATTTCGCCTTCTAGTTGCCGAGAGGGACTTTGATCCAAGAGCTACAATCCAGACGAAGAGTCTCTGGGCGTGAAAATTCAAAGGAACTTGCGAATTTAGTCTTCCATTGCCCTTTTTTCTACAATTGTTATGAGCAAATGTTGCATTCACGAAGAACTAAATGTATATTATGAGCCTACATGCTGTTTGTTATTAATGAAATGGTCGTTCATCAATAGTTTTACACATACTTGTGTAATTATATATGATGTAATGTGTAGTCAGGCAGTATATTTTGTGTGCCTTTCTGGGCTAGTGTCTTCAAGAGTCGGGTGTGCGCACTGAAGGACGCTTCATTTGCGTCAGTAGGTGACAGCTTAAGTCGCGCCCACAATAGGACGACTTTAGCCTGTGTGGTAACGGGCACTTTTGCATCCGAATTCGAACGTCTCTACTTAGTTACTCGAGTATTTAAGACTTTCTGGAACTACGCGGACAGGTGTCCCCGTCGGCATGTAGGTGCAGTTATTGAATTAATGAGTTCAACATGCGAGTAATGCCTAGTGGTTGAGCTAGACGTGATCTAGCTCTAAGCGAGTAGTGTACCCTATTTTTTGTAGCGAAAAGTGAGTGTATTACTTCAACTTAGGTCAGGCCGGGGCTATGAATAGTTAGATCATAGATGGATCAAAATAAATAAGTAAAACTGACTTAATAGAATAGTAGTTTTACTGATGAATAAGGCGCAGAGCCTTGTAAACATAAAGAACGGGGCTAAGTGCTCGTTGTAATAGAAGAAAATAAGAAAGGAGAAAATACATGTCTTGAGTATATGGGCTTAACTGAGACGTTCAAGATTAGTACTTCTTTAGCGATGTGATATTCTAATTATTTGGAATGGTTGTTCCTTCCATGTCTTCAAGAACATACGCACATTTTCCAGCTATACCTCGAACTCCATACGACCCTTCCCAATTTGGGGCGAGTTTTCCTGCACTGGCCTGCTCGGTGTTTTGAGTAACTTTGCGAAGGACGAAATCCCCTATGTTGAAGGATCATGGTTTGCATTGTAATACTACTCCACTCACTGCTTCTGGATTGCTAGGCGTATGGCCGCTATTTCTCACCATTCGTCCAAAGTATCGAGAGAGTCTTTCAAAGCTTCGCTGTTGGATTCTTCCACCGCAAATAACCGCCTCAAACTAGATTCTCCGATCTCTATGGGAATCATTGCTTCCGTTCTGTAAATCAGTGAAAATAGAGTTTCCCAAGTGCTAGCTTTGGACGTAGTACGGTAGGCCCATAGAACTCCTAGCAGTTCTTCGGCCACTTTCCTTTGGCTTCCTTTAGTCAAAATTCTGCACTATTGTCTTGTTCGTGGATTTGACTTGATCATTGGCCGAAGGATGATACGGCGTAGAGGTTATTCTCTTTATCTTCCAATCCTTCAGAAAAGCAGTAATTTTGTCGCCTATGAACTGAGGCCCGTTATCGCATGTGATTTCCGCTGGAATGTCAAATCGTTACATAATGTTCTTCCATATAAACTCTATTACCTCCTGCTCCTGGACCTGGGCGTAGGCTGCTGCTTCGACCCATTTGGTGAAATAATCTATCATGATGAGTAGGAATTTGACACCACCGGGTACGTTGGGCATGGGCTCTACGATGTCTATCCCCCATTTCATGAGAGGCCAATGAGCTATTACTGAGTGAAATAACTCTCCCAAGCTGATGAAGCACATGGCAAACTTGTTCGTGTCTTCTTCCATTCGGGGCTAGAAATAGCTTGCCCTGAGAGGGTCCCAAACATTTATCCAAAAGTCCACTAAACATTCGCCGATACAGCTCGCCGTTAATTAGACAATAGCAGGCCGCTTGGGCTCTCAGCCTTCTGCTCTCCTTTCTGTCTGCTGGAAGTACTCCTTTGTCCAAGTACTCAATAATTGGGTTCCGCCGGTCCCACAATGATCCCATTATGTTGATCTCGTGGCATTTGACATCTGCATACGTTAACTTAATGGTGGAAACCGGGCTGTCTGCATTCACGTCTGTGCTGGCTGCTAAGCTGGCTAGGGCATCAGCCTCTACATTTTTTTCTCTCAAAATCTGGTTGATCTTCCATTTTTGAAACTTCTTCAAGCACATTTCTACTCTTGCCAAGTATTCCTGCATACGAGCGTCTTTGGCGGTGTAAGACCCGGTTACCTGATTGACGACGAGCTGAGAGTCGCAATTAACACTAATCTCCCTGGCCCCCAATATGTAAGCTAATTCTAGAGCTTGAATTACTGCTTCATATTCTCCCTCGTTGTTCGTCATCTGGCAGTAGCTGAAGGATTTCCTGAATACGTTCTTCGTTGGGGATTTGATAACTAAACCAAGCCTGGCCCCTTTTACGTTTGAGACCCCATCGGTGTGGATAACCCATTCCAAGGGTAACTCCCTCTATTATTTTGCATTCTGTCTCGGCTCCCGGCATCAAGTCGGTACTGAAGTCGGCGACAAAGTCCGCAAGCACCTGTGACTTAATGGTCGTATGTGGCCGATAAATGATGTCATACACTCCGAGCTTGACGGCCCACTTTGCCAGTCTGCCCTATAACTCGGGTTTGTGCAACATAGTCCGCAAGGGAAAAGAGAAACCAAGATAAGGGTATGACTTTGAAAATACGGCCGTAGCTTCCTCGCTGCCATGACTAAGGCAAGTACGACTTTCTCTAGGTGTTGGTACCTAGTTTCTCTATCTAAAAGAGACTTGTTGACGTAATACACTAGAGATTGCACCCCCTTCTCTTATCGTACAAGGACAGTGCCGACGGCAACTTCGGACAGTGCTAGGTACAACAATAATGGTTCTCCCTCGCGTGGCATAGTTAGTAACAGGGGTTTTGCCAGAGATTGCTTCAGTTCTCGAAGCGCCTTGTTGCACTACTCTTTCCATTCGAAGCTTTTATTCTTCTTCAAGACATTGAAAAACTGGTGACATTTCACTGACGACTGTGAGATGAACCGGCTGAGCATTGCAATTCAGTCGTTAAGCCTTTTAACTTCGACTTCATTTTTCAGGACTTCTGGTATAGCCTCGATTGCTTCTATCTTTACGGGATTCGCTTCTATTCCCCTGTTGGAAACAATGAACCTAAGGAACATCCTAGAGGATACGTTGAAGGCACACTTCTCTGAGGTGGTGCACTCGATACATTACCAATCCGATCGTGGATAGCCTTCATCTCCTTTAGGATGTCCTGAATGACAGGTGTTCCTTTGAGCTCTTGATTATTGACTGCCGTTAAGCCTCCAGAAGCGGCGTGCATGTTGAGTCTATAATTAGGAGATGACGCTGGTGTATCGTTCATGGGTGCTGGTCCTTGCAGTGATGCTGGCCTCTAAGACGATCCAGCGAACATTGCTCCTAACTTTTGAGATATTCTCTCAACCATATTGACCGAGTTCTGCTATGCCTGTTCTGACAGTGTTTTGAGAAGATTAACAAGGAAACCTCTTAACTCATAATTACCTTCGCGTGATTGATCGCCTTCGCTGGGCACATGGACTGGCTCCTTGGTGGGATCCTTTGGCTGCACGCTGGGATCGCCAGGATCCTGTACAGACTCGTCTACTGCGTCGGTAGTGTTCTTTGCGGTGTTGTCGTTGTCGTCTGACATGACTGCGCCTTTTCCTCGTAGAATACCTACAATTGTCTGGTCTCCACGGTAGGCACCAAACTATTTATGCCTAAAATTATACGCCTAGGTTAAACACTTAAATTTATGAATCGGTCACAAGCAATACAGTAAAATACGATGGAAAAGTAAGTAAATAGAGAGAAAAATAATAAACAAGAAAGTAAAGAGTTTTATTCCTTGAGAATAGCCGGATTCAGTGGTGAATCGTTTGATGTACAATGCAATGTAAGGAGGGGTATCTATAGTAGAGATTACTCAGTTCTAATTATGGTAAAATACAAAGACTAATAAAGGTCATGGGCCTATAAACTCAAGGCGGTGGTATATATGAAACCCTAACTGGGAGACTATAGACCTAATGCAGCGGGATATATACCTTGCGTCCTACGTCCGTACCACCTGAACGGTCGTAACTCGTAGAACATGCATGTATCCTCTGTGCCCGGTGACTTGTAGGATAAGTCTAGTCTCGACAGCTGGACTCGTATCACCGTAATAATAGGTGGCATATTTTTGTCCACACATTTAGTTTATTTAATTTCAATCTAGAAATTAGTATTGTTACCATCAGAAATTGTTAAAGTTAATTATTTAGTGATACAAGATTAGTTAAAGCTAAACACTTTCTTCCTGTGAGATCGACCACAGACTTAAAAATTGAATTATATTTATGATGACCGCATATCCTTTCGAAGACAAATTTTAGGTGTGATGGGGATAAAGTTAAGTGGTCTTTTAATAGGACCAAAAGTTCGATGGTAGTTTCCACGAGGATACTCAACTAAATTATATGAATAGTGCATAAAAAAGGCCATTTGTCAAATTTTTTAGCAACAGTAAGGTGTAAAATTTTGATGCGTAGCCATTTTTGGATGCGCTAAATGAGTTTTATCCACCATTTCAAAATTAATTGAGGAATAACCAAAAATCTGTCCGCACACTTACACATTAGTGTTGGCAAACACCCCAGACTAGTCTCAGTATTTTAACATGTTCAAAGTCTCATTATTTTATAATGGGATTCATATACTGGAGCTTTATATATAAAGTTCCAGAATAAAATACTTGGACTTTGAATTAACATGTTCACAGTCCCAGTATTTTATACTGGGGTTAGTGTTTAAGTGATCCCAGTATTTTATATTGGGATTTGTGGCTAGTATTCAATTAGCACGTGCCAAGCAGGCTTCCACGCAAAATTTTTACCAGCAAGGTACTTATATGAAGAGCCTGTTTGGGTGAGCTTATTTTGAGCAGCTTTTTAAGAAATTAGAATTTTCGAACTTCTCATTTTTAGGGTTTATTTGCAAAAATATGACACGGGAAGCAATGGTTTGCCTTTTTGCCCCCACTAAGAAATGGTTTGCAAAAATGCCCCCGTTAAGATTTAATGAAAAAAATCCGGGGCCAAGACTTCCCGTTATATTTTTTCGCTTTTCAACACTTATCCCTTCAAGTATTGGCAATAGGCAATACTTGCCGCACTAGGCCGTAAATCTTGGCAATTGCCAAGACTTGCCATTGACCCCTGCTCGATTTTCCAACACTTGCACGACAAGTATTGGCAATAGGCAATACTTGCTGCACTGCGTCGTAAGTCTTGGCAATTGTCAAGACTTGCCCCTTCCAGTTTTCCCTGCATTCTCGCCGTATAACTTGAAGTATTGGCAAAACAGCATTTGCCCTTGAAGTATAGCCAATTGCCAAGACTTACAAATTTTTTACCTTGAAGTCTTGGCTTGCGGACTAAATAAAGGCATTTTGCTAAAATATTTCTTAACGCGGGTAATTTTGTAAAATCACTCCACATTCGGTGAAATTTTTTACATTTTTAGCCATTTTTAAGCACATAAAAGTACGTAAATTTTAAGTGACCAAACGTTTACTAAAAAATTTATAAGCTTATAAGCACTTTTAAGCTCACCCAACGGGCTCACGGTCAAAGTAAAACTATGTTGCCTAAATTTGTGATAATCATAATTGACAACCACCAAACAACGAAACAAAGATGAAGGCAGCCATGGTGTTGAATCCTCCAACTCCTGATTTCCCCTCATGCTCTCCGTCATCATCTTCCACTTCAACCCTCTTCCATCTTCATCGTCCCCTCAATGTATGGGTTTCACTTCTTGTATTTTCTTGGTTTTTTAGTACCAAAAGCTAAAACTTTTGAAACTATCTTAACAGTTTTCTCTCTATTATTTGCAGATTTCTGGGTTCTTGGGAACTGGTCTTTCCTTATGGAGGAGACACAATTTGGCTGTTCATATTCGTTTACCTCAAGTCTCTCCAGGTCTGCTTCTCCACTTTTTCATTTCTTTGTATCCATATTCCATTTCGGACAATTCGATACCATCAAGTAATAAGTAGTAGCTATGTTTCAGTTTATATGTCATAGTTTGGTTGATCACGAGGTTTAAGGGAAAACATAAGATTTTGGAAACTTGTGGTCTAACATAAGCATAAATCTTTTGAAATTTGTGGTCTTAAGCATGCCATAATATTTCTGTGGCCGTAAAGCTTCTCACTAAGGGTAACAAAAGAAGTTCCAAGTAGAAAAATGTCATCAAACTTAGAAATATGACATTCTTTCTTAAACGGAATAAGAAGATTGTGTCTTTCCTTTTAAATAAAGGGAGTACTATTATTTGAAACGCCCTACGTTCCAATTTGTTTGGCCTTATTACTATTTGACTATAACTTGTAAAATTTTCAACTATCAAAATATTGCGATGCATTGTAATTTTTTACTGTATGTAGTTTCTGACATATGTAAAATGAGAAACTCTCCTACTCCAAACCACCATTCTGGGTTCAGCTTTTACGATTTTCAGGATTCTAATTCATTCAACTATTCTAATTTAAACTTTGAATCATGTTCCTGGGCAAACTAGTTTATCAACCATGACTTGGCTAATTTAATCCATTATCATTTGTCAAATGAACATCTTAAACTACGTGTCTCCTCAAACACGGGTACCGAATTTGCTGTGCCAGGAATATCCTCTTTTCTAACAACAGCCTGACATTGGTGATTCAAGTAGTCTGTAAATTGTTTCTTACTTCATTCAATATGCAAGAAAAGAGATGATACATGATGTTGGTTGGAATCTCAAATCAAATATCTGATCATGTTTTAGTTGCAAGTTAGCCTAGTCTTACTTGGTTCCGTCAGTCGGCATTTTCGAATTTCTCCCCTTGTTTTAGGTAAATTTACATTGAATGTTGAATAATCTGCTTATTGTGTTGTTGTGCAGTTGTGAACGCTGTAGTGACTCCAAATTCAGTAGTAGAGTTACCACTTACTGCAGAGAACATTGAGAGTGTATTGGATGAAGTTCGACCGTACCTCATTGCCGATGGAGGAAATGTCGCACTGCATGAGATTGATGGAAATGTTGTAAAGTTAAAACTCCAAGGAGCATGTGGCTCCTGTCCAAGTTCTGTAGTGACCATGAAGATGGGAATTGAGCGCCGTTTAATGGAAAAATCCCAGTAATTGTTGCGGTTGAATCAGTTCCGGATGAACAAACCGGCCTTGAGCTTAATGAAGAAAACATTGAGATGGTAAATATTCCATTCGAGTTATCTATTTGTCTTTGATTGACCTTTAAAAATGTGTTTAAAGCAGCGAATCTGAAATGACAGTTTCCAAGTATATTATTGGACAAGTTACAGATCAAAAAAGTATATTATTGAACAAGTTAGTCATTTCAAAAATCTCTCGTTGGTCCGTCGAGAGATATGCATTTCTGGCTCTAGAACTGTTCTGTGGGATTACCCAACTATTAGATAGATCAAGGGTAGTGAAAGTTTGGGGCATCGAGTTATCAAAGAGAGTAGGCATTCAAGAATTTATATGTGCAGCCAAATTAATTGGTCATGGAATTGATCTACAGCTGTGTGATACCATGTTTGGAAACTTTTATAAAGAGTGAAATCAAAAGACTGCTGAAATGCAGGTGATCATCTGCGATCTTTTGTGAGGTCATAAAGTTGTTATGAAGAAGATAGAGGTATGGTGCTTATGCTGTTTGCAGTTATGCATTCTCTCCTGCCCCTCAACATTATTTGACCATCCAGCACGTATGTTTTAGTTTGTCTGGGCATATGCATTAGAAATTTAACATTATTACTGAATCAGGAAGCAGTTAGAGATATTCACAAGGCTTGAAAATATGAAGGCAACTGTATCCTTATTCTATCATGTTATATCTAATATGGTTTTATATTAATTATGGGTGTGCTTTCATTCTTCTAGGTTTCTTTGTGTACTTGAAAATATGAAGGTAACTGTATCCTCATTCTATCATGCTAGACATGTGCATCAAGCTTGTCGCACCCCAAAAGTCTTAAGGACAAAGTTGTTCGTTATGCGACATTTGGTAACTCGGGTTTATGAAAATGTTTTGGAGCCCTCACCCAACATGAAAAGTGGATCATTTAACTATGTATGTTAGATTACTTAGATGATCCATTTTGGAAGAAGCATTTAATTGTATCTGAACCTTTTGGAAATAGTTTGACTTCAAATGGTTTGCGGAAACAAAATATGGGTTTGGAGATTCAGTTTTCCAAGGGAAGTTGTGAAGCATCCCTCAAGATAAGCATAAAATACGGTTGTATGATCTTAGGTAAAGAGACCTTTGGAGATCTACAATCGAGCTTGGTGCTTGAAGTTTCTAGTGGTAGATGATGTGGTAAGGGTGTAAGTGCCAGAAGATGAAAAAGGTTGATCCAGTTTCTGTATGGGAAGACAGAAGATGACAATTTGTGAAGTCAAGATTAGCAGAAACATCTGCCTGATAGGCTCAAAATGGGTATTTTCTACTAGCTTTGAGCTATTGCACTCGAGTAAACGATACCTGTCGAGCTACGCAATCTTTCTGTTTGTCCCCTTTGATTAGGCTTTATTCCTGAGCATTCCTTATAAATACTTTCTGATCAGGAAGGTGCTATCTTTCTTTTTAAGTTGCCTTACATGTGGCTTCTTGTTGATTGGTCTAAATGGGTGATGATGTCAGCAGAATTTCTTGTTTAAGGACTTGTACGTTTCGTTCAATGCTGCAGTAACCATGTTTCTGTGTCATCTAAAATATCAGTCTTTTATTCAATCATGGTTTTCAATTTCCCATGTCATGAAGACCTAGTTTCGACATTTATAAATTCGGCTTCATTAGTTGATGTATTCCAGCATCTTACAAGCTAGGAAGTGACATTAAGCAGTATTTGTCCATAATGGTGTTATGTTCGGCAAGGTGTCTCAATTCTTGATAATAGAACAGAGTCTCGAAACTGTTTCTATCATCTCTCCTTGATCATCCTTAATCTGGTGCCAAGATACCATAGAGTACATAGCCTGCTATCGAGGTCACGGTTTCAGGAAAAAGAATGAAGGACACTTGAACCTGTTGCTAATCTGTAGAGGAAAGCCATGTTAAGTGAACTTAATGCACAATTTGATAGGCAACATTCTGTCTTCTCTCAATTTATCGATATGCTAACAAACATTAAATTTGTTGTGTGCAGATCTAGTCTTTGCGTTTATCTATGTTGCTTCTTTTGCTCTCTGTCCTCATGTTTTTCCCCTTAGTTTTAATTTTAATATTCATTTTAGGTTCTTGAGGAATTAAGGCCATATCTCATTGGGGCAGCTGGTGGAAATTTAGAACTAGTGGCAATTGAGGAGCCAATAATTAAAGTCCGGATTACAGGTCCTGCAGCAGGTGTAATTACTGTTCGTGTGGCTGTAACTCAGAAACTGCGAGAGAAAATCCCAGCCATAGCTGCAGTTCAACTTTTGTAGAAGAGGTGTCATAAGCTCAGTAATAGAAGCATGATTGGTTCAGTTCGTTTGAACCCTCTGTACGCAGGCCATGTGCCAGCAAAGAAATATCACAATTGATACCAGGTTACAGGCTACAGTTGAAGCAAGCCAAATTTGTGCAGTCATACTTCTTACTGTACTTGCTCTTTGTTGTAATCAGACCTAGTGGAGTAGATTATGGATTTTAATTATCAAAATAAATTATTTTGTTCAGTATATCCTTTTATTGAGCAAATTACCTTCAAATAGTGGATGTTTGTTCTTATTTTACAAATGGATTTTATAATTACCTGTATAGAATAAATTATGTACTCTAGAGGATTAAATCCAACTAAGTAGGCAAATAGATATTACTAGTGGGAAATTTTGATGCGTAGCCATTTTTGGACGCGCTCAAGAAGTTTTATTCACCGTTTCAAAATTAATTGACAAATAGTCAAAAAATCGCGCGCACACTTACACTCCATTAGCGTTGGAAAACATCCTAGACTAGTCCCATAACAAAATACTACATTATTTTGTTATGGGACTTTATGTATAAAGCTTCAGTCCCATAACAAAATACTGGGGCTTTGAACAAGTTTTGTTCACAGCCCCATAATTTGTCCCATAACAAAATAATGAAATTTATCCCATAACAAAGGTCCCATTATTTTGTTATGGGATTGAAGTTTTATATATAAAGTCACATAACAAAATAATGGGACCTTGAACTAACATGTTCAAAGGTCCCATTATTTTGTTATGGGACTTTATATATAAAACTTCAATCCCATAACAAAATAATGGGACCTTTGAACAAACTCCGTATTTTATACTGGGGTTAGTTTACTGAAGCTTTATATAAAGTCTCATAATAAAATACTAGGGCTTTGAACACCAGTATTTTATACTGGGATTTGTCCGGATGTGGCATTTCTCAGCGAATTTATTTTTGACGGCTACAAATCAATTAGCGCGTGCCAAACAAGCCCCTACGCGAAATTTTTAACATTACTAGTTGTGGAAGGCCTGTGCTAGCATAGGCCCAAGTATAACGAGCGAAGTGCACAAAAAGCTACTTTTGGCACTGGTCTTTGGGCACAGACCACTAATATCAAAACATTTACTTTATATCTACTTTCGTTACACCCGCCAAAAATAAAAATAAAAACGAACAAGACTAAATTACTCCCTGTACTTCAAACACAATATATAAGCGTCACACTTCGTCTCTCAATTCGATGTTCCTCTGCTGCTACTCAATTCATTTTCGCTTACAATTTCAGCTTAATTCTCTGTTTCTCTTTATCGGCAAGAAAAAATTGTGAGTATTCTTCGTTTCAATTTTGCATTAAGACTGAATTTTTAGTAAGTTCACTACATTAGAACTGAATTTCAAATAACTTCAATACTTAATGCTTAAAAAATGCATATATAAACTTGGCGATTCGTTATAGCATATTGTTGAATGAAGGATCAGAATATTAGGGCTGAAGTTGAACTAAATTCAGTCAAGTAGGACTAAGTTTGAATTAGATTGACTCGATTAGAGTGAGTTTGAAGTACATTAAGTTGATTATGGTGGAATTTTTAGTACGTTCAATGTGTATGAAATTTTCAGTACTTAAAGTCTGAATAACACTGAGTTTTGAAGGATATTTGCTTGCAGCTAAGTAAATAGGAATAGAAGTTCAATCCTTATGGATAGAACTTAAGTCATCTGTGGACAAAACTTCAATCATAGAGTGAGACTTTCAACATCCTTATGAATAGAAGTTCAGGACCATATAGATTGAAGTTAGTACAATCCTTATGGATAGAACTTAAGTCATATATGGACAGAACTTCAATCCATAAGAGGAGAGCTTTCAAACAGCCTTATGGATATAAGTTCAGGGGCATATAGCTAGAACTTCAATCCTAGTGGATAGAACATAATTCCATATGGACAGAGCTTTCAACAGCCTTATAGATAGAAGTTTAGGGCCATATAGATAGAAGTTCAAGGCCATATAGATAGAACTTCAATCCTAATGGATAGAAGTCCATATGGACAGAATTTCAATTCATAGGGGGAAGGCTTCAATGACTTTATGGATAGAAAGTTCAGTGCCATATAGATAGAACTTCAATCCTAATAGATAGAACTTAATTCCATATGGACAGAACCTCAATCCATAGAGGAGAGCTTTCAACAGCCTTATGGATAGAAGTCCAGGGCCATATAGATAGAAGTTCAGTCCTTATAGATTGAGGTTCAGGGCCATATAGATAGAACTTAAGTCCATATGAAAAATTTCCATACTAACACAATTCTTTCTCTAGTTTACTTAGTCAATGCAGAATGACCATAGCTTGTCTGGTTGTTGCTTTCAATGGGAATTGGACACAAGATTATAACTACTTGGATCATGAAACAAAACTTGTACTTGTTAATGAAATGATTGAATTCAGAAGTTTTGTGGAGAAGATTTATGAAGCAACACATTTCACTGGAGATGTGAATATATGGTTTGATATTAGAATGAATTCGAGCAAAGGAATGCTTGTAACAAAAGAATAAGAACTCAAGACATGTATCCAATTGTTGAAGAGTGATTCATCTTTCAAGAATAGTTATTTTGTCATCGACAAGTTAGAGAATCAGAATGCCTGGACCGAGGTTCCGCAAGAAGAAGGGGACTTGATAATGCATATTGATTGCAATCAAGCGATTGAAACTCCTGAAATTGTTGAGAACCTGCAACCAAATGATAATCAATTTTAGCCGCCAGCGATAACACTTGAATGCCCTCCTACCACATCGTCGACCAAGAACGGAAGGAAAAGGTACAGGGTAAAACAGAAACAATCTCCAGCGATGATATTAACAGGAAATGTATCATTCAAAGATATAGTAGCCTACTCAATATTTGACAACAAGGAAACCATGATGAAGTGTTTTTTCCAAGACGGAAATCAAGGAACATTTTGAGTTCAAGGTTATTAGATCAAATAGAACCAGATATAAACTGAAATGCATTGATCCCAACCGTGATTGGAATATTCATGCCAGATGGATAAAAGGTTCCTCACTGTTTAAGGTAATTAAGTTTTAGAATATACATAAATGCTCTGTTGACATTAAGAAGGCAGGTCGAAAACATGACACGTCAATATTGATAAGTGACTACTTTCTCGAAAAAATTCGAGACAATAGAACTAAAGTTAGACCAACATTTATTGTCAATGAAATGAGAAGAATACATGGGATTGAAATAGGATATTACAAGGTATGGCGTTCAATTCAATAAGCAAACGCATTGATTATGGGACGAACTGATGAGCATTATCATCTCCTCCATTCATACTTGCATGTGCTGAAAGAGAGAAATCCAGGCGCGCACACTATCATAAAGATAGACAGTCTTAATCGGTAAGCACTTCTCAAAAAAGAATTCAATGCCTATGTGAAATTCAAAACTTTTTAAGAATTAACTTTGTCCTATATTAAAACCTTTCAGGCTTATGTATATGTTGGTTGCTTTCAAGCTATCAATTGATGGTTGGAGGTATTTTCGACCAATGATAGCAGTAGACGCAACATTTCTAAAGGCAAAATATCTAGGTGTTCTCATCATTACTATAGCAAAAGATGCAAATAATCAACTATTCTCTCTAGCTTATGGAATTGCAGACTCTGAAAATTATGAAGCCTACACTTGGTTTTTCACCGAGCTAGGAAAGGCAATAAGTAGTCGTGCTGAACTGGTGTTTCTATCAGACAGAAACAAATCAATTGCGCATGGGATTGCAGAAGTTTATCCTGATAGCCACCATAGTATATGCATTTACCACTTTAAAAAGAACCTAAACCAAAGGAACGTGAGAACCACAATGATAAGTCTGTTTCAAACTGCTGCAAGAGCTTATGAGCGTGAAGACTTTAATAACCTCATGTCGCAAATAGAGGGAATGGATAGAAACACATTCAACTACATAATGGAAGAACCACCTGAAAGATGGGCTAGATCTTACTCACCGCGGTGGCGATATGATATGCTTACAACAAATATATTGGAGTCAATGAATTTTGCATTACTTGAAGTAAGAGAGACGCCCATTTTAAGCCTTTTGGATTTAATCATACTTAAGAAGAAAAATGGGTTTTGTGAAAGAAGAACTATTGCTTAAGAGACTTTTCATAACTTATCAAGGTGGGCAGAAGATGAAATGAACAAGAAGATTCAGATGGCCTTCACAATAAATGTACGTATAGAGCACTTCACTCGCACCAAATTCACTGAAAAATTGACTGCTGCAAGTAGACTGGACTATGCAATTCTAACAGTGTCTAAAAATGCAAATCAGGGAGGCTGAAGATCAGTCCAGGTAGACCGAAATTAAGGACTTGTTCTTCCCTCCCTGCATGACTTATATCCTATTTATGTCTGGTAACACAGAACAAAGAAAACTGAAGTTCAATCCACTAGGAATGTACTCATGAACTCTTGCTCTGAATTAGTAATAGCCGATTTAAATACCATCTGTACTGACTTATAAAAGTTATTCATTTCATTTCAAATAGGTATTCCCAACAGGTACAACAACATTCAATGTGCAACATGAAGGAACAAGCTTCAACTTCGACTTAAAGAATAGGACGTGTGACTATCTTGAATTCCAGACTGGTGAACTGCCATTTGTACATGCAATTGCATGCATTGAGAAAAGATGCCTGGTGAAATCTAAGTTCTGCTCGAAATGCTATTCACTTGACTATTGGTTAAACGCATATCAAGGTGAGGTGAATATGATAGGACACAAAAGCTCTTGGAATGTACCAGACACTGTGAAAAATCAAAGGATTGAAACCCCTAATGTTAAAATACAACTTGGAAGAAGGAAAACAAAGAGATACATCTCGATTGCTGAATCTGTACGAGTCAAATCAACCAGATGTATATGCAAAAATAGAGGACATAATAGAACCTCATGTACATATACTCCAGTACTCCTACCCTACTCAAGGATATATAGGTACTGCTACTTCCTTCATTATCCATAAACTTTTTTTATTAAATATTTTCCTCCTACTAAATTGATTTTGTAACTTCTTTTTATTGCATGAAACTGCTTCGTGGTGAATGATAGTGCAGAAATACATGAAGATAATCAAATTGCTGATAGTTTCTTATCAACATTCAAGATATGAACTCAAAACTTTGATTGTAGTTTATTATAGTTTATTTGGATAGTTTTTCATGTTTCTTTAACTATTTTTTAATAAATTTAATACTAGTATTTCACGTAAACTACTTGTTTCTATACTTTCACTCTTCTTTTCGTTGAAACTCAGATTTTTAATGTATAATTCAACCCTTAAAGACTGATGTTGCATTGATTGAACTTTGATAAAACTTCAATTATGGAGAGAAGTTCATGATTTGAATAGTATAAAAACTTCAACAAATAATCATTGGGATAAAAACTTCAATCCTTATGGAGATAAATTCACAATTACAATATAAAAACTTCAATCCTTATGGAGAGAAGTTTATGATTTGAATATAAAAAACTTCAACCCTTAAAAGATTGAAGTTGCATTTGTTGACCTTTTTAATAATACTTCAATCTTTATAGAAAGAAGTTTCATGAGAGAATATGAAAACTTCCCCTGTGTATGGACTGAAGTTCAATCCACAGGGGAATGACCTTTAGAAACTCATTGGTTATGAAGTTCAGTCCATAAGAATTGAACTTCATAGCTTATGAGTTTTAAGGTTCAATCCCCATTGGACTGAACTTTAAACACTATTTTCCTGTATATGGATTAAAGTTCAATCCATAGGGGAATGAACTTAAGAAACTCAGAGCCAATGAAGTTCAGTCCATAGGAATTGAACTTCATACCTTCAGAGTTTTAAAGTTCAATCCCCATTGGGCTGAACTTCAGACACTATATTACATTTCCTACATGGACTGAAGTTTATTCTATGGTCCATAGGGGAATGAACTTAAGAAACTCAGAGCCAATGAAGTTCAGTCCATAGGAATTGAACTTCATACCTTCAGAGTTTTAAAGTTCAATCCCCATTGGGCTGAACTTCAGACACTATATTACATTTCCTACGTGGACTGAAGTTTATTCTATGGGGAATGAACTTGAGAATCTCAGAACCAATGAAGTTCAGTCCGTAGGAATTGAACTATATAAGAATATGAAAACTTCAACCCTTAAAGGCTGATGTTACATTTTTTGACATTTTTATAAAAACTTCAATCCTTATAGAGAAAAGTTCAGGCCATACACATTCCAATTCTTAAAAACACATAATTTAAAATGCTTGCTTAAACAACATAAACATACATTCAATTTCTTAAACATAATATCTGAAATACATACATTTAATTACACAAATATTCAAGTAGTACTACGGCAAAATACAGACATTTAACTACACAAAATATTCAAGTAGTACTACTGCAAAATACAGACAAACAATGCTGAAACTTATAGGTCCTAATAATGATATTAAAATCCTACAACTAATATTTCAACTGCTCCATTAATCAATCATGACTGGATCACTAGCAGTTCCTGCACCATTTATCGAATCATCATCAGATTCGCCATCGCTGGAACTTCCTTGAATGTAACGACAAACTTCACAGAGGAAATCACAATCATCTTTAGGGGGGGGGGGGGGGGAGGGGGGTTTGAAAAGCAGTAACGAAAAACTTTACATATTCAACAGTACTTTCAACAACTTGAAATTTAACATAACTGACTGTCTTCAGATTATTTGTTGTTATAAATATTGCTCACCCCTTGTTTAACCTTCGTCGACCATTTTTTCCACTCATAAGCTTCATAGATCATGACTTTCCATCACACTCTAGAATGACAGTTTTCACCTCATGATAAAGATATCCACGGATATCCGCTGGAAGAATCTGCGAAAAAATAACAGTATACATTAAATGACAATTATTTAAAAATTTACTTTAAAAAAAATGTAAAATTTTAAAGGTCAAAGTTAACTATAAAATTGTCGGGAGAGTGTATGAATCTGTGAGAGTAGTTTCAAAAGCTGGGATACCGTTTGAAATATAGAAAATAATCATATTTTTGGGGTTTTTCATGGAGAATGAGGGTGGAAGAACAATAGAGAAACTAAAGAAGGAAGAAGAATAGACTAAAGTTAGGGATGCGACTTAAAGAAAATGAAATACAAGGGTAATGTTTAGGGTTAAGAAGAGGATGACATCATGAGACTCAGTCTGCTTTAATAAAATTGGATGGCTCAGATTAAAAGAGAAGTTATTACATTAACTTCTGTCCTCAAGGATTGAAGTTAAAGTTAACCTATAAAAACTTCAATCCCCATTCTGCTTTAATAAAATTTGATGGCTCAGATTAAAAGAGAAGTTATTACATTAACTTCTGTCCTCAACGATTGAAGTTAAAGTTAACCTTAACTTCAATCCCAGTCTTCTTTAATAAAATTAGATGGCTCAGATTAAAAAAGAAGTTATTACATTAACTTCTGTCCTCAAGGTTTGAAGTTAAAGTTAACCTATAGAAACTTCAATCCTTGAGTATAGAAGTTATTATTACCCTATAAAAATTCAATCCTTGAGCGCAAAAGTTAATATTGGCCTATATAAACTTCAATCCTTGAGCACAGAAGTTAATGTTAGCCTATAAAGCTTCAATCCTAGGAGGCTGATATTTGGTTTTTGAACATTAGCACAAGTTAGGACTGAATTTGTCTACGTCCATTAGAACTGTTAAGCGATTGTCAATTTATCACTAAGCAAACTAAAACTTATACTGTTAAGTGATTTCAGTCCATTAGAATTTCAGTCGATATGCACAGAAACTTCAATCCATAGGGATAGAGGTTTACATATCCTAATGGATATAACTTCAGGCACAAAAACTCTATAGGGACAAAGGTTCACATATCCTAATGGATAGAACTTCAGGCCATATAGAAAGAAACTTCAATCCATAGGGACATAAGTTCAATACTTATTGACTGAACTCAATCCTTAGAGACAGAAATTCAATCTTTATGGACTAAGAATATATAACTTCACTCACTTTCTTAAAAAAAAAAAATACTCCTATAAGATATGGCAACATATAAAAATACATTCATGCTAAAAAAATCACTGCAACTACATGGCATTTACATAAATCTGTGCATAATATATGTTCAACATATACTACGTAAAACTTTACATAATAATACTAGGCAGTCTGAAGGTAAAAATAAAAATATTTATAACTGACACACGTCTTCATCATGTTCTCCATAATCATGGTTAACAAATTCTGGTGGAGTTTCAAATCTATTCCTAGCCTTTGCACGGCCATGAGCCCAAAGCTGACAAGAAAAATGGCTCTTGTACCTATCAACTAGATCTGGTTGAATATCTTGAACATCTCTACCCCTGATCAGTCGATCAGCATACCATATTGCAAAAGTGCCACAACTAGTCCTAAAAAAATAAAATAAAAAGTAACACATAAGTAGTCAAAAGCTTCTAAATTCAATCCATTATATCTAATTTGCACTAAAACTTATACGAAAATGACAAGACTGCTAGTTGATGTGGTGATAGTATCCACTGAGTTCTAAAGGCCCTATTTAACTTATCTCCTTTAAATGAAGCATGTAGGTCGCTAAACTTGAGATACTTAACATATATGGGAGCACAACAACATAACAGTTCATGTGGTCTAATTTTTTCTTTTCAGGCTGCTTTGTCATATACACATTTATTCTTCTGGTGAAAATCCAAAACTGCCAAAAAGTAATGTGTCACCATTTCACCATGTTCTGGTTCGAGTCAGCATGGAAAATAGACTTTATCAACTCCAGCCCATGAAATTGAACACCTCCGTTTCATGCCAAAAACTTAATTGCACATGTACATTCCGACACCATCGACCCAAATCGAGTCATCTTGTTTTTTCTTTTTGTCAAATTTTAATTTATAAATAGAGAAAATATAACTATCAAAATCTATATCGGTAATTGAAAGTGTATGATGAAGCTGGAACAAATGGTAACATGACCTTTTCCTAAGATAATACATAGAAACATCAACATGCTGCAAAAATATATATTAAAAAAAGAGCCTGTTTACTAAACACATAGACAAGTAATAAAGAGCAGAACAAAGCAGAAACACAATATGTACTAACATTATCAGTCAGAGGGTAGACAGTATTTACGAATTCCAAAAACCACTGCTTGTCTGGATTGGTAGTGTCCAAGTCGTATGGATTTCCATCATAATCATTATCGAGTACAAAAGCAGCACGGTTGTCCCTAATTAAAAGATACAAAATACAAAACATGTTACTTTTCCCATATAGATGGAAGTTCAATGCATAGGGAATGAACTTGAGAAACTCATTGGGTATGAAGTTCAGTCACTAGGAATTGAGCTTTATAGCTTATGGACTTTTAAAGTTCATCCCCATTGGACTGAACTTCAAAAACTATTTCCCCTGTGCATGGACTGAAGTTCAGTCCATAGGGGGATAAACTTGAGAAACTCATTGGGTATGAAGTTCAGTCGCTAGGAATTGAACCTCATAGCTTATGGACCTTTAAAGTTCATCCCCATTGGACTGAACTTCAAATACTATTTTCCCTGTGTATGGACTGAAGTTCAATCCATAGGGGGATAAACTTGAGAAACTCATTGGGTGTGAAGTTCAGTCCATAGGAATTGAAATTTATACGTTATGAGTTTTAAAGTTCAATCCCCATTGGACTTAACTTCAACACTATGTCCCCTGTATATGAACTGAAGTTCAATCTATAGGGGAATGAACTTAGGAAACTCTTATCTATAAGTTTTGAAATTCATCCCCTATGGACTGAACTTAAAAAACTACATACAAGAAATCATAAAACTATAAATAGACTTACGATTTAAGTACAGTGCCATTTCTTTGAAGTTCCAACCAATTTGTGAATTCTTCCAACACTGCTGGATCAATCTTCAAGTAGTGGAATGGACAACTGCGTATATAATTGTCCTTCCAGTAAGCGATCTTCTTTTTAGTCTTTGAAATAAAATATGGAGATAGCAACCGCTGACTGGGCTTTCGTTCCTTTTTTCCTATAAGATGATGTTGTTCCGGCTGCTTCTCTACTTGGATCAACTGTACTCTGTCTACTAGATGACTTGCCTCAGGACTATCCTTATTACTTTCAACAGCATATTGTTGTTCAGTCAGGTGCTCTTGTCTTCCTGCTTGATGACTTATGTCAACATTATTCATAACAATTTGAAGAGGCCTCTCCTATTCCTGTGTCATCACTTCTTCTTTTCCCGCTTGGTTGTTTGGCTGCCTTTTGTCCATAATAGTTTCAACAACCTGTTGTTGTTCAGTCAGGTTCTCTTGTCTTCCTGCTTGATCACTTGCCTCAACATTCTCCATAACAACACCAAGAGGCCTCTCATGTTCCTGCGTCATCACTTCTTCTTTGCCCGCTTGGTCGCCTGACTGCCTTTGTCCATAACACTTTCAAAAGCCTGTTGTTTTTCTGAGGGGACCTCTTCTTTTCCTTCTTGATTACTTGCCTCAACATTATTCATAACAATATCAAGAGGCCTCTCCGGTTCCTACGTCATCACTTCTTCTTTCCCAGTTGATCAATTGAATGACCTTTGTCCATAACATTCTCAATACCCTGCTGCTGATGTTCTGACATATCCTGTTGATTTACTTCGACCCTTGGTATATCTTCAGCATCACATGAAGCTTCACTACCATTTTCTTGACTTGGTGGCACGAGATTAAAATGAGGCATATTAGGAAAATTTTGTTTCTTCAATTTCTTCTTTATTGATATGTTTTTGTTTAGACATGTGTAGAAACTACATTTGATGACAGCTCAATAACATGGCGACTCGATGCGTCAACCATAGACATATAAGTTTAACCTCCTTTCCCCAGACTCATATCCTGAGGAGTGAGATGCGGTGTAGATAGAACAATGTCTCCACTAGCAACTTGCAAGGTAATTTCAAGCGCTTCCTTCTCTGCCGCAATCAAATCACCAAACATGTCTAATTCACTTCCTGATTGTGTATGAAATTTAGTAGATGATTTGTTCACTGACTCTCCTCGCGATTCTCTATGGAATTGTCTAGCTGATTTATTGACTAACTCACATTGCGATACTCTTACACCTGGAGGAGACTTTCTCTTCCCCAATAGACTATCACCAACTCCAACATCCCCACTGCTATAAGCACAGATGTCCTCTATCCAATGTTGGCATTACCTCCATCTGAATATAAGTTCAAGGAAACACCATAGTTGCTAGATTGTTCCTTGCCCCTTCTTAAACTTCCGCTTTTCCGCCAATTTTCCTCCTCTTCCTCAAATTTTTTGCCCCACTTGTTCACAAAATCAAGAACACAGTCAACCTTCTTCTCTAAACCACCAATATACCCCCCTAATGCAGCGTCGGTGACTACGTAACCTTTTCTAAACTTTCACATTCACGTTCTACAAAAATACACCAATAAAACTCACTTTATCAATTAAAATACGAACACATAATTATAAAATATGAATATACATAATACTTAAAACTCACTTTAACAGTAGAATCAACTAAATCTTGATCAAACTGTACACCATCAGAAGTATCCTCACTATCTTCAACAATATTATCAACTTCTTTTCCTTTTCTTTCTTTGAATGCAGCAGTATCAGCCACTTCTGTTACCACATTCAATTCCACCGACTTTTTTTCTTCCTCAGAAAGGACAATTGGGGACCATTTTACATTTGTCAAACATCTATTAAAAAAGAAACCATGAAAAATATATTAGAACTTCAGTAAAATAAGAATAAAAACTTCTATGTGCAGAGATAGAAGTTCAGTAAATAGGAATAGAAGTTCAACCCATAAGGGAAGAGCTTTAACAGGCTTATGGATAGAAGTTCAGGGCCATATAGATAGAAGTTCAACACTTATGGATAGAACTTAAATACTATATGGACAGAACTTCAATCCATAGGTATAAAACTTTAACAACCTTATGAGTAGAACTTTTGGTCCATATAGTTTAAGAATCTCATAGGATAGGCTATGACGTTCAGTCAATAGGAATTGAACTTTATAGATTATGAGTTTTAAAGTTCAATTCCCACTGGACTGAACTTCAAATATGTTGGGAAGCATGCTAGGCTAATGGAAAGGGAATAATATTTAAATAAGTAAAATAATAAAATTCACAAGACAAGACAAGACACAAGATTTATGTGGTTCGGTAATTTTTGCCTACGTCCACAACCACAAAGAGAATGTATTATTTCTTTAGAGAGAGAGAAGAAAGTTGTGAGGGGATGATTTACGATACAGATATCGTTGCCTATTTATAGGCTTCAGAATTCCTACTAACGTAATTGCTTACGTCATGTGAACAGAGTTCTCTGCCTGACATTGCAAATTCTTCACCTTTGCGGACAAATAAGTCCGCACATTCATATTGTTTGTCTACTATTTCTCTTTCTTCATTTACTTCTTTGTGTCTTTTTCTTCTTTTCTCTTTCTTCTTTCTTTGACTTTCTTTCTTTTCTTACAGCTTTCCTTTTTCTTTCTTTATTACACATGGGTTTTCATTTTCCCATCAATCTCCCCCTCAAACCCATGTACATCAAAGTAAAGAAAAATTACATGTTCTCTCTGTGTGGCGCCTCCATTTCACTAGTCTTGAAGGCTAACTGAAGCAATGCATAGCCTCAGCTTACCAACTCCAACTACTTTGGTCAGCATGTCTGCAGAGTTCTTCGATCCTGGTATCTTCTTCAGTGAGAGAATTCCATCACTTATCAACTCCCGAATATGATGATACCTTAGCTGGATATGCTTCAATCTTGCATGAAACACTGGATTCTTGGCAAGATGAATTGTACTTTGACTACCACTGAAGAGTGCACAATCGTCCTGCTTTTTGCCCAACTCTTCCAGAAAGTTCTTGAACCAAATCATCTCTTTTGCAGCTTCTGATATTGCCATGTATTCTGCTTCGGTGGTAGACAAGGCAACACTTTTCTGAAGTCTGGACATCCAACTAATAGCAGTACCACCCAAATAAACACATATCCTGTGGTACTTTTTCGACTATCCAGATCACGACCTAGGTTTGCATCAGAAAACCCTTGTAAGATAATATTGCTTCTTTTGAAACAAAGTACCATACCTGAAGTGCCTTTGAGGTATCACAAGATCCATTTTATCCCTTCCCAATGCTCTTTTCCTGGATTTGACATGTATCTGCTGACAACTCCAACTGCATGGGTTATGTCGGGTCTAGTACACACCATAGCATACATCAAGCTTCCCACTGCTGAAGCATACGGTACCTTCGACGTGTATCTCCTTTCTTCATCTGTCTTTGGTGATTGCTCCTTAGACAGATTGAGGTGGCTTCCTAGTGGAGTGCTTCTAGTTTTTGCATCATGAAGACTGAACCTGCTAAGTACCTTTTGTATGTACTTTTCTTCAGATAACTTTAAGGTTCCTTCAGACCTATCTCTACTAATCCTCATCCCAAGCATTTGCTTAGCTGGTCCTAGGTCCTTCATTTCAAACTCCCTCGCCAATTGTTGTTTAACCCTGTTGATTTCATCTATGCTAGATTCTGCAATTAGCATATCTTCAACGCACAACAACAAAATGATATAGGATTCATCAAGATTGTTGATATAGCAACAATGGTCCATCTGACATCTTTTGAACCCATTGTTATTCATAAATCCATCAAATTTCTTATACCACTGTCTAGGAGCCTGTTTCAGACCATACAGACTATTCTTCAACCTGCACATAAGATTTTCTTTACCGGGGACTTGAAAACCTTCAGGTTGCTTCATGTAGATGTCTTCCTCTAGGTCACCATGTAAGAATGAAGTTTTGACATCTAGCTGCTCCAAATGCAATTAATCATCTGCAAGATAAACCTTTCCAAATTTTCCAGCAACATAATTATGCAATAATTCTTTGCATGGGGTAGAGTGAAAAGATGCACCCGAGTCCAGAATCCAAGATTCAACCGGACTGTCTACGCAACAAATTAGTGCATCACCAACTTGTTCAGCACTAACATTTGCTGAACCATCTTCCTTTTGATGATCTTTCTTCTTCTTCCGTTCTCTGCACTGACTGCTGTAATGGCCTTTCTTATTACAATTCCAACAATTAATGTCTTTGCGATTTTTGGATTGATCCCTTCTTCTCGACTTTGATCTGCCACGTCCTTGACTTTGTCCTCTCTGGCTGCTTCTCCCCCTGCTTTCGGTGTTTAAAGTAGATCCTGGGGAATCACTTGATTCTCTCCGGCGAATATCTTCGCTTAGAATCAAGACCCGAATATCATCCAATTTGAGCTTGGAATTTCTCGATGAACTACTGAATGCAGTTACAGTTGCATTCCAACTCTCCAGTAAGGATGATAGTAAAATCAACGCCTTGACTTCGTCATCAAATGTGATAGTGACAGAACTTAACTGAGTTAAAATCGTATTAAACTCATTGATATGTTTCGTAACAGATGCACCTTCTGTCATCTTTAAGTTGAACAAGCGGCGCATCAAATATACTTTGTTTGAAGCCGATGGCTTCTCATACATAAATGATAGCGCTGTCATCAAGCCTGAGGTGGTCGTTTCATTAATAATATTGAAAGCCACATTCCGTGTCAGCGTCTGCCTAATCACACCAAGAGCTTGGCGATCTAATAGATCCCAATCTGCATTGGCCGTACTCTCTAGTTTTACCCCGGTCAGAGGTAAATGCAATTTTTTCTGGTACAGATAGTCCTCTATCTGCATTTTCCAGAAACCAAAATCTTTGCCATTGAATTTGTCAATCTTAAATTTCGCTTCATCCATTAGCCATATTTTCACAAAAAAACATTTACGTGAATAGTGACTGTAAATAGTACTACGCCAACACAGTCTGCTCTACCAAAAATACACTGTATGTGCTCTGATACCGGTTGTTGGGAAACGTGCTAGGCTAATGGAAAGGAAAAAATATTTAAATAAGTAAAATAATAAAATTCACAAGACAAGACAAGACACAAGATTTACGTGGTTCGGCAATTTTTGCCTACGTCCACAGCTACACAGAGAATGTATTATTTCTTTAGAGAGAAAGAAGAAAGTTGTGAGGGGATGATTTACAATGCAGATATAAATAGGCTTCAGAATTCCTACTAACATAATTGCTTACGTCATGTGAACAGAGTTCACTGCCTGACATTGCAAATTCTTCACCTTTGCAGACAAATAAGTCTTCACATTCATATTGTTTGTCTACCATTTCTCTTTCTTCATTTACTTCTTTGTGTCTTTTTCTTCTTTTCTCTTCTTCTTTCTTTGACTTTCTTTCTTTTCTTACAGCTTTCCTTTTCTTTCTTTATTACACGTGGGTTTGCACTTTCCCATCAAAACACTCTTTCCCCTGTATATGGACTGAAGTTCAATCCATAGGGGAATGAACTTAACAAACTTATAGGACATGCTATGAAGTTAAATCAACAGGAATTGAACTTTATAGCTTATGAGTTTTAAAGTTCAATTCCCATTGGACTGAACTTCGAACACTATTTTCCATGTATATGGACTGAAGTTCAATCCATAGGGGAATGAACTTAACAAATTCATAGGATAGGCTATGAAGTTCAATCCATATAGATTGAACTTCAATCCTTATTGACTAAGCTTCAAGCAAACAAAGAAATAATTACAGGTATAGAAACTTACATTAACATTTTGAAAATACTGTTCAACCAAAGTGTTAGACTGAGGATTATTGAACTTAATAAACCTCAAGATCCTCGGAAAGCAATCACTCTTAAAGTTAGCAAAACTATAACAGGCTTTTGGAAATAAATCAACAAACCAAGCACACAACACAAAAGGGAATCCCCTCAATGACATAGTACAGATCTCTCACCGAACTTTCGACACTTTTAAGAGGTGCCTTCACAGACTCAATAAGTGTTTCAAAACCTAAACTACCCTACGGATAAGCTATACAAAGATCGGTTTTGTCAACTATTTCCAGATAATGAACCGACACCACCTTATTCTTTTTCTTACAACCCAATATAATTGACATGAGAACATAAAGCTCTGCAATCTTCACTGTATCATCTTCGTCCTGCACAACTAATTCTCCACTTTAATTGGATACTATAAACGCACAAATTTCAGACAACTGAACATTCTCTTTACCAGCAAAGTAAAGATTGAGAAGCCTCCTATCCATATTCTGAGCTGATCTATCAAATAGATCCTCGCGACTTGGAGAAAATCTCAAACCAGTGAAACTATGGTATTCTTCAAGATCGAAATAAATTACACGACCAAAAACATTGAAGCTTAAAACGTTTGGATCACTGGTCGCAATGCGAGACAACAGTAAACAGTGCAATAACCTCATAGATGTTTTGTGCGGCTGTAACTTCACAAAGCTACCAAATAAACCATTTGAAAGCTTATTATTTTGTGCTACAGTAAAGAAGTCTGACATTAATTCATCAAACTTGTGCTCCCCCGTGCCAATATGGATTCAAAATTGAACCATTCTTCAAACGGATACACTAGATTCCTGCCGTTCTAGCATCCGTATTGCAAAAAACTAGCAATAAAAACAAACTATCAGTTGCACATACAAAACTAAAATAAAAAATGGAGCAAACTTCAAACCAAAAACCTCAAATTCAGTAAACAAAATACAGTATAAGGCCACACACAAAATTAATAAAATAATGTGCATAAATATCAAACTGAAATTTAGTAGAAATGAATAGAACTTCAGTACATAGGGGTGGGGGAGTTCAATCCTTGTATATAGAACTTCAGATCATAGGGGTAGGGAAGTTCAATCTTGTGGATAGAACTTCAGTACAGGGGAGTTCAACCCTTGTGGATAGAACTTCAGTAACATAGGTAGGGGGATTCAACACTTGGGGGTAGAATTTCAGTACATAGGGGAGCGGGGGAGTTCAATCCTTGTGGATAGAACTTCAGTCCATAAGGGTAAGGAAGTTCAAGTAGGGGAGTTCAAATCATAAGCACTAAAATACAGTACATAATCCAATCATTCTGAATTGAACTTCAGTAACATAAGGAGGGGGTTGGGGGGGGGGGGGGAATTCAACCCTTGGGGATAGAACTTCAGTACAAAGGAAAAGTGGGGAAGTTCAATCCTTGTGGATATAACTGCAGTCCATAAGGGTAACAAAGTTCAATCCTTGTGGATAGAACTTCAGTCCATATAATTTAACTTCAATCAGTAGCATTTCAAACTTCAATCAAGTAGTGGGACTACACTTCAATACATCCCAGTTTATACATACATTCACTAGTACACACACACACGCGCGTAAGCGAGTTGGGTGGCACAAAATAATCATGAAAAACCTTGGCCGATGTATATGGCGACTGACATCAAACAAACAGTCTACATTTTACCCTAATCGCAAACATACAAAATATCAAAAGTAACTACTAACTATCTAACATACAAACCTCGTAATACATACAAATTTAAACTTAAATAACTTAATACTTACAAATTTAACACATAAATTTTTAAAAAATACGAAAAAAAGCCATGCCTAATAGAAATTTGATATTGCACCTAATACCTCAAGTTTTACACTGGAAAAAACCATAATATGTTTGTCGATTTACGCAGTACAATTAACAAATGCACAAAAATACTTATTATACCAAAAAAAAAGGACAAAAATCGAAGAGAAAGCTGAGAAATTGAAGCAACAATGGCAGTTTATGATGACATTAAAGTAAAATATGTGTAGGAACGGTTTTGACAAAACCCTGGAAATACGAAAAAATATAGGGGCAATTTAGTCTTTTGTAGTTAGGCGTGTTTAATGACTTTATTTAGTAAAGAGCCAAAAGTGGCATCTACTGTAAGACCAAAGATAAAAGTGGCCTTAAAGCAAAGACCAGTGGCAAAACTGGCCCCTGAGTGACATTTTTACAAGTATAACATAGAATTTCATTTTTACATATTTTGGATGTAATTGGTTTATATGCTTTAGTTATATGGATTGGGTTGCACACCGCAACGGTATAAATATATGGATCGGGTTGCATGCCGCAACGGTATAAACATATGCTTCGGATTGCACGTCGCAACGGTATAAATATATGGATCGGGTTGCCGCCGCAACAATATTTATATATAATAAGATGTATTTCTGATTGTTGATATGTTCGGGATACCTATATGTTCTGTCTATCTTATGTTCCTGGTTGTTTATGAGTTTATGGTCTCATACGTGTTTCCAGTTATTATCTGGCTCTGCCTTTTTATAATTTAAATAAGAGGAATTTGGTTTATCTGCTTCTCTTCTCCCTGGCTAGCTATCCTATTCTTTGAGGTGGCTAGTCTGCCCCACTTATTGAGTCATTTTGACTCACCCTTGTTTGTTGTTTGTCCTTGTCTATCTATTTCGTTTCGGCAGGTTCGCTCCAGGATAGAGTTTGCCACGCTGTGAAGGAGCGAAGACGACTTCAGCTGTCAGGGTGAGCCAGCTTTTATTCAGGATGGCCACAGTTTCATGTTTATTATTTCAGTATCATTTTTCTCCCTTCAGAAGGTATCTGTCTTCTTTCGTACTCTTAGATGTCTAGTCTGGATAGCTCTAAACCTAGTATATTGGTTACTTTCCGGCTATTTTTTGTTTAAGTGATAGCTTGAGTAGCTATTTTGATTAGTTTCTCTAATTTTTTTTGCCAACTTTATGACATTACTCATAAATAGGAGTAAGACAATTCAAGTATTTTGACATTGGAGTGACTGTTCAATTACTATGTAAAAAATGGTTATATTCTAATTAATAATGGTAAATATGGCTCTTTGGTTGGCAAGTCGTGTAAATATGGCTCTTTGGTTGGGAAGTCGTGCAAATACTATTCCGAAGTTTCTCTTACAATAGCGTAAACTTAATGAAATTTTTTTAAAAGTTCATGTTAAACTAGGTAAGAATCCATGGATTTTAGTGAAAAAAAATGGATTGTATTTTCATCTAATAACATTAAAAGCGGATAATTGAGTTGGCAAGCTATTTCCAAACAATGGCTATATTTTCATTAATAATCATAAAAGTGGCTAATTGGTGAGCCATAGGCTTGTAAAAGTTGGCTACCATTCAACTGCAAATCAAGAAGTGGCTAGTTTTCTCACTCGGTGGCTCACATCCACAGGTAACGACCCGAAGCAGGTCTATATATGTACTAATCTATATCTATATATGTACTAAACTAAAATATGAGTTGAAGCTGAAAAAGATGATATTTGAACTTGAAGTTGACAAATTAGTTTGTGGAATACAGTTGTGCTTGGACATCAACTTCACCTTGGAGTCTAGTATTTCACTAGCAATATACACCTTCAAAGTAGCATTTTAATATGTATTTCACTTGAATCCATTTACTGAAAATTGGGCCCAGCTAGTATTTTCTAATAGGGAGTTACAAATATATACAACTCTAACACTAAAATTACAAAAAATACCAATACTTATCAACTTTTCAAAAAATAACAATACTTTTTTATATATTATATACAAAACTCATTTAAACCACAAATTAGGGTTTCACCCACTTCCCTTCCCCACTGCTGCACTATTTGCACCGCCAGTCATCGGCAGCCGATCGCCGCCGGTGATCGAAATAATTTTTTTTTTAATCTGAAAAAAATTGTAGATGCATAAATATAGAAAAAAAACACTTTCATACTTAAAAAAGAAGTAGATTTGATCTATAGAAATACATAAACATACATAAAAAAAACTCGAAATATATATACACCACACATACAAATACACACAAAAAATATTTATAGACATATAAAAAAATTTTGGACATACATTTAACATACACATACATACAAATACAAGTTTATACAAAAAAAATATAAATTGACATACAAAAATATGTAGGGTAAAATACACATACAAAACATACAATAAATTTACAAAGAAATATTACTAAAAACATTCAAAAAAATGTAAAATTATTTATACACCAAAAACATACATATAAACATCAATACGAACATATACATATACAAAATCAAAAAAAAAAAAAAAAAAAAAAGAGATGTAGATCGAAACCAGAAGCTCCAGCGATGGGGGAAATCAGATCCGTAACAGCAGTGGTGCCGCTACTCTGGTGACGGAGCAACATCGGCGGGACGGCGCGAGGTAAAACGAGCAGTGGCGGCGTCACTATGTAGTGGTTGCCGGAGAAGCAGATCGACGATGATGGGGGATGACGGCGGTAAGGTGGGTGGGTGGGTGGTGGAGGAGGAAGAGAAAGAGAAAGGGAGAAATTAGGGTTTTAGGTAGGGAGAGAGGAGGAAAATGAAGAATAAGGATTTTTTACACTATATACACATAAAATTTAAAATATTTTTGCAAGCCCTACTCATTAAAAATTACACTACCCATGAAATTAAAAATATTTACCCAACTATCCATTTATTACTGCGTACCTTTGTTATACCTTATGGGTGTATACTTTTAAGGTATACTGCATAAATAATAGTATACAAGTCTAGATAGTATACTGCATAAATAATGCTACATTCCTTCCAAAATGGTTGTCATAGTTTTCTTATTAGTCCGTTCAAAAAAGAATGACACAATTCTAAATTTGAAAACATTTTTGAGTTGAAACTACTACTTTACCCTTAGTGAAATGCTTTATAGCCACATATTTATGTATGACTTATTTTAGACCACAAGTTCCAAAAGTGTTACCACATTTCTTAAACTTCACTCCAAGTCAAACTATGACAACCATTTTGGAACGGAGGACGTAGTATACAAGTCTAGATGGGTAGGACATGTAAACAGTTTATGGGTAAAACTTGTAAATATGAAACTTATGGGTAGAAGTGTAAATATTTTGATTTTGATGGGTATTTTCGTAAACATGCTAATGAAAAATGGTATATTTTGTAAAAATATGAAAAGTATTGTTATGTAGGGTAAATATTTAAAAGTATTACTCCATTCGTTCCACTTTAGATGAACTCATTTAACTTTGCACGGAGTTTAATAAAGAAGGAAAGACTTTTGAAATTTGTGGTCTAAAATAAGTTATAGATATTTGTGTGGCTACAAATCATCTAGGGATGAGTAAAAGTGAAAATTTCTTTCCAAATTTAGAAAGAGGTCATTCTTTTTGAAACAGACTAAAAAGGAAATAGGTTCATCAAATTTGAAATGAAGGGAGTAGTATATTTTGTAATTTAGCTATTACGGTAGTCATGTGGTATAAATTTTTCTTGCTAATATCAGTTAAATTAAGTTGTGAGGGCGTCAAGAAAGGAAAATACAGTATAGTCAAGGGCGAAACTACCTTAGAGGTAGGGGGGTCACGGGACACTGCTTCATCGAAAATTTTTACCGAATGTATATATATATAAATGAAAAAACTACAGTATATTGGTACAAAAATAAAGTGTGACACTGCTTGAACTAAAGGGTCTTGGTGATGCAGTGGTTGGGAGTGTTGCTATCCTCACTTGATGAAGTAAGATCGAATCCCTTTAGCTGCACTTTAATTGATTTTTGTGAATCTTTTAGTATTCGATTAAAAAAATTTAATGTCAGCGATGATCGATCCTTAGATCTTCAACAAATTTAAATTTTTGTGAATCTTTTAGTATTCGATTAAAAAAATTTAATGTCAGCGATGATCGATCCTTAGATCTTCAACAAATTTAATAGGTGTAAAACCACGATTTTTGTGAATCTTTTAGTATTCGATTAAAAAAATTTTATGTCAGCGAGGATCGATCCTTAGATCTTCAATAAATTTAATAGGTGTAAAACCACTTTTGCTAGGTGCAATCTTTTACATAATATAACAGTAAAATGTCCAAGTATAAATAAGAGCACTACGCTTAAAATAAAACCCTTGACTTTGAAAGCTAATTGGGATCTTGTAAAAAATTTCTAGATCTGTTGTCTCTATATGGAAGTGACACCGCTGGCAAAAAATCCTGCGTACGCCACTGAGTATAGTACCCTCAATGAAAAGCTTCCATCAGATTACCGCTTTGCTAGTCAATTATACATATATTACAGTACATATTCCAACCAATGTAACACAAATCTTAATCAAATAAACCAATGACTAGCACCTGTGACGAAAACAATGTTCTAATAGTCACTAAGCATGATCTATGTTATCCACATCTTAGATGGAAAACCTGAATCATTTTAAATTTAGTTGTCTTGTTCTGCTATAATGTCACCCAGAAACTCAACTTTAAAAAACCGCAGTTCGCAAGTTAATTGCTAGAGAAAAGCAAGGACCTACAGACGTATTATGTGTAGCATTTTTCTAGGGTCCAAGTAGACATTTGCACGTTCCAGTTTAGTCAACAGAATATGACTGGTATAAACCTATATCTGAAGTTATCAAAATGTTTATAATTCTGAAACTCCTACATAAAAAATAAAGAAAATTATCACCAATCTTTGAGGCATAAAGGTACTTGGGTAACTTTCTAAGCTGCACGGTTTGAGGTTCTGATCTTAAATAAAAGTAGAAATGTCCATGTTGAATCCAACTAGAAAAGGAGAATATGTCTAACATCTTATTGTCTTCAAATGGCAACTTATTTGCCTAGTAGAGCCAATACAGGAGGTTCCCAGCTACTTGCAACTCTTGGTCTCTGGGATTTATAGTTGATGAATACAACGACATTTTCAAGTTTGGTATAGCAAAGACAGACAAAAAAGGCCAACTGCAATGACCAAAATCACCATCACAAAGTTCTTAGAGTTGCCGTGGCATAAAAATTAAATTACAGTAAAATGTTACAGCAGAAGATGATAAAGAAGGAAAAACTAACAGCTGAACAGCAAATGGAATTGAAGCCTAACCATCAATACAAATACAGAATATCCCTGCTCCCCAAGCATTACCAATAATCTCTACTCAAGTCTTCTCTCTGGAGCCTTAGATCATCTGCCTTTCCTTTACAAGCTTGATTTCCAACCTAATCATCAAAAATATTAGAGCCCCAGCACTGAGAGAAGCTGATGCCATCTTGGAGTCTCTTCATCGAAAATGTAAGTTAAAGGAGAAACAAGAACGCCACTCCCTCCAATCTGTAGCAGACAATAAAGCTAAAAATTAGTTAAAATTTTTCCTTAGCGGGAGATAGGATATTAAAGGCACATCCAAGGAAGTAGAACTTTTTTCATCAGAATCAGAAAAGGTAGAAGTCATAGTTAGATAGTCTCTGATTACTCTGATCCAGGCAAAATCAGAGATTGAACCAGTTGAAAAATGGCATTATGCAGGAGTTCTAGAAGCAAAGATTAGGGAACAACACCAAAAGGGAAGAGAGGAACCAAATATCGCTGCATGAGCACATTGACATGTTTTGTTTAATTGCATTTCCTCACCATGAAAAAAGTAGTGTGGAGTGCCTAAAGATTTGATTAGTAACCTTCTCATGTGGCATTTATCTTACAGTTTCTGTAAAGAAGGTCTGTACGACTGTTCTAGCTTCTAAGTTTTATAGATTAAAAGGGCTCATGGCAATCAAAGAATTAGATTAAACTTGGGAACTTCTCATATCTGCTGAAACCACTCACCCATCTCTGACAACAAAACAGAGGGACATTTTAGGAAAACCAAATGAACCGTTTGAATAGGTCACAATAGACTTTCGGAAAACCAAAATGACTGTCTCCCTTCACATAATAAAATTGGGTACAAGAAGATGATCACATATTCCTGAAAAATCATGCCTAAGGTATCAATGCTAGAAATTCAGCTGACAGGGGGTCACTAATCCTGCATTAAGCCCGCCATCAGCCATACCCAACTAATACTCTGAACATGGTCGGCAAGACATCAATTATTCAGTCTCAAGACAATTATATTCAACAGAAGAGTTGTTGAGAAGAATGTAAAGGAATTATGTCTCACCTCCCTCAGACTCTGAACAGACTTGTAAAGTGCTTTCTTTGGAACACATATGACAATGGCAAAGTAATCAGCGGTAACCCTTCCATCACGTTTACAGAAGACTGGACTTATGGTGGGTCCCTGTATGCATGCATGAGAAATAATTAAATCTGATGCTGAAACCTAAGAGAATGACAAAGTTGGGTGAAATACTTGCAGAGAATCCATTGAGAGGATGTACTGTCTTAATACTTTCATTTATTTCTATGTTACTCAATTCTTAGTTGTTCCTTTATATTCTTCTTTTTATCAACCTTAGCTCTTATATCTTCCTCTCTACACAGGGTCTTTTGGTTACCTGCAGTCCAGATAAGGATGTTTGGGTCAACAGCCGCTCAGCTACTTCCTCTGCGCTACTTCCTCTCATATGAGCAGTTACCTTCCACAGAAATGTGTAAGACTAACAAAGGTCGATGGAATAAACTCTCAATAAAACCACAGAAGTTAAACTCACTGTAAATTGACCATCAGCCATCAAATGAGCCTCCAACCTTTCTAGCATTTCATGTGTTATATCAAGTACACCTTTTCGTTGGAGTAAGGACTTCCTGCTAGCAACAAGTACAGCCTGAAATAACAAAAAAATATCAAACAAGATACATGCTGCAACAAGTAGAACCAATAGCCAAAGACCCGCCTCTTGAATGATACACAGGGAGAATGTTACACTTGATGTGCATTATTTGAATCACAAAGAGACAGCAATTACCTGACTTTCCAAAATTACTCCACCTTCAATTTCCCTTAAATTGTTTTCTCTCAGAGTGGTTCCACTACTCACGAGATCCACAATAGCATCAGCTATTCCCATCTGCAATATGAAGAGAAGCAAAATCATCAAACCACTGAAAATAAGTACATTAGTAGTAAAATGAGCAAGCATAATTCCCATAGTGAGACCATCAAAGATCACCTATCAAACGGCAGAGGACCATAGATCCTCACTTCTAACGGAAGGGGGAGGGTTAGGAAAAAATAAATTTTGACATAAAAAAATGATCAATGCCAAATTGCCAATAGCTATGCAAAAACAAATAAAACTATTAGAATTTAAGGTAATGAATTTTTGAACAGTGAAGAGTTAATGGCAGACAAGTCAGATTTCCATATTTTCAATTGTACCATGCAAAGTTGTCAAAAAAATATACTTGCATGTATTAACTGCAAATAATGAAATCAACACATTAAAGAAGAAGTTGAACAAAGTTTCGGCCTCATTAGGCAGTGTTAAAGAAAATGGACCTTGGGTCTAACTCAACCCCAAAAGCTAGCTCAAAGGGTGGAGGATTGCCCAAGCTATATAAGGAGTCCTAGAACCCTTATCCCATCCAATGTGGGATACCAACAGGCAGTATATACAGGGCTATAAAAACAGACTAGTTTTAGTGGGCAATGATGCTATAGTAGATAGCTAGCTTTTGATCCTCCTAATCCATCAAGGGGAAAATAAGGAAACAGAAAAAAAAATGAATAAAAGTAATCTGTTCCTCTCATCCCACAGTTAAGACAGCTAACACTGGCCAAAGTTTGGGTATCCAGAGAACTTTGGAACCAAAGGATAACATGATTTAAGAAACTTTAGTAGTTCAACTTGGCGAGGAAAATGACATGCTGACAAGTCGAGAATAATAATTGCATGAAAATCAGGCTAGTTACTTACTGGCAGGCAAACTCAAATCCTAACCCCACAATATCCCTAGTTTCCATCAGACAAGTACAACAAGGGTAAAAGATGGTGGCTAGGGCACAGTTCAGGTAGATTCACTATCAAATTGTCTTATCTGATGCTTAATCAGACTAACAACTTAGTTAATTGTGGCCCTGGAATCATATTTGGGAGTCGAGAGTCCATACAAAGTGGCATGCTTTGTTTTGCTAATAGTTAGAGAGGAATGAACATGAGAATCTGATGAAGAGGGGTTTACAACTTTCCTCTAGATGCCACTTGTTAGGGTTTTGCCTGAATTTTTAACCTATTAGACTCTCCTTGTTGAAGGAATGAAAAAGACTTCTAATAGGAGTATATCTCCTTTTATGTCTATCTTTTTCTTGTAGAAAAAAGTTTTGACAACTATAAATAGATGATTTCTACAACACAACAACACACCACCAAATTTCACAATGTAGTCTTAGGATAATTTTGTTTAGGGGAGACTTTTCTCCCAAATATGTAGGCTTGTTGGCCGAACTACTTTAAATAAACGTTTTTTCATATATGTCTTCTTTTATGCATGATTTATTGTCAATCAAGTTTGTTTTGTTAGCTTCCGCATGACGCCATGTTGTTTCGATCCCAACAAGTGGTATCAGAGTCAGATTCAGCCAATGGTTCGATGGGCCAGGTTAACAAGATGGAAGACAAGTTCAAGGCGGGTCAGTTCTAGCCGCAACTGCTTGATGATAATGAAAATTTTTATCAAAAAAACATGTGATACTACATGTGGAGAAATTTTTTCAACCATATCTTCAAAAATCGTGCTACTACATCTTCAAAAATAAACCATCTTTTAACCCATGTTTGGGCCACTTTCAACCCATGCCAACTTGTAATGCATAGGCTCCAATGCCAGTTTTAACCATGCTTATTTTTAACGCATGACTACTTTTAACCAATACAATTTTTAATCCATTCTTGGACTCGTTTCAACCCAGTTTTGGGCCCTTTTTAACTAAGGGGCAGTGTGAAGATTATGTGAATAAGAAGAGAGACAAAGATTATCTTGTCCAAAATTCAGGCCAAGGGAAGAATTGTTAGGGTTTTGCCCTGAATTTTTAAACTATTAGGACTCTCCTTGTTGAAGGAAGGAAAAAGACTTCTAATAGGAGTATATCTTCTTTTATGTCTACCTTTTTCTTGGAGAAGAAGTTTTGACAACTATAAATAGATGATCTCTACAACACAACAACACACCACCAAATTTCACAATGTAGTCTTAGGAGAATTTGTTAGGGGAGACTTTTCTCCCAAATATGTAGGCTTGTTGGCCAAACTACTTTAAATAAATATTTTTTCATATATGTCTTCTTTTATGCCTGATTTATTGTCAATCAAGTTTGTTTTGTTAGCTTCCGCATGACGCCATGTTGTTTCAGATCCCAGCACCACTTATGTGGAAAAGAGACATAAACAAATTGTCACCTGTTCTAACATTGTAAGGTGACTCAACAACTTTGGAATATCTTCTTAGCAATGCCATGGCTAAGCTGGACAATGCCAAACAGAAATTTGGGATAATTGTCATGTTGGAACAGAGTGGGAAGAGCTTCAGATCAGGAAAACAGATGGGGCATGATCCCTGCCTGCATATGATGGACTATGTGGAAAAAGAGGAATTCAAGATGTTTTGAAGACGAGAAACTCCATCAAAATATAAAGATGAACTGCCTACTTTTGTTCCACTTCTGGTGTAAATAAGAGTACATAGAAGATTTGGAAGCGCTAGAAACCTTGCAGGAAGAAAGATTGATATGATGCTTCATTTTTTTTTCTTGCTTCAAAATCCTGTAATTATTGCACTGCACAAAATCCTGTAATTATTGCACTGCACAGCCTTAGTGCTTTTGAATATATAAATTTGTTACCTTATCAGAAAAGAACATTAAGAAAAATGAAGGGTTAAAAGCAGGTATTGGGTTGGGTTGTGTTTGGGAGGGACGGGAGAAGATGGACAAAGTAAAGGACCATTGTAGCCGGAAAAATGCACTTTATCCTTTACAATCATAAAGAAATCTTAAAGTTAACAGGTCTTGGGTAAACAAACTATTCTCACCGCAGGAGCTGCCTCCAAGGCTCCGTCAGCAGCTGAAAACGTGACATGCTTCAATCCATTTTCTTTCATAAATTTAGAAGCCATCTGCAAATTGAAATTATTTAGTAAAGCAAAAGTTGGCATTGTAGGAGAATCACAATTTTCATTGAAGAACTTTAACCACACCATACATAGGTGAACCCAGTAGCAATTCTCAGCGGCCTTTCAGGTCTCCACTGTGGCATTTCTGATAGCTCCTTCATTGAGTTTACATTCTCGAAAATCCCATACTTGGGTATCTGAAATAACAGGAGTAGATCTCTTTGCTCAAAAACAAAACACGAACGCAATAAGCACATTTTGAGTTCTCTGTAAACTGTAATGACTTACAGCTAAGGCTAAATGACAATCGCCATAGTCAAGGGCATCATGTACGATGATGAGATCTCTATTCCCCTGCAGAAAGAAACTAAGGTGCTGAACATCAAAAGCACAATTTTACTTTCTAAAAACTGAAAGCTTGCAGATCAACGAAATAAAACTTCGGCATGTATTGGTTAAACCATTATGATTAACTGACTCCACGAACTTTCTTCATTTCTATGAAACCGAAAGATCAACAGTTAAACTTAGCATTCATATAAGAAACTAATGTCATCATTATCCGGCAGTTTCACATGAGATCGTGTGAACTCTTGGACCAAGAAAAGTATAGCATAACAACTACTGCTGATAACTAAATTTCCATCTCGAAAGTATTAAACAGCAAGGTCGCAGCACTTCTGCAGGCCAATTAAGTATTTAGGTTTAGAGCTCACAACAGAATTACATCGACGGTTAAACAAAAAAGGTTTTTTTTAACTCTAGCTGCCTCCTGTGGTAGGTCTTGCAATGAAAAAATTAAGATATTTCATGTGAAACACAATCAGCATTAGGTGCATTTCAGTGTTCAGAAACATCTATTTTTTTTTCTTTGACATGGTACCCTTACCCCTCCCCTGCCCCCCCCCCCCCTCTGCAGCCGCCTCCCAAAACATACATTTATGTATGTATATGTGTGTGTGCGCGCGCAAAGCACCAATATTATCCTTTTAAACAAATGGTGTTGAGAGTTCCACATGTCTTTTCATTTTCACCCCTTGTAAAAACTGAACTTCTATATCAAGTGGGTCCCAATAAGTCATGCCATTAAATAGTTTCCAAAAGGAAAAGTATCATTCTTTTTAAAAGACTAAAAAGGAAAGTATGTCCCGTAAAATATACAAGGGGAGTAAAAGATCTAAATCAATAGTTTCAGCCTCACAATTATTAACAAATAATCAGGGTTATCCTACCCACAAGACAATGAAGGTATTTGACAGGCGGGGGGGGGGGGGGGGGGGGGTGGGCTGATTTATTTTAGAACTCCGGATCATCCTTAGAGATAATTAATGGCCCTATAGTACCAATATTACAACCATCAAGCAGGACGTCATGAGAACTGACGTGTCGAGCAAATGACAACACGGAACAACTGCTACCAGCATTTATCAAGCTAGATCAAGACATAAGCTAAGGCCAACTACTTAAACAAGTGTTCAAAAGATAAAGAAGTAAATAGTATGAAAAAGATCAAGATGCCCATAAATACCACACAGTTCATTGAAAACACTATCACAACCACATGAAAGAAAACCCACAAAATGGCATCTGAAACATCTGTCAGTTTTAGTATGAGCTCATGGAGTTTACCATATGGAAGCTTACAGTTCTTACATCTAAACTGCAAATTTACTAATTTCTACTTAAGAAATATAAATTTGAGAGTGAGAGAGAGAGAGAGAGAGAACAAATACAGAAAACCTAACTAAGCTTCTTGGACTTACAATGATTTCTCCAAATTCATATTGATAAAGGAAATATGATTCTGCATAACTAAATCTAGTTTAGTTAGAGTAAGGACAGCTGTTAAGAGTTGGGTAGCCATGTCTTCACTGCAAATACCTGAGCATGTGTAAAAGGACCTTACAACCTAAGTTGCTTGGATGCGGGTTGGGGTATCCTATACAGGTGTGCATATAGAGGTCCGATCCTTCATGATCTAAATCTTAAGATTCGGGGGGATACAAGATCTAGGTACTGATACGGGTGTGGAGATTCGGCTAAGAATAACACATATCTAATTATAGATAAGTATATGCCTGAATTCTTTTAGATTTGATAACTATAAGTATATGTCTAAATTATGGGACATTATGTGGAAAACTTATATGTGCACTAACTCAATCTTTTATTCTCAAGTTGTAGGTACGTTATCTAAACTAGCTTTTCATGTCTTCAAATCTAGACTGTCGTTTTTCTGGGGAATCAAAGATTCATATCTTTTCTCAAATTTCTCCGTTGTTCGTGATCAAAGAATCCAATGTTGATTGACCATATCCGGTGCATATTCCACACCATACTAGTGTTGGTGTCGTATCGACATGGGTGCGGCACCAAATTGCATCTGAGCAACTTAGCTTACAACAATAACTATGCATCAATTCCGGGCAAGTCGATAATAATAATGAGAAAGAATCATCCCTTTCTGAATTTCGAAAGAGTTTAACTTAAATTTTGCATTCCATCCTTAATAAGAGCTTTCATAGCCACACAAATGTTGTCTATCTTGTCTCACTCCTCCCATCTGTTTTAAACATTTCTTTCTCCTGTACTCGTACCTCTAATTTTTGGTACAAGCCATCTAGGACTTCCGTCAATCATAAGTAGTATCCATGTTAGTTTCCCCCTTCGCTATCTTATACTCTTAAAGGATTCTCCGCATTCTGCTTTTTGGTTTAAAGCACCTTCGGATTGTAAGAATTTATGAACCCTATAGAATCTTATTACTCACCACCCAAAAAAAAAAAGTTACGTTTTAACAAAAAAAGACGTGTGGGGCTGACACATAGTTCTTTGTGTACATCATCAGGTCACTTCTCCATACAACACCCCACAACATTAAAGATGCAGCTCCCATCTCCAAGATAAAATTATGCATACTTAAGCTTTTGAAATTATGCATTATGAAGGTTCAACTTAGTCATCAGAATGCCCTTGAAAGTTTGGTTTTAAGCATTAGTGATGTTAACTAAGCATTACTAATGTTGTCAAAGGTGAAAAGAACCTGTAATGAACCAATTTCACTAAGCACCATAAATGAGTACTATTGCAATAACACAATTGAAATACAATAGGAGTTGAGGGAACTAGATCTTAAACACAGTAAGAAGGATAGAAGGGGATGGGATACAGATTCAGAGAAGAACAATGTAGAGAGGGAGGAACAGAAAGAGAAGATAGAGGGAGACAACTCAATACATTTTTCCTAACCCTTCTACACATGAATACCTAGTATATATAATTAATCAATACTAAAATCTCCTATCCTGGGTCCCAATTATAATTGTTTAATTTTCCAAACTTGCCCTCCGACTCATTCATAACAGCACCAGCATTTGCAAGGTAAAAGCAGAAAACTCAATTAAAATGCACATTATACTGAACAAGGGTGGCAGTAGATATTGGCATACATGTGACAGAACGAAAGATCGGATCAGAAGATGTTACTGTTTGATGCTCATTATACAAATTTGCAAAAATTCAGGAAATTTTCCAAGGGAAGACTATACTACATAAGGCAAAAGAATGTTACCTGCGTTGTTTCACATAGCTTCTTTTTTATCAATAACGCAACATACTATTTAGCTGATTCAGTCTTCTTTATGCTATTTATTGCACAAAAAACTATTGTTACCTGCCCATATTCACTGACAGTATCCAGACCAACGATACCAAGATCTAAATCTCCAGATGCCAACTTTCGCACAATGTCTTTTGGTCGTTGAAACCAAACCTCTAAATTCGGGAGCTGCAACAGAGATTCAAATAGTCAAATGAAGCCACAGCAAGGTAAAAGCTGTTAGCGGAGTACCAACCATATTCAAAATAGGAGAAATTAAGCAAAGTAAACGAAAACAGTTTTCTTGTTAGTAGTGTCAAAACACAGTACATACATCCTATTGAAACAGTACAAAAGGGCAAAGAAATTACTAAGCAACATTATGATGACAGATTTGATTTTTATAAACTGACAGTGGAATGAAATGCGTACTATATGATTAAGTTAGAGTAATTGTCTCTATGAAATGTGAATTGGTAACATGAAAAAGGGGGTAAATAACCAGGTTAAGCTACACTAATAGCATAAAAATTACTATTTACATATAATGTTTGGAAATTGAAGCCGACCGTATAAACAAATATCTCCAACTGCACACACAAGGTTGCCTTAAAACCTATAGTCTAAACTCTAAACACACTTTCTTTTCATTTATGAATCATCCATTTGACCTCAAGACACATCTAAAAAGAGAATTAGGGAAAGCTAGTGAGAGTTGTTCACCTGAGGAATATCTGCAACGTACTGTCTCGGATTCACCTGTCTAACTGATAATTGACAATCCTATCACCAAAATAGAAAGAAAAAACATATAAATATAAGAAAATATGATTTAATGTTGCTATATTCACATACATGCAAATAGACAAAGAGGAGTTGACACACTCAATGGCAGATGTAGTATGACATAGTAGCATGACACGGAAAAATCTTACTTGTACCCGGTATTTACACCAAACTAATAAATGCATAACACGTGTGTAATATTCTTGCAACATTAAATCATTTAACCATGGGAAATTGATATGATTAATGTAAACATCGTGTGCAGGTAAATTATATTCATTTCAGCTTCCATTGCTCTCGCCTCGAAAATGAAATATTTCAATATAAATTCACGTAGGCATTGAAATACCGAGTTGATTGCCTCTATAGTCACTCAACTTTGAGTAATAGGCCACCATGGTCATTTATCTTTGTATTGTCTTTCTATAGTCACTCAACTTTACTCAGTTAACTCCCATGGTCATCCAACACAAAAGTCTACAAACTTTCGTTAAGTATATGCTGACATGACAACTTTATTTTTAATGAAAATTATAGAAATAGAAAAAAACTAAAATCATTTAGGATCAACTCACTTTAAACCCCAGTCATCCCCAAACCAACCCAAGAATTGAATTTAGCATAACTTACTTACTACAAAACAACTTGCTTTTCTTTTTTATGTTTCTTTTATCTTTTCCATATTTCATCCTACAAATTATATGTAGCAGTTATCGTACCATTACGAAGTGAAAGGAATAAAATAAAACATCAAACAAAAAGAGAGGATATATTATCCAAAGCAAAATGAAGACATCAAACTATTGTTTTTTATACAACTTCTTCAATAGAAAACATAACCATTTTAACCATATAATTAACTTCTTTACAACATATCCTATCAAACTGTTGTCTGTGACTTCATTTTTCCAAGAGAGCATAACCATTTTAACCAACAAAACGATATGCTATAGTCAGTTCATTTAACATCAACTTGAAGCAATTATCATATTTGCTAAACTGATATCAATATCAACTATCAAAAACCTGTATATAAATAAAAGCAGTACTATTTAAACAAACTGTGAAATATCTTTATAATTAATCAAAAATCTATACAACTTAAATAAAAATTCCTGCTTATAAAATGCATGAATGCAGCTAACTCGTCAAGGTCAGACGACCAAGTTTAACTCGGATTGGGGCTGGGTGGGATTTAAAGTGGGTTGGTCCTAAATGATTTTAGTTTTTTCCATTTTTTGTAATTAGCATAAAAAATAAAGTGCTACGTCAGCATATACTTATCAGAAGTTTGTAGAGTTCTGTGTTGGATGACCATGAGAGTTAACCGCGTAAAGTTGAGTGAACATAGAAAAATAAAATAAAAATAAGTGATCATGGTGGCCTAGTACTCAAAGTCGAGTGACCATAGAGCTAATCTAACTCTTGAAATACCTTGAGAATATGAAGAGTATCGGCACTCATGCGGCCTTTACTAGGCAAGCCAAGCCGAACTTCATTTCTATGCACAGCTCTCTTCTCCTCCACATTTAATGTCACAGGAGAAGCCACACATGTAACCGTGAATTTGACTGAAACTTTGAGAGATGTAGAACAAGTAAGAGTTGATTTAAGGAAAAAGCTCTGGGACACTGACATTTTTCTCACTCAAGTGAGCAAATGTGTGGAGAACTTTGGACTAGTAGTGGAGGCAAAATTGAAATATTATGATTCGGATGCTTATAATAAAGTTGCAAATCAAAGGATTCTGTGACCCTTTCTGGAAAGAAATATACTTAAAAAAAACAAAGAAATGTTTATGACCCTTTGAGGTGCCTTTGGGACGTTATGAACAAAAAAACAAAAGTTAGTTTGAAATTGGAGGGTATTCTTTTTGTTTTTGCTTTTCTTAATTCTGACATTGGAAAGTATCTTTTATAGTAAGGGTGTGTTTGGTACGAAGGAAAATGTTTTCTGGGAAAATATTTTCCCATTTTCTGCTGTTTGGTTGACATGTATGCTTGGAAAACATTTTCTTAGTTTACTCATTTTCCTCTATATGGAGGAAAATATTTTCCCCAAAAATAGGTGGGAAAACATTTTCTTTTTCTGAAAAAAACACACGGCTCTCACACATTCGCCTGTGGCCCCCTACCCAAATCACACATTTCCCTCTTTGCGCTCTCTCTCTAGCGAACTCCCCCCCCCTCTCTCTCTCTCTCTAGTCTAGGGTTTTTTATTTCTCAGCCACTTCTCCGCCGTGAATTTCTCTGCTCTCCGCTGCGAAGTTTTCTATCCTCCTCCGCGAACTGTGTTTCCGGTGACCTTATAGAGGTATTTTTCTTTCATTTTGATTCATTCTGTGAAATATCTTCTCAGTTTTAGTTCTTATTTTCCACAATAAAATTGATTTAGGTTTTTGTGAAATGATCGACTATAATGTAATTTGTTAGAGGTTTAGTTTAAATATCTCCTTAATTTTAGTTTTTATCTTTTAATTGAAGTTAATTTAGGGTTTTTTTTTGTAAAATAATCGATTATAATGTAAAATTTACTGGAGATTTAGTTAAATATCTTATCAGTTTTAGTGTTTAGCTTCATAGTGAAATTGATTTAGGTTTTTATGGACTCTGCTCGTCGTTTGATTTGTTGTGTGTTTTGATTAATTCGTCGTTTGGTAAAATTTTAGTCTCCCTGCCTGTGTAAGCCTGACTAGAATGTAACTAACAGTGAAGTTGATCTTTAGATACATGTCACTTGTTCTACTGTCCAAAATGGAGCAATTTATGATGTTATTTCTTCTTCACAACAAGATTTGGATAGGAAAAAGAACATATATAAACACACAGTTAGCTATAATCAGGGGCCAGGGCCTATAGGTTGCCTGCAGACAGTAAGGCTTGCCTAAAGCTCTGTCAAGAAAGGACTTTTGGCTGAAGCTGTGCATTGGACATTGGGGTATTTTAGACAGTAGAGCTGGCACTTTTAGAGGTGTGAGTCTGCATTTGGGAAAAGCTCTGGTATAGATTGCATGTAGTGACATGAGAGAGTGAGAAAATGGCAGCAACAGACTTGTTGCCACCCATCTGTGTGCCTTAGGAACAAAAAGAACTGAACTCAGCATGGGCAACACAAGAAGCAGTCTGGTGGATCCTTGACTCAGCAGTACACTGGCCTAATCTGATAGTGAGTCATCCATTTTTTTGGTAGCTTCAGCTATCAGCAGAACCAGAGCAGGCCAGAAAAATTGCTGTAGCTTCTACAGAGTTGTTATTTTCCAGGTAAAGTTTAGAATACAAAACTAAATTGGATGCAATTTACTGAACTACTGAGATTTGACAGCAAGGAGAAAAGTCAAAGTTTGTTATTTTTACTTTGATCTGTATAATTTAAGAATTGAAGATTGAACATTATTGTAGTTGAAATCTGGTTAACAACTATATCCATAAGAAAGAATGTATCCAATAGTTGAGAATATTACTTTCAATCCTTTTCAATAAAAATACTAATCCACCTGTTAAGAATTTTATACATGCATGTAAAAGTATGTTGTTGGTGGTATATATCTCATGGTTTGAATCTGGTAGTTTAATCTCTTACTGATAAAAAAATTATTTTGCTTTCTTGTGACAGTAAACAAATGGGAAAAAAGGGTGAGAAGCAATTTAGGTGGACAAAACCAATGGAGTATTTAATGTTGGAGATTCTAGCCGATGAAGTAAAGCAAGGGAATAAATCAACTACTCAATTCAAGGCGATCTCATTTAATCGTGTTGCGGAAGCCATTAATCAACGACTTGGAGTGGAGTGTTCACCTAAGCATGTGGAAAACCATCTTAAAACAATAAAAAAAACACATGGAATACGGTGCAAACTCTACTAAACAAAAGTGGTCTTGGATGGAATGATAATTACAAGATGATTACCGCTAGTCCTAGCGTCTATGCTGCCTATATTCAGGTAAAATGTTCCTTCTTTGGTTGTTTCTGGGCTTAGTTTTCCTGTTATACTGGTTGTCTTGTGAATAGTATCTGGCTTAACAGGAATACTCACCAGCTGCTATTAAAGAAAAAGAATACTGCTACCATTTCTCTTGACATTTGTACTAAAAAGATTAATCTCAAGTGAACTGTGTGCTGCATGAAAAACTTAAAGATTAAAGTTGAATGCAGTGATTCTGGTTTAACAATACTCTTGTGTCTCTCTGGTAAAGTCATCCTACAATTGTAACCCATGGTCACACCTTGTGTTGGGACTCTTTTAAGCCCCGATGGACCAAAATTATCAGAGCATTCAGCAACTAAAATTTCTATATCATCATATAGGCAAGTAGATGGATCATCTCCAGGAGATGAATTTTGAGTGTCCAATAGACTCCTTGTTGTCTTCTGTTGTTGATCAAATATCATCTTCAACTGTTTTCCTTGTTCTTCGATCCTCAACTGTAGCTTTCGTTGAATCTAGTTACAAGAAGATAAAGAGGAATGAAACAGATGTCCTAATTAACTCTTTTGGATCTGGAGAAGTATCATGTTTCAAAGTAATATATACTAGCAAATTTTGTCCTAATTTGTCCTGATAATTTTGGTTGCTGAATGCTCCAGCAGAAACAGTCAGACCCATTATTGGAGTATCAATCCTTGTATGCAAACTTCATATACTCATTACTTCTGTTACTAGAAAAATGGGCTCATTCACTAACATATATAGAAGCTCTATGATGAAAATTATGTGCACTTTAATTTATTTATAATTATATGGTATATATTCATTACTCCAATAAATTTGGATTTACGTAGCACATTATCAAGAAAATGTGACTTCTATCTTAACCATTCGCATGTTGTTGTAATTGCCTTGTTTCCTACTAGTATAAGTACTATTGAAGGAAGCTGAATTTTGTAATGAACTTGTTCTGTAAAAAGTGTCACCTTGTGTTTGTCAAACTTTTCAATAATTTCCATCCTATTTCTTGATAATTGCTGCCCAAAAGAAATTTTCTTGTTTACCTAGTTGTAGGGTTAACTTACAGCTTAGAGAGTCTCTGTCATACTTTATGTTTCTTGTAATACTCATTTGGCATAAGTGAATAGAAATTGCCCCCAAATCACTCCTTATCAATTTTGTATCAACTCACTGTCATCATTTATGTCAATGATGGCCATTTTTCTTTAAAATAACTAGTGGAGTATCCGTTCGTACTACTTCTTAGTATTTGTGTAGTTATGTCTGAACCTCTTTGCAGTTGTTTGAAACTTATTCTAAATTGTCCTTAAACCTTAGTTTTGTTTTGCTTATCACTTATCTTGTTTAGGCGTTTAAGCAATGAATTATTACTGTATTGACAATGAATTTATCTTGTCTAGCCAAGCTTGTGACAATACTATACTGGTAACTCTTGGTTTGCGCTGTATCTGTTGCTTGATCTACTTTTATACCAAGGTTATTTAGTGATCACTAGCTTTAGCCAACTTCAGTTATTTGTCATGTGTTATAGGCCCATCCCGCACACGAGAAATTCATCAACAAGAAGATTGATATGTTTGAGGAAATGTCTCTTGTTTGTGGTAATGATCGAGCTAGGGGTGATTGTGCCAAGTCTTTTGATGATATTAGCTTGGAATCTTGTTCCGAGAAAGGTAACAATGATGACATTCAAGGACCATCAAAGGAAAATGAGGTGGAAGACGTAGTTAGTGAAACTCCTCAAGTCAAGACAAGTCGCAAACGAAGTCGTTTTGATATGCAAGACATGTTTGTTGATGTATCATCAAAGCTCTGAGAAGTAGCAACGGCAATCAGTAGAATAGCTGACACTCGATTAGATGTGAAGAAGTTGCATGAAGAAGTTATGTCAACTGAAGGTTATGAGGAAGCTTTCTTATCTGAAGCTGTTGACTTTTTGGTGGAAAGAGACTCGTTAGCTAAGGCGTTCATGGTAAAAAGTCAGGCTCTCCGCAAGTTGTGGTTTGATAAATTCAAGCGAGAATACTATGATACACAATAGATTTGCAGAATAGCTAGATAGAGTTTGTTGCTTGTCTATGTAGTTTGTCATGTGTAGTTATTTTTGTGTTGAAATGAACAATTTATTGCGGATTACTTTATTATACTGTAATATTTAGCAAGTTGGATAACTTTTGATTTCTCACTCGATGTTATGCACTTATTGTGTACTTATTAGTTTTAATACAAGTATTAGAAAAATAATTTTCTTTGTTTATATAGTTATAGTAGGGTGGTAAGTACATTCCATCAAAAAATTTAATGTCTCGGAGGCTAAGAATTTAATTGTCTTTTTTTGAGATTTATCCCATCAAATTTTGAATTAGCCGAGCCTTGAAATAAATATTGGACGAGTGAGAAACCAACAAAAATTAGGTATGTATTTACTATTCATAGAAGTACATATTTCAAGTATCATTAATTATATTTTGGGGGTGGGGGTGGGTATGAGGTTGGTAGGAGAAGCATATGTAATTACTTTCTAGAAAATATTTTCTACTTTTAACCAAACACCAGAAAATATTTTTCGATTTTCCGCTCAACAACCAAACATGGAAAAACATTTTCTAGGAAAATATTTTCCAAGAAAACATTTTCTATGGAAAACCAAACACACCCTAAATCTACTCCCTATGGAAATGATTTAAGAATGTGAACTAAAAACTGGCCTTGGTGTGCTCCTACTCAACCGGAAAATTGTCAGTATCCTGTAAGCAACCCTGATACTGTAGATTTTTACAAATTTGCATTTATTGCTTAGTCGTTGACGATTGGATCAAAACTAATTTATTCAACAACGGCACTTTCCTTACATGTTTACAACAACATCATGGTAGCATATAAAATGTTATTTCCCTCTTTGGTGTGGAACATATGAATGAATTGAGATACCATTAACTTTAATTAATAGTAAGGGGTAATTCATAGACTTTCATGGCAAGACGAGAATCAACCTATGCTCTCTAGCCTAGACACGACACTCTCTCTTAGTTTCTCATATTTTTTTCTTCTATGCTGAATTATTTAATTTTAGGGGTTGCTTGCCTTTATATAATAGGTTAAACCCCTTTATACTTGTCAAATATTCGGCTGACATCTTATCCTAACATGTAGTGGACATCCCCCACTACTAGGATATGTAAAACATGCTACATACTTAGCCAAATAAACCAGACGTTCAAATCATGGACCGCCCGTAACTGCCCTCATGTGCCTTATATGTGCTTATAACCGCTGCTCATATGCAATGGACGCTCTTGCCAAGGCTGCATGTGTTTACCTTTGTCATGTGCGTGCCAAAGACACTCATTTGGCGCCAAGGCTTGCTGCCAAGCTCATTGTCCCGCAGTGCCACTGCCCAAAGCATATGCCAACAACGCCCACCGCTAAATCATGCCATACGCACTGAGTGCAAGCTACGCTCATGCCATAGACGTGTGTCTTGGTTGATTCTCTTCTTTCCCTGTCTCCTACGTTCCCACAACTCACTTTGGTGTCATGACGCCCCAAATCCACGCTAAGTCATTTGTCAACCCATTTGTCGCCTTGCCCCGCTCAAGGTGTGCGTTTGCCAATTCTCAGCATTGTCTCGCCTATGTACCCACTCTTGGCACTGCCTCGGCCTCATTCCATCATTAGGTTGACATGCCCACATGCTAACATCGCGTCCCAAGCATTTGCCGAGTCAGTCCACTCGTGCCTTACCTCCCTCAAGGCACTTTCAACATTCCCTTACACAAACTCATAGTCGTTCTGTTGCTTTTAGCCCGCATTTTACCTATGGCAAGGAGAAAAATCCCAAATCCTTCCAATGGCCAAGACCATATATAAATCGGAATGTCTAAGGGTCTAACACTAACATGCCTTATAGGTTGAGATCTTATATTTATAGTTTGGGATGTCTACCACTTCATCAACCCTGAATCTCCGTCTCCCTTGTTTTGATTCCCTTGTAACGATTATTCTAAATTATTTATAAAATAATATAACCAATTTGCCCTTTTGATATACACTATTTTTATTAGTTAATTTTATGAGTATTTATTTAAGAAATTAAATAAATAGTGATAGTTGTTTATGTGAATCGAAAACCCCGTATAGAATGCTCTATTAGAATGAAATTGGACCTCATTTCACATTTAGGAGTTAGGACAAGACTTCTTGAAAGGATTATCACCTTCCTCTCAACCCAATCATAATTGGAAGCCTCATAAATTAATTTTGCGATCCTTGTCGTGACCGACTTCAGATAGGACTAGGAGAGATGTACCTTCGTGAAAAAGAAATCCTAACTAGTTTTAGTGAGGGGTTTTAACCCTCAAAACTAACCTATATAAGGAGGATTTCGGCAAGGGCAATGGACACGCGAAAGACACACACTCTCTCTCTGAAGTACTTGTTCCACTCAAGTACTGTTGGTCCGAGTATTATTCGGGAACACGGTAGAATAATGTGAAAAATAGGAGTAGATAAACGAGGCCATTCTCGAAAGGCTTTGAGAGTGCTTAAAGAGGTATTTCATTTTGCTTTTGCGTAGAACTCAATATTCTACTAGTTTGTCTAGATTAGATGAGAGACCTGGCCAAGGAATTACTTCCTCTCTCTCTCTCTCTCTCTCTCTCTCTCTCTCTCTCTCTATATATATATATATATATATATATATATATATATATATATATATCTTCATTAAAACTTCAGACAAGAAGAAAAATGGTGTTAAAACTTATAGGTCAAATACATAAGTAAGCCCTTAAAGTTGGCATCAAATTCTATTTTGGCACCTCAACTAGGGATTGTTCCTATTAGGCACTCAAACTCTATTTATAATGTGTCTATTGAGCACCTCATTCACAACTACTCAAAAGAATAAAGTGTGTGTAACTCACTCTCAGATAATGTGGCAAAATGACGAATTAAAATTAGACACATGACATTTGGTGGGCTTAATTAATTACAACAACAAGGTACAGAGAGAAAAGAAAAAATATTCAATATAAATAACCCCCCCCCCCCTCTCTCCCCACCAATTCCATCGTCTTCATTCTAGCCCTCCTCCTACACAGATACCCTTTAATTCATAATACCCCCTCCACCCTCCATTCTCAAACAACCCCTCACCACAGACAACAAAAACAATTAGATAAGATCCACCATAGCCACCATTGGCGTCAACTTCTTTACCTAAATCCACTCATTTGAAAAAATTATTCCACCATCTTTTGATAAGGTAGTCAAATTTATCAAACTTCTTTAGCAATTGAACGCGAGAATTCGAGAATATAATTTTTTTTGGGTTGAAAAGTAACAATTTAAAAAGGTATTTACGTAATTTTCCAATTTAATTATTGCTAAGAACCTTTACCGATTCATATTTTTCTAAGTTGCTTTTGAAATGTTCTTTTTTAGTTACTTGACGAATTAGTTTTTTATGATTGTGGTTATTCTTGGTGATTTGATGTACGAAGGTAGTCAAGCTTTGTTGTTAAAGATGAGTTATTTCTAGATGAAATGAGGTTATTTCTTGGTGTGTTTGGGTTGATGTCAGTGAATAAGGATGACAGTTGAGAAAATGTGATTTGGTTTAAAAGAAAAGGACTAAGGAAAATACAATGTTAGCATTAGTTCACGCGCATAAAGGGTGTGGGATGTATTCTTTTTGCCATGTCAGCAAAATGTGCTCAAAAAATACTTTAGATGGGTTAGAGTACCTAATAGGAAGAACCCCTAGTTGAGGTGTCAAAATGGAATTTGATACCAACTTTAAGGGCTTACTTATGCATTTGGCCAAACTTATAAAGATGTCTTTGCTCCGAGTCACCTCATACTGTTCGCACTCGTGTCTTTGCTCCGTCATAAATGTCCTTAATTGCTATGATATATGCTACGGGTACACATCTAGCTTCCAGAAATCTCCACAAAACTTCCCTAGGGACTTTATCGTATGCTTTTTCTAGATCCCTTTTCTTGTCCTTTTACTTCACAACAAACTTTCCCAGAAGATGAATGACTTCTGTAGTCAATCACCCACACATGAATCTGAATTGGTTCTCTGAAAAATTTACCTCCTTCCTCATCCTCTTCTCTACCAACCTCTCTCATACTTTCATTGTATGGCTTAGAAACTTGATACTCTTATAGTTATTGCAATTTTAAATATCACCCTTGTTCTTGTACAACGGTATCATGGTACTCCATCTCCACTCTTCTGGCATCTTACCCATCTTAAGAATGACATTAAACAATCCAGTCAGCCACTCCATACCTGCTATACCTAGAATTGTCAATTTGGGTCGGCCCAACCCAGCCCAGCCAAAGCCTCGCGGGCCTTGAAGTTGGACATGCTGTGGCGGGCCGGTCCGAAATTTAGTTGGGCCACCAAATGATGAGCTCGACCCAGTCCTACTTGGGCTGTGGGCTGGGTCGGGTCGGCCCTATCGTTAAATTTTTTTTTTCTATAGTTCTTTTTTACTCTAAGATTTTAACTAAAATTGCAAAAATCATAAAGCTATACAAATATTATGTAGTAACCAAGTTTTCAGTTCACAATTAAAGTATTCAAAAATAAATTTGTAAGACTCTTTGATGTATTATTGCGGGTTGGGCACGATACTCTACTATAGTTTCTATTTATAAAAATATTTGTGTATAATAATTAAAATATAGTGGGTTTGACTTATCTCCTACTTTGTAAATTTTTTGTTATTTCTTTAAATATGTATAATTTTGAATTAAATAATTTATTTTAATTTTTATCATAAAGCGTGCGGGCTGGCTCAACTCAACCTCACGGGCCAGCGGGCCTATTTGGGTCGGGCTAGAAAGTCTTGGTCTTTGTTGGGCTCAAAAAATCATAGCCCAGCCCAATAAATTCAAGGGCTAGGTCGAGCCGGCCCGTGGGCCAAAGCCCGAATCTGGACTCTTCCAAAATTCTACTGGGATCTCGTCAGGCCCGGTTGCTTGTCCCCTCTCATCCTACTAGTCGCTCTTTAACCTCTTCAACTCTTATACACCCGCAGTTACTAAAATAGCGATTACTTGCAGAGTGCTCTAAATGACCCAACACAATACTCTTATCCCCTCTTCATTCAAGAATTTATGAAAGTAAGTTTGTCATCTCCGTCTAATGAGAGCATCTTCCACCAAAACAGTGTCATCATTGTTTTTAATGCACTTAACTTGGTCCAGGTTGCTTGATCGCCGCTCCCTCTCCTTGGCAAGCCTATACAGCTTCATTTCCCTACCTTTGTCCGCTATTTCCTTGTATGAGCATTTAAAAGCTTCCATTTTAGCACCCAAAACAGCTAGCTTCGCCTCCTTCTTCGCGGTCTTATAGTTTTCCCTGTTTGTTCTCTTCTCCTCCTCGTCTTTGCTCTCTATTAGTTTCATGATAGCAACCTTCTTAGCCTCTACTTTTCCTTGAACCTCTTCATTCTACCATCGGTCTCTATTGTGCCTATTAGGCTTACCCGTCGATACCCCTAACACCTCTTTAGTAGTTTCTCTAATACAACCAGTTATTTTAGCCTACACGCCACTCGCATCTCCCATACTCTTCCAAGACTCTATATCTACTAGCTTCTCTTCTAACTCTTTCAATTTCTCAATGGTCAACGCCCTCTTTTTAACTCTAGGCCGACCAACCAGAACCCTCCTCTATCGCCCTTCCTAAGGAGTAGGAAGTCTATTTGAGTCTTCGACGCCGCACTAGAAAAGGTGACCAAGTGTTCCTCCTTCTTCCGGAAACACCAGTTAGCTATCACCAGCTCAAACGCCTTTGCAAAATCTAGGAGGGTGGCTCATCCATCATTTTCATCCCCATAACTGAAACCTCCATGCGCATCATCATAGCCCGCTGAAGATGACCCGATGTGGCCATTAAAATTGCCTTCTATAAAAAGCTTCTTGGTGTTAGGAATATCCCGAACCACCGCATCCAAATCCTCCCAAAAGTGCTTCTTGACATCATCATCTAGACCCGTTTGAGGTGCATACATACTAATAATATTATAGGTAAGCCCTCCAACAACAAGCTTAATAGACATTATCCTATTATTCACCCGTTTGATCTCTACCACTTGCTCTCGAAGGTCCTTCTCAACTAGAATGCCTACTCCATTCTACTCCTGAGTACCACAACTTTTAGCCGTCTATATCCCTAGCTGGTGCCCACCCATTTGGTTTTTTGAACACAGGCTATGCTAATCATCCTCTTCTTGAGGAACGTCACTAGCTCTATAGATTTTCCATCGAAGACCCTGTGTTCCAAGATCCAATTCTCAGCCTAGAGACACCTTTAGCCCTCACCCCCAACCCTAGCCCCAACCGAGGACAAGACCTTAGTCTACCATCCACAATCAGAGCCACCACTAAACTTCTAATTAATCTACGACGTTGCACACTAAGGCTGAAAATTAAAGAAAGAATATAAGAACTAGGAAATAGAGTAAAAATTCCAAGGCAAGAATCAAGAAATCAAGAGTTTAAATATAAAATATATCAAGGATGCACTATATATACTAGATCAAATAAACAACCAAGAACAAGTGAACAAAGGGAATGACAACTAGTCCAGAGGATGACATCAAAATTTGACTAGGGCTTATGGAATGAACGACCATTTCCCTCCGTCTTCAGAAGATAGATGAGAGGAAGAATAATCATTCGTGCCCGAGCTTTTAATTTTCTCAAACATGATCTGATCTCTACAACAGTGACATTTTGGAAAGGTAAGAGTTTAGGATCAAAGACAAGAAAAATGGAAGTAAAAGAATTTATCTCAAGGAGAAAAGACAAACATAACTAACTCTCAACGAAAGAAGAATTTTTATCAGAGAATTAAAGAGGGATGGTGAAGAAGATGTTAAAAATGAGCCTTTATCTAGAGGAAGAAGATAAGGATGAAATTTGAAACAGTCTAAGGTAATTATGGCCAGAGATACAAAAAGAACCACCGCAGTAACAGGAGGGAGAACAACAGTCGTTGTAAAGATGCAGAAGAATGAGGAAGCCAATAAGGCATGGACGCGTGGAACTTTGAAAAAGATGAAGCGTCTGGGTCGGGAAAAGTAGTTAAGGGATCAGAAAATATGGCAGGTAGTAAGAAAAACGTCTCTTCATTCCTCTCACATCTCTTTCAGTTCCTGACTTCTTACGTTAGCACTTAGCAAGTGAGGGGACTGACTGTGTGGGTAAAAATACGTCACCTATAATTACGGAAAAATGAGTCTAGTTGGCGAAGGCTAAACTTACTCTACAAGCTAGCAGGCGCTAAGGATATATGCCTGCTCCATAGCCACGTTCTCTCATCAGGCACGAACTCAGAGCTGAAGGGCACATACCCAGCCGCCTCAAGAGTATTATTCTCCTAGTTAGGTTTATATTGTATCGCCGCCTCTTGTAATAGGCCTAATAGGATTATGGAAAACCTAAGCCTATAAATGCCCTCTCCCTCATTGTACTCGATACAAGATATTCTACCACGAATCCACCACTTCTCAAGGAATACAACTCCTACTTTCTTGTGTTTCTACAATATTCTTTATAATTTACTTTATTGCTTGTAATCCTATATAAATTTAACTATTTAACATGTTAGGCAAATCGTAAGCATAAACATGTATAAAGATTGATATAATCAACAAGGCTTTCATATGGGATCAGTACAAATATCGACAAAGGTGGTTTGCTTATTAAAAAGTGTAATAAAACCAATTTTGTGGTGCTTGCAAATATATTTTCAATCTGGCCTCTGAATATGCAATAGCCTTGTTATTGTAAAATTTATTAAATAGAAATTGGGGAATTTTGTTTATTGAATTGGATTACAAAATTACAATAGTGAATCAAGAAAATGAAAACAGCTGCAATGGTGATAGTAGCTCCTGCAATGGAATAAGGATAAGTCACTAAGGAGATAGATAGAGAGAGAGAGAGAGAAAGAGATGAAGGAGAGGATAAGGTGGTTAGTTAGCTAGTTACGAGATCTCAATTGTTGTTCCTTCTTCTTTTTAATTGTATTTGTAGTAGTTGGGATGATCTAAATGATGATCTGAACCGTTGATACTAATACTCTTCATCTAATCTGGACAGCTGAATTAACTCTCACTAATAGATAGCTGTTACCTCATTTAGCTCCTGATGCTGCCACATGCTCCCTTATGCTGACTCAGCTAGTACGGTCACCTTCTCACTTATTTCTCTAATTTGTAAAATAAACCCTGACAACCCTAATTACTCCCGACATAACAAGTTCTCCTCAATAAAATCGACCTTATCTTCAAGGTCGAAGACTGGCCACAAACTCCAGAAACTGGCCCTTCATATACCCCCAATCCTCCTAAGTAGCTTCATCAGGTCCAAATTGGCCCATTGAACCAATACCTTCATTGCCGTTGTTTTTCACTTTCACCAAACGGCGCACCAAAATATGACCTTCTACATCACTGACTGGTGGATCCTGCTGAGCTGTTACTAATGGTCCCACACGTCGCTTGAGTTGAGAAACGTGAAACATATGATGAAGGTTGGACCCTTCAGGCAGATCTAATCGGTAAGCCACTTCACCTATCCGTTGTAGAATCTTGTAGAGCTCATAGAACTTTGCACTCATGCTTTAGGTTTTTTTGAACTGCTAAAGACGATTGGCAGTAGGGTTGTAGTTTTAGGTAAACCCGATCGCCCACTTGCAAAGTCCTTTCAGTTCTTTGTTTATCTGCAAAAAATACTTCATACGGGCTTGAGCTTGTTGAAGGTTTTCTTTCAACTGTTGTAGAACTTGTCTTTGACTCAATCTGAGGCCTACGTTTGTGTTAGTGGAGTAGGGTAATGACCTAGGGGAATTTATGGTGGTGGGTAGCCGTAGAGGGCCTCAAAAGGGGTGATTTTTAGTGATGTGTGGTGGTTGGTGTTATATACCACCACTCCGCAAGGGGACGCCATTTGAGCCATTGTTTGGGTGCCTAAAAAACCATGACTCTTAGGTGGGATTCTAGACACTGATGAGTCTTTCAGCTTGATCATTGGTTTATGGGTGATAATAGGTAGATAGTTAAAGCTGGGTTCCATGGTTTTGAACAAGTGTTGCCATAAATGACTTGTAAAAATAGGGTCTATGTCTATGCAATTTCTAAACTGATGCGTGAGTATTTTGCGTACTTTAACTCACTTAAACTTTTATTTTTGAATCCAAAAATAACCAATCCTTAGGAATAATTGATGTATTTTGCTTGGTTTTAGGTGCTAATGCTAAATAGAAGAATTAGAAGCCAAAAAAGAGCAAGAATGCCCAAGATAGTGATCAAGTTCAAAAGGCTGCAGAAATATTGAAATGGGGGGCGCCCATGCTAGGGGCGACCGCTCTTTCTCAGAATGGAAAGCCATGCTGAGTGCCAAAATGTGCGGCTTTAAAGGCCCCAGCCCTTTGGAAGAAGCTGGAAAACTGGGAGAAATGTTGAGGAGGCAACCGCCCATGCAAAAGGCGGGCGCCCATTGCTCCATTCAAGGAAAAGCTGTTGAAAAGAGGAGATAACTACACTCCTAGGCTGCATTTCGCCCTTTATTGAAAATGAAGAAAAGGCGATCGCCTAAGGTGAAAGGCGGCCGCCCTCTCATACAACTCCAGAAAAGGGTGCCAGCCCATATCCAAGAAGCGATAACCCTTTCTCATAATCCAACTCTGGAACTCAACCCTTTTCCAAAAGGGCCCTCGCCCACCTGCAAGTGGCAATTTTGTAATTAGTTTTAGCAAACTCTGTATATAGCTAAACTTAGGTTTTTTAACACATCTTGCACTTCACTTTACTTGCGAGGCAAGATAAAGACAAAATATCATTCCTTCTTTGTCAATCTTCTTTGGATAGTGAAGAACAACATCATATTTTTGTAAGAATCATTACTACTTTGCTATCTTGATGCATTATTCATTACATGTAAATCTTGATCATTACATCATATGAGTAGCTAAGTCATCCACTAGGTGCTAATTAAATCCCTAGTCCAATAATCAAATGGTTATAGTAGAATAAACTTCTAAACACTTAGAAATATCCCATTTCACAACTTTTTATTCCATTACAACAACTTGAGGTGTACAACTCAAGTTGAGCCCAATAGTATTAGACTTATATCGAAAGAGGGATACCTTACTTGGGATTAGTTGCTAGCGCTCAAAGCATCAACTCTTAATACCGAAAGGACCAGAGTTGGTAGTCTCGACTCATCACCGAAAGGGGTGAGTTGGGTATATGCGAGCAAGGTCCATTGGGTGACCTAGTGTGTGAAGAAGCTAATAACTAAACTCATTAGATTAAAGGACTAGGGGGAGATTAGTATCCTAGTCTTATTAATTGTCAAAACTAGCATTAATTTACTCTACATTAGTCATAGCTAAATTTTATTTTACTTTTATGATAAACTTTCTAAAACAAGAAAACTTGGGCAAATCCAACTAATATTAGTCTCGTACAAGTCCTTGTGTTTTATCCCTACTTCGACTAGGGTGTTTGTGACCCCTACCCATAATTGGGATACATCATAAATTGGCGTCGTTTCTGGGCGCTTCAGTAGACCATTTAGTTTAATTAGTTTAAGTTCTTGTTGTTAGTTAGCCTAATCCAACCACCTTTCCCTTTTGATTTCGGTTTTCTTTGACTTTTTAGGTATTTACCAAAAATGCCACTTAGGCAAGCAATCCCACAAAATAATGTGGGAGGTGGAGCAAATCAATAAGGAGATGACCCACCACCTCCTCCACCACCTAATGATAATGTGAAGAATGTTGTTGTTGAAGACAATGTAGAGATACTTGACCCACCGGGGGAGCAAGTAGATGGAACACAAGCGAATGCTCAAGCTCAAGGAGCTAGAGCAAGGAGAAATGCAAGAAGGGAGCAAGTGAATGATGATGGTTTTTGTGGAGCCATTGTGTCCCCACCCATTAGAGACACGACTAACTTCCAAATGCCCGCGAGTGCTATGAATTCACTTGACAATCGAGAGTTGTTTGGAGGAGAGGAATATGAGAATCCTAACAAGCATCTCCAAACCTTCCTTGAGATTTGCACTCTTAATAGACATGCTGGGGTGACCGATGACGATTTTCGCCTTAGACTATTCCAATTCTCACACAAAGGGAAAACTAGGGCTTGGTTGGATAGAGTCAAAAGTGAGGAGCATTCACAATTGAGATGAATTGGTAAAGGTCTTTTTTGATGAGTACTTTCCATCGGGCAAGTTTGTGGATTTGAGGGATGATATTTACTACTTTCAACAAAACGTGGGTGAGCCCTTGCATAAAGCTTGGGAAAAGTTTCTAAAAATCGTTCATACTTGTCCTGGTCATGGTTTTCCGGATAGAGTTCTATTGGATACTTTCTATAGAGGTCTTGATGACAACAATCAAACTACCATAAACCATGTTGCTCAATGGAGGCTTAATGGAGGGTACTTTCCAACAAGCACCCGATCTCATCAACAAGGTCATAAAGAAATCAAGAGCATGGAAGTCAAAAGTGAGAAGGTCGGGCACTTATGATACTAACAATGATGTAATGGCAAAAGCAATGGAATCTCAAGAAGGAAGAATGGCTCAACTTGTTACGATGGTAAAGTTGCTTGCAAATAGCCAATTGAAGCAAAACCAAAAACCCAACAAGCAAGTAAATGCTACTGACATACCTCCTAAAGAAATTGATCATGCTCTCCATTATTTATTTCAACCCTATCCAATGGGTTATGCTCCACCGAGTTATGTTCCTACGGGGTTTGTACCTCAAGGAAAAGAAGGGCAAAATGCAAATCAAGGCCAAGAGCATGATGAGGAGGTCAATTATGTCAATACTTATCAAGGCCAAAGACCTTCATAAAATCATCAAGGTTATCAAGCCCAAGGCCAATGGAGGCCATACAATCAACAAGGAAACTAATGCGGTAACACCCATGTTGAATCCCAAAAAATAACCCTGAAAGGTTAAATTTAGGAATATCAACTAGATGGAGTAACTCTTTTAGAGTTTTTGGAGTCGCCACCCAATTTAAGGAAAAATAGGGAACCAAATAAAAAAATGCGTGCAAGACTCCATTTAAAAAAAAAAAAACAGTCTTTCAAAGATTCTAAGTAAGAGGTTTTGTTAATTTTGAAAGAAGGTTTTCAAAGCACTTTCGAAATTCCGTTAACAATGGTTAGTGTGACAGGTTTTCAGAATATTTAGAAGTGCGTTTTTTTTAAATAATAATAATAATAATAATAATAATAATAATAATAATAATAATAATAATAATAATAATAATAATAATAATAATAATAATAAATCATCTAATATAGTAATTGAAATAAACTTATTTGCAAAATAATTTAACTTGCACGCATTTGCTCAAATGGACCCAATTTGCATTGAATATAAAACGACAACTCCAAAATTAAAGGTAATGAACATAAAGTAAAAAATCATTTAAAACAATCAAATATTACTCATAAATGAATTGGTAGTAAATGTTTCTACAAAGTTTACATAGATAAACTAAAGGTAAAATGGAGGATAAGAGTTTAAAAAATAAAATTCCTGCAATTTGACAAACTCGCAGGAGCCTTGAATTTTTTTAAGTTTTCTAAAGGTCTCGAAAACTTGAGCCCGAGCTTGACTTCAATGCGACTCCAAGCCAATGTAAACCATTCCAATTGGTGAGTTTTAACCGAACTCGTTCCAAGGGTGTTCATGCTAAGAAAATAGGAAGATAAAAATTAATACATGAAAAAAGTAAAGCAAATTAAGTATCAAAGGTACATACAATAAATTAGGAAGACAACTTAACAGGTTTTCGACTACAAGAAATAGCCAACTAAATGAGCTGTTCAGATAATGCAGCGATACAATACTACTTCATTTAAATGTCATCCCAACATATTATCTATCTTTCCTAGAAGAGAACTTAGGTCCTGCTACAAAAATACTACTTTAAGGAAAAGAGATTACTATTTTAATCTCAAACCTCAAGTTCAAGATTATATGACTACTTTCAAATACACGCGGCTATTCAGATATGCAATAATAAAATGCTTAAGATGCAAATCATGCTTTGAAACTCATCCTTATGGAAGGAATGGATCACACTCAGAATCAATAGCCTTTAATGATAGACAAAATCTTACTAATTTTAATAAATAGATGAAAACGTTACTACATCCTCCTCTTTAAATGAAACACAAAATTAAAATTTTAGCTTAATTTATGATAGAAGACCAGAATTTAACTTGAACACTTAACATAAACTGCAGAAAAAAAATTGATAGAGAATACTCAAACAGAGATTAAAAGGTACAAACTTCATATTTTATGTTAATCAATTATTTAATCCTATGTGCATGTGTTTCACTCAAAGGTTAAATAAAATAAAGCTTGAAGCTTAAACTAAACGCAACAACCCAAACTTTGAGACAGGGGATTAACTTTGAAAATGGAGGTAAAGTGATTAATAATTTTGACTTCCAAGCTTTTCTTTTTAAAAGGATAGAACATGATCAACTTCTTGGAACAAACTTAATCTTAATTATGAAAAATTTAGGACAACCTTCGGCCAATTCTAGAGAGCACAGATACCAAAAACTCCCTCAACAACTCCCTACAAACTGCCTTCTATGCTTGCAACAAACTCCAATGACCAAATCGAACTTACAGGCCTCACATCTCCTTTCACACACCCCTTAAGACCAACATATCAGCACCTGCAACTATTACTAGCATACTCATATCTCTGCAGCAAACAAACTTCTCTACATGCATTCCTAAACTCCCTCACTACCTCCAAACAACATAGACAACATAACAGACCCCCTCACTGCCTGCATAACAGACAAAGGGCCTGAAGAACCTTATATGCCATCCTAGACTCCTTCCTACTCACACACAACTGAACACCTGCACCCACATCTTTTGAATATGCACACACATATTTAACAACTCCTAAAACTGTTCTAACACTCGACTGATACAAATAAAAAACAAACTGGGATATGAACTGCCCGACCAAGCAAACCAGGCCCTGTCCCTTCTCAATCTCAAAAGAAACAACCCCTGAACAAACCAACACAGACCTCACATACCTCCTGAAAACCAACATGAACCTAAAACACCTCTTTATTGACCCCTGCTACCCTTAACTCCTCTAACACCTATTAACAAAACCATACCATGAAAAAAACCCCTCACCACCTGCAATCCATCTAAAAAACTATCTGCAATCACTCAAACTCCCTCACTCAACAACAAACACCTGCATACCCTCAAACTATTACCTGCACTCAAACACTATCCTGGAATCCTCTTCATTAACCCAAACAGAACCATACTACTACACCTGATTCTTACAGATCTCTGAACCCCTCAACTACTAGCACACACTCCCCAATTGACCAAAATCAAGATAAATCACTTTTTACAACATGCAGAAACTAGGAAGAACTTAATTAAAAAAAATAAGAGCATGACATAACTATGAAATTGAAATAGGAACTATCAAATTACACTCACTTTGGATCATCCTGGAAAATATAAAGAAAAAGAGGAAAACCTCAGGCATGAACTAATAGATATCACACACACCAGCACCTAAACGGAACTTCTTTTAATCGACCATTTCATACTTACATAAACTGGTAAAATGCAAAACACTAGTAAGGAAAGAAAGAACAAGGTGAAACTGAAAACTTAACTCTTTGAATGCCACTTAAACTAGTCTTCTTTCATGATATCTCACGTAGAGATCTTGATTTACATGTAAGCAAACTGCTTCATATGCAAAGAGATAAGTTGTAATCTCAAAGTCTAACCACAAGAGTACCATATGTTAAGGTTGAATTCACACCAAACATACTTAATTCTAAAGATTAATCATTAATTAAGCTTATTTTCAGATCTTAATAACAAGATAGTGAATCTATACTAACTCTGAATGCAGCTCTAGCTACTCATTAACATCGGGCTGTGTCATGCTGAACTGTTGTTGGATCATCTTGCCAGTGTGACGCCGGATTGCATGTCCATTGCTTTTCGTCCATTAAATGTGTGCTTATCACGTCGGCTTGTGTATTCTTTTTGTATTGTTGTCCTTTCAACGGGCTATCTACGTTCCAGGCTATGTTCCTGTTACAATGTCAAAATTTGCATTGGGCTGTGTACCCTCCGCGGTGTCAGTTTCGACATCGGGCTGTGTACCCTTCGTCGGTGCTTCGGGCTGTGTACCTTCTGCAAGAAATGTAAATGCAAATTGATATCGGGATGTGTACCCTCAACCGATGCTTCGGGTTGTATGCCCTCAGCTAATTTAAAATGCAAATCGATATCGGGCTGTGTACCCTAAACAGACGCCTCAGGTTGTATGCCCTCAACTAATTTAAAATGAAAATCGATATCGGGCTGTGTACCCTCAACCGACGCCTCGTGTTGTATGCCCTCAGCTAATTTAAAATGAAAATCGATATCGGACTGTGTACCCTCAACCGGCGCCTCGGGTTGTATGCCCTCGGCTAATTTAAAATGCAAATCGATATCGGGCTGTGTACCCTCAATCGACGCCTCAGGTTGTATGTCCTCTGCTAGTGTAAATGAAAAATCAATATCGGGTTGTGTACCCTCAACCGAAGCCTCGGGTTGTATGCCCTCAGCTAATTTAAAATGCAAATCGATATCAGGCTGTGTACCCTCAACTGACGCCTCGGGTTGTATGCCCTCAGGTAATTTAAAATGCAAATCGAAATCGGGATGTGTACCCTCAATCGACGCCTCGGGTTGTATGCCCTCAGCTAATGTAAATGACAAATCGATATCGGCATGTGTACCCTCAACCGACGCTTCGAGTTGTATGCCCTCAGCTAATTTAAAATGCAAATCGATATCAGGCTGTGTACCCTCAACCAACGCCTCGAGTTGTATGCCCTCAGCTAATTTAAAATGCAAATCGATATCGGGCTGTGTACCCCCAATCGACGCCTCGGGTTGTATGCCCTCTGCTAATGTAAATGAAAAAATTCGACATCGGGTTGTATACCCTCAGTCAATGCATCAAGAGTGAAGTGCAACAAGTAGAATGCAATGGTATGTCATGCGATGTGCTAAGGAGGATGTGTTGCTCTTGTAATGACTTCTCTTAAAATTTTTTAGGGGACCTCAAAAATTTCTGTCCCAGTATCAAGCCTGCGTCTTTTGGAAATTTTAAGGGGATCCTCTAAAATTCTGCCCTAGTTTAATTTTTATGACAGATCACCAAGAAAAGGTGGTTGCATTGCATTGAACACCAAATGTATTGGCTAGTGTCTGCATTCATTCTTTAGTGTGGCGATTGGTTGTATTGATGATTATGAGTATGAGGATATTTTGCATACTCAGACTGGGGTTTAGTGTTTGGATTTTGCCGGATTTAGAAGCTTGTCAAAAAGGGTATTTGTCTTATGTTGTGATTTCGAAAGTAATGGAGCTAACTTTGATGGATAGGCCTTTGTAGAAAGTGTGTTTGTGGTTTGGGAGTTGCAGTTTCCCTTTGTTGGTTCTTTGTTGTACCACCATTTTGCTTTGGGTCAATCAGACTCTAAACTTTGTGTTTTGGTGCTAGATGTCTTGCGGTATCATGGTATGGAATTTTTTGAGAGATGAGTTTAGATCTTGTCGGATCGAGTTTAGGAATGTTTATCTAAGAAGTAGTTTGTCTGACGGTTGCAATATCATTTGATTGGGCTAAAGGAACAAAGGCATGAGGTTTTATCCTTTCGGTATGTCTTTGATTGTGTTGGGCCTGATTGGGCTGTGGTTGGAAGTCTTGATGGAGGGGAGGTTGTTTATTGTGTAAGTTGGGTGTAGTGTAAGGTTGTGAGTTTTACTGGCTTTGGTTGTATAGTGATTGGATTTCTTTGGTTGTGATTCTCGTGTGAGGGTAATGCAGGTTGTACGACATTGGGAAGATTCAAAGGACTTTGTAGTAGGAGAAAGTGTTTTCAGCCTGGCTTGCCGTTTCGGCTTTTCTAAATGCAGATTCTGGACCGATTTCAGTGTTCAAGCGCAAGGTAACCCTAACAAAGTGGTGAAATGCACCAACGAGTGTGGGCATGTTAGCAAAGACTTAAAGCAAAAATGACATATGAGCTTAAGAGAATGCCTAGATCGCGGATGACGGATTAGTGCTTGAATTTGGAGGTCGTGATGGATCGTATGGATATCACAAGAGATTGCCTAAGTGCTTTGTGTAGCAGTCCAGGCAAGGATTTCGGCCAAATGACCGACGCTTGTTTAAGTAGGAGATGAGGAGTTGCATATTAATGAAAGGTGGTAAAGGATGTTGTGTTGGGAATAGATTGGGTTGCGTAACAGAAAGGGATGTTGGCTTTTGTCGAATATTAAGATCTTGAGTGCATTTGTCATCCTTCCTTGCAAACTTGTCTGTCATGATGGCTATGTGTCCTCGAAGAGATACTTAACTTCTTTCATACTTGTCAACCAATTGCTGCAACATAGTCCTTGCACCAACTTCCCTTATTGGATAATATCTTATTGCTGCCGTTGAACTCGATGTTCGTTCGCTACTTATCATGTTCGTTCTTAGATTGCTACGTCCTTTTGTAGTGGTCATCATGAGACTTCATATCACCCGAGTAAAGCCTTCGAACAAGGTTGCTCCAAGAAGTCTATTTGCCTGTGCTTTTGTTTCAGCTCAACCCTTGATATAGTAAGGGGGTCGAATAACCTTATTGTCTTGCTTTATCTTTGCTAGTGGATAGGGATATGCTTCCAAATGCTCCAGGGGTCTCTAGGTTGGTTATATGATGATGGCTTTGTAATTGTGTTTGGACTCTCTTTTGCAAGTTGAATCGGCTTGCTTGTTTTGGTTGTTGTGCAAGAGTATTTGGTACACCTTTGTTTTTCAATATTGTATTTCATTGGCCCTTTGACTGCTATTTTGATCATGATGGGAATAAGTTGGAAAGTTCTTTGGGTCACAGTCATGTATTGTAGGTGGTGTGACTGTGTGGACAGGTGCAACAAAATGATCCTTGGATGTTGGTGCCAAAAGGTCTTAAGGTTCCTTTGAGTTTGACCAACATTTTTCTTGCCTTGTCAATTTTCCTATCGCTCGATGGAACAATTGAGGTGCTTGGGGCAATAAGCCTGACAGTTTCTTATTTCTCGAATAATTGAGTGTGGGATTTGGCTAGTGGAGTTTAGTTTCTTTTCGGTTTTTTGTTTGAATTAGGGCGAGGCCTTAGGAGGATATGGTAGTGTATTTTCGGTAGTTGGATTGGGTGTTTTGCTGGTATTGTGGATGATTTGGTGTTGGGATGTAGAATATAGGTCAAGTGGGATGATCGTTGTAAATAGGATATTTAGGTGGTATATGAGGGTAGGGATAAAACGGTGGCGTTGTTTGATAATAGTGGTTGAAGATAGGGCCTTGAATGGTTGCGACGAAAGAGACTTCATCTTTCTTCTTTTGAAAAAGATCGTATTTTCAGACTGGCTAGCCTTATTGGTAGTTTGTAGTGCAGCGGAGGTAATGTAGAGATAGGAGAGGGCTAGTGGGAATTGCTGTGAAGAGCTCCTTAGTTGGGCAAATCCCTGACAAGTGCACTCGCTTAACCATGTCCTTTGCCTTGGTATTCAACTCGAGCCAACCTTTTGGTAAAAGACTTTTGAATGAATTAAAGACAGTTTGGACATGCGAAAGATTTTAGATACCAGGATTTGATCATGGAGTAGGGAGAGGAGGTGCCTCGATAGGGGATTGAATATGGAGAAAGAATTCCTTTAGAGACCTAGAACAACAGTCAAATTCATGCAATGCACACATATCAAATAAGAAATACATCCTACAATATGAAGAATCGTTTTACGCACGATTATTTTTGAAAAACGCTTTGTGCCACATGCATCATTTCATTTGCTAACAAAATGCTGAGCCTAAAAGATAATATTGTACTTTATTAGATTTTCATTACATTGACTGATATTGAAACAGTACAAAAGGTGGAAAACAATGATAGAGGATTAGATCATGGCCAGGTGAACATCTTTATGCTGATCCTTCCCCAGAAGATTCTTCTTCTTCTTCCTCGGTCGGGTCTTCCTTGGACAAGCTTGCCTCTGATGAGTACCCTTGGAAGATGATATTGTCTACATCAGTTAAGAGCCGGGATATGTCAAATGTGAAGTTCTTCAACATTTCCCAAGCCTTTCTTCCTTTCTCCTCTATTTCTTTGTTTGCCACAGAGTTCATCCCCTCGTCAGCCCATACTACAATAGACTCTATGCATTTTGTCAGGAGCTCTGCTTTGCTGCGCCATTTTCCTTTTTCTTCGTTCTTTGCTTCGACCAAGCTTTGCTTCTTTGCTATTTTTCTTTGTGCCCTTGTCAGTTGTTTGCGTAACCTTTTGTACTCAGATTCTAACTCATCAGCATTCCTTTTCCTTTTTGTAGTTTAACTTGGTTGAATTTCCCTTGCTATGTCCTTCCTAAGCCAGTCTGGATAGTCTTTATCATAGCCAGCATCAGACATGTCTCGTCCAATAGTCTCGATTCCCATTCGTTGCCTTTCTTTCCAAAGTTCTATTATCTTGTCTTTGAACGGTATCATTCCTCCGAGAATATTTGCTTTGAAATTTCTGATGTCTGGAATTTGAGGTACAGTCTGTTTTCTCCCTACTTGTCTAAGTGTCCTTAAATGAGTGTATGGATAAACTCCTCTAAAGCCCACTAAGATGAGAAATGAGTCTTTTTCGGACTGTGTGATTATCGTTGTGCTGGGAAAGTAATCAAACATCCATTGAATGTTTTCAGGTGTCAATTGACAGAACATGTGGTGCCAACCATTGGCGGTTATTGGTTGGTCCCATTTCCAAAAAATATTGTCCATGCGGGTGGTATGAGTCAAGAGGTAGTTTTCTCTTGGTATGGAATGGAAAGCTTGGTCTGTGCTGGCCATCCTTTGCAAATGCTCCATTAGCCAAATTTGTAAAAGCAAATTGCAACCTTCAAAGAAACCAGCGCCCTTCTTGCATCTTTCTAAAGCTCGGTACATCTCTACAACAATCATCGGTACCAAAGCGTAATTCTTGTTAGTGCCTTTGAGTAAGACATCGGCAATTGTGACCATGCAAACATCAACTCGTCCTTTGTGTTGTGGAAAGACGATAGTCCCTAGAAAGCTGGTGACAAAAGCAAGTACCCTCTGCTCTTGCCAATCTGCCTGGTTAATACTGAAATAGTCTTCAGATTCTTGAAATGCCTCTCCATACCCAAATTTGATATAGAGGGAAGTTAGAGAAATTCCCGATTGCCGTATACTGTGGTCGACACCCATTTTTCCCCGAACCTCCGGGTTAGAGTTTGAAACATGGCTCGACTTATTGGGACTCGCGGGTAAGGGCTTGGAGTCGTCACCTAACATATTTTTTAACTAGGCGTATTAGGGCACCTACTTTGTTTCTAGTCAATTTTAATATTAACCCCGATACTTGATCTACGAACCGAGAATTCTGAGTAAGGGTTCAGATTAACCCAAGAGGAAGGTGTTAGGCACCTCTCAGATTCCACAAAATGTGGTTCCCGACCAGACTAAATAATTGAGATTTAACCTAAATAATTAAAAATACTTAAGCAATTTTAAACTAATAATCACAAACTTTATGCAATATAATTTAGATATAATTCATATTAAATATAAATCATTCAACTTATACGACGACTTTTCTTCGCAAACTTCCATCCGAAGTACTTCACAAATAGAACAAAAAAGTTAGTGAAAATTGCGAATGAAATTAATCAGAAATGATAAAATAAATTAAAGTAATCATTTAAATTATTCTTAGTCCTCTTCCAAAAGCGTCATCCTTTTATTTCCGTGACGTACCTCACAAAAATATAAAAATGAAGTTAGTAATATAACTAATGAAATAAAGCAAAAATAAAAGTAGAATAAAGTAGTAGTAGTAGTAATAATAATAATAATAATAATAATAATAATAAATAATAATAAAGTAATCAATAATAATAATGATAATAATTATAAGAAAATAACAGTAACGATAATAATAAAAAAATGTTAGTATTAATAAAAATTAATAGTAATTATAATAATAATAATAGTAATAAAAAGAAAACAAAAAGGGAAAAGGATTTTGAAAGTTTAGGTTCAGAATATGTATTGCGTCAAGAAGAGGTTAGGGATGTCAGTACGGCTGCAAACATGGAGCCGGTCGTGTTGCCATGCCAAGCACTTCCAATCCCACTGCTCCGCTATCGCTTACTTTGCAAAGTGATATGCATCGTCATCGCCTTTTTTTTTTTTTTTGTTTCGGGACATGTAAGGGACGAGACTTGTGTTAGGCCTCCAAACGTCATTGGTCTGTAGTATCTGTTTCAAATCAGTCCGTACAGCCTCAAATAAAATATTCTAATAGGCATTAGGCTGCACAGTGTCTACTTGAAGGGCCCATACTTGTGTAATATCTGTCGTATACAGTAAAATAAAATTGAAGAAGCATTCAACGGTCAAACCAACATAAAAAGGGGATCTGCAGGAACCTTCTCAAAGAAAAAGCATCAGTATCCCATTAACAAACCAACATAGCACATCAGTCAAAAGAAACAATCAGTAACGAGATAAAGAAAATGGAAACAACGATGAAACAATTGCCAATCAAAACCCGGCAGCGAATGGAACATCAGCAAGGTGGGATCCCGGTGGCGCTGATATACGAGTGAACAGAGCTACGTCACCAACATAGGGCGGAGGAGCGACTGCCAAGCCGTAGCGACGTCGCTACGACTCCGCCAACCTCTTTCAGTTTCAATCGCAAATGAACCAAGACGAGAAACAACAAAACCCCGATAGTGCTGAATTCCCCCAGATCTGTTCTCGTTTCTCTCTGGTTTTGTTCAAGTAAATTGTGTATGTGGGAAGGAGTTGCGATAAAGGAGTTGGGGTAAGGATCTTCCCTATTTCCCAACTAGTGTGTGTGTCTGGTATTGAAGGAAGATGGTCCCCAGACCCTTGAATCCAGAGAGGATTGTGTTGTATGGGTTATATGAGAAGAAGAGATAGAGAGTACCGTTGAGATGAGCTCCAATTTTGGAAGTGAACTTGACTGATTGATCCAGAAATATGAGAGATATAAGGGATTGTGATTTGGTGGGGATTAGGTACATCAAGACCAAGAATAAAGGAATGCAAAGATTTTCTTTCAAAGTTTAAAATGGAGAATGTACTTGGACTATTATTTATCTAGATTCAGAAAGAATTTGAATTTTTAAAAATGATATGGTAATTATAAATAAAATTAAGTGGAGTATTTTTAATTAGACTATATAAATAAATAAATAAATAAATAAATAAAATGAATACATAAAAAAATATTTTAGGTCAAATTATTAAGTTAAATAAGTATAAATAGTCACAAATAATTAAAAATGTTAAATTGCACAAATGGTCATAGTTACTATATATTTAACTAATAGCCCAAAATATGTGAATTACATAATATAATCGCAATTAAGTATATAATATATAATTAGTGGATAATCACAGGTAAATGCATGTTTCCTAATGCAGATTTTGTTCAAATAGTCAATATTGCACCTTTAAGCTAAATATAGCCAATTATTGAAAAAGGAGGGACGAAATTGGGTGTCAACAGCTGCCCCTCTTTGCCCGGGGATGCTGAAAAGAATCTTCGGGCAAAGATAGTTGACGGAGTAGCCAATTTTGTCATGACGGGCGGGCAAAAATACTGGAAAGGAAAATGGGGGTTTTGGGGTATTTTCGGCCGAACCCCGGTCTCTGAGTTGCCTACATATCTCGGGTTTTACGAGAATCAGGCCGTGTGTAGTTCTAGAATGGCATGTTGCCTGTGTGCGATGTTTATGACGCACAATTTTAGATGTCAGGAGTAAACTTGTCGGAGTATGTAAAGTTTACATTTGAATATAACAGCCTTTTGCCGAGATAAATGAGGAATAAAACAGAGGCACTATCGAAGATGAGATAACATCAATAGATCGAACGTGGAAAAAGAGGCTTGTAATCATCCTAGTTATGAAAATGTGGTGCACGACACACCCATAAAGAGGAGTTTACACGTACGTAATTTCCACTTTATCTCGATAATCGAGTCATCTTGTCTTTATATTGCCCTGACCAACCTGCGGAATATTAAGAAGTGAAACACGATATATGCGCAAGATTCAAATAGATGGGCACGATTAAACACGAAAGTAAACACGATTGATACAGACAGGCTTGAATAGGAAGGAACACAGACTGACATCCAATCAGGGATGAAAAGTGTGAGTAGGGAACTTTAGCTCTGAGAGCTTTGGAACTCTTCAAAATAGATAGTTTGCGGGTATAGCAAAAACATTGTCTGTGAGATTAAGCTTCTTGAATGGTGTTCTAGAATGTGCATAGTATGCATTTGAGGTTTTGCTGATCGCACAATTTCGTGTGGGGTAGTGATTTTCTGGGGGAGTGAGTGTAAGGGTATGTGAAATGGAGCAGGGATTTGTCAAGGGGTCTGTCGAGGGATCAGAGAGTGTCCTGCAACAAAAGTAGGATAAGTACAACCAAAGATAATGATAAAGTAAACTCCCTATAAAGTTGAGCTCTCCTTTGTCATGTAGTTGTCTAGTCTGTTTTCAGGTGCTTTGAGTGTTAGGAAATATATGCTTCTCTTCTGGGGATATTCATTTATGTGAATCTTGTCAGGAGATAATTGTTTGTCGTGTCGGGTTGTATACCTTGGAACACTGTCCCGCTGTTTCCTGCAATAAAGTGTGAGCTTTTGCAGATAATATTTGTAAATGTAAAATGGACTTTTCTGTCGTTGGATTGTCAACTGTCAATATGTCGTGGTCTCTCGTTATGAGATATTTGTGTATCATAAGTACCTGCTCGTCAAGAGCTATTTTTCCTGCTCGTCGGGAGCTTATTTTACCTGCTCGTCAAGAGCTATTTTGCCTGCTTGTCAGGAGCTATTTTTCCTTCTCGTCAAGAGCTATTTTGCCTGCTCGTCAAGAGCTATTTTGCCTTCTCGTTAGGAGTTGTTTACCTGCTCGTCAAGAGCTATTTTGCCTGCTCGTCAAGAGCTATTTCGCCTACTCGTCAAGAGCTATTTTGCTTTCTCGTCAGGAGTTGTTTGCCTCATTGTCAAGAGCTATTTTACCTCCTCGTCAAGAGCTATTTTTCCTGCTCATCATGAGCTATTTGCCTGCTCATCATGAGCTATTTGTCTATCGCGCCGGGCTGTGTACCCTGCGAACAAAAGTAAAGTGACTGTCGTCGGGCTGTGTAGCCTGCGAACAAAAGTAAAGTGAATTGCTAAAAAATAAAAGTGTCATTATCATGTGCACAACGTCGCTAGGAAAGTTGTCATTTTTCTGCTTTTATAATGCTTTCATGAAAGTTGGGCCATTGTCAAGTTTTCTTCAGGGAACTCCCAGTTTCTGTACTTCGTCTCTCTTGAAATTTTTTAGGGGACCTCAAAAATTTCTGCCCCAGTGTCAGCTTGCGTCTTTTGGAATTTTTGAGGGGATCCTCAAAAATTCTGCCCCAGTTTATTGCCTTTGATGGATCATCATATCATGGTAGTGCCTGCAAAATAAATAAAAATATGTGTGTATGTCCAATTCTAAGGCGGACGGGCCTATTGTAGTGGTGCCTGCAAAACAAGATATGTAAGTTTGTCCTATTTTAAAGCCGGACAGGGCTGATTATAGTAGTGCCTGCAAAACAGAAAGAATGAGTATGTCCAATTCTAAGGCGGACGAGCCTAATTGTCATATTCTAAGCCCGACTGGGCTAGCCATCATATTATAAGCCTGACGTGGCTGATCGTCATATTTTAAGCCTGACGTGGCTGGTCGTCATATTTTAAGCCTGACGTGGCTAGTCATCATATTTTAAGCCTGGCGTGGCTGATCGTCATATTTTAAGCCTGACGTGGCTGGTCGTTATATTTTAAGCCTGACGTGGCTGGTCGTTATATTTTAAGCCTGACGAGGCTAATCGTCATATTATAAGCCTGACGTGGCTAAAGTGCTATCATGTCTGTTGTGATTGTCTGTGAATCTTGTGTTTGTATTGAAAAATCTGCTCTCAAAGAAAGATTCATTAGTCGAAACAAAGTGGTTGCATTGCACTGAACACCAGTGTATCGGCTTGAATCTGCATTCGTCCTTTACTATGATGATTAGGTATCTCGATGACTCTGATTGTGTGGATACTTGTATCCTCACACGGAGGTTAGATTTGTCGGATATGGACGCTGTCCAAAATTGTATTTGTCTTGGGTTATGTTGGGATAGTTTTCATGTTTCGTGCTTTTCTTTTCAAAAAGACATGGAGCTAACTTTGATGGATGGTTGCAATATCTTTTGACTGAGCTAAAGGAGTAAAGGTGTGAGGTTTTGTCTTTTCATCTGTCCTCAATTGTGTCGGGCCTGATAAGGTTGTTGTTGAAAGTCTTGACAGAGGGAGGTTGTTTATTGTGTAAGTCGGGTGTAGTGTGAGGTTGTGAGTTTTGCCAATTTCAGTTATATAGTGATTGGATTTGTTTCTTGCGACTCTTGTGTGGGTATAATGCTAGTTGATTCTGGTTCGTTCATACTACAAGTTGTACGAAAGTAGAATTGGGCTTATCTGAGTTTTCTTGGTGTCCTATGCTGGTGGTTCGAAAGATTTTATTTCAAAAGTAAATGTTATCAGCTTGGCTTGCCGTTTCGGCTTTTCTGAATGCAGATTCTTGACCAATTTCAGTGTTCAGATGCAAAGCGACCGTAATAGAGTGGTAAAATGCGCAAAACTGTGTTAGGATATTTAGCAAAGATTTGATGCAAAAACAACACATACAGCTTAAGAGAATGCCTAGACCGCGGATGATAGATTAGCACTTGATTTCGAAAATTATGACGAATTGCATAGAGGTTCTGAAAGATTGCTTGAGTGCTTTATGTTGCAGTCAAGACAAGGATTCTTTTGTTAAATGACTGATGCTTGCTTGAGTAGAAGATGGGTCTGGTTAGATCTCAATCAAAAGTTGACAAAGATTTCGGGTAAGGGGTATATATATGACTGAAAAGGAAGTTGGCTTCTGTCGAACACCAAGACCTTAATGCATTTGTCATCCTTTCTTGCATGTCATGATGCCCGTGTGTCTTTGAGAGAGATACTAAATGTCTTTCATGCTCGTCAACCAACTGTTGCAATTCAATCTTCACATCAACTTTTGCTTGTCAAGTAGATTTTGTTGCCAAGAGACTGATCCCGGTATATTATGTATATTCTTAGATTGCTGCTTCAATCAAGACCGTTTTAGAGGTTGACCATGTTGTATTCCTTTCTCAATGTATTTATTCAAATAAAACTTTCGACCAAAATCGCTCTAAGAAATTTATCTGCCCCTGTTTTGTATCAAATTAATTCATAGTCTTGTAAGTGTCTCAAATGGCTTCGTCTTGAGTTCATAGTCTCGTCCCACACTTGCTAGTTGGTAGAGATGTGCTTCTAATACTCAGCAAGAGTTTCTAGCTCCGTCATATAGTGGAAACTTTGTCACTGCGCCTTTACATTCTTTTCCAAATTGAATCAGCCTGCTAATTTGGTTGTTATGCATAAACCTTTGTATCATCAAGCGGGTTCCGATCATTTCTCACTTTCTTATTGCCTTGTGATAACCCTTTGAACATCTTTTTGGCCATGAATAGGTGCAAGTTCGGAAACATTTTGGATTACCTTAAACGTATTACAATATGTACTAGACCGACAAAATGATCCTCAGACATTGTGTCGAAACGAAGTATTTTGGTATCTCTTGCCCTATCAACTTTCTGCTCCATGCGCATAATGTTTGCTGTAGTAAAATTTTCTTATGTTTTGAAAAATCATTGACAAGTGCACTTTACTTAACCATACCTTCTGCCTTGGTATTCAACTTAAGCCAATCTTTTGGATAATCAAGACATGCGAAAGATTTTTGATATCAGGATTTAGGCATAGAGTAGGGAGATGAGGTGCCTTGGTAGGAGATTGGATTTGGGAAGGGATTGACTTAGGTAGAAAGAGACCTAGAGCAATAAAACAAATTCACGTAATGCACACTTAGCAAATAAAAATGTATCCTATGACCGCTTTATGCATGATGATTTGGAAAGCGCTTTGTGCCACATGTATCATTTCATTTCCTACAAAATGCGGAGTCTAAAAGAGAATATTGCATTTATCGAACATTGGTCTTTATTACAATGGTTGATATGGAAATAGAGAAAGAAAAGACTAGACATTGCTTAGGAAATTAGATCATGGCCAGGTGAACGTCTTTCAGGTTGATCCATCCTCAGAAGATTTATCTTCTTCCTCTTCGGACGAATCTCCCTCGGACAAGCTTGCCTCTGATGAGTTTCCTTGGAAGATGATATTGTCCGCGTCAGTTAGGAGCCGGGATATGTCGAATGTGAAGTTCTTCAACATTTCCCAAGCTTTTCTTCCTTTCTCCTCTACTCCTTTGTTTACCATAGAGTCCATTCCTTCGCTAGCTCATACACCGATAGACTCTATGCGTTTTGTCAGGAGTTCAGCCTTATTGCGCCATTTATCTTTTTCTTTATTTTTTGCTTCGACCAAACTCTGCTTTTTCGCTATTTTCTCTCGTGCTTTTGCTAATTGTTTGTGTAGCCTCTTGCACTCAGATTCCAATTCATCGACATTTCTTTTCCTTTTTCTTGTTGCTCTTGGTTGAACTGCCTTTGCTATGTCTTTCCTTAGGCAGTCTGGACAATTTTCATCATAGATTGCATCAAATCTGTCTCGTCCAATAGTCTCAAATCCCATTTGTTGCCTTGCCTTCCAAAGTTCTAAAATCTTGTCTTTGAATGGTATCATCCCTCCGAAAATATCAGCTTTGAAACTTCTGATGTCTGCAATTTGGGGTACAATCTACTTTCTCCCCGCTTGTCTAAGTGCCCTTAAAGGAGTGTATGGGTAAACTCCTCTAAAGCCCACTAAGATGAGAAACGAGTCCCTTTTCGACCGTGCGATCACTGTAGTGCTGGGAAAGTAATCAAACATCCATTGTATATTTTCGAATGTCAATTGAGAAAGCTTGTGGTGGCAGCCTTCGGTGGTTGTTGGCCGGTCCCACTTTTCAAAAGCACTGTCCATGCGGACGGTATGTGTCAAGATGTAATTCTCTCTTGGTATGGAGTGTAAGGCTTGGTCTGTGTTGTTCATCGTTTGCAAATGATCCGTTAACCAAATTTGTAGGAGTAAATTACAACCTTCGAAAAAGCTAGCACCTTTCTTGCATCTTTCTAAAGCTCGGTACATTTCGGCAACAATCATTGGTACCAAAGTGTATTTTTTGTTGATGTCCTTGAGTAAAGTATCGGCAATTGATACCATGCAAACATCAACTCATCCTTTGTGTTCTAGAAACACGACAGTCCCTAAAAAGCTGGTGACAAAAGCAAGTACCCTCCGCCCTTGCCACTCTGCCTAGTTAACGTTGAAATAATCTTCGGATTGTTGATGTAGAGGGAAGTTAAAGAAATTCCCGACTGTCTTATATTGTCTGTGCATAACTCGGGCTTAAACCCTATCATTTCGAAGAACTCCTCGGGTGCAATGTTCTCAGGCATCAATACCTCATCACTTTCAAATGGTAATTGAGTTAACCCGCCAATTTCTTCCAGTAATGGTGTCAACTCTACACTCCCGTAGTGAAAAACTGCTCGGTCTGCATCCCAATAGTGTACTGCTGCTTCTACTATCCCTTTCATTGACGTGTGCTCCATTAGTGAAATCAAGTTCCCCAACACCACTTTAACTTGGTCTTGTTGATCTATGCTTAGGTTTCCCCACCAATCTCTGAGTAACTGAGCGATTTCAGTAACCATGTCAAATGTTCTATTGGCCATGATCTTTTGGAAAAGATTAGGGAATGAGAAAAAGGGGAATGAAGATGCCTAAATTTTGGTTGTAAGCAAACGATTAACGTGTGGCACGAGCTTTTTGAAAACAATGCAGTCAGAGAATATGAAGAGATATGTTGTTGTGGATTGAGAACCCTTTAAACACTTTTGAAGGAAAATGCTAATGGACATTTAACAAACTATGGATGGCAAGTCTTTATATAATGCCTAAAAGATAAATGTGCATTATGTGTCATCCCGTCTATCAAACGGTCATTTCTGCTTCAAATTGGACCTTTAATGCCTTTTCAGTTACCTTTTGCGCGTTTGAATAGCATTGAATACAGAATGATTCCAACCGCTTAGAAATAAACAGTCGTTTCTGATTCAATTTTGGCTTTGATGCCTCTTCAGTTACCATTTGTGCCTTTGAATGGCATTGAATGCAGAATAATTCCCATAAACGGTCTACATTTGCACGTTCAATCCTTCAAGTATATGCCAATAAATCATGTTTAACACTTTTTAAGGCCAAAAATCCATTCAGATTGTTTGAACAAGTTGGCCTATTGGGCTTGAGAACAAGTCGACTAATGATATGTCATGATGCATGATTCCTAGCATTGCTACTAAAGAATGAAGTCGGCTAGACCGAGTTTTATTATCCTCCCAAGCGGACAACTCAGGAGCGGGAACGTCTCAGGCCAAATAGGTTCCAAGTTGTTCCCCCTAAAAGGAGATTTTTGTGAGGGAAGAGGTGGTCGTAACCACCGCACGATTTAGAAACTCTCCAGGAGTGGTGGAAGGTATGCATGATATGCACAAATTTAAAAAATGCATAAGTTTTTGAAAGAAATGCATATATTTTGTAAAATAATGTACACATATTGAAGTATTTCATAAAATGGTTTTAGAAGGATAAGAACAAAATAAACGTGTTAGTTTCGAAAGATAGGATTAAGACAGTATTAAAAATTATAAAAAAGAAAAGATGCACATATTGAAATATTTTACGAACTTTTAAAAGAGGGAAAGACAAATCAAGTTAATTTTGAAAAGTAGGCTAATAGAGTTAGGCGATATATTTTCAAAAATGCGAAAAGAATTATGAAGTAAAACCTGTTTTAAGAAAAAGATTTAGCAAAATTATGGAAATGGTGCACATATGGAAATATTTTTTTAAGAATAAATTTTAAAAGGGAGAAACAAACAAGTTAATTAAATAGGTTGAAATTTTTGAAAAAAGACAAAAGAATTATGAAGTGAAACCATTTTAAAGAAAAAGATTTAGAAGATTCGAAAATAACTGAAGTTTAGGACATATTGTGTTATCCTAAAAGAACCTTCTAAGAGTGGTTTAGTCTAGACAAGGATATGGTTCCTTTGGCGGACAACCAGAGGGTGGGATCGTTTGAAGGGGTTGGTTGTATCACGGACCAACTATACTCCAAACGTCCCTCCTAAAGGGTTTTTTGAGAGTGAAACGACCGTGAGATCCACGTAACCGTTTATTATGTGTGCAAGTGTAAATAAATTCCAGGAGTGGAGGAAATAAAATAACAATTACAGATAACAAATTAAAAGAAAACACAAATGAAATCAAAAACTAAACTTCAAACCTGCAAAAGGAAAAGAAAGAAAATATTAGTTTTTGATAAATAACGGAAAAAAGAATATAGCAAAGAATCCCAATTAAAGTCTGTTATGGTTTGAACCTTGATATCCCCAGCGGAGTCGTCATTCTGTCGACACCCATTTTTCCCTGAACCCCCGGGTTAGAGTTCGAAACATGGCTCGACTTATTGGGACTCGCGGGTAAGGGCTTGGAGTCGCCACCTAACATATTTTTTAACTAGGCGTATTAGGGCACCTACTTTGTTTCTAGCCAATTTTAATATTAACCCCGATACTTGATCTACGAACCGAGAATTCTAAGTAAGGGTTCAGATTAACCCAAGAGGAAGGTGTTAGGCACCTCTCAGATTCCACAAAATGTGGTTCCCGACCGGACTAAATAATTGGGATTTAATCTAAATAATTAAAAGAATTTAAGCAATTTTAAACTAATATGCAATACAATTTAGATACAATTCATATTAAATATAAATCATTCAACTTATACGACGACTTTTCTTGGCATACTTCCATCCGAAGTACTTCACAAATAGAACAAAAAAGTTAGTGAAAATTGCGAATAAAATTAATCAGAAATGATAAAATAAATTAAAGTAATCATTTAAATTATTCTTAGTCCTCTTCCACGTCATCCTTTTATTTCCATGACGTACCTCGCAAAAATATAAAAATGAAGTTAGTAATATAACTAATGAAATAAAGCAAAAATAAAAGTAGAATAAAGTAGTAGTAGTAATAATAATAATAATAATAATAATAATAATAATAATAATAATAATAATAATAATAATAATAATAAATAAATAAATAATAATAATAATGTAATCAATAGTAATAATAATGATAATAATTATAAGAAAATAACAGTGACGATAATAATAAAAAAATGATAAAAAAATATTAGTATTAATAAAAATTAATTGTAATTATAATAACAATAGTAATAAAAAGAAAACAAAAGGAAAAAGGATTTTGAAAGTTTAGGCTCAGAATATGTATTGCGTCAAGAAGAGGTTAGGGATGTCAGTACGGCTGCAAACGCGGAGCCCGTCGTGTTGCCATGCCAAGCACTTCCAATCCCACTGCTCCGCTATCGCTTACTTTGCAAAGTGATATGCATCGTCATCGCCTTTTTTTTGTTTGTTTCTGGACATGTAAGGGACGGGACTTGTGTTAGGCCTCCAAACGTCATCGGCCCTTAGTATCCATTTCAAATCAGTCCGTACAGGCTCAAGTAAAATATTTTAATAGGTGTTAGGCTGCACAGTGTCTACTTGAAGGCCCATACTTGTTTAATATCTGTCGTATATAGCAAAACAAAATTGAAGAAGCATTCAACGGTCAAACCAACATAAAAAGGGGATCTGCAGGAACCTTCTCAAAGGAAAAAACATCAGTATCCCATTAACAAACCAACATAGCACATCAGTCAAAAGAAACAATCAGGAACGAGATAAAGAAAATGGAAACAACGTTGAAACAATTGCCAGTTGAAACCCGGCAGCGAATGGAACATCAGCAAGGTTGGATCCCGGTGGGGCTGATATAGGAGTGAACAGAGCTACATCACCAACATAGGGCGGAGGAGCGACTGCCAAGCCGTAGTGACGTCGCTACGACTCCGCCAACCTCTTTCAGTTTCAATCGCAAATGAACCAAGACGAGAAACAACAAAACCCCGATAGTGCTGAATTTTTCGGTGACAAGCAGTGAAAGCAGCAAACCACGGCGACAAAAGCGGGAAGGGGGAGCGATGCTGATGGCGACATCGCCACCACTCCGACCCCTTCCCATTCCGTTTCAACAGCAGATCGAAAAAACAGGGGAGAGCAGGAGATCGGGCATGGAGCTTTTTCGGCGTTCGCCGATAGCTTTCCAACGGTAGTGCTACTGTTCCCTCTCCCTGTCTCACTGTGTGTGCATGTGTGCCTCCCTTTTGCTTTCCTATGTTCTGATCTGTTTCTTCCCCCAGATCTGTTCTCGTTTCTCTCTGGTTTTGTTCAAGTAAATTGTGTATGTGGGAAGGAGTTGGGGTGAGGATCTTCCCTGTTTCCCGACTAGTGTGTATGTTTGGTATTGAAGGAAGATGGTCCCCAGACCCTTGAATCTGGAGAGGATATTATTGTATGGGTTATATAGGAAGAAGAGATAGAGAGTACCGTTGAGATGGGCTCCAATTTTGGAAGTAAACTTGACTGATTGATCCAGAAATATGAGAGATATAAGGGATTGTGATTTGGTGGGGATTAGGTGCATCAAGACCAAGAATAAAGGAATGCAAAGATTTTCTTTCAAAGTTTAAAATGGAGAATATATTTGGACTATTATTTATCTAGATTCAGAAAGAATTTGAATTTTTAAAAATGATATGGTAATTATAAATAAAATTAAGTGGAGTATTTTTAATTAGACTATATAAATAAAAAAATACATAAAAAAATTTAAGTCAAATCATTAAGTTAAATAAGTATAAATAGTCACAAATAATTAAAAATGTTAAACTGACACAAATACTCATAGTTACTATATGTATTAACTAATAGCCCAAAATATGTAAATTACATAATATAATCACAATTAAGTATATAATGTATAATTAGTGGATAATGACAGGTAAATGCATGTTTCCTAATGCAAATTTTGTTCAAATAGTCAATATTGCACCTTTAAGCTAAATATAGCCAGTTATGGAAAAAGGAGGGACAAAATTGGGTGTCAACAACTGTCTGTGCACAACTCAGGTTTAAACCCTACCATTTCAAAGAACTCCTCGGGTGTAATGTTCTTAGGCATCAAGACTTCTTCACTTTCAAATGGTAATTGAGTTAACCCACCTATTTCCTCTAGTAATAGTGTTAACTCTACATTCCCAAAGTGAAAGACTGCTCGGTCTGCATCCCAATAATGTACTGCTGCTTCTATCATCCCTTCCACTGCAGTGTACTCCATTAGTGAAATCATATTACCCATCACCATTTTGACTCGGTCTTGTTGATCTATGCTTATGTTTCCCCACCAATCTCTGAGCAACTGAGGGGTTTCAACAACCATGTCAAATTTTCCAGTGGCCATGATGTTTTGGAAAAGGTGAAGGATGATAGGAAAAGGGAGAAGAAAAAATGACTAAGATTCGCTTCACTGTGAGCAAAATGATCAACGTGCAGCACAAGTTTTTGAAAACAAAGCGACAGAGGATATGAAGAGATGTGTCGTTGTGAGTTGAGAACCATTTAGACACTTTAGAAGGAAATTGCTAATGGACTTGTGACATGCCAAGGATGTCAAGTCTTTATATAATGCTTAAAGGATAAATGTGCGTTATGCGTCATCCCGTCTATCAAGCGGTTATTTCTGCTTCAAATTGGGCCTTTAATGCCTCTTTGGTTACCATTTAATGCCTTTGAATAGCATTGAATACAGAATGATTCCAATTGTTTAAGAAATAAACGGTCGTTTCTGATTTAATTTGGGCTTTTGATGCCTCATCGGTTACCTTCGTGCCTTTGAATGGCATTGAATACATAATAACTCTGATTGTTTAAGCAATCATTTCTGATTCAATTCGGGCTTTTGACGCCTCTTGGGTAACCTTTGTGCCTTTGAATGGCATTGAATACAGAGTACCTCTAATTGTTTAAGCAATCATTTCTGATTCAATTCGGGCTTTTGACACCTCTTGGGTTACCTTCACGCCTTTGAACGGCATTGAATACAGAATAATTCTGACTGTTGAAGCAATCATTTCTTATTCAATTCGGGCTTTTGACGGCTCTTGGGTAACCTTGTGCCTTTGAATGGCATTGAATACAGAGTAATTCCTACTGTGTAGGAATGAACAATCATTTCTGATTCACCTTGGGCTTTTAAAGCCTCTTAGGTAACCTTTGTGCCTTTGAATGGCACTGAATTCAGAACAATGTTAATAAACGGTCTATATTTGCATGTTTAATCTTTTAAGTAAATGCAAATAGATCATGTTCAACGCTCTTTAGGGTTAAAAACCCGTTCGGTTTGTTTGAACAAGTTGGCTTGTCGGACTTGAGAACAAGTCGACTAATGATATGCCATGATGCATGATTTCTAGCACTGCTATTGAGGAATGCATAGCTAGACCGGGATTTTATTATCCTCCCAAGCGGACGACTTGGGAGCGGGAACGTCTCGGACCAAATAGATTCCAAGGTGTTCCCCCTAAAGGAATTTTATGTGAGGGAAGAGGGGGTTGTAACCACCGTATTTTCAACGCACTATTTTAGAAAGTTGCCAGTAGTGGCGGAAGGTATGCATGATATGCACAAGTGTACAAGTTTTGAAATAAATGCACAAGTCAACCTCGGGAGTGACAGTAAGACTAACACATAAACAACAAGTCAGATAATAATGCAAAGCAGATCAATACACATAATATGCATGCCAGGCATTATATGATGACCTTTTTTTTTTTTTGGACGAGGTTGACTAATGGACTTTAACATGCCAAGGATGTTAAGTCTTCCTAATTTGATTATGGTATTTAAAATTGAACGTGTATTTTGTATCATTCCAATTGTTCTCATAACCCAAAATTAACAGAAAATAATTTTATAAAATAATTAATTGTACTGTATAAATATAGAAATAAAGTTTTGTTTTAGGTAAATAGAAATAATAATTGATCTTGCTACATTGAAAGTACAAGAAAATAATTTAAAATCTATGATTTTGTTTTCATAAAAGTAGAAAAATTAATTTCATTCATAACCCAAAAATAATTTCATAATAAATGTAGAAATAACAATTTTAGAAATAAATAATTGATTTTTTTATGAGAACACACTTTTATTTAACCAAATGGTCTACATTAGACATGTTCAATTTTAAATAAATGCACACGTATCATATTTAAACGTCCCTTAGGGTCGGAAACCCGTTTGATTCGTTCAAATATGGTGAATTAACAGACTTAGGCCTGAGCCGAAGTCAAAATGGTCCTAAATATGATATGATGCATGATTTCTAGACTAAGAGTGGGGTAATTCTAGACATGGTTCCCCTAGGCGGACGACCAAGGAGTGGGATCATTTGAAATTATTGATTGTACCACGGACCAACTATATTCCAACATGTCCCTCTTAACAGGTGTTTTGGTGGTGAAGCGACCGTGGGATCTACGTAATCGTCATGTGTGTGTAAAGTGTCGTTTCCCAGGAGTGGGGGAGGTGTGAGTGACATGAACAAATAATAAAATATAATCACATAATTCAAGAATAAAACACATAAATAAAAACTAAACCTTAATCCTGCAAAAGAAAAAGAAGAAAAAAGTTAGTATCGAAATAAATGAAAATAAAGCAAGTAAAGAATCCCAATTTAAAGTCCGTTATGGTTTGAACCTTGATATCCCCAGCGGAGTCGCCATTCTGTCATACCCGATTTTGGACTCAACTCGAGGCGAGTCGGGTTTCGTATTTGACTGGGTAACTCGTTTGAGTTTAGATGTTGGAGTCGCCACCTAATATAATTTCTAAGGCGTATTAGGTCACCTATTTTGTTTCTAGCCAATTTTACAGTTAACTCTGAAACTTAGTCTACAACCCAGAAAATCTAGGTAAGAGGTTCAAGTTAACTCGAGAGGAAGGGGTTAGGCACCTCTTGAGCTCCACCAAATGTGGTTACTGGTCGGCCTTTATAATTGGGATTCTAAGTAATTAATTAATTAAATTAACTAAGCAATAAAATATTTGGATATTTAAACTATGATATATAAATTAAAGATTAATACTAAATATTAGTCTCTTCTAATAGTCGAGCCTTGTGCCTTGTAAAAATAAACAAACGAGTTAGTAGGAATTACAAATAAAATTAACTGAACAAAATTTAAATAAAGCCAATGAGTTTGAATATATTATCCTTTTTGAAAGAGTTGTCTTTTGGTAATTTCACCATGATGTACCTCGCAAAAATTGTAAAAATATGAATTAGTATGAAAATTAATAATAATAGTAATAATACTAATAGTTATGATAATAAATAATAATAATACTAGTAATAATAATAATAATAATGACAATGGTAATAATAATAATAATTATAATAATAATATAATAATAATAATAGTAGTAGTTTTAAAATAAAGGGGAAGGGATTTTTGAAAGTGTCGGCTCAGATGTGTATGAATTGGGTGGAGGTTAAGGACGTCGATACAGCTGCGAACACGCCGGCCGGTCGTGTTGCCATGCCAAGTACCGGTCTCATCACTCTATTACTGCCTGGTTTGTAGTCACGGCTTATACACTTCATCATAGCCTTATTTTTGTTTTGTTTTTAGGGAAACGGGAATGAGTTGTTCAAGTGTAGTATCATGTTCAAGATAATCAAATAGGCCTCAAATAAATAATTTATTTTCCTTCGCCATAATTGGTGAGTGTCCGTCAATTCCTTGTGTAGGCCTCAATATCTGTAAAAATATATTTTTTCATTGGCCATGGATCGAACAAGTAGTTACGCAGAATCTGCCTGCATTTAAAAGATTCAGTTAGTGCACTGTAACTCAGTGCAATAAGTACAATAACTTTGTAAATAACTTCCTGCAGTAAAACAGAGTCAAAGGAACAACAGGACCCAGCAAAGTGCAAAGACAAAATGCATCCAAGTATGGACAATCTCAAACAGGTCAAACGAAATAGAACACCACAGACGGCTAGTAATATCACAACGGGGATGCCGTTGATCAAGAGAAGCGTTCATCACTCAGAGCAATTCCAAGAATTGTAATTGGGCTACAAAATCAACAAAGATTAGCAACAGTGAAGAGCGAGGACCACCGGTAACAAACAGTGAGTAAAATTACAACAGACAGAATTAATTCTAGATCATCAGTAAAGGCAAAAACAACAGTGGACAAACATCACCCTACCCAAACTGAGGATATCAATTTCGAGAGGAAAGCGAGCAAAACTCAAGACAAACACAGCGGTAAAGTCAACAATGGTGCTCGAATAAATCATTGGAAGATGACAGTCAAGGAAACCCCAAATCCAGATTCAGGTGAACCACGAGAGGAGGGAACGACCACCAACGCAGGGCGGAGAAGAAGGGAGAGACACCAGTCATGACTCCGTGAGCAAACAACGGCGTCACCGCGACCCTACCTCTGTTCTCATCTCCTTTCTTTATTTCAGATTCGTTGACCCTACTCCCTGACCTTTTCACTGTATTTCTGTTCGATTTTGGGTGTATGTGTGGGTGCGAATTGGGTATTATTGTGCTGCTGTGTGTGTGGATCAGTGTGTACGTGGGGTTTTGGGGTAACGGAGAGGAAGATAGTGGTATGGTTGATGTTATTGTATCGTGTACGGTGTGTGTGTGAGTTTATGTGTTTTGTGAGTGTATGTGTGTGTTGGGGTTTTTTTTTTTATTTAGGGAAGAAGATGAAGTGAGATTTGTGGGGTGTGAATTTGGTTTTTAGGAAAGACGAAATTGGTGTACTGTTAATGGGGTAGGGAATTTTTGGGGGAGGAGACTAGAGATGAGGTGGGGTCTGTCGTAGTACTGCTGAATGTGAGTCATTCATGAATGACCTGAAGAAGAAAAAAAACCATTATAATAAAGAATTTGAAAAAAAGTAGTTGTTGGGTAATTGAGATGTGATTTGGGGATTTGGGAATGATTGTAGGGATTAGGAAATTAGAAAAGATTAGAGAGGGATTTTAGGTAGATTTGGGGATTTGATATGGGGGGACGAACTTGGACATGGTTTTTGCAAAAGGATGTATTTGGTTAGAAAATTCGGCTAGGTTCGGAGTAAAAATGTAAATAAATAAATAAAAATAAATAAAGAATTTTGAGTAGTAATTTTGAAATAAGGAAGAATAAATAATAAAAGGAATTTGGACACTTTTATTGGCCAATATTTAACTTAAAGGTGTAAAAAAATAAAATATGGATATACATATATTATAAAATGCACAAATAAATATTAAATAAACTCAAATAAAATTATTTAAATATATATAATCACAAATAATTACTAATTTGCACAAATAATCACAAATTGAAACAAACTTGACATATAGCCCAAATGACGTAATTATATAATATAGCCACTAATGTTATATATGTACTAATTTCACAAATAGTCATAGTTTTAACAAATAGCCTAAATGATGCAAAAGTTACGCAATATAGCCGCACTTAAGTATATAATGTATAAATAGACGATAACGCACGTAAATGCATGATTTCTAATGCACATTTTCACAAATGGTCACATTGCACCCTTAAGTTGAATTATGGCCAATTTTAGAAAATGGAGGGAAAAAATTGGGTGTCAACAGTTTATCGAAAGCGCAAACATAAAGAAGCTTCTCGAAAGCGTGAACATAAAGACGTTTCTCGAAAGCGTGAACATAAAGACGCTTATCGAAAGCGTAAAAGATAAAGACGCTTATTGAAAGCGTAAAAGATAAAGACGCTTACCGAAAGCGTAAACATATAAAGACGCTTATCGAAAGCGTAAACACATAAAGACGCTTCTCAAAAGCGTGAACACATAAAGACACTTATCGAAAGTGTGAACATAAAAGACGCTTCTCGAAAGCGTTAACACATAAAAATGCTTATCGAAAGCGTGAATACATAACGCTTATCGAAAAGGTAAACACATAAAGACGCTTATCGAAAGCATGAACACATAAATATACTTATCTCCCGGAACTCATCTATGGAGAAAGGGTCTTGGCTATAAAGCAAAGTGAACCTCTAGGCCTTTCTCAGGAAAAAATTGAAATTTGTTCATCACGAACAACCATCGCTTGCTCATTTAAAGACTCGGGGATACCAGTCTGGTTATCAATCAAATCAGTCATTGCTTGCTTCACTTTGGATTAGACGCTTAACCAATTCGGGAGTCAACACGAAACAAACTCTCTTTTGGGGAATAGTCAAAACAAAAGAAAAATTCAGAAGGTAACAATGTTAGTTTGTATGTCATTGCCAAAATTGCACACAATCACGTAGCGCTTTGTATTTTAAACAAGTTGTCATGTGGCAATCACAATTAATTGAGCACGAAATAAAATTTGGGCGTATCCTACTCTATGAGGTGCCTCTTTGCCAGAGGTAGGCCTAAGACGTCAAATAAGTGTTAACGAAAAAATAGTCCAAACTAGTTTTGAGCCGATCGGATTTAGAGTAGATAATCCAAAACCTGTCACTTTTCTGAGCTATAAAGCAAATTCTAAGAAAGACAGACACTCTAAACTTGATTATGCTCAAAACTTGGCCAGGACTGAGGATTCGTTATCACATAGCACATAATATGCATTGTCGTTGGGTTTCAAGAACCCGTCGACATAAGTGCGGTTTCCTAACTATGGAGGCGGTGCCAAGGACCGGGTCCAGACTAAGGTGTAAATGCATGCATGCTCCTAAAAGCTCATTCTAAGAGTGGGGTAACAATTTAGGCTAACTGGTGAGTGGCAGGCAGTCTCACAGTCGAATTACTGGGTTCTTTAGTGGAAGAAAGTGCGGGTGCGTATGCACACACCTCGCGTATGTTTTGAGTAGGCTCCCAGGAGTGGGAGAAATATGAACGGAATGTCAGTTTATATATGTGCATAAATAAGGGTATAATGACATGCTTTTCGTGGCACACAGACAAACAGATATAATAAAGTAAATAAATTAGGCATGCTAGTTGCAAATAATTGGAAACCTTTATGGTCAAAAAGGTTCCCCAGCGGAGTCGCCAAGCTGTTGAATCCTAAAAAATCCGAAAGGCTAAATTTAGGAATATCAACTGAATGGACTAACTCTTTTGGAGTTTTTGGAGTCTCCACCCAATTTAAGGAAAAAAAGGGAACCAAATAAGAAAATGCGTGCAAGACTCCGTTTTAGAAAAAGGCAGTCTTTCAAATATTCTAAGTAAGAGGTTTTGTTAATTTCGAAAGAAGGTTTTTAAGGCACTTTCGAAATTCCGTTAACAGCGGTTAATCCGACAGGTTTCCAAAATATTTACAAGTGCACTTTTTTTAATAATAATAGTAAAAAAAATCGTCTAAAATAGTAATTGAAATAAACTTATTTGCAAAATAATTTAACTTGCGCGCATTTGCTCAAATAGACCCAATATGCATTTAATATAAAACGACAACTCCAAAATTAAAGGTAATGAACATAAAATATAAAGAATCATTTAAAACAATCAAATATTACTCATAAATGAATTAGTAATAAAGTATTCTACAAAGTTCACATAGATATCCTAAAGGTAAAATGGAGGATAAGAGTTTAAAAAATAAAACCCGGGAATTTGACAAACTCGCGAGAGCCTTAAATTTTCCAAGTTTTTCTAAAGTTCTCGAAAACTTGAGCCCGAGCTTGACCTCAATGCGACTCCAAGCCAATGTAAACCATACCAATTGGTGAGTTTTAGCCGAACTCGTCCCAAGTGTGTTCATGCCAAGAAAATAGGAAGATAAAAATTAATACATGACAAAAGTAAAGCAAATTAAGTATCAAAGGTAAAGACAATAAATTAGGAAGACAAATTAACAGGTTTTCAACGACAAGAAATAGCCAACTAAATGAGCTGTTCAGATAATGCAACGATACAATACTACTTCATTTAAATGTCATCCCAAAAGATTATCTATCTTTCCTAGAAGAGAACTTAGGTCCTGCTACAAACATACTACTTTAAGGGAAAGAGATTACTATTTTAATCTCAAACCTCAAGTTCAAGATTATATGACTACTTTCAAATACAAGCAGCTATTCAGATATGCAATGATAAAATGCTTAAGATGCAAATCATACTTTGAAACTCATCCTTATGGAAGGAATGGGTCACACTCAGAATCAATAGCCTTTAATGATAGACAAAATCTTACTAATTTTAACAAATAGATGAAAATGTTACTACATCCTCCTCTTTAAATGAAACTCAAAATTAAAACTTTAGCTTAATTTATGATAGAAGACCATAATTTAACTTGACCACTTAACATAAACTCCAGAAAATAAATTGATAGAGAATACTCAAAAAGAGATTAAAAAGTAGAAACTTCATATTTTATGCTAATCAATTATCTAATCCTACGTGAATGTGTTTCACTCAATGATTAAATACAATAAAGCTTGAAGCTTAAACTTAACGCAACAACCAAACTTTTTGACATGGATTAACTTTGAAAATTGAGGTAAAGTGATTAATAATTTTGACTTCCAAGCTTTTCATTTTAAAAGGATAGAACAGGATCAACTTCTTGGAACAAACTTAATCTCAATTTAAAAAATTTAGGACAACCTTCGGCCAATTCTATAGAGCACAGATACCAAAAACTCCCTCAACAACTCCCTACAAACGGCCTTCTATGCTTGCAACCAACCTCCAATGACAAAATCGAACTTACAGGCCTCACAATCCCTTTCACACACCCCTTAAGACCAACATATCAGCACCTGCAACTATTACTAGCATACTCATATCTCTGCAGCAAACAAACTTTTCTTCACACATTCTTAAACTCCCTCACTACCTCCAAACAAGATAGACAACATAACAGATCCCCTCACTGCCTGCATAACAAAAAAAAAAAAGGGCCTGAAACACCCTTATGCCATCCTAGACTCCCTCCTGCTCACACACAACTGAACACCTGCACCCACATCTTTTGAATATACACACATATATTTAAAACTCCTAAAACTATTCTAACACTCGACTGATACAAATAAAAAACAAACTGGGATATGGACTGCCTGACCAAGCAAATAGGGCCCTGCCCCTTCTCAATCTCACAAGAAACAACCCCTGAACAAACCAACACAGACCTCACATACCTCATGAAAACCAACAGGAACCTAAAACACCTCTTTATTGACCCCTGCTACCCTTAACTCCTCTAACACCTATTAACAAAACCATACCATGAAAACAACCCCCTCACCACTTGCAATCCACCTGAAAAAACTATTTGCAATCACTCAAACTCCCTCACTCAACAACAAACACCTTCACACCCTCAAACTATCACCTGCACTCAAACACCATCCTGGAATCCTCTTCATTAACCAAAACAGAACCAAACTACTACACTTGATTCTTACAGATCTCTGAACCCCCTCAAGTACTAGCACACACTCCCTAATCGACCAAAATCAAGATGAATCACTTTTTACAACATGCAGAAACTAGGAAAAACTTAATTAAAAAAAGAAAGAAACAAGAGCAGGACATAATTATGAAATTGAAATAGGAACTATCAAACTGTACTCACTAAGGATCATCCTGGAAAAGATAAAGAAAAAGGGGAAAGCCTCAGGCATGAAATAATAGATATCACACACACCAGCACCTAAACTGAACTTCTTTTAATCGACCATTTCATACTTACATAAACTTGTGAAATGCAAAACACTAGTAAGGAAAGAAAGAACAAGGTGTAACTCTTTGAATTCCACTTAAACTAGACTTCTTTCATGACATTTCAAGTAGAGATCTTGATTTACAGCTAAGCAAACTGCTTCATATGCAAAGAGATCAAGTTGTAATCTCTAAGTCTAACCACCAGAGTACCATATGTTAAACTTGAATTCACACCAAACATACTTAATTCTAAAGATTAAACATTAACTTAGCTTATTTTCAGATCTTAATAACAACCATAGTGAATCTATACTAACTCAGAATGCAACTCTAGCTACTCATTAACATGAGATTTTAAAGCAAGCTACTCACACTCATACATATTGGTTATAAATAGAAAAACATAGAGAATATCGAAGTATGGTTAGGCTATTACCTATTTAGGAGCAGCGACTGAGGCGCGGGATCCGAAGAATGTGACTCGACACAAACCGACGCGAGCGAGGTTGACGACGCGAATAAGGTCGACGACATGAACGCGAAAAGCGAAATGCTAAATCGAGCAAAAATAGTGATACTGATGCTTTATAGACTAAAAAAAACTGAGAAAACTTCTCTATGATTATGCTACTATTTTTTTTTTATATTTGTTCGTGACTCTTCTTTTCCTAGAAACTCACCCTCTTTATTCATTGCTGCCCTCCTAAAATCACCCTCAAACCTGATATTTATGGAAGAACTTCCGATTTCAAAAGGGACTCTACTTGGATTGAAATAGCCCTAACGACTCTAATTAGATAGGGAATACAAGCAAAGGATAACGCTGGGGATTTCCTATTCGCTCTTGGTATGATCACAGCTGGAACTTTGGATCTTTTGTGAAAGGAATCGGGTTGGGAGATTGGGTTTTTGAACAATTGGAAATGGGTTAGGAGCAAATTGGTGCTTCTGATTTTGGAAAGAAAAGGGGATTTTAAGTTATTTAAGGGTCTTGCACAGGTAGGCTAGAATTTAGGCTGTGGATTGTGATTTTAGTCATTTTTCTTCAAAATTAATCAATTCGCCTTTGATTTTTAAAATTAGCCCTACTTAAAATAATTAAATATTAATTTAAATATTTCGGGACAAAATTGGGTGTCAACAGCTGCCCCTCTTTACCCGAAAAGGATGAAAGAGTTTTCAGGGTAAAGAAGTTGACATAAAGCTAATTTTGTCACGATAAAGCCAAGGACTTCTGATTTCATGGACCAAAAGGTGAGGCTTATGGGTATGGCCGAACTCCGGTTTCCGAGTTGCCTACATATCTCGTGCTGAAAGAGAATCAGGCCATATGTAGTTCGACACGATTTGAGGAATGAAAACGAGATAACAAAAACTATCTTGTCTTTAATCCTGAACCTCGGACTGAAACTGGAGATAAAGTATAGGCAGACACAAAGACTGACACAAGAAGGGGTTGACACAAGACAGACCTCTAGGGTTGCCATCTTGTTCGAGTGCGATTCTCCAGATCCTCGTTGACGAGTCTAGCTCATATCAACAATTGCCCCAGTTCACTCCTAAGAAAAAGTTCCGCGTTATGCTCCAAATGCTGCTGCGGTGCTGCTAAAATCCTGTAATAAACTTGGTAAACGGTAAGCCAGTAACTGCAAATAAAGCTTAACAAAGTAATAAATGAATAATGATAAAAAAACCTTGTAGATGTTGGTTGCACCATCAATGATAAACTTGTCTCCAATCAACTAATGAAGAAATAAGGCTTTGTGAGGCAAGATGACTTCGAGGCCGTTGATAGACTGAAAAGAAAGCAATAAAAAGCTACAATTAATAGGAACATAAAGTGAAATTTAAATACAATCATAAGGGTAAAAAATGCCGCCTTTTCGTCAATAAACCATGATAAAGCATAATGCTTCAAATCATAAAGAGTCAATTTGAATGCAAACTTGGATTGTACCCCAAATCAAAAGTAAAAACTTGTCCGAAGTATTCACATTATCCTGCAAGTCTTAATAAACTTATTAGCAACATAAGGTCATTAAAATAGGTATAAGCAAATATATAAACGCCTCAGGAGGCTAAAAAATATACTTAAGAAAGCGTGCAAATATTAAAACACCTATCGAGGTCATAAAAATTACACTTTAAAGGCATTTCAAATATGCTTATCAAAAGTGTGAACACATAAATATGCTTATCGAAAGCGTGAACACATAAATACGCTTATTGATAGCGCGAACATATAAAGACTGATGCAATGGAAAATACGCAGAAGCTAAACAACGAGATAAACTATGCGGAAGCGATTAAACACAAGATAGATGATATCAAAGATATCGGGAAACAAGGATTGGGGAGTCATGAAACGAGAAGAAATAACGGATTAATGAATTCAAGACATGAATTAATAATCCAAAAGGGAGAAATGAAACTCGAACCTTACAAGGAATTCACACTAGTGGTGAATCTCCATAGATTCCAAGTCGTACAAGATTCTTGAAGCCTCGGGCTTCGGATTAGAAAGGCTCGGCCTTCTCTAATTCCCTCTTCTCAAATGTTCATACAATGTAAACTAATGAAATAAATGGCTAAGGGGGGGTATTTATAGTTTTTCCTAACCCCTTGCGTAATGACTAAAAGGCCCCAAAAGTGGGCTAAGACATAAAAGACCACGTAGGGTCAAAATAGGAAGTTTATACAAAATCCCGTCTAGGCAACAGGGGGAGGCGCTCCGCCTCAGGGGGGGAGGCGCTCCGCCTCAGTGAGCTTCAGTGGGGAGGCGCTCCGCCTCTTGCAGTGTCCAGAGGGCTGCACTTCATTAGGCTGTCCGTCTGGTTTTTTAGGTGGTCCGCCTCTTCCTGTAGCTTCTTGAGGCTCCTCAATTTGTGTCCCTCGAGCCTCTTCTTTGGTGCCTATGTGCTCCTCCTTCCTTGGCGCTCCAATGCGTGATTTTCAAGACGTTTCCGGAGCACTTGCCTTGTGTTCATTGTGCTCTCAAGCTTGGTTCTTGATGGTTGTTGATTAGGCCATTTTATACTGCATCATCCTCCCCTTCTTGAAAGGATTTCGTCCTCGAAATCAAACCATCAAAACCTACAATCAAAGCAAGCACAACAAAAAATTTCCTACTTCACAAGTAGGTTAGCTTAACAAGAATAAGTGCAAGTGGTGTGGAAAACACACTCTTGTGATAGAGCCAAGCATCAATACCTATGAAAAAGCTTATGTCCCCAAAAGAGACAACAAAGTCTTGGCTCGACAAGAACAAGCACTCATTTTCACAACAAGCAAAGAGATCAAAGATATGCATGTAACTATTAAATTCCCCACGATCCCTAAGCCCATGACCAACACACCAAGCCTTCAAATCAATTTTATCACAAAGTGACACATCGGCTTTGGCATGCTCAACACTCAAGGTGTGCTCAACATATGGGATGGAGTAAGTGAAATAGTTCAATTCACAACTAATATCGATTACTCTACTCCCCTTCTTAAGAGCACTCTTATACACACCGAGAGGTACCTCTTCACCTCCAAATCTCCCTCCAAGACTACCTTCACCACTAGACAAACTCCCAAGGGAGGTCTCATACAACGGATTATCTATAGAGTTAGGCATTCCAATCCATGGAGGTTCAAACTCACACTCTTCCCTAGTTTGATACAACTCACCATTTTCATCGATGTGGCCCTCATACAAAGGATTAGTATAGGCGCACTTCTCAAGCTCGCTAGCAAGCAAAGGTGAATTTCTCAAACTAGAGATCACACCTACACTTGAGGAGTCATCGAACACAAGTCGATCTATCTCATTCTCAAGAGACTCCTCAAGGTTACAAACTTCCTCACTACGACACAAGATACCACCGCTAGCAAATAAGCAATCAAAGGAAAGAATAGGATAATCATGCAATTCATCTTCTCTTTTATCAAACATGGGTGGGGTGTCATAACAAGGGTCACAAACAAGGTCAACTTCAATATTGTCACTAAAGAGAGGTTCAATGAAAACCGAGCTCACATCATGATGTGGCTTTTCAACCCTCTCAACTAGTGGTTCATTTTCACACACAAGTTGACCCAAAGGCTCTACACTAGTTGCAAAAACATTATATTCATGCAAATCATCAACTAGCCTAGAGTTTTCACAAACAATGCCACAAGACAAGGAAGTATCATGCTCAAGGGAGGAAGAACTAACACATACCTTTGAAGTGTCATGAATGTCTCCACCTTGTAGCTCACATTTGGCATCTCCTTCACCTTGTCTTTCCATCTTAGAACATGGTTGAGGCTCCATTGGTTTGCCTCCAAGAATTCCTACACAAGAACTCAAACACATAGAAGAAAAAGATAAAGGGTTAAGGTTAGAATAAGGGGTGTCCTCACTCTCAATTTTTCTTTTCCCTCTTTCTTTTCCCTCATTTTTTTCCAAGGTCGGGTGTAGATTCGGGTGGTGACATCCCACTCACATCACTCATCACATCCTCTCCTTTTTCCACTCGAGGAATGTCACCGGTCACTCCCTTACTCCTCTCTATCTTTTGTCTCTCAAATTCGGGTGAATTGGGACGAGGCCCAAGAATACCCATAGCCGGAATAGGCGGACTTTTTACATCAACCCGGAATCTAGGACTTGGAGACTCATCACTTGATGTCTCCTTCTTCTTCATTGGTGAACCACTTGGTTTTGCAATTTGTAGTTGGTTCACCTTGTTGACAATTGCCAACTCTTTTCTAGCACTTGTCCCACCACTTCTTGTAATTGTAGGACTTCTCATTTGCACCTTTTCAACCATGGAATGAAGTTCTTGCTCCTTGCTCCTTTGCATAGCCATAGAAGGTGCACTAGTAGGCACTTGGCTCTTCGCCCGGTAAGGCACAAAGTCATAAACTCTTTGCCCTACGCCCACAAGATACGCACCCTTCACCACACTATATTGCACCCTCTTCCCTTCCAACCACCGGTCACCTATCCACACATCAACATGACGCATGGGATACACATCACACCATACATAGCATTTATAGTTCCTATGAGATATGAGTACCCGAGCCTCCTTAGAAACCCACACTCCCACATACTCATAAGGATGCTCTAGCTTATGGCATGGTATCCTAAGCCTATCAACCAAAGAGGTGCTAATACAATTGGCATCGGTACCACAAATCTTGAGCAAGTATCCTCCAATACCATCTACCTCAACAACGAACCTACATCTACCCAAGTCTCGTACATTGGCATCCAAATGAGAATTTGGACGCCCACAAGTGTCATCACCATCTACTTGGGTCTTCCTTATCCCTCCACTAGTGGCAACACCACTAGGACAATCTCCACTTCCCGTCACTCTCCCAACATTAGAAATGTTGTTGGAAGTCGAGGAAGGAACCTTGCCATGGAACCCATAAGTGCCTCTCGCCTTGGTTCCATAGCCCATAGTACTACTCCTACTACAACCATCCACGCCCCTCACGGCATATAACCCCTTTGTAGCAAAAGCAACACCATCTATCATACCAACCTCCTCATGGGAATTAGAAGCACTAGGCCACTTGGCGTACCTAGCAGATGCAAGCTTCTTCCTTCCCACGGAACAACCACCACCACCTCCCATACTAATGGAAGGTCCTCCACTACTCCCTTGCACTCCATTAGCAACACCAAGAGAAGATGCATAAGAACAATTCATATACTCAACATCATCATCAACTCTATGTATGTCACTATCATGCTCTAATTCATCACAAGTAGAGTAAGTAGGATCAATGTACCTTGAAGCGTCACCATCTTCGATTTCTTGACTAGAAGCATAGGAATCACCACAATCTTCATCACGAGCCTCATAGTCTTCATCAATCTCACGACCATCATAGTGAACCGCTTCATCAACATAGGAGCCATGGTTTCCATCATCATAGTATTGGCCATCATCCTCACCATAGGAACCATAGTCTCCATCATCACCATACGAGCCATAGCAACTCGCGACATCCCCACATGAGTCATAATCCCCACACTCAACATCCGACATCGTTGCAACACTAAAAGAACAAAACCTCCCGAAAGTCACTCCCTCACGTGTATCACTCAATTTATGAACACTCAAGAGCGAGGCCTTTACAACTTGGGAACCAAGGTGATCACAACTAGTATGTCCAAGTTAAAGTTCGGAATGGAGTTAATGAGACTCAATGGACGGACGGTTATTTAAAGTGCGCACTTGAGGCCAAAAGAGAATCTACGACTCTTCTTTGAATTCTAGTCTCCTCTACGCACGAATACCCTAATACGCTAAAGGATTAGTGTCTTTCAAGTAGGCCAATTACCTTAGAAACACTAACCAAGAAGCCCGTGGGCGATTAACAAGTGAAAAACTACGCAAAAACTACCCGGGAAACCCTTCAGGAAGGAGGCGCTCCGCCCCAGGAAGGAGGCGCTCCGCCTTGAAAATTCCAGAGAGCAGCCCAGGGGGAGGCGCTCCGCCTCAAAATGGAGGCGGACCGCCTAAAGCAATTTCCTGCAACTTTGCGAAACGCGTTTTGGCTCGTTTCGCACCCAAAAATCCAACGTTTTCGACTTGTTTTCGATTCTAATGATACCCAAAGATGTATTTGATGATTCTAAACAATCCCCAATAGGTTTAAACCCCAAACAAACAACAATCAATCGATTTTGATTCTTGAGCAAAATTCTAGAGTTCTTGAAAATTTTGGAGATTTGAATTCTTCAAGTTTTGAAATACACCACCAAACCTTATAATTTTGGTACCAAAAGAACGGGAATACAATAAGGAACAAACCCCAATGATTTTTAATGTATGGGTGTTCCAATCCAACAAGTTCCACCAAATTTTGTGAAATTTTCAAGTTTTTCTATTTTTTTGTTTTTCTTCAATTTTTCAAGAACAAACACAACAACAAAGATAAGGATACTACGAACAAGAAACGAGGGTTTGTAAGAACAACACCCGATCCGTGCTCTGATACCAACAGATGCAATGGAAAATACGCGGAAGCTAAACAACGAGATAAACTATGCGGAAGCGATTAAACACAAGATAGATGATATCAAAGATATCGGGAAACAAGGATTGGGGAGTCAAGAAACGAGAAGAAAGAACGGATTAATGAATTCAAGACATGAATTAATAATCCAAAAGGGAGAAATGAAACTCGAACCTTACAAGGAATTCACACTAGTGGTGTATCTCCATAGATTCCAAGTCGTACAAGATTCTTGAAGCCTCGGGCTTCGGATTAGAAAGGCTCGGCCTTCTCTAATTCCCTCTTCTCAAATGTTCATACAATGTAAACTAATGAAATAAATGGCTAAGGGGGGTATTTATAGTTTTTCCTAACCCCTTGCGTAATGACTAAAAGGCCCCAAAAGTGGGCTAAGACATAAAAGACCACGTAGGGTCAAAATAGGAAGTTTATACAAAATCCCGTCTAGGCAACAGGGGGAGGCGCTCCGCCTCAGGGGGGGAGGCGCTCCGCCTCAGTGAGCTTCAGTGGGGAGGCGCTCCGCCTCTTGCAGGGTCCAGAGGGCTGCACTTCATTAGGCGGTCCGCCTGGTTTTTTAGGCGGTCCGCCTCTTCCTGTAGCTTCTTGAGGCTCCTCAATTTGTGTCCCTCGAGCCTCTTCTTTGGTGCCTATGTGCTCCTCCTTCCTTGGCGCTCCAATGCGTGATTTTCAAGACGTTTCCGGAGCACTTGCCTTGTGTTCATTGTGCTCTCAAGCTTGGTTCTTGATGGTTGTTGATTAGGCCATTTTATACTGCATCAAAGACGCTTCTCGAAAGCGTAAAAGATAAAGACGATTCTCGAAAGCGTAAAAGATAAAGACGCTTCTCGAAAGCGTAAAAGATAAAGACGCTTCTCGAAAGCGTGAACACATAAAGACGCTTCTCGAAAGCGCGAACATAAAGACGCTTGTCGAAAGCATGAACATAAAGATGCTTATCGAAAGCGTGAACATAAAGACGTTTCTCGAAAGCGTGAACATAAAGATGCTTATCGAAAGCGTAAAAGATAAAAACGCTTATCGAAAGTGTAAACACATAAAGATGCTTATCGAAAGCGTAAACACATAAAGATGCTTCTTGAAAGTGTAAACACATAAAAATGCTTCTTAAAAGCGTGAACACATAAAGACACTTATCGAATGCGTGAACACATAAAAGACGCTTATCGAAAGCGTAAACACATAAAGACGCTTATCGAAAGCGTGAACACATAAATAAACTTATCTCCCGAAACTCATCTATGGAGAAAGGATCTTGGCTATAAAGCAAAGTGAACAATTGGAAACGGGTTAGGAGCAAATTGGGGCTTCTTATTTTGGAATGAAAAGGGAATTTTAATTTATTTAAGGGACTTGCACAGATAGGCTAGAATTTAGGCTGCGGATTGCGATTTTAGTCTTTTTTCTTCAAAATTAACCCATTCGCCTTTGATTTTTAAAATTAGCCCTACTTAAAATAATTAGACGTTCAACAACCCATACATGGAGTGAGACAAATCAAGGGAGAGAGCAAAATGACAATCAAAGAGGTTCCAATGAATCTCAACAAAGTGCAAATAATTCCAAGAATTCAAGGTTGGAAGGAATGATGGAAAGTATGTTGAAGCTTCAAGAAGACAATTTGGGAGATATAAAAGATATCAAGCAAACTGTGCAATCACATTCGACTTTTATCAAGTCGCTTGAATCTCAATATAGCCAATTGTCTCATCAAGTGAATCAAAGACCTCAAGAAGCATTACCAAGTGATACGATAGTGAATCCTAAGAGGAATGGAAAATATCAAGTAATGGATATCATGACTCGAAGTGGAAAAACTTGGGATGATCCCAAGATGGTAGGTGATGATATAGAAATTGGGCTTGAAGCGGTTGAAGAAGAAGGTGATATATTGCTTAATGAGGTAGAAGATGAGGAAAATTGCAATTTGAGGTGGAGTCCCAAAATCCCCAAGAACAAGAGACTCCTCTTGAAGAAGAAGAAACTCCACTATCAAAACCCACTACTACCCAAAAAAGCCACCAAACAACCTCCACTCTTAAAGAAGCCATTCCTACCAAGACCACTACTTCAAAGCCTACTCCACCTTTTCCACAAAGAAATGAAAAATTGAGAAGAGCCGATCATGCGAAGAAGGTGTATGAGAAAATTTCCTCAACTTTTATCAACCTTCCCTTGGTTGATGCTTTAAGGAAAATGCCGGATGTGGCAAAGTTTGTGAAAGATTTGGTAACTAAGAAGAGGTTTTTGGAATTTGAAACCGTCAAGGTCACGCATCAGTGTAATGTCATTATGTCTCATGTTATATCTATGAAATAGAAGACCCCGGTGCTTTCACTATACCATGTACCATCGGGGGAAGACACTTTGAAAAGGCACTATGTGATTTAGGGGCAAGTATCAATCTTATGCCCTATGCCGTTTACAAGACATTGGGAGGAAAAGAACCAAGACCAACCTCAATAAACCTTCAAATGGCTGATCGTTCAATGAAAAGGCCAATTGGGGTGGTTGATAATGTGTTTGTGAATGTAGCTAGCTTTATCTTCCCGGCGGATCTTGTTATCTTGGATTGTGCCGTCGACTATGATGTGCCAATTATTCTTGGAAGACCATTTTTGGCTATGGGGAGAGCATTATGTGATGTGGAGAAAAGTGAATTGACATTTAGATTCAATGGAGAAAATGTGGTGTTTCACATTTGCAAATCAATGAGACAACCTATTGAAGATGCATCATGTTCTTATGTTGATGTAGTTGTTGCATTGGTAGATAAGGAGAACTTAACAAGGGAATTTAATGCAATGGCCTCCATGTTATGGAATATGGATGTTGATAATGAGGAACATATGAAACAATGTGTCCTTGCATTGGAAGAATTTGGTACTAAGACATATTCTCTAAAGAAGCTCTCTCTTGATCTTGAGAATCGAAAAGTTCCACCAATAAACCTTCCATTGAAGAACCCCCTGTTCTTGAACTAACAACCTTACTAAGTCACTTGAGATATGCCTACCTTGGTCCTAACTCCACTCTCCCAATAATTATTTCATCCCACTTGAACCTGTCTCAAGAAGAAAAGCTCTTACAAGTTGTGAAGAAGAGAATTCGGGCTATTGGTTGGAGATTAGCCGACATTATAGGTATTGACCCGGGAGTATGTACTCACAAAATTATTCTTGAAAAAGGCTACAAATCTTCGGCTGAGCATCAAAGGCTGTTGAATGGGGCCATGCAAGAAGTTGTTAAAAAGGAGATCATAAAGTGGTTGGATGCAAGTGTTGTAGAACCTTTATCCGATAGTGAGTGTGTATCACCGTCCCAATGTGTGCCTAAGAAGGGGGTATGACAATTTTGCATAATGAGAAGGGTGAAGTCATTTACACTAGGACCGTGTCCGGGTGTAGAGGTTGTATGGATTATAGCAAGCTCAACAATGCTATAAGAAGAAATCATTTTCCCCTCCTATTCATTGACCAAATGTTGGATAAATTGTCCGGGAAGGCTTATTATTGCTTTCTTGATGGGTACTCCGGGTATAATCAAATTTTTATTGAAGTGGAGGACCAAGAAAAGACAAACTTTACTTGTCCCTATGGGACATTTTTTTTTAAGAAGATGCCCTTTGGTCTTTGCAATGCACCTGCTACCTTTCAAAGGTGCATGTTTGCCTTATTTCATGATATGATTGAGAAATTCTTGGAAGTATTCATGGATGATTTTTCCATGGTAGAGGATTCATTTGATGATTGTCTACACAATCTTGACTTGGCACCTGAAACATGTGAGGAAACAAATTTGGTGCTTAATTAGGAGAAATGCCATTTCTTGGTACAAGAAGGAATTATGTTGGGGCATAAAGTGTCCAAGCGATGGATTGAGGTGGATCAAGTCAAGATAGATGTGATCTCTAAGCTTCCATCTCCTACCTCCATAAAGGGAGTGAGAAGTTTCCTTGGGCATGCGGGCTTTTATAGAAGATTCAGAAACGATTTCTGTAAGATAGCTCATCCCTTATGCAAGTTGCTTTAAAAAGAGGTCAAATTTGTATTTGATAATGATTGTCTAAAAGCATATGAAGAATTGAGACAAAGACTCACTACCGCACCCATCATTGCGATTCCTAATCTGAAATTGCCCATTGAATTAATGTGTGATGCAACTGATGTGGCTCTTGGTGCCGTATTGGGTCAAAGGATTGAAAAGATTTTTCATCCCATTTATTATGCAAGCAAAACCATGAATGGTGCCTAATTGAATTACACAATTACTGAGAAGGAGTTCTTAGCGGCAGTGTTTGCATTTGAGAAATTTCGGGCTTATTTGATGGGATCCAAGGTGGTGGTGCATATTGACCACTCGTGAAACGACCTCGGTAAGCCGTTTCGGAAGTTAGGACTCCGATTAGCGTGTCGATAATTTTAAAATCTTCGTAAAGTCCATTGGGACTTATCTGTAAAATTTAAGCGAAATCAGATCTCGTTTGGTAGGCATCGGAAGAAGGTTTCAGTTTTTATTGTCAATAAATATTAAAAAGAGATTTTCGAGCTCGGTTTTGGCGAATGAGCTCCGATTCAAAATCCGAAAGCGCCGTTAGGTTCGTATGATTATTTGTAACTTTTATAAATATTCAAAAGAAATTTTGAGGTTGTTCAGCTAGTTTCCGCTACAATGTCGAAAGTTAAATAATTTGGCCTTTTTCCATTTAATTTGCATATTGAGTTTCGGGAGTCCGACTTCAGATCTACCTTAGCAAGTGTGTTACATAAATTTTGTATAACTTACTTGAGAAATTGGGATTATTTCGAATTTCGTAGAGTTCCATTTTAATTTTCGTCACGAAAAGGAAAAAAAAAAGAAAATTAAATAAAATAAAACAAAAGAGAAAATGAAAAAGGAAAGGACAAGGTATAAGCCAGTGACTGCTAGGAATATATATTCATTATCCTTTATCTTATAGCTAAAAGAACAAAATGAAATAGGAAAAAGAAACGCAGCGAGAAAGAAAAATGCCAGAAAATGAGAAAAGAGCCGGAAAAAGATACTCCCTCTGTCCCATTTTATTTGTCATAGTTACTGTTTTGAGAGTCAAATATCTTAAATTTGACCGTAGATTAGGATATAAAATTTTTAATTTTTTTTTAAATAAAATGTATATATTTGAAAACTACATGAAAAGTACTATAAGTCACAATAAATTACAACTGAAAATATTTAAAAGATATATATAAAGATTATGGTCAAAGATAAACTCTTTTGACTCTCGAAATCCGAACTATCACAAATAAAGTGGGACGGAAGGAGTTGAATTTTTACCCCGAAACATCCAGATAATGATGTTAATTAATGAAACGACCTCGGTCAGTCATTTCGGAAGTTAGGACTCCGATTAGCGTGTCGATAATTTTAAAATCTTCGTAAGGTCCATTGGGACTTATCTGTAAAATTTGAGCTAAATCAGACCTCATTTTGTAGGCATCGGAAAATATTTCAATTTTTATTGTCGATAAATATTAAAAAGAGATTTTCAAGCTCGGTTTTGGCGAATGAACTCCGATTCGAAATCCGAAAGCGTCATTAGGTTTGTATGACTATTTGTGACTTTTGTAAATTTTTAAAAGTGAATCTCGAGGTTGTTTGGCTAGTTTCCGCTAAAATGCCGAAAGTTAAATAATTTGACCTTTTTCCATTTAATTTGCATATTGAGTTTTGGGAGTCCGATTTCAGATCCGCCTTAGCAAGTGTGTTACATAACTTTTGTATAACTTACTTGAGAAATTTGGGATTATTTCGAATTTCGTAGAGTCCTGTTTTAATTTTCGTCGCGAAAAGAAAAGAAAATAAAAGAAAAGAGAAAATGAAAAAGGAAAGGACAAGGTATAAGGCGGTGGCTGCTAGGAATATATATATTCCATATCATTTATCTTATAGCTAAAGGAACAGAACAAAATAGGAAACAGAAACGCAGCGAGAAAGAAAAATGCCAGAAAATGAGAAAAGAGCCGGAAAAAGATGGAATTTTACCCCGAAACATCCATGTAATGATATTAATGAAACGACTTCGGTCAGTCATTTCGGAAGTTAGGACTCCGATTAGCGTGTCGATAATTTTAAAATCTTTGTAAGGTCCATTGGGACTTATCTATAATATTTGAGCTAAATCAGACCTCGTTTGGTAGGCATCGGAAGAAGGTTTCTGTTTTTATTGTCGATAAATATTAAAAAGATATTTTCGAGCTCGGTTTTGGCGAATGAGCTCTGATTCAAAATCCGAAAGCTCCATTAGATTCGTATGATTATTTGTTGACTTTTGTAAATTTTCAAAAGTGAATTTCGAGGTTGTTCGGCTAGTTTTCGCTAAAATACCAAAAATTAAATAATTTGACCTTTTTCCATTTAATTTGCATATTGAGTTTCGGGAGTCCGATTTTACATCCGCCTTAGCAAGTGTGTTACATAAATTTTGTATAACTTACTTGAGAAATTTGGGATTATTTTGAATTTTGTAGAGTTCTGTTTTAATTTCCGTCGCGAAAAGAAAATAAAAGAAATGAAAAGAGAAAATGAAAAAGGAAAGGACAAGGTATAAAGTGGTGGCTTCTAGGAATATATATATTCCTTATCATTTGTCTTATAGCCAAAGGAACAGACCGTAATAGGAAACAGAATCGCAGCGAAAAAGAAAAATGCCAGAAAATGAGAGAAGAGCCGGAAAAAGATAGAATTTTTACCCCGAAACATCCAGATAATGATGTTAATTAATGAAACGACCTCGGTCAGTCGTTTCAGAAGTTAGGACTCCGATTAGCGTGTCGATAATTTTAAAATCTTCGTAAGGTCCATTGGGACTTATCTGTAAAATTAGAGCAAAATCAGACCTCGTTTGGTAGGCACCGGAAGAAGGTTTCAGTTTTTATTGTCGATAAATATTAAAAAGAGATTTTCGAGCTCGGTTTTAGCGAATGAGCTCCAATTCAAAATTCGAAAGCTCCATTAGGTTCGTATGGTTATTTGTGACTCTTATTAATTTTCAAAAGTGAATTTCGAGGTTGTTCGGCTAGTTTCCGCTAAAATGCCGAAAGTTAAATAATTTGATCTTTTTCTATTTAATTTGCATATTTAGTTTCGGGAGTCCGATTTCAGATCCTCCTTAGCAAGTGTGTTACATAAAATTTGTAGAACTTACTTGAGAAATTTGGGATTATTTCGAATTTCGTAGAGTTTTATTTTAATTTTTATCGCGAAAAGAAAAGAAAAGAAAAGAAAATAAAAGAAAAGAGAAAATGAAAAAGAAAAGGACAAGGTATAAGGCGGTGGCTGCTAGGAATATATATATTCCTTATCATTTATCTTATAGCTAAAGGAACAAAACGAAATAGGAAACAGAAACGCAGCGAGAAAGAAAAATGCCAGAAAATGAGAAAAGAGCCGGAAAAGGATTGAATTTTTACCCCAAACATCCAGGTAATGATGTCAATTCATTATTTGAGTTTATTACGCGTGTTTGAATATATTTTGATGGTAAAAATTGGGATATTAGTCATCGTTTTAATAAACTCAATTAATAGTTTAAAAGGTCAATTGGAACCCGATAATGGAAATGATTACATATTCGTACTCAGTGAGTTTAGGGCAACATATAAATGTAATTATTTAGGGTTTGGTTATGTGACCTTAAACCCTGTACATAGGCATGGCCTGCGTATTGCGTATGCGAATAGGGTATCAGGTTCCTAACCGGATTGCCCTAAGATGTGAGGAATGAAGACTATGGCCTTATGTGATATATTTTTCTACTTATTGAACACAGTGGGATCGTTTGGTAATGAATCCAAAAGGAAAAGCGGTTGTTGGGTAGCAGTGTTAACTTTGGAACGAGGTAAGTGTTTATATCCATTTCTTTAGAGGCACTTGGCCTCGTGGATTTTCTACCACGTGTTCCTTACGTGTGTAGCTGCCGATGGGCGTACTCATTACGCCTTAGCTTTGGATTTACATTATATATTATATGTTATGTCTTGTTGTTGGTATTGCATTGAGGATCTGAGCATTGTACTATGGCTGTGAGTTGGCATCTACTTTTCGGCTGTCGATGAGAGTCCCGCGCCGGTGAAGGGTTATTATTGCATCATATTTCATTCATATGCATTACATTGCATATCATATCGGGTGCAGGACTATTCTGCCCTAGGAGAGTGCAGGAGTATTCCGCCTTTGGTTTATATCATATTGAGGGTAGGAGGATTCCGCCCTAGGAGCAGGAGGATTCCACCCTAGGAGCAGGAGGATTCCGCTCCATTGCATTATATTGAGGGTAGGAGGATTCCTCCCTAGGAGCAGGAGGATTCCCCTCCATTGCATCATATTTAGGGTAAGAGGATTCCGCCCTAGGAGCAGGAGGATTCCGCTCCATTGCAACATACTGAGGGCATGAGGATTCCGCCCTAGGAGCAGGAGGATTCCGCTCCATTCATTTGGCACATGTGACCGTTTGCATCATATTTCATTTCTTCTCATTTTATTTTGTTTCGTTTCATTTCATGCGATTGTGTAGACTTGTGGTACATAACTATTGTTTTGCTTATACGTGCAATGCTTATTGGTTGATATGTTTCTGGCTCGTATTCGTGGTTGAGTTTATGGTTTCATACGTGTTTCCTGTTATTATCTGGCTCTGCCTTTTTATAATATTAATAAGAGAAATTTGGTTTATCTGTTTCTTCTCCCTGGCTAGCTATCTTATTCTTTGAGGTGGCTAGTCTGCCCCACTTATTGAGTCCTTTTGACTCACCCTTGTTTGTTGTTTGTTTCTTGTGTATCTATTTTGTTTCGGCAGGTTCGCTCCAGGATTGAGTTCGCCACGTTGTGATGGAGCGAAGACGACTTCAGCTGTCAGGGTGAGCCAGCTTTTGTTCCGGATGGCCACCAGTTTATTGTTTATTATTTCAGTTGCATTTTGCTCCCGTCAGGAGGTATCTGTCTTCTTTTGTACTCTTAGATGTCTAGTCTGGGTAGCCCTAAACCTAGTATGTTGGGTAGTCAGCTATAATTTCTTTTGTACAGCTTAGAGGTATCAGTATGTCTGTATTTTTTTTAAGTCTAGTCCTTATTTATGAATTGTTATATTTATTTTCCTAATTTAATTGGTAAGGGTTTGCCCGACGGGTCTAGGGGAGGATGTCGGGTGCCCGCACGGCCTAACCGGATTTTGGGTCGTGTCAGTTGGTATCAGAGCCCAGTTTAGAGTCTGTCTAGACTAAGACAGTGTCTAGTAGAGTCTCGCTGATGGGTACGTAGACGTCCGTACTTATTTACGAGAGGCTATAATGGCATTTAGGAAGTTTCACTTCCTTCTTTTCTGATCGTCCGTCGGTCTAGGATGCAAAAGTATTTTCGTTAATTCCTTCGTGGTAATCGTGAACCCTCGTGCAACAAATCAGCAAAAAGTAGGAGTTCAGGACGAAGTAGTCTAGCATGGGGCTAGAGCTACTCAAGCCCCGAGAGTGTTTGATCGTGTTGACGATCTAGTTACGGAGGTCCCAGCTGTGCCAGCTCGCGATGGGCAAGGGGCAGGGCCTTATGGTGGTTCCCTTGGCTCTGTATGATGCTTTACGAGAATCTTGGTGACGTAGATACCTCAAGAACCTATTATTCGCTCGGCAGCTTATCAGGTCGCCGCATTTGTAGATGTTCGGACTTAGAGAGCTCTTGTTCCAATTCCTGATGTTGTCCCAATAAATTATGTTCCAGAGGCAGCATGTGTTGCGCCACCAATTGTTCCGGCTAGTTAACCAACTGAGGTAACAGTTCGGTCCGAGTGCCCAAAGAGGTTGCATTATTTTACGTGGTGGAACCTTCCGATATTCTTAAGCAATGCATCAGATAAACCTCGTGATTTTTCTAAAAAATAAAATGATGTCAGCGTATTCTTCAGGCTTTTGATTATGTCGAGCGTTATGGTATTGATTATACTTCATTCCAGTTTCAGGGTCCAGCCTTGAATTGGTGGGCCGCTCTCTTATTAGCTAACTTGGTTCGGTTTTTCTTCTAGATTCGTGAAAAAGTTCCTTTCGAGTAGCGAGTGAGATGAAAAGTGTTGCCAGTTTGAGTGGATTGGACAGGGTAGCCTGTCGGTTATCCTGTTGGTGTTTTCAGAATATGAGATTGAATTCTATAGAATGGTTGAATATGCATTAGAACTAGTCCATGAGCCTTTTGAGAGATTCAAAGATTTATTGATGACCTTACTTTTTCCTTGAGATCCCAGATGGCTCGAGAGATTGAGGTCGGGATTTTCATTTGATGTTGTTGTTGATATTGCCTGAAGGTACGAGGCATACCATAAGTTAGAGCGGGAAGAATTAGAGTGGGAGAGCAAGAGATCCCACGGCCCTGGTGGGCACCATACCTCCTTTGGAGGTGAGTTCTGATTATTTTGGGAGGTTACTTGCCAGGTTATCTCAGCTTCTAGAGCGTGATTCTCAGAGTGCGCGGGTAGTTCATCAAGATTAGACTCAGCTTTCTCTTTGTAGCTTTCAACAATCTGTCCAGCTCCCATATTCAGCGAAAAGGTGTTATCATTATCGTGAGTCTGGCTATTCCTTGAGGAGTTTTCCCTTACTCCGACAAGTAGGCAGTCGTCTTTTCTCTCGTCATCAGGCATATGTGCAATCGCAGGAGATTTCATATAGATCTCAATCAGCCAGAGAAATGTCACCATCCAATAGAGGTCGAGAGCGTGGTGGCAGTGGTTCTTCAGAAGCTGATTATCAGGGTAGTAGCTCAGCTCAGCTATAGAGGGAGTTCTATGAACTGTCAATCTGGTAGGAATATCCGATGTAGTACGCCCATGTAATTCTTCTTCTATTATATGTGAGTAAGATTTGATTCTTCCGATCGGTCTGAACTTCGTTTATCTTTCCATGTTTCCATGGCTTCTTTGGATATTATTTCTATTAAGAATCGATTGCAGTAGAGGGGTGAGCTTCTAGTATGATTTATTCAAGGAATTTGTGAGACCATACTAGCTTATGTGATTTGAATGTGAGAGATTTGAGAATGAGTTTCGGCATTGTCTGCTTGGCATCTTGTTACGCCACCTTCTGTTATTATGTCAATTTAGTTTACCTCTCTCCTCGAAATTCAATATTGGTAAGATAATAGGATCCTAATTCGTCACCATCAGAAAGTGTTATCGTTTCTTCCAGTGTAAAGTGATTAGTAAGTAATATTCGATCTACGTATCTCCTCTTGGTTCCAAGCGCTAGTAAAGTCATGTTATCCTATGAGATTTTCTGGGTTATAAAAGGGTTTCTGGTAAATTGTCAGAGTTTCCTTCTTATTGGGAGGTGAAATTGGCATGGATGTTGTTCCATAAAGCTCATTTAATATCTATTTCTTCAATTGCGATTCTTGGACTACTTTGACTCGTAAGTAGTCTAGCTTTGGTAACTAAGCACATAAGAAGAAGAGCTTCCTGAAGCTCTAATTATTTCTATCCTCGGTCCGTTTCCATCTCTTCTTTATTCGGCACTGGTGAACTTAGGCGGTCAGTAACCTATTGTGATATTCCCTGTGTTGAGCCAGAGTACGTGTTATTATAGCTGGGTAAGCATATTATTATTTTTCAAGGCTTCTAAGGGTAATAGAAGTACCATCCATCAGGCGGTGGTGTTTACGGCAAAGGTATGGAGTTGTGAACTCGAGAGCTGCAGCTGTTTGGCAACTCGAAAGGGTAGTTGGTATCTTAGATCTGCCTACGTTCAGCTTTTAGCTGAATCTTCTTTAGTCCAGCAGACTGTGCGAGGATGGTTATTCCTATTCAAATAACTGCATGAGTTTGTGCTTTAAGTGGAGGAGTCTTCCTCCAAATACTGAATGGTAATACTAAATCTCTAAGGCGTTGATACCACTTTTGTCATGACCCAACCTAGGGCCACGACAAAAACCTACAATGAGTGTTGATCATTGCTAAATCCACTAATAATCTAATAATGCTAGAGATAAGCTGGCAACCTGATCATATATGCGTACCTATCTGATGAAAGTATAAAGTCTGGAAAGATGACACAACTTTAACTTGGTGGCAATTAAAACACTGAGCCACAAGTTCTGCTATGTCACACTTCATTCTGTCCCACCAATAAATCTGCTTAAGATCATGGTACATCTTAGTCGAACCTGGATGAATAGTATATTTGGAATAATGTGCCTTTATCATAATTTGTCCACGTAAATCTGCAACATCAGGGACACAAAGTCTATCTTTGTACATGAGAACACCATCAGTAGTAACCCTGTATGGTGACTCCAGTTTTCTTCTGGCTATCTGTCTGTATTCAACTAGAACTGGATCCTCATACTGACGCTATTTTACTTCATGAAAATTTAGAGTTAAAGGTCTAGTGCAGCTTATCGTCCATCCATCATTGGCATATCTCCTTCACACCTCAACTCTTTCAGAAGTTACTTTAGCGTTATAAGTGCATATGTAATCAACTTTGTTGTTGGTATTCTGCCTCAGCTCATGGTCCAACTACATGTCTCTTTTATTTTCACTTTTTCAAGTCATAATATTTCCAATTCAAAGATAATACCCTAAAGTAGATGTTCAGTCGGAAGATCCTTCCCGGTCTGCATCATACTATTCAGTAGTATTTGCATGATCCTTATCCTATATGATAGACCCTGTTCAGATGACCTTTGACATACATTAGGATATGAGTAACTACATTTCCACAAGGAGCTCGCGGAACAACACTAACATCAACTGAGATGTTGTATAAAGCGTTCGTAAAAATAATATAGCTTGCATCAAATCTTCTATAGTGTTTAATGACAAGGTACTTCAAAAGCTCCCCCTATTGCATCAACCGTGAGCTAATTCTTAGTTCTATCGACCTGTTCCATATCAAAAGGTATATCGAAGAGGTGATTATCGGCTGAATCATGTTAATCCATCCAGAGTTTCGTATACCATTGTTTCGAAAAAGTAAAACTCACATCTCGTGATCGAGGAAGTGTCAGTTTAGTCAAAATAACCTGGGCAATGGTGTTATCATATTATCAAAGATAAGTTTTATTCAAAGAGTTCGGTGCACGTGTTATAATTCTGATCATGTAATCATGAGATAATATCTGTGGAATATGTTATGAAGGTTGTTAAAGTTCTTTTGATATCTGTGTAAATTTTTCTTTAAACTTAGGCTCGTTCGAGGACGAACGGGAGTCTAAGTAGAGGAGAATGAAACCACCATGGTCAGTCGTTTCAGAAGTTAAGACTCCAATTAGCGTGTCGATAATTTAAAAATCTTCGTAAGGTCCATTGGGACTTATTTGTAAAATTTGAGCTAAATCAGACCTCGTTTGGCAGGCATCGGAAGAAGGTTTAAGTTTTATTGTCGATAAATATTAAAAAGAGATTTTCGAGCTCGGTTTTGGCGAATGAGCTCCGATTCGAAATCCAAAAGCGTCGTTAGGTTCGTATAATTATTTGTGACTTTTTTAAATTTTCAAAAGTGAATTTCGAGGTTGTTCGGCTAGTTTCCGCTAAAATGCCGAAAGTTAAATAATTTGACCTTTATCCATTTAATTTGCATATTGAGTTTCGAGAGTCCAATTTCAGATCCGCCTTAGCAAGTGTGTTACATAAATTTTGTATAACTTACTTGAGAAATTTGGGGTTATTTCGAATTTCGGAGAGTTCCATTTTAATTTTCGTCGCGAAAAGAAAAGGAAAGAAAATAAAAGAAAAGAGAAAATGAAAAAGGTAAGGACAAGGTATAAGGTGGTGGCTGCTAGGAATATATATATATTCCTTATCATTTATCTTATAGCTAAAGGAACATAACGAAATAGGAAACAGAACCGCAGCGAGAAAGAAAAATGCCAGAAAATTAGAAAAAAGCCAGAAAAAGATAGAATTTTTATCCCGAAACATCCAGATAATGATGTCAATTCATTATTTGAGTTTATATAATGTGTTTGAATATATATATTGACGGTAAAAATTGGGATATTAGACATCATTTTAATAAACTCAATTAATAGTTTAAAGGGTCAATTGGATCCCGATAATGGAAATGATTACATATTAGTACTCAGAGAGTTATGAGAAACAAATAAATAATATTTATTTAGGATTTGGTTTTATGACCTTAAAGCCTGTACATAGGCCTGGCCTGCATATTGCGTATGCGAATAGGGTATCATATTCCTAACCGGATGAGGAATGAAGACTTTAGCCTTATGTGATATATTTTTCTACTTATTGAACACAGTGGGATCATTTGGCAATGAATCCAAAAGGATAAAGCGGTTGTTGAGTAGCAGTGTTAACTTTGGCGAGGTAAGTGTTTATATTCATTTCTTTGGAGGCACTTGGCCTCGTGGATTTTCTACCACGTGTTCCTTACGTGTGTAGCTGCCGATAGGCGTACTCATTACTCCTTAGCTTTGGATTTACATTATATATTATATGTTATGTCATGTTGTTGGTATTGCATTGAGGATCTGAGCGTTGTACTCTGGCTGTGAGTTGGCATCTACTTCCCGGCTGTCGATGAGAGTCCCGCGCCGGTGAAGGGTTATTATTCCATCATATTGCATTCATATGAATTACATTGCATATCATATCGGGTGCAGGCTTATTCCGCCCTAGGAGAGTGCAGGAGTATTCCGCCTCTGGTTTATATCATATTGAGGGTAGGAGGATTCCGCCCTGGGAGCAGGAGGTTCCGCTACATTGCATTATATTGAGTGTAGGAGGATTCCGCCCTAGGAGCAGGAGGATTCCACTCCATTGCATTATATTGAGGGTAGGAGGATTCTGCCCTAGGAGTAGGAGGATTCCGCTCCATTGCATCATACTGAGGACAGGAGGATTCCGCCCTAGGAGCAGGAGGATTCCGCTCTATTGCATCATACTGAGGGCATGAGGATTCCGCCCTAGAAGCAGGAGGATTCCGCTCCATTCATTGGCACATGTGACCCTTTGCATCATATTTCATTTCATTTTATTTCATCTCATTTTATTTTGTTTCGTTTCATTTCATACGATTGTGTAGACTTGTGGTACATAACTATTGTTTTGCTTATACGTGCAATGCTTATTAGTTGATATGTTTCTGGCTCGTATTCGTGGTTGAGTTTATGGTTTCATACGTGTTTCCGGTTATTATCTGGCTCTGCCTTTTTATAATATTAATAAGAGAAATTTGGTTTATCTGTTTCTTCTCCCTAGCTAGCTATCTTATTCTTTGAGGTGGCTAGTCTGCCCCACTTATTGAGTCCTTTTGACTCACCCTTGTTTGTTGTTTGTTTCTTGTGTATCTATTTCGTTTCGGCAGGTTCGCTCCAGGATTGAGTTCGCCACGTTGTGATGGAGCGAAGACGACTTCAGCTGTCAGGGTGAGCCAGCTTTTGTTCCGGATGGCCACCAGTTTATTGTTTATTATTTCAGTTGCATTTTGCTCCCGTCAGGAGGTATCTGTCTTCTTTTGTACTCTTAGATGTCTAGTATGGGTAGCCCTAAACCTAGTATGTTGGGTAGTCAGCTATAATTTCTTTTGTACAGCTTAGAGGTATCAGTATGTCTGTATTTTTTTTAAGTCTAGTCCTTATTTATGAATTGTTATATTTATTTTCCTAATATAATTGGTAAGGGTTCGCCCGACGGGTCTAGGGGAGGATGCCGGGTGTCCGCACGGCCTAACCGAATTCCGGGTCGTGTCAGCTCGACTATTCATTATTTGATGAGTAAGAAGGACTCCAAACCCCATTTCATCTCGTGGATTCTATTGCTTCAAGAATTTGATGTTGTGGTGAAGGAAAGAAAATGTACCGAGAATCAAGTGGCGGACTACTTGTCAAAGAAGAAGGGGGAATACCTCGTGAAGATAGTGAAATTAATGATAGTTTCCCGGATGAAAAGGTACTAGCGGTATCTTCGTAGAATGTACCTTGGTATGCGGTGATTTTTTATTTTGTGGTATGTGGAAATTTTCCCAATAACTATTCATACAATCAGAGAAAGAAGTTCATAGAGGATGCTCGTCATTACTATTGGGATGAACCTTACTTTTTAAAATTTGTCCGGATGGAATGATGGGAAGATACATTCTGGACATTGAGCAATGAGAGATTATAAATGGATGAGATTCTTCATTTTATGGTGGGAATCATGGTGGAATTAGAACCTGTTGAACCCCAAAAATTACCTTTTCTTTAAGAAAAGATAGGTTTCGGGTATATTTCAACAAAATGGGACTCCAAAGGGTTTTCTTTGGAGTCGCCACCTAATTTAAGGATTATTAGGAACCTAAATTAACTAATGAGTGCAATTTATTCTTTAATTAAATTAAATTAAATTAAAATCAGAGATTCTAGGTAAGTGGTTCTATTAAATTCGAAAGAAGGTCCCTTGCGGGAGCACTTTCGAAAATCCGCTAAATGTGGTTAATCCGGCGATTTTCACGAATTTGTTAAGGATAATTAATTTAGGATAAATTTTAAATAAAAATAAATAAGTAATAAATAATATAAATAAGATAAGATTTGATTACACCAATACTTAGATAAACAACAACAAAACTTAAGATTAATTAAATGAATAATGAAATAATGGTTGATTGATTAATTAGTAGAATAAGTAAAGATTAAATGGAGTTAGATAATTAAATAAAATAAACTAGATAAATAATTTGATAATAATAAAGGATTAATTGATTGATTGAATAAATAGATAAATAAATAAGCAAATGAATAACTTAATTAAATAAATGAATACTTATCGATTTTAATTAAATAAAGGAGTAAATGAATAATAATTAATTAATTAAATAAATAAATGAATAAATATTTAATTTATTAAATAAATAATTAACTGAAATTAGATAAATTAGATAATGTAAATAAATAAATAAAGGATTAAAATTTGATTGATTAACTAAATAAATAAATTAGATTAGTTAAATAATAATTGAATATTTAATATAATAAATAAAGAAGCAATTCAAATGCGAATTATGACGAGGGTACGATTTTAAGCGAATTTGATTTTGCACTCTTAATTGACAAATGATTCTAAACATCCATATATTAATTGGCGATTCGCAAAGAAATGATACAAAGCATTCATATAAAAAAAAATAATTTAAGTAATTTACAATAGTTATTCACAATTCAAATATCATTTCTGTCCTACAGGGCTACTAATTCGGTCTATGAGGAAATCCTATACAACATGCATTTTCTAAGGGAGCGGGGAAAGATGGAGTTTAGAAAGAAGAACCCGGAAGCGCAACTCATAATTTGAGCCTTGGACTTTGCGATTTTTCATTTTTTCTTTCTTTACATTTTCGGGGATATCAGGTCCCGAAAATGCGGCGCGGTTCAAGTAACTTCGAATGCACGTAGCCATCCCCGTTTGTGAGTTTTATTTCAAACTCGCCCCAAAGAGTTCATGTCAAAGAAAATGGAAATAAGGATTAGTTTCAGTATTAGGAGGACTAATAACATAGATACAACAGTAAACAATTGACCTTTCTGATAAACATGGTTTATAGAGAAGAATTTCAACTCTAATTCAACAAATTAAACACATTCAAGTCAAACACATGTTGTGAACAATCTGGACAAATACTCAATTGCTTGTTTCACACTAAGGAGGCTTTTGAAAAGAAAAGAAAGTAAGCAATCTGAATGCATACATAAGCAAATTGATGACCAACTCATTCCAAAGACATTCAAACTCTAGAAAGAGCTCGCATGTATTTTGATTCATCAATGTGGGTAACTAGCCACATCCAGGAGAGTCTATACTGATATTCTAACCAGAATGTGGACTAATTGAGATTGAAATTCCCTGAATGCGTATTTTTGGGGAGAGTTTCATGAATATGCAGAACACACAGGATAAAACATGTGATTTGGCATTTGGGCTCTTTTTTTAGAGGACGGTTCTTAACAATTAAAATCAAATCGCAGACAACATAATTGTTTTACTTAAATCATATGGAAGAATGAGATTTATTATATTTCAAATGAATAAATATTTAACCATAGATGAACAAGTTTCATGTATTACATGTGAAAGCTTAAGTACAAAACAAATATAAAGTTTTACACGGAAGCGAAAATCTGAAGCACTAAGCGTATTGGAAAGAAAAATTGTGTAGCATTCAACTTAGAAACTTTAAAGATGAAGCCTTTATGTCTATTAACGACTGCATTTGACTATACTCGATTGATTAACACCACTGCATTTCAGTAGTGAGATTTTACTGGTCTACGTATCAAAATAATGCAACACAACTTCAATTCTTAGAAATCCATAGTGCTGCATAGACTGAGCTCATCAAATAGCTAGATTTCTCCTAATTTTTAAGGATAAAATAGAATTTCAAATAAAACATTGATGGAAGAGATCCTAAAACAACACAGGAGTTCACATTCACAGGATGTAAGTGAGCATTTTCCTAATCAAAAGACAATATTGCTATCTTATTCTTCTCTTCTGATTTATCACTAAGCTTATGCTCCTGCTATGCTCCTACTCGCAAATAACAAAAACAAAATGATCCCCTCCCTGGAGCAAAAATGGACCAGGACAAACCTATACATGATCTTAACACCATCTCCTATTTTCCTGCTTTCACTCAGCCTCCAGACAACAACCAGACCCTGCCTTAACACCTGCACATACACAAAGACCTCCCTGCAACTCCCTCACTCACCTAAAACAACCTGAAAACAATTACTCAACTCTGCATACACCAGACCTCTCTCATCACTCCCAGAAATGAACCAAAAGCAACTCCTGCACACAGACCAGGACATCCTCTTACACTAGCACATACTTACACTCCTGAAACCACTCAAAACAGACCAAACTTCAGCCACCCTGAAACTAACTCCCTCACTCCCTACAGACTCCATCAAGCCCCTGCACACACACTTCAACTCATTTTCAACTCCCAAGAACAAACCCTCAACCTGGACCCTTTACTTGAGCTTCTGAGCTATCCCAGAACCTGCCAGGCCCCTAGACATCCTCCATAACAAACCTGAAAAAGAACCAGCCACTCCTACTCATCTAAGCACGCACAGACCTCCAGAAAACAACCCTAACTTCTGCACCAACTCCTTTACCTGAACAAATGGAGCAGCAACTCCCTCCCTCACAAACAAAATTGCTAACAAACAGAACCACCCCTGCACCCTCTCTACAGCCTTCAAGACACTCTCACACCTACCCTATAGACCATCCAAACAATACCAGATCTCGACCAAAACAATAACATACCATAACAGACCCCTGCTTGAGCTACTAGGGACAACTCCAAGCTTTCACAATAATAGGAGCAACAGCACACTTCGAAAACAAATTTGCAGCATCAAGGGAACAACTTCCACCCTTATAGAATCTTTTTCAAACAGATTCCATAACAAAAAAGCAAAAAAAAAAATAAATAAATAAACAAAGAGAACTAACATGAAAGACCCTGACTATTAACTAAAACAAAAACTGAATTTTTATACTGCAGCATAGTTTAACACTCAACTCAAATGGATCCAGCTTTAAACATTTTCAATCAACAATAGCAGATTTTGCTTTCAGGGAAATGCACAGGCATGAGTTTCAAAACTTCTCATTGATACACAAATCCATTTCAACAGTTTCCTATCAACAAATAAATACCTATTCGACAAAACTTTGCATCAGACCAACATGTAACCAAATAAATAAATAAAAGGGTAAAGGTTCAGATTTTACCTTTTCTAGGGCAGTGAACAAAGACGTCGATCCGAAACAAACGCGACTCGACTAAGCGCGACAACTAATATAATGAAGCGACGATACAGAACTCAAAAATGCCGTGCGTGAATTCCAAAACAGAAATGGTTAAGCTATATGTATACTTTTAAAAGATTAAAAAAATATATTGCCTAATTCTCTGCCTTTCTTCCCTCTAAAAACTGAACCCCCTAAAATGAGAATAAAAATTAGAATTTATACCTCGCAGCTAGGGTTTCAGACTGCTAGAAAATATTCCAAAACTTCGATCTAATTTCGACCTTTTACCTCTAAGATAAGGGTGTCTTTGGTCAAATCCTTCAAGGATCGTACCATACACATCCTTATCTCAAAGGGAAAGAGCCGTTGAGATCGATCCACGGCTAAGACGAATTCTCGCTTTTGAAATGGACGACTGTGATACAATTCTTGATTACTATCTCCACAGCTGGGTTTTGAAGTGGGGTCGCGGGGGGGGGGGGGGGGGACCAGCGAGTACACGAAATTGGCTGGATTCGAAGTTAAAATCAATCGCGGTTCAGGAAGAAGAAAACGGGTTAACGGGTTGGGATTGCTTATCGGGTTTCTGAAATGGAGAAGGAGTGTTTGACGTGTATAAGGAAGGGTGTGTGTTGTATATAATGATTTGCAGAAGTGAACCTAAATTGGGATGTAGGAGCAGATTTAGCCCCTTTCTTAGGATTAATTAGGAATTGAAGGGGGTTGCACGGGGTGGGCCAAATTGGGGTTATATTTTGTAATTTTAGCCCTTTCTTTTGAAATAAATTAATTTACTTTAATTAATTTTAATTAATTAATTTTAGTTTGAATTTTAAATAATTGATTTTTCATTTAAATGATTGGTCATTAATTAAACCTCGGGACGAAATTGGGTGTCAACAGAACCGCCTCAAAAAATTTAGAGTGTGGGTTTTATTGGCCTACCATCTATAAAGATGCTCATGCGTTTGTGAAAGGTTGTCATAAATGGCAAAGAGCCGGGGTGTGTCAAAAAATATGAAATTCCTCAAAATCCTATCATGGAGGTGGAATTATTTGATGTGTGGGGTATTAATTTCATGGGCCCATTCGTAAGCTCTCGTGGAAAGAAATACATTTTTGTAGCCGTTGACTATGTATCTAAATGGATAGAAGCGGTGACTCTACCAAACAATGAAGCTAGAAGTGTCACGACATTCTTGAAAAAGAGCATCTTCACTCATTTTGGAACTCCTAGAGCCATAATAAGTGATGGTGGCTCTCACTTTTGCAACAAGGCATTTGACTCGCTACTTGAGAAGTATGGAGTCAAGGACAAAGTAGAAACTCCCTATCATCCACAAACTAGTGGATAAGTTGAAGTGTCCAACCGGGAGATAAAGCAAATCTTGGCAAAGACCGTGAATGCCTGGAAGGATTGGGCTAAAAAAATTGATGATGCACTTTGGGCTTATAGGAATTATATTCGGCGAGAAATGCATGTTTAGAGTTTGGTTTTGCCTCATATTTGTAGCCTTTATGCATTGATAAAGTTTTTATCTTAGCATTGTTAAGCTTAATACGTGCTTTTTAAACTTGTAGGAATGCATTTGAAGGAAATTGAGAAATTTGATGCTAAAAAGAGAGTAAATGGAGCTTTGAAATCTAAGTAGAGGCCCGAGACCTGACTGAAAATCAAAGCAAGGACGTCAACTGAGAGAAAAATTTGAAACGTAGTAAAAAAAAAAGGCCTACAGCGTGGCACTAGGCGTCGCATGGCGGAACTCAGTAGGGTCGATATTCAGAGAGAGTTTGAAAATTGTGTAGGCGCAGGAAATTTGCCTTGCCGGCGCACTGCGCGACGCATTGGGCTTAAAATCCTGCTACTTTGAGTCTGAGTTTATTTTGGATTCCCGAGTTGTGTGGATTTACAGAGGCTGTATAAAAATCCTAAAGATGCCCCAAAACAGTACTTTTGACCTATTCCGCATCAATAGGAGGCAAGGAGGAGAGAAGATCAAGATTCAAGGCTCTACTTCATCCATTTATCCATCTTATTGTGGTTTTGTGTACTTATAGTTATTTCTTGTCTTAGAACATGACTGTGAGTGGCTAAATAGCCCATTCTAGGGTTGATTGAACCACTCTACATGCTTATATGATAATAATTATTCTGTTATAAATAAACCTTGTTAATTGTTCCTATCTATGTTGTTTACGAATTTCATGTTGATTAATTAACAGGATCCCCAATTAATTGTCCATTTTATTCTTGTGATTTCTAGAAATAAATTCATGGGTTAGGGTTAAACATATAGCGGCATTTCAATCTAAAACAAAGGCATTGCTTAGGCTATCAAAACGGTGAATGATAGGAATATTGATCCTTATTGTGAACCATAAAGGTAGTCCTTACTATCTTCATTAGTTAATCGAAATAATTGATTATTGAAAGTTATGATTACTTAACGAAAGTGGGTAGTTGTAAACCTGGAGCACTTGTTCAATAGCAAGATTTAAGGGGAATTAATAACACTATACTTTAGCAGAAGTTAGAAGTTGGGGAAATTAATCCTAGGTTTCAAATCTCTTGAATCGAATCTATCTTTAATTCCTTGTTACTTGTTTTCTTATTAAGTAGTACATAGAACCAAACTACATTAAAGATGCACTCTTGAATTTCATTGAAAAGATAGTTTAGCTAGATTAACTGCTAGAAATCGTGTTCTCTATAGAATTTGATCTCGGGACTTTAAGTGTGAGCTATATTTGTTGTGACTACTTTTTTAGGGCATAGTTAGGCGTGATCAAATTTTGGTATCGTCGCCGGGGAACACGATGTATTTCTAGCTTGTTAGGATAGCTAAGTTGTTAGTTCAATTAAATTCGTTTATGTACATATTTATTTAGTTTATAAAAAATATAAAATAATATGGCATCAGGAAATTGCATGTGGCTAGGTGATCAGTATGGTTGTGATAATACTTCTTATTCTTCCCTAGCCCCCTATTATGATGATTCTTCTATATCTTATGATAATAGTAGGTGCAATTAAGTGGAGGATGCTGAGAAAAAATATGAAGATGACCTGAAGAAAATTATGAGAGACGTATAGCACAACTATGCCGCTTGGAAGCTCAAGTAAATCAGTTGGCTACATTATTGGGAATTCAACAACCTAGCCAAGACGGCATGGAATTAGAAGAATAAATCATGGCTATAGTTGAAGATCTAAAACGTGAATTTCAATTGGAGGAGACAAGTTGAAAGCCAACCATCTAGCCATATGGTGTGGAAAGATGCCGACGATGAAAATGTGGTACTAGAGTCAGACACAAAAATTGAAGCTGAAATTTTAGTTGACTCTAAGTCATGCTAGAAAAGGGATGTCAATATAGTGAAATGTGAGCGGGTTGCACCACATTCTATACACTTTTCAACATTAGTTTTAGAAGGAAACAAGGAAATTGATCCTTTTGAGCCAGTGTAAGAGTTGAAGGTTGAGGTATATGGTTCTTATACTATGGAATTTTCACTACTATCTAGGCAAGATGACAATCCTCATTTGTCGGCCAAGGAGTATAAAATGGTATCTTTGGTGCTTGGTCAAGATCATAGCAAAAAAATTGAAGATATTCCTGAGTTAGCGGCTACACGCAAAAGGAGAGGCTTAGTTTTTGGCATCCAAGAACTTGTGTCATCTCAAGAGCATAATAGGAGAGTTGAATTACAATTGGGCAGACAATACATAAGCTTGACTTGGAGGAAAATGTGTTGATGCTAAGTGAAGTCATACCATGACTATAACTAAGATGTTTATCTGAAGGCAACCTGCGATTGTAATTGTATCCAAATAAAAAAAGCAAAAAGAAAATGAAATAACAAAAATACAAAATATAATGTTACCTTTTGAAGGATATTACTTGGTGAGTTTCTTTGTTTTGCAGGTTTTGATTGGCTTGGAGTCTAAGTCTGGGTTGTCTGCAATCCATCATGTTGAAGATGAGGATGTCCTACTTGGAGGAAGTCTAAGTACCTCGTGTCCTAAGGAAGCTCACAAGGATGTTCTTCGGGCTTAGATCCCTAGGGAGTTTCTCTTTCATCTTTAGTTTATTATTAATGCATTGAGGGCAATGCCTAATTTTAAGTGTGGGGTGGGAGTCTTATTATTTGCTCTAATAATCCCCTTTGATTTTTCTTTGTGCATCAGTTCGCTCCATTTGACTACTTTTATATAGATACTTGATTTGGGGCATGTGAACTTCATGTATTTATTTTGCATGGATCTAGTTTGCCTTGAGAAACATTGAGTGCATTGTATGAAGCCTATGACCATGATGTTGACGCTAGATTTACTTGATAGTTTGCTGGTGGTTGCTTTGTTTAAGAGCGCGAATTGAGCCACTTAGAGTAGGTTATGTGCCATGTGTGAGTGGGGATTTTGTTTTCTCCATTTTAATACTTGATGTCTAGAACTTTTCCGGTATGTGTGCAAAGTGAAATAAGAAGTTTACTCGATTAGGAAGTGATATAGGCTTTCCTTTCATAGCCAATTTATTTGAAGCCTTAGAGTTAGATGTTTACCAGTTAAATTTAACCTTACCTAACCCTTTTGAGCATGTAGCCTTTTCTTTGATAGCCATTGGGATTCCTATTTCTTGTGCTAAATATCTGTGAGTTTTACTTGTGGTATTATGAGCCTAAAAAGCTAGTTAATAAAGTTGAAAAATTGTGGTTGTTGGAGGAAGACAAAAGGTACATAGGAGGATGCTATTAGAGAGATTTACTTAAAAAGAAAAAAGAAAAAAATGTGAAAGCTTAGAGTATTGTGCAATAATTGAAATATGGATAGAAAAAAAGATTATGTTTGAAAGATGGAAGAAAAAAAGTGAGAAATCCCTATCATTAGCTCGTACCTTTGCTTTAAGAAAAAGCCTGATAAAAGTCGGAACTGTGCTGGTAAAAAAACATTGGTTGGAATGAAAAATGATTGAATAAATTTTGGTGTATTAAATTGCTTGGGTGGTCAGTCACTATTACCTATACATATTCTACATGTCCTATTGCTTACACTAAAACTAAAAGAAGTCCTAATTGATCTTAGCCGAGTAGATGGACATTAGTTGAGTCCTACACTAAGGGAAAACTTATGGTACGTCTTGTGTCGCGTGTAGTATTTTTTGTCTAAGAGTTAGTGTTTCATCTATATGTGAAATTTTTGTTCATGATCATTCTCTTGAGTAAACTCCTTCACTAACTTTTTTCTTTGATTGTAAGGGCGCATAATTTATGAGAAGCGGGCTCTTTTATTTGTCTCTTGAATAGAATGGGACTTTGGTTCAAGCTAAATCGGAGTCAAGCTAAACACGAAGAAACGCAGAAAAACAATAATAAAGTAAAGATAGAAGCAAGACAATTCTTGCTTCGATTCTAAGGAACATTGAGGAACTAGTCTCAAGCTCGATCGAATCGGAGGCAAAGATCACCTATACTAAGCAACAATCCTCAAGAAGAACAACCCTTCTTGCAAATTGAATGACCAAAAAGAAATGTTCAAACGATATCACCGAATGACACAAGTTCTTTGAATATCCCGCGCCGAGGTTCGGGCTCCATCAGAGACACTCAAATAACAATTTCTATATCAATATTCATCAAAAACTAGTTACTTACAATGAAATGTAAATGAGTTTATATAGACTATTCTAAGGGCAAAATAGTAAAATGGTCACAGGCAACCAATAGGAGTAAGCCACGCAGGGCTGCATAACTGAGTGTTCGGTCACTCCTTCAACCGGACAATTGAGTTCGGACACTTGAGCTCAAGCTTCTTGACTTCGGTGCTCAGTTGCTCAGCTCAGCTCATCTTGGCATCGATCGCTCTTCCTTCGGTTATTTGTTTTCAAGAAGCATTTTTGTGCTTTACTTCGGTGTCGATGTTGATTGTTCGGTTAGGGTTCGATCACTCCCTTCTTCGAGTTCAAGCTTATAGATGAAGCCTTCGGTTCTTGAGCTCGGCCACTCAGCTTCAGTGTTGTTGTTTTCTCCCGACCAAGCCAATTGAATATGGACATCGTGCAACATCTTGGCTTGGCTTCATGTCATCGGACTCGGTGGATTGAACACTTGATTAGCACGTGTTTGGGCTGCATCATCCTCCTCTTCTTGAGAAGATTTCGTCCTCGAAATCGAATCCTCTTCATCCTCTGAAGTTTGACCTACAACAAAAGGAGCTAAATCAGCAACATTAAAGGTGTTGGACATGGTATACTCACCAGGGAGGTCGATCACATAAGCATTGTTGTTGATCTTGCTCAGCCTTTGAAATGGACCATCTCCTCGAGGAGCCAACTTTCCTTTCCTTTGGTTCGGGAAGCATTCCTTTCAGAAGTGAACCCAAACCTAATCTCCCTTCTTTAATTCCAACTTTTTGCGCCCCTTGTTTTTCTTCGATGCAACTTTTGCATAAGCTTCTTCGAGGTTCTTCTTCACCTTTGCATGTAACTCGATCAAGGCGGTGGCTCGCCGAGTACCTTCAAAATCAACAATAGAATCTCGAGGCAATGGGGTTAAATCAAGTGGAATTAAAGGGTTAAAACCATACACACATTCGAACGGAGTCATTCCAATCATTCGATGCACAGTTCGATTGTATGAAAATTCCATCACGGGCAAACGATCAGCCCAGTTTCCGACCTTGCCTTTGGTCATTGCTCGAAGCAAAGATCCCAAGGTTCGGTTGACTGCCTCAGTCTGTCCATCAGTCTAAGGATGGTGAGACGTCGAGAATAGCAATTTGGTGCTGAGGGCGCCCCATAAACATTTCCAAACATGACTCAAGAATTTTGAATCTCGATCACTCACAATAGTACGAGGCACACCATACAATTTCAACACATTAGAAATAAACAAAGTAGCTATATGTTGTGCATCATCACACTTCTTGCAAGGAATAAAGTGAGCAATTTTGAAAAATCGGTCAGCTACGACAAAATGCTATGATGTCTACCCCCCGACCTCAGTAACCCCATAACAAAATCCATGGATATATCAACCCACGATCTATTAGGAACATGTAACTGAGTGTACAAACCATGAGGGTTGGACCTCGATTTAGCTTTCTTGCAATCTATACAAGCATTGCAAACCTTTTCCACATCTCTTCGCATTTTTGGCCAATGGAACTGCTCGGACAAGATACCAAGAGTTTTGACGACACCGAAGTGTCCCATCAAGCCTCTAAAGTGAGCTTCTCGAACCAAAAGCTCTCTCCACGATGACACTGGCACACAAACCCTCCCATTCTTGAAGAGGTAGCCATCGTGCCACTGATATTTCTCAACCCTTCAGCCACTCAAGATTGCATCACGAATGCTTTTTAGTTTGGGATCATCTTCGTACAACAACTTGATGCTTTCGAATCCCATGAGCCTCGAGGCAAGGGTGGTCGCTAAGGCAAATTTTCTTGATAGCGCATCGGCCACAACATTGTCTTTTCCCTTCTTGTAATGAATTACATAGGGAAAACTTTCAATGAATTCAACCCATTTGGCATGTCTTTGGTTCAATTTCTGCTGACCTCGGAGATGTTTCAAAGATTCATGATCACGTTTAATCACAAACTCTCGAGACCACAAATAATGCTACCAATGGGCGAGTTGAAATGGCCTCGGTCAATCGTTTCGGAAGTTATGACTTCGATTGGCATGCCGACAATTTTAAAATATTCGTAAGGTCCATTGAGACTTATATGTAAAATTTGAGCTAAATTAGACCTCGTTTGGTAGGCATTGGAAGAAGGTTTCTGTTTTTATTATTGATAGATACTAAAAAGAGATTTTCGAGCTCGGTTTTGGTGAATGAGCGCCGATTCAAAATCCGAAAGCGCCGTTAGGTTCGTATGATTATTTGTGACTTTTGTGCTTTTTCGAAAGTGAATTTCAAGGTTGTTCGGCTAGCTTCCGCTAAAATGCCGAAAATTAAATAATTTGACCTTTCACATCTCTTCACTACTACAAGTATGTAACAGATCGTTGCTTAATGCTTCTACGTACTTCATTTAACATTCGAGGACGAATGTTCCTAACGGGGGAAGATTGTTACACCCCGTATGTCCAAAGTGACGTATATCATTCTAATGAAATGTTAAGAATGATTTAAGTGAGTTTATAGTCATAATATTACCATATAAGATGCTTATATATTGAATACAAAGTTTGGGAAAAATCGGATTTAAGTTGCGGAAAAACCGACTAAGGAATCGCTTTGTAATGAAGCTTTTTCAGCAATTAATTTCATGTGTTATATGAAGTCTTTTGGGGACATATCATATACAAAATTGAAGCTCTTGGAGTGTAGTTTCAAAAACTTTTGATGGTTTGTTCTTACAACCTATGGATAAAAGGATATGAGCATCAGAAATCAGGCCAGAAAAAAGGGACAAAAGCGCAAAAGAGGACTAAAACTGAAATGTTTCGAGTATAAAAGGAAAAAATGCCTTCTTTTTCGTTATTTCCAGAATAGAAACGATAGAAACAGTGCTACCATGAAGGTTAAAGACACTTTTATGATTTTTAAGGAAGGACGCCAATCGTAACTCGAAATTGAAGACAGATTGCGTCAAAACGCTCTACGCGATTAAGGTAACGTTATGCTACCTTCAATTTCGTCTATAGCTTGAGTTTTAGAATTACTTTATGGCTAAGTAAAGTACATAAATTTTGTATTATAGCTTGTTTAAGCTTTAAAAGGTGCTGAATTCAAGGAAAACAAGGTTTAGAAGCAAGAAACATCAAAGGTATGTAACACTAAACCTTTCTTTTGGCAAGGCATGTATCTTTTAGCTTTTGAAGCTTTTCTTAGTTCTAAACATAGTTTTTCTTGTGATAAAATTTTATGGTATCAAGGAAACCTTGTATATACTTAATTTGGTACTAAAATCCAAGATGAAAGACGTCCAAATCAACAAGACAAAACGTTTCAAAATCTGAAAAATTGTTTTGATCTTTGGACAGTTGTTAGTATATTGATCATAACTCCTTGTAAAAAATTGATATTTAAATTCTTTAAGAATCCTCAGAACCCTAAGACATATATCTAAAACATTCATGAAGATTATGATGTCTATAACTTTGATCTACACTCTGGAAATTAGGTTGAAAATCAGGACAGTGGTGCTGTCCAGGCATTCTACCTGCAGATTTGTTATGTGACAACTTGTTATCCATTTAACATGTTTATGTTATCAGTTTATCCGGGTATCCATTACCGTGTGTAGTATAGTGTTGGTTCTGTTTTTGCGGATCATCCAGTTTCAGGGGAAACTCTGCCGAAAATTTTATGGAAATTCAAAGAGTTGGACAAATTTTGAGTTCTAGTTTGTGTCTATAATTCTATCCAGAGTTTTCTTCTCATTCCTTTGAGTCCATATATATTATTGCCACATGTTTTATGCCTCATACATGCTTATACTTATATTGTGATCATGTTATGTGTGATTTGGAGTCCCCCATAGAGGCTGGACATTGGACACACAGTCCGGTCGCGTGGGTATCAGGTTCCTAACCGGATTGTCCTAAGATGTGAGGAATGAAGCCTTTAGCCTAAATTGATATATTTTTCTGCTTATTGAATAGAGTGTGATCGTTTAGCCGTACTAACTTTTGGAAGAGGTAAGTGTTTATATCCATTTCTTTGGAGGCACCTGGCCTCGTGGATTTTCTACCACGTGTTCCTTACGTGTGTAGCTGCCGATAGGCGTACTCATTACGCCTTAGCTTTGGATTTACATTGTATATTATATGTTATGTCCTGTTGTTAGTATTGCATTGAGCATATGAGCATTGCACTCTGGTTTTTAGCATTGCATATACTTCTCGGTAATCAATGAGAGTCCCGAGCCGGTGAAGGGTCATCATTGCATATACTTCCCGGTAATCGATGAGAGTCCCGAGCCGGTGAAGGATCATTATTGCATATACTTCCCGATTGGCGATGAGAGTCCCGCACCAGTGAAGAGTCATTATTACATATAGTTCCCGGTAATCGATGAGAGTCCCGAGCCGGTGAAGGGTCATCATTGCATATACTTCCCGGTAATCGATGAGAGTCCCGAGCCGGTGAAGAGTCATTATTGCATATATCTCTTGGTAGACGATGAGAGTCTCGCGCCGGAGATAGGTGTCAGGCATATGTGACTGCATTGCATCGTACTACATTCATCCCATCTCATTGCACCGCATACAGACTATGGCGTGTATTGTGTTGTGTTTTATGTATGCGGTATGTACACTATGTCGTGGACATATCTCAATTTGCCTATATATTTCTGGCTCATTTTCTGGGTTGCGGGGATCGGGTTGTACGCCGCAACGTTATAAATATATGGATCGGGTTGCACGCCACAACAGGATGAATATATGGATCGGGTTGCACGCCGCAACAGGATGTATTTCCGATTGTTGACGTGTTCGGGATACCTATATGTTTTGGCTATTTTATTTTCCTGGTTGTTGATGAGTTTGTCATTCCATACGTGTTTCTAATTATTATCTGGCTTTGCCTTTTTATAATTTAAATAAGAGGAATTTTGTTTATCTGTTTCTTCTCCCTGGCTAGCTATCCTATTCTTTGAGGTGGCTAGTCTGCCCCACTTATTGAGTCCTTTTGACTCACCCTTGTTTGTTGTTTTTTTTTTTGTCTATCTATTTCGTTTCGGCAGGTTCGCTCCAGGATTGAGTTCGCCACATTGTGAAGGAGCGAAGACGACTTCAGCTGTCAGGGTGAGCCAGCTTTTATTCCGGATGGCCACCAGTTTATTGGTTGTTATTTCAGTTGCATTTTTCTCCCTTCAGGAGGTATCTGTCTTCTTTTGTACTCTTAAATGTCTAGTCTGGATAGCCCTAAACCTAGTATGTTGGGTAATCAGCTGTAATTTCTTTTGTACAGCTTAGAGGTATCAGTATGTCTGTGTTTTTTTAATGTCTTGTCCTTATCTGTGAATTGTTATATTTATTTTCCTGATTTAATTGGTAAGGGTTCGCCCGACGGGTCTAGGGGAGGATGTCGGGTGCCCGCACGGCCTAACCGGATTCCGGGTCGTGTCACGAGTGCTCGAACGAGGGCATGCAATTCCTTGTCATACGTAGAGTAATTCAAGGTTGCACCCTTAAGCTTTTCGCTAGAGTAAGCGATCGGCTTCGATTCTTGCATAAGCACTCCTCCAATCCCAACTACGGATGCATCACACTTGACTTCGAATGCTTTACCAAATTCAGTGAGTTAAAACAACGGGGCAGAGCAAAGCCTCCGTTTCAACTCTTGGAAAGCCCTCTCTTGGGACTCTCCCCACACAAATGGATGGTCTTTCTTTACCAGCTCGGTTAAAGGAGCTACCACAGTGCTAAAGTCACGAACAAACCTTCGGTAAAAGCTAGCTAAACCATGGAAGCTACGAACTTAAGATACCGAGGTTGGAGTTGGCCAATCTTTGATGGCTTCGACTTTTGAATCATCGAATTCAATACCATTAGCACCCACAACGAATCCTAGAAAGACGACACGCTTGCATTTCTTGAAGTTAGCATATAACTTCTCTTCTCTAAGCTTATCTAGCACTAGCCTTAGGTGTTCGACATGTTCATCCACAGATTTGCTATAAATAAGGATGTCATCGAAGTAAACGACAACAAACTTATTTATGAACGGTTTGAGCACATGGTTCATCAGTCGCATGAAAGTGCTCGGTGCATTGGATAGGCCAAAAAAACCAAACATTCATAGAGATCGAATTTGGTCTTGAATGCGGTTTTCCACTCATCTCCGGGTTTCATTCGGATTTGGTGGTAACCGGACCTGAGGTCTATCTTCGAAAAGCATGAAGAACCACGTAACTCATCTAGTATGTCATCTAATCGAAGGATAGGATGATGATACTTTACCATGATTTTGTTGACTGCTTGGCTATCAACGCACATTCGCCAAGTTCCATCTTTCTTCGGGACAAGGATAACAGGAACGGCGCAAGGACCCAAGCTCTCTTGAACAAGGCCCTTGTTTAGCAACTCATTAACCTGCCTTTGGAGCTCTTTGGTGTCTTCGGGATTACACCGGTATGCAGGCTTGTTGGGGATTTGAGACCCTGGTATGAAGTCAATTGGTGCTCGATTCCTCTCAATGGAGGCAATCCACCTAGCATTTCTTCGGGAAACATGTCTCCGAAGTCCTACAAAACACTTTGTACAGCACTAGGCAAAGGGTTATTGTTAAAATAATCATCATTAGAGTTAAGAAAGATACCCTTATGCACGAGGCAAATCATCAGCTGATCGTTGTCATTGCCTTGTAGATACTCACCCGGTTGCATGATTGCACAGATATGTCTTACCTCGGGCGGTGAGTTGTTGTCTTCAGCCAAAATTTTTGTTCCCATCAGAAGCTTAGCTTTGGCCGCTTCTTTCAATTCTTTCATTCTTTTATAGTCCTCGCTGACTTGCTTCGGAGACAAGGGTTTGAGTATGAAACTCTTCCCTTCAAGCTTAGCAGTGTAAGTATTGGATCTTCCATTATGAACAACCGACCGATCATACTGCCATGGTCGACCCAATAGCATATGACAAGCTTCCATCGGTACCACATCGAACATCATTTCATCTTGATATTCTCCAAATTTGAACTTAATCCACACTTGCTTGACAACCTTCAATTCTCCACACTCATTTAACCATTGCAATCAGTAAGGATGGGGATGCTTTAAGGTGGGTAGTCCCAATTGTGAAACCAAAGTTTGGCTCACCACATTCGCACAACTACCCAAATCAATGATCATTGAACAAACTTTCCCCCTCACCCGACATCGGGCATAGAAAAGGTTTTCTCTTTGGTTGTCCTCTTCTTCAAGAGTCATGCAGCTCAAATTTCTTCGAACTACAAGAAACATTTCCGGATAAGCTTCGGCAGCTTCACGACCATCATCATCTTCAGCTCGATCAATCTCCTCAGAATTTTCTTCCTCGATGTCACTCACTTGCTCTTGGATGGTTCCATCATCGAGCTTTATCATAACTCTACGAGTTGGACACTCTTTTTCCATGTGACCATAACCTTTACATTTGTGACACTAAATACTCGCAGGACTGGGAGAATTAAGTTGAACTTTTCCTCCAGCTTCTCTTGGTTGGTTAACGGTCATACCCCTCTCGAAGGGTTTCTTTGGCTCTCGAACAGTGTTAGCACTTGTTGGATTCATACTCTTCCATTCTTTACCTCAGTTCAAAGGAGTTGAAGTACTGACTCCTCGGTACCGGTTTGCTTTATCGTCCTTAACCCATTTCTCAGCTTCGATGGCAGCATGAAACACATCATCCAAAGTTTGGTACACATGCAGCCTCAACTGAGATGACACATCTTGAGCCAAGCCATTTTTTAATTGGATGATGGCTTGCTCATCATCTTCTTCCATATCAAGAGCCAATCGAATTCTCTCGAACTAATCATGATATTCTTCAACCGATTTGGACCCTTGTTTCAACTCGAAGAGTTTTCGAAGTTGTTCCTGCTGATATTTGGCATTCACATACTTAGCATCCATTGCTCTTTTCAACTGCGTCCATGTGGTGACCTTGGGATAAGCATTCCTTCATCTCAACCTTTTGTCAACCTCCCACCACGTCGATGCATATGCCTCGAACGAAGCAATTGCATGTGCAGCTTTTCTCTCTTCAGTCATCTCATTTGTTTCAAAGATTCGTTCCAACTTAAGCTTCCAATCAAGATATTGGTCTGGATCACTAGTTCCTCTGAAGGGTGAAATAGTGACCTTGACACTGTTCAAGTTTGAATCTCGAGCACCTCGGATCGGCTTCAGATACTTATTGATACCCAATTTTGTCCCTCTTATTTTCAAAATCAACCGTTCTTGAATTTTACACGCACTTGCGCATCCATTCCTACCCCGTCTATTATTCTCAAATTATTTTCTCACACTGGCCTGGCAATTGAGGCCATTTTCAAAAGCATCGTCTCGAATCATAGCTATTTTGCAATTTGCTGCAATTACTCCTATTTTTGACCAAACCCTCCAAAATTGTTTTAAGCCTCAAGTTTACAATTTTTAGGCATTTCGGCCTTCCTAACATTTCAAAATTAATTTTCTAATTTTTCTATAATTTTTATACCTTTTTAAATCCATTTTATACCACGTTATATCATTTTATGCCTATTTATATAATATTTATACATATATACACACAAAGCGTACACATCAGCTATTATTTTACACGTCACACCTACGTGGATCGATCTTGATCGTCCACCTAGGCGATCCAACGGCTCAGAACTAGTTTTCTTGTTTTTTTCCTCCCAAAACCCTTTCCCCTCTTCTCATTTCCCCACACGCCCTCAGCCCGACTCTCTCTCTCTCCTCTCTCTTGGCGATTTCAATCGCCATCACAGGTGATCAACTTTCTGACCATTGTGACCGGAGACAATTGGGGAAAATGGCACTGTTGAGTTCCCCTCGTCATCCGCTACAAAACCTGGGTATTATTTGGTAGTTTGGACGGAGGTCAAATTTGACCTCTTGTCGATGAGGTTTCTGTCGCCGGAAAAGGTATGCCGGTGATTTGATTCACTAAAATGGTTTGACACCAGGTGTAAGGAAAGGGTAAAACCTTATGCATGACCGGAATCGGGTCAATTTGAACCCGATTCCAAACCTATAATAGGTAATATTCTTTCTCCCTTTTGACGTTTCGGGTTTATGTGAATTCATGCCTAGCTTGTCTAGTATTTCGTGATTAACAATGTGTCATGTGTTATTTACCGATTAACTAGTCAAAACCATGCGATTATTGTTTTGATAATTCACTGATTAAAATTAAAACTTTTCTTGAAACCTCACATGTCTATGTAAGTATGCTCATCGTTAGGCCTCAGGCTATCTCTGTTACATTCCTGAGTGCAAAAGAGTCCTACTCATACGTACTCCTAGTATATTTGCTTCTGATTCTAACAAAAAGCATGATTTTGTGATTAAATGTTTAAGATTGGAATGATAGTTTGATTGCATAATAAAAGGGTCCTATTTGACTTGATTTGAAATCCTTGATTAATATTCGAATAGGAAATGATTATAGCTAGTTTGAGAATCTGTAGAATTTTAGAAGATGACAATGATATTTTCAGGCTTAGGATATGCTTCCTCGACTGATTTTTTAACCTAAACCTCTTAGTATTCAAAAGACAGGAATCCTAGTGATTGAGGAGGCTCAATTTACCTTAATTTGAGGATTTTTGATTGGTCTATATATGGGAAATATACTAGACTGATTTCCTAACTTTGGAATTAATATTTCTTTGTCTTCTTTGTTTCTTTTACCCGTTAGAATAAGGACTACATCACACCTATTTAAACTGATTTCTTTTCAACCAAAAGGACAAGTTTCTGAGCACTAAAAAACTCATAGACAAACACTAGCACACTTAGTAAATTCTGCATAGCTCTTCACCTTCAATTTTTCGGGATTCACTAGTTTTCCTTGGGGAGTCATCACTGTCTGTGAAAGTGCTGATCCTGCTCTTCGTTTGCTGTCTGTATTCACTTTAATTCCACAAACTTTCAAAAGGTAATCCTTCACTCACTACTATTTGTTACCTCTATGTATGTCTGCATATGCTTACCCTATTCCTGTTTCCTTTAGACTATCCATTTGTTTGGACTTGCTTTGAGTTCTGGGTGTACTTATAATCTTCAGGAAATCTATGCCTTTTAAACTTTGTCTATGATTACCAAAACGATATGATCTAAATAGTGAGGTTTGTTCCTCAAAATCTGACTAACTATGACATCTCTGTGTGTGTATGCCCTCTTAACATGACCTTGCCCCATTCCTTACTCCTTTAGATCACTTGTCTGTATCTTGTACTGTTGTGAATCACAGCAACCTTACAAAAGGTGCCCTCGACTGCACCTACTTCTGGCAGACCTCTCTTCTTGCCCAGGTCTTCCCCCTCCCCGCCCCCCGGTTAATTTTCTGTTTGCAGGGTGCTTAGAATGCCTTAATTGGCAAAACTATGACGTGGTACTCTTTGAGGTTCGAAAGAGTCAGGGTCTGGACTCTTTTGAATTGATTCCAGGACTGTGGTAACTAGACTTTTAACCCCATGACTGCTTACTGAGTTTAATTTGGAATCCTGGGAAATTAGACAGTTTTGAACTTGTAGTTTGGTGCCTCCTCCCTTAGAAACTGTCCCCGCTATGTACATTATTAGGCCTCCCTACCTGTACTCTTTAAAACAGGAACATACAGCTTTTGAATGCTGCATATGGCCACCCAGGGGCTAACTCTTAAACTCCTACTCCTATGTGCTTGCATCATGATAGGATTTAATTCTTTTAAATCAAGTCTAACATGCCAAAAAATTGTTTACAGCTTTGATCAACATATTTTGAACAGATTTCAAAAGGTCGAATCTAAATGCATGCTTATTTTTGGTTAAGGTCTGAAAATTTAGCTTAACAGGGGCCATTAGTGTTGTTTAAACTTGAAGTGAACTATTTCTAAAAACAGAATCAGCCTTTCTTTTGCATAAGCAATCCGGGCCCAATAGCGATTTCAAAACATGCCCCTTTTTATGTGTTTAAAATGTTTCCGTTTTGCATGAACAGTCCGAGTCCAGTAAGCTTTTCAAAACTGGCCTGTATATGTATAAAAAATATTTTTGAGATGCTCTAACGCTCTTATACACTAATCTGATAGTGTATAAGGGTTTATAAACTTTGGGGTCACTTGTACACTCGAAACGGTTTTTCTAAAGGTATAATTATCACATAGATCATATATTTGCATGTTTACTACTTATACGTATGTTATTATGTGTGGCAGCTCCCCCTTATCTGCATCTATGTGCTTTTTCGTGAACCCATTTTTAAAAACAGCCCTCTAACCTCTATCCTATATATATATATATATATATATTCTAAAACTTGACCCCTACACAAAAAAGGTCATTAGAGTTAGGGCTCGACAATAAATGACGAGTCACACCGACCCCGAGTGAGCCAACATTTCGTTTTAAACCAAATCTCCTTTCGTTTTTGCCAAAATTCGAATCCTATTTGCAAAGTAGGCTATTTGAGCAAAATGTTTTAAATGTGCAACTTATCTATGCTAGAATTGGAACCCCATTTATAACACCTCTTGATATGTTATTCACGATTAGGCACGTAATGTTAGAGGCCCTTGCTATGATTAGGCTTAAGTATAGGCCGAATATAAATTGTTTGTGTGTGAAGATACGATAAATCCAAGTCAGCCTTAGTATGACAATGTACACTTCTTACATCCCAAAATTAAGACTCGGACGGTAACCACCTTTTGGTGGGACTCGGGGAAGTGCCTAACACCTTCTTCCTCGAGTCATCTGGACTTCTTACCCGCGTAGAATCTATGACATAGACTAGTAGACCTTTTGAACTTGACTTTAGACATTAGGATGACCTAATACGCCTTAGAATTATATTAGGTGGCGACTCTAAAACCTTAACTCAAACGAGTTCACCCAGTCAAATCCGAAACCCGACTCGCCGCGAGTTGAGTCCAAAATCGGGTATGACTGAATGGCGACTTCACTGGGATTTTTCAAAGTCCTAACCACAACGAGTCTTTATTTTGGGATTTATTTAATTATTATCTTGTTATTCATTATTATTATTGTCATACTAACTTGGTTTCTTTTTTTTTTTGTGTGTGTTTTTTCTTTTTTGCGCTTTATTTATTGTATTATATTTTTTATATGACATTTTGCATACCTCACTCATACTTCCTCACTCCTGAGAAACGACACTTCACATACACACGCGATTACGTGGATCCCACTGTCGCTTCACTACCAAAACACCTTTTAAGAGGGACATGTTGGAATATAGTTGGTCCGTGGTACAACCAACAATTTTAAATGATCCCACTCCTTGGCCGTCCGCCTTGGGGAACCGTGTCTAGAATTACACCACTCTGTTATTGTAATGAGCATGCATCATGCCGTAGGAGGGGCTCTCCGTGAGCCGACTAGTTCTCAACTTGTCCAAACTACCTAAACAGGTTTTCCGACCCAAAATGGATGTTTGGACATGATTATGTGCATTTGAGAGAAAAGAAAAGAAAAGAAAAGAAAAAGTGAGATAAGAATGGAAACGCATTTTGATTTGTTCAATTATTCTCAAAAGGGGATGGGGTTTTTTAGAAGTTTACTTCTTCTTTATTTTTAGGTCACAATGAGTCAAAAGTTCCATCATTTTGGGATGACTATGGGCGCACCTCCTTTGTTGATTAATTGGTGGAGCAACCTGTCACTAGGAGAGCAAACCGAAGTACGTCAACACTTGGGTCATTTAGTTTCATTGTTAGAAATGGAACCATGTAGGGAGATGATCAAGGCATTATTGTCGTTTTGGGATGAAGAGTTGAACGTGTTTAGGTTTGGGGATATCGAATTAACACCTTTGTTGGAAGAAATAGGGGGGTTTGTGTCATACTCGGGTGTCACGACCCAACTTAGGGCCGCGACGGATGACCAACACTAAGTATCGATCATCACTAATCCTACTGATAATATGCTAACCATTATAACTGATAAACAGAATAGGCATAAACCTAGCTGATAAGGAGTATGCAATGCAAATAGCTGACAAGGCTAACATAAGCTGACATACATAACATACTGACTGCACCGCACAGGGACATATCTACAGGCCTCTAAGAGTGATGAACTGAATATACAAAGGACGAGATAAGGCCCCGCCATACCCAAGCTGGCTGACTGTACACATACCAAAAGATAGGTAACTCCGGGAGTAAGCGGAGTGACTCCAATAGCTGATCGATGGCCTACTAACGTGGTCCAAGCATTGATCTATCTGCACCTGCGCGGCATGAAACGCAGCGCCCCAGAAAAGGGCGTGAGTACGATATGTACCAAGTATGTAAGGCATGAGCATATAATATGTCATAGCTGAATGAAACTGTAGGCTGGAATATAAATATGTAAACATGAGCTGGAGCATAGCAATATAGCTGGAAATCTGAAGAACGTACTAAACATGATATGAATATAAGCTGAAGTCTAGCTAAATCTGAACCTGAAGACTGAGCTGAACTATACTGATAAAGAACTGTAATATGACTGATAGCTGATTACTAGAAACTGGAACTGATAACTGTCAACTGATACTGACGCTAAGAACTGGTGGCTGATAATTGAGAACTGATAACTGTCAACTGATACTGACGCTAAGAACTGGTGGCTGATAACTGAGAACTGATAACTGGTACCGAGCTAAAGCTGAACTGTTATCTGAACTGGTACCTGTCTAGTGTTATGGGCTATATCCCCCCAAATCAGGTAACTGAACATCTGAACTAGTACCTGTCTGGCGTTATGGGCTGTATCCCCCCAAATCAGGTAACTGAAAACCGGAACTAGTACCTGTATGGTGTTATGGGCTGTATCCCCCCAAATCAGGTAACTGAAAACTGGAACTAGCCTCATGTATAATCATGCAGTGCATACTGTGGCTATATACGCGTATATAACAAACCTGGTGGGTGTTATGGGCTATATCCCCCCCAACCAGTAATATCTAGTCTCTCTGGTCAGAGTGTGTGAATGACACCCGGTCACACTAGGTGTTTCAACTCCCGCCTGAACCAGAGGGGCTGTATCCCCCAGACGGGTAGTATCACACGCGACCGGACTGTGTGTCCAATGTCCAACCTCTATGGGGGACTCCAATTCACACATAACATGATCACAATATAAGCATAAGCATGTATGAGGCATAACACATGTGGCAACAATATATATGGACTCAAAGGAATGATAAGAAAACTCTGGATGGAATTGTAGACACAACCTGAAACTTAGAATTTGTCTAACTCTTTGATTTTTATAAAAATTTCGGCAGAGTTTCCACTGAAACTGGATGATCCGCAAAACAGAACCAGCACTATATTATACACGGGAATGGATACCCGGATAAACTGATAACATAAACAAATTAACTGGATAACAAGATGAGAGTGGCGTAACAATTCCACGGATGTACAGAATTTCTAGACAGTACTAGCGTCCTGTATTGCATCATAGTTTTGAGGGTGCAGATAAAAGTTATAGACCTCATGGTCTTCATGAAAGTTGTAGATATATGTATTAGGATTCTGGAGATTCTTAAATCATCTTAATATCAATTTTGTATAAGGAGTTATGATCAATATACTAACAACTGTCCAAAGTTCAAAACAATTTTCCAGATTTTGAAACGTTTTGCCTTTCTGATTTGGACGTCTTTCACCTTGGATTTTAGTACCAAATTAAATATATACAAGGTTTCCTTGGTACCATAAAAGTTTCTCACAAGAAAAACTAAGTTTGAAACTAATAAAAGCTTCAAAATCTAAAAGATACATGCCTTGCCAAAAGAAAGGTTTAGCCTTACATACCTTTGATGTTTCTAGCTTCTAAACTTCGTTTCCTTTGAATTCCACATCTTCTAAAGCTTAAACAAGCTATAAAATAGAATTTAGATACTTTACTTAGCTATGAAGTAATTCTAAAACTCAAACTATAGACGAAATTGAAGGTAGCATAATGTTACCCTAATCGCGTAGAGCGTTTTGACGCAATCTGTCTTCAATTTCGAGCTAAGATCAATGTTCTTTCTTCAAAACCATCAAAATATCTTTAGAACCCAAGAACACACTGCTTCTATCACTGAGTTTCTGGAAATGACGAGATGGAGGAAGATTTTTTCCTTTTATACTTGAAACATTTCAGTTTTAGTCCTCTTTTACGCTTATGGCCCTTTTTCTGGCCTGACTTCTGATGCTCATATCTTTTTATCTATAAGTTGTATGAACAAACCGTTAAAAGTGTTGGAAACTACACTCCAAGACCTTCAATTTGGTATATGATATGTCCCCAAAAGACTTCATATAACACATGAAATTAATTGCTGAAAAAGCTCCGTTACAAGGCAATTCCTTAGTCGGTTTTTCCGCAACTTAAATCTGATTTTTCCCAAACTTTATATTCAACATATAAACATCATATATGGTCATATTATTACTTTAAACTCACTTAAATCATTCTTAACATGATATTATAATGATATACGTCAATTTAGACGTACGGGGTGTAACAATATTCCCCCGTTAGGAACATTCGTCCTCGAATGTTAAATGAAGTATGTAGAAGCATTAAGCAACGATCTGTTACATAATCGAAGTAATGAAGAGATGTGTATATTTGGCCCTCATGTCATTTTCAGCTTCCCAAGTTATTTCTTCTATATTATTGCTTTGATATAGCATCTTAACTAAAGGAATGTCTTTCGTCCTTACTCGACGAATCTGCCTCTTTAAATTGCAACTGGCACCTCCTTATTAGTCAACTGTTCTGTAATCTGTACATCCTCTACTGGTACAACTCTAGAAGGATCTCTGACACATTTTCTGAGCATGGAAACATGGAATACTGGATGTACCTCCTGAAGGTCTGCTTGAAGGTCTAACTCGTAGACTACACGCCCAACTTGCCTGATAATCTGATATGGACTAATAAATCTAGGGCTAAGCTTTCCCTTCTTTCCAAATCTCATAACGCCTTTCATAGGTGATACTTTCAGGAATACCTAATCGCCAATATGAAATTCTAAATCTCAATGTCGATTATCTGCATAGGACTTCTGTCTGCTCTGCACTGCTAATAATATTTCCCTGATCAACTTGACTTTATCAATTACTTGTTGGATTAAATCTGGACCTATCAATTGAGACTCGCCAACCTTGAACCATCATATAGAAAACCTGCATTTGTGCCCATGCAAAGCTTCATATGGCACCATCTGTATGTTAGAATGATAGCTATTATTATATGCAAACTCTATCAACAGTAGGTGACCATTCCAGCTGCCTCTAAAATCTAACACTTAAGCTCTGAGCATATTTTCTAATGTCTGAATGGTCCGCTCAGCCTGTCTGTCTGTCTATGGATGAAATACTGTACTCAAATACACCTGTGTCCCTAAACCTGTCTGGAACGATCTATAGAAATTAGCTGTAAACTGGTGCGCCCCCGTCTGAAATAATAAATACTGGAATACCATGTAGGCGCACTATCTCTTTGATATAAAGTCTGGCATAATCCTCTGCTGTATATGTAGTTCTAACAGGAAAGAAATGAGCTCATTTAGTAAGCCTGTCAACTATAACCCAAATAGAGTCATATCTGCTCCGCATACGGGGAAAGCCTGTAATGAAGTCCATATTCACTGCTTCCCATTTCTATGATGGAATCTCGACTTCCTGTAACAAGCCACTAGGTTTTTTGATGCTCGACCTTAACCTGTTGGCAGTTAGGACATTGAGCCACAAATTCTGCTATGTCACACTTCATTCCGTCCCACCAGCAAATCTGCTTAAGGTCATGATACATCTTAGTCGAACCTGGATAAACAGTGTACCTGGAATAGTGTGCCTCAGTCATAATCTGTCCACGTAAATCTGCAACATCAGGAGCACAAAGTCTATCTTTATACATGAGAACCCCATCGCTAATAACCCTGTATAGTGACTCCAGTTTTCTTCTGGCTATTTGTCTGTATTAAACTAGAACTGGATCCTCATACTGGCGCTGCTTTATTTATGTCACTAGGCAAGTAGTGGTTGCGTTCTGAACTGTAACTCTTGCGTCCTCTGAATCTATTAATCTGACATCCATGCTGGCCAACTGGTAGAGCGTATGAGCTAACTTTATTTTCTCTGGTTGTAAATAAGATAGACTACCCATAGGCTTACGACTAAGGGAATCAGCAACAACGTTCGCTTTACCCGGATGATAAAGAATGTCCATGTCATAGTCCTTCAGCAACTCTAGCCACCGCCTCTATCATAGGGTTAGCTAAGTTCCTTTTGCTTAAATATGTACTGGAGGCTCTTGTGATCCGTATAAATATCAACATGAACACCGTAAAAATAATGTCTCCAAATCTTCAATGCATAAATGACTGCTGAAAATGACTGCTGAAAGCTCAAGATCATGGATGAGGTAGTTCTGATCGTGCTTTTTCAGCTGCCTAGAAGTATAAGCAATTACTCTTCCATGCTGCATCAAACACAACGAAGACCAATTCGAGAAGCATCACAGTAAATGACATAGCCCTCAGATCCCTTTGGAAGTGTAAGTACTGGAGCTGTTATCAACTTGTTCTTTAGTTCTTGGAAGCTGTGCTCGCAAGAATCAGACCACTCAAATTTAGCTGATTTCTTTATCAATTTGTTCAGTGGAGCTGCAATGGAGGAAAAACCCTCTATAAACTTTCTGTAATAACCTACCAAACCCAGAAAACTACGTACTTCAGTTGGCGTCATAGGCATGGGCCAATTCTTCACAGCCTAGATCTTCTGGTCATCTATTTTAATTCTTTCTGCTGAAACTATGTGGCCAAAAAATGCCACTGAATCTATCTAGAATTTACACTTTGAGAACTTAGCATCTAATTGTTGGTCCCGATGAGTACCCAATACTGTGCGTAGGTGCTCTGCATGCTCTGATTCAGACTTTGAATAGATGAGAATATCATCAATAAATATAATCATAAATAAATCTAAATAAGGCCTGAATACGCTGTCCATTAGATCCATAAATACTGCAAAGGCATTAGTGAGTCCAAACAACATCACTAAAAACTCATAATGGCCATTCCTAGTCCTGAATGCAGTCTTAGGTATATCAGATTTTCTAACTCTAACCTAATGGTAGCCTGATCGCAAATCTATATTCGATAAGCACTTGGCCCCCTGGAGCTTGTCAAACTAGACATCAATCCTGGGCAGAGAGTATTTATTCTTAATAATGACTTTATTCAGCTATCTGTAATCTATGCACATGCGTAGAGAGCCATCTTTCTTTTTCTTTTTTCTTTTTTTTTTTTTTTTTTTTTTACAAATAGCATCGAGGCTCCCCACGGGGAAATTCTGGGTCTGATGAGGCCTTTATCTAACAAATCCTTCAATTGCTCCTTAAATTCTTTCTGTTATACAGGTGCCATCCTGAAGAACATGCCCCTGATGGCGTGCTGATGCTGAGCAAGCAACTGGTGATCTAGCTGGCTGGGCTGTACAACTGCCACCCCTAGGCGGGAAACCTTTCATAAAATAGCTGCCTCGCGACAAATATAACAAGTATCAACTCCTAACTGACATGGACCCAAGTGGCGTCTACCACAATCCGAACATCTGGGATATGTCTGACTGGCCGGTATAGAAGTACCACGACACTTTAATCTTGAAGTCAGTGATGTGTGACTAGATCTAGACTGAGGAAGTCTATCAGATCTCAAGCCACGGGACTCTGGAGGTATACTAGCTGGTGGTTGTCTAACACTCTGCTATCTACTCGCTCCAGACGTCTCTCCAAACGAACCAGAAAATCTGCCCCTCTTGTCTAGCACTTTATCCCTGTTGGCTCTCTATTTCTGCTTCCTCTCCTCAAGTAACAAAGCAAATGCCTGAATGTTATGTTCATACATGACTGCATAGCAACTGTCATACGCTCGTTCACTAGGTGTGGAGCTAGTCCCACTATATACCTGTGAATTCTATCCTCCATACTCACTACCACCGTAGGGGCAAACCATGCTAAAGAACTAAAGCAATAATTATACTCTTCTACACTCAAAATTCCCTGTCTCAAGGTCAGGAACTGATTAGCACTGGCTCCCTATGTCTCTATAGGCATATACTGATAAAGGAAGGCATCTGAGAATTCCTTCCAAGTCGCCGGAGTAACATCTGACCCTCTAGATAGCTCCCATGTCTGATACCACCCTGCTGCTAGGTCATGCAATCTGAATGCAGCCAACTCTACTGACTCTGTGTCTGACACGTGCATAACCCTCAACACTCTAGCTATCCTCAATAGAAAATCCTGAGGGTCTTCTCCTGTACGGGATCCAGTAAAGACTGTAGGCTCTAGCCTGATAAAATCATTGATCCTGGATCCAACATCTCCCTAGGCATCTGCACTGTGTTGTCTAGTCTGAGCAACTACAACACTGGTCGATAATCTGATGGCATCCCTCATTTCCTGCCCCTGACTATCAGGCTGAGAAGGTGGAGGTATAGTAGCTGCAGTACCTCTAATATCGCCCTGAACTGAAGGGATCTGTGAGGCCTCAGATGGAGCCTCAGGTCTGGACTCCTCACTCTCATCCACCTCAGGTGGCACTCTACTAGTACCCTGGCCGGCAATAACCATGCCTTTTTGGGCAGCTGTTAGTTTCTCCAGCGACATCGCTTTGCTGAAAACACTATTATTAGAGGGCTGAATTCTATAATCATGGCTCTATCGCACGATCTAGAGAAGAAAGAAAGACAACTGTCCTGAAGTGCCTTGTAGCCTCCTGTTCAAAAGTATGGCGCGCAACATACTCCTAAACAAGACTCTACTAGACACGGCCTGTAGACACCCTAGGACTGAACTGCTATGATACCACTTTTGTCACGACCCAACTTAGGGCCGCGACGGATGACCAACACTAAGTATCGATCATCACTAATCCTACTGATAATATGCTAACCATTATAACTGATAAACAGAATAGGCATAAACCTAGCTGATAAGGAGTATGCAATGCAAATAGCTGACAAGGCTAACATAAGCTGACATACATAACATACTGACTGCACCGCACAGGGACATATCTACAGGCCTCTAAGAGTGATGAACTGAATATACAAAGGACGAGATAAGGCCCCGCCATACCCAAGCTGGCTGACTGTACACATACCAAAAGATAGGTAACTCCGGGAGTAAGTGGAGTGACTCCAATAGCTGATCGATGGCCTACTAACGTGGTCCAAGCATTGATCTATCTGCACCTGCGCGGCATGAAACGCAGCGCCCCAGAAAAGGGCGTGAGTACGATATGTACCAAGTATGTAAGGCATGAGCATATAATATGTCATAGCTGAATGAAACTGTAGGCTGGAATATAAATATGTAAACATGAGCTGGAGCATAGCAATATAGCTGGAAATCTGAAGAACGTACTAAACATGATATGAATATAAGCTGAAGTCTAGCTAAATCTGAACCTGAAGACTGAGCTGAACTATACTGATAAAGAACTGTAATATGACTGATAGCTGATTACTAGAAACTGGAACTGATAACTGTCAACTGATACTGACGCTAAGAACTGGTGGCTGATAATTGAGAACTGATAACTGTCAACTGATACTGACGCTAAGAACTGGTGGCTGATAACTGAGAACTGATAACTGGTACCGAGCTAAAGCTGAACTGTTATCTGAACTGGTACCTGTCTGGTGTTATGGGCTATATCCCCCCAAATCAGGTAACTGAACATCTGAACTAGTACCTGTCTGGCGTTATGGGCTGTATCCCCCCAAATCAGGTAACTGAAAACTGGAACTAGCCTCATGTATAATCATGCAGTGCATACTGTGGCTATATACGCGTATATAACAAACCTGGTGGGTGTTATGGGCTATATCCCCCCCAGCCAGTAATATCTAGTCTCTCTGGTCAGAGTGTGTGAATGACACCCGGTCACACTAGGTGTTTCAACTCCCGCCTGAACCAGAGGGGCTGTATCCCCCAGACGGGTAGTATCACATGCGACCGGACTGTGTGTCCAATGTCCAACCTCTATGGGGGACTCCAATTCACACATAACATGATCACAATATAAGCATAAGCATGTATGAGGCATAACACATGTGGCAACAATATATATGGACTCAAAGGAATGATAAGAAAACTCTGGATGGAATTGTAGACACAACCTGAAACTTAGAATTTGTCTAACTCTTTGATTTTTATAAAAATTTCGGCAGAGTTTCCACTGAAACTGGATGATCCGCAAAACAGAACCAGCACTATATTATACACGGGAATGGATACCCGGATAAACTGATAACATAAACAAATTAACTGGATAACAAGATGAGAGTGGCGTAACAATTCCACGGATGTACAGAATTTCTAGACAGTACTAGCGTCCTGTATTGCATCATAGTTTTGAGGGTGCAGATAAAAGTTATAGACCTCATGGTCTTCATGAAAGTTGTAGATATATGTATTAGGATTCTGGAGATTCTTAAATCATCTTAATATCAATTTTGTATAAGGAGTTATGATCAATATACTAACAACTGTCCAAAGTTCAAAACAATTTTCCAGATTTTGAAACGTTTTGCCTTTCTGATTTGGACGTCTTTCACCTTGGATTTTAGTACCAAATTAAATATATACAAGGTTTCCTTGGTACCATAAAAGTTTCTCACAAGAAAAACTAAGTTTGAAACTAATAAAAGCTTCAAAATCTAAAAGATACATGCCTTGCCAAAAGAAAGGTTTAGCCTTACATACCTTTGATGTTTCTAGCTTCTAAACTTCGTTTCCTTTGAATTCCACACCTTCTAAAGCTTAAACAAGATATAAAATAGAATTTAGATACTTTACTTAGCTATGAAGTAATTCTAAAACTCAAACTATAGACGAAATTGAAGGTAGCATAATGTTACCCTAATCGCGTAGAGCGTTTTGACGCAATCTGTCTTCAATTTCGAGCTAAGATCAATGTTCTTTCTTCAAAACCATCAAAATATCTTTAGAACCCAAGAACACACTGCTTCTATCACTGAGTTTCTGGAAATGACGAGATGGAGGAAGATTTTTTCCTTTTATACTTGAAACATTTCAGTTTTAGTCCTCTTTTACGCTTATGGCCCTTTTTCTGGCCTGACTTCTGATGCTCATATCTTTTTATCTATAAGTTGTATGAACAAACCGTTAAAAGTGTTGGAAACTACACTCCAAGACCTTCAATTTGGTATATGATATGTCCCCAAAAGACTTCATATAACACATGAAATTAATTGCTGAAAAAGCTCCGTTACAAGGCAATTCCTTAGTCGGTTTTTCCGCAACTTAAATCTGATTTTTCCCAAACTTTATATTCAACATATAAACATCATATATGGTCATATTATTACTTTAAACTCACTTAAATCATTCTTAACATGATATTATAATGATATACGTCAATTTAGACGTACGGGGTGTAACATCGGGGTTAGATAAACATCGTTGGCAAGGGGGTCACATATTAGCACCTAGTGTCCCCACAGTTGACGAGTTTTGTAAGAAGTTAGGGATGGTAAAAAGTGTGGACATGGGATTTTTACAACAAAAGAAGATCCCCTTTTCCTATTTTTATACTCGGATTGGACATTTGAGGGCATATGATAGTCATAAGAAAGAGTTCGAGTCCTATGCGGATTGGAGGCGGGCTAGACCACTTGCATTTGCTATTGGTTTCCTGGGAGTGATGGTTTTCCCCGAGAGCTCAAGTCACGACATATGTTCAAGACTTGTTATGGTTGCCGATGCAGTGTTCAACGGGATTGATGGTTATCGTTATACCATATTTCCTATGATAGTAGCAGAAATTTATCGAGCTCTGGGGTGTTACAAAAGAGGAGCGAGATACTTCCAAGGGTGTAATCTTTTACTACAAGCATGGTTCAAAGAACATTTAGGGAAAGCAAGAGGCGCACAAGCATTGTCCAAACCAACTGGTTGCAACTACTTGATTGGGGAACGGTATGGGGTTCTAAAACTCAAATAGCCAAACAGCACAGAGAAGTGGGTAAAATTGTTCGAAGACATAACGGAGGACTCAATCTAGTAGATGTTCACTTGGTTTCCCTCATCAGATTTCATCATTAGTTTTGAGAAGGCATCCTTTGTGATACTTATGGGGTTAAGAGGCCTCCAACCCTATCAACCGCTAGAAGTAATGAGGCAAGCAGGGAGGAAGCAAATCATACCATTGATACCGAACATGAAAGATTATCAGTTTGACTACACTGAAGATGTTGTTCGAAGGGTCAAGAGCATTAGGAAGTCATGGGAAGGAAGACAAGTCAAGGGAAGGAAGCGTCGCTAGCGCCTGATAGATACAACGCTTGATGCGAAACCAAACTACAAAATCTGGTTACACTCTAGTATAAAGGGAAATGTGGTAGCGGGGCCAAGTCGTGGAAATAACATAAGAGATCGTGAGGCGGAGGCTCAAATTTGGTACCGAGGGTTAATGTTGAAAGCAGTCGAGATTGATAAGGAAAACAAAGAAGAGATCGAAGTGTGGAAAAAGCATACATTAGAACTAGAGGGAAAGATAGAGGCATTGGAAGCAAAACTTGAGCAATGGAATTCGGAGTGCGCAGAGGTAGACATCTTGCACTTAGTAGCGGCCAAGGGATATTTAATCAAAGCCATGGAGGAACTCAAGGAGATCACACGAGAAGCAAAGAGAGCCAAGATGGAAAAGGAGTGTGTCGCCTAGTCAAAGTGTCATTTTCATTTCTTCTTTTGTATTTTTTACTTTTCCAAAATTATTGTCACGTACTGATTTGCAAAATTTTGGGAAATCTACGAGAATAATTGGCTACAAAATGCGTATTCATTTTTTCTTTGCATGATGACAAACCTAGGAAGGCTATACATCCTTGGCACGTAATAGTCCATTAGTAAGCCTATGCCAAATGTCAAAAGGGTTCTAACCCAAAAAGCGACAAATTGCATCTCTGCATTGATTTGAAGAAACGTTTGCACAAAACATTGATTGTCTGTTTGAACATGATCAAAACTATAAGGATGTTTTGGTCATCACCTTTTCTTGTTTTGTTTTCAGACTATGGCCCAAAAAGAACTCTCCAATTTGAGATCGTTTCCCGACCTCCTCACTTGATCAGACTTTGGTGGGAGGATTTGGCCGTTGCCAGCAAAGCTCATGTTCAAAAGATGTTGGGGGAATTGATAGCCCTCAAGAACTACACTACCGTGACTGGTTTGGTTGAAGCTGCTACATATTCATGGGACTACAAAAGGGCTGTGTTTCACTTCAACGGTTTCGAGTTGGCGCCAATGTTGGAAGAATTTGGGGGATTAGCGGGGTTAGAGCCTGGACCCGAGACCATGATTTATCCTCGAGATGTGGAGCCTAAGGAGTTCATTGAACTACTGGGAGCTCCTTATGATCCATATGCCGAGGGAGTGATCGATAGGAAGGTCTCGTTGGAATACTTGCACTCTAGGTTTGGAGATCCGACACTTAGACACGAATGAAATGGGGCGTGGGAAGTTCAAGATTGGGAATCGACTGAATCCAATGCTTTCATCATTGCTTTTCTTGGAAGCATGGTTATTCCCGAGAAAGGAGGCAAGATTGACATAAGGCTAGGGAGAGTAGTAGGGGGTTGCGAAAAGGGGCTTTCAAACATCAAGTGAGTTTGATCCCCATGATTTTGGGAAAAGTTTATAGGGCTCTGACTAAATGTAGGAAGGGAGGAGATTTTTTCGAAGGTTGCAATCTATTGCTGGAAATATAGTTGATAGAGTACTTGCATAGTGTCCCTGTCAGTTTGGTGGCGCCAAAACCCTCTTGGCAAGGAGGAATCTGTTCACATAGCACCTGTATTGCTGGAACAGTGGCATGGGAATACCCCACGAACATGGAAGGTTGGTATGCCAAGCTCGAGGAATTACAAGAGGTGCAATGGGTGATTGAACATTGTGCCGGATTTGTTGTCTCCATACAAGGTCAAGACATCACTTTCTTGACGTTGATTGGACTCCGAGGAACTCATCACTATATTCCTCTAAGGATCCTTCATCAAGTGGGCATGACACAACAAACTCCGCAGTTAACTGAAGGAAGAAGTTTCAATGTTGGCATAAAGAGCATTGACCATCCGATGGTCCTCACCATACTGACAATGTGGGAGAAAAGACTTACTATGCAATTTTGTCGTGGTCGTGACAGTAGGGTGAACCCCACAGCTACCCTTACTTAACCTCAATGGCTCGACAAAGATAGGGCAAAGTATCGATCCAAGACTACACTAAAAAGGAAAGCCAAATCTCCAAACGCTGCTGAAAAATACAAGAAGCTAAAACAAGAGTTTAGCCAAAGGAAGAAGTAGTTAAAGGTGACACAAGAAAGGGAGACGAGGAGACAATACAAAGATAAGATCAAAGGGGACGAACTAAAGTACTGGGCCGGTAAGGTCATGACGGCAAGTCAAGCTGCTGGGAATTTGCAAGATTCGCTCAAAGGGTGGGGAGAATATTTTAAGTCAGTACCACTGGAAGAGAAGGAAGCGAGAGGGTTGGAAATTTGCGAGTTTCTAATAAAAGCTCTGGGTGACATGGAGGATGGGAAAGACTTGCTGGAAACATTTGCTGATACTCCGCTCACTAGTCTGGTTCACAAACCCAAAGAAGAAACCAAAGAGGAGAAGGAGAAGGAAGACGCTGGAGCTGACATTTGAATTTGAAGCCTTTTGCTTGGCACCTAGTCTAGTCGTATCGAGTCAAGTCGTCTTGTCTTTTCTTTTATTGTCGTTTTCATCTCAATCGAGTCATTAGTAGTTGTAATAAAGCCAAGTGAAATAAATAAAATTTTGATTATTTTGGGGTTTTAAACTGGTGATGATCATGCTTAATCAAACGAAATAATGTGTTTGGTGCAAACGTTACTTCGAATCCGCGATAGGCCCACCTCTGGCACAAAAAGAGGTCTCATGCATGAGAGGACGCGATTTTATTCAAACTAATGTATACTCACATTTTTCTCCTTTCGTTTTTATGTGTCAGTTCCCAAGTCCCTAAAGGTTTGGTTTGTGCATTCTGGCCGCGCCGCAATACCGGTTGAGGTCCAAAGGATCGATCCTAACACCTCCCCCTTTACCTACAAGGACAAGGACGAGACGAAATATCATGGTTGCGTTCGAAAAGGTTGGTACTCCTGAGAAACAAAGCATGGCTGCTTATGAAAACTACGCTAAGCTGGAGTACAGGTTGCTTGAGTTGGAAAATAGGATTCCTCTGGCCCATACTGATGAGATCGCTGAACCAAACCAAACTGCTCGCCCTCACGGCAAAGATCCACTTTACCCCGAAAGAGACCTTCCTTACCCTACCCACACTGCACCACCAAAAGCACCACAAAACAACCTACCCGCCTTCACTGTTGAAACCAAAACCATTGCATCAGCCACCAAGGACCATGAAATGTACACATGGACTAAGGAAGACCCAGACAACACCAAAGAACAAGTCCAATGGCTGGTTGAAAAGTTCAAACAACTCCAAGGCGCTAAGGGAACCCGAGGTTTAGCTTATGAAGATCTCTGCTTGTATCCTGACTTGAAACTACCTGAAGGTTACAAAACACCCAAGTTTAACATGTTCGATGGCAGTGGAGACCCGATGGCTATCTTACTGTGACAAGCTGATTGGGGTTGGACATGCCGAGAAGATCCGTATGCAGTTGTTTAACCGCAGTCTGACTAGAGATGCACTAGTATGGTACTCTAAGCAACAAACCAAGAAGTGGACGAGCTGGGAAGCAATGGCCGGAGACTTTGTTGACAGTTTTGAGCATAACACGGACGCTATGCCCGATCAGTTTTACTTAGAGAAGCTGAAGAAGAAGCCCACTGAGACCTTTAGAAAGTTTTCAACTAGATGGAGGGCTGAAGCCGCCAAAGTCCAGCCTCCATGGAAGATGCCGAGATAGTGGCAACTTTCATTCGCATTCAAGAAGATGTCTATTTCGACAAGATGTTGAATTTGCAAGACAAGAAGTTTGGAGAATTGATCAAGATCGGCGACATGGTCGAAGATGGACTCAAGACTGGAAGGATTGTTAGCATGGCAGCATTACATGCCGCTAACAAAGCCTTAAAAGCCGGTAGTACTACCACCTCAAGAAAGAAGAAGGACGACGTCTCCTTCGTGGCCGCGTCACTTGATCACTCCCCTACTCACAACCACTACTACCAGACTCCTCCTCCCTCTTACCCATACATACCACCCACATCCACTTACCCAATCTATAACACCCAGCCCGTGTACCAAAATCCAACACCACAAAGACCAACCTACCCACAAAGTCCCAACTACCGAAACATTAACACCTACTCACCAAGGCCTCACACCAATAACAACCCAAGACCCAAAAGAAACTACACCCCACTGGCTGAATCTCGCACTTAGTTGTTCGAAAGACTGAAAGCAGCTGGTCATATACAACACGTGCCATTCAAAATGGCCGACAGAATGACACCTTACATTGATCAAACCAAAACCTGCGCCTACAACTCTGGAGGACTTGGTCATGATACCGAGAAGTGCTATGCCTTAAGGGACAAGATACAAGATTTGATCGACCAAAAGGTGATACACTTAAAGACTCCAAATGTGCGCAATGATCCTCTACCTAATCATGTAGACAGTAGGGTGAACCTGATCGAGCTAGATGAGGAATGCAACTTAGAAGGGACTATTGTTAAGGCAAAAGAAAATGCACCAGCGATCGCTTCAGTTGCTCAAGCCGCTATAGCACCAGAGCCTATTGAGGTAGAAGTGGCTCCCAAATTCTATGTTGATGTTGTCCCACCATACAGCAACAAGGCGGTGCCCTGGGATTATAAAAGGGAGAAGAAGAACAAGACTGTGGCTGAAACTGTTGCCGCACAAGGGATGACTAGAAGTGGGAGGATCTATACTCCCGAGCATCTTGTTCAAAAGAGACGAGGCATTAGCGAGGAAGAGTCCGAGGGACTGTGGAAGAAAGTGCAAGCAAATGAGTACTCCGTGGTTAAGCACTTGGGCAAAACTCCAGCACAAATCTCTATTTTGGCTCTGCTCCTCAAGTCAGAGAGTCACCAAATCGCTTTGATGAAGGTGTCTGATGAAACACATGTTCCGATAGACACTTAAGTTGAGAACCTGGCTAGCACGGTTGGACAAGTCATGGAGGCCAACCGAATTGCTTTTCACGGAGATGAGCTACCACCTGAGGGGTTGAATCACAACAAAGCTTTGCACATCACTGTCAAATGCAAAGACTAGTTCGTGGGAAGAGTTCTGATCGACGGAGGTTCCGGTTTGAACATATGCCCGTTCATGACTCTGAAAAGAATGGAATTGGCCAAAGCAAGATAAGAGAGAGCAAAATGAAGGTGAAGGCGTTTGATGGGTCACAGAGGAGCACCATTGGGGAGATTGATTTGACTATCATGGTTAGCCATGTGGAGTTTACTGCTGAGTTCCATGTCATGGACATTCCTGCTTCCTACAATCTGCTGCTAGGAAGACTTTGGATCCATATGGCTGGTGCAGTGCCTTCTACGTTGCACTAAACCGTGAAGTTCGAATGGGATCACAAAGAGATAGTAGTGTTCGGTGAGGGGAACAATTCTATCTACAATGAGCAAACCATACCAGCAATTGAAGGAGATACTCCTGATGAGCATACAGTCTATGCTGTAGAACTTGTAGGAGCACTACAAGCCACTCGCGGAGGCCGTCACAAGAATTACAATTCAAGTTGGGATTCCAAAGGCATAAGCCGAGGAGGTTACACTGCACACTTTGCTCCCAAGTTGGTCAACACACCGCCTGGGGTTGAAGAAAGAAAGAGGAACTTTTACAGTGCCTATTGGGATAGCCGAGGCAAGGGCTATGAGGAAAGGAACTTGGCCTGGGAGCCAGTCATGTCTGACTGGAGAGTGCCATCACGAGAATTTTGTGAGACCCTACCAGCTAAGACCGAGAAGCGGTCGATGTATTCACCCAGTGCTCGTCCTAATTGGAAACGCATCTCTGAAGAAGCAAAAGGAAAGAAAGTGTGGATACCCAAAGCACCTGAACCTATGGAAGTGGTGATCGAGGAGCCATACGTACTCCTACAGCCTGCAAAGTGGCCCGGAGACTGGGTTATAGGCATCATGATCAAGAAAGGCTATGAACCGGGCAAAGGTTTAGGTAAGAACCTGGATGGTATGGTCGAGCCAATCAGAATTGTGATGAGGCCCGACAATGAGAAGGCTGGCATAGGGTATATCGTGACCTATGAAAAGAGCATGGAAGAGGCATCGCTGGACTTCAAGTTCTACAAGAAACACACAAAGACTCTCTTGCATATCTTCATCTCCTCTGGATACTTGTATGGTCGAAAAGGGGAGGTGTCTGCATCACAAGGAATGGAGCCGAAGGTAACTGATGCTGAAGAGGATCTGCTGGCAGGAATGCAAAATCTATTCATGGTTGATGAAGACTGTTGTGTGATCCTGGAAGAACATATTGAACCTCCTGGACTGACAAAGGCTGGATCTGGAGCGGCACTGAACAACTGGATCAGCAACTAGGGCCGAGCTTACCGTTGACCTTGGTAGAGCTGGGGGGGATAAAACTTATTTTTATGCTTTCTAAAATAAAACCCGACTCTAAGTAGTGGAGTTTGCATTTTTTTCCTTTCCTACTGCACATGTTTCCCTACAAACATTGTTTTTCAAGGATTCATAAATAAAACGTCACATTATTTCCCGTTTAACTCTTTGCTTTGATCTTTTAATTTTGCAATATCATACTTTTTCAGCATTCATACTAATAATCCCATTGAGTCTACAATCGCAACGTGTAATGAAACAAAAGATCTTGGAGAAGCTAGAGCCGATTATGATGATTTTGATGGAACTACAAAAGAAAATTTTGAGAGATTCGAAAACAAACCTAAGCCAAACCTTGAGGAGACTGAGGTGATAAACTTAGGAGATGAAAAAACTGTGAAAGAGAAAATGATCAGTGTACATCTCAATGCCGAGGATAAAAAGCGGTATACTGAGTTTCTTAAGGAATATGAGGACGTATTCGCCTGGTCGTACGACGACATAACTAGCATAAGCATGGATGTGGTAGCTCACAAATTACCTATCAATCCGGGCTTTCCGCCAGTCAAGCAAAAGGCACGAACTTTCAAGTCGTCAGTTCTGCTGAAAATTGGTGAAGAGGTAACTAAGCAACTCAACGCAGGGATTTTGAAAACGGTCAAGTATCCAACTTGGTTGGCCAACATTGTCCCAGTGCCGAAGAAAGATGGGAAACTCCGAGTTTGCGCCGACTACAGAGATCTGAATAGGGCAAGTTCGAAGGATGATTTTCCACTACCAAACATATATATCCTGATTGACAATTGCGCGAAGCATGAACTACAATCCTTCGTAGACTGTTTTGTCGGTTATCATCAAGTGCTCATGGATGAAGAGGATGCCGAGAAGACAGCCTTCACCACATCTAGGGGAACTTATTGCTACAAGGTTATGCCATTCTGTTCGAAGAATGCTGGGGAAACTTACATGAGGGCTATGACAACTATGTTCCATGACCTAATGCACAAGGAGATTGAAGTCTATGTGGACGATGTGATCATCAAATCAAAGAAGAGTTCGGAGCATCTTTACAACTTGTGCAAGTTTTTCAACTGCTTGTGAAAGTACAATCTGAAGCTGAATCCTGCGAAGTGTGCTTTTGGTGTCCCGGCGGGGAAGCTCCTGCGTTTCATCGTCAATAAGAAGGGTATCGACCTGGATCCGTCCAAGACCAAAGCCATCAAAGAATTGCCACCACCAAAAAGCAAGAAGGAAGTTATGAGCTTCCTAGGAAGGCTCAATTACATCAGCCATTTCATAGCACAATCCACCGTCATCTGTGAGCCAATCATCAAGTTGCTGAAGAAAGACGCGGTGATCAAGTGGACAGTGGATTGCCAAAAGGCATTTGATCGAATAAAGGAGTATTTATCTTGCCCACCTGTGCTGGTACCGCCTGAGCCTGGGCAGCCTTTGATTTTGTACCTGTGCGTGGTAGACTCGGCCTTTGGTTGCATATTGGGACAACACGATTCAACTGGGAGGAAGGAGCAAGCCATATACTATATGAGCAAGAAGTTCACTCCTTATGAAGCCAAGTACACACTGCTAGAATGCACGTGTTGCGCGCTGACATGGATAGCATAGAAATTGAGGCACTACTTGACATCCTACTCAACATTACTGATATCAAGGATGGACCCTCTCAAGTACATTTTCCAAAAACCAATGCCTACTGGAAAGCTGGCTAAATGGCAAATGCTGCTCAGCGAATTCAACATCATTTTTGTCACTCAAAAAGCGGTGAAAGCTCAAGCCTTGGCTGATCATATGGCTGAGAACCCGGTGGGAGATAACTATGAGCCTTTGCACACCTACTTCCCTGATGAAGAAGTCATGTTCGTAGGAGAAGAGATCACCAAAGAATATGATGGTTGGAGGCTATTCTTTGATGGAGCGGTCAATTTCAAAGGAGTCGGCATTGGAGCGGTATTAGTTTCCGAGACTGGACAACACTATCCTGACACGGCCAAATTAAGGTTCCCTTGCACCAACAACATGGCGGAGTATGAGGCCTGCTTTTTAGGTCTTAGATTGGCAGTAGATATGAACATACAAGAGCTGCTGGCAATCGGAGATTCGGACTTATTGATTCACCAAGTCCGAGGAGAATGGACAGCGAAGAACTCCAAGATACTGCCGCATTTGGAGTGCATAAAGGAGTTGAAGCAAAGATTCACCATGATAGAATTCCAACACGTACCTAGACTGCAAAATGAGTTCGCAGACTCTTTGGCTACCATATCTGCTATGATCAAGCATCCTGACAAGAATTACATTGATCCAATACCTGTGACTGTGAGGAAGCAGCCAGCATACTGCTACCACGTGGAAGAAGAGTCAGCCGGACAACCTTGCTTCTACGATATCAAAGGGTTCCTAAAGGATGACAGTTATTCAAAGAATGCAACAAGCCTCCAAAAGAAGACACTAAGGAGATTAACAAATGGTTTCTTTCTGAACGGAGAAGTGGTGTACAAAAGGACACCTGATCTAGGTTTGTTGAGATGTGTAGATGCAAAAGAAGCCGCCAAACTGTTAGAAGAGGTACACTCTGGGGCGTGTGGCCCACATATGAATGGTTTTGTGCTTGCAAAGAAGATTTTGAGGGCTGGTTATTTCTGGATGACAATGGAGCATGATTGTATAAAGCACGCGAAGAAATGCCATCAATGCCGAGTCCATGGAGATATGATTCGAGTGCCTCCCAACGAGTTGAACACTATGGGATCACCTTGCCCTTTTGCTGCCTGGGGAATGGATGTCATAGGACCTATCGAGCCAGCCGTTTCCAATGGAATTCATTTCATATTAGTAGCCATTGACTATTTTACCAAATGGGTGGAGGTTGCATCGAACAAGTCAGTAACAAAGAAGGTGGTGTCAAATTTTGTTCGTGATAAGATGATCTGCCGATTTGGCATCCCTGAATCCATCATCACTGACAATGGGTCCAACCTCAAAAGTGACCTAATGAAAACAAACTGTGAGGTCTTCAAGATCAAGCATCGCAACTCCACTGCATACAGACCCCAAATGAATGGAGCAGTCGAGGCAGCCAATAAAAACATCAAGAGGATATTGTGCAAAATGACAGGCACTTCAAAGCAATGGCACGAGAATCTACCATATGCCTTATTAGGGTATCGCACCACAATGAGAACATCAACAGGCGCTACCCCTTATTTATTGGTATATCGCACTGAAGCAGTGATACCCGCAGAGGTTGAGATACCATCTTTGAGAATCATACAAGAGACACAATTGAAAGACGCTGAATGGATAAAAAGGAGAATAGAGCAGTTAGCCCTCGTCGATGGCAAGAGATTAAATGCAATATGTCATGGGCAATTATATCAGAGAAGGATGGCCAAAGCATTCAGCAAGAAAGTTCGAGAAAGATTCTTTGAACCTGGGCAACTAGTATTGAAGAAGATATTTCCAAATCAAGAAGAGGCAAAAGGCAAGTTTGCACCAAATTGGCAAAGGCCGTACATGGTTCACCGAGTTCTGAAGGGAGGAGCATTGATATTGGCAGAGATGGATGGAGAAGTCTGGCCGAAACCAATCAACTCAGATGCTGTCAAGAGATACTATGTATAGGAATTCATACTTGTTAATAATTTCTACATTTTGTAACACATTATGTAATCTGAACTACGTCATGACCTGATTCCCCAAGTGGGATACATAGGCAACCTATTCAAGGTCCGGTCGTATAAATACAAAAACTTCATTTCCCCCGATAAAGCAAACACTGGGGCAGAATTTTTTAGGAACTCTCAAAAATTCCTAAAGGACAGACATAGTTGACACTGGGGCAGAAATTTTTGAGGACCTCTCAAAAATTTCAAAACGCAAACTGGGGCAGACTTTTGAGGGCGCCCTCAAAATTCATTTGGAACAGCATGAAGGACGACCACTTCGGCTTTACACGGGGCGACCTGTGACTCAATGGGATAAAATATTTTATTGCATTTTCTTTCTTACAAAAAGTTTTTCAAATTCATTTTGCACTATGTACTATTTTATACATATCCCTATCAGCTCGGCCAAGATCCTGGCGCTCGTGGACAGCGAATGCGAAACAAGCCAAGAATGCACAAAACAAACCCCCGTACAACTCACCAATCTTTCTTTGGATGCAGGCACGAAAGATACCTAAATCAACAATGCACAACAAAGATAATCTTCGGCAAAGGTTTGTCATTTTAAATTAGCTGAGGGCACACAACCCGAAGCGTCGATTGAGGGTACACAGCCCGATATCGATTTTCCATTTTAAATTAGCTGAGGTCATACAACCCGAGGCGTCGATTGAGGGTATACAGCCCAATATTGATTTGTCATTTTAAATTAGCTGAGGGCACACACCCCAAGGCGTCGATTGATGATGCACAGCCCGATATCGATTTGCCATTTTAAATTAACTGAGGGCACACAACCCGAGGCGTCTATTGAGGGTGCACAGCCCGATATTGATTTGTCATTTTAAATTAGATGAGGGCACACAACCTGAGGCGTCAATTGAAGATACACAACCCGATATCGATTTTTCATTTTAAATTAGCTGAGGGCACACAACCTGAGGCGTCGATTGAGGGTACACAGCCCGATATCGATTTGCCATTTTAAATTAGCTGAGGGCACACAACCCAAGACGTCGATTAAGGGTACACAGCCCGATATTGATTTGTCATTTTAAATTAGATGAGGGCACACAATCTGAGGTGTTGATTGAGGGTTCACAACCCGATATCAATGAATTTTAAATTAGCTGAGGGCACACAACTCAAGGCGTCGATTGAGGGTACACAGCCCGATATCAATTTGTATTTTAAATTAGCTGAGGACACACAACCCGAGGCATCGATTGAGGGTGCACAGCCCGATATCAATTTTCATTTCTATTCTTCTTTGCGGAGGGTACACAGCCCGATGCACCGACGGAGGGCATACAACCCAATGTCGAATCTAATACTTGACAGCAAAAGGCGCACAATTATGGCATGGCAGACACAACCTTATATTGCAATAATCCTAGAAAGACAATCCAGCCTGGCGGGAAGATACGTTTTATATATATGCATATTATATCGTAAAAAATATTTTCATTGCAGGAAACACACCCCAAGCAAAGAAAACATCTCAGCCTGACACCCTACATCCTTTTAAGTCATAGGCTCTTCTATAGCCATGACAAAATTGGCTGCACTATCAACATCTTTGCCCAAAGACTCTTTCATCATCCCCTGACAAAGAGGGGTAGCTGTTGACACCTAATTTTGTCCCTCCTATTTTCAAAATCAACCATTCTTGAATTTTACACCTTGCGCATCCATTCCTACCCCGTCTATTATTCTCAAATTATTTTCTCACACTGGACTAGAAATTAAGGCCATTTTCAAAAGCATCGTCTCGAACCATAGCTATTTTGCAATTTTCTGCAATTACTCCTATTTTTGACAAAACCCTCCAGAATTGTTTTAAGCCTCAAAATTACAATTTTTAGGCATTTCAGCCTTCCTAACATTTCAAAAAAAAATCCTAATTTTCCTATAATTTTTATACCTTTTTAAATCCATTTTATACAACTTTATATCATTTTATGCCTATTTTATGCCTATTTATATAATATTTATGCATATATACACACAAAGCGTACACATCAGCTATTATTTTACACGTCACACCTACGTGGATCGATCTTGATCGTCCACGTTGGCGATCCAACGGCTCAGAACTAGTTTCCTTATTTTTTCCTCCCAAAACCCTTTCCTCTCTTCTCATTTCCCCACACGCCCTCAGCCTGACTCTCTCTCTTCTCTCTCTTGGTGATTTCAATCGCCATCACTGGCGATCAACTTTCCGGCCATTGTGACCGGAGAAAATTGGGGAAAATGGCACCGTTGAGTTCTCCTCGTCGTTCGCTACAAAACCTGGGTATTATTTGGCAGTTTGGACGGAGGTCAAATTTGACCTCTCGTCGGTGAGGTTTCTGTCGCCGGAAAAGGTACGCCGGTGATTTGATTCACTAAAATGGTTTGACACCAGTGTAAGGAAAGGGTAAAACCTTATGCATGACAGGAATCGGGTCAACTCGAACCCGATTCCAAACCTATAATACGTAATATTCTTTCTCTCTTTTAACGTTTCGGGTTTATGTGAATTCATGCCTAGCTTGTCAAGTATTTCGTGATTAATAATGTGTCATGTGTTATTTGCCGATTAACTAGCCAAAACCATGCGATTATTTTTTTGATAATTCACTGATTAAAATTAAATCTTTTCTTGAAACCTCACATGTCTATGTAAGTATGCTCATCGTTATGCCTCAGGCCATCTCTGTTACATTCCTGAGTGCAAAAGAGTCCTACTCATACATACTCCTAGTATATTTGCTTCTGATTCTGGCAAAAAAGCATGATTTCTGTGATTAAATGTTTAAGATTGGAATGATAGTTTGATTGGCATAATAAAAGGGTCCTGTTTGACTTGATTTGAAATCCATGATTAATATTCGAATAGGAAATGATTATAGCTATTTTGAGAATCTATGGAAATTTGAGAAGATGACAATGATATTTTCAGGCTTAGGATATGCTTCCTCGACTGATTTTTGAACCTAGACCTATTTGTATTCAAAAGACAGGAATCGTAACGATTGAGGAGGCTCAATTTACCTTAATTTGAGGATTTTTGATTGGGCTATATATGGGAAATATACTAGACTGATCTTCCTAACTTTGGAATTAATATTTCTTTGTCTTCTTTGTTTCTTTTACCCGTTAGAATAAGGACTACATCACACCTATTTAAACTGATTTCTTTTCAACCAAAAGGACAAGTTTCTGAGCACTAAAAAACTCATAGACAAACACTAGCACACTTAGTAAATTCTGCATAGCTCTTCACCTTCAATTTTTCGGGATTCACTAGTTTTCCTTGGGGAGTCATCACTGTTTGTGAAAGTGCTGATCCTGCTCTTCTTTTGCTGTCTGTATTCACTTTAATTCCACAAGCTTTCAAAAGGTAATCCTTCACTCACTACTATTTGTTACCTCTATGTGTGTCTGCATATGCTTACCCTATTCCTGTTTCCTTTAGACTATCTGTTTGTTTGGACTTGCTTTGAGTTCTGGGTGTACTTATAATCTTCAGAAAACCTATGCCTTTTAAACTTTGTCTATGATTACCAAAAGGAGATGATCTAAATAGTGAGGTTTGTTGCTCAAAATCTGACTAACTATGACATTTGTGTGTGTGTATGCCCTCTTAACATGACCTTGCCCCATTCCTTACTCCTTTAGATCACTTGTCTGTACCTTGTACTGTTGTGAATCACAGCAACCTTACAAAAGGTGCCCTCGACTGAACCTACTTCTGGCATACCTCTCTTCTTGCCCAGGTCTTTCCCCTCCCCCCCCCCCCCCTTCCCTGGTTAATTTTCTGTTTGCAGGGTGCTTAGAATGCCTTAATTGGCCAAACTATGACGTGGTACTCTTTGAGGTTTGAAAGAGTCAGGGTCTGGACTCTTTTGAATTGATTCCAGGACTGTGATAACTAGACTTTTAACCCCATGACTGCTTACTGAGTTTAATTTGGAATCCTAGGAAATTAGACAGTTTTGGACTTGTAGTTTGGTGCCTCCTCCCTTAGAAACTGTCCCCTCTATGTACATTATTAGGCCTCCCTACTTGTACTCTTTAATACAGGAACATACAGCTTTTGAATACTGCGTATGGCCACCCAGGGGCTAACTCTTAAACTCCTACTCCTATGTGCTTGCATCATCATATGATTTAATTCTTTTAAATCAAGTCTAGCATGCTAATAAATTGTTTACAGCTTTGATCAACATATTTTGAACAGATTTCAAAAGGTCGAATCTGAATGCATGCCTATTTTTGGTTAAGGTCTGAAAATTTAGCTTAACAGGGGCCATTAGTGTTGTTTAAACCTGAAGTGAACTATTTCTAAAAACAAAATCAGCCTTTCTTTTGCATAAGCAATCCGGGCCCAATAACGATTTCAAAACAGGCCCCTTTTTATGTGTTTAAAATGTTTCCGTTTTGCATGAACAGTCCGGGCCCAGTAAGCTTTTCAAAACTGGCCTGTATATGTAAAAAAAAATATTTTTGAGACGCTCTAACGCTTTTATACACTAATCTAATACTACCTGCGGTCCATTTATTTGATTTTTTGGGTGTTTTCACGCTTATTAAGAAAATCACCTTTTTAGCATTAATTAATAATATAATTGACTATATTAGCCCTTATTCAAGTTATTATTACTTATCATTTTGTTTAAAATTATTTATTAGCAAGCGGTGACATTGTAAAATTGTGTCTTGATTTCCGAAAAGATCAAATATTGTGGACAAAAAAAAGGCTAAAAAATCAAATAAAATGGACCGGAGGGAGTAGTGCATAAGGGTGTATAAAGCTTTAGGGTCAATTGTACACTCTAAAAGGTTTTTCTAAAGGTATAATTATCACTTAGATCATATATTTGCATGTTTACTACTTATACGTATGTTATTATGTGTGGCAGCCCCCCCCCCCCCTTATCTACATCTATGTACTTTGTCGTGATCCCGTTTTAAAAAATAGCCCTCTAACCTCTCTCTCTCTCTCTCTCTCTCTCTCTCTATATATATATATATATATATATATATATATATATATATATATATATATATTCCAAAACTTGACCCCTACACAAAAAGGCTATTAGGATTAGGGCTCGACAATTAATGACGAGTCACACCGATCCCGAATGAGCCAACATTTCATTTTAAACCAAATCTCCCTTCGTTTTTGCCAAAATCCTAATCCTATTAGCAAAGTAGGCTATTTGAGCAAAATGTTTTAAATGTGCAACTTATCTATGCTAGAATTGGAACCCCATTTATAACACCTCTTGATATGTTGTTCACGATTAGGCACGTAATGTTAGAGGCCCTTGCTACGATTAGGCTTAAGTATAGGCCGAATATAAATTGTTTGTGTGTGAAGATACGATAAATCCAAGTCAGCCTTAGTATGACAATGTACACTTCTTACATCCCAAAATTAAGACTCGGACGGTAACCACCTTTTGGTGGGACTCGGGGAAGTGCCTAACACCTTCTTCCTCGAGTCATCTGGACTTCTTACCCGCGTAGAATCTATGACATAGACTAGTAGACCTTTTGAACTTGACTTTAGACATTAGGTGACCTAATACGCCTTAGAATTATATTAGGTGGCGACTCCAAAACCTTAACTCAAACGAGTTCACCCAGTCAAATCCGAAACCCGACTCGCCGCGAGTTGTGTCCAAAATTGGGTATGACAATACTCATCATCATAGGCATTAGCTTCACGCTCAATATTTCGATCCACATTTACGCCTCGGCCTCGACCTCGGAGATTTCCACGACCTCGTTGAGTCTGTCTTTGTTGAACGAATGGTGGCTCATATTCAGGTTCGGCATCGAGAAATTCTCCCTCATCGACCCCCTCATCAGCGACCACAACTTGTCATCGGGCCATTGGAAGTGGTACTCTTTCACCTCGGGGATGCCCAAGTATTGATAACCAGCTTGGGGATTGCCCAAGTTTTGTTTTTATACTTGGGGATTGCCCAAGTGTTGTGTAGCTTGGGGATTGCCCATAGCTTCATTTTGAACAGCCTCGCTCTTCAACTGATGCTGTCGAAAAAGCTCACAAACAACTGCGGTTTCATAGGAGTGGAGTTGCTAGTTCTAGCCCCGGACCCAGGTAAGGCCACGGACAAACTACCTTGCTCGAGGTGAGCTACTCGAGCACTCACTCCCCTTACTTCGGCACTGATTCCTTGTATCGCAGCCATGATATCGTCTAACGACACCTCGGGCGCCTCAATGCCCTTTCCTTCATCTCCATTCCCAGCCATGGTACCTGCACAAATCAAAGACCAAATAAAATGTTAAGGTTAAAAATTACCTCACACACTCCCTCACCTTCTTTGGGTAGCACTCGAGTTCACTCAATTTACGGGTTCGATTTTTGTTCACTCAAGAACTTGTAGCCAATGGCTTCCTCGGTTGATCAACTTCTCTCAGTTCCTTCGAATTTGACAAGTTACACTGTCTCCTTCGGGAAAAGTGAATTGATATGACTCGATCAAATGGACGCTATTTACTCTGCGTTCGGGAAGTCAAAGAATTTTCTACAAAATTTGGACTTCGGTCACCCCAGGCACGAGTTCCTATAAGCTCAAATGAGTTAGTACAACCTCAAGTAGGAAGAATTACTCTAGAGATCCACTAACTAGATTTATCGATCACAAGAAAAGTGAAATCCTAGGAGAATCTACCCTTCGATTCCTCTTTGGAAAACTTTTGAACACACCAACTCTTGTTCGTACAAAAGTAGTCCCTCCATGGTACGGATAGGGTTTTACCTTATCCAATTTCCCTTTTCTAGCCGACAAAATTTTCACCTGGCATTTTGATCTTTACACTTTACCCCTTTCTTCTTCAACGGAACAGTGAAACTTTTACTCCCGCGTACGGACAAACTCAACTTCGTTCACTGGCCATAATTTGCAACAGCCTTTGGGTTGCTTTTCAACTCCGGTAATATTAACGTCGGAGGAAATCAATTTCCAGAAGTTTGAGCTAAGAAAACTTCACTTCATCCGTACACTGTTACAATGTAACAAGTTTCCGGCGTACGGACGGTGGTTCTATCAGTGTAACTTCAATTTTTAACTCAAAACTAAACCCAAATCAAAAGAAAACCACATGTGTTCGATAATCAACCACCAAAACACAAGTGGGGTTTTGTATCAGCCACCACCATGTCCAAAACAGTCCAAAACACGTCGAGAAATCCTAGTCATCAATTGTGTACGACAGGTGCTCGTTGGAATCGTTGGATGATGGTGAACAAAATCAATGGTTGTTTAATTTAAACAACCAACAATCAAACCAAAATTTTTGAATTTTTCTTTTCTACTTTTTTTTTTTTGTAAAACAACACCACAGCAACAACAATCAACAACAAGGAAGAAAGTTGAAACTGAAGACACAATCGCACGAATAAACGAACATGATTTGAGGTTATAAGAACAAACTCAAACCTTGATCTGATACCAAGATGGTGCAAGCTAAACCAGAGTTAAGCTAAACACGAAGAAACGCGGAAAAACAACAAAGTAAAGATAGAAGCAAGACAACTCTTGCTTCAATTCAAAGGAACATTGAGGAACTAGTCTCAAGCTCGATCGAATCGGAGGAAAAGATCACCTATACTAAGAAACAATCATCAAGAAGAACAACGCTCCTTGCAAATTGAATGACCAAACCAAGAAGAAAATGTTCAAACGATATCACCGAATGACACAAGTTCTTTGAAAATCCCACGCCGGGGTTCGGGCTCCATCGGAGATACTCAAATAGCAACTGCTATATCAATATTCATCAAAAACTAGTTACTTACAATGAAATGTAAATGAGTTTATATAGACTATTCTAAGGGTAAAATAGTAAAATGGTCGCAAGCGACCAATAGGAGTAAGCCATGCAGGGCTGCATAACTGAGTGTTCGGTCACTCCTTCAACCGGACACTTGAGTTCGAACACTTGAACTCAAGCTTCTTGACTTCGGTGCTCAGTTGCTCAGCTCATCTTGACGTCGATCGCTCTTCCTTCGGTTATTTGTTTGCAAGAAGCATTGTTGAGCTTTACTTCGACGTCGATGTTGAGTGTTCGGTTAGGGTTCAGCCTTCGGTTCTTGAGCTCGGCCGCTCGGCTTCGGAGTTGTTGTTTTCTCCCGACCAGGCCAATTGAATATGGAAATAATGCAACAGCTTGGCTTGGCTTCGTGTCATCGGCCTCGGTAGATTCAACACTTGATCAACACGTGTTCGGGCTGCATCAGACTTGCATGACTTATGGGTAAGTTTGGGGTCAATTTGGGATTGGGAGGTTGATTTGATGTATTTGGTTGTTTTTAAATATTCTTGGCGTGGATCTTGGGTAAATAAAGCATGATAAGTGCATATGCAACTTATTAAGTGCCTCTATAAAGCAAAGTCATTGTTATGAATCGATTTTCCGTGTCTAGAGTTCAAGGTATAAGTTGCTCGAGGACGAGAAAAGGTTCAAGTATTGGGTATTGATATTAAAGTCATTGTTATGAATCGATTTTCCGTGTCTAGAGTTCAAGGTATAAGTTGCTCGAGGACGAGAAAAGGTTCAAGTATTGGGTATTGATATTCGGCTAGAAACGCATGTTTAGAGTCTTGTTTTGGGTCATATTTGTAGCCTTTATGCATTGATTAAGTTTTTATCTTAGCATTGTTAACCTTAATACGTGCTTTTAATCGTGTAGGAATGCATTTCAAGGAAATTGAGGGATTTGGAGATAAAAAAAAGAGTAAATGGAGCGTTGAAGTCTGAGCAGAAGCCGGAAACCTAACTGAAAATCAAAGCAAGGACGTTAACTGAGAGAAAAGGTTGAAACGCAGTAAAAAAAAAAAAAAGCCTACCGCGCGGCGCCGGCCGTCGCATGGCGCGATGCGGTAGGATCGATATTTAGAGAGTGTGAAAATTGTGCAGGCATAGGAAATTTGCCTTGCAACGGCGTGCTGGGTGACGCATGGTGCGAGGCGGCAGGCTAAAAATCCTGCTACTTTGAATCCGAGTTTATTTTCGATTCTCGAGTTGTGTGGGTTTACAGGGGCGATATAAAAACCCTGAAGACACCCCAAAATAGTACTTTTGACCTATTCCACATCAAAAGGAGGCAAGGAGGAGAGAAGATCAAGATTCAAGGCTCTACTTCACCCATTTATCCATCTTATTGTGGTTTTGTATACTTATAGTTATTTCTTACCTTAGAACATGACTATGAGTGGCTAAATCACCCATTCTAGGGTTGATTGATCCACTCCACATGCTTGTCTGATGATAATTATTATGTTATAAATAAATCTTGTTAATTCTCTATGTCTATGTTGTTTACGAATTTCATCTTGATTAATTGGTAGGATCCCCAGTTAATTATCCTCTTTATTCTTGTGATTACTAGGAATATATTCATGAGTTAGGGTTAAACAAATAGAAGTATTTCGACCTAAAACAAAGTCATTGGTTAGGTTGTCAAAACGGTGAATTAGGAATATTGATTCGTACTATGAACCATAAGTTTAGTCTTCACTATCTTCATTAGTTAATTGGAATAATTGATTAGTGAAAGTTATGATTACTTAATGGAAGTGAGTAGAAGTAAACTTGGAGCACTTGTTCAATAGGAAGACTTAAGGGGAATTAATAACACTATACTTTAGCACACGTTAAGAGTTGGGGAAATTAATCCTAAGGTTCATATCTCTTTAATAGAATCTATCTTTAATTCTTTGTTATTTAGTTTCTAGTTAAGTAGTACATTGAACCAAACCACATTAAAATATACTCTTGAAGTTGATTGGAAAGATAGTTTAGCTAGATTAACTGCTAGGAGTCGTGTTCTCTGTGGGATTTGACCCTCGCGACTACTTTTTTAGGGCATAGTTAGGCGTGATCAATACGGTTGTGATAATACGTCTTATTCTTCCTTGGTCCCATATTATGATGATTCTTCTATATCTTATGATAATAGTAGGTGCAATGAAGTGGAGGATGCTAAGGAAAAATATGAAGCTGACCAGAAGAAAATTTGGGAGAGACGTAGAGCACAACTATGCCGCTTTGGGAATTCAACAACCTAGCCAACAAGACATGGAATTAGAAGAAGAAATCATGGCTATAGTTGAAGATCTAAAACGTGAATTTCCATTGGAGGAGACAAGGGTTGAAAGCCAACCATCTAGCCATATTGTGTGGAAAGATGTTGATGATGAAGATGGGGTACTAGAGTTAGACACAAAAATTGAAGCTGAAATTTTAGTTGACTCTAAGTCGTTCCAGAAAGGGGATGTCAACATAGAGAAGTATGAGTGAGTTTCACCATATTCTAGATACTTTTCAACAGTAGTTTTAGAGAGAAACAAGAAAATTGATCCTTTTGAGCCAGTGGAAGAGTTGAAGGATGAGATCTATGGTGCCTACACTATGGAATTTTCACTACCATCTAGGCAAGATGAGAATCCTCGTTTTCCGGCCAAGGAATACAAAATGGTATATTTGGTGCTTAGTCAAGAGCATAGCCGACAATTTAAAGATATTCCTGAGTTAGCGGTTACGCGCAAAAGGAGATGCTTAGTTTTTGGCATGCAAGAACTTCCGTCACCTTAACAACATAACCAGAGAGTTGAATTACAATTGGGGAGGCAATACATAAGCTCGAGTTGGACGAAAAAGTATTTATGCTAAGTGAAGTCATGCCACGACTATAAGTAAGGCGTTTTTCGGAGGCAACCCGTGATTGTAATTGTATACAACTTTTTTGAAAAAAAGAGCAAAAAAAATGAAAAATACAAAAAAAAAAAAAGTTATCTTTTGAATGATATTACATGGTGAGTTTCTTTGTTTTGCATGTTTCGATTGGTTTGGAGTCTAAGTGTGGGGTGTCTACAACCCATCATGCTTGAAGATGAGGATGTCCTGCTTGGGAGAAGTCTGAGTACCTCGTGTCCTAAGGAAGCTCACAAGGATATCCTTCAGGTTTAGAACCCCAGGAAGTTTCTCTATCACCCTTAGCTTTATTTTTAATGCATTGAGGGCGATGCCTGATTTTAATTGTGGGATGGGAGTCTTGTTATTTGTGCTAATAATCCCATTTGATTTTTCTTTGTGCACCAGTTCTTTTTCAAATGTAGTAGTTTGAACCAGGTATAGATAGATTATTTTTTTTAGGATTAGAGTGTAGTGACGGATGGTTGGCTCAACTTTGACTAGTTTTATATAGACACTTGATTTGGGGTATGTGAAGTTTATGCATTTATTTTGTCAGTATCTAGTTTGCCTTGAGAAACATTGAGTGCATTGTATGAAGCCTATGACCATGATGTTGATGCTAGATTTGCTTGAGAGTGGGCTTGTGGTTGCTTTGATTAAGAGTAGGTTATGTGCCATGTATGAGTGGAGATTTTATTTTCTCCATATCTAATACTTGATGTCTAGAACTTACCCAGTATGTGTGCAAAACAAAATGAGAAGTTTACTCGGTTACGAAGTGACATAGGCTTTTGTTTCGTAGCCAATTTATTTGAAGCCTCAGAGTTAGATGTTTACCAGTTAAATTTGACCTTAGCTAACACTTTTGAGCTTGTAGCCTTTTCTTTGATAGCCATTGGGATTCCTATTTCTTCTGCTAAATATCCGTGAGTTTTACTTCTGGTGTTATGAGCATAAAAGGCTAGTTAATGAAGTGAAAAAATTATGGCTGTTGGAGGAAGACAAAAGGTTCATAGGAGGATGCTATTGGAGGGATTTACTTAGAAATAAAAGAAAAAAGAGTGAAATCTTAGAATATTGTGCAATAATTGAAATATGGATTGAAAGAAATTGTGTTTGAAAGATGAAAGGAAAAAAAGGTGAGTAATCCCTATCATTAGCTTCTACATTTGCTTAAAGAAGAAGGGTGGTAGAAGTTGATTCTATGCTGGTAAAAGATAGATTGGTTGGAAGGAAAAATAGTTGAATAATATTTGGTGTATTAAATCGCTTGGGGTGGTTAGTCACTATTACCTATACGTATCCTACCCGTCTCATTGCTTACGTTACAACGAAAATAAGTCCTAATTGATCTTAGCGAGTATATGGACATTAGTTGAATCCTACACTAAGGGAAAGCTAATGGTACGTCTTGTGTTGTGTGCAATTATTTTTTCTGAGAGTTAGTGTTTCATCTATATATGAAATTTTTGTTCATGATTATTCTCTTGAGTGAATTCTTTCTCTAACTTTTTATTTGATTGTTAGGGCGCATGATTTATGAGAAGCATGCTCTTTTATTAGTCTCTAGAATAGAGTGAGGACTTGTATGACTAATGGGTAAGTTTGGAGTCCATTTGGGATGGGGAGGTTGACTTGATGCACTTGGTTGTTTTTAAATATTCTTGGCGTGGATCTTGTGTAAATAAAGCATGATAAGTGCACATGCAACTTGTTAAGTGCCCCTATAAACCAAAGTCATTGTTGTGAGTCGATTTGCCGTGTCTAGAGTTCAAGGTATAAGTTGCTAGAGGACGAGCCAAGGTTCAAGTGTTGGGTATTGATATTCGGCTAGAAACGCATGTTTAGAGTCTTGTTTTGCCTCATATTTGTAGCCTTTATGCATTGATTAAGTTTTTATCTTAGCATTATTAAGCTTAATACGTGCTTTTAATCGTGTAGGATTGAATTTGAAGTGAATTGAGAGATTTGGAGCTAAAAAGAGAGTAAACGGAGCTTTGAAGTCAGAGTAGAAGCCGGAGACCTGACTGAAAATCAAAGCAAGGATGTTAACTGGCAGAAAAGGTTGAAACACAGTAAAAAAGGCCTACCGCGCTGCGGTAGGGTCGATATTCAGAGAGTTTAAAAATGTGTACCCGCAGGAAATTTGCCTTGCCGCGGTGCGTTGCACGAAGCGGCGGGCTCTAAATCCTGCTACTTTGACTCCGATTTTATTCTGGATCCTGAGTTGTGCGGATTTACAGAGGCCATATTAAAACCCTAAAGACGCCCCAAAACAGTACTTCTGGTCTATTCCACATGAAAATGAGGCAAGGAGATAAGAAGATCAAGAATCAAGAATCAAGACTCTACTTCATCCATCTATCCATCTTATTGTGGCTTTATATACTTATAGTTATTTCTTATCATAGAACATGACTATGTGATGCCGGGCAAATTAGCTCGAGACCTTTTACGAGAAGCCAAGCCAAAGCTATACAAGACGCTCACCTACACTTGGTTTGGAGAGGCGTGGATGATGTGAGCTCGGGAGGGGACTTGAAGACAATGCATTGGAGCTCAATCCATGTGGAAACAGGGCAGGAAACAGTGCAGGAAGCAGGGGAGCAAAACAGGGCAAAACAGGGGAGCACCTGCTGAGCTTACTGCCTGAAGCTGAACTTTTGTTCTTCGCGATCGCGTGCACACCATCGCGATCGCGAAGAGGAATCATTTTGCCTTCGCCTTCGCGCCTTGTCTCGCGCGATCGCGCGACCCAGCATTTAAGTGTGCCTCGCGATCGCATATAACCTTGCGCGATCGCGATGAACACTTGGGCAGCTGCGGACCAGAATCTAGGAAAACTTGTAAAGGGGTGTTATAAATACACCCCTCTTTCATTTATTGCTCTTTACATTACCTTGAACACAAAACACATTAAATGAGCATTGCTCTTGACATTGTAACCATTTTGGCTTGAATCAATTGGATGAATCCAAGTTGCTCTTCAATCCGTCTTCGATCATTCTATTTTCTAGAGCCTCGTGTCTCTTGAGGATAGTTGCTTAGCGTAGGTGATTCTTTTCAATCGTTTGGGGTGTAACGGAACAAGTTCTTCGTTGCTAGAGCCTCGTGTCTCTTGAGGATAGTTGCTTAGCGTAGGTGATTCTTTCCAATCGTTTGGGGTGTAACGGAACAAGTTCTTCGTTGCTACTCGAACTTTAGTGTAAGTCTCATCTCGTTTTTATCTCTTTCTCGCTTTCGTAGGTTTACCCTGCATCAGTCGGTATCAGAGCAAGGCTAGGGTTGCGTTCTTATGAACCCTCGTCCTACTCTTCGTGCTTGTCATCTTTGTTTCGTGTTTATTTTCATGTTCTTGTTCTTGTTATATTGAAAAAGAAGAAAAAAATTCAAAAACTTGAAAACCCAAAAATTTGATAGAAATCGTTTGTTGTTACGATTTTGTTGGTGTTGATTATCGGAGATTGTTTGTTTACGTAATCTCGACAATTGGAAACCAACAAAACACGTTTTGGAGTTGAGAAAATCAAAAGTTGAAAAAAATTTGAACCCTAGGTTGAATATTTTGCAAAATTTGCTAGAACTCGATTGATGTTGTGAATTCTTGTTTGTTTGGTGTCGGGGTTTACTCCTTATAGTTTTCCTGTCGTTTTGATACCACCATAACATCATTTGGAGCGTTGTAGTGAAAATCAAAATTTGTGGTTCTTGAAGGTTTTGAAAATTTTGAAGAAGCTTTACCAAAAATCATTGAAACAAGTTGTTTGTTGGTTGTTTGTGTGTTAAAACCAGTGGGGATTGTTTACTACAGTTGGGAACACCATTTGGAAGCTTGAAAACTGAAATAAATTGAATTTGGGTTGTTGTGAGTGCCAAAACTGCAGTTTTTCAGTCGAGTTTCTGGTTCTGATGAACAGACCTGCGCGAACGCGCCCAAAGCAACTTTTGTTCATTGCGATCGCGCCCCATCTCACGCAATCGCGAAGGGTACTGAATTTCCAGACTTTCCTGAACTGGGACAGAATGTTCGCAAAGGTATCGTAACAGTTTCTAACCACCAAAACTCCCATAGCATCATCAAATATGGTGAGTTTCTAGATCACAAACCAAAATTCATCCAATTCCGAATCCGTTTAGTGACGATTCGATCCTTGAACATTTGATCGCGTCACCTCCGGTTAGTACTTTGAGGGTGACACTTCTACCTAATTAGCACTAATCCATTGTGCGAATAGGATCCTCGTGCCTAGAAGGAGAGTAGAATTCAAAGAAGATTCGTAGTTAATTGTTTGGTTCAAGTGCGCACCAAATAGCTTAGCGTTTATCGAGTCCCATTGAATCCACTCTTCCCGAAGAGCATTTGGTTCTTGTATTTTGGTTTGATCATTGAGGAGGTTGCGCAACTACGAGGAGGCCAGTGATCTCAAGCTTGTGTGAACCTAACCCCAACTTGAGTGAACCCGAGCGACAAACAAAAGTGAAGGAGTGAGTGAGGACCTTTACTCTTATCTCTTTTCTTGTTTTTGATTGTTGTAGGTACATGGCGGAGGAGAAAGCAAAGAGTACCATTGAGGTTCCAACCGACGTCTTGGCTAGTTTGCTAGCCGAGGTGTAGGCTTTAAACCTTAAGATGGAGACTTTTGAAAAGGAGAGGACCCCGAGTGTCCCAAAAGATACCGGTGAAGGCACTAGTGATGATTCAATCATGAAACCGGATCAATATGCGGAGCTAGTTCGTCGACAACGGTTGAGGGATGAGGCTCTTGCTAGAGAAAGAATGTTGGGCAATCCCCAACCCTTGGGCAATTCCCAAGGAGATGTTCCATTCCTAAGGCCTCGGAGAAACATTGCACCTCTTGAGCAAGTTGATGAAGCTCAAGAAGGGGAGGGCCTCGGGCTTGATGATGATTACTTTGATGCTCCCTATCCAAATAGGAGAGCGATGAATGGAGGCCGAGGTGTAGATAGAGGTCGTGGGAGAGGTCGAGGACCTCCAAGAGCTTACATGGGAAGAAACTTGGGGAGATAATATGATGATGTTGATGACAACTATGGGGTTCAACCGGAACCAAACCGAGGGGGTCGTGACACTAATCTCAATAGTGTCAAGATCACTATCCCTCCTTTCAAAGGGCCTAGTGACCCGGAAGCATTTCTTGAATGGAAGGTCCAATTGGAGCGGGTCTTTGACACAAATGATATGACCGAGGAGAAGAAGGCCACTTATGCTATATCATCATTTGAGTCCTATGCCTCTACTTGGTGGGAATCCATCAAGCGTTCAAGGAGAAGACTTGGGTTGCGGATGAACATCACTTGGGAAGAGTTGAAAGAAGTTATGAACAACAAGTATGTGACTCCCAAGTATCGACAAGAGCAACTCAAAAAGCTCTATGAATTGAAGCAAGGTTACAAGTCCGTTGATGAATATTTCAACGACTTTGAGAAAAACCGGATGGCTCTTGATATGGAAACGGAAGATGAGGAACAAGCTATCATCCGTTTCAAAAGTGGCTTGAGTAGGGAAATTGCCTCCCAATTGAGACTTCACATCTTCCACTCCTTACAAGATGTTTGTGATGCCGCGGTTGAGGCCGAGAAGTGGCTTAAAGAAGAGAAGGCTCCTCGTTATAGGAGTACTACCACTACCACTCCATCAACTCGCACCAAAGAATGGAAAAGCCCATATGCTAGTGGAGCAAGTGGGAGTCGAGAAGTGAAGAAGCCTTTTCAAAAGGCCACCTCGAGAAGCGACCACAAAGAGGTTGGAGGTATTTCTAAAACTACTTTAAATACTCCTTCTTCTTCTTCTTTCCAATGTCATAAATGTAAGGGTTACAGACACTTTGCCAAAGAGTGCCCTACCCGGAAAACAATGATTGTGATGGATGATGGGTTGGTCTATGAGGGTGAAAGTGAGTCCGAGGGTGAAGTTGAAGAGGAGAGTGAGGAAGTTGAGGGTGAGGAGAGAGCGACGGAGGGGGATGATCCTAATATGTTCCTTGTGGTGCGTCGCATTTTGGGAACCATGTTGAGTGAGGAGAGGGAGGATGAGCAAAGGAAAACTTGTTCCATGCCCGGTGTAGAGTGAAGGGGCAAGTTTGTTCCATGATTATTGACTCGGGTAGTTGTGCAAATGTGGTGAGCCAATCCTTGGTCTCACAATTGAAATTGACTACCATTAAACACCCTAGTCCCTACCATTTGCAATGGCTAAGTGAGTGTGGGGAATTGAGGGTAGTGAAGCAAGTCTTGATTAGGTTCAAGATTGGGAACTATCAAGATGAACACATGTTTGACGTGGTGCCAATGCAAGCTTGCCACCTTTTGTTTGGAAAGCCTTGGCAATACAACAAACAAGTGGTTCATGATGGCCGGGCCAACACTTACACGGTTAGGCATGAGGGAAAGAGGTTTATGCTTACACCTTTGACCCCAAAACAAGTAAGTGAAGACTATCGGCACATGAAAGAGTTGAGGGAAGCGGCTAAGGCCAAGTCCCCGGTTGTGGCCAAACCTTTGGCCGAGACTCCACCATCTTCCACCGGTCGCATGTGTGCCATGATGCAACCGGGTGAATACTTGAGAGGTAATGGTGGCACCAAGATGCTCATATGCCTAGTGCACAAAGGTATGGTTTTAAATTCCGAAAGTGATTATTTATCTAACCCTAACCCTTTACCTAGTGCCATTGATAATGTTTGAAGGTCTATGAGGACATGTTCCCGGAAGAGATGCCGGATGGATTACCTCCCTTGAGAGGTATTGAACACCAAATTGACTTCGTCCCGGAATCTCAAATTCCCAACAAGCCGGCATATAGAAGTAATCCCGAGGACACAAGGGAGTTACAAAAGAAAATTGATGAATTGCTTACCAAAGGCTTGGTGAGGGAAAGCTTGAGTGTTTTTATCTATCATGTTAAAATTTTGTTTGTTCATTTTACGCTGAAGGATAAAGAAACAATAGGTAATGTGTGCACCAAAGACATATTATACAGAAAAATAGATTAAAAAAATAGGAACTATAAGTTTACAAGTGGTTACAAATACAAGAAATGGACATATATGGTTCTATGAAACAACACTGGGCCTCCAGAATCTACAATCCTCCGCTGGGGACATGTTGTTTTCTTATGGCCAAGTCTCTTGCATATGCCACATCTATTCTTCCTACTTGGGAATGCTTCACCCACCGAAGGCATTCGCTTGGTCTTTCTTCTTCCTCGTGTGATTTTCACAAAAGGTGGCTTTATCTTCATCTCATAAAGCGCTGGTGGTGCATTCCACAACTCCTCTGCAATCATTGGATAGATTAAGCCGTCATACGCAAGAATGTATGCATTTGTAGAATAATAACCCGATGTATATTGGTATATCTCGTTCCCAAACTCAAACGCTCCTCCATATCGACATCTTAAGGCTGCCATAGCATGTGCACAAGGTAGTTCGTCCAAATCAAACCTCCGACAAGAACAAGTCATTTGAATTAGATCGACACTAACAACCTCATCCCCAGTACCGACATTGCAAACATCATTGCCAACACAACAAACGTAAAGCTTGTTGCCCTCTGTGATATTTTTCCTTAATATTTGTTCAATCGAAGGAACACAGGGCTTTGAGTGTTGTAAGAACATGGTACGCCTATGATGAAACTTTTCAAAAAAATTTCTCAAAATTCATTGAACATCACGACAATGGGATATTCTCTTCCATCCTTTAGCATTGTGTTATATTGACTCAGCGATGTTTGAGGTCATCACACCAAAACTACACATATATAACTGATTCTTACAACGTGTACATATGTTTTTGCATTTATTTAGATGAGTACAAATGAGACAGACGTGTACACATATAAACTTATGTGTACACATAATTAATATGTGTACACGTATTTAATATGTGCACATAAGTCTACATTTAAAGAAATGACAACACACACACACACACACATATAAGTTGTATGTGTACACATAAAATATATGTGTATACATATACATTACGTGTACAAATATGGCTAATGTGTAGAAATTCTAAGGCACGTGACTACACATATAAAGGATGTGTACACATATTAAATATGTGTAGAAAGTATTACCTACAGCCTGGACAAAAGGCTCTGTTCCAGCGCTCAAACCCAACCTGCTCAAGATATGTGGCAACCCTTAGGCACAATGAACGAATTTGCTGGAAATATTCCTTGAACTCAGCGGGCGTATATGATTTGGCTGCTTTATAAAAATAGGATACAAATTCACCACGATGAAGCTTTGCACGAATACTTTCAGCCAAGTGCCACTTGCAAACTCGGTAATGAGCTTGTGGAAAATACTTTTAAACTGCTTTGGGGATGCTTGAATGCCTATCAGAAACAATACACAACTCATCGGTGCTTGGGAGTATACCGACCAAATTTTCAAAGAAGAAATCATAAGAGGCATCATATTCCATGTTTACAACATAAAATGCTACAGGAAAAATATGCGTCTTCGAGTCTTGTGCCATAGTAGACAACAGAACTCCCCCATACTTTCCCGATAAATGAGTTTCGTCTACAGCGATGACTTTCCTCATATGCGCAAAACCCCTTTTCCATGCACCAAGAGCTAAAAAAAATACATAAACCTTTGGTTGTCATCAACCTTCAATGCTGTATGTGTACCCTCATTTGTCGTCCTAAGCATATAACGGTACGCATCCAATATCGCATAACCGTGCTCCGGAGTCCCTCTTGTCAAAGCCTTTGCAATAACAGTCCCCATCCGGCACTTCCAATAACTAATGTTACAACCCAAATCCCTATGGACTACAGCTTTAACATCCTTTATTGATATACCTTTTCATTTTCCCTCTTCATAACTACTTTTCAAGTATGAACCAATGAGTTCCGCAGAGGCATGTGGGTGATTACTTGAAAGATGCTCTAACCAACACGAATGCTTGTTCTTGTACACAGTAATGATGAACCAATCACTGTCTACGTACTTTATGTCCCTGATCCACTACTTGCAGCTCTAATTTACACATCTCACACATTTTTTTTTGTATTCTTCACTTTCTTGAAACAATAATGCTTCTTCACTGCAGCAAGCTGCAAGGCATTTATTAAGGAGCGCTTGTTTTATAGTTTTTTAAGGTTAAACCCTTATAAAAATCAGTGCCGTCGTCGACCCCGTCCCTTTGAACGCTGCAGCCTACTTCAGAACCTCCAACATTAACCGTATTGCTCTCAACTACAGGAGTCGGACTGAATTCTATTTCTTTTTCTTCTTGTTGTTGTTGTTCTTCTAGTTCTACTTCTGCTCCTCCTCCTCCTCCTCCTCCTTCGTGTTCTTCTCCAACATTTTCTTCTTTTTCTCCTTAATTTAGTGGAATTTCCATATTCAACGGATCTTGTAGATCCATGTCATCCCATCCACTAGTTGAAATATCATCACACATCCCATCATTCGCACAGGCTGTTCATTTGAAACCTCTACAGACCTATCAGCTAAACATACTCTTAAAGTAGGCCTATTTCTAGATCTGTCGACATCGACAAGGTAAACAAGGAGATCTTCGTCGTTCTTTATTTTACAAGAATGACTCTTTTTCTTTGAACAGATGCTAAGTATGTATGTAATGCAAAGATCATTTGGATATGACTTCCCCCCACATCTAGTAATGATCTTGTTAACCAACTCAAAATACGTAACATCGTTATTCAAAATAACTGGTACCGTCTCCCTTGTCATCGAAATCCACGTGAAACATTCTGGGGTCTTTATCCATTCACCAAGAAAATCAACTGGTAACAGTAGTACATCCATTTATGGTGCAAAAATACCTGGATGCATCAGAAATTGATATGCATTAGAAGCTGAACACATAATTGAGATGTTTTCACGTATAAAGTAAAATGTGTACGCATATTATTTTGATATGTACACATATTTTGAATGTGAAGTAAGAAAAAAGATGCTACTCGTCTGATGTGTACACATATATGCTGATGTGTACACATATTTATTATGTGTATACATCAATATAATATGTGTATACATACACGTATATTTGATGTGTACGAACAAAAAGGATGCAACGTCAGCTGATGTGTACACATTATATATTATGTGTAAACATAATTATTATGTGTACACATATATTTGATGTGCATGGTGCAACTTAATATGATGTGTACACGTCTCTCATTATTTGTACACATTCTTACATAAGTGTACACATATTATATATGTGTACACATATTCTTCGAATCCGTATACATCAGCTGCCCATAATTTATATTTTTCATAAAATGTGGAAATGAAACCCAGAAATCACAAAACAAACTGCATTATACAATGTACAACACTGCACACTTATCGGAGCTCCTTTCAAGCAAAAACGTGACAGATCTTCAAAATAAGTTTAAATCGCGGAAAATAAAATTTGGAAAAAGCTTTTCGATTTGAATTGGAATGGGTTTAAATCGGGTTAGAGATGAAGAAAATCTTAAAATACCCTTTAATGGAGGATAGATTTGAAGCGAAACCGAAAAAAAAAAAAAGCGGAAAGCTCAGCAGCTGCGCTGCAAAAAATTTGGGAAAGAAGAAGAAGAATGGAGGAGAGAGAAATATAGGTTTTCTTTTTTACCTTTTTGGCTATTGAATTGTTATATATATGGAGGGTCATTTTGCACTTATTCAAACTTTGGGGGTAGTTTGTATGGGACCACATAACTATCCTTAATCATTAATTGGAGGGGTGTCCCCCACAACCAATTCTTTATAACTTTATCCCATTTTTTTCTTTTGGGGACTCAATATTCCCCTCCACCCAAAGAACCCACGAAACCACGGGTGAGGGATAAGATCAATGGTTATTTGGTTAATGGGGATTAATGGCTTTTGGATTATAATTCCACGTGTAGTAGTATTTTAATATATTTGTAACTGATGTGGATTTTTGTTAGGGGAGAGGGGGTATATGTGCTCCACTTTTTTGACGGTAGGGGTATTTTTGATACCATTTGCAAATGGAGAGCAAAGTTGCTCTATTTCTAATAATTTGAGGGCATTGTTGGTATAAGAAAACAAGAAAATGAAAGAGAAGATTGAAATTAGGGAGGACAAGTAGTTGTATTGATTCTCTGATGGAAAGCATGGGCACATTGAGAAGCAAGTCAAAGCAAGCTTTAATAGTGTGGGTGGATGGCATAAGAGAAGCTTGCTGTCTCCACCGTGTCATCATCTACTCTCTCAGGTATTAAATCCCCACTTCTCTGTCACTCAATTTATTCAATTCAATTCAATTCATGCAGAATGGATTAGTTTACTCTCTCAGGTCAAAACAGCTAGCTATCCGTACGGGTCAATGTTTTCTGTTGAATGGATTCATCTTCTTAGGAAGGTTCGCTCTCAATTTCTATATTCACCTTCAGTTTGTGTATGCTCTAAGTTGATATGACAGTGAATCCCATCTCTATTCTGCATACTCTTATACTCCCCTCGTCCCAAAGAATGTCACCTTTTTATATTTAGCTTGATAACATAATTTCTAGCCTCAAAAGTTTCTATGGCTTGTTTTACACCACAAGTTGATATGACAATCAAACACCTTCACATAAATTAGATGGAGGGAGTAGTTCTTATGCTGCACTATAAAATTCAGTTTGGGATGCACAATACTATTAGCCTTGTGATTACTGATATATTTTCCATTTGCAGTATCTTTGTTCTGAAATCAGTTATCATCCCTGCACTGGAATGGATATTACCTGGTCATTGCCCTCTAATCAATTCTCAAGAGTCATGTTCATTTAGCAGTATTTTGGAGTTCTATCGTTTCCTACGTGTTGGACTTGTACAACTTTTTTATGTGAGTATACCTCTTCAATATGGGCCTAATTGTGACCTCGTTATTAATCATATGGTCAACGTTCATTCCCTTTTATTGATCGTTTCGCCAGGAATGTGTAGTCTACCTTTCGGAGACAGTAATTGAGTTTAGCATAAGCTTAACCAGTCCCAAATCTGTAGTTTGAGGGGATAAAAACGTTTCTTTCCTTTTTCTTCACTTATATGTGAGCTATACAAGTGTGCAGTCGATTAGATTAAATTAAAGCGGCTTCCTTTACGAACTAAATTTCACTACAGACGGTAGCTAGAGCATTGAGATACATTTGGTTTGATGCCAGAAAGAACCTTACGGTGTATTTCTCAGAGAAACCTAAGCATGTTAAAACAGTAGTATAAGTAGTAACCATTCCTTGAAAGGCTAAAAGCAGCTGTTAAAGTGTAAAGAATAGTTTTAGTAGTATTCACCATGAGATTGTTTTGTATCTCTCTCTCTCTCTCCCTCCATTTTTTGGGACAATTAGACTATGGTTGCATAACATACTTGGAAAAAAACACACACGCACTTCATCTGAACCTATTTCATTAGATTATTTAGTAGTATTAGCTTTTGCAACCCAATTTATGCAAAAACTGTATTTTTAATGTTTCATCTGTATAATCCGGTGGTATTTGCCTATCTTATATTAAAAAAAAGTCGGTGATATTTGCCTCGTATGTATCATTGTTCTTGCAGCTTTTCTGGTTCTACCCATTGTACATATCCAGCCTTATTCTCAGCAATATCTGGTAATAGCTTCCCTTACCTTTAAGAAATAGATAAATAATATAATTAAAGAAAAAATGAATAGATATAGTAAAAGCTTCTCTATTTGGATAATTAAAACCACAATTACATTGTTGAATATTCAGAAAAGATATGTTAATGTTGTGATCTATCTTTGGTGTAATTGGCCATCAAGTGTCTTTAAAGTTGCACTTATGGTCGTCTTCATCTCTTGGATCGCTTGTAGGGGTGTCAACTAATCAATCAACTGCTCCTCAATTCAAAATAGTTGGAGTCGGTTATGTGAATCTTCTGTATCCATTCTTTTCTGTTCGAATCTATTTTATTTCGATAATAAATAATGTTTTTTGCTGCAAATAGGAGTTCTTTAAAAGTAGCAGTTCTCTAGATCTCTCACTACGGCCTATGTTGCTTGGATCCTCCAAAATGCTGCCACACCCATGTCTATCCTCCCAAATTGCATATATTTTGGAGGATCTGACACAGACCCGGTGATATTTTTGAGGACCCGAGCAACATAGCTTATGGCTACGTGAAAATGCAAGTCTCTAGTCCAAGAATAAAAGGACTCTTCACTATCACCGAACCTCAAGCAATTATAACTATTACTACTAAACATTGAGTCCAACTAGTTGGTATTGCCTACTTGGTACTCTCAAACTTGAATATAACCAAAGAGAAGTAAGAAAGTGTACAAGATTATTTGTGGACTGTGGTATCATCAAATTTTCCGCTATGCAAAATTAATTAGTTTTACTGAACTCGATAGCAAGTCACAACAGCTCTCTATTCATAGAACACTTTCTTAATATTACACTGGACAGAGGGCATTGAAGCAAGATAAAGAGAAAATTAACCGTAACAGGTTAACTGACCCATTAACCTTTGGGTTTTTAGATCTTCTATGTTTGAAATTATTTACTGCTCCGGTGTCGTAATTCAGGTACAATGACATTGCTAAACATGGGTTTTTTGCTTTGGAGAATTATGAGGCTCATGATAGCAAGTTATCTGATCAGAAGGAGTCGCAAACTTCGGAAAGCACAGTTCATAGGGAAAAATCAACTGATCTTGAAGGGTATGGTTCTGCTTTTCTCTGGATATTGGTGTACACTGAAGCAATTTTTTCTCACGTCAGGAAGTATCTTCCATTGTGGGCTGTGTGCCTGCTTCTCACCAGTTGTGAATTTTATTTTTGTTTTTGAATTTTCTGCAGAGTTATGATCAGTATAGCAGAACAACTTTATTCGGTCCTGTTACTGACTTTCTTCTTCGTGGAGGTGAACTGTTTATGTACATATCTCTGCTTATTCCTTTCCTAGAATCCTGCCTTCACGAATGCCATTGGTACTCTATTCTGTGCAGGTTTATGTTACTGGATTTATCCCCTACATTGGGAAAGCTCTGAATTTTATGCTTCTGTCATGGTTGTATGCATATTACTGTTTTGAGTAAGTGCTGCTTTTAGCTTAATTTTGCTACTTGCTAGTAACTATTAAGTCAAATGTTTATTGAAAATTGCATAACTTTCCAGGTACAAGTGGAATCTATCTGGGCTAAGCTTAGACAAGAGGCTGGACTTCTTTGAATCAAACTGGGCATTTTTCGCTGGTTTTGGTACTATATTTTTTCTAAAAGATTTCCGCTCTTACCGGTGGTTTGTCTGTGTCAGTTGCGTAACATGAAACCTCATGAGCACTCTTAGTAATTCACAAATTTTGACATTTATTGATAACTGGAACCAAATTGCCTGTATATCCATTAGTACAAAATTGACCCATTGGCGTCCTTGAACGATATGTTGGTAATTGTCATGCTTTCTGTTCATATCATTAGTAACACATTGAAATAGATGTTCTCCTCAGTTGAATCAACAATTTAAAGAACATGAGATCACATTGTCATCTAGGGTTCTCCGGTAGTTGTTTTCTAGATCTTTTTGGACCTTTTTCTATTTCAAGACCAAGTAGAAGTTACTATCTTGAATACTTCTCATTGACATGGATCACCTTTTTTCTGAAAGTTAATCTGCCTTTTAACGTTCCAGGAAATCCCTGTGTCCTGGCAGTATTTTTATTCTCTCCACTAGTGAGCTATGGGGTTATGGCTATACTGTTTCCACTGGTAAATACTTGTTCCAATCTCAGTAATTACTTGTCTAGTCTTTCGTTTGTAACAATTGCATGATGATGGTTAACATTGTAAGCTGTTATTCATAATACCGTTTTTGTGTCTGCTTACAACTTCTGTTTCTTTTTTTTTTCTTTTTTTTTTTTTGTGAAGTGTCTCTACTTACAACTTTTAACTTTTGCATGAATCTTATTGCATCATGTCATACGAGCATGTGATGAACACAAAATCCTTGTAAGCTTTGACTGGGAAGGAAATAGAAAAGGGAAGTTTGAGAACTGCTAGAAAACTCCCTACATATACGAAAATAGGAAGTCCATCCAAAATTACTTCTTTGCGCTTGTTAAGGGGTCAAGATAGCTTTCGGTTTAGCTGTCTGAAGGTCAATGGTATAGCTTGCAGCAAAATGGTTAATATACGAGTCTTAGTTTTTGGAATAATTTCTTAAATTAGGGTTTGGATGGTAAGATTTCTTATGATGCGAGCAAATGAAAACTGTCAATTGATTTCTTGTATCACTTCAAATAACATTCACATTCGGACTTTGGAGGACATGAATCACTTCAAATAACATCGGGAGGGTATTAATAATCTTTTATCAAGAGTTGGATATCCTTTCAGTGGAACCTCCATTCTTCATTTGCTTTTCAAACAAAAATCAAGAATTATATGTCCATATTTTTTGAAGCGCAAACATAACTAATTGAATTAGAGCATCACGACTAGGTTGAAGAGGTAACTCATTTCAAAAGCTGAACTTATGAACTTTGATGTCACAGATAATTTGTGGGTTTTAGGGTTTTGAGCTGATGTAATGTACTGCAAGCAAAGAAGGGACACTTTAGTGGGTCACACCAAAATTTGCTAAGGAACATTATCTTTTCAATTTCTTAAATCATTTGTCAAGGTTGTTGGAATTTAATGTGAATATTCGCCTTTAAGTTTTTTTAAAAAAAAAATTTTCTTGGAGCATCATTAAGATCACACACATTTTCCAACCTGTTGCGTCTCTCCAAACTAGATTAAGATAAAAGCTCAAAGTTTTTTCTTGTGACCCCTTTCTTGACAATTCATTCTTCCTCTATCTAAGTGTGAAACTGGAGAAACTTGCTCCAAAATATGTTAACATACCATCGAGTGTAATTCATGTCATGATTCTAGCTCACCTCAAATTATCATGCACACTCACTCACTAGAGCAAATTCTCTGCTTATGGTTTTCATGTTTCTGTGATGCATATAATATAAGTTAATGTCAGATATGACTGTTATGATTGAATCTTTCTGGACGTTTATATAAGAATATAGGGAATAGAAGCTGTTGCTCATCTCATGCTAACTGTTACGTCCTAGTAGTTTGTTTTGACTGCAGCAGGCTCAGAAGCCGACAAAATTGTAGCCTTACCTAGAAGAAAATGGAGAGGTGCTGGATTGGGAAGGATCCCAATATTCTTCTTAGCCGATTACATGTCGTAAGTCTTCTGGACATAGTATTTTGATGTTCTGCATTTGTTTGCTTTTTTGATCTTGTAGGCTGTAGTTCTAGATTTTAATATGTGCTTCTTTGGATGTCATTGTTGAATAAGATTCTTATTCTCGTTCGGAAGGCGTTTCACAAGGAGCCGTATGCCATTTCTCTACTGCAGTGAAATGTCATCATTAGTGATTTGAAACCAGTTAAATGTCAACATTAGTGATTTGAAACTAAACCCTAAACGACACCCCAAAGGATTGAGCATGTGCGTCGCTACGCGCACCTTAAGCTTGTGTGTTGCCTAGCAGCGTTCTATGTTTTTAATTCTAGATATATTCTTGATCCGCTTACTAACTATTCATCCCAATTCCTCGGCCCTTATCTCCTAAATCCCTAGAGTACTTGAGACCTAATCCTTGATCTGCAAAATCTTGAGAGGGAAGGAGGGTACCTTGATATTAGTGGCATTGGCATTCTTGCCTACTTCGACAGTGGATGGGTATGAAATTGGGCAGAAAAATGACGTCGTCTAGTTTGCAGATTTACATTATTCAAGAATGGATCTGGAGCACATCCTGAAGAACCCTATGGTCCAATTCTGAGCCTCTTCCAAACTGCTTGAGTTCACTCACGCCTTCAAATTTCTCATACATGGGCAATTCTGGAGTTTTTTCTTCCTGTCCTCTTTGCTTCAGTGAAGAAGTGAACATCAATTGCTGAGAAATGAGAAGAAAGTAAGAAAAGCTAAGAGAAAATGGAGAACAAATGTTCTAGAAAGTGTGTGAGGGATGCACCCAAGGGGAACCATAAGGTCTCAGGTTCAAATCTCAGGAAAAAACACTAGGTGATTTATTCTCATCTGCCAAACCCTTGGTAGGCAGATTGACAATGTTAGTGAGACGTAGCAGGTACCTATTGGAATTCAAGTGCTAGCAAGCTGGCTCAGACACCTTTTTTTTAAAAATTTTTTTTTAAAAAAAAGCTTGAGGGATTTTGTTCTCATTTTCTTTTTATATCCACTTTAAGAAATTTATTTCCTTCTCTTTGATGTTCATTCTTTTATGTTCTATTTAACGATTCTTTCTGGCGTGCCCTTACTTTATATTTTTACTTTCCACCTTTTTAATTGTGTTTCATTTTACACTCCCTTAATCCTATTTCCAGTATCATTATTTGGCTAGCCACATGTTTATGTTACATTGAAATTATAGTGTATGTCTCAATAGGGATACACCGAGAGTACAAATACTCTATAATGTTACTATTTCTAAATACTTATATTACTTTTCGCACCTTTTGTAGATTTTTTTTTTTTTAGTTTTCTACAAATTTTAACGTTTTTCAATTTTTTTTTTTTTGTTTTGTTTTGTTTAAAGCATGTAATTAGGATGTTCTTGATTCTTCCATTCAGTCCCTTAATATGTAAAACCACTTCATTCTACCCCGTTTCTGGAGACGCTGTTTATTATTGAAAACATGTCTTGATTAACTAATGTATTCAGAGGAATAGAATAAATTTCTTAAATACACAACAGTAGATTTCTAGGAACCAATATAAAAGAGATCGACCATGAAAGCAAATGCTTGCCAAAATAAGAGAAGAGAATACCGAGTAGTAGGGCGGGACACGGTTATTGAAGTTCGAATAAACTATCATGAATCCACTGTTCTATTGTTTTCTCTTCTTCAATAAGGGCAGGATGCTCCCTCCTTCCTGTAATGCTCAAAAGAGTCTGATGGTTTGCATCTGTAAAGAACCTAGACAAACAACTCGTAACTTGATTGTTTTCCATCTCTCAATGGTATCTGAAAGTGAATACTTAGACCTTCTTACTCGTGGGATTCGAGAAACAACTGTAAAACAAGCACGAGTAGCAAATAACTATACGTAGCTTTGATGACCTCTCTTGTTGTAGAATAACTATGCAACTTTGTTTTTAACAAATTGTGTCTTGAACTGTGTTATTTGGGAGCTCTATTGGTCCCTGCCATGGTTGGACAAGCGTAACTTTGATGAAGATGACTTTGTGAAGGGCATTCTTGTTATGGGCTTTACCTCCACCAGAGAACTTGGCTTGGTTCTACCTCATTTTCTTGTTCAATTAAGAAAAAAGTGAGAACTATCAAATTTAACAGTTTCTTAGTCTGGATTTCCCTATTTGGAATTTGTTCTTGGGCTTGCATTGGTGCATGTAGAAATTTATGATTGATTTCTATGGTTTTTTCTTCTATGTCATTTTGTTGTTTATTTAGGGCCAACTAGACAAATAGCCACCTGAACCTATACATACTGGTTTGTGTTCCCAGCCCCTCTGCACCACAGAGTTCAAACATAGTATTTTTAACGTCTCTGTCTGATGACCTGGTGATTGGTGAGTGTTTTTCACTTGCTTGACATAGATGACAAGTCGGATCCACATCACTTGCCACATCATATTTTACTTTCATCAAGTTAAAAACCCCTCTTTTATGTTCCTCTTCCCCATTTTTATACATGGTCCAGCGAACCCAATGGAGAGAATGGCTCATCCATTTTCCTCCAAATCCAAACAAACAGAATTTCTTTGGTTTCTCTCGCAGATTTGGCCATTTGGGCAACCCCACAAATGTTATGCCACTCGTTTCTTTCAGCTCACTCTCTGCAACACGTTCTACTTCAATCTAATGATACTCATTTGGGTTTATCTTGTTTGATTTGATTGTACTGTACGGCTGAGTTGAAGCAGCATTGATAGACACAATGAAAACGATTTGATTTTTTATTGGAAATTTAAATTGTATCTATATTGGTTTATTAAGCATAAATGTAAACTTGGTGCTCAAAGTAGGAAGAGCGAGAGGGGTTTTGGCTAAAGTCCACTTCGTCTTCCTTTTCTCAGTTTCGGCCCTGCTAGAATCAGTATTCCAAGACTTGCCATGACCTTTTATTTTTCGTCTTTTTTTTTGTGAATAATGGGGACCCTTCACACTTTGGGTCGGGAAGTGGTCGCCTACGTTATTGGAGGAGCAAACCGAGATCTGAAAAATGGTAGAGGAGCAAACCGAGATCTTAAAAAAGGTAGAGAAGATTACAGAAGTAATGAAAGATGATGAAGGTGATCGATTTCAAAACCACGAGGAGTTTTCCCCCCTCTGTTCGTCGACTATGGAGGATGAAGAAGAAACCTCTTTAAAAAGACTAAAATATAACGTTCATAGCCTTTTATTAGGCCTCACGCCCCTCTCATGCGTGTATATCGCACTTGTGTAAATTCAGGTGTCAAGTTGCCGCGTATACATAGCCAATGGTTGGAACAGTGTTTTGGACGGCGTAAGGCGATAAGGGCAAATTTCACCGAGGCGAGAGGCGAGGCGCTCGCCTTTTTAAAGTGAGGCGCCAAATAATGCCAAAAAATAAAAATATTGTAATGCTTATAGAAATAACCAAAATCTCAATAGAAATAGCATAATAATAGTAAATATTTTAATTTAAAAAACTAAAAATAGATAGAAGCTGTGACTGTGAGGCTGTGACTCTTAAGACTTAAGAACAGGCTCTTAAGACTTAAGAAGAGGAAGAATTAAAAAGAAAAAAGAAGAAAAAATCAGCCCTTGATTCTGGAGAAGAAGAAAGAAGATTAAGAAGAAGAAAGAAGAAGAAAGAAAGAAAGAAAGAAAGAAGATTAAGAAGAAGAAAGAAAGAAGAAAGAAGCAGAAAGAAGAAAGAAACGTACCTGTTCAGCTGTTCTCTGGTCTGGAGAAAGAAGAAGAGCAGGCAGCTTTTTGCTTTTGTTTTAACAAAACCCTAATTTTGGGTTTTAAGTGTTAAAAAATTAAAAAAAAAAAAAAATCAGCGCCTCTTTGCCTCTGTCGCCTCGCCTCTGTCGCCTTAAGCGATGCCTCTGTCGCCTTTTAGAACCTTAATCGCCTCAGACTCAAATGGCGAGAGAGGCTCGCCTCGCCTCGCGCCTTTTAAAACACTGGGTTGGAAGCATTTAAAATAATGTGTTTGAACAACTAGAGGTGTCTAGATGAAACTCCATTGGGTAGATGGGCCGGGAACACAATCTGAACTAGTACAAGATTCTGTTTGGCGATTCTGTGTTTATTTAACTTATCCTGTAGCCTTACCTCAGTAGCTTATCCTGAGGAATTCTATTGACTATTGAGGATTCCCTACAATTTTTCTTCTTTTCCCTTTCTTTTGCTGCTGGCTGTCTTGAACTTTATGAAGACTCAGCTTCTCTATCTTCCATAATACTTGCTTTAAATCTTGAATACGTAAGCCCTTGTACCACTGCATAATATAGCTAATCTGCTTTCAGCCTGAGTCCTACAGTTTTTGCATATTTACGCGTTAGTACTAACTTCTTTTGCTCGTCTTTTGCAGGATGCGAGTCTTGAAACTCTTTTCTTTGAAATCACGTCAGCAAATGAAAGAGAACTAGGGACTCGGAAAATAGCTAACATGTCTGACCTACTGCCAACACTCTGTAGCCATGTATAACCTATATTTTGTTTATGAACTTTGCATTTGTTTGGGTCAAACAATGTTGGCCTAACTCTTCACAATACAAACATCTGCTTGTAATCCATCATTCTTTAGGGAAGAGAGGAAGTAGTTCAAGAAAAGAAGATATCAACCTGGACGATTTATTCTGCATCTTATGTACATAGTAATTGGTTTGGTCGATCATTCATTTCGACAAATATGTATATATGGTTTATAGTTATTCATAATTTCATTCAGGAGAGGTGATGTTTCTTTTATTTGGTGCCGCAACTGATTAACTTATGCCACAAGGACGAGAATTATTTGTTGATCCCTTACCCAACACCTGACTCAATGTATTCTTCATATTTTACCACAAAATATTGAAATTAAAAAAAAAAAATACATTGGTTTCCATATGCAAGTTTGGAGTGGCATTATGTTTCCTATCTTCCTTCCAATCTAGTTGCGGTAGAGCCTGAAAACTGTTATTGTCCATTTAACTTCAAAAGAGATGGACAGACTCCTCAAAGTTGCGACGATGTGGGTCACAACCGAGAAAAGACAACTGATGTATTCTAAGTCAACGTAATATCTATTGCCTAAGGTGAGATCTCTTCTCTACAGTTCATCCGCGGCACAGGATCATTGTGAAATATAGAAGGGAGCTTGATGGGAGAAGCCTATTGTAGTGCCAATCTCATCATATTACAACATCATTCTGTCAGGTTTTCTTATGGGAGGAACTGTGAACAATCTTCTTGTATGTTATTTGCAAAGTTTCCAGCCATTAGTCTACAAAATAGTAAAAATTTTGCGTAGGGACCTGTTTGGCGTGCGCTAATTGATCCGTAGTCATCAAAAATAAAATCGCTGAAAAATAGCCACTTCCAGACAAGTGGATCACTTATACACCAATCCCATTCAAAGTCCCAGTATTTTATATTGGGACTTTTATATATATAAAGCACTAGGGGGACTATAAACATGAATCCCATTATAAAATAATGGGACTTTGAACATGTGTAATTCAAAGTCCCAGTATAAAATCTGGGACTAGTATGGGCTATTTGCCAACGTTAATGGAGTGTATGTACGTGTGGTGGTTATTCCTCAATTAATTTTGAAACGGTGAATAATTCTCATTTTTCACAGTACAAAATATTATAAAATGTCGGTTTAAGTTCAGCACATAGATTTATTGCGAGTAGTACTACATGTTGTAACCACGACTACAGATTTACTGTGAGTAGTGCTATATATATATATTGCCATTGTAACCACGACTTGTTTAAGTATTGAGGAACGTCCTTGTTTGATAAACAACTATAGATGATGAAGTATTATATACATACTAAAGTTATAAGTCGAACAACTTTCTAAGTGAACTACGCTTGTTGCCAGATGGAGATGCCACACGTGGAAATTCCATCATCCTTGTGTATATTTTACGAAGTTTCACACTCAAGTTTGAGAAACCTTAGAGCAGTAACTTTATATTTGCATTATAAACACTTCTGCACAGTTGCGTTCATGTAAATAAGTTTTAACTGTTAGATGATGCTAAAACTTCTAAAAACCAGTGTCCTGTATCAGGAGTAATCACAATTAGAGTTGGCAAAGTGGTTAAATAAAATGAGTATCCATCCAATTAAGCCCAGTTAAAATGGATTGGATATTGAGTTATTTTTAACTGGGTCAGAATGGATATTATCCATTTTATCCATTAAGTTAAATGGATAAAACCAAATACCCACTTTACCCATTTTTCAACTACCAAATCAGAACCAGTACCCAATATCCTATGTTTTCTATTATGGCTTCTTCTACCCATAAACCAAACTAATGGGGAAAAAATGTTCAAAAGAAGCAAAAACTTTTTATGTTCAGACGGTGATGACATTTTCGACAACTATTTTTGAAAAGGAACTTATTAGCTCATTGAAAAAGAATGACCATTGACATATCCAATAGTATTTTAGTTAGTAGGCATGGTTATTTAAACATTTTCTTTGCGGTTTGTTGGGGTTATTTTTAGAAGATTTGGGTAAATTTTCAGATGATTTGGTGTCAGATTTGTTTGAGTTTGTAGTGAAATTTGTTGAGCAAATACAATTTGAGCAAAAAGGTGCTTAACGCTATATTCTTGGTTATTAAAACAACGATCTCAGCTGTTTTTGAGTGAAAACTGATCTTCTGAATGCTAGCTGTTCCTGCAATAGTATATCAAATATTTTTAGTTTTGGATCATATTAAAATATGTAAACCACAGTATTAACTGCGCTACGATCTTGAGAATAAGCATAGTACTTCCAATTGTTCATATCTCAAGGTAGCATCTATTTGCTGCACATCCCAAATTTTCAATAGGTGCCTTAACTTGCTAGGTGTGAAACAGTATCAGAAAGAACAAGAACGTGCAGTAATTTGTAGTAATTTACAGTCGCATCAAGTTTGAGCACTCAAGGGATTGTGAGTTATAGCTTAGTGGAGTTTGAAGTAAGAACTGCAACTCTTTTAGTCATTGAAGAAGCCATGGATAATATGGTTATCCATATTATTCATCACTCAATCCATTTTTTATCCGCATTAAATATGGGCGGGTCGGATAATTATCTATTTTTGACCGGCCCATATCCAATCCGACCCGCCCGTTTGCCAGCTCTAATCACAATTCATCAACCTATGCAAGGAAACTCAGGAAGCAAACTGTCCTATCTGATGCAAACCTAAAACACAATTCCAAACAGACTCCGGGGCGTAGCCAGGATTCTCATCAAGGGTGTTCAAACTAAAGGGTTGAAAAGATTCAAACCTGAGCACTATAGCTCACTCTAAGCACCCTTAACCGCTACTAGGCTATCCTTGGCCTGCTAGTTACATACAAAGTCTACCCTTGCATTATGATCTTAGTCAACCCTTTTGTGCTTAATATCCTTTCTTTTGGCAACCACATTATTAGCCCGGACCAATTCTAAGTGCTTAAAGCACTAATCCTCTTTTTGGTCCTCCCTCCTTGTGTGCATTGAAAGACGTGCAACTTAAGCAAAAGCCTAAGTTTGGGGGTGGCACGAGTTATGGTGAAAGTGTGGAAGTCAATGGAAATCAAAAGAAAGAAAATAGCAACAAAAGTAAGTTGAAAAGAAAATCTTGAAAAAAAAAACGAGAAAAGAAACAAAAAGAAGCAAGAGGAAAAAGAAAGAAAAAGAAGAAAAATAGAATTGATGAATAAAGAAGGGAAAGACTAGTGTATAATCCTCAATTTAGCAAGGTATAAGTGTAAGGAAATTGAAGTGTGCTTTTAAATTTTGTATAGTGTAGTGCTCAAGGAGGTGTGTAGTCACTATTTGCCCAAATTTTACCCTACCTTTGACCAAAAGCCTACATTACAACCCTAACTAAGTCCTAATTAATTTCGGGTCAAGCATTCCTACACTAGTGGAGAGATACACGAAGGGCAAGCTTATGGATCTTTAGTGTGCATGATGAACTTCGTTTGAGAGAGTGAGTGAATTCTTCCTATCATTAATCTCATTTGTGTTGTTATTGCCTTTTTGTAGTTGGGATATTCTCTTGAGTGGTGAGGGTACTTGTGAAGTTGAGTTGAAGATTTGTGTTTCACTTCCCAGTTGAGGTGGGCAAGCAAAGAGGTGAACTCTTGTGACGAAGAGGCAAACTTTGAAAGTTGTGTCATGGCATGTTTGCCTTCTTTTGCTGTTGATCTTTGCAAATGGTGTTCACATGACTTGGCTTAATTGTTGGCACCAACCAATGTCATTAGTTGTTGAACTTTAAACGAGTTTTGACTTGATGTGGCCTTTATGAAAAATGCATGAATAGATGAATTGCAACTTGGTTTCTATTGAAGTGTGCTTTGCTTGAGGACAAGAAATAGTTTAAGTTTTGGGGGTGTGATGTGTGAGAAAAATGCCACACATTACCTTCTATTTACTTGAGCTTTTGTTGTATATTATTGATTAAATACGCGCACTTATCATGTTTTAGTTGCATATTGCAGGATATTGGAGCTGTTGTCATGAATAGATAGAAACAAGTCAAAACAAGCCAAATTGAGAAGTTTATGTTTCTGGACTGGACAACTACTCAACGCGATCGCGAAGGCTTACACGCGATCGCGCAGGAGAACTTGATAAGCCAGCGCGACGGCGCCAAGATGAAGCGATCGTGAAGAAGTGTATTCAGTGCGATAGCACTAACAATCACACGATAGCGAAGATCAGGAAAAGATGTTCAGTGCGATAGCGCCCATTTTTACGCGATCGCGCAAGAGCGCGTCTGGACTGTGCTGGAAAGTTTTAGAATTTCATACCAGCTGAATTGGGAATATATAAATAGCCCCTTGAATGACCTAGGGAATATCTTTTGGCCAATTTTCCAATCTTGGGAACAAAGATCCATCAACCAAACACCTATAGAGTGAAGATTTGGAGCAACCCATTGAGAATTTATTGCTCCTTTGCACTCCTTTCTTTATTTTCTTGCTTTGTATAGCATATATTTGGTGTTTTTGATGTTATTGAAGCCTTGATTTTGTGAATATATTTCATGACTATTCATATTGTTAATTGGTATGATTTGGACATGGATATATGAATAATTCATGACTAGGATTTTATATATATGGGTTTTGATTATCTAGCTTCTATTTTTTTGGTTGCTTAACTTTAATGCTCATGACACTAAAGTTACATGTCTACTTTGTAACTAAAGACTCGGGAGAGATTATTAGCGTATAATAGTGAAGTTAGCGAGGATTTAGGTTGATAGGCTATTTCATAGACTAACTCATCTAAAAGAAGTTACGCTCAGAAGAGGTCTTCTTTCCTCGGGTAATGGGTAATGCTTTTATACGCTCAACTATGGCTTTGACGAGGGCCGTTGAGGTAAATCCATTCTAGGCCAGAAGTATTCTAAGGATTAAATTAGAATGACTCGGCCATAATATATAAACCCCGTGCTATAATTGCATCCTAGGCTCAAAACTTGTCTTCCTTGGTTATGAGAAAGCCATTGATCACCTTTACTTACTTTACTAGTGTAGTTTGTAGTTGTTAATATAATTTCATCACCTTGTTATCCTAGTTTGGCTTAGTCAAATAGGTTTAGTTCCTCCGCTACTTCAATCGTATCACTTTGTTCTTTGGATTCGACCCCGACTCTTAGTTGGATAAATTATATTGCGAATACAGTTCATATTTCAATTCGATGTGTGTATTGAGCATTGTCAGTGACAAGTATGTGACACCCAAATACAGACAAGAGCAACTCAAGAGAATCTATGAATTGAAACAAGGTCTCAAGTCGGTTGATGAATACTTCAATGATTTTGAAAAGAACTGAATGTCCCTTGATATGGAGACGGAAGATGAGAAGCAAGCTATCATTCGGTTCAAGAATGGCTTAAACCGAGAGGTGGCTTCTCAATTGAGGTTGCTTATTTTCCATTCGCTCCAAGATGAATACAACATCGCCGTTGAAGCCGAAAAGTGGAGCAAGGAAGATAAAGCCACTCGCTATAGAAGTACTACTTCTACTCCCGTGAGCCGAGGTGCTAGTGGAAGCTGAGATGTGAAGAAGTCCTTTGAGAAGGCAACACCAAGGATTGACTCTAAGGATTCGGAAGGTAATTCTAAAAATTAATTAAATACTCCTAGTGCTTCTTCTTTTCAATACTATAGGGGCAAGGGCTATCTGCACTTTTCTAAAGAATGTCCCGCCCATAAAACAATGATAATCATCGATGATGGGTTGGTGTGTGAGTAAGAGAGTGAGCCCGAAGATGGGGTAGTTGAGGGAGATGAGCGAGTTAAGCGAGAAGAGGAAGTGGCAGAAGGTGATGATCCTAATATTTTTCTTGTAGTACGAAGGAGTTTGTGTGCCATGAGTATTGAGGAGGAGGAGGATATGCAATGAGAGAATTTGTTCCATGCTAGATATAGAGTGAAGGGTCAAGTGTGCTCAATGATTGTTGATTCGGGTAGTTGTGCCAATGTGGTGAGCCAATCGTTGGTGTCACAATTGAAATTGCCTACTCTTAAACATCCACATCCATATCGATTGCAATGGTTGAGTGTGGAGAGTTGAACGTGGTGAACCAAGTCTTGATCAAGTTCAAGATTGGGACTTACCAAGATGAGCTCATGTTTGATGTTGTGCCTATGCAAGCTTGCCATCTGTTGTTTGGTAGGCCTTGGCAATATGATAGGTATGTGGTTCATGATGGCCGAGCCAATACTGACACGGCTAAGCATGAGGGAAAGAAATACACACTTAAGCCCTTGACTCCTAAGCAAGTGAGTGATGACTATAGGCGCATGAAGGAGTTGAAAGAAGCGGCTAAAGCTAAGTCCCCCGTGGAGACTAGGCCTATAGTCGTGAATCAAGCTATCACACCCTCTCTAACATGTAACATTTGTGCCATGATGCAACCGGGTGAGTGCTTTAAATGTAATGATGGCACAAAGATGCTTATTTGCCTAGTGCATAAGGGTATGGTTTTGACTTCCGATAGATTATGCTACTAACCCTAACCCTTTGCCTAGTATTGTTGAGTATGTTTTGAAGGATTTTGAGGACATATTTCCCAAGGAGATGCATAGTGGTCTCCCTTCTTTGAGGGGGATTGATCACCAAATTGACTTTGTCTCGAGGTCCCAAATTCGAAACAAGCCGGCATGTAGGAGCAATCCTGAAGATACCAAAGAGTTGCAAAAATAAGCGGATGAATTGCTCAACAAAGGCTTGGTTCGAGAGAGTTTGAGTCTGTATGCCATACTGGTGATTCTTGTGCCTAAGAAGGATGGAACATGGAGGATGTGTGTTGATTGTCGTGCGGTCATTAAGATAACGGTAAAGTATCGTCATCCCATTCCTAGACTTGATGATATGCTTGATGAGCTAAGTGGTTCAAGTGTCTTTTCGAAGATAAATCTTAAGTCCGGCTACCACCAAATACGAATGAAACCGGGGTGATGAGTGGAAAACCGCATTCAAGACCAAGTTTGGTCTCTATGAACGGTTGGTAATGCCCTTTGGCCTCTCCAATGCACCTAGCACTTTCATGAGGTTAATGAGCCATGTCTTGAAACTGTTTATCAATAAGTTTGTGGTTGTCTATTTTGATGATATCTTGATATATAGTAAGTCAATAGATGAACATGTTGTCCACTTGAGGCAAGTCCTTGAGGTGATACGAGCCGAGAAGCTCTATGCAGACTTCAAGAAGTGTGCTTTTGTGTTGAAAAGGTTGTCTTTCTTGGTTTTGTTGTTAGTGCCAATGATATAGAGGTTGATGAGTCCAAAGTTAAAGCCATTAGAGATTGGCCTACTCCTACTACCGTTTCTCATGTTAGGAGTTTCCATGGCCTTGCTAGTTTCTATAGGCGATTTGTGAAGGACTTTAGCACCATTTCCGCATCACTCACCGAGTCGGTGAAGAAAGACCTACCGTTAGAGCCTGAAGAGAACGCTTTCCAAGAATTGAAAGGTAGATTGAGTATGGCCCCTTTGTTGCAATTACCCGACTTTGGGAACGCATTTAATGTTGAATGTGATGCCTCGGGGGTTGGTATTGGAGGTGTTCTCATGCAAGATGGGAAACCCATTGCCTACTTTGGTGAGAAGTTGAAGGGCGCAACCTTGAATTAATCTACGTATGACAAGGAGTTGTATGCCCTAGTGAGAGCTCTAGCTCATTGGCAACATTATCTTTGGCCTATGGAATTTGTGATTAAGAGTAATCATGAGTCACTCAAACATCTTAGGGGCCAAGGTAAGTTGAACAAGAGGCATGCCAAGTGGATAGAGTTCATTAAGATTTTACCTTATGTAATTCATCACAAGAAGGGAACGAAAAAATGTTGTAACCGATGCACTTTATAGAAAGTTTGCTCTAGCTACTACTCTTGCTTCTAGGCTTATGGGTTTTGAGAGCATTAAATTGATGTATGAACATGAACCAAAGATAAATAGCATTCATGATGCTCTAGTGAGAGGGAAAAAGGTGGAGAAGTACCAATGGTAAGATGGCTACATTTTCAAGAATGGGAGTGTGTGTGTACCCGAGTCCTCATGGAGAGAATTGCTAGTGCGTGAGGCACATTGTAGGGGCTTGATAGATCACTTTGGGGTGGACAAGACTTTAGCCATACTCAAAGAGTAATTTCATTGGCCTAAGATGAGACCTCTTGTTGAGCGCTTTTGCAATGCTTGTTTAGATTGCAAGAAGGCTAAGTCTAGGTCAAACATCCATGGCTTATACACTCCCTTGCCTGTTCCTACTAGTCTATGGGTTGATATTTCTATGGATTTTGTTATGGGCTTTCCACGGACTAGAGGAGGACATGACAATATTTACGTTGTCGTTGATAGGTTCTCCAAGATGGCACACTTCATTCCGTGCAAAAAGAGTCATGATGCACAACATATTGCTTCTTTGTTCATTGATAATGTGTTAAAGTTTCATGGGGTGCCTAGTACCATTGTGAGTGATAGAGCCTCTAAGTTTCTTAGCCATTTTTGGAGGTGTTTATGGGCTGCTCTTGGCACCAAATTGTTATTCTCTACGTCCCACCACCCTCAAACCGATGAACAAATCAAGGTGGTGAACCGAACCTTGGGAGCTCTACTTCGAGCTATGACCAAAGGTAAGGCTGGGACATGGGTTGAGAAGTTTCCACTCATGGAATTTGCATATAGCCGTACTTTGCATAGAATGATTGGCATGACTCCATTTGAATGTGTTTATAGCTTTAACCCTTTGATTCAACTTGATCTTACCCTTTTGCCTAGAGATGCAGTTGTTAGCTTTGAAGGTAAGAGTCGGGCCAACGCTTTGCTTGAGTTTCATGCTAAGGTGAGGAAGAATTTGGAGGAAGCCTATGCTAAGGTGGCATCCAAGAAGAACAAGGGAAGGAAAAAGATGGAGTTGAAGAAGGGAGATTGGGTGTGGGTGCACTTCTATAAAGAGAGGTTTCCAAGATATAGAAAAGGGAAGTTGGCACCAAGAGGAGATGGACCATTCCAAGTGCTATAAAAGATCAACAACAATGCATACGTGATTGATTTTCCCGGTGAGTATAATGTTTCTAAGAAGATTCAATGTTTCTGACTTGACTCTTTGTGATGTACGTGATGATGCGTAAGAGGATGACACCTTGATTTCGAGGACAAAATCTTCTCAAGAAGGGGAGGATGATGCAGCCCAAAATACCTCGATACCATTCACTTAGAGTCAAGCTAAGGAGATTCAAGATGCTCACCTACACTTGGTTTGGAAGAGCTTGGAAGATAGAAGCTTTGATAGAAGCTTCGGGAGTGATTTGAAGATCATGCGCGCACATGTGAGGGCGGACCGCTCCTGCACCAAGGTGGAGCGGCACAGCACTCCACAACCACTCCAGAACAAGCTTCAGGCCAAGGCGGAGCGCCTCAGGGAGTGGGCAGACCGCCTCCCCCCAAAATCACTCAAAATGTAGCTAAGTGTCAAGTTCCAAACTCTCTGAAGTTTGTTGAGGCGGAGCGCCTCTTGCTGGAAGACCTCTCTGAAGTTTCGCCTAGATGCTGAGGTGGGACGCCTAGATGCTGAGGCGGAGCGCCTCCCCCTGTGTAAGCGTTGACAGGATTTTAATGACCTTTATGACTATTTCCTATTTTGACCCTGTGTGGTCCTTATTGTTTTGACCCAACTTGTGGGCTATTTAGGCATTTCATATTATGTGAGGAAGAACTATAAATACCTCCTTTAGGGTTTATTCTCATTTAGACACCTTTAATATTGAATCAAATACTTGAGAATGCTCTCAATGAAAAACCCTCTTTTGGCTTGATTTCTCTTGGTGCCTCCAATTGAACATCAATTCTCTTTGATCAAACTCATTTGCAAGAGTCGTGTATATCTTGAGGATAGTTTGCGTAGTATAGGTGTCTCTTTTCTACGTCAAAGGTATAACGAGACTAGTTCCTCGATGCTACTCTGATATTTTTTCAAGCTATGTCTTGCTTTTATCATTACTTTTAGCTTCCGCATTTTATATTGCATCAACAGGGGTCTGTAAAAAGCAGAAAATGAGGTGGAAGAACGGTGGTCTAATAGTGGTGGAAGAATAAGTATAGCAAAGAAAGAGATGTTGGTGTTGGGTGGAGGGGGAGGTGGTGGTGGAAGAAGTAGGGGGTAAAATAGGGTTAACGGAGGAGGTTATGTAGCATCCCACGTGGCGTCTACCTCATCATCAAAGTGTCAGGCCATGTAGGATGAAATTAGCTATGGTGGATGGATTTAATGGAGGAGGGGTATATTTGTATGAGCTATCTAACATTAGGGGCAATTATGGACCGATAGTATAACAAAGGGAATATTTGATCCATTTCTCGTAGTATAGGGGGATTTTTGGCCCTTTTCCGTATATAAACATACAAATCAGTATTTGACCTATATACAATCAAACCTCTATAACATCCCTTCGTAATAAAAATATTTCAGTATAACGGCCTAATTTTCTCTGGAATTGATCTTTTATGTTATATTTTACCTCTCTATAACATCATTCTACCTATAATAGCAATCGCGTTCATTATAGCGGTACACTCTTTATAAAATTATCTCTCTATAACGGCCATCGTCAAATATTATATAATAATATTTTGTAGGAGATATATTATGTATAAAATAAAATACAATATATTTATGATAATCATTCATAACATAAATATATTGCCTTTTTTTTTTATTCGTACCATAAAATTCTTACTTACAACTTGATTTTTTTACAGTTTCAATAAACTTTATATGCATATGTTCATTAAATTTTAATTTGTTATTGGTACGGTACAACTAGTTATAGTTTTTTTCAATAATGAATTAACATATTCAATTTTTAATTAATGAAATATGAAAATCGATTGAGATTTTAAATTTAACATGTATTTTTTTGTGAAATTCCAGAATATAACAGCTAAATGAGATATAAACTCAAATGCTAGTATACATGTATAACACACCTCACTATAGCGGCCATGAAAGTTTCAGAGAAACGCTACCGCTATAGAGAGGTTTGACTATACATGGTTATTTTCATGTAAAGGGTGGTCGCTTGACCACCCTCGGCATAAGGTGGCTCCGCCACCAGACTACATTAGAAGCTCCAAGGGAAAATGTGAAATATTATATGTTGATTCCCAAAAATATTTCTGTAGTTCATATTATATTAAAATATTCTTGTAAACAAAGATTCAACTTTTAAAGAGCCACAATTTAATCATTTGTTTTCTAAGTGTCTAGAACTAGAAATTAGTGTTATGGGTTTGTTTCCTAAGTGTATCTAGAAATACAAATTACTAACAGAACCTACACTACAAATATGGAACTCTTTAAATGATCATGTTCACCAAATCCCATCGTGCGAACATGGACTGTATCTTACAGCAAAACATATCATAGCTGCTACTATCATAACAAGGTTATACGCATCCACATTATGCCAAAACATGAGAATAATATCCTAATCTGCATACTCGTGGCAACTTCTCTAAATAATGTTCTAGAAGTCGTCATACTACAACATCCCTGGATTTATATGAATCTCATTACCTCATCAACAGTCTGTTTGAGAACCATGCGGAGCACCAAAAATACAGAGTTCAAACTGAATAGTTTCATGATTTCCGATACCAACATAATTTGGTATAATTCCGAAAAAACACAACTAATTATTACATCTTATATTTCTTGCTACCATGTATTTTGCAATGCAACTTGTTTATGGATGTTCAGAGGCATAATCCGAGGTTTATGGAGATCTAAATCATCAAAGCGGAACCAATCTCTTTCAAAGGCCGCTTCAGGATGTGGATGAGACATTGGTAAGAGAGTTCTATGTCAATCTGGCCAGGATGGCAAAGGGAGAATACAAAGTGACGCTGAGGGGCATGTACAAGAGCTACAAACCGAAATATTTGAATGAATTCCTGGAACTACCAAATCTCTCACCAACAGAATACATTGAGAAGATGAATATGCCGCAAGCTAAACAAAGAAAGTGGATTGCTCCTATCATTGGGAGGAAGCCAAATCCTCCCTTCATTGTCGCAAGGGCCTACTCAGAAAAGATCTAACTTCGAAGCAAAGGCATAGCAATCAGTCATTATTTTTGGAATATTTCCCACAAGGCAAGATGCCAAATGCACTTTGAAGAGGGCGGTGATGATTGTTTGCATTATGTCGAGGATCAAAGTGAACTTGGGAGCGGTCATGGCTAATAACATTGTCTCTGAGGCAAAGGCCGAGGCAACAAATCTTCCATATCCTAACACATTGATAGCGTACTTCAAGGAAAAAGGGGTTAGTCGGTATGTCCAAGACAAATTTGTGAAGCCAATGAGTAAGTTTAGTCTGTACAAGATTGAAGATTCTCACAACCCAGAAAACCTAGCATCACCTTCGGACGATGATAATCTCGGGTTTCAAGTATACTTTCTAACACCTCTTCATCTTCTACAACTCCCCTAAAGTCCCTAAAACCCAAAGAGCTCCCCGCCGCACTCCCACCCATGTTGTTGCTACCATGATCCCGGACGACATAGCCTAAATGGTGAGGGACATTGACACCAAATTGGCGGGCTTGCATCCCGTGTTAGCTAAACTTCCAAGTGTCTAACCACCACCCCCACCCACCCCCTCCATATCTAAAGAAGATTTTGATAAGTTGGTGAAGCATGTGCAAGAATTGACCAAAGAGGTCAAGGATAACAACAAGAATGTAGAGAAGATCCAAAAGGCCATGGTAGACTTTGCCCTTCCCCAAGAGAGCATGAACCACAAGTTAGATAAATACATTGAGTTGCGTGAGAGTAAAAAAACTCGAGACCCTAAAGCCAAACCACAAAGCTCAAAATCCACTTCTTCCCAAGCTTCCAAACAATCCAAAGCTCAAATCTCAAAGCCAAAAGTTACTCCTACCCCTCCCATCGTGAACGTAAAGACTCCTAATCTCGTTATAGTACCTTATTAGGAGGATAAAGACGATATTGAGGATACAAGAGCAGAAGTGTATGATCTTAGGGAGTTCGAGTTTGATGATGTTGCTATTGATGCTCCTATTTTTTCTATGCAGATGGTGTTTATGACCTCCGATCTTGTTCTTGACCTCCCAGAGGAGGTTCAAATTGAAATGGAAACACGAGCTTGCATTGATAATGCCTTGAAAGAGAAAGTGGAGAAGAAGAAAGACGAGGAAAAACCAATAGTCCAAATGGAAGACAAGGGAAAAGGAATTTCTACCAATGAGTCAATGAGTCTTTTCCAATCCCAAAAAAGGACAGTCCGGTGCACAAAGCATCCCACCTTCATGCAGGGTCCGGGGAAGGGCTCTACCCCTAGGAGAGTGATGTACGCAGTCTAACCTAATACAAGCATCAGTGGTTGTTTCCAAGGCTTGAACCCATGACCTATAGGTCACACGAAGATAACTTTACCAGTTGCTCCAAGGCTCCCCTTCAAGAGTCCTTTCTAACCCCCTTTGTGATTTTTTTTTGTCTTACTTAGCATTCGGGGACGATGCTAGAGTCTTTAGTTGGGGGAGAGGTTCAAATTCTCGTTGTTGGATTCATGAATTGATGATTTTTAGGAACTTATTGTGATAAGAATTTGAATCATTTTTACATGCTTTCTAGTGTAGAGTATGTTTTCTAGTTAGGTTTCTCTTATGAATAAGCTTCCAATTTTCTTTGCTTGGTTCTTTCCGAAAGTAGATCTTTGAACCAAGTTGAATAAATGAAATGCTTCTAGATATTGATGGCTTGTGTTTCTTTTGGTATAGTAGTGTACTCTTGATTGACAAGTACGATTGTGAGTGATTTAGTGAATGATGACTTTAGTTAGTGACTTCTAGGCTCACTTGTTACCTTTTTGAGTTACTGACGTGATTGTAAATTATTATGTCTTGTGATTTATTGCACCTCATTGAGTGTTGGAATTCATTTTACTTGCTTGTGTATGGTGTGTTTTGATGCAAGCCAAATTGGCTATCATGCATTTCATCTATCCCGACAGCATGTTATAGGCGACAAGAGAGGTGTTGATTAGCATTGGAGAAGGAGGGACGATTTAAGCAAGTTGAGGCCGAGACTCGGGAAGCTCAACAAACCCATTATTTGGGGGGTGTTGGAAGCTTAGATACGGGCAGCAACTTGGTGAACTCAACGAGCTCCTCAATGAGCTCTTATTTGTTATTTTTGCATAGACAATCTTAGTTAGGTGAATGGCACTTTATTGGCCCTGCGTGGTCACTTTAAATATAGCCAATTTGAGGCCTTTTCATTGATATTTTAGGCACTAAGGCCGAACCTATATAAGCCTAAAGTGTTGGCATTATTTCAGCACCTTACACAACATTAAACAAACGCAGCTTTGCTAAAAACCTAGTTCGTGTGGGAATTCTTGTTCTTTTTGTGTAAAATCGAATTGAACAATTTCCTCCTCATGATCATTCAGCTTTCAATTCCTAGTTGTCTTGAGGGTTCTTGCATAGCATAGGTTCTCCTTGTCTTCATCAAGAAGGTAAGTAGACTAGTTCCTACTTGCAATTCTTGGTAGATCATTGAGTGTCTATCTTTTTATCTTCTTGTTTTTCCTAGGTCATATTGCATCAGTTGGTATCAGAGCAAGAAAAAGGATTGTTTCTACAACCCCAATCCTGTTCTTCGTGCATTTAGGAATTAGGATTCTTAGATAGTTTCTTAAAATTTTCATTTTTATTAAAAAAAATGTGAAAAGAAGAAAAGACAGCTGCATATTATTATTGTTAATGATATTACATGCCTAGGTTTTGAGAAGTAGAAGTTCCTGGCTGATTTGAGTTCGTTCTTGAAAAACCCTAGCGAATTTTTGGATTGTTTCTTAGAACTTCTTGACATTTTGCTTGAATTTCCCCTTGATATTGTGTTGGTTCTTGCGTGACTCTTTACAACAACTTGCTGTTCTTGTAAAGAAATAGAAGTAGCTTGAATTTACCTTGAAATTTCTTGAGATCACACGTTGGAATTGTTGTTTTAGTTGCTGAAAATTTGAGTTGAATTGAGGAGAAAGAGGTGCTGAAATTTGGTGTTAAAGGAGGAACCCTAAACCTAATTCAAGAGCAAAAACTTGTTCTACTCAATTAAGGCTTGTCTTGGGCGCCTGTTAAGGGGTAGTAAATTAGATTTTCTCTAGGATTTCCTTATTTCTTTATTAAACACTACTTCTAGTTAGTAATTCTTAGGTATTTCTTCTACTTAAGCTATTACTAACTCTTGAGCTAATAGGATTTCGTACTTAAATTCAGAATTTTCAATTTTTGTAGTTAATTCTTTGGTTTCTCGTACTCACTTTAAAAACTGTCCGCCTATAGAGTCTCATAAATTCACTCACCCGAAGAGAACTAGTGAACTTTGTGAACTTGAAAGGTCGTTGAGGAACTTGATTAATTCGAGGAAGCCATTTGTGACAAGTTTGAGTGATCCTACCCACTAGTTTGCGTGAACCCGAGTGTCATTGAAAGTGAGGGAGCGAGTGAGGTATTTTGCTAACCTTAACGCATTCTTTAGTCTTTGATTTTTTGCAGGTACATGGCTGGAGTTGGAGATAAACATGAGTGTTCCCAAGGTTGGCTTGACTAATCTTCTAGCCGAAATGAGGGCAATGAGGAATGATTTGGGACACTCCATTGATGCCATTAGAACTCGGGTTGACAACCTTGAAAAGGAGAACACATCTATGACTCCAAAATCTACTTGTAATGAGTTAAACTTGGGCGATCCCCAAGAAGTTATGCCAACACCGAGGTTCCACAAGTTAAAGATGAATGTTTGTGGTTATAAGGGCTTCAATCTAGAGCTTGACGACTTGAGTGAAGCCATGCTTATTTCATCGGAAATGGTTAATCTTTTGCACTTAACGTGGGATAGAAGAAGATATCTGTTGCACTTGGTGCACCTTTGTAAGACACTAGGGGGGGGGGGGGTAGAATAGTGTCCTTACCCGATTTTCGAACCTAAAACTTGCTTTTAACTTTTTGCGCCTAACTCACAAAGAACCAGGTTCCTTGTAAGTTTCCCCTATCTCTAAAACTAAATAAATTGCGGAAACGTAAAGAACACAGAGATTTTTACGTGGAAAAATCCTTACTCAAGGGATAAAAAACCACGACCCAAACTCTTGGGATTTCAACTCTTCCACTAAAGGAAAACTCGAGCAAGTTTTAGACTACAACGTAATGTAATCAAGGAACTAGAACCCCCTAGTACCTAGAACCTTCACAGCCACACGTTAGCTGGTAAGGTTACCTCTACTTAACCTCAAAAAGTAATCTCTACTTAATGCTTCTAAACAAGCGAATAGATTACAACTCAATAACCTATAACAAAGAACCTAAACAACAGACTTATCAATGAAACTGCTCATTCGTCAGGTTCTGCTGCTTAGTCTTTGTTCTTGCACACAAAGCTTCTCACGATCTGATGGTACTTGATATGCTCTGTTGAGATATCTTTTGTGCGTACCGATTTTGGTCAAATTAACTTGTATATATAGGAACTAGACTTAGCCGGATCCAACTAAGTTTAGGAATCCTTTTCCTCTTTGAAATCAGTTTAAACAAGGTTACCCATATTTCCTCATTTAAAACCTAAGTTAATTTGCCTTATGTTCCAATCCATTGTCGTTTAGGAACCGCGTCCTTCTCAACACCGCCTATAGCTTCTTCAACTTCCGGTGGGATTGGAACTTTGACTCCAGCTGTTCTCTTCTTTCCTTCTTCAGCTCTGACTTGAATATCTCGTTTGAACAGCTGTCCTTCTCACTTCGACTGTGAACCTTTTCGTGGACCACTTAGCACCAGGTCCTCTGTCATCTTCAAAACTCATTCTTCAACAAATTCCCCCTTATTGATGATGACAAACCATGTTGTCTCACCGAGGGTTTATACTTTCAAGAACCTATAAAAATCAACCACTAACCACGAACCAGGATAATAACAGTTAGGCGAAAATAGGTCACAAACATATAATGAACTAATCAATATCTAACTTCCCCTTTTTGGCATCATCGAAAAGTTTCACAGCTGTAAAAACCTGCTCAACTTAAGTTAAGTCTAGTTGACTCTAGTGCCAAAGGCAGCAAGCCAACCTTTAAACGTCAGGAACCTGTTTCAGACAATAAATACTAGCAAATAGGATATTTATATCAAAAGACGTGCCAAACCGGCTTCAACATCCAAACATCATTCAAAATGTTACAAACCGAAATATAAGATTGTCTTAAAAACAGGCCAAATAAAAGAACCAGGAGGGGACTAGGGAATGGAACTGGTTCAGAATTGGGGAATATCAGGGATGTTAAAGTGAGCAAGCAACAAGGCGAGGCGACGCGAGTTTCCTTCTCTTTCACGCTCCAGCTCTGCATCCAGCCTTGTGTTTTCAGCATTCATCCAGGCGAGCTCATCATTTTGCCTTCCAAGCTGCCTCATGAACCCCTCAATTCTCCTGTCTACTCTGTTGTTCCTCCTTTCCTCAGCATCATCCTCCATATTCTCTGGTTCATCAGCAGGTTCACCATCCAACACATTGTCACAGGATTTAAGAATGTTCCTCCCAAACAAGTCATTGTGGTCCGGCTCAGTCTACTTACCAACAGGCACCCCAGAGAAATCAAAACCTTCCCCAGAAGAAAGCCATAGACCAGCGCATGTTTGCCTAACCCCATATCAGCTACTCGACCAATGTGCTTGATCATCAATTCAGGCAGATTAATACAAACCTCTCGATCTAGCAGGTCCATATAGGTCATATCCAGAAAGTTGGCCTCACTCCTCCTCTCTGACCTCTGCAGTAGGTTCTTCAACACAAATTCAAAGAGCAACTGGTAGAAGGGTTGCATTGCCTTCTTCTTCACTTGTGTAGCCCTTGCCAGTCTAGGTCTCCCTGTAAATTTTTGGGTCACCTCCAAAGCAGACACACCATCTCCTCTAGCCGGCCACAAGTTTCTCATGTACTCGCTATAGCCCTGAGAGGGAACACCCAAAATCTCACCCAGTTCCACACTATCAAACTGGATCACCAGCCCCTTGACTATGGTTGTCACAATGCCTTCACTCACTGTGCAATTGGAATAAAATTCTCGAACCTCTTGCTCTCTCAGCTGTCTAGCACCATCACTGTATAGGTTCAACCAACCTTGAGCTCTCAACTTACCACCAAGTTGAATCATACCCTCTAGCTCCAGGTCAGTTAGAATTTTACCCTTCACCATCGATAGACCTATAAAGTAGGCCACCCTTCTCTTCTTGTCTTCCTTGTCATCTCCAATCACCAGCTTTGATTTGGAAGCTCTCCTACGAACCTCAGGTTTCTCCACAATCCTCTCCTGCTGCTCTCTCACAGAGCCACGAGTCGCAGGTTTTCTCACATGACTCCCTGTTTTTCTACTACTTTCTCCCATCCCCTCTGCATCTCCAGAACTACCCATTTTCGAACTACCTACAAATTCTCCTCCCTTTACTAACCTCCGTTTCTTCATAGCTTGTTTTTGTTCTGAACCACGGGCCTTTTTTCCAGTCTCCTCTGTTCCTCCACCACCACAACATCTGTCTCACTGGAGGAACCTTCACTAGCTTGAGGAGTGGGATTGGGCTCAGGAAACACACCATCTAAAGGTTCATTAAAACCTACACCAGCTACATTCTCTTCCACATAATCATCAATCTCTCTCAAATCTGCGTCATCACCTGCGACAAAACCAGAGAATGAACCAGGTTCTTCCTCAGGTTCTTTAGCAGGTTCAACAGATTTTTCTACTCCCTTGTCACCAACAGTCTTTTCTACCATATGAACTGTCTCAGGAACAGGTTCCTCAACTATGTTCTCAGTTTCTTTAGTAACAATAACAACAACCTCTGTTTCGACAACTTTCTCAAGATTTTGTACAACTACTTCCTCCTTATTTCCTACTTCATAATCAACTTGTTCTTCTAAATCTACAGGCATAGAGGGTACACTAGTATCGACAACTACAGTACCAGTAGGAGAACTAGGGTTTACCTTTTCAGTTACTTGGACGACTTCTTGAGTCGCTTCCATGATCCCTTCATCCGTACCAGTTTCTAGAATAATTTCCCCCTTACTAGTTGCTCTCTCCGACAACTTCTTCTGTCTCAATTTTGCAAACTTCCTCGCCATAGCCACAGAACAACTCGCTGCCAGTTGCTTTGCCTTTTGATTTAATTTAGAAATTTTTAGTTTTGGAGAAGAAAGTTGAGAATCTACTTTTGAACTGGTCGACATTTTTGTTTCTCTTACAGAGAGTTGTGTTTTTAGAGAGAGAAAATATTTTGAGAGAGTTGTTAATTTTTCAGACGATAGAAACAATGTTTTGATCAAGTAGTGGAATAGAGATGGGTTTAGGTTTATCGAGAAGGGGAACGGGTTGATGGGATTGAAAAAAGCTGATGCTACTTATTACGCATAGGAGTTGACGCCATCAAGGTTCAAAGTATTTGAATTTTAAAAGTTTTACCCTAATCCGGCGCCATGTGAGGGTGATTGATAACAAATTAGGCCACGTAAGACAACGTTATATTCAGTAAATGATATAGAATGTGTACCTGGATGTCCATGCACCAGTTTCTTCAATTATATCCTAGATTTTAAAATTTTGCCAGTATCTACGTCATGAAAACAGGTTCCAAATAGGTTGGCAAACAAAACAATTAAGTTTTCATAGTAGAATCAACTAAGCAAAGTTAAGCAAAATAATACAAGGAAACTTCACTAGCCAATCATTGGGAGAACCAGGTGCTGCTTCATTCATTGTAAATTAGTCATCCCTAGCTCAAGCCTGTGTCTTTTCAAATTGTACCCTGTTTAATGCCTTAGTGAAGATATCAGTAATTTGGTCCTCAGTCCTGCAAAAGTTCATAGTAATTAGGCCTTTCTCAACATTGTCCCTTAGAAAGTGATGCCTAATATCAATGTGCTTTGTTCTCTTGTGCTGGACTGGGTTATTGACTGCACTGGTGTTGTCACAAAAGATTGGAACTGGTCCACACTTGATTCCAAAGTCCTCCAGCTGCTGCTTGATCCATAATAACTGTGAACAATATAAAGAAGCTGCTATATATTCAGCTTCAGCTGTCTATAATTCCACTGAATTTTGTTTCTTTGTAGCCCATGAAACTAAACAAGGACCTAGGAAGTGTGCCATTCCAGATGTACTTTTCCTATCAACTAAGTGACCAGCATAGTCAGCATCTGCATACCCAATTAGATCAAAACTTCCACCTTTTGGGTACCATAAACCAAGATCTTAGAGTTCCTTTCAAATATCTCAAGACTCTCTTGACTGCAGTTAAGTGAGACTCCTTTGATTTTGACTGGAACCTTGCACACAACCCCCACACTATAAACAATATCTGGACGACTTGTAGTTAAATACAGCAAAGAACCAATCATTCCTCTATACTTAGTTTCATCAATTGAAGCATCAGTTTCATCCAGATCTATCTTCGTTTTAGGAGTAATGGGTGTGTTCATATCCTTACCAGACTTCATATCATAATTCCTTAACAGCTCTTTGATGTACTTCTGCTGGTGGATCATTGTGCCTTCCTGAGATTGCTTGATTTGTAAGCTCAAGAAGAAATTTAGCTCACCCATCATACTCATCTCAAATTCACTTCCCATCAGGTCGTCGAACTCCTTGCAAAGGTTCTCATTTGTAGCACCAAAGATGATGTCGTCTACAAATACTTGAACAATCAACAGGTCCTTGGTTTTCTTCCTTAAAAATAAAGTATTGTCTATTTTACCTTTTGTAAATCTATTCTTCAATAAGAACCCAGACAACCTTTCATACCAAGCCCTAGGAGCCTGTTTCAACCCATACAATGCCTTGTCAAGTTTGTAGACATGATCAGGAAACTCTGTACTTTCAAAGCCAGGTGGTTGAACCACATACACCTCTTCATTCAAATATCCATTAAGGAATGCACTCTTCACATCCATCTGGTACAACTTAAACTCCATGTAAGCTGCAAAAGCAATAAGCATCCTAATGGCCTCCATTCTACCAACAGTGCAAAGGTTTCATCATAATCTATTCCTTCTTCTTGACTATAGCCTTGAACCACCAGTCTTGCCTTATTCCTTGTCACTATACCATGTTCATCCAGTTTGTTTCTAAATACCCATTTAGTATATGATGGACCTGTCCGTTGGTCGAGGGACCAGGTGCCATACCTTACTTCGTTCAGACTGATGTAGTTCCTCTTGCATCGCAATCACCCAGTCTGGATCCTCAAGAGCTTCACGTACATTTTTTGGTTCTATTGAGGACAGAAACGCAAAGAATGCACAGAAGTTCTTCAAAGCCCTTCTAGTAACAATTCCAGTGTTTAGATCAGACATGAGGTTCTCTAGTGGATGAGAACTTTGATATCTCCAAGGTTTAGGCTGAATCTGCTGAGTGTCGTTTCCAGGAGGATCTGAGCCATCTAAGTCCTCTTCCTCTTGCCATTCAGTTCCCCCTGTTTGATTGCCTTCTAGTTCCCCCTGACATTGATCCTTATCATCCTGATAACTTTTAACTCCATTCAGATTCTCAGGGTCTGCAACAGGTTCATCTCTTGCAAGACCGATCTCCTGATCATCATCTTCTTGTCTGTTTGTAACACTTTCAGATTCATCAAATACCACATGTACACTTTCTTCTACAGTCAAGGTCCTCTTTTTGAACACTTTATAAGCTTTACTTTGTGAAGAATATCCTAAGAAGATGGCTTCATCACTTCTAGCATCAAACTTCCCTAGAGGTTCTTTCCCATTGTTATGCACGAAACACTTGCACCCAAAAGCTCTGAGATGTGCAATATTTGGTTTCCTGCCTCTGATCAGCTCATAGGGAGTATAAAATAGCAAAGGACAGATAGAACATCGATTCAGCAGGTAGCAAGCGGTGTTGACTACTTCAGCCCAAAAATTCTTGTATAAGCCGCTTGATAGCAACATTGTTCTAGCCATGTCCTCCAAGGACCTGTTCTTCCTTTCAACTACACCATTCTGCTGAGGGGTCCTAGGTGCAGAGAAGTTGTGATCCACACCATGTTTGTTACAATATTCAGCAAACTTAGTATTCTCAAATTCGGTACCATGGTCGGACCTTATACTCACTAGTTGAACCCCCAGTTTCTTCTGATTGACTCTGACCCAGTCAAACATATCATATGCTTCATCTTTAGACCTGAGGAACAAGGTCCATGTGTATCTGGAGTAGTCATCAACTATTACCATTACGAATCTCTTACCTCCTCTGCTCCTTACCCTCATTGGTCCACACAAGTCAATGTGAACCAGCTCAAGTGGTTTAGAGGTACTAACCACTTTCTTTGACTTGAATGAAGATCTTACATATTTCCCCCACACACAAGCATCACAAATCTTGATGTCATTGAACCTCTTGCTTGGCATTCCACGAACCAGGTCCTTTGACACCAACTTATTTAATTGAGTCAAGCTTGCATGTCCTAGTCTCTTGTGCCACAACTGACTATCATTCTCCAGCACATTCAGACAAGTCAAATTATTCTCAGGAAGAGAACCTAATATAGCCTTGTATACATTATTAGCTCGTTTCTCTTCCATTGTCACTTCACCAGTCTGCAGGTTCTTTACTGTGCAACCTACAGATGTGAAACTCACTGAGTTTCCTCTATCACATAGTTGAGAGATACTTAGTAGATTGTGCCTCAATCCATCCACACATAGTACATTATCAATAGCGTGATTGAGGGATCTCCCAACTTTTCCAATACCAACAATTTCACCACTCTTGCCTCCTCTAAAAGCCACACTACCCCCTTGAAATGCTGTGAGTAAGAGAAAGTTTCTTCTATCTCCTGCCATGTGCCTGGAACACCCACTATCAAGAATCCAGCTTGGGTTGTTCCATCTCACTCTAGCCTGCAAAAGAAAATCAAGGGTAAGTAACAGGAACCCAGACTAGCTTGGGTCCCTCTTGTTTATAGAATGGATGAATCAAATCTTTTCTAGCCCAATAAGGTAAAACTGATTTTTTATTCTTTTTCACTGCATCTTTTGCAACACTGCATTCATTCTTAATATGTCCAGTCATACCACACAAGAAGCAGAGTTTGTTGCAAGGAAGTCCTGCATATTTACTATTAGAATTCCAAGCAGGCAAAGGTTTCCTATGTCCTAATCCAGTTTTACCTCTATTATCATTTTCATGCAACCAATTCAAAGCTTCAGAAGACTTGTTCCATTTAGTGAGTCTGGTGAGCTCAGAGTTAGCTTTTTCAACCTTTTCCTGAAGAACCCGGTTCTTCTTAGTTTTCTGATGCAGAGCCTGGTTTTTCTTTTCAAGCTCAGTTTCAAGGTTGATTTGAGCCTCACTAACTCCTTGCTTACCAGACACTTCTTTCAATTTTTGATTCTCAAGTTCGAGTGCAGAACCTAGCTTCTTCTCACACAACACCTATTCCTTTAATTGTAGAGTTTCTAATTCGAGGGCTGAGACTTTCGGAGTCAATTCAAAAACTTGAGTTTCACTAGCAATTAGTTCCTTTTTAAGATCAGATTTAACTTTTTCCAAGTTTTTTATTTTTATTGAAAACTCAAACGCAACTGACATTAGTTGGTCCTTCTCAGAAAGTGTTTGTTCCTTCTCAGACCTCAAATTTTCAATTTCTTCAATTAAAGTCAAGGCAAGCAGATTCAATTCCCTAGAAGAACAAGTATGAAGTCTAGTTTTCAGTTCATCGAGACTTACCTCAGGTGTATCATCAATTGAAGGTTCATTATCAGCCATTAATGCCAAGGGAGAATCATCTTCTGGTTCTTCTTCTTCTTCTTCATCATTTTCGATTCAGAAGGTCCCCATGTTGCATAGAACGCCTCTTTCTTTTTTCTCCTTAATGCTCTGAAGTTGGGAGGACGTTTGTTCTTCTTAGGTTCATTCTCTTTTGAAGCGCCAGACCATTTCCGCTCAATATCCCACAATGGGAAGTCCTTTATAGCATGATCCTTCTTGTTACACTTAAAGCACCCTGAGTAGTCAGGATTTTTAATTATGTTGTTCTTGGCAGGAGTGGCTTTGGTTTTTCTTCTTTCAAAGCCTAAGGTTTTTTGTACTGCATTGACCAAGGCCATCTCATGCTCAGATACTTCATACTTAGAGCCTCCAATTGCCTCTAGAGCTAGGTTCTTCTCCTTCTTGGGTTCCACCTCCATCCTTGATTGTTTCATAAGCTCATGGGTTTTCAGACTACCAACGAGTTCATCTAGCTCAATCTTGTCCAGTTCCTTAGACTCAATGATAGCTGTAACCTTTGATTCCCATGAATCAGGTAGAATCCTGATCACTTTTTCAACCAAATCTTCATTAGTTAGAACCATACCTAGTGACTTCATCTCGTTTGTTATGATAGTGAACCTGGTCATCATATCCTGGATGGACTCAGATTCACCCATAGCAAACAACTCGAACTTTCTTTTCAGCATCTGGATCCTTGACTTCTTCACATGTGAGGTTCCTTCATGAGCAATTTGTAGAGCATCCCAGATTTCTTTGGCCGTTTTGTATGAAGAAACTCTGTTGTATTCATCATGACCAAGTCCACATATGATGAGCCTCTTAGCTTTTGCATTCTTCTCTACCATCTTGAAATCAGCATCAGTATACTCAGATATCTCTTTGGGAACAGTTTGCTGATTGGGTGGTTGTCCAATAGTTTTGCTTGGAATAAGAGGTCCATCCTTAGTAATGATCCATAGCTGAAAGTCTTCAGCTTGAATAAAGTCTTCCATTCTGCCTTTCCACCATCCATAGTATTGGTCATTGAATTATGGAGGCCTGTTGACAGATTGTCCTTCGGTGATTATTGGTGGTGCATTGTTCAAATCCTTCTCAAGATGTTAATCTTCCTTCGAGAGAACCTGCTCTTATACCACTTGTTGCACCTTTGTAAGACACTAGAAGGGGGGGGGGGGGTGAATAGTGTCCTTACCCAATTTTCGAAACTAAATAAATTGCGGAAACGTAAAGAACACAGAGATTTTTACGTGGAAAAATCCTTGCTCAAGGGATAAAAAAACACGACCCAAACTCTTGGGATTTCAACTCTTCCACTAAAGGAAAACTCGAGAAAGTTTTAGACTACAACGTAATGTAATCAAGGAACTAGAACCCCCTAGTACCTAGAACCTTCACAGCCACACGTTAGCTGGTAAGGTTACCTCTACTTAACCTCAAAAAGTAATCTCTACTTAATGCTTCTAAACAAGCGAATAGATTACAACTCAATAGCCTATAACAAAGAACCTAAACAACAGACTTATCTATGAAACTGCTCCTTCGTCAGGTTCTGCTGCCCAGCCTTTGTTCTTACACACAAAGCTTCTCACGATCTGATGGTACTTGATATGCTCTGTTGAGATGTCTTTTGTACGTACCGATTTTGGTCAAATTAACTTGTATATAAGGAACTAGACTTAGCCGGATCCAACTAAGTTTAGGAATCTTTTTCCTCTTTAAAATCAGTTTAAACAAGGTTACCCATATTTCCTTATTTAAACCTAAGTTAATTTGCCTTACGTTCCAATCCATTGTCGTTTAGGAACCGCGTCCTTCTCAGCACCGCCTATAGCTTCTTCAACTTCCGGTAGGAGTGGAATTTTGACTCCAGTTGTTCTCTTATTTCCTTCTTCAGCTCTGACTTGAATATCTCGTTTGAACAGCTGTCCTTCTCACTTCAACTGTGAACCTTTTCGTGGACCACTTAGCACCAGGTCCTTTGTCATCTTCAAAACTCATTCTTCAACAATATCTATATCTCTATGATGGATATAAGGTTGAGTAGAAGGTCAAGGTGATAGTGTCACGTGGAGAGTACCTCGAAACGGTCTGGTGTGAAATGTATCCTCTTCAAACATGTGACTTGTGTTTTGGGCAGCCATGGTTTTTAGATCGCAATGTTTCATATGTGTGAGATTGGATAAGGCATGTAGTGGATGATGAAGGATGACCTCTATTGCCATACCAACTTACGAAAAAAAGTCCCAATAGTCTTTACGCCTCTTCTATGCACGTAGAGGAGTGTTATGCAAATCAAAAGGGAAAGTTTGGGATGACTAATGTAGTTGGACTGCCACAAGAGAAACAAGAGAATGTAATTGAAAAGAATATGATAGAAAAGAAAGAAGAAAAGAAAGGAGAGAAAGTTTTTCACTCTAACAATTGTAATTTTTCTTTTTCCTCTAGTTGCTTATATTCTATTGCATGTACCGTTGGAAACAAGCTTGGGAGTGAGCACCACTTATTGGAGGTGCAAGATGAGGGCGCTTTAGGGGCTGTGCATGATGTTGAAGGGGCTGTCTGTGTCGACTCTAAGCTTGAGGAGGGAGAGAATGAAGGTAAACAAGGTTAATCTTGTGACCTTCAAGGTATGTCTACTATACTTGATACTCTAGGAGCTAGTGAAGAGCAATTTAATGATGTGAGTATGAGTAGTGGTAAGTCATGTTTGGACCTTATGACGTTGCTGCCTTGCAGTGGAAATTTAAATAAGGTTTGTGATGATACACTAGTTGTTCTTGAATGTGCTCCTAAAATTGAAACTACTTGTGTGTTTGATGTAATGAAAACTAGTGTTGACACTTGTGTTGAGGGTCTAAGTATTAAAAGTAAAACTTCTAGGGATGTCATTGACGAAAGATTGCATGATGTCCTAGAAGTAGAATTTAAACATCACTTGTTTGATCCTGGAATTGAAGGTGTAGAGTCCTTTTTGAGTTCTTTTGATATGGCAACTGAGCATGATAATGAAACAGAATTGTGTGATGAGTTTGCTTATGTTGACGTTAATCGTGAGGTGAACTTGAGTGAGACTTTTCTTGTGAGACTTTTCTTGTGAAACTATTCTTACTTGGGGAGACTTGTTGTTTAGATAATGAGTTTGAGTTTCTTAAGATTCTTTCTTGTGATGGAAGTAACTCATTGTTTGATAGTAGTTCACTTGGTAGAGGGAATTGTCGTGAGGAGGAAAGTGTGGATCTTTGTTTAAATCCCGTTTCTTCTTTGTGTTGTCCAAATATCAGCTTTGAGCATGGTTGTAATTCTAATTTTGAAAGTATGCTTATTGAAGTGGACACCATTGATGAAGTTACACTAGGAAACACTTTTCTTTACTATATGTTTGCCTATGATGAGGATCATGAGGGTGTTAGGAGTTCTTGTGAGAAGTATGAAAATTTTGATTGTTACACATGTCGTGATGGTTTTGCTTACTCTAGGATAGAGGATGAAAAATATTTGTATTTCATGATTCATGCTTCTCTGGTATACTATTGTTGTGATTGGATACATCCTTGTTCCTATAGCTTGTTGTTACAATCTGAGTTTCTTAAGATATGTGTTACGTTTGATATGTTGACCTCGTTTGTTTTTTACCCCAAAATTATTCTTAAAAGTGGTAACTTGTTTGACTTAATAGTTTTGAGGTGGGCTGGTACAATATTTCCAAATTTAGGTTTGAGATGTCCTACTTGTGTTGTGCTTAGCTATGGAAAGCATTATGTATGCTTTAAATTAGTTGAACAAGTGGAGAGCTGTTGGAAAGATATTCCTTGGAAATTATTGTGGTATGCGACCCGAACTTGTAGGCTCCATGAGGACGGTATGTTTTCTTGGCTTATGCTTATATTTGGGCTTTCTAAAGCCATGGCGATTAGTGTTATCATTTTTGGGCAATTTGGCAGCGCACTTGTGCCATCTCATGGGTGTGCTATTATGAGGGCTATTTGTCTATTTTCTAGTTGAGAGTTGGGAGATATCTATACTCATTCATGTCCATATTTTGTAGGAATCAGATTCGAGGAGGAATCCTTTTTAAGAGAGGGAGAATAATGTAGATGTATTCCATAGTGGAGAGGCCTTGATGATGAGCCACAGATGCCGTGATGTTGATGCTATGATTTCGAGGACGAAATCCTTCCAAGAAGGGGAGGATGATGCAACCCAAATTGGCTATCATGCATTCCATCTATAGGCGACAAGAGAGGCGTTGATTAGCATTGGAGTAGGAGGGACGATTTAAGCAAGTTGAGGCTGAGAGTTGGGGAGCTCAACGAGCTACTCAACGAGCCCATTATTTAGGGTGTTGGAAGCTTAGATATGGGCAGCAACTTAGTGAACTCAACGAGCTCCTCAACAAGCTTTTATTTGTTATTTTTGCATAGACAGTCTTAGTTAGGTGAATGACACTTTATTGGCCCTGCGTGGTCACTTTAAATATAACCAATTTGAGGCCTTTTCATTGATATTTTAGGCACTAGGGACGAACCTATATAAGCCTAAAGTGTTAGGCATTTTTCAGCACCTTACACAACATTAAACAAAATGCAGCTTTGCTAAAAACCTAGTTCATGTGGGAATTCTTGTTCTTTTTGTGTGAAATCGAATTGAAAGATTTCCTCTTCATGATCATTCAACTTTCAATTCCTAGTTGTCTTGAGGGTTGTTGCATAGTATAGGTTCTCCTTGGCTTCATCAAGAAGGTAAGGAGACTAGTTCCTACTTGCAATTCTTGATAGATCATTGAGTGTCTATCTTTTTATCTTGTTTCTTGTTTTTTCTAGATCATATTGCATCATGTTTTTAGTCATATTGTTCACAAGTGTACCTTTTAGGTGTAGAACTTGCCCAGTTTATGTTCAAGACAAAATAGTTCGAGTGCCGAACTTTGAAATGATCTAGCTTTCTTGGAAGCCATTTTTAGCATTTTCATATACCTTAACCTTAGCCTTTCATTTGGTAACCTTTGCACAATAATTTTATTGGTGGTCGAATAGAATATTCTTTGTTAGGTGTTAAAACTGCAGTGACATTAAAACTATTTTTCTTATATTTTCACCCCCACACCACAGTCGTATCAATTTTGCATTCTACTTATTCATTGACACAGTTAAATAGGCGTACTGTTGCAAGCTTGAAGAAGCAACTTCTTCTCCTTTCCTTTTTATGGTGAAGATTTTAATCTTTAAAATCGAATTTATATAATGGTGAAGTTTTTAATCTTCAAAATTGGTAAGAAATAAGAGTAGAAAATCACGATGATTTTAATCTCCAAATATAGGGAGTATAAACCCACAAAGGCGCTCTCATTCAAAACATATTCTGCATTACTGAGAGCTCCTCCAATCAGTATTGAAATGTCCCCCAAGTTGGATCTTCTATTATCCCTATAACCACGAGTTTTAAGGACATAGTGAACTACTGAACTCAAACTTTGGGGGTGAAGACAATTGATTGTAGCAGAAACAACACTAGCAAGTAAATGTATCCCTATAGTTGAGCAGTCATTGAATGGAGAAATAATAGTTGAGACTTGATATCCGCACAGTATTCCACCTTCAATCCCCAAGAATCTAAAAGAATAATTATCAGAAGGCTACCAAACTCAAAGGCTGCAAAGTTACACATCGTCTTCCAGCATATTCTCTGATTTGGGCATGAGATCCACCCAACCACTGTAATAATATCCCACACAAGCTAAATATATACAAAGAAAGTATCCACCAATTCATTAACTCTAGATTTGATATTTATCCAGTGAACATCCAGCACTTCAAGAGTTTCTTTCTAGTCCATTCATTCATAGTTCTAGCTGTAACTCCTTCAAGCGATTCAACCAAAAAAACATAATCTTTGTATAACAACTTAATAACCATGATCTAGAGCTAACATTTGAAAAATAGCAGTGAATAAATTTCAAGTTGCTTAACTCGAGCACATCAAGTATAGCACCTCCAGGATTAAAAAAAAGAACCGTCATAGTAGAATCATTTTCTCTTCATATGTATAAGAGAAGAATTCAATAAACAAACTGGATATAGGCATTACATCTAGCTCGAGTAGTTCTTCAAACTTTATAGTCAGATCAGGAACACTAAAATTAGTTTTGCAATCATCAAGTTTCATGAAAAACGTATCGAAATACATGTACTGCAACCTCTCACATTTAGCAGTATAGCCAGTACCAAAAGATCTGCTTCTATCTTCCTCTATGTTGTTTGTACCCTCACTTTTCATGAAAAGCACATCCACACATATTTCCTCTAAAACTTCATCAAATTCTATAGCTACAAAATTTAAATGAGACATACCGACCTCGAATTTATCACTGTTGAAGCATTCGGCACCTGGAACAAAATCTGAATATATGCAGCTAGTATATCCTTCTACCGAGAAATTATCAACACAAGCAGCACATCGACAATCAATATTGCGTAAGCCCTCTTCTCGTTGCGTAGGAAACCCGTTGCTGACATCTCTTTTATCATGCTTGTAGTTTTTCGGCTATTCAATTAATTGATCCATTTTTCTCGCACTTCTTCGAGTGACATGATGTTAATTCTGAGGATCGATGCTCTGATACCAATTGATACCAAAAATTTATATCGAATAATAGTAACGAACTAAGAAAATGGGGAGATAAGAGAAGAAGAGATAGGAAGAGAAGAAGAAGACATGAGAAGAGATAAATTTGGGGAAAGAGTGAAGTCACATTCCAATATCATCCAAATTGTGTGAGTAAGATTACAATGTCCATATATATATATCAAATAAAATGCAATTCCATTTCAAATACTAATAAGGAAGGAACTAAACTGGCTAACTAACTTTCCGGCCAACTATTTGTGTATCAATACATAATACTCTTTGGGATGCGGCTCTTTCCCAAACCCTATATGAATGCGAGATGCTTTGTGCACTGGGCTGCCCTTTTTATTTCACAGTTCACACATAGTTGGTACCACTGCATTCTATATTTTTTAGTTATTGCAGTTTATGGATTTTGATAGTACTTTCTTGGTATTCTTAGTTAAATCTTAAATCCTTTTTTTTCTATAGGTTTCATTAAATCTAACAATTAGAATTTGTTAAACATTTGACAGCAAGTTAGAAGTAGTAAGGTCTATTTTAGATATGTCCCAAACTTAATGGACTATTTTATCATTTTACAGATTAGGTTAAAACAGTTTTGGAAGTCGTTAGTATCTTGTGTTCCGATGAATACCGACATCCCACCGGAAAACTCCGCCGACGGCGACGATCCGTATGGTCATCTAAAGAAAGAAGGGCGAAAAATTTGCTCAAACTGTAACAGGCCAATAAATGTATGCTTATGCAGTATAATTCCATCGGAACAAATTTCTACTATTACTCGTATCGTAATACTTCATCATCCTCACGAACAACGCCATAAGCTTGCTACGGTTCCTGTTTTATCAAAATGCCTCCGTAACTGTGAAATTATTGTTGGCCGCAAGTTACGTTACGGTGATTCCAACGTTCTCGATTCTCTTCATGATCGTTCTCTTCGTAACCCTAATTTTCCTCGCACTGCTATTTTTCTATTTCCTGGTATGACACTGTTTTAGTTGAACACTTATTAATTTCTGGTTATTATTTAGGGCTAGTTTTTGTAAAGTTACATTTGTTAGGATGATTGGAATGAAATGTGTCCAAATTCTGAAGAGCTCAGCTTCTCATGTGTTCGTTTAGCTCACGTTACAGGTTTAAAACCCGTCCCAGACAGAAGCCTAGTGTTTAAGTAGAATAGGGTAGAAGGCCGAGCCCGTAATCCACCTACTGTTGAACCGTGCCCTAATAGCCCTCGGGAATATCTCATTTTTCAATAGAAAAGAAAAAAAATTAGGAATTGGTTTAAATGAGCAAAATTGTAGTAGAAGATTCATTTAGTTGACCCGAACTAGTTGGGGTTGAGGGCTTGTTTTTTTGTTTTTTTCTGTTTGCTTTAAAAAAAAAATTTGTTGTCTGTTGATAGTTGAGAACTGTGTATTGCTATACCTAGCTGAATTCTACAGACGTTTGTGCGTATGGCGACATTCGTGTTTTAACAGAAAAGGATTCATATTTGAAACAAAGAAAAGAAAACATTCCCCTATTTGGAAGAATATTTGCTATTTAGGAGAGGAGAAAATGAGGATACTATATTCTTTATTTCATTTATTTCTGCCTGGTTGTTGACTAATGGAAAAAAGTTAATGCGACTGTGGCTCTCAGGTGCTGATACATCACCATCTCAGGAAATCAACCATTGGAAATCCTCTAAACATACTGAAGAGATGAGTAAATATGTCTTGATTGCTTTTGATGGAACTTGGAAGCATGCCCGAGAGATGATGCGTGCAAGCTTATCATTTTTGTCCAAGTTTGCTGTTCAGGTTCACTTAGACTATGATGTTGGCAATGATGGTGGGACGATTTTCAATTCTGAATTAATTCTTAGGAAGGAACCATTTAGTGGGTGCATGAGTACCATGGAGGCTGTGGCGCATTGCTTACGGATTCTTGAGCCTAATGGAATTGATATAGAGTCAAGTTTGATAGAGGTTTTAAGAAGTATGGTTAAATTTCAGGCTTCTTTTCTCAAGCCTATGAAGCCTCGACATAAATTGATAAAAGGAGGACGCGAGGGTAATATATAAGCGCTCAGGTCCATTTTCTTTGTTTCTGGAGCAGCTTTAGCTCAAGGATAGCCTCAAAGTTCTTTTTGGTACTCATGTTCCGGACTGCTCAGAGCCATCCAGCCTGTACCTGGTACTTGTCCCAAGTTTCACAGGTTTCACAAGTTTTAACTTTCAATTCATATATAGCACTGATGGTTTATTTGGAAATTCTATATCCCCATTATGCTAGTGCTGAGTTCCTCTGAATTCCTTAACTTGATACTAAGAGGTTATATGTCGTCTGATATGTCTAATCCTTTGATATGTCAATGCTGTTGTGCTGAAGATCTTTTATGGTTTAGAATATGTGTGTTTGTTTTTGAGTTTTTGGATCGGCAGAGATGTTACTGTTTACGGAGCTGTGGGATATATACTTTTCTGGCTATTGAATATTGGTTTTTGAAGTCATTTAAGTACCAAATGTTTTCAAAATTTTTTATCAATGTTCTGGTGAGCACTGTCTCACTCTCCCTGCTGTAGTTCACTATATAGGTATCCTGATTGAGTAGAAGGTGTGGCCACGAGGTGCTTTGATGAGACTGTAAATCCTTCAGTTGCAGGATAACCTCGTCAGACAGTATATTGTTATTGGGTTATGCGGTAGTAACCTGCTTATGCTGAAGCAAGTGAAGTTGAGACTTAACAAAGCACATTCAATATTGTTATTCTTGAGTTCCTTACTGTATCTTAAAGTAAGGAGAAGTCTATTATGTCAACTTTTGTCATTTTTTTTGGAGATTGCCATAAAATGTTTTGGTGATGGAAATTCTTTTGGAAGTTTTCAATTATCAGTTGTTTATATTGTGCTATTGCATATAGAACATCGCGTGCTGTTAATACTGATTTGCTTTACTGGTGTTCAGTATTGGGCTAAATACTAGGGCGAACTACATGGGTATGCAGCAGTTGGCTCTCGTATTGTCTTGCTTGGATTTCAGTGACAAATTTCTGTGAAGTAGTCAGCCTGGAAAATCTGAACCTGTAGAGTTGCTTGCTTTGATTAGCACTTGGAAGCATGCATGATAAGGAACTTACAGGACATTGACCTCGCACAGTTAGCTGTCGTAGCCTCGTATATTCAGGTAGTTGGCCGATGAACTTCCTGTTGGACGTGGCCAAAGTTCGAACAGTGGAACCGATGTGCTGTCACGTTTGAAATCTTGGCTCTATCTGCTGCTTCAAAATGGGCAAAGTGGATGTGCAAAAGATTAATGAGATTGATCATATTCACATGAATTTAGAAGTTTGTTTTCAAGTAGTGTTTATTTTGAAGAACTTTATTCATTCAATTGCTTCTTGTTATTACTATTTTTAATGTATGAATTTGATGACGGTTAGTTGCAAGCATCGCAGCCAGTAACTAAAGTTTGCACATTCGTGTTGATTAACATTTTATTTTTTTGGATGTCTACTTAATTAACGCTTCATCTAAGGCTCTGATTTCTATTTATTATATTCCTTCCCTGATTATTAAATGTTTGTTTGTTTTGGAGTATTTCATTTAATAGGGAAAAGGAAAACAAGTAAGTAGACGTGTCTTTTTCTTTTTAGTTACATATCACTTGCTAGTGTACTCGCGAATGATTTTGTGAGGATGAATTGTGTCAATAATCAAGGTAGCACTTACTGCATTTGATCAAATTATAGTATTAATGTTGTTAGTGAAGTTATTTTGCAGTTTATTAGTTAGGTCAATGTAATTTGAACACTTACCAAACAAAATGACGTTAATCTTTCCTAATAATTACAAACACACACATACACAACACATGCATTCAATTTGTTGTTTGATCCGAAGGTAGCGGGGCAAAAAATACACGAAAATTACCAGTCTTATCAGACGGTTTCGCGCGCTCTGTTGATGTACCTGTCAGTTACCCCTTTAACTGCCTTCTTTCATGACTCGCTCACCTCCATCTTAATTCCATAAATAAATATTATGTACATCCTAATCCTAATCCTAATCCTAATCCTAATCCTAATTTCTATTTATCAAATCTGAAAAAGCTCCAAAAGTTGGTGATTCAACATCACAAGAAGGTGCATTCCACTCTTGGCATCAACCGTCATCATTTGTCTTTGCTGATTTTCTACGTATTCTCTTGTTGGATTTGTTTATCCATATCACTTATATTCTGCGGTATGATACAAAATTCAATATTATTCTAACTCGTGTGGACATTAATATCCAAAATTAACATCAACACAATTTCATCATACCCTATCATATTAGTCACTCAGCTTTAGGAAATTAGCCACCAAACTCACTGAGCTTATAGTAAATCTCTCCAAAAATAATTCTTACCAAATGTTGCATTCTAAAATTTGTTTAATCTCCTTGCTAGAGTTCCTAGTTCCACCACTGATTGTTATGGTAGATGTTAATGGAGTCCATAATCTGTTGTGCAGATCATAATGGCATAATTTTATGTACCTAATGCCACACTTTCTCATGTTCTTTTTGTCCGTGCAGTTGCATGTTTGGAAGTTTGAGCTGAAGTTGGAGCTACAACATTCCAGTTCTCTTTTCCTTTACTCTTTTCGGAGAAGCTATAGCAGGAAAGATTTTGCACAATGTCCACCTCTGTGAAAGCATTGGAACCTGCCTTTCAGGGTGCTGGCCAGAAACCGTATCCTTGGTTCTGAGAATTGTATTGCATTGTTTTTAAATGCTACTAATTGGTTAACTAAAGGAAAATTTAAATGAGCATAGATCAGTAATTGTGATTCTGTTAGTGTGCTTTTTTTTTTTTCATGTTTGATTGTTTCTACCAATCAAACTTGGTTGCGAAAAATTCATGAATTTTTTAAACTTAACTCTATTTAGAGGTACTGAAATTTGGAGAATTGAGAATTTCCAACCGGTTCCTGTGACAAAATCTGAACATGGTAAATTCTACTCTGGTGATTCATACATCATCTTGCAGGTACATATTGAACTACAAGTTTTTGGCTTATTGCCTATTTATATAGAGTAGAATAGTTTGTTGCTTGTTGAGTTCCATTCAAGTGTTTTGACGACAATCCTACTTGTAGCTTAAGTCTGTTTATAATTGCAGACTTCTACTGGCAGAGGAGGTTCTTATTGGCATGATATACACTTCTGGCTTGGGAAGGAGACTAGTCAGGTACAAAACATTCATCATTCTTAGCAGCAGCTCAACCAGACTGCTCCTTTTTCCATTTTCTAAAGTTTGGATACGTTGCTAGGACGAAGCAGGAACTGCAGCTATCAAAACAGTTGAGCTTGATGCGATTCTTGGAGGGAGAGCAGTACAGCATAGGGAAATCCAAGGTCATGAATCGGACAAGTTTTTGTCATATTTTAAGCCGTGCATCATACCATTAGAAGGAGGTGTTGCATCTGGATTCAAGAAACCAGAGGAGGAAGTATTTGAAACGAGGTTGTACGTCTGCAATGGTAAACGAGTTGTCAGAATGAAGCAGGTAAAGAAGCATTAAAAGCTTGTTGCATGAGCTCATCTGGAAATATGTATTTCTTTAGTTGTGGTTGAAAATCATATATCTGAGCTTAGATTTCTATCAGGTCCCTTTCGCGAGGTCCTCGCTAAATCATGATGATGTGTTCATTTTGGACACTGAAGACAAAATATATCAGTTCAATGGTGCAAACTCTAACATCCAGGAGAGGGCCAAAGCATTAGAAGCTATTCAGGTATTGAAGGAGAAGTATCATGACGGGACGTGTGCTGTTGCAATTATTGGTAAGCCCAAGCCACAAGAAAGTAAAACAAGATGCGTGCATTGCTTCGATTTCTTTTCCTGGTATCAGTCATATAGAACCTGAAAACTAGGATCAATGCTACTAGGACATCTAAGAGTAATAGGAGTATGATTTCCCTACATTGACGTGGTTTACCATTCTATGGATATGTAAGATTCGTGAAGCAGAAAATTCTATGGATTTGTATGTTCTTGTGATGTCCCAAATGGTTTGTTAAAAAAAAAAGAAAAAAAAAGAATGATGCACAAATATACAACATATTTGTTTAACTATAAAGGGGAAAGACAACTTTTCACAATTAATGCGTATTAGTGTGGGATGGTACATTAGTACTGTGAGTCAACCAAAATATTGAACAGAATTATTTGCACTTAGGCAATAGCTTTGATTAACTAAAATGGGGAACATGTTATTTTAAATTGAATCTTACGCAATCGAGAGAAGATCTATCTAGATTTATGTTATCATCCACGTGGATAATGCTTGGACAGAATTGTTATGAACCTATTCTGTGATGTGCTATAATGAAGTAGTCCTCTCTTTTGATACTTCCTTAAAGTTATAAATATTTTTCTGTTGCCCCAGATGATGGGAATCTACAAGCCGAGTCGGATTCTGGATCATTTTGGGTTCTCTTTGGTGGCTTTGCCCCACTTGGCAAAAAGGTCGCTATAGAAGATGATATTGTTTCTGAGAAAACTACTGCTAAACTGTATAGGTAATGCTGAATCCTTTATTATTTTAAAGTTACATATTCCTTTAAGTTAATTCAGTTCATGTTGATCAACTTTGTTTTTTTAACTGACTCATAGCTGTTCTGGTTACATTCACATAGCAGACCTGTCATTTTTAAATGGAATATAGTACAATTTCTTTGTTTTTTACAAGACATCACCAGTGTCAAGCAGTATCTCTTGTTTATGGTACTGTATATTAACACTATCTTGACATCCTTGAGAGCCCCTGTATTGCTGGACATAACATCTTTCCACCTGTAGCCCTTGGCATTGCTACTCATTACTGAATTTTGTATGTGAACCTTCTGTTATTGTTGGTGCTGAAGTTGAATTTGTTGCTCCTTTTGCAGCATTACTGATGGCCAAGTCAATCCTTTGGATGGTGAACTTACGAAATCCATCTTAGAAAATGATAAATGCTATCTTTTGGATTGTGGCGCTGAAGTATTCACTTGGGTTGGCCGTAATACTCAACTGGAGGAGAGGAAAAGTACCATTCAAGCTGCAGAGGTAGAATGTTAGCTGTTTATCCATGTATTTTTGCAGTATAACTTCTCATATTTGAATGACTCAATATTTCCCAGGAATATCTTGCCAATCAAAGTAGACCTAAGTCAACACGTATAACCCGGCTTATTCAAGGCTATGAGACACATTCATTCAAGTCCAATTTTGACTCTTGGCCATCAGGATCTGCACCTGCCCCTGAGGACGGAAGAGGAAAAGTAGCAGGTAGGTTTATTACAAGCTTATGAGGAATTTTTTTGTTGCTAGTAGTCTTAACTTTGTCCATGCTGCATCCTTATAGCTCTGGTGAAGCAACAAGGTGCGGCCGTCAAAGGTGCTGGCAAAAGTACTCCTGTGCATGAGGAAGTGCCGCCTCTGCTTGAAGGGGGTGGAAAGATCGAGGTCTGTTCATCAGAATGTTTCCATGTCCTAATACTTTCTCTGCTGATTTAGCCAGCTCATTCATAACTGAAATTTGTTAGGTTTGGCGCATCGATGGCAGTGCAAAGACTCCGATACCCAAAGAAGACATTGGTAAATTCTACAGTGGAGATTGCTACATAGTCCTCTACACGTACCATTCTCATGAAAGGAAAGAAGATCATTATTTATGCTGGTGGATTGGAAAGGATAGCATCGAGGTACGGATTCCCTTGCATATATTTGTCTGGCCTTAACAAGAAATATGATGGAAAAAACAAAACCAAAAAGAGTAAAAATGTATGCTATTCATCTAAGATTTACAATCATGTAAAGAAGTTTAACATATTTTAACCTGCTTTGGAACTACTTCATATGACCTTATTGACTAGGAATAATGGTTCATTAAATTAGAGCTAGGTCAATTATTTCTAAAATAATGGTTGAAATGCCAAAAATATTAAGCTATTTCGCAATTCGAATATTACTTCAAGGAAACAGTAATTATTCCTCCATCCTCGTTCGACTGCCTTAGTTTGATTTTACACAATTATTAAGATTAAAGTTGAGAAAACGGTGCACTATTGAGTATTTGCATGGGAATGCGTGGACCATAAGCTTGCTATTTTAGTTTCTTTTTAAGTATTAGTGCTAAGTTTCATTTTCAGTAAGGTGGATATATTCTTTGGGACAGACTAAAAGTAAAGGGATAATCGATTAATAGAGAAGAGAGCATAATGTAGATTATGTCAGCTTGAGTTTCTATTCTTGGGGGTTGAAAACTGTTTTATTAACGGAATATAGGTCAGTAAGTTTGTAGGAACTATAAAAGAATGTAGGTGAAGTAAGTCGTGATGGAGTTTCTACTCTTTTGTTGTGCTCCTCTGTGCTTTCTGGTGTGATGAATTTCCCAGGTATCTTCCGGTTTTTAAATGTATTAGTGTGGCGTTGTGGATTCAGGAGGATCGAGAGATGGCTTCCCAATTGGCCAGTACAATGTGTAATACACTTAAAGGGAGACCTGTGCTGGTATTATTTCTTTCATTGCTGTTTTTCATTTAAAGACTTAAAATAAGGTTTTAATATGATATTTACAATTTCCAGGGTAGGGTATACCAAGGGAAAGAACCACCTCAATTTGTTGCTATATTCCAGCCCATGCTAGTCCTTAAGGTACCTTCTCCATACAGCACAATAGAGGCTATTTGTAGTTTAACATATAGAATGACCATGACAGATTTGTATCCATTTTTCAGGGTGGATTAAGCTCTGGCTATAAAAATTATATTGCAGACAATGGCTTAAATGATGAAACCTATGGTTCTGATACTGTTGCCCTTATTAGGATATCTGGAACTTCTGGTTATAACACCAAAGCAGTTCAAGTTGATGCCGTATGCTTGTTGAACTTTAACTTTTTCCCTCTTTGGTTAAGTAGTCTATGGCTGTTAATTTGATAACCTGGATTTCGATTTTTACACCTAGTTTCTAATCTGTGACAGGTCGCAACTTCACTGAACACCTACGGCTGTTTTCTTCTGCAATCTAGCTCTTCAGTATTCATTTGGCATGGAAAGCAGAGTACCCCTGAGCAGCAGCAGTTAGCAGCAAAAGTTGTGGAATTCTTGAAGGTGAGCCTTTTCTTGAAATAGAAAAAATTGTTCTTTGTCATTGTTGTCTTCCAATTGGTAGTGCTTGATCTTTTTAAGTCGTTCACTATGTGGTCGTGATTTCACTTGGACACATATGGAAAATTTTAGGGAACTCTGACCGTGAATGTATGAGGTTTCCTCTAGGACAAGGAATACTAGAAGTACCATTTATCCATACTGTGAGTTTCTAAATGCCAAAGATGTTGATTTTGCTTGCAAATGATGCTCACTCTCACTTCCGAAGGAATAAATGCCTCAAATTTTATTTCCATACAGTAATAAGATTACAGCCTAGGAAGTAAGATATACTATATGGTTTTTCTAGCCTATAGTATACTAAAACAGGTAACTCTTATTGAATGCTCTTTGGTAAATTTGTGAAAGAATCTCCAACTGACATACCCCGTGTTTTCCTAGTTTATGCTTGCATTAGATTAATTGTGTTCGGTTTGTTTTGTTCACAAACTCAGCCAGGAGTGACTTTAAAACACACAAAGGAAGGAACCGAGAGCTCAGCTTTCTGGCTTGTTCTTGGTGAAAAACAAGATTATACCAGCAGTAAAGTAGCTCCTGAAGCCACCAGGGATCCGCACTTGTTTGCTTATTCTGTTAATAAAGGTGCATCCCTCATCCTTTAATTTGGACAGATATGTTCTTACAAATGATGGAAATTCTCTTCTAACCGTCTTTCTCAACTGATTTCATGCTAACTTGTGGATGTCCAGGAAAATTTGAGGTAATGTCCAAGTGAATTCTGTTAAAACCTCTCAATTTCTATTTGCATATGAAACAGGCTAATATTTTCTATTCAAATGACAGGTTGAAGAAATTTACAACTTTTCTCAAGATGATTTGTTGACTGAGGATGTCTTGCTTCTTGACACACATGCTGAAGTGTTTGTTTGGGTAGGTCAGTCAGCAGACTCCAAGGAAAAGCAAAGTGCTTTTGAAATTGGACAGGTAATACTTTAGCGTCCTGTGTATCTCATATCTTGAAACTACTTGGCCATTTTCATTTATGCTCAAGTAACTGAAGAAGTTGATCACAGAAATATGTAGAATTGGCTGCATCTTTGGAAGGGTTATCCCCTGATGTTCCATTCTATAAGCTCACAGAAGGAAATGAGCCTTGCTTCTTTACAACATTTTTCTCATGGGACCCTGCAAAAGCTACGGTAAGTGACTAGAGCTACAATTTTTTTCTTTATATTTTGTTGTTTTTAAGAGATTTTCCGGTTTAAGTGTTGGTATGAAACTAGCAGAGGAAACGTAGAGTGAATGCAAGAGTTGAATTTGTCATCTTTTCTTTATTCAATATTTTGGAGTGCGGGAAGAAGCGCAAGACCTTATAAAAAGTACTATATAACATTAGAGACATATCCAAACAATAATAACTGAAGCTTATTACTCGTTACCAAAAATACGTTGGTGTTTTTACTGATATTCTCCTGCTCTTGACTATATATGGATGTCAGTCGGTTTATCTGATCATCTCAATGTGTTATGCTTCACTCTGATTACCTGTTTAACCAGGCACATGGAAACTCATTCCAGAAGAAGGTTATGCTACTCTTTGGGTTAGGTCATGCTTCAGAGGTAACGATCCTTCTTTATGCGTAATTTTGTGCTTCTTTGAGAATCTTTTCTCATCACTATCATCTTAAATTATCGAAGTCCCATGAATCACATGATCAACTAATTTGTTTCATGGACCAACCTAAGGTTTGTAAGTGATTATTCTTTCGAACCTAAGCTGGCCATTCAATAAACCTCCTTAAGAAAATTAGTTCCTTTTTCAATTAGCTAGCCTATCTCATTCCCGAAGTTTCATAATGCTATCACTTCTCAGAGACCTTAAACCCTTATTAGCATGATCAAGTTTTCACTTTTATTTGTGAAAGAAAATGCAGAAGAAAGATAATTGCTTTTCATACTCATGTTACTAACTGTTTGAGAGTTGCTTTCTTATAATCAACTGAATTTCATGATACGTGACTTTACTACGTATCAAAAGTATTCCTTAGATGTGCTATTCTTTTGCTCTATATTTCAGAATCATCAAAGGTCAAATGGGACAAATCAAGATGGACCAACCCAAAGAGCCTCAGCCTTAGCTGCTTTAAACTCTGCATTTAGTTCATCATCTGCTGCAAAAGCTAATTCTGTACCAAGGCCTGCAGGAACAAGTCAGAGTTCACAAAGAGCAGCTGCAGTAGCTGCTTTATCTACTGTTCTTAAAACTGAGATAAGGCAGTCAACTTCGCGCGGCTCTTCTGTCCAATCAAGCAGAAGTCCATCAGCTAGCCCCACTGGTACAATTCTTTTTTGACACTTTGTGCTATCATCATTTATTGGTCCATTCTCCTCCCTTCTGGTATTGCCTTGTGAATTCTTATGATAATCAAGAAATCTTGTTCTTTACTTGGAAGTGTTATACCCGTAGATTTTTAATTCAACCATTGAGATCAAGCTTAGGCTATTATGAATGTAGTTTGTCTGTATTATTGTTCTTGAAGTGATTACTTAATGGAATACCATTGCCAGCATTAGAAGTGAAACCGACATAGTTTCAACTTGGCATTGTATCTTCTAAGTGTCACGTTTGATTCGTTTTTCAGCTCGAGCAGAGAATGCTCGATTTAAACAATCTGAAGAAGTTTCAGAAATTCAGGAGAGCGAGGTAGTTGAGCATGAAGAGACTAATGAGGAAGACTCGGATCTGAAGCCACCAGAAGAGGTATTCAGTTACGAGCAAGTGAAGGCTAAATCGGACAACCCTGCCTCTGGCATTGATTTAAAACGTAGAGAGGTTTGTGGCTCATGTGTTGTTCACATTTCTATATTCTTATGAAAGTGTTCTTTTTCTCATTAGCAATGATAAACTATCAGGCTTATCTTTCTGACGAGGAATTTGAATCTGTACTGGGAATGACAAAAGAAGAATTCTACAAGATGCCTAAATGGAAGCAAGATGTGCACAAAAAGAAGGTCGATCTCTTTTAGAACCTGAGCTAGAAATCAAGCTGTCTGTTTCTACCAAATCTTGCATACAACATTTTGTGGACGCGATTTCTTGCCTGAGCAGCATTCTTTATAGATACATGTGAAGATATAAGAGGGAGGGGGGGGGGGGTGAATTATACTTTTCTATCCTTTTTCAGATTCAGTCGACTTAATGAGTCGACTAGATGTTAAACAGTGATAACAGAATAATGTAAGTGCAGTAAAGTAATAACACACTAGATTTATACTGGTTCAGAACCAAGAATGGTTCCTAATCCAGTCCCCTTGGGTCACAAGGGAGTTTTCTCTTCAGCTCTTTAAGATGTTTCAAAGTATAGAGTGATGGTTTTTCTTTGTTCACCACCAACGATACACAGTATGGTTTTGTTCCTTCGCTCACCACAAAACGATACACGATTGGTCACTCACTTGACCAACTCACTCGACACTAACCTTACTTTCTCCCAGAACTCTCTTTTCTTTTTCTTGGACAGTAGTAAACTCTAAAGGTTACAATGTTTTCAAGATTTCAAAAGAGAATATAAGAAAGCTAAAGGTTGCGTGAACTGACTGCCTGCAGTTTTGGGTATATATAGTATCAGGGTAATCTTCATGAAAACACAGAGAATATCTTGAGGATCCTTGATTGATATGATGGAGATATTTTCCTTATCGGAAGAGAATCTTGACCCAAGGGAGTTGATCCCCAGAAAGGCAATGAATGATTCTTTCTGGAAATAAGGTAAGAGCTGTAAAGGATCCTGATTTTCCTCTAACCACTTGATATGAGAAATATTCTTCAATCACAGAGGCCTGGAAATCAGCGACTTCAAGATCCATCCAGATTTAGCCGACTGAAACGTTGTGTTCCTGTCAAGAAATGCAGTAATTGTTAAGTTAGCTGCTCATGAAATTTAACCATATTGTAATCATCAAAATCGGAGTTATCAATCTCCCCCTTTTTGATGATGCCAATTCTAGAGACTTATGATACTTCCCTGTTCTAAGGATGAGTTGACAGCTCCCCCTGAGTATATGCTCCCCCTGAAAATTTGAGTACCTGCATTTCTAATTCTCTAAAACAAATATGTAGTCGACTCAAAGAAGAAGTTAGTTAGTCGACTTAACAGGTTAAATTTCAGGGAATTCAGACACTATTCATATAACACAAGCAACCGCAATATTCACATAGCATAGTCAAGTTCAGAGCATTCAGCAGTCATATACATAGCCAGTTTTTCTCCCCATTTGTCATCAACAAAAAACAGGGGAGTCACAAAAAACAGTCTTAGCCAGCTAAACATTCACAAACAGCTAGCGCCTTCCCAGAAAGTATTTCAAGGTATTGATGATGTTGGTTCCCAGAGTGTCAATACGAGAGTGTAAGGTAGAGAAACTTCTGCGAGCATCCTTGGCCACAGTGTCAATGGAAAGCCTGAGGAATGCAACATCAGCCTTGGTGGTTTTGGTGTCATCCCTGGCTTTCTCAAGATTGTATTGAGAAGAAAGACAGAGATCACGCAGAGTGGAGAGCTGTTCTTCAACTGCAGAGAGACGACTGAGCACAGAGGAGTTATCAGGGGCAGGTGCAGGAGCAGGCATAGAAGGAGGTAGATCCAGGTCAGGCTTTTTAACCCAAGAGTGATTAAGATGCACATATCCCATACTGGTAAATGCACGAGAGTTATAGCATTGAGAAACAGTTATGGCAGAGTGACCAGAAGTGGGAACATGCAGAAGGTCCAGTATATGGGAGATAAGCATCCCATATGGGAGACAACCAGATTCCTTAGTATCCACAGCACATTCGTGCATGTAATTGAGGATCCACCAAAAGAGTTTGATCTTTTGTTTAGCAATAAGACAATAGACAATAAATGTGTCCCTTTGGGAAAGGGAGCTGAAAGAGCCTGTGCGAGGAAGCAGGGTGGTAGCAGTAATATGAGCCAGGACACGGTTTTCAAAACAGAGAAGATGAGGACCAAGTTGTCCATCAGGAATTGCATGAGCACCCAAACCAGTAATACAAGCTTTGGCTTGGTCAAACGACACTTCAAAGTCGGAGGGCCAAGAATTTTTGAAGTAATCAAAGAAACCAGAAGATTTAATTTTAAAAAGTTTTTCTAGGACTTTACAGGTCAAGAAAATGCGTTGACCCAAAACCAAGGATTCAATACCATCAGTTCCACAAGTGCGGAGATTTGCATAGAACATACGAACCAAGTCAGGGTACATGACAGGAGGGTTGATAGAGAAGAGATTTGACCAACCTTGGAAGTCGAAAAGAGCTTTGATATTGCAGTCAAGATTTTCCATGGAATCAAGGTCAACAATGCGGCCAGAGGCAATGCGACGATTTTTTAGATCTTCGAACTTTTCTCTTCCATTATCCCAAAAATTTTGGTCACAGTCAAGAGAGATGCAAGGTTTGGAAACTTTGGGTTTCTTTGGAGAGGACTTTTGAGGAGTATCAACCATGGGTCTTTTTCCACGCTTTTTGCCCGAACTGGTGGAGACGAAGGAGGCAGATTCGTTGTGCTGAGACATGGTGGCAGAATCAGAGTTTTCAAGGTTGATAGGAGACCCAGGAGAACAGTTTTTGGAGCGGTTTCGAGAAATTTTCCTCATAGAAGGGTTTGTAGGCTTTTGAATTTTACCCATTGAAGAGAGGAGAAATTAGAGAAGTAGATGCACAGAGAGAGAAGGAGGATGGAGTGAGCAAGTGGGGTGTTAATAGAGATGGGGAGAAGGAAAGACGTGATTGAAAAGGTGAAAGGACGAGAGCAGTCAGTGAGTGAATCGAGGCAACTCTTTTACACATGCAAAGCAAGCAGTCATAATTAGAGAAGTTTAGGGATATGCACCAATTAAATAAATGCTCTTTAAAGATGTTCATATATGCAAGAATGAGACAGAATTAATTTAGAGATGTAGGATCTTCAACTACTCCTAATTTTTCACGAAGTTCACAGAAACGTTCCTCATGCAAAGGTTTAGTGAAGATATCAGCAAGTTGATTTTCAGTAGCCACAAAAGAGATTTTAATGTTACCGCATAGAACATGATCCCTAATAAAGTGATGCTTAATTTCTATATGCTTGGCTCTAGAATGATGCACTGGATTTTTAGAAAGACAAATAGCACTAGAATTATCATAAAAAATAGACATAGGAGTGGAATTAATATCATAATCACTGAGCTGATAAGACATCCAAAGAAGTTGAGTGCAACAATGTCCAATGGCAATGTATTCCGCCTCAGTAGTAGATAAGGATACTGAGCCTTGCTTTTTGCTATGCCAGGAGATGAGGGATTGTCCTAAAAATTGACAAGTCCCACTAGTGCTTTTACGATCATCTTTATCACCTGCAAAATCAGCATCTGAGTATCCTTGAAGATGGAAATTAATAGTACGTAGATACCAAAGCCCATAGGAGACAGTGCCAGAGAGATATCGCATAATACGTTTAACTGCAGTGAGATGTGATTCCTTAGGTTCAGATTGATATCTAGCACATTTGCATACACTGAACATTATGTCAGGTCGACTAGCAGTCAAATAGAGTAATGAACCAATCATACCTCGATAGGTGGTTTGATCTATATTTTTACCTTTGCAGTCTTTGTCAAGATTTGTTGAGGGACTCATAGGAGTTTTCATGATCTTGGCATTATGCATACCAAATTTGGCAAGTAATTCCTTGGTGTACTTAGATTGATTGATAAAAATCCCTTTATCGTATTGTTTGATTTGAAGTCCAAGGAAGAAGGTAAGTTCTCCCATGAGACTCATTTCAAACTCATTCTACATTGTCTCAGCAAATTCCTTGCACAAGGAGGGATTAGTACTACCAAAAATAATATCATCGACATAAATTTGTATAAGAAGATTTCCAACAGATGATCTCTTAATGAATAGAGTAGTATCAATTTTTCCTCGACTAAAACCATGATTTAAAAGGAAGGTGCTTAACCGATCATACCATGCTCTTGGAGCTTGCTTCAAGCCGTATAGAGCTTTGGTCAACTTAAAGACAAGTGAAGGAAATTTTAAGTTTTCAAAACCAGGAGGTTGTTTAACATAAACCTCTTCTTTGATGAAGCCATTTAAAAATGCACTTTTGACATCCATTTGAAATAGTTTAAAACCTTTGAATGATGCGTAAGCAAGTAACATTCGAATAGATTCTAACCTTGCAACTGGAGCGAATGTTTCATCATAGTCTATACCTTCTTGTTGCGAGTAGCCCTGAGCTACGAGTCGAGCCTTGTTTCTAGTGACTTCTCCATCCTCATTAAGCTTATTCCTGAAGACCCACTTTGTACCTATGATAGATGTATTGTGGGGTTTTGGGACAAGAGTCCATACCTGATTTTTGTCGAATTGAGTCAATTCTTCCTTCATAGCCTTGACCCAGCATTCATCATTGAGAGCTTCATCGATTTTCTTAGGTTCAATTTGAGAAATGAGGGCAACGTCTGCATTCTGTTTGGAAGAACCTCTAGTTTTCATTCCCTCAAGAGGATTTCCTATAATAAATTTGTGAGGATATCCAGGTTCGCCTTTCCACTCATTTGGAACCACCACTACTAAAAAAACACAGTTTTGCGACCACCAAATCGGTCGCATATCGGTCGCCAGGGAGACCGATCGGCGACCGATACGGGTGGTCCAAGAATTAATGGTAGCAAATAGCCCTGCGACCGAAATTCGGTCGCAACTGAGACCAAGTATGCGACCGAAATTCGGTCCCACAATATCCCACAACTGAGACCATGTATGCGACCGATTTTCGGTCGCATATGCTATGCGACCGATTTTCGGTCGCATACTTGGTCTCAGTTGTGGACATTAATGGTGACCGCTATGCGACCGAAAATCGGTCGCCAAACCTGAAAAAACCTGCAATAAAAATCCTGCAATCAGGCAGTAGCAACAACAAAAACCAGCAATTGAGAAACCTGTAATCAATAGAAAACTGCATTTCGAAAACACTAAAAACAGTAATTCACCAATACAACGCAATAAACCAAACAGTTCAAAAACATCCAACACCATTAGTTATATCCTAAAATTGTTAACAATAAAGCTTCACAAACATTCAAAAGACATTAAAAGGACTATTCGGTCGAGGCTGAGCTAGACCCGGACTCGGATTCGGAAGAGGAGTTGCGTCGATGCTTGCTCTTATGCTTTCTTCTCGCTTTCTTCTTCTCCTTTTTGGCAAGGAGCTTTTTGATTATGTCCTGCGTTTCTTCATTTACTCTCGACAGCTGTGCGATCTGCTCTCTCATTTGAGCCATCTCAGCAGGATCAACGGAGCTCGACAGAGAAGAAGTAGCTGAAGAGCCCAAAAAGCGAGCATTATGCTTATCCGGACCAAGATGCAGTTGCACGGTCGTCATATCTTGGAGGGTGCAACATTTGCACTTTATGCAGGGGCACTTAATTGTACCCCGCCTTATAAAAGGTTCGGTTGTTTTTGCTAAAGCAACAAATTCCTTAAGACCCTCTTCAAATTCAGGCCTTATCCCCCGCCGACCGGGGAAAAGTCTATTGTCCATCCACAAACGACGTGCATTAAAGTCCATATCTACACAAAAATTGCCAAATTGAGAACAATCTAATTGGTACCAATTTTTAATAATCCTAGCCTTTTTTGGAATATCCATTGGTCCGTTTGAATTCCATATTATCTAGTAAGTGCAATGCAATACAAAACGCATACAATTTATCCGGTTTAAGCATAAAATGTTCCAAACATGAACAATCCAAACAACAATAGCAAAACCCTAACTTTAAATGCATAGCAAGTATCCCAAACACCACAACCCATGACAAGGCATCAACACATTGCAAACAACTCTACCAAACAATTCCAACATATCACAACAATTACCATAATTAATCCCAAACATCACAACCTTATATTTAAAGTTAATCAACCCAAAACAACTTACTCGACATCACATTATATAGAATAAACCAATTAAAACTAACAACTAACATGTAAACAATGTGCTATCCACCCTATATATAGGCTCTCCATTATTTAAAAATATATATATAATTAAATTCGGATTATTAAACCAAAAAAAAAAATTACCTCAACTTTGTATGGGATCCAATGGCATGTAACTATGAGTTACCAATGTGCTATCCACCCAATAACTACAAAAAAGTGAATTAAAAAGTCATTATATGAGTTTTAAAAAAATAACAAAAAATTACTAAAAAATAAAATTTACCTTGAATTAGTAGGTGTAGATTGTGTTAGATGTTATGTTGGAGGTTATAGGGTAGTAATTTAAAGTTATATGGGGTTTATAATGGTGGAAGGTTGGTTATGGGGTGGGGTGGGTTCGGTTTTTAGGGATTGGGAGAGAAAGGGGAATGTTGAAATGGGGGAGAAAGGGGTTCTGCCCCGTTTTTAGTCACAGGTATGCGACCGACATGCGACCGAAAATCGGTCGCATAGCTGTGACTAAAAAAAATATTATTATTTTCAGTGGTCTCTGCGACCGAAAATCGGTCGCATAACTGGACAGACCGATTTTCGGTCGCATGGTGGTGGTCGCAGATCCGGGTTTTTTTAGTAGTGCACTGAGGGGAAATTATCAGTCGACTCAATATGAGTTTCTGGGGCTGACTTCGATACTTTGTTAGTCGACTTGATTTCAGCTGCTGAGGAAGTATTTCCTGCACTTAGCAATTCTATATCTGCATTTTCGTCTTTCTCAAGAATCTGATTAGTGTCAACGAATACAACATGCATGGATTCTTCTACAGCTAAAGTGCGACATCGCTTCTGGGATCGAACTTACCAAGGTTGTCCTTTCCATTATTATGAATAAAACATTTACAGCCAAACGGGTGAAAATAGCTGATGTTAGGACGTTTACCTTTCCAGAGTTCATATGGTGTTTTCTTAAGAATGGGACGAATAAGACACCTGTTGAGGATGTGACATGATGTGCTAACAGCTTCTGCCCAGAACTTGTTGGGTAGAGATTGATCCAAAAGCATTGTTCTAGCCATATCTTGCAAAGTTTTGTTCTTACGCTCCACAACACCGTTCTGCTGAGGAGTCCTGGGAGAAGAAAAGCTATGCGAGATACCTTGTTCATTGCAGAAAGATTCAAAAGCTTTGCTTTCAAATTCTCCACCATGGTCGCTTCTAATAGAGGAGATGAAGTATCCTTTTTCTCTCTGAACCTTTTTACAAAAGTACTCAAAGTTCTTTTGAGCTTCATCTTTATGAGACAGAAAAATGACCCAAGTAAAACGTGAGTAATCATCAACAATAACAAAAGCATACCTTTTTTCCACCAATACTAGCAGTTTTTGTGGGACCAAACAAATCCATGTGTAGTAATTGAAGTGGCATAGAAGTATTAACGATGTCTTTAACTTTAAAAGATGACCTGGTTTGCTTTCCTAGTTGACATGCATCACATACATGGTCCTTTAAGAATTTTAGTTTAGGAAGACTAATGACTAGATCCTTTTGAGATAGTTTTAGAATGAGATGCATACTAGCATGTCCAAGTTTCTTATGCCATAGCCAAGGATCTGAAGCAACAGAGGTTAAGCAGATGTATTCATGAGAGGATGAGACATTGTCTAGTTTATATATGTTGTTATCTCTGGAACCTGTGAGAATTTCATTACCTAATGAATCAGAAATGATGCACTTAGCTGCTTCAAACTTAACTTGATATCCAGAGTCACAAAGTTGACTAATACTGAGAAGATTATGCTTTAGACCACTTACCAACAGTACCTCATTCATGTAACAGGATTGATTTAAGAAAACTTTACCAATGCCGATGACAATACCCCTTGCCATTATCACCAAATTTGACCAGTCCACCGTCTATGCTTGTGACTGATTTGAACCAGCATTTGTCACCTGTCATATGTCTGGAACACCCGCTATCTAGAATCCATTTTCCTCTGCACGCTCCTTTGGGTAGGTGTTCCTGCAAATAAACAATGCTACTGATATTTTGGTACCCAAGCTGTCTTGGGTCCTTTATGGTTAGCAATATAAGATTTTAATGAAGTTTTAGGGATCCATTTCCACTTCCTAGTGTCAGCTCTTCTGAATCTACATCTAGCATTTGTATGTCCGAGGTTTCCAAAGTAGTAACAGGTGATGGGAGGTTTAGTTGTAGATGCAGTTTTAGTCGACTCACTACTGGTAAATCGCAGGCTTCCAGGGATAGCCTCAATAGAGGCTGGGGATAGGGGAGTTGTGTTGGATTTAATGGAACTTTGACTTGTGGATTTATTTATACTGTTTGGTTGGAATTTTAGGTCCTGAACTTCTTGCTCAAAGAAGTCACGTTCTAGTTCACATACTTCAAATTTAGTTTTCCAAACTTCACCATCCCTTTTTACTTTAGATAATTCTTTTAGAATATTTTCCATTTCTTCTAGAGCGGAGTCTAAGTAGCCGTTTGGCCATACCAAAAAGTTTTTGGAAAAGGGTTTTTGAAGTTGAGTTGAAAAATTATATTTGAAAGTTGAAGTTGTGTTTGGACATAAATTTTACTTGAAAAAAAGTTGAATGTTTGTGAGTGAATAAAGTTGTTTTTTGAAAAAACTTGAAAAAGTGGTCAAAACCACTTTTTGGTTTTTCAAAAACTGTTTTTGAAAAAATCTCTAAAAAATAACAGTTTTTCATGGACAAACAAGTTTTCCAAAAAATTTTTGGAAAAAAGGAAAAAGCAACTCATGGACAAACGGGTCCTAAGTCCTCTTGTAGAAGATTGCAATTATCACAGTTATAGTTACGTACCTTGCTGGATTCAGCATCAGCCATGAAACATATATTGGCTTCTTCTTCATTGTCAGATCCTTCTTCGTCACTCCATGCAGACAAGGCCTTCTTTTTATTTTTAAATTGCTTCTTCTTTGCCTCATTACAGTTGGCTGCAATATGTCCATATTTGCCACACTCGAAGCATCGTCCATCGTTCTTGTCTTGATCATTGCTGTGAGTGTTTCTTCTAGAATTGAATCTAGTTCTTCCTCTTTGTCTGTTTCTTCTCAGCAAGTTTCCAAAGTTCTTTGACATTAATGCCCATTCTTCTGCAAGATCATCATTGTCGCTCGGAGGATCTGTATTTTCAGCATTGAAGGCGACTTCTTTCTTCTTTTCATAATTTTGAGAGCTTCTTTGGAGATGGGTCTTTTCAAAGGCAATGAGGTCACCACGAAGCTCATCATAAGATAGAGAGTTTAAATCTCCACCTTCAATATTGATCACCTTAGGTTGCCATATAACAGGTAAACTGCGAAGAATCTTCCTGACTTGTTCTCCACTGGTGTAAACTTTCCCAAGAGACTTAAGTTCTCCTATAACTTTACTGAATCTGGAAAACATGTCTTCAATGGTTTCTCCATCTTTCATTTGAAACAATTCGTACTCATGAACTAGAAGATTAATTCTAGTTTCCTTAACTTTGTTTGTACCTTCATAAGTTACGACAAGTTTGTCCCACATTTCCTTGGCTGTTTCACAGCTGGAAATTTTCTCATATTCTTCTCCACTAATAGCATTATATAAAAAATTTTGAGCCTTTGAGTTCAGTTGTATAACTTCTCTTTGCTCGTCATTGTAATCATCAAAATCCAGAGGGATCTTAGTAGCTTCTCCTTCTGATTTCTTGTTTTTGTCTGGAGGAATGTCATAGGGGCCCTTGGTAATTACTCGCCAAACTTTAAAGTCAATGGATTTGACGAACGTTTCCATTCTCACTTTCCAATGACTAAAATGCTGACCATTGAAATATGGAGGACGAGCAATAGAGGTTCCCTCTTGAAGTAGTGCTCCTGTAACAATATGCCCAGACATGATCTTTTCTCACTTGCTGCAAAGCAAAAATTAAAAGATGTGTGAGACCTGCTCTGATACCAATTGAAGATATAAGGGGGGGGGGGTGAATTATACTTTTCTATCCTTTTTCAGATTCAGTCGACTTAATGATTCGACTAGATGTTAAACAGTGATAACAGAATAATGTAAGTGCAGTAAAGTAATAACATAGTAGATTTATACTGGTTCAGAACCAAGAATGGTTCCTAATTCAGTCCCCTTGGGTCACAAGGGAGTTTTCTCTTCAGCTCTTTAAGATGTTTCAAAGTATAGAGTGATGGTTTTTCTTTGTTCACCACCAACGATACACAGTATGGTTTTGTTCCTTCGCTCACCACAAAACGATACACGATTGGTCACTCACTTGACCAACTCACTCGACACTAACCTTACTTTCTCCCAGAACTCTCTTTTCTTTTTCTTGGACAGTAGTAAACTCTAAAGGTTACAATGTTTTCAAGATTTCAAAAGAGAATATAAGAAAGCTAAAGGTTGCGTGAACTGACTGCCTGCAGTTTTGGGTATATATAGTATCAGGGTAATCTTCATGAAAACACAGAGAATATCTTGAGGATCCTTGATTGATATGATGGAGATATTTTCCTTATCGGAAGAGAATCTTGACCCAAGGGAGTTGATCCCCAGAAAGGCAATGAATGATTCTTTCTGGAAATAAGGTAAGAGCTGTAAAGGATCCTGATTTTCCTCTAACCACTTGATATGAGAAATATTCTTCAATCACAGAGGCCTGGAAATCAGCGACTTCAAGATCCATCCAGATTTAGCCGACTGAAACGTTGTGTTCCTGTCAAGAAATGCAGTAATTGTTAAGTTAGCTGCTCATGAAATTTAACCATATTGTAATCATCAAAATCGGAGTTATCAACATGATGCCTGGATTACATATTTAGCTTATTGCTCTTTGCTTCCCTCAGTCACCTAAGTTCTTGGTAGTAGTTTTGTTTCTTGATCCCTCTGCAGAGAGTGATCTTTTCTTACCTCCATCTTTTGCTTTATCGGTCAAGCTTCTAAAGGTAGATCTAGCGCGAGGTCTGCAAGTTCGACTGAAGTCATTGTTTTTTACTCGAATTATGTATACATATAAATCAAAGATTTAAAATGTTTACATAGATCACACTCATTCTGGATTCTCAGTGAGATTCTAGATTCGCCTTTGCATGCTTCCAAAGTTGTAGATAAAAGTCAGTATTTATTTTACTTAGTCAATGTGTATTTCATTTTTTCCAATCACTTTCTGGAAACATTTGCTCAGTAATTATTCATCTGCTTTTGTTTAACCAACGGTGTTTGGAACTCATGGATACTTTACGGTTCAAACCTGAGATCTCTAATTGAGATTTCACCAAATTCTAGTGATAGTTATTCGAGAATTGATTGAAGACAAAGAAGGAACCATAGAAAATGCACGACGAGCATGTTCGTAATCATCAGTAGAACAGCCAGTAGACTGAAGACATCACATTATCTTAGTCATCCATGCATCAAAATAAAAGAAAAAGTTATCTTTTGTCAGTGTATGACTTGTCAATGAAATTTCCATTGCATCTTCTTTTATTGACGCAAAAAAATGGGTTCTTTAGGGTAGACTAGGAAGTAGAAGCGTTAGTGCAATAGTGTAGAAGAGAAAATAGGTTTATGTTAGTGTTATAGCATGGAGACAAGTAAGATGAGTTAATCCAACTTAAACCACTATGTAAAGTCAAGGTTTAATCATCGTAATCCGGGGAATCCCGAAATTGAAAAGAATGTATCAGTATATTGACTCAGAATTTAGATTTACATACTGTAGAATCTATTAAGGGGAACCGATCTCTATCTCTAAATCCATGACTCGAATCTCAGACCTTTAGTTAAAGATGACGGGATGTATTCATTTCAGTATATCTCTTGATGGTAACTTTAAGTAATCCTTTTGAAAGATAACTTTAATCACTAAAACCTTAATGTGAGATTACGATGAAAAGAAAATATATTTGTATTTGAGTAATCATTTATGAACGTCACAAAATATTCAAAATCACCTCTCGCTTTGTACGTTCATTAGACTACACTAATTAAAATGAATTGATTCTAACTTATCACCAGCTCGATTTCCTTTTAAAGGGCAGTATCACTTAGAGCCTGTTTGGCCAAACTGCCAAAAACTGCTTATTTTGAAAAGTACTTTTATCAGAAGTATTTTTCAGATAAGTACTTTTGAAGAATAATCAGTTTGTGTTTGGCCAACTCACTTGAGAAATGATTTTCTAAACAATTTGTGTTTGGATAATCTTTACAAAAAGTAATATTGAATGTTAAATTACGAAAAAGTGCATTACTAAGATTCATTATGCGACTAATATTATTTAAACATTTCAAAGATTTAAATATTATTTCAATAAAAGAGTTAATTTAAAATAAAATATTTTATTTTTATTTATTTTAAATATAAATTATAAAACAAAATATATACTATAGTTTTTAATCAATAGAAATAAGGTTAAACCAAAAGAGGGAAGCAGAAAATAATGTTTTATATATCTTTAAGAAATATATTGGTTAAAATAATTAAATATAGTAATATTTTTTGTAAGGATATTTTTGTCTTAAAAAGTTAATAAACTGCTTTTGCTTCTGCTTCTGCCTGCTTTTCTCAAAAGTACTTTTTTCTTTTGGCCAAATATGCTACTAGTCATATTTTTTTTTAAACAAGATTAACAAGTTAATTGGTAGTGCCTCCACTTTAAATGAACCTCAAGATCCATCCTTGACCAACTTTTAAAATCCTATTAGTATGACCTTGACACAAGAGCAACAGATAAGTGTTATTCAAATTCAAAGAATATTTTCTTATGGGGTAGATCAATATGTAAAACTGAATATCCATCTCTTAGTAAGCTAGAAGCCGAATTAAAATTCCTTCTAGCATAACATATATATAATGCATCTTTTAAAATAATGTCTTATCATCACCAAAATAAACTCTTGAATATTTAGTTTTTGTGAGAAAATAGCACTTAGGGAATTCAAGGCATACTTACTAAGAGATTGAACAATTAAATAGATCAAACATCAGTCATGTAACATTGAATAATGAGTAGTAACACGCGTTTAGTGAGAGAATCTCCGTCTTCTCTCTACTCTCAAAATAATTAATTAACACTTCACAAAAGTCTTCTTCCTCTGTCCAAATTTTCAATCTGACAATCACCATCTTTGAATCACCAGTCAACAGATTCCCACACAAAAACTTTTGCTATTCCCCCCAAACCTCCTGATGATCTTATGCATTCAAACGAAACTGATACACCTACTCTATCTTTCAAGGAAAAAGTTATGGCGTTTGAAAATTTTAGTGATAAAAATACAATCACGACCACCGTGAACAAGGATGAATCATTCCATGATATGCATATGGATGAACCACTGCATAATCAACTCTCCAATGGCATAGAATCAATTGTTCTCACAGATGCCGACAAAGAAAGGATGTATGCTCCGTGGAAATTCTCACTCATAATCAAACTTTTTTGCAAGAAAATTCCACATCAATACTTGAAGACGAAGATAAAGGAGCTATGGCGTCCGACAGAAGATTTTCCTTTGATTGACGTAGGGCACGATTATTTTCCTTTGAGTGTAAAATGTTGTGAGGAAGATCACATGAAATGTAATTTAGCTGCCATATATTATGCTCCCTCATCTTGAATATTGTAAGTTGATCCTCGTCTTTTTGTAATGGGCCATATATAATAGATCTGAGGAGGTAGTTGAGGGTGCCATTTATCATTCCAAAAACTAATTGAAGTTCCCTTCCCTATATCCCAAGCAAGACCATGTCTGCACAATGACCAGTCTTTTTGAATATTATTTCAAATAAAAGAGGATGGAGAAGGTCGTCGGTTCAACTTGTATTTCCTAAGAAGTACACCTGCCCAAGGAGTTGAGGGATTTAAAAAAAGTCTCCATGCAAGACATGCTAAGATGACACTATTTTTATGAGACCTCCATCTTTTTTTGGTTGAGTTATGGTATCCCAACTGACATAATGCATCTTTCTGTGTGTTGCAGTACTACCCCAAATAAAGTCTCGTTGAATTTTATAAATACTATGAAGGATTTTTTTGGGTAACTGGATGTATTGCATTGCATGATTCGGAATAGCATTTAGAGTTGCATCAGTGAGAGTAACACGACCATGTTAAGAAATTTGTTTTCCAAGTGGTTAGCATTGTATTCATATTATCAATAATGTATTGAAAGTCCGCAGCTTTGGGTTTGTAATTAAGAATGAAAAATCCAAGATACTTTTCAAAAGTAGAACTAACATTGTAATTTAGGACTTGATTGATAGAGTTTTTCAATTCTGGGCCACAATTTGCAGAGTAAATCAACCTTGTTTTAGTAGTGTTAACTTTTTGACCTGAATAATGACAAAATAAAGACAAACATTGCCTAATAGTATTAGCTGATTTTAAATTTGCTTGGGACATCATGGTTAAATCATCAGCATAAAACAGATGAGTTATCATAGGGCCATTTGGGAAGATTTGGATTGGGTCCCATAGAGCATATTCAACATAGTGGTTGATAAGGTTAGAAAGAAGTTCCATGGCTAGAATGAAAATATAGGGGGATATTGGATCACCCTGTCTAATCCCTCTTGAGGGAGAAAAATCTTCTGTTAAGCTACCATTAATCATCACAGCAATTTTACTGGTAGTAATGCAAGATAATATTAACTTTGTGATGTTAGGTGGGAATTTAAAATATTTCAAAGTGCGAAGAACAAAAGATCACTCTAGTCTATCAAAAGCCTTTTCCAAATCAATTTTGAGGATCATTTTACCCTTTGATCCTTTAATCTTTTTAAAATGACTTATAATTTCCTGAATGAGAATAGCATTATCAGAGGTACGGCGACCTTTCAAGAAACTTGTCCGATATGGGCTTATCAGCTCATTTAGGAAGGATTTAATACGGTTAATAATAATTTTAGTAATGACTTTGTGAATTGTGTTGCAAAGGCCTATTGGCCTGAAATTTTTCAGATCATTTGCATTTTGAAAATTTGGAATTAGACATATGGAGGTATGATTTATAGATTCAGGAATTGTATAATTTTTAAAAACCTCGTGACAAAAATTGATAACATAATGGCCCACTAGGTTCCAGTATTTTTGGTAGAAAAACGGGTGTAAACCATCTGGACCTGGTGCTTTATATGGCTTGAAAGAAAATACAGCCTTAACAATTTCAGAAGTAAGAAGAGGTCTATCCATAGGGGATAGATCAATAGTATGGTAACTTGTATTGGAGTATGCATATTCTTGTAAATTTGTGTGATCATGCTCTGTAGTGAATATACCGTGAAAGTAATTAAATGTGAGTAACATAAGCTTATCATGTGTTTCAATCCAATTATTATTTTCGTCTTTGAAATAATGAATTTTATTAGTCCTTCTTCTGTTGATGGCACTAATATGATAGAACTTGGTATTAGCATCGCCATCATTCAACCAGTTAATACGAGATCTCATTTTTTAAAAATCCTCTTCTAAAATTAAAAGATTATGATATTGCTTTACAAGGTCCTTCTCAAGTTGTTGGAGGAAGGTACTGGAGTTGTAATGAGGAGAATTTTGAATCCCGCCAATTCTGGCCAAGAGCCTTTTTGTATTATGAAGCAAATTACCAAACTTATCCTGGGCCCATAATCTAATGGAATCACTAAATAAAGGTATGGCATCTTCGAGTTTCTGTGATTCCCAACTCTTTTGCACTTGGTTCTTAAAGTCAGGGTCATCACTCCAAAAATTTTCTAAACGAAATGGCTTATTTACAGTAGCAGGAGTAGGCTTCATAATTTTAATTAGAAGGGGGTATGATCAGAATGAGTTTTAGGAAGGTGTGTGATAGACACATTAGGATATTTTTCTAGCCAAGATTTGTAAAATATCTATCTAACCTTTCTAAAATTAATCCTCTTGTTCGACCCCTATTATTAGACCAAGTATACTTACTACCCTTAAATCCTAGGTCCTGCATGTTACAATAATTCATACAATTTGCAAAACGGGTTAGCCTGGTTTGACAGCCCTTCCACCCCATTTCTCTTCTTGAGCTAAAACATCATTAAAGTCACCCCCCATGAACCAGGGACCCTTATATGTGTCATAGATTCTAGTTAAATTATCCCGTAACTGAACACGTTTTAAAATCCTAGGACTAGCATAAATAACAGAAAATAACCAAGGGGTGATTTGGAAGTACCTTTATCATTCCATGTATCTCTTGCTTTGTTGTCTCTATATCATATAGAGTCAAAATACTACTTTTCCAAAGAACCACCAAACCCCCTAAACAACCCCTTGCTGGAATTTCAATCATTTTGTCAAAATGGTAGTAATTCCTAAGGGCCAAGTGACATGACATTTTTGTCTCTAAAAGTCCAAGAAGACAAGGGTTATGTATTTTAACTAACTCATCCAGAGTTCTCCTAAAGTTAGGATTACTACCACCTCTTTTGTTCCAGGTTATGAAACTTGTTTGGCTATTCATGGTAAGGAGGTTGGTTGAAGTGTTTTCAAGTGCACTCCTGCCTTCTTGGCTGTAAAATGTTTCCTGGAAATAGCTGGGGTGAGCACTACGGCATATTTCTCTGCTACTTTATTCATTGTTGGACGAATGTCCATTGGACATTTGTGGAGAACTGGAGGAAATGTCATTATATATCTCTTGTCCTCTAATTCTTGAAAAAAACATTACTGTTGCTACGATCAACTTTGAAATTCTTGTGAGTAACCCCTGAGGTACTGGTTCCACTCCTTCCACTATCTCTTCCTCGTCCTCTTCTAGTTCTGGTACTGGTGGAGGGGCATCCTCCTCGTTGATTATTTTCTGTGGATTCTCGTTCACAGGGTTCATTTGAGGTAGTGACATTTGTTGTGGATTTTGGTTCAAAGGAGGGTCCATAGGATGATTCATTTGTGAGTGGAATGGATACATCACTACAAGAAGAAGATGTAATTAAAGAGGATTTTTGAGGTTCAAGAAAATGCGGACTTGAAAGAGAGATTATATCATGATTAATTGTAGGCCTTTGCATAGACACTTGGTCTTGCTTTTTTGCCAAATGGACAGTGTTAGGAAAATAGATTGGTGATTTGGCAGTGTCTTGATTAAATGTATTTGCATGGCACATTGATGTGGCAGAATTCTGAGTATTAGTATTATTATTATTATTATTATTATTATTATTATTATTATTATTATTATTATTATTATTATATTTTACGTTACTATTTTCAGTTTTGTCTTTAGTGGTCTCCAATGATTGGGATGTTGTGTCTGTTGCTTCACGCGCCTTTTCCCCTAACAGTGTATCCACGCTGGAGTCAATGGAAATATTTGTACAAGGAAAGGCAGATTCTTCATTGGAGCCCAGAGTATCATCACTGAGATTGGCCAATGAAAATTACTTATTTTGACTAAGTTCAGTATGATCATCATTTGATTTTTGTGAATTAATAATATTATTAGATTTGTCAGTATGAACATGATCAATTGATAGAGCATCGGACATCATATTACTATTAGCATAAATATTGCCATCAACAGGCAGAACAGACAATGAACTACTAGTATTTAAAACATTCTTTTGCTTGTATTGTAAATATCTTTTTGTAGAAAACTTACCTGATTTTGCTTCCAAATTTAAAACTGTATTACCTGGACTGAATTTGCTTGTGGAAGCATCACCTGAGGACTGTTTAGCAGGGCTCCTCCTTTTCCTTGGAAACAACACCGTTTGCCATTGTGTAGTTGTTCCAATATCATCAACTTGTATTTGCTGCTGGACAGATTGGATTAAGTGCTTTGTTGATGAATTCTTTGAACAGGAACTTTGATTATGGCCCAACAACCCACAGTTGAGACATAGTAAACCAGCACCTTCATATAAAATTTGTTGCCTATGTTTCCCCACCATTATACACGATTTTACAGGGGATCCTAAAGGCACCTCGACACATAACCGTGCGTATCTTCCCCTTAAAGCTACGCTAGTGCAGATATCTACTTTTAATAACTTTTCAATGGTATTGCCTATCTTCGTAAGGATTATTCTATCGTAGTACTCAGTAGGAAATTGAGGTAACCTTACCCATACGGCAGAATACATTTGTTTCGCCTGAGCTGTCACAAAGTTTGGTAGTGGGCTATTCTCAACAAAATTGTTGTACCCGATTTTAAGAAACACACATTATCCTACCACGACTTTTGAATGGATATGGAATCTGCATACCCTCCTAAAAATAAAATTCTTACTGTGAAAAATTCTTCATAACCGTCTTCCTACAAAATCATACCTTAACATTGTTGGTTTGCAAGCCAACTTTCAATGCCATATTTGTAGTGCAACGGAAACTATAGAACACATATTCATCACATGCCCCATTGCTTCAGCATTCTGGCATTTCTTTAATATCTATTTTCATCAAACTCCCATTAATGAGCATTGTTGGTACATTTATGGAAGAATCAGGCTAATACTAAAACTAATGTTAAAAATATACAATTATTATGGACATAATTTCTTCCTTTTTCAATATGGCATCTATGGATTAACCGTAATCACAACATGCATCATCAAGCGTAGGTCTACTTATCTCCAAAGCTGGTTCTTATGCGTGCAATAGAGTATAAATACTCTACTGCACATGAAAATATAACAAATCAAAAAGTGCAGGTTAATGTGTGTTGGATACCTCCCAAGACAGATTATTTTAAGCTCAACATTGATGGAGCTTACCTTGAATCACAAAGATTTGGTGCTGTAGGTGGTGTTTTTAGGGATACTGATGGAAATTGGATACTTGGATTTTCAATGGCATCAATAGGCCACTCTCACACCTACTTGGAGCTTCGAGCACTCAACACTGGTCTCCAACTAGCTTTAAACAATAACCTCAAAAATGTGGAAATTGACACGGACTCCATTGAAGTCCTCCAACTATTAGAATCTGACAATCCAACTTACAGTAATCTAATATTTGAATGCAGGTACGCCCTGAAGATATTAGCGAATCCAGTGGTACGACATACCTTTCGTGAAGCAAACATGGTGGCTCATCTTTTGGCAAAGCAAGCTTTAAGCATGCAAAATAGGAACCAGTTAGTTATTTTTTCCTCACCTCCAGAGCAGCTCCATAAAACAGTCCAACAAGATAAAAATATGATGTTTACTACTAGAACTATTTCTGTTAATGCCTGTAATAACCTAATATCTTTCGGTAACCTTACTGCACTTCAAGGCAATGTCGTTGACACAAATGCTACTACTAATACTAATCCTAGTATTAGTACTAATGTAATGGTGCTATAGTATTAATAATATCTTCCAGTTTACCAAAAAAAAAATATTGAATAATTAAATTCAAAACACATTACACATATATTTTCATGCATCTTGAATAGTAAAATTCGTTGGGTAAGTTACTATCCATGCACCATATTCATGCAATGTCAGATTTTACTCATTAAACTAAATAGATCCAACTCAGTTAGAGAGTCTACTATCAATTTAACTCAAGTGAATATCAATTATTTAATAGCCTTAGTCTCATTGACTCAACATGTAATTCTCAGTTGGAAAGATATATACAAGTCATCAACAACTAGTGATTAAACCTAGTATACTAACAAACTTTAATCACTAAAACCTTAATGTGAAATTATGATGAAAAGAAAAGAGATCACACACAACAGTAGAGCTGCATTTTGCTAAAGTATGGCAGTCAACATATGACAATGTGATTTGACACGCTTCTAGAAGTAGAATTATGCATCCTATATTTATTGTTTTTGAGGTAGTAAAAAATTTTCCCTTCAAATTTCTGTAAATACTTTTATTGCATATAATATTGATATTTGCAGACCACCTCTCTTTCTTCTTTTTGGTGGGCTCGAAATAGTCAAGTCTGTATCAAATTTGTACCATACGGCAACTACTTCAAGCTTGCTTTTGCTGCTTTCAAGGGTAACTTTATTTGATCAGAAACAAACTACATGAAAATATTAGGACTCCCATCTAGAAGCCCTCTCTAATTCTCTGTTACTTTAAAATATCCATACATATTGTATGCTTCAAACTTAACCAGTTTCTTGTGACCTACCTTTTTTTTTTTTGTGCACGTAAAGTTGATATTTAACCCCTATAATTAACTCTAGCTTCTGTTTTAGGATTTTGTCTCTCTTGATCAGTTCCAAAGCTAATGTTCCCGTGAATCTTAACTTGGTTTTAAGGTGATAGTATATTAATTATATTAAGAGCCTGTTTGGCCAAGCTTTTGGGGAGCCAGAAGTGCTTATTTTAAAATTTTAGGGGTGTTTGGCCAAGCTTCTAAGGAAAAATAACCGCTTTTGAATGGCAGCAGAAGCTGAAAAAGGTAACTTCTTGAAAAAATAAGTATTTTTGATTATTTGGAACAAGAATATCAATTTCAAACTTCCATATTTAATCAAATTAATATTATTATATATCTATTTTCGTAATTTGATAATTTTTTTAAATATTGGTCAAATACAAATTAACAATAAAAACACTTCTCTAAAATTTGGTCAAGCACAAACCTCGCAAAACACTTCTTTAAAAAGTATTTTTGATAAAAAAAATACTTCTCAAAATAAGCTGAATTTGACAGCTTGGCCAAACAGGCTCTAAATTCAAGATCATGACATTATAATGATATGTCCAAACAAAATAAATTGGAACATGTGACGGAACTAAAAGTAGCTAGATATATCTTTCAATCACTCTTTAATTTTGAGAGATAAAGTACCCATATTATTTGATTTTTTGGATGTTTTCACGCATGTTAAGAAAATTACCTTTTTAGTATTAATTACAATTTAATTGACTATATTAGCCCTTATTCAAGTTATTATTACTTATCATTTTGTTTAAAATCATTTATTAGCAAAGGGTGACATTGTAAAATTGTGTCTTGATTTTCGAAAAGATCAAATATTGTGGATAAAAAAAAAAAAAAGCTAAAAAATCAAATAAAATGGATCAGAAGGAGTACTTATTTTGTGCCATTCCAAATTTCACATTAATTTGTACCACTACTTAATAAGTATCTCTACGTCACTACTCTAGCAATAAATTTGAATAATATACACTGATTGTACAAAAAATTCACTAACAATCCAAATTAACCTGTTATGACAGATTAGTGCTTTATGTTTCATGCTACCTCATATCAGATAAAGAGTATTGTTGTTGTAGTCTAACTTAACCAGATAATGGGAAAAATCTATTTTCAGAACTTAAATTTGGTAGTATGAATACACATCGCTTGAAACGTTGATGTAACATTCTAATTTCACTAGTTGAACTCTAGTTTTGGTTTCCTTTTGCTTCCCACGTTTTTCCATTTCATTTGCAGATTTGAGAGAGAAAAACAGTAGCAGTATCATTAAACGCCGCTGTCTTTCTCTTCCTTTGCATCTCTTCTTGACCTTCTAGTCTCACTCCAAACAGCATTGGCCTTTCATCTTGCTTCTCCTCTTTTTCTTTTTCCTCTGAACTTTCTGCAAACATGGCCACTATATCATTAAGTTCTTTGCACTTATTTTTCATAAATGAGAGCTCAGAGCTTAGTACTCCATTCTCTAACTTGAGCCTTTTATTCTCATCAACAAGGCTACTGTACTCGGATGATGATGATGATGCGGAAGCTGATGGTGATCTTCGATCTTCATCTCTTTCTAATTTCTTATTGGCTGCATTGGTTTGTTCAATGTTATTATTATTACTATTATCAGGTTGTTGTTTGTTTTTCCATGCTTTTCTTCGACGAATATCACATAGTAAATCCTTCTCTCCCTTGCGAAACAGGTCGTTGCTGAACTCCCATTGGCTTGTTGCAATTTTGCGAAAACCCTAATCATCAAATATACTCCAGTTGATAAATCAAGGAATTGCAAAAAATACAAATTTACATGTTTTGGACTAAGAAATCCCATTTCTTAATTACCTAATAGTAGTAATCTTTTCATCGGGTGTTTATACGAATCCCATGAGTAAATAATACTAGGTGGCTTTCATAGCTAATTACTACACATTTCACATTAATTCATTATTTAACCACACTACATGATCTATGATACTCCTATATTGCATGTAAATCAAATTAAATAATAAGTGGGGATAAGTTTTTATGGCGTTAGAGTGAAGTTTGGGTAGAGAAATTAGAGGGAAAACATACATAAGTATTGAGCTGCCGGACAAAGCTGGAAAAGTTACTGTGTTTGAAGAGTGTTGGAAGCAAATCTCTGGAAAACTCCGCCGGCTGCTGGACTATAAACGCCGTCCCGTCGGCGTTCCAGGAAATGACATCGTCCGTCGCCGGATCCTCCACCAGCATGTAAGTTTTCAGCAAGAAAGGTGGTGTTGATGACTTCCTTACATACTCTAATAAACTTTTCTCACATTGGTTGCCTATTTCATCCATTCAAAAACTTTAGTTCCCTATAAATTAAGGAAGCAAATAAAACCCTTTTTATTTCATTCTTTTTTGGTTGTTAGATGCTAAAATATTTTATAGATATAGAGAGAGAAAAAAAAAATGGTGATTATGAAGAATAAGTAGGGGTGAAGAAGAGAAGAAGGGCAGTTAAGAACTCCCAACTCCAGCAGTAGAAACCTAACACGATTCCGAAGTTCATGAGAAATGCAAAAGAGCTTTTGCGCTTTGTTTCTCTTCTTTCACAGTTACGAATTTGAAACCAATGCTTTATGCCTACCTCTTCTTATATTAGTTGTAAAGAATGACTGAAGGAGAACTATAAGACGAAATCCTTTAATTTATTCAAACCACAAAATATTACCTTACTCCAATTACTTTGTTTCAAATTAAATATGGAGTAATAACACACAATATATATTTGTTTTATTAGTAGTTAATTTCTAAAAGAGTAACATGCACCTTTTTTTTTTGAAACAATTTAACTGAAGTGTTCTATTTTATCTTTAATAATACACTTTTACTATAATATATACAAGTTTTTTTTTTTTAAAAAAAGAAAAAAGATATATCTTGCTTAAAGATCACCCCATGAATTTGAGGGAGAGAGTATGTTTTCTCCACGTAGTGTGAAAACTTCATCTCTGAAATGGTATCATGGAGTAATATAAAAGTGCTTCTAGATGAACTTAACATCTAGAGACTAAATACAGCATATCTTAAAAATCAGGCTGGACAAGAAACAGTATGTATTAGTAAATGATATGATCTGGTTGTGTGTAGGGCGGTCCACTATGAACACTTTTTCCCAATCAAGGAAGAAAATGAATGCCAAAGGTTTGGATTTAGCACAGGAAAAATCAGTGCTATTATTAGTTTATATTGACCAGTCAACAATAGGAAACAATGAGTACTAGTCTTTAATCAGGGATCGTCCGTACCTGTAGATTTCACTTACTGAAGTCTTAATTATTTGTCTACTTCTAATATATATTCCAATATTTTATTCCATTAAGTGATTAAGGTGTGCTGATATTATCTCACATTGTATTAAATTTTCGTTAAAATATATAATAACGTGCCTATAGGCTATAGCTCCATCCGTAAAGGTTCTTCTGCCGGATATGTTTCCTTTGGAGGTAAATGACTTTGTTGACATGAGTTTAAGCTTTTAAGCATTGATATTTTTAAAATATTAGTAATACTTATAAAGTAATCATTATTAAATTTTCGAACCAGAATTAAATTCGATACAACTAGCAACGCTTTGTTCCAATGTTGTGGCATCAATACTAGTTGGGGAGCCAAGAAGGTACTACTCCCTTTTATATAGTATACTTCACGATTAATATCAAGTACTTCGACTTTCATACTCCGAATATTGTTACATAAAATAAACAATTGGAGTATTAAACTATAATGCTAACATAAAAAGAATTTTACATTGTACATAGTAACAAAATCCATATTTCTTTGTACTAGTTGGTTCTCTCCCTTTCACCAACACATCTTTTTTTTTTTTTTTTCCTACTTTCCCAAATGGACAATTTCTTTGAAAGAGGCGTGTGAAAGGAGCTCACAGATTATGGTACTTCGAAGTTCTAGAAGAGGGAATTTAAGACCATTTATTTGTCCAACCACTTCGATCCCATTTTGCAAAAGCACGTGCCCTATTCCTGCATGATTTTCCTTGTCGTCTATATTCAAGCTTGATAGTACTATTTGGACTTTGGATTATCTCTTTTTATTCGAGTATATCCAACATTTCACTCAAACCTCAGTAGTACTGGTTAAAACAAGCAGATATTTAATTTGATCCATAACATTACTAATGAAAAAATTTCAACAAATTAAGTCTTAATATTGGCCAGTATATTGAAAACGATATTTTTTGGTAACTATGTATGCATACATATTATCATGCATTATTGTTAATTAAAACAATCTCTGTATTTTTTCTTTTTCTTTTGAATCTTATCAAAATTTTAGTACACTATTTATTGACTTGGTGTCTTTGGGTTGTACTATAATGCTTATAAATTCGAGAGAACAGGTAAAATATCTTGTTATACGGTTCTACCTTTTATTGGTCCAAAGACAAAGAAGATTGATTTTAGGTTTGTATATTTGTAAATACATAGCAGATCTAAATAGTTTGTTGATATATAGAGAACGTAAACTTCATCTAAGCAATTAATTATAGTTGAAGCAGGGTGGACTCTATTATATGGCCAAACGTAGATCGTATTAAGCATCCCTTTATGTATCTGAAAAAGAAAATCAACTCCAATTCATCCTTTTTTATGCGATACAAAATGAATTTCACTCAATTATATTAGTTTTAGAAAACACTTTTTTCCAAAGGAAGAAGGGAAGTTAGCCGAAAAATATAGGTACACAATCAAACCAATTGAAAACTAAATTATTGATAAATATTACATGAACACGATAGTTCTCAAATGAGCGAGCCATGATGAAACGATTAGTGATAGCATGCTTCCATCAAAGCTTACAATTTAAGAGCTAATGCTCCTAACCGTTTCCCGTGAAAACCAATTAAGCATTAAAGACATGGTTTACCTAGTAAAACCAATATAACATGAAGAAAATAATTCAACTATGAACATTGTATTAGTAAATTAAAGGCTCTCTGTAGTGCTAGCATTTACTCATGCTTTTTCAAAGTGGAAATACAGACATCATATTTCTCACTTTCACATAGTTCCAGAGTATCCAAACACACAGTATGATTTATAGTATGTAGTTCTTGGCTGGGTAGTAGAGATTGTGTTGTTTCAGGCATCTTATCAAACGACGGGGCTCCAATTCACACAACCCATTTAACACCAAATTCTCTCTTTTTCCATCCCTCTTCATTTCTCAAATCTTCCGATCATCAATAATCCCACAAAAAAAAATTGCTATAGACACGGTCTGGTTTCACTTATGCTGTTATGCACCACTTCAAAAGCGTTTATTTGCAAATGAAAGAAAACAAAGGTGCTAAAAGGAAAAAATTAAGCGCTGTCAATTTGTCCCACATCGACAAAACACAGTGTTGAAATACTCTTTTTAAGGTTAAGCGTTGGCATTGCAGTTCACGACCTTACTTGAACAGGATCTGTTCTATAGGCTCGTACCACTGTATCCTTGAGTTCTAAGGAGACAGGAAACCAAGTCTGGTTGATGAAATATGGCCATTAGACCAGAGCGTGATTAACAGCCACCATGTCCTTTGGATCATGGAGCCGTAGAGGATCGTTCTCAGCTCAATGGGTGTTGGGATGGTCTAATGGCTGTCTGACAGACTCTTATCCAAACTTTTGTGTTTTAAACTCTCCTCCTAGTTCAATGTTTCCATGGCTGCAGAGTAGTGAGACTAATGTATTATATTCATTCACCACTAGAATACTAAACCAAAGTTTTACGGCCAGCGAAGTGTTTAAGTCTTTTCCTATAAACTAAACAATATGCTTATATGTTAAGTTTTCTGGATGAAAATCATTTACACAATGCAATTTTTAAAAAAAAAGAAAAAAAAATCAGATTCACCCGTCAACGTAGTATATATATATATATATATATATATATATATATATATATTAACGAATTGAACATAGAAAGTAAGATTAAAAATAATTTGCTTATATCAGCAGCTTTTAATAAAAATCAAAATTCAAAATTAGTCTATCACGCAATTGAAAATAAAATGAAGTGAAGTTAAAAATCATATACTTAATGCATGAAATATTTAAAACGAATACTAAAATAGCAGTAGATTTTACAACAAATACAAAATATCATATATTTATACATAATTGAATTTTAAATTATAATTTCACTACGATAATCAATACTCGAAATTCATGTAAAAAGTAAAGAATAAGATAACAACAATAGAGAAAAAGAGAGAGAGAGATATATATATATATATATATATATATAGTGCACTTAATTCTAAAATAATTTATGGTGGCCACCAGTCTTTAGTCTTCTTTGTTGGTTCTGATTTGTAACTTGTGGGAGCTATACTTATTTTTCATACTCTTTCAGATGTTTGATTTAGATTGTATCTAAACCTAAAATTTTGGGGAGTTAGTTGTGTTTCCTTCTTAGCAGCTTGTATTTATTTATGAAATATTGTCTTTTAGAATATTTATATGTTCTTTACGTAGGCTAAGTTCGATAGGGTGCGCCCGGCGGATTTGGGGGAGGATGTCGGGTGTCCGTCCGGCCTATCTGAAAATCAGGGTCATGTCAGTTGGTATCAGAGTCCGCTTTAGAGTCTTTTCAGATCATGACATTTTCTAATAAAGTCTCGCATATGTGTATGATGATGTTCGTACTTATCTACGAGAGGCTATGGTGGCATTTAGAAAGTTTTCCTTCTTTCTAATCTGATTGTGCGTTGGTCTTCTTGTCTAAGATTAAATCTATTTCACTAACTCACCTATAGATTGTGAGGACTCGTGTGTTATCTCAGCAAGAAGCGGAAAAATCGGAGACATCAACCGATATACCAGCTGCTCCGTGAAGTGAAAGTAGAGTTGCCGGTCGAGGCAGACGTGTAGCTCAGCCTCAGGCAACAACCTAGTATAAGGTTAGAGCTGCTCAGATGGCGAGAAATATGGATCGTGATGATAATTTTGTGATTGGAGTCCGCCAGAGGTCTTAGAAGAGCCAGTTCCTGAGAGGTAGGTTGGTCAGGGGCTCGTGGTTACCCAGCTCTTCAGGATGCCATGTTTGAGGATTGTGGGGCTCCTAACACTAAAATTGCTTCAAGTGTCTTCGGTACCTCAAGCAACTCCTCAAGTTGTCGCTAAGGCAGGTGCTTAGGCTTAGGGTACTCAAATTTCAGTTTAGGAAAGTACTTTTACAGCACATGCTTTAGCTTTAAAGGTAATTGCAGCGAGTGTTGTGCCTCATGCGCTTCAGCCAGGCCAGGTAGTGGTTCCACCTAGAAACCCAAAGAGGTCATATCCTTTCACCAGATTACAGCCTCACATTTGTCCGCATGACTAGCTGTGATTTGTTCAGCGTAAATATTTTTCAGATGTTATCTCTGTTATGATCCAGGCCATCATAAGAAAGATTGTCCCAGAAGTCAGTAGGGAGATAGTCTGAGGCCGAGCATGGCTCGTGAGATAAAGGCAGGTCTTTTAGTTTGGCAGAATATATTATTTGCATGTACAAATCTTATAAGAACCTGGAGCAGGAGGAGATAGAGAGGGAGGGCAAGAGACCTCGTGGTTTTGGTGGGCATCCAAGTACCTCCTCTGGAGGTAAGAGTTTTCATTATCAAGGGAGGCCACCTATCAGGCCAGCTTAGCCTTCGGCACATGGTTCTCATAGTGCACTAGCACCTCGATAGGATCAGCCTCACATTCCTCTCTATAGCCATCAACAGTTTGTTCAGCACCGATATGTTTCTGTTTTCTCAACTCCATGTATCTTCTCAGACCTAGAGCATTTCGATCGATTCTCAGTCGGACAGGGGTACACCACCATCAGGCATAGGTCGTGGGCGTGGTGGTAATGGTCCTTTTAAGGGGTGGTCATCAGGATAGCAGCTCAACTCAGCCGCAAAGGTAGTTCTATGTATTGCTTGCTAAGAAGGATTCTGAGGCATCCAGTATAGTGTCGCACGTATTCTTTCTATCTATAAATGTGATCCATATTCTTTAATCGATTCAGGATCCACATATCCCAATGTGTCAATGTAATTCTTCTGTGTTATCACTCATGTCAAAAACTTTACCATGGTACAGAGGTATGTTCTGGATGTGTTGTACCATTTAGGGGCTGTGAGAGCCTAGTTAATTTTATGGTCTATATATGAGGCATCTCAATGCGATTATTGGTATGGACGGGTTGGAATCGTGTTATGCTACCCTTGATTTTGTCGTGCCAAATCAAGTCTGTCTTTCTCTTCCTCGCTGATGTGGCAGGGTTCTCATTTGCCACCCACAAGAAAAATTATTTCCTTCATGAAGGTGAACCGGTTGACGAGTAAAGGATGTTCTGCGTACCTCGCCTTCATTTTGAATACGAGTATGGTGACCCTTTTCTTGATTATGCTTCTGTTGTAAGGGGGTATCCCGACGTGTTTCCCAATGACTTGTTGGGACTTCCCCCCAGATAGGAGTTTGAGTTCTACATCGATGTTGCTCTAGGGACTCAGCTACTATCTATTCCTCCTTATGGCTTGGCTCTGGCAGAATTGAAAAGATTAAAGGGGAAGTTGCAGAGAGTTAAGTTTTTCTCTAAGATCGAGGTGCTATTGGTGGTTCGTGGAAAAGTTCTCTCCTATTGCAGCTCCTCTGACTCATTTGACTTAGAAAGTAGGCCAGTTCTGATGGTCTGACAAGTGTGAGGCGAGCTATCAGATTGGGAGAATAAGTTCGATATCGATGTTGTGCTAGGGACTCAACTACTATCTATTCTTCCTTATCGCATGGCTCTGGCAGAATTGAAAAGAATGAAGGGGTAGTTGCAGGGAGCTAAGTTCTTCTCTAAGATCGATTTGAAATTGAGGTACTATTGGTGGTTCATGGGAAATTTCTCTTCTATTGCAGCTCCTCTGACTCGTTTGACTTAGAAAGTAGGCCAGTTCTTATGGTTTGACGAGTGTGAGGTGAGCTATCAGAAGCTCAAATCATTATTGACCTCAGAACCAGTATTACCTCTTCCTTCTAGCACTCGTGGGTTCATCGTCTATTGCGATGCTTCCCGTGTAGGCTTGGGACATGTACTGATGAAGCACGGTAAGGTTATCATTTATGCTCCCAAATAGCTGAAGGTAAATGAAAAGAACTATCTGGCTCGCAATTTAGAGTTGGCAGTCATGGTAATAGCTTTAAAAAAATAGAGGCATTGTCTGTAATTGGAGCCTTGTGAGGTTTATACTGGTCACAAGATCTTACAGTATTTATTATCTCAGAGAGATTTGAATGGCAGGAGTGGAGATGGCTCGAGTTGAATAAAGATTATCACCTCACTATTCACTATCATCCGAGAAAAGTGAATGTGGTGGCTGATGCATTAAGTAGGAAATCTATTGGAAGTCTTGCTTTTCTTGATGCTTAGATGAGGCCATTACCTTGAGAGTTTCAGTCTCTTGGAGACTCGGGGGTGAGATTTATTAGCTCCGACCCGAGTCGAGTTCTTGCTTGCGATATGGTTCAATCTTCCTTAGTCATTCAGATTAAGAAGAGATAGTTCGAGGATCCATATCCTCGAGAACTATGTGGGCGTCTTAAAAGTGGAGGAGTCCCTCCTTTCAAATTTAATGTTAATGGCGTACTTCGAATCAATAGTCGTCTTTGTGTTCCCGATATTGAGAATTTAAGGCAGTTGTTGTTGACGAGGCTCATAGCCCTCGATATTCTATCCATCCAGGTATTACAGAGATTTATCAAGATATTTGAGAGCTGTATTGGTGGAAAGGGATGAAGAAAGATGTCTTTGATTATGTGTCTTGATGCTTGAACTATCAGCAAGTCAAGTACGAACACAAGAGGCCTGCAAGCTTGGCTCAGGCTTTACCCATTTTTTAAGGGAAGTAGGGCAGCTTATCATGGATTTCATGGTTGGTCTGCCGAAGGATTTGGGACACCAGGACTCAGTATGGGTTATTATTGATAGACTGACTAGGTTCTCTCATTTCAATCCTGTAAAGACGACCGACTCAGTGAAGAAGTAGGCTCGAATATTTATTGAGCAGGCGGTTCAATTGCATGGCACTCATTTTTCTATTATATCTGATCGAGGTCCCCATTCATTTTTCAGTTCTGGCAGGCTTTCCAGAGATAATTTAGTACTCAGATTCAGTTTAGCATAGCATTTTTATCCGCAGACTGATGATCAGTCTGAGCGGACTATCCAGATTTTTGAGGATATGTTAAGGGCTTGTGCTTTATACTTCGGAGGCCAATGGGATGGTCGTTTGGCCTCCACAGAATTTTCATATAATAATAGCTATCAACCTACTAGTTAGACGACTCCGTTCGTAGCATTTTATGGTCGTCAATGTTGGTCTCCAGTTGGTTGGTTCAAGTTCCGTCATATTGAGGTGTTGGGTTCAGATATGGCACGTCAGACTCTAGATACGGTTCGAGTTATTCAAGATTGTTTCAGACCGCTTAGAGCAGACATGTATCATATTCTAAAAAGAGAAATATAGAGTTAGAGTTCGAGGTTGGCGATATGGTATTTTTGAAAAAGTATTCGATGCGAGATGTGAAGTGGTTTGGGAAGAAAGGAAAATTAAGTCCCGAGATCATCAGGTTTTTCAGGATAGAGAAGCGTATCTATACGGTTTCTTATGGGCTTGATTTTCCAGAATCTATGCTGGTTTATCTAGTCTTTCATGTATCGATGCTTCGAAAATGTATTCACGATCCTTTGATTACCTGAAATGGATCGTGAATACATTTTGGAGCACTCACACTGCCAATATTGGTAAGGATATCCGGAAGTTGCATTCTAAAAAGAGTCCAATGGCAAAGGTGCAATGGCACAACCGTCCTCATGATGAGGACACTTGGGAGCTCGAATTGAGCATGCCGGAGAGGTATCCCCACCTCTATGATGATTCAATTATGTTCTCAACTTTTGAGCTTAGGTGCAATGATATCGGTTAATTAGTAGTTAAGGGCTCGTTCAAAGTATTCTTTATATCAAGTGTGAGTGCTCCGTTAAAGAAAGGACTCTGGCTTCGTTCGAGGAAGAATGAGAGTCTAAGTGCACGAAAATGAAACGAAATTGATCTGTCGTTTCTAGAGTTTGGAGTCAGATTTATGAACTGATAGTCTTAAAAACTTTGTAAAGTCTACTAGGATCTTTATGTGAAGTTTGAGCTTATCGGACCTCATTTGATTGGTTTTGGAAGATGTTAACATTTTCTAGTGTCAGAAAGGTTGTATTATGGTTTTCGAAGTTCGTCTTGAGTAAATGAGCTCCATTTGGAATCCAAAAGTGGCGCTAGATTCGTATGGTCATTTGTGACTTTTATGAACTTTTAGAAATAAAATTTGAGGTCGTTCGAATGGTTTTTGCTTATGTTCCAGAAGCGGAAGTTTTCTCTTTTTCCGTTTAACCCCCCTTGTTTTGCACAATGAAGGTCCATTTTGAGATTCGAGTCTTGAGTTAGTCTTCAATGTGGTTTACGACTTGCGTGCAAAGTTTGGTATGATCTCGAGTAGCGTAGGTCTAGTTCGAACCCAAACCTGTAGCACCAGCCTGTGCTATCAGGTTGTTGGTGCTATATGCAGCACGACCGCTGCTCTTACTGCACGACAGTACTGAAGGAGCTGAGTCCCCTGCGCGATCACGAGACTGTTGGCATGATAGTGCTGAGACTAGTCGCAACCTGAGACTGCGAGAACCCGCAGTGTCGGGGTATAAAAAGGGCCAGAAGATTGGCAGTGCAGTAGTTTGATCAAAATAATCGGTGGGATTGATTACAGGCGATTTCTTTGGACCAAAGTATACTCTTTTCTGTCAAGTATTTTTTTCTAACCTTCTTATTCCATTAGTTGTAGGCTTGGACTATGAATTTCTTGAAATTTCTTGGTTGGTTGGGGATAATTATAGGTGGATCTCTAATCCTTTGAAATTGGGAAATTGAATCAAATGAGTTTGAAATAGTTACTTAATGGTATAATTGGTATTGTGATATTGTAAGGAGTCCAAAAATGTATCTTGTTGATATTCGATGGAGTAGACCAAAGGATAATTTAGGAATTTTTTTTTAGTTAAAGCTGTGTTATCGTTATTTATTCTTCGTATTGGCACTCATATGTGCAGCTTTACTTCCATGACTTAGAGCGAGGTGATTTTGAGAGGATTCGAAAAGAGGATGAGATCATTCTATATTCAGATTGGTTCCAGGACTTGAGGTAAGTGATACCATCCAGTTCTTTGATGGCCTTGGCCTTCTGGATGCCATATGCATGTGGTCTTTACGCGTGTAGCTGCCGGTAAAGCGTATTTACTACACTATAGCTTCAGATTGCATTTGCATACTGTATTCTCATGCTATGAGTGTGGTATTATATAGGGAGCAGAAGGATACAATCTTAGCCACCTTAGTGGAATTATGTACCGTCAGGGGGCACAGTCTTAGTGACACGACCCGAATTCTCGGTTAGGCCGTGCGGGCACCCGACCCCCTCCCCTAAACCTGTCGGGCGAACCCTATTGACTGAATCGATATAAATTATGAAGAATTACCTTGAAATAAATAAATGAACCAAACTTTAACAACATAAGATAACTCTCAAGGATAGACAAACATACAAGCTGTCTAAATAATACAACTAACTACCCAGAATACACAATTTTAAAGGTTTCCAGATCAGACATCTAAGAAGGCCAAAAGATATATACATCTCCCGAACGGAGCAAAAGTAAGAAAAACTGTAATATCTGAAGTTGGTGGCCGCAATGAACATGATGGCTCACCGTAGACAGCTGAGAACGTACTACTCCTCAATCACGACACGAATGGCTGGGTCCTGGTGCAGAATCTGCCAAACGAAAAGAAAACATAAGGACAAATATGGGGTGAGTCATGAGGACTCAATAAGTGTGAACAAACTAGCAACCTCAAAAAATAGATACGCTAGTAAGGGAAACGGAACCAGACAACAATCAACAAATATGCAATGCACATATAAGCAGAACAGTAGTCATGTACAAAAAATCTACACAATAGTATGAAATGAAATGGAATGGGATGAAATGAAATGAGATGCAAAGGGTCACATGTGCCCATAATCCAAGCCTGAAGCGGAATACTCCTGCATTCGAGGGGAATCCAATCTGCTAACCAACTGGATCGGAATACTCCTACTCCTGGGGCGGAATACTCCTGCACCCGATATAATATAAACCAGAAAACCAAATGGCCAGCGTTTGAGGACATGGAAAAGGCTTCCAATACGGAATACTCCTGCACTCTCCTGGGGCGGAATACTCCTGCACCCGATAAAATGTAAAGCTGAGGCGGAATACTCCTGCACTCAGTATGATATGCAATGTAATGCATATGAATGCAATGTGATGCAATAATATCCTTTCACCGGCACAGGACTCTCATCGACAGCCGGGAAGCAGATGCCAACTCCAAGCCAAAGTACAATACTCAGATTCCCAATGCAATATCAATAACATGACATAATATATAATATAGAATGTAAATCCAAAGCTAAGGCGTAATGAGTACGCCTATCGGCAGCTACACACGTAAGGAACACGTGGTAGAAAATCCAAGAGGCCAAGTGCCTCCAAAGAAATGGATATAAACACTTACCGTATTCCAAAGCTAGCCCTGTTACTCAACCACTGCTTTTTCCTTTGTATTAGTTGCCAAACGATCTCTTTCTATTCAATAAGCAGAAAAATTATATCAAATAAAGCTAAAGGCTTCATTCCTTATGTTTTAGGGCAATCCAGTTAGGAACCTGATACCCTATTCGCATACGCAATACGCAGGCCAGGCCTATATACAGGGTTCAAAGTCCCATAACCGAACCCTAAATAAATTATATTTATATGTTGCCCATAACTCACTGAGTACGAATATATAATCATTTCCATCATCGGGGTCCAATTGACCCTTTAAACTATCAATTTACGTCATTAGGGCGATGTCTAATATCCTTATTTTTACCGTAAAAATATATTCAAACACACGTAATAAGCTAAGATAATGAGTTAACATCATTACCTGAAGATTTGGGGTAGAAATTCCACTATTTTTCCACCTCTTTTTCCCTTTTTCCTCTCCTTTTTCTAATTTTTCTCTTCTCTGCTATTTTTGCTCCAATGTTTCTGTATGTTTTGCTACTGCTAAGCTAAGGATTAAATCCCTTAGCTGACCGACATACTTAATTATTATTTTTTTTATTTTTAAAAATTCGCTACGACGATTAAAATTAAAATGGAATCCTAGAGAAGTCGAAATGATCCCAAATTTTTCAAGTAAGCTATACAAAATATATGTAACATACTCGCAAAGACGGATCTCAAATCGGACTCCCGAAACTCAAGATGTAAATTTAAAGGAAAAAGGTCAAATTATTTAACTTTCGGTATTTTTGCGGAAACTAGCCGAACAACATCGAAATTTACTTTCGAAAAATCACAACAGTCACAAATAATCATACGAACCTAACGCTGCTTTCAGATTTCGAATCGGAGCTCATTCGCCCAAACCGAGCTCAAAAATCTCTTTTTAATATTTATTGACAATAAAAATTGAAACCTTCTTCCGATGCCTACCAAACGAGGTCTGATTTAGCTCAAATTTTACAAACAGGTCCTAATGGACCTTACGAATATTTTAAAATTATCGGCACGCCAATCGGAGTCCTAACTTCCGAAACGACTGACCGAGGTCGTTTCATTCTCCTCCACTTAGACTCTTGTTCGTCCTCGAACGAGCAAGAGTCTAAAATAGATTTCATACCTCTAATGAGAATGCTTACACGAATTTTCAATGACATTTATTACGAAACCAAAATCATATACAATGATTAGAACTTTTAGGCTTTAAAGATCAAGTTCGAACCTGAATCATCGAAGAGGTAAGGATACCTCTCACGCATACTGGACTCAAGCTCCCAAGTGTCCTCCTCATGTGGACGATTATTCCATCGCACTCGAACCATCGGAATCTGCTTCGAACGAAGCTTCCGGATATCACACGCTACTATGGCTACTGGGAACTCCTCGTAAGCTAGATTCACATCTAGCTGAGCAGGGTCTAATGCGATCACTTCGGAAGGATCTCGGATACACTTTCGAACCATCGATACATGGAAAACTGGGTGAACTGGCATAGAAGCTGGCAGGTCGAGCCGATAAGCTACCTTACCAATACGCTTCTCGATACGGAAAGGGACAATGAACCTGGGACTAAGCTTTCCTTTCCTACCAAATCTCTTTACACCTCGCATCGGTGACACTTTCAGAAATACCATGTCCCCGACCTCGAACTCTAACTCTCGGCTCCTCCGATTCGAATATGAAATCTGCCTACTCTGGGCGGTCCATAAACGATCCTGAATAATACGAACCACATCAAGAGTCTGACGAACCATATCTGAACTCATCACCTCGACATCTCGAGACTCAAACCAGCCAATAGGAGAACGACATCGACGACCATATAGGCCTCAAATAGAGCCATCTGAATAGAAGACTGGTAGCTATTATTATAAGAGAATTCTGCTAACGCCAAATGATCATCCCAGTAACCCCCGAAGTCAAGTGCACAAGCTCTCAACATGTCTTCCAGAATTTGAATAACCCGCTCGGACTGACCATCAGTCTGAGGATGGAATGCCGTGCTAAGCTGCACCTGGGTCCCTAACTCTCTCTGAAAAGACTGCCAGAACTTAGAAGTAAACTGGGAACCACGATCTGAGATAATAGATATAGGAGTACCATGCAATCTAACCACCTGCTCAATGAAAATCCGAGCCAGTCTCTGAGCTGAATCAGTAGTCCTTACAGAGATAAAGTGAGCTGATTTAGTTAGTCGGTCGACAATGACCCAGACTGAATCATGGCGCCACAGGGTCTTTGGCAGACCAACTATAAAATCCATCGTGATGTGCTCCCACTTCCACTCAGGAATGGGCAATGCCTGAGCTAACCCTGCTGGTCTCCGGTGCTCGAACTTAACCTGCTGACAATTCAAGCAACGAGATACATAATCAAATACATCTTTCTTCATCCCCTTCCACCAGTATAGCTCTCGGAGGTCCTGATACATTTTTGTGATACCAGGATGAATGGAATAACGCGAGCTATGAACTTTACCGAGCACTGACTGCCTCAAATCCCCAACATCAGGAACACAGAGTCGACCATTAAACCGAAGAATTCCATCTGAATCAAGCTCGAAGGAGGGAACTTCTCCACTTAGGACACGACCACACAACTCCTGCAGATGAGGATCCTCGAACTGTCTTCCCTTAATCTGACTAACTAAGGAAGACTGAGCTGCAATACACGCTAAGACTCGACTGGAGTCTGGGAGAAGAAATCTCACGCCAAAGTCGCCAAGGGACTGCAATTCTCGAGCCAATGGTCTCATATCAGCATAAAGAAAAGCCATGCTGCCCATGGACTTCCTGCTCAAAGCATCTGCTACCACGTTCGCCTTCCCAGGATGATAATGGATAGTGAGATCATAATCTTTAATCAATTCAAGCCACCTTCGCTGTCGGCCGTTAAGATCTTTCTGAGAGAGAAGATACTGCAGACTCTTATGATCCGTATACACCTCACAAGGCTCGCCATAAAGGTAATGCCTCCATATCTTCAAAGCAAAGACCACAGCTGCCAATTCTAAATCGTGAGTCGGATAATTCTTCTCATTCGGCTTTAACTGTCAAGAAGCATAAGAAATTACCTTCCTGTGCTGTATAAGAACACAACCAAGGCCCACACGAGATGCATCACAATAAACTACGAATCCACCGGTGCCCGAACGAAGGGATAGCACTGGAGCTGGAGTCAATAAGGCCTTAAGCTTCTGGAAGCTGGCCTCACACTCATCGGACCATCGAAACTGAACTACCTTTTGCGTTAGGCGTGTCAGGGGAGCTGCAATAGTAGAGAACTTCTCCAAAAACCTCCGATAATAACCTGCCAATCCAAGGAAGCTGCGAATCTCCGTCGGAGTGGTAGGACGAGGCCATTTCTGCACTGCTCAATCTTCTTCGGATCAACCTTGATACCTTCACTAGATACCACGTGACCCAAAACTGCTACAGAATCAAGCCAAAACTCATACTTCGAGAACTTGGCATACAACTTACGATCACGGAGGGTCTGAAGAACCACCCTCAGATGATAATCATGCTCCTCGCAGCTACGAGAATAAATAAGAATATCATCAATGAAGATAATAACAAAGGAATCAAGGAATGGCTTAAACACCCAGTTCATGAGATCCATAAAGGCTGCAGGGGCATTAGTCAGCCCAAAAGACATAACTAGAAACTCATAATGGCTGTAACGAGTCCTAAAAGCAGACTTCGAGATATCTGACTCGCGAATCTTTAGCTGATGATAACCAGATCGCAGATCGATCTTAGAAAAGAATTTGGCACCCTGCAACTGATCAAACAAATCATCAATGCTAGGCAAGGGATACTTATTCTTGATGGTGACCTTATTTAGTTGATGATAATCAATACACATTCGCATAGTCCTATCTTTCTTTTTCACGAATAGAACAGGAGCACCCCACGGAGAAATACTCGGCCTGATGAACCCCTTATCAAGAAAATCTTGCAACTGCTCCTTCAGCTCCTTTAACTCTGATGGAGCCATGCGATAAGGAGGGATAGAAATAGGTTGAGTCCCTGGCACTGTATCAATGCCAAACTCAATCTCTCGATCAGGAGGAAGTCCTGGCAAATCATCTGGAAACACATCAGGGAACTCCCTAACGACAGGAATAGAATCAAGAGATGGAATCTCCACAGTGGTATCTCAAACCATGGCAAGATATGCTAAACACCCTTTATCCATCATCCGTTTTGCCTTTAGGAAAGAAATAACATGCCCTATGGGTGGCAAATAAGAGCCCTGCCACACCACCGGTGCTGAACAAGGAAGAGACAACTGAAGAGACTTGGCATGACAATCTAATGTGGCATGACACGACGCCAACCAATCCATACCAATAATGACATCAAAATCAACCATATCCAGGATTAGAAGATCTACCAGTGTCTCACAACCCCCAAAAGATATGGTACAAGCTGGATAAACTCGATTCACAATGATAATGTCTCCGATAGGAGTAGAAACACAAAATGGATCACGAAGATGCATATAATCAACATAAAAACCTGAAGCAAAATAAGGAGATACATATGAATATGTAGATCCCGGGTCAACTAAAGAGTATGCATCTCGACCACAAACAGATAAAATACCTGTAACAACAGCTGGGGAAGCCTCGGCATCCTGCCTGGCCGGCAGTGCATATAGCTGTCTCTGCGGCTGAGCTGAGCCGCTACCCTGACGACCACCTCTAGAGGGACCACTAGGACCACGTCCACGACCTCTACCGGTTGGTGGTGCACCTCTAGCTAGCTGAGACCCTGGAGGGGCACCATGAGGCTGCTGCTGCATAGGCGCTGGAAGGCGAGGGAAAGGGCGGCTACTACCCTGCTGAAGGAGATAAGGGCAATCCTTCTTATGATGCCCTGGATCCTGACAGATAAAGCACCCTGGAGCAAGTCTACGCTGATCAAACTGAGACTGATCCTGCGGGCGAAACCAAAACTGACCCTGAGAAGAAGTAGGCGCGTTCTGAGAACCACGCGCTGGAAACTGAGCTGGTCTGACAGGAGGCCTACTCTGCTGCTGATAACACCTACCTCCATACGAGGTAGTAGAATGCCCTGGACCACGAGATCTCTTACTCTCCCGCTCTAACTCCTCCATCTCCAATCTATGATAGGCCTCATACCTCCTAGCAATATCGACAGCCACATCAAATAGAGTACCAGCCTCAATCTCACGAGCCATCTGGAACCGCAAATGAGGAGAAAGCCCATCAGTAAAACATCTGACCCTTTCAGAGGGCTCCTGCACGAGATCTGGAGCATAGCTGGACATCTCTGAAAATAATAGATCGTACTCCGTGACTGACAGGTTACCCTGTCCAATCCTCTCAAATTGTCTCCTCTTCTCATCCTGCTGACTGCGAGGGAAAAACTTCTCCATGAATCGATGAGAGAACTCACTCCAGGTCAGCTTAGGTAAGCCCTGCCTAGCTGATCGGAGTGCGGTCCACCAAGCTAAAGCTGGACCCTCAAGCTGGAAAGCAGTATACTCAGCTCCATACTGCTCAAGATATCCAAGGGCCTCTAAGATACGCTGACATTGATCAAGAAACTCACGAGGCTTAAGCTTATCTGATTTCTGACCAGAGAACTTCGGAGGACTAAGTCGGGTAAAATAATGCAACCTTGCCGGATCATCAACCTGACCTGCTACCTGGACTGGCTGACTAGCCTGAGCAACCGGAGGTACAACACCCGCTACCTCTGGAATATAACCACCTGGAACATGAACTGCTGGGGCTACCTGCGGAGCTGGAATGGGGGCTTCCTGAACCCGAGAACCAATATCTACCGCAGCCTGAGGAGCTGCCTGAGGGATAGGAGCATCTACAGCAGCCTGAGGAATATGAGCATCTACGGCAGCCTGAGGAATAGGAGGTCCCTGGGGCATCTGCGTCGCTAAGAATCTCATAAAAGCGTCATGAAGTGCGGGGGGAACGAATAAACCCTGCTCCCCCTACCCAGCAAAAGGTGGCACTACCGAAACATCTGCAGTAGGATCAACATGATCCACCATCCTCGTGGCCTGGGCAACTCTACCTCTGCCTCGACCACGACCTCTATCGTGGCCAACACCGCGACCTCGTGGAGCAGCAGGCATAGGGGCGACCGATGGCTCCTCCGCCTCTCGCCGAACATTCGCGCGTGTTCTCACCATTTACTGTGGAAAATTAGAAATATTTAACTTCAAATAAGCAGACTCACGCACGACGAGGAAAGAAAGAAAGGAAACTGCCTAAATGCCACCATAGCCTCTCGTAGATAGGTACGGACGTCTCCGCCCGATCAGCGAGACTCTATTAGACACTGTCATGATCTGGAAAGACTCTAAACCTAGCTCGACCTCGGTCAGTCGTTTCGGAAGTTAGGACTCCGATTGGCTTGCCGATAATTTTAAAATATTCGTAAGGTCCATTAGGACCTGTCTGTAAAATTTGAGCTAAATCAGACCTCGTTTGGTAGGCATCGGAAGAAGGTTTCAGTTTTTATTGTCAATAAATATTAAAAAGAGATTTTTGAGCTCGGTTTGGGCGAATGAACTCCGATTCAAAATCTGAAAGCAGCGTTAGGTTCGTATGATTATTTGTGACTGTTGTGATTTTTCAAAAGTAAATTTCGATGTTGTTCGGCTAGTTTCCGCAAAAATGCCGAAAGTTAAATAATTTGACCTTTTTCCTTTAAATTTGCATCTTGAGTTTCGGGAGTCCGATTTGACATCCGTCTTTGTGAGTATGTTACATATATTTTGTATAGCTTACTTGAAAATTTTGGGATCATTTCGACTTCTCTAGGGTTCCATTTTAATTTTAATCGTCGTAGCGAATTTTTAAAAATTAAAAAAAAATAATAATTAAGTATGTCGGTCAGCTAAGGGATTTAATCCTTAGCTTATCAGTAGCAAAACATACAGAAACATTGGAGCAAAAATAGCAGAGAAGAGAAAAATTAGAAAAAAGGAGAGGAAAAAGGGAAAAAGAGGTGGAATAATAGTGGAATTTCTACCCCAAATCTTCAGGTAATGATGTTAACTCATTATCTTAGCTTATTACGTTTGTTTGAATATATTTTTACGGTAAAAATAGGAATATTAGACATCGCCCTAATGACGTAAATTGATAGTTTAAAGGGTCAATTGGACCCCGATGATGGAAATGATTATATATTCGTACTCAGTGAGTTATGGGCAACATATAAATATTTTCGAGATCCGATAGCAAGAGGGAGAATTGCTGAATGACTACCTAGAAAGGTTCCAGAGGGAGCGGATGACACTTCTGCATGTACCAGATATCATAGTAATTTTTGCTTTCGCCAAAAGCTTGAACCCTCGAGGCTCGACTGCCACGCAGGAGATTTAAGAAGAGTTTACAGGAACACCCAGCAAAGCCATGGGATGGATTGCACTAGTGCTATAGTCATAAGCTTAGGATTGAATCGGGAGTGACTATAGCGACTAAGGAAAGAGGTAATAGAAGCCATAGGTGTAACACCTCAAGCGAAGAGAAGTTAGAAGACCGTAGAACAAGAAGAAGAAATTAGGTTCGCTCGGATCCTCGAGATCCTCTGGCCTGCGTAGTAATACGCAGGGATTCAACTTTCATGAAGGAGAATCTGAACCTCGACGGTTCAAAGACTTTGGACTACGAGTGAATGCAATTGACTTGGTGTAGAATCATTTTGGAAGATTGGGACCGCTAGTGCATTGACCCAGAGATATTTATGAATAATTTGTGAAAAGATTCTTCAACCTATTTCGAGATCCATCGAGGTAACGATTATGACACCGTAAATTGCAAGGCCCTCAAGCTTGAGGTAGCATACCTACTGAACGAAGGACACATCAAAGAGCTATTACTAATAAAGAAAGACAATCACATGCATTTGGCTAGCAAGACAAGCGAGCTTTTAATACGATATTTGGACGACCCTGGATCGTGATCGAAATAGCAGAGTCGTGATAAGTTTTGAGGCCCATGAAGAAAGAAGGAGGAGGCTACGTACAAATGTGATCAAATTCAGCAAGGATGATGACAAAACCTCCTTTTCCCATATCACGACGCTTTGGTCATTACCCATAGAGTAGGCGACATTCAGATGAAGCAAGTGCTCGTGGACCCTGGAAGAACTGTTAGTGTAATTTGATGGGAGGCTGTTCATGACATGGAGCTATATGACCAAAAGTCCCAAGCCCGTACATGCTAATCAACTTAACAACTGAAGCGAAAGATCAGTAGGAAAATAGTCTTATCGGTCCTCATACTGAGAGTATCTAAGTTAACTCCCTTCTAGGTGATGATGTGCAACCTTTCATAAAACATCATAATGGAGAAACCCTAGATACAATAGATGAGAGCGGTTCTCCTCGACGCTTCACCAAGTTCTCAAGTATCCTACTCCGTAGAGAGTAAATGATATACAGGGGGAACAAATATTATCCAAGATTTTTCATATGACAACTGCCACATGAGCAGTAACGAAGGAGATGGAGAATCGCCATAAGATAATGAGATAGTTCCTAGTGGCGGACATTGCTATTGAACCAGAAGAGCCAAAAAGTGAACGCCCCAGGAAGCACCTATTGTTATTTGTGACCCTGATGAAGAAGTCTCAAAGGCCACAGTAAATGATTTGGACCCACTGATTTTGTTACACCCCGTATATCTAAAGTGACGTATATCACTCTAAAGACATGTTAAGAATGATTTAAGTGAATTTAGAGTCATAATATGACCATATATGATGTTTATATGTTGAATATAAAGTTTGGGAAAAATTGGATTTAAGTTGCAGAAAAACTGACTAAGGAATTGCCTTGTAATGAAGCTTTTTCAGCAATTAATTTCGTGTGTTATATGAAGTCTTTTGGAAACATATCATATACCAAATTGAAGGTCTTGGAGTGTAGTTTCAAACACTTTTGACGGTTTGCTTATACAACGTACAGATAAAAAGACATGAGCATCAGAAATCAGGCAAGAAAAAGGGACATAAGCGCAATAGAGGACTAAAACTGAAATGTTTCAAGTATATAAGGAAAAATTCATCATCTTCTCGTGATTTTCCACCAACTTCATGATATAAGCAGTTTGGTCTTGGTTCTAAAGCCATTTTGATGGTTTTAAAGAAAGAACATCAATCTTAACTCGAAATTGAAGACGGATTGCATCAAAATGCTCTACGCGATTAAGGTAACGTTATGCTACCTTCAACTTCGCCTATAGCTTGAGTTTTAGAATTACTTCATGGCTAAGTAAAGTACCTAAATGCTGTATTATAGCTTGTTTAAGCTTTAGAAGATGTGGAATTCAAGGGAAACAAGGTTTAGAAGAAAGAAACATCAAAGGTATGTAAGACTAAACCTTTCTTTTGGCAAGGCATGTATCTTTTAGCTTTTGAAGCTTTTCTTAGTTCTAAATTTAGTGTCTCTTGTGAGAAACTTGTATATCATTAAAGGAACCTTGTATATACTTAATTTGGTTCTAAAATCCAAGGTTAAAGACGTCCAAATCAGCAAGACAAAACGTTTCAAGATCCGGAAAATTGTTTTGATCTTTGGATAGTTGTTAGTATATTGATCATAACTCCTTGTAAAAAAATGATAATTAGATTCTTTAAGAATTCCCAGAACCCTAAGACATATATCTAAAACTTTTATGAAGACTATGAAGTCTATAACTTTGATCTACACTCTGAAAATTAGGTTGAAAGTCAGGACAGTAGTGTTGTCCAGACATTCTATCTGTGGATTTGTTATGTCATCCAGTTGTCTCATCTTGTTATCAGTTTAACATATTTATGTTATCGGTTTATCCGAGTATCCATTCCCGTGTATAATATAGTGCTGGTTCTGTTTTTGCGGATCATCCATTTTCAGGGGAAACTCTGCCGAAATATTTATAGAAATTCAAAGAGTTTGACAAATTCTGAGTTTTAGGTTGTGTCTATAATTCTATCAAGAGTTTTCTTATCATTCCTTGAGTCCATATCTATTGTTGCCACATGTGTTATACCTTATACATGCTTATGCTTATATTGTGATCATGTTAAGTGTGATTTGGAGTCCCCCATAGAGGCTGGACATTGGACACACAGTCCGGTCGAGTGTGATACTACCCGTCTGGGGATACAGCCTCTCTGGTTCTGGCGGGAGTTGAAACACCTAGTGTGACTGGGTGTCATTCATACACTCTGACCAGAGAGACTAGATATTATTCGCTGGGAGGATATAGCCCATAACACCCGCCAGGTTTGTTATATACGCGTATATAGCCACAATATGTACTACATGATTATACATGAGGCTAGTTCAGGTTTTCAGTTACCTGATTTGGGGGGATATAGCCCATAACACCAGACAGGTACCAGTTCAGATAACACTTCAGTTTTAGCTCACTACCAGTTATCAGTTCTCAGTTTTCAGCCACCAGTTCGTAGCGTCAGGATCAGTTGACAGTTATCAGTTCCAGTTTCTACTTACTAGTTCTCAGTCATATTACAGTTATTTATCAGTATAGTTCAGCTCAGTCTTCAGTTTCAGATTCAGCTAGACTTCAGTTTATATTCAGATCATGTTTAGTACGTTCTTCAGATTTCCAGCTATGTTGCTATGCTCCAGCTCATATTTACATATTTATATTCCAGCGTTACAGTTTCATTCAGCTATAATATATTATATGCTCATGCCTTACATACTTGGTACATATCGTACTTACGCCCTTTTTTTGGGGTGCTGCGTTTCATGTCGCGCAGGTGCAGATAGATCAATGCTTGGACCATATTTAGTAGGCCATCTATCAGCTATTGGAATCACTCCGCTTACTCCCGGAGTTACTTATCTTTTGGTATGTGTACAGTCAGCCAGTTTGGGTATGGCGGGGCCTTGTCCCGTCCTTTGTATATTCAATTCAGCACTCTTAGAGGCCTGTAGATATGTCCATGTATGGTTCTGTCAGTATGTTATGTATGTCAGCTTATGTTAGCCTTGTCAGCTTTTGCATTGCATAATCCTTATCAGTATGTTTATGCTTATTTTGTTTATTAGTTATATTCATGGTTAGCAAATTATCAGTAGGATTAGTGATGATCGACACTTAGTGTTGGTCATCCGTCGCGACCCTAGGTTGGGTCGTGACAAAAGTGGTATTAGAGCAGTTCAGTCCTAGGGTGTCTACAGGCCGTGTCTAGTAGTCTTGTTCAGGAGTATGTTGCGCGCCATACCATTGAACAGGAGGCTACAAGGCACTTCAGGACAGTTGTCTTTCTTTCTTCTCTAGATCGTGCGATAGAGCCATGATTATAGAATTCAGCCCTCTAACAATAGTGTTTTCAGGAAAGGGATGCCGCTGAAGAAACTAACAGCTGCCCAGAAGGGCAAGGTTATTGCCGGCCAGGGTACTAGTAGAATGCCACCTGAGGTGGATGAGAGTGAGGAGTTCAGACCTGAGGCTCTATCTGAGGCCTCACAGATCCCTTCAGTTCAGGGCGATATTAGAGGTACTACAGCTTCCATACCTCCAGATCCTCAGCCTGATAGCCAGGGACAGGAAGTGAGGGATGCCATCAGATTATTGACCAGTGTTGTAGTTGCTCAGACTAGACAGCATAGTGCAGATGCCTAGGGAGATACTGGATCCAGGATCAGGGATTTTATTCGACTAGAGCCTCCAGCCTTTACTGGATTCCGTACAGGAGAGGACCCTCAGGATTTTCTAGTGAGGATAGCTAGGGTATTGAGGGTCATGCACGTGTCAGACACAGAGTCAGTAGAGTTAGCTGCATTCAGATTGCATGACCTAGCATCAGAGTAGTATCAGACATGGGAGATATTTAGAGGGTCAGATGCTACTCCGGCGACTTGGAAGGAATTCTCAGATGCCTTCCTTCATCAGTATATGGCCATAGAGACACATAGAGCACGTTCTGATCAGTTTCTGACCATGAGACAGGGAAGTTTGAGTATAGAAGGGTATAATTATCGCTTTAATTCTTTAGTAAGGTTTTCCCCCCACTGTGGTAGCAAGTATGGAGGATAGAATTCACAGGTATGTAGTGGGACTTGGTCCACACCTGGCGAACGAGTGTATGACGATTGTTATGCAGCCAAGTATTATATCACGCATTCAGGCATTTGCTTTATCACTTGAGGAGAGGAAGTAGAAACAGAGAGCCGACAAGGATAGAGGGTTACCTAAGAGGGACAGATTGTTTGGTTCATTAACAGAGACATCCGGAGCGAGTAGGCACCAGAATGTTAGACAGCCACCAGCTAGTTCTGGAGTCTCGTGGCTTTAGATTTGATAGACCTCCTCAGTCCAGATCTAGTCACGCATCACTGACTTCAAGATTTAAGCGTCGTGGTACTTCTATACCGGCCAGTCAGACATATCCCAGATGTTCGGATTGTGGTAGACGCAACTTGGGTCCATGTCAGTTAGGAGTTGATACTTGTTATATTTGTCAGGAGGCAGGCCATTTCATAAGAGATTTCCCACTAGGGTGGTAGTGGTGCAGCCCAGCCAGCTAGATCAGCAGTTGCTTCCTCAGCACCAGCACACCATCAGGGGCATGTTCTTCAGAGTGGCACCTGCATAACTGAAAGAACTTAAGGAGCAACTGAAGGATTTGTTAGATAAAGGCCTCATCAGACCCAGCATTTCTCCGTGGGAGGCCCCGATATTCTTTGTGAAAAAGAAAGACGGCTCTCTACGTATGTGCATAGGTTACAGACAGCTGAATAAAGTCACAATCAAGAATAAATACCCTCTGCCCAGGATTGATGACTTGTTCGACCAGCTCCAGGGTGCCAAGTGCTTCTTGAAGATAGATTTGTGATCAGGCTACCATCAGGTTAGAGTTAGAGAATTTGATATACCTAAGACTACATTCAGGCCTAGCTATGGCCATTATGAGTTTTTAGTGATGTCGTTTGGACTCACTAAGGCCCCTGCAGTATTTATGGATCTGACAAACAGTGTACGCAGGCTTACTTGGTTTTATTTGTGATTGTATTTATTGATGATATTCTCGTCTATTCAAAGTCTGAATTAAAGCATGCGGAGAATCTACGCATAGTATTGGGTACTCTTCGAGACCAATAATTATATGCTAAGTTTTTAAAGTGTGAATTCTGGTTAGATTCAGTGGCATTTCTTGGCCATATAGTTTCAGCAGAAGGAATTAAAGTAGATGGCCAGAAGATCGAGGCTGTTAAGAATTGGCCCAAACCTACGACAACAACTGAGGTACATAGTTTTCTGGGTTTGGCTGGTTATTACAAAAGGTTTGTAGAGGGTTTTTCCCTCCATTGCAGCTCCACTGAACAAATTGACCCAAAAAAAAAACATCCAAATTTCAGTGGTCTGATTCTTGCGAGTACAGCTTCCAAGAACTATAGAATAGGTTGATAACAGCTCCAGTACTTACACTTCCAGAGGGATCTGATGGCTATCTCATTTACTGTGACGCTTCTCGAATTGGTCTTGGTTGTGTTTGATGCAGCATGGAAGAGTAATTGCCTATGCTTCCAGGCAGCTGGCAAAGCACGAGAAGAACTATCCTACCCATGATCTGGAGTTTGCAGCAGTCATTCATGCATTGAAGATTTGGAGACATTATTTGTACCGTGTTCATGTTGATATATATACAGATCACAAGAGCCTCCAGTACATATTTAATCAGAATGAGCTAAACCTACGACAGAGGCAGTGGCTAGAGTTGTTGAAGGACTACGTCATGGACATTCTTTATTATCTGGGTAAAGCGAATATTGTTGCTGATGCCCTTAGTCATAAGTCCATGGGTAATTTATCTTAATTACAGCCACAGAAGAGAAACTTAGCTCATGCACTCCACCAGTTAGGCAGTTTGGAAATTGGATTAATAGATTCAGATGATGCAGGAGTTACAGTTTAGAATGCAGGCACTACTTGCCTAGTGATAGAAGTAAAACAACGTCAGTATAAGGATCCAGTTCTAGTTGAATACAGAAAAATAGCCAGAAGAAAACCAGAGTCACCATACAGGGTTACTAGTGATGGGGTTTTCATGTATAAAGATAGACTTTGTGTTCTTGATCTGGCAGATTCCGTAGACAGATTATGATAGAGGAACATTATTCCAGATACACTGTTCATCCAGGTTCGACTAAGATGTACCATAATCTTAAGCAGATTTATTGGTGGGATGGAATGAAGCATGACATAGCAAAATTTGTGGCTCAGTGTCCTCACTACCAGTAGATTAAAGTCGAGCATCAAAAACCTAGTGGCTTGTTGCAGGAAATGGAGATTCCATCATGGAAATGGAAAGCAGTGAACATGGACTTCATTACAAGCTTTCCCCGTACGCGGAGCAGGTATGACTCTATTTGGGTTATAGTTGACAGGCTTACTAAATCAGCTCATTTCTAGCCTGTTAGAACTGCATATATAGTAGAGGAATATGCTAGACTTTATATAAGAGAGATAGTGCGTCTACATGGTATTCCAGCATCTATTATTTCAGACAGGGGCGCACCAGTTTACAGCTAATTTCTAGCGATCGTTACAAACAGGTTTAGGGACACAGGGGAATCTGAGTACAATATTTCATCCCCAGACAGATGGACAGGCTGAGCAGACCATTCAAATGTTAGAAGATATGCTTAGAGCCTGTGTAATAGATTTTGGAGGCAGCTGGAGTGATCATCTCCCGTTGATAGAGTTTGCATATAATAATAGCTATCATTCTAGCATACATATAGCGCCATATGAAGCTTTGTATGGGCGCAAATACAGGTCTCCTACAGGATGCTTCGAGGTTAGCGAGTCTTAATTGATAGGTCCAGATTTAATCCAACAAGCAGTTGATAAAGTCAAGTTGATCAGGGAAAGATTATTAGCAGCGCATAGCAGACAGAAATCCTATGCAGATAATCGATGTCGAGATTTAGAATTTCAGATTGGCGATTGGGTATTCCTGAAAGTATCACCTATGAAAGGCGTTATGAGATTCAGAAAGAAGGGAAAGCTTAGCCCTAGATTCATTGGTCCATATCAGGTTATCAGGCGAGTAAGGCGTGTAGCCTACGAGTTAGACATTCCAGCAGACCTTCAGGAGGTACATCCAGTATTCCATGTTTCTATGCTCAGAAAATGTGTCGGAGATCCTTCTATAGTTATACCAGTAGATGGTATACATATCACAGAGCAATTGACTTGGGAATAATGTAGAAGAAATAACTTGGGAAGCTGAAAATGACATGAGAGCCAAATCCTCATCTCTTCACTACTTTAGGTATGTAATAGATCGTTGCTCAATGTTTCTACATACTTCATTTAACATTCGATGACGAATGTTCCCAACGGGGGAAGATTGTTACACCCCGTATATCTAAAGTGACGTATATCACTCTAAAGACATGTTAAGAATGATTTAAGCGAGTTTAGAGTCATAATATGATCATATATGATGTTTATATGTTGAATATAAAGTTTGGGGAAAATCGGATTTAAGTTGCGGAAAAACCGACTAAGGAATTGCCTTGAAATGAAGCTTTTTCAGCAATTAATTTCGTGTGTTATATGAAGTCTTTTGGGAACATATCATATACTAAATTGAAGCTCTTGGAGTGTAGTTTCCAACACTTTTGATGGTTTGTTTATACAACGTATACATAAAAAGATATGAGCATCAGAAGTCAGGCCAGAAAAAGGGACATAAGCGCAATAGAGGACTAAAACTGAAATATTTCAAGTATATAAGTAAAAATTCATCATCTTCTCGTCATTGTCCAGAAACATCATGATAGAAGCAGTTTGGTCTTGGTTCTAAAGCCATTTTGGTGGTTTTGAAGAAAGAACATCAATCTTAACTCGAAATTGAAGACGGATTGCGTCAAAATTCTCTACGCGATTAAGGTAACGTTATGCTACCTTCAATTTCGTCTATAGCTTGAGTTTTAGAATTGCTTCATGGCTAAGTAAAGTACCTAAATGCTGTATTATAGCTTGTTTAAGCTTTAGAAGGTGTGGAATTCAAGGGAAACAAGGTTTAGAAGAAAGAAACATCAAAGGTATGTAAGACTAAACCTTTCTTTTGGCAAGGCATGTATTTTTTAGCTTTTGGAGCTTTTCTTAGTTATAAACGTAGTGTCTCTTGTGAGAAAATTATATATCATTAATGGAACCTTGTATATACTTAATTTGGTTCTAAAATCCAAGGTTAAAGACGTCCAAATCGGCAAGACAAAACGTTTCAAGATCTGGAAAATTGTTTTGATCTTTGGACAGTTGTTAGTATATTGATCATAACTCCTTGTACAAAAATTGATATTTAGATTCTTTAAGAATCCCCAGAACCCTAAGACATATATCTAAAACTTTCATGAAGACTATGAAGTCTATAACTTTGATCTACACTCCGAAAATTAGGTTGAAAGTCAGGACAGTGGTGCTGTCTAGACATTCTATCTGCGGATTTGTTATGTCATCCAGTTGTCTCATCTTTTTATCCGTTTAACATGTTTATGTTATCAGTTTATCCGGATATCCATTCCCGTGTATAGTATAGTGTTGGTTCTGTTTTTGCGGATCATCCAGTTTCAGGGGAAACTCTGCCGAAATTTTTATAGAAATTCAAAGAGTTTGACAAATTCTGAGTTTTAGGTTGTGTCTATAATTCTATCAAGAGTTTTCTTATCATTCCTTGAGTCCATATCTATTTTTGCCACATGTGTTATGCCTCATACATGCTTATGCTTATATTGTGATCATGTTAAGTGTGATTTGGAGTCCCCCATAGAGGCTGGACATTGGACACACAGTCTGGTCGCGTGTGATACTACCCGTCTGGGGGATACAGCCCCTCTGGTTCAGGCGGGAGTTGAAACACCTACTGTGACCGGGTATCATTCACACACTCTGACCAGAGAGACTAGATATTACTGGCTGGGGGGATATAGCCCATAACACCCGCCAGATTTGTTATATACGCGTATATAGCCACAGTATGCACTGCATGATTATACATGAGGGTAGTTCAGGTTTTCAGTTACCTGATTTGGGGGGATACAGCCCATAACACCAGACAGGTACTAGTTCAGATGTTCAGTAACCTGATTTGGGGGGATATAGCCCATAACACCAGACAGGTACCAGTTCAGATAACAGTTCAGTTTTAGCTCAGTACCAGTTATCAATTCTCAGTTTTCAGCCACCAGTTCTTAGCGTCAGGATCAGTTGACAGTTATCAGTTCCAATTTCTAGTTACTACTTCTCAGTCATATTACAGTTATTTATCAGTATAGTTCAGCTCAGTCTTCAGTTTCAGATTCAGCTAGACTTCAGTTTATATTTAGATCATGTTTAGTATGTTCTTTAGATTTTCAGCTATATTGCTATGCTCCAGCTCTTATATACATATTTATATTCCAGCGTTACAGTTTCATTCAGCTATAATATATTATATGCTCATGCCTTACATACTTGGTACATATCGTACCCACGCCCTTTTTTTGGGGCGTTGCGTTTCATGCCGCGCAGGTGCAGATAGATCAATGCTTGGACCATATTAGTAGGCCATCTATCAGCTATTGGAATCACTCCGCTTACTCCCGGAGTTACTTATCTTTTGGTATGTGTACAGTCAGCCAGTTTGGGTATGGCGGGGCCTTGTCCCGTCCTTTGTATATTCAATTCAGCACTCTTAAAGGCCTGTAGATATGTCCCTGTGTGGTTCTGTCAGTATGTTATGTATGTCAGCTTATGTTAGCCTTGTCAACTTTTTGCATTGCATAATCCTTATCAGTAGGTTTATGCTTATTCTGTTTATCAGTTATATTCATGGTCAGCAGGATTAGTGATGATCGACACTTAGTGTTGGTTATCCGTCGCAACCTTAGGTTGAGTCGTGACAGATTTTTTATAAAAAGACACTAGAGAAGAATTTCAATATAGGTTCCAAGTTAACAACCAGGGCCCGAGTAGAGTTCGAAAACTGGGCAACAACTTTTTCCAAGACACATACTGACGTGTCGAGATTATCAACCTAGGTAATCATACATAAGCTGAATGTAGATCCTACATTCAAAATTGTAAAGTAGAAGAAACAACCAATCAGTTGCGAGAAGGGGCAAGCAATTCACGAGGAAGTAGAGAAGTTGTGAAAAACGAGTCCATTCGAGAAGTTTACTACCCGGAATGTCTCTCAAACGTGGTGGTCATCCCGAAGAAGAACGTTAAATAGAGAATGTGTATAGACTTCACTGACTTGAACAAAGCAATGCCCGAAGTATTTGTTCCCATTGTCGAACATTAGAAGGCTCATTTATTCTATGGTGGGGCACAAAACTTTAAGCTTCTTAGGTTCATACTTGGGATACAATCAGATCCTCATAAATCCAGAAGATCAAGTGAATATCTCATTTATTTTAGATCAAGGGACTTACTGTTGCCGGGTGATGCCATTTAGACTGAAGAATGATGTATCTACTTAGCAATGACAGGTAGGGGTCTTCATGGGCTAGTTTGAGTCGATTTTCCTCTAAAAGATAACCAACCAATTAATTCAATTTTTCAAATAATTAAACTACAACCAAATCAATTAAGTCAGTTTTTCAGTTGTTCGATTTGTTTTGCTTATGTCGGTTATTTCAGTTTGTTCAATGTTTTATTATTTTTTTTCCTCTCTAAATATGTTACATACACTTCCAAGGTCTAAACACATATTCGAGCGGCTATATTCCACCATGACACACCCAAGCGTACTCTCTAGAAAATAATAAATTAAATATGTAATTAAGTTACATATGTAGCTTCATCTAAAAATTGTATGATTGTATAAGCAATTAACCTTTTCAATTAAGTTAACTAAACTTCTTACAACGGGTTTTTCGTATTTGAAAAAGTGAAAGGGGTATCATTGCCAACATCTTAATGATATTGAACTGACCAACAATAATGAAGGACTAGCAAGTTATTTTTAACATACAATAGATTATTTGACTTATCAAAATAAAGACTAGAATGCAAACTAGAATATAAGATGCAAAAACTATAAAGGTGCGGAACTATACTATAATTCAAGAGCATAAAAAATAACATATGGTGTAAATTCATAAAAATTTACATAAAAATACAAATAATTGTATGTGTAACGATAATTTCGAAGTAAGTATTATATAATCGGTTTGGTTTTGTTATTTCTGTTATTTTTTTCTTAAAACCAAAACCAAACCAAATTTGGCTGATTGTTTAAATTAAAAACCAAACCAAACTTTAAAAAAAGTTTGTTTTTCTTTCGGTTTGAGTTGGTTTTTCTTTCGGTTTGAGTTAGTTTTTGGTTTGATTCAATTTTTTTGGTTTTTGGTGAACACCTGTAATGACTGGTAAGTCAGATGTTTAAGGACCAAATTGGGAGGACAATGGAGGTGTATACCGATGACATGCTAGTAAAGTCAGAGTTCGCAAAGGACCATATCAAGCATCTGGAAATAGCATTCGTCATATTAGACAAGTTCAACATGAAACTCTACTTGGAGAAATGTGCCTTCGCGGTATCTTCAAGCATATTCCTCGATTTCATCATCTCAAACCAGGAGATCAAAACTAACACCGTAAAGATAAAATCTATTGAAGCCATATCTAAAGTACTGAAAAGCAAGGCCGACGTGAAAAGGTTAAACGACCGCATCGCCGTATTAAGTAGGTTTATCTCTCGATCCTCAGAACGTTACCATCAGTTCATCAATATGTTGAAAATGTAGAAAAGAGGCTTCGAGTGTACAGATCAATGTCGATTAGCACCCCGAGACCTAAAGGGGTACCTGTCCAACCCCCTGTTGCTGGCCAAGCCATACAAAGGGGAGCAACTTTTGTAATACTTGGTGGTTTCAAAAGTAGCTGTATGTGCCATTCTCGTAAGGAAAGAAAAAGGAGTGCAATCTCCCATATAATATGTCAATAAGTCTTTACCTAACGCAGAGACTCGGTATTAACATCTGGAGAAGCTTGCCTTGGCCTTGGTTATGGTGGCCAGTAAGTTGCGACCATATTTCTAGAATCATATGATAGTCGTTGTCTCATCCTTTCCACTAAGAACCATTCTGCACAAACCTGAGCTCTCAGGGCGCTTGGCGAAATGGGTCGGGGAACTTGGAGAATACGACATCATCTATTAGCCTCGAACAACCATAAATCACAAGTTCTGGTAGATTTCATCGCCGACTTCATTAGCTACCCAAAGTCAAAGATGAGTTGAAAGACATAGAAGGAATCACACCCGGAGAATGGACGGTGTACATAGATGGAGCATCAAACGTCAAAGAAGCCAGAAACTCGTAAGCTGCCCAACCATCAATAATAATGAAGCAGAATATGAAGCTGTTATTCAAGGTCTCTAGCTAGCATAAACTTTAGGGGCTAGGGAAGTCACCCTTAATAGTGACTCATAGTTAATGGTCAATCAAGTAAAATGAGTGTTTGCAACTAAAGATGCACACATGAAAGAATACCTCACAAGGGTGCAAGCACTTCTAAAGCAATTCCACAAGTTCTTTTATATATATATATATATAGATCAAGTAAAATATACTTTTTAGGTTACACTTACGAGTTCCAGTGTGGGGTTAGGCATAGAACTTAATCTGTATATAAATAACAACATAAGATACAATTACAATAGAGGGGGACATATACCTTACCTTCGAAACTGTGACTGTAACCTATGGGAAAGGGATAGCATCAACAAGCATCTCACTATCCTAGGATAGGTGCTAACACCTATATACAAAAAGAACCTAGGGAGATAAGTGAGGGAGACTCTCCTTTTACAAAATTGACTATTTTGTGAGTTAGATCTAATCTAAGAAATTAAAGGTGGTCAGTATGCAATTCCACAAGTGGGAAATCACTCAAGTACCAAGAGAAGAGAACATAGAAGTCGACGCACTGGCGAGTCTGGTAGCTGCCGCGGATATATGGAATAAACGTTGTAATCACCTAATTTTGGCACGAAAATATAATATTTTACTTGAATTTTAATCTTTTTCTAAGCTAAGATTTGTCATTAATTGGGAATAAAAATATCAAAAGTATCAAAAAAATTAATTTTGAATGATTAATTATGATTTTACATTTTAATTGTAGTAGTATTACAATTTGTGTGATTTAATTCTAGTTAATTGTGTATGCTTTAAATAGTCTGGACCTTTTAGTTGCTATTTGTAAATTCAAAAAAAAAAAAAAAAAAAAAAAAAAGCAAAAGCCCAATCCATTTGCCTGACTTGCCAGCCCACTCACCTATATTTCTACATTTCCTAATTTTTTTCCCAATCAACTCACCAAGTTTTGAAAAACCTAAAGATGCTGCTCAAATTTTCGCCACCATCGAAGCTCTGCCAGTGGCGACGGCGACCTCATCTTCTCCAGCATATTTTTACATGGCTAGGCTCTGTTTTTCCTTCTCTTTCACCTCAAACTTTGTTTTTCTCTTAAACCCTCCCCTCATCTAGAATATGAACGGTAGTGGGAATTTGATAATGATTTTGGTCGAGGTTCGGTGGTGATGACGGCGTTCGTTGTGGAACAACCGTTTGGACTGATGTTTCCAGCAGCCGTGACATGGTGAAGGTAACAGTGGTGGTGATGGTTTTGTTGTGGTGGTGTTGTGATGTCCTTAGCGGACATCGGTGCCACGTGGTTGGCTCGTGATAATGTAGAGATGGCCATGGTGATCAGTGACGCAGCAATGATGCAATGGCATTGAACTTGGCATGAAGTGGCTAGTGGCGGCGAGGTCATGATACTGTGGGTTGTGGGATGACTATGGGTGGTGACGCTGCAGAGGCGGAGCTTGACGATTTTGGGGATGCTGTGGTATAAATATCAAGGCAGTGATGATGGGTTTGTGATGGTGCTCTGTTATCTTGATGCCAATGATTTGACAATGGCTTGTGGGGGGTTGTTCTTGCTCGTATAAATAGTGTTGGGTAATGGAGATGTTTTAGGGCGATGGCGAAGCAGCAGTCTGTTGGTGCCTATGACGTTGGCTCGACAGTGGTGGCGGTGCTACGAGGTAAAGACAGAGTTGTTGACTCTTTGATATCAACAGGTTAAATAGAACTTAATCCTCAGTGTTGTCTTTATCCCATGTGTTCATAGTACTTGTTTTAGTCATTAGATAATATTAGTTTAGTGGTAACATTTAGCTTGAAGTTAATTGTTTTAGATGTTAATGTTGGTGAACGGGAGTAATCCAAATCGTGTGTTAGTATGAAGTTATCACCTTTTAGCACTGTTAGTTTAAGAATGGAAATTTCTTTTATGTATGTTACATGTTTGGTAGTATCATTTTAGTCCAGAAAGTAGTATCATCTATTGGTTTCCATTTAGATGTAGACTCTTAATCTTTGTAGGACTTAAAATGTGATTGTTACTTGTGCTCGAGGATTAGTTAATATCCTTATGACTTTGGTTCATAAATTAATATTGTTATATGTTTAGTATGAACTAGTCTTATTTGTTTAATATGAATAAGGACCTTAATTAGTTCAGTGTTTACCCTTTATTTAAACTGTGAGTTTTGTCCAAAAGACTCTGTATGTGTTTGTTTAGTCCGTGTAGATAATTAGCTTGTTCTGTCAACTAAGAACTTTTCTAGTCTTTGTTTTGTTTTATAATATCTGAAAATATAAAAAATATGGTCAAAAGTCAAATGAAAAAGTAGAATTGGCAGCCTGAAAATTGGCTTTATAGCCATCACCTTTTGTATTCTAGTTAGCCATGCCAAAAGAAATTGAGTGTTGTCTGTAAAAGAGAAAGCATTGACATGTGAGCGTGTTTTTTTATTCCAACTTCACACTCTATCTCTAGGTCTATTAAAGGAGTAATCTTCACCTTCATTTCACAGACTCATCATCCAAAAAAAATACTTCATTCACACCTCTTTGGAAAATACTACATTCACTACTCTTAGACCATTCAAATATGGTAGAATAATAGTAAGAGAAATATTGAAAAGAAATTGTGAAAGAGAGTCAAATGAGTCTTTTGTTTAGTTGAGTGTCTAAGTTTGGGATCTAGTTAATGTTCTTGGCGGGTATAGTTTATATTTGTTGCTGGTTTCTGTTTCTACATTATGTTGCTCCACTAGTATCTTTGGGCTTGGCTTTTGGACATTATTTCTTGTGCTTTTTGAGCTTTTAACTCATTAGTTAAATGTTCTAACCATATAGCTAATTTTTTTTATTATGTACTATGATCTGCTTTGAACCTGAGTTGTGATAAATAAAGCATGTTTTATGTCTACTCGAGAATTTTAATTTGTGTCATTTGGACCAGGCCTAACAAAGTTAAATGTGCAATGTGTTAATCTTATCATACGTCTACTATTGTTTCTTCCTCTGCAACTTTGAAATACGAAATGTAGTAGCAAAAGTAATAAAAGGTTTGAACATGAATACAAAAGAAAAAGACTGAAAATTTGGACGTAAGAGAGTTTGGTCTCTCACAGGGACAAACTTTGGCCCAAAACCTTTTGACCTGGTCTAGTCTGCATAAGACAACCTAAAGGCTAACTCTTTGGGCCACTTTGTAAATACGAGTGAAGGTGTAAATGATGGGTAGATTTGAGGTTTTTCTATATATACACAAAATCAATTCAGTTAAATTAGTATAATTTGATAAAGTAAGAAATTCTTAGTCCTAACACATGTTAAATCATAATCCGGTCAACCACTTAAGACCAAGCTGAAATTGCTCAATAAATTTACAAAGATAGACTATTCATCTCGTGTTAGGCATTTTGTTCAGCCTAATAAACTATTGCAAATCAAAGAAGAAGTGGTAAGTTAACAAAATGAAATAACATGTTATAAAAACTAGGCAATTCAAGTAGGCCGAAACAAAAAAAAATTAATTGACCAAATGTTCACATGAAACTCAATCAAGTTGGAAGATTTTGCCCGAGTAACGCGCTTGTGCAATTCTATCTGACTGAGTTTTCATTTATTGAATGGGCGCCTTTCACATGATTAAAGCGCTAAAGTAAAATAAGATTAAATTGCATATATTTACGTGGAACTCATCTATATAGGATGATTCAAACGGCCAACGTGTTTATAAATAATCTCTGATATAGTCTCCATTAATGAACATGCAAATTTTCAAACTAAAATTAAAGCATAGCAAATATCAAACGTTTACATGAAATTCATAAATATTTGAAGATTCGAACGTGCAACAGTCCGTGGATCATCTCTGATAGAGTCTCATCAATGAACGTGCTATGTTCGAACTACTTTGAAGCGTAACAAATAATTTTGCAACTAAATAAACAAACATAATTCACAAAAGCCGAAGAACGTCAATAAAGCAAATGTGCTTGGCATAGTACTCGAGGGTGCCTAATGCCTTCCCGAGAGTCAACCGCAATCCTTACCTAAAAACTCTGACGCATACTATTTTATAAGTCAAATGTGTTCTAAAGGTACCTCTTTGGTGACTTGGCACACCTTTGAACTTATCAAGTGGCGACTCCGAATATCATAATTTTGTAGCTTTAAAACACAATCACAACCTTTAAAATAAATTCACACTTTATAAAACTTTTAGGGCATGACAACTTGGCGACTCTGTTGGGGAAAGTAGAATCTCAGGGTTTAATCATTGTCGTGTTTAGGCTTGTGAATATTTATTTATTTGTTTGTTGCCATGTTTTGAATGTTACTGCTTTAATATTTATCAGAACTGTATATAAAACTGTCTTTCTCTCGTGAAGTCTCTGAGTCTCTAATATTATATATATCAGTATTGCTTTCAGCATCTGGAAAACCTTCTTACACAAAATCGTCCATAATTTAGGAGGACGTGTGTTGGGGTTAAGTCAGAGACACTGTTGCCGGACAAACTCAATGCACTTTCCGGCCAGTTTGTTCATCGGGTTCTGAGCCAGTCTAGACGCCGAGTCAATTGTGTCTCCTAGAGTTAAACATTTAGGTACGATTTTTCTACATTGCATATGACTTAGTGAGGCTAACCTCCTTCATATCAAGATGGGACTCGTGTCCCAGAAAGACAAATTAATGGTATTTTTTCTGTTTTGCATATGTTTGAAAAGGTTGTTATAATAACTGATTATTGGGGAACAGGTCAGTTAATTCTTGAGAGAAAAAAGAGAGAGAGAGAGAAAAAAAAATAAACGGGAGATTTTAATCTGACTTTCAAAAGAATATTTGTAGTTGCCATTTTCATGTCGTTATAATGACAAAATTTTTGGAACCCTTTGAATTCGAGTTTTTGTCCTGCTTTATCCCGACTTTTTCTACAATATGTTTGTGGTAATTTTTACGCTGTTAATATCAAAAAATTTTAACCTTTTTTTTGTTTGTCCGGGTCCATGTTCAGGTTTTATCCCGAGTTGTAGGAAGCATTTTGTTGCTATTTTTACGCCATTATAAAGACAAAATTTTTGGAATCCTGTTTGTTGTCTAGGTCTGTGTCCCGGTTTTATTCCGAGTCTTTATTTTTTTTTCTTTCCCTTTTCTTTTTCATTTTCATGCCCTTATAATAGCAAAATTTTCGAACCTTTTTGTATCCAAATCTGTGTCGGTATTCTGTCCTGAGTTTGAAATAACTTGTCTCCATATTATGCCGTTATAATGACAAAATTTTGAGAATTGTTGATATGTTCAAGTTTGTGTTAATGGCTCGTCGTATGTGTGTTTTGTCATGTCTAATTTTGTGCTACCGTAATGTCTAATTTTCTTGAGTCAACTCATTGGTAAAAATTCAGGACCTATTTTTGAATTCTGTTATTTTTTCAATTTTTTTCTTGAACCTCGTGTCTTGTCTCAATAATTTAGAAATATGAAGAAAAGTAAAAGACGAATCAAATTGTGTCATGTATGTTTTATGACGTAACCATATCCAATTTTGAGTCACATTTTGAGAAATAACTAAAGATCCATTTTTATTATCCAGACATGTAAGTTACAGTCGGATTAAGTGCCAAGTCCTAATTTTCAAATTAACGCTCGAGTCTCGTGTGCGGTCCCATTTTTATTTGTTTGAGGATTATATCAAGGTATGGATGGTCAATTGTGATCAATTAATCATATTTTGCACTGATCCTCGTGCAATGACCCGACTCTCGTTATTTATATAGTTCAGATAGACCCACTGATTGTATGTTCATATTTTTGACTTAGGCTCGTGTCGAGTTTCTATTTTTGGGTCTGTTTTCTGTGATTTGTTTAAATTATGTTTGTTTTTTCAAGAAAACATATAAAAAAAACATAAAAGAAAAAAATCAAGCTTGTTTATCATTTGGAGTTACATGTCGTCTCTGATTTGTGTTCTGACTTTTCTCAACGCGACATATAAGGATTCTTTTAGGGCACAATCGATACACGCGGCGTATGCCGTGAGCCTTTTTTGGATGACACATAACAACCCTTAGCTTGTGAGTGTGTGTTTGTGCTAACCCAATTTGTTTGCTATAGCATTTGGAGTTCTGCAGTAAATTGGACAGACATTCCAAGCATCATATGTACACAACAGGATCAACGAGACTGGTGACAATGACAGCTGATGGTGAGAATTTTGAGATCAGCACCTGCGAAAGTTTGATTGAGTAGAACGAGAGGTTGACCGAAGAGGTCAAAACTCTAAAACAATTGGTGGCTGAGCAGAATGAGAGGTTTATCGAAGAGGCCAAAAATATGAAACAGTTGGTGGCTGAGCAGAATGAAAGGTTGACTGAAGAGGCTAAAAAGCTGAAGCATTTGGTAGCTGACATGTACCTTGCCATTACCACTGGACATGCACCTCCTCCCATGCCAGCTAGTCTCTTAAGATTGCACAGACCATCGTGGATCAGGGACATGGCCTACCTACTATAGTTGAGGACCCTCAGTATTCTCTGAACTCTCCTCACTACTTCAATGCAACAAAAGTGGTGGGATCCTCCATATTGCATCCCCTGGCACCACCACCTCCATTTGCTCCACCCTCGACCTCTGCTCCACAATTCACCATCCTAGCTAGGTCAGAGAGTCATGCAAATGAAAAAGAAAGGGAACGAGATCCCAGAAAGTGGAACAAGTGAAAATTCAAAAAATCCCACTCATACTCCCAAACTCCTCAAAAACATTATCCGAAACAATACTCCCCACATAATCCAAAATGTTCCACTCCTCCATTCCACAAAACACAATCATATGCCCCAACATTTTCCTATACGCAATGACACGCACCAGCCCGACAAACCACATATAACAACCCACACAACCACTTCCAAACTTTGCCTAACCCTCTTAACCAAAAGCAAAATAATCTATATTTTCGTATGAGTACATATCATAAGAAGTTGCGACAAGGAGAGATAATTAGGTTCACAGCAATCAGAGAATCTTACATCAACCTGTTTGAAAATATGCAACGAGCTAACTTGTTGAAACCTATCTCGGGAAAGATGAATCCAACCGGAAAAGTGGGCTTGCGCCCTTGCGCTTTTCATTCTAGAGCGCCTGGGCATGACATAGAGAATTGTTGGGATCTAAAAAAACCAATCGAAGCAATGACTGACAACAATCAGATAAAGGTAGTGTGGGATGAGATACAAAATATGAACCAAATATCTTTGATGATTCATAATGTTCAAAATGACACGGGTATGGTTCAAATGGTGTTTACATAAGAAGACTTGAAAAGGAATGGCGCCAAGCATATTATGGGAGTTGGTCCTTCACTAGACATCAAATACCATGAGTCATCTATTGTTGTATCAGTCGATGGGCCAAATGCATCAACTATCAACACAACAAGGAAAAATGTGGTTGTTAAGCCAATTCAGTTTCTTACCCAGTCAGTCATTCATCTGTTCTAAAGAAAACATGTCTACCTTACGGTATTTCAAGAAAATCAGGCAAAGAAGAAGATGTTGTCAAGTTTGAGGATGCCTTTGGCACCAACAGGGCACAATCTGATGAAGGCTTCGATAATGCATGAGTACAATACATTGAACCTGATATGAAATGAACAATTGAGGAGGAGCAACACCTACCACTTCTAAAAGGGCAATTGTTCACTTATTTTGCTAATCTTTCTGGGCACTTGGTTATTTAAGGGTTGTAATCCAACTGTATTATTTTTCTTGTTTTTATGTTCACCTCGTGTCTTTAATTCAATAAAAAATGAGTTCCACTTCTCGTCTCAAACACTCTATCTTTTTTGTTTCCTATTTCATCTATTTAGCTTTTTGGTAGTTTATTTTTTGCCGGCTTTAATAACATGACTTGCGCGTGGAATTCACGTCTTGATCTAAACATATAGTCTAGCATTTCTAAATGAAACAACTGGAGAGTAAGGACGAAGTGATAAGAAGATACGTGAAAATTTCTAAACTGCGCACAATCATTCCGGATGAAGTTTGAAATGCCATTCTTTGAAGATCATCATTGAAGCGGAAATTGAGGATCCTGAGTGGATCTAGTCTTGTCTTTGTATGATTTTAGGTCGACTTATTATGGTTCGTATTAGTGTGAGACATTCTCGGGTCGGGATGACGAACGACTTTATTTCTGCTACCCAAACACTATACTAATTTGCCAGCCATTTTTTAGCCATTTGTTTTCATTTGACCACCCTCCTTTGGAATCAATGTAATTCTATTTAAAAGAAGGAAAATAAAAAAAAAGGTAAGAAAAAAAAAGAGAAAGGATGAGAAAAAATTCAAAGAAAATAAAAAATAAGAAACAACACAAATCTAGCACTAAGTGTCAGAGCGTCATGACCTGATTCATCTCAAAAGGATATGTTGGCAGTCATTCGGGTGCGCTCATAGGGAAAAGTTTATTTTTTCCTATTTCACATCGACGCTAAACTTGCCTCCAAGTTTGCGGCCAGTATCAAAAAAATGAAGGACCCAGAAAATGAAGGACCTAGTTTATTCTAAACTAAGGCAGAAGTTTTTTTTTTTTAAGAGAAAATTGGAAGTTCAGTATCCCTCTTATTTTCTTTGTATTCTTACCGGGAGGAAATTTATTATTTTCCGTTTCCACATTGACACAAAACCTGCCTCCAAGTTTGCGGCATGTATAAATAAAATCAAAGGCCCCAATTTATCCTTAACTAGGGCAGAAGTTTATTTTTATTTTTTAAGAAAATTGGGGAAATTCAATACCCTTCTTTGATTTCATTGTGTTTATCCCGAGGAAAAAATCAATGTCACATGCTTTTCAGTTTCATATAAAAAATGTTCAATGATTCCCGGCTTTTCAGTTTCATTTAGGGAAAAACCTCAATAGACCCTTGGTCAAATTGACGCAAAACACTCCTTCGAGTTTGCGGCCAATTCTGGGAAAATCAAGGTCCCAGTTTCAATTGAACTGGGGCAAAGTTTTATTTTTATTTTTGAAGAAATCGATTCTAAAGGTTGTACATTCATCAAAACATCTCATTAGATGTATTCATATTGTTTAGGCCTAAATTTGGTCATTTAGGTAAAACAATTAAATTTGTTAGAGGGTCACAAGCAATGCATTAAATACGCAAGAAAAGTAAGTAAAACTGAAAGATAAGTAATAGACAAGAAAGTAAAGAGTTTTATTCCTTGAGAATATAGCTGGATTCTGTGTGAATTGCTTGATGTACAATAAAATGTAAGGAGGGGTATTTATAGTAGAGATTTACCCAGTCCTAACTATAGTAAAATACAAAGACTAATAAGGCCATGTGCATGTAAACTCAAGGCGGTGCTATATATGAAACTCTAACTATGATACTGTAAACTCTAAGGTGGCGGGGTATATACCTTGCATCCTATGTCTGCGCCGGCTGAGCGGTCGTGGCTTGAGGAGCAGGTGTGTATCCTCTACAACCAGTGACTTATAAGCTAAGTCTAGTCTTGCCAGCTGGACTTGTATTCCCGTAATTATAGGTGGCGTATTTTTTCCCACACGCATATCATTTCCATACAAAAGAGAAAACTCAAAAATCTCTAGTTTATACTAAATTGGGGCAGAAGTTTGTTTTATTTTTAAAGGGAATGATTTAAAAGTTTGAAGTATTCGCCTAGTCGCCTCATCAGATGTGTTTTGAGATTTTATGCTTAATCTTTCTTTTTAGCCCAACCAAATACCACATTACAGTCCAAACAAAGACCTTTCTGACTGATTTTTTAAAATGTCATGCCATGAGTACCATCAAAGAACAAGTTGGCCCGGGGTAGTCGCAGTCTATTTTCAATCATCACAATCAAAAGATGGGAGTATGACGGTCATAAGGATAGAAACCTCCGGGAGAAGTCAAGATAAGCGAAAATAGGTAGAGTGGAAAGAGCGTTGGTAGAGGCCGAAATTTATAAAAAAAAAAAAAAAAAAAAAAAAAAAAAAAAAGATAGAACTTTTGTCAGTGAAATCCGAAAGTGCGCCAAATACAATAGTGAGGAAAAATAACAATGAGAGAGGCTAGTCGGTGAAAACTCCAAAGGGAACCACTAATTGAATGAGGGCCGCCTCAGATTGTCAAATTGAGGCAATATTAAGGATGGACTGTGTGAATGGATCGAGATTTTGATTCCAAGATGCATGTCATGTTTACTAAGGTCTTCGTTTCATATTTGAATAAATTTTGTTCTACTTTCGAGGTACATCTTTTGTTCAATATCTCTTTTTTTTTTCCAATTCATCTTTCTTTTACTTTTCTTCTCATTTATTTCCTTTGATACTACCTCCGTCCCAATTTATGTGACGGTGTTTGACTTGGCACGGAGTTTAAGAAATAGAAGTTGACTTTGTAAATGTTCAAATTTACCCTTGAAAAAGTAAGAGAGAGAAGATTGGAGTAATAAAAAAGTTGTTGGTAGCTTTTAAAGTAAGTAGGGCCCAATAGGGGTAAAATAGAGATAGTGTATTAAATAGTTGACAAATAAGGAAATGTGACATTCTTTTTGGGACAGACCAAAAAGGAAAGTGTGACACATAAATTGGGACAGAGGGAGTAATATTGAAATGATAAAAAAGAAAGTATGGCAAAATCTGTTTACGTGTTTCACAGTTATGCTAGATTATTGACAAGATCCAAATGGGCAATGGAAGCCCGTGATGTACCTCGACAAGATGAACGACACATCAAGATTGTACTATGAAATTTTACAAAAGAATGAATTGCCATTTATGTAAGGGTTTGACCAAAGATTGAGAGGAATATTTGATTGTGAAGAACATCTCGGTTGGCACCATAGCTGGACAAGAAATTGATTGACCATATCAAGGCACTGTACATTGGGAACTAGTGCAAATAATAAAATAATAAATACCAAGCATATTTGTAAGGACATGATTCGGGGGCTACGTAGCCAAGATGAAAATTTCTTCGTGATATTTGCTACGTTGTCGGCATGAGCAAGGACCACATGAGCCGAGAGCGTTAGTTTTTTAGTTTAAGAAAGAACCTTAGTATGAAAGATGGGTAGAGTTTTCACATCTCAAGTCATGACCACATGTAAGAAGTGTGTAGAATCTTCAGCTTTCATACAATTCTATAAAATGATGAAGTTTTACTTTTAGTTGTCGGGCCCTCCCATATAATGCAGAAATTTTACTTTTAAAAGTAGGACCCTCCTTTATAATACAGAAATTTTACTTTTAATAGTCGGGCCCTCTTTTATAATGATGAAGTTTTACTTTTAATTTTTGGGTCTTCCCATATAATGCATAAAATTTTAGTTTAGGTACTCGGGTCATCCCATATAATGTAAAAGTTTTACTTTTAGTAGTCGGGTCCTCCCATATTATTGAGAAGTTTTAGTTCTAGTAGTCGGGCCCTCCTATGACAACATAGATAAGTTCAAGCTCAGTAAACTGGGGCACACCCTCGACGTTGTGGGAGTACAATTTCAGCAACAAGATCCACTCAGATAATTGAGCAGTTAAATTTCAGCAAGGCGAACCCAGACAGTGAATCATTCAAGTTTCAGCAAGCAGAGCCCACTCTTGATAATAAAAGACTTCTACTTCAGTAACACGAACATCCAAACAAAGGGAGATTTCAAGTTCAACAAGTAGGGCCCACCCTAATATAATGGCAAAGTGAACTCCAACAGTAGACCTACCTGAATCCAGGAGTGCTGGTCTTATTTCCTACAAAAAGCAAGACCCACTTGGATAATGGAAGCATCATTTCATAACTACGATGTGGCCGCCAATTGAAAAGTGTCCAGTCCATTACCTTAAGAAGTGTGAAGAACTAGATATGAATTGTAATTTTACATTTTATTCATGTTGTATTTTATTCCTTTGTAAAGCAATGAGCACCACCGAGCAACCAGCAACCAGTGACCAGCAATAACTAATAACAACAGTCCGAGTGTGTGTTAGAAATGTCGTGCGTCAGTCCCAGCTAAGTATATAAGTATCTCAAGTCATCTCTAGTGCGTCTAGAAACTGTCAGTGCTAGTCTAAAGAGTCTAGCATCTGTCTGAAAGCGGTAGTCTTAACTACCACTTGTCAGTAATACACTAACCTGATTCCTTAATCCGAGGATATGCAGGTAACCTTGTAGTCAAAGTATGGTCGCCATTTTCCATGTTCTTGGCTAGAACGAGAAAACAAAAATTAGTTGTGATTATGGTATTTTCTCAAAAACTTTTCGAATTTTTGACCAAGGAGGAGCAGCCTTAATCATCTAATTTTGGCATAAAAGTGCAATATTTTACAAGAATTTTAGTCTTTTACTTTTAGTTAAAATTTATCATTAATTGGAAAGAAAAATATGAAAATTATCAAAACAATTACTTGTTTTGTGATTAATTATGATTTTACATATTAATTGTGGTAGTACTGCAATTTGTGTGGTTTAATTCTAGTTAATTGTTAATTATGTATGCTTTAAATAATTTGGACCTTTTAGTGGCTATTTGTAAATTTGAAAAAAAAAAAAAAAAGCAAAAGCCCAATACATTTGCCTGACCCGCCAGCCCAATCACCTATATTCCCAAATTTTCTGATTTTTCTCCAAATGACACACAAAGTTAAAAAAACCTAAAAAGATGCTGCCTAAATTTTCTTCGCAGCCGGAGCTCCACTACTGACGACGACGACCTTATCTTCTCCAGTGTATTCTTACATGACTAGGCTCTTCTTTTCCTCCTCTTTCACCTCCTCAATTTTGTTCTTCTCTTAAACCCTCCCCTTACCTCGAATTTGAATAGCAGTGGTAATTTGATAATGATTTTGGTCGTGGTTTGGTGGTAATGACGGTGTTCCTTGTGCAACAGTCGTTTGGACTGATGTTTCCAGCAGTCGTGACATGGTGAAGGTAAGAGTGGCAGTAATGGTTCTGGCGTGGTGGCGCTAAGATGTCCTTAGCGGACAGCGATGGCTCGTGGTTGGTTCGTGATGAAGTAGAGATTGTCACAGGGATCAGTGATCCAGCAGCGATGCAATAGCGTTGAACTTGCCATAAAGTGGCTAGTGGTGGCGATGTCATGATGTTGTGGGTTGTGGGAGGACTGTCGTGGTGGAGCTTCACAATTTCGGGGCTGCGGTGGTATAAATGTCAAGGCATTGATGATGGGTTTGTGATAGTGCTTTATTATCATGATGACAATAATTACACGATGGCTTGTCGGGGTTGTTGTTGCTCGTACAAACAATGTTGGGTAATGGCGATGTGTGGTAATAGCGATGTGTTAGGTTTGTGATAGTGCTTTGTTATCTTGATGACAATAGTTAAGCGATGGCTTTTGGGGTTGTTGTTGCTCGTATAAACAGTGTTGGGTAATGGCGATGTGTTGTAATGGGACGAGGCTATTTTAGGGGGCTGCAATGGTGAAACAACAGTCCATTAGTGCCTATGATGTTGGCTTGACAGTGGTGGCAGTGCTACGAGGAAAAGACAAAGTTGTTGACTCTTTGGTATCGACGGATTAGATAGGACTTAATCCTCAGTATTTATCTTCATCCCATGTGTTCATAATACATATTTTAGTCATTAGATAATATTTATTTAATAGTAACATTCAGCTTGAAGTTTAGTATTTTACATGTTAATGTTGGTGAACGGAAGTAATCCAAATCGTGTCTTAGTATGAAGTTGTCATCTTTTAGAACTGTTAGTTTTGAGAATGGAAATTCGTTTATGTATGTTACATGTTTGGTAGTATCATCTTAGTCCAGAAAGTAGTCTTATATATTGGTTTCCGTTTAGATGTAGACTCTTAATCTTTGTATTCTGTTTAGATGTAGACTCTTAATCTTTGTAGGTCTAAAAATATGACTCACTTGTGCTCGAGGATTAGTTCATATGCTTGTGCCTTTGATTCATAAATAAAGATTGTTATATGTTTAGCTTGAACTGGTCTCATTTGTTTAGTGTGAATAAGGGCCTTAATTAGTTCAGTTTTTACCCTTTGTTTAAAGTGTGAGTTTTGTCCAAAGTAGAGTGTGTATGTTTGTTTAGTCCTTGTTCTGTCATCTAAGAACTCTTCTAGTCTTTGTTCCTTTTTATAATATCCGAAAATATAAAAAATGTGGTCTAAAGTCAAATGAAAAAGTAGAATTGGCAGCCTGAAAATTGACTTTACAGCCATCACCTTTTGTATTCTAGTTAGTCATGTAAAAAAAAATTGATTCTTGTCTCTAAAAGCAAAAGCATTGACATGTGAGTGTGTCCTTTTATCCCAACTTCACACTATAGGTCTAGCTCTATTTAAGGAGCAATCTTCACCCTCATTTCACAGACTCATCATCTGAAAAAAATACTTCATTCACACCTCTATGGAAAACACTACATTCACTACTCTTAAACCATTCAAATCTGATAGAAAGGATAGTGAGGGAAAAAATAAGAAAATTATTGAAAGAAAAAAAGAAAAAGAAAGAGAAAATGAATTAAAATGAGTCTTTTTTTAGTTGAGTATCTAAGCTTGGGATCTATTTGATGTTTTTAGTGGATATAGTTCTTGTTTGATGCTAGTCTCTATGGCTGCATTTTGCTGCTCTGCTGGTATCTTTTGGCTTGGGTTTTGGACGTAATTTGTTGTGCTTTTTGAACTTTTAACTCATTACGTAAATTTTCTAACCATGAGTTTTGAACCTGAGTAATGATAAATAAAGTATGTTTTATGTCTAGTCTAGAATTTGAATTTGTGCCATTTACTGCTAGGCCTAGCAAAGTTAAACCTGCAATGTGTTAATATTGCCTTGCGTTTGCAAATTTGAAATACGGAATGTAGTAGCAAAAGTAATAAAGAATTTGAACTTGAATACAAAGACAAAGACTGAAAATTTGGACATAAAAGAGTTTGGACTCTCACAGGGGACAGACCTTGGCCCAAAACTTTTGGACATGGTCTTGTTTGCATAAGACCAAAAAATTTCACTAGGCGCCCTCCATAAGGTGTGGTTTTGCAAAATTACTCACGTTAAGCAATGTTTTATCAAAATACCGTTACTAAGCCCGGAGACAAGACTTCAAGGCAAATTTGTAAGTATTGGCATGGGGCCAAGACTTCAAGGGCAAGTGTTATTTTGCCAAGACTTACGACCAAGCGCGGCAAGTGTTGCCTTTTGCCAACACTTGAAGGGTGGGTGTTGGCAACTAGAGAGGGGTCAAAGGAAAGTTTTGGTAGTTTTCCAAGACTTACGACCAAGTGCGGTAAGTATTTCCTTTCGCCCAAACTTGTAGGGATAAGTGTTAAAAAATATAGAGGTATAAAGGCAAGTCTTGGCCCCGACCTAAAAACTTGACGGGGCATTTTCGTCCAGATATTTTTCATTAAACTTAATTAGGCATTTTTGCAAAACCACTGTTAGTGCTGGAAAAAAAAGGCAAACAATTGCTTATGGTGTCATAATTCTGCTAATTGGCCTCATAAGACAACCTGAAGCCCAACTATTTGGGCCATTTTTTAAATGTGAGTGAAGGTGCAAATGATGGGTAGATTTGAGGTTTTTCTGAATATACACAAAATCAAATCTGTTAAATCAGTATAACTTGATAAAGTAGGCAATTCTTAGGCCTAACACATGTTAAATCATAAATCTAATCCACCACTTACGACCAAACTGAAATTGTTCAATAAACTTACACAGATAGACCATTCATCTAATGGTTAGGCATTGCATTTTTTCGGCCTAATGAACTATTGCAAATCGAAGAATAAGTGGCAAGTTAACAAAATAAAACGACATGTTATAACGAATAGGCAATTGAAGTAAGCCAAAACAAAAAATAAAATTAATTGGTTAAATGTTCACATGAAACTCAATCAAGTTGGAAGATTTTGCCCGATTAACGCGCTTGCGCAATTCTATCTAACTGAGTTTTCATTTGTTTAATGGGCGCCTTTCACGCGATTAAAGCTTTAAAACAAAATAAGATTACATGCCAAATGTTTACTTGGAAATCATTTATATTTGACGCGCAAATAATCTCTGATAGTCTCCATCAATGAATACATAAATTTCAAACTAAAATCAAAGTATAGCAAATGTCAAACCTTTACATGAAATTCATATATATTTGAAGATTCGAACGGGCAATGACCAGTGGATAATCTCCGATAGAGTTTCATCAATGAACGTGTGATGTTCAAACTAATTTGAAATGTAACAAATAATTTTGCAACTAAACAAACAAACATAATTCACAAATGCCGGAGAACGCCAATAAACCAATTGTGATTGGCACAAGACTCGAGGGTGCTTATCACCTTCTCGAGAGTCAACTGAAATCCTTACCTGGAATTTTACGAGTCAAATGTGTTCTAAAGGTACCTCTTTGGTGACTTGGCACACTTTTGAACTTATCAAGTGGCGACTCCGAATCTCATACTGTTGTACCTTTAAAATACAGTCACAACCTTTAAAATAAAAACACACTTCATAAAAAATTTAGGGTGTGACAACAGTCAAGACGTGGTGATACTATTGACTCACTGGGACATAAAGCTTCGAGAAGTCGACACAACAACCTTTGTATGGGATTGACACAATGAGCTTATCAATTACTTGGATAAAGGGACACTTCACAATGACAAAAAGTAGAGTGGACAACTGAAGATGCTTTTTATGCCTAAAAATTACTTAATATGTTAAACAAATTAAATTTAAAGAGGATCACAAGTAATACAGTAAATATTAAAGAAAAGTAAATAAGTAGAAAAAAATGAGATTGTATTTCCTGAGAATAGTAAGGTTCTTGGAGAATCGCTTGTTGAATAATATGATAGGGGAGGTGGATATATATAATTATCGGTTTACCCAGTCCTAATTATGGTAAAATAAAACGACAATACGCTTTGGGCCTATTTACTCAAGGCGGTGATGACACGACCCAAATTTCTGGTTAGGTCGTGCGGACACCCGACAACCTTCCCTAGACCTGTCGGGCGGACCCTATAAACTTAACTTACACAAACGATAAGAATTAAACTAAATAATAATATGAAATTAACTTAAAAGACATAAAAAACCAGAATAAACACACACACACACACACATATATATATATATATATATATATACACACACACATACACACATACATATAGGCTGCCAGAAGGATTGCAGCTAACTACCTAAACACATAGGCCTAGAGCCTTCCAAATTAGACATCTATGAAGACGAAAAATATGTACATCTCCCGAAGGGAGCAAAACTGAGATATAACTATGATAACTATATGTGGTGTCCTCAACGAACATGCTGACTCACTATAAACATCTGAGAACGTTCTGACTCCTCAATCGCGCTGCTGGCTAGGCTTGGAGCAGAATTTGCCGAAACGAAAAAGACAACACCAAAAAAATGGATGGGGAGTGATTCATAAGGACTCAGTAAGATAAGAATAACTAGTCTCCTCGAAGATAAAAGAGCCAATCATAGAATCATACATCCTGACAAGTAGAACAGATAAGCAATGCAGGTAGTCAATGCACATAGTCATAAATGGAAAATAAATACAAGTAATGAAATGATATGGTATGAAATATAATATAATAGGATCACATGTGCTGATAACCAAGTGGAGCAGAATACTCCTGCTCCTGGGGCGGAGTACTTCTGCATCTGAGATAATATAAAACTTAGGCGGAATACTCCTGCACTCATGTGCTGATAACCAAGTGGAGCAGAATACTCATGCTCCTGGGGCGGAGTACTTCTGCATCTGAGATAATATAAAACTTAGGCGGAATACTCCTGCACTCATTATATGACATAGCAGCCCATAACCAGATAACATAATATCTGAATGCATTTCAAGGTTGTGGCGTAGTAAGTATGCCCTGTCGGCAACTATTCACGTAAAGAATGTGTGAATAGAATATCCATAAAGCCAAAGATCATCAAAGAAATGGATATAATTACTTACCTTAAGTCTTTGGTCAAAATAGCTACTGAACGACTTCTTTTCCAGTCCAACGTCCCTTAAAATTATTGTTTTCTAAGCCAAAAAAATATGTTCGCACTTATAAGTGCTAGAAGAAAGAGCATTTAACCTTTAGACGATGAAAGTAAAAATTACTAAATGATCCCTAGGTCGGGCTTAATCGAAAACCCATAAATTATATATTTTTGGACTCTTTACAATCCCACGAGTCTAATGGGATCATTATTTTTTATATTTGAATTTAATTTTATTAAATACCCTAATTTCATAATTATTAGGGTTCTAACCCAATTTCCAATTCAATTTCAAGAAATTCTAGCTACGAATCATGAACAAACGATATTCAATGATTAAATAACATTACCCGACGATTTTAGGATGAATTTGTATGAAATTATTACCCTAAACCGACTTGGAAAGGATTGGAGATGAATAAGAAAAAAAAAAACAGCCCAAAAAGGCTTTTATACTGTATGTAGCAAGCTACTATGGTCCAGATTTTTGCACCAACAACAGCTGGTCTGTAATTTTGATTCAAATGTGACCCTACAAAGCTTGAAATGACCCCAAATGTTTCACACAATTCATAAAAGACTTGTGTGACATGCTTGTGAAGACGAAATTCGAATCGGATCTCCGAAACTCAAGATAGGGCTCCCACGGAAAGAGGCCGATTTATTAACTTTTGGGATTTTAACGAAACTGTCTGAACGATCTCAAATTCACTTTAAAAATTTCCCACAGGTTACAAACGACAATAAGAACCTAACACAACTTTCAGATTTTGGATCGTAGCTTATTAGTCAAATCGAGCTTGAAAACCTCTTTTAAGCTTTACCAACAACTGAAACGGAAACCTTCTAAAAAATCCTACCAAACGAGGTCCGAATCAGCTCAAATTTTACAAACATGTCCTAATAGACCTCATGGATCTTTTAAGAAAGTTGGCATGTCAATTGGAGTCTTCACTCTCAAAACGACTACCTAAGGTTGTTTCAGGTGACACTAATTAACCCTAACTAGGAGACTGTCACCCTAAAGCGGCGGAATATTTTCCTTGTGTCCCAAGGCCCGTGCCTACCGAGCAGCCGTGGTTTATGGAGCAGGTATATATCCTCAGCTCCTGGTGACTTATAGCGTAAGTATAGTTTGCCAGCTAGACTCATATCCCAGTAATCATAAGTGACGTATTTTTACCCAGGCAGTTAGGTCCCCCACTTGCTAAGTATTGATGCAAACGGTCAAGAATTGAAAGGGGCCTGACTAAGCCTAATACTCGCCCCCTGTCCTATCGTATGTCTTGCCTTAATGACAATACTCGAGTACAAAAACGTGCCGTCTTGGGAATTGATGATTATACCTGCGTCTTCCCAATGCTACAGCAGCCTGACTAAGCCCGATACTCGCCCACTGTCCTATTGTATGTCTTGCCTTAATGACAATACTCGAGTACATAAACGTGCCATCTTAGGAATTGATGATTATGCCTACGTCTTCCCAACACTACAACTGCTCTGCCATATCCTGTAATTATGAGGATTTATCACGTAAACTATAATTATCATGATCACACGTCTGTAAACGATTCACTTTCCTTCTTGGAATCTTTCTGCGTGTATAAATAAATCATAATCTTGAAGAGTCCTCATTCATACACACTCCTTCGCAATTCAGCTTTTATAAAAAAACTTATGTTGTCTTTAAAACCTATTTGTCTCTCAATGGCCCAAGGAAAACATTTCTTACCTAGAGGTTTCAGAGTTCAAGAGTACATTTCTCTAACTTTGAACCATGAAAACGATGGTAAAATGCAAGTGCAAATGCCTAAACTAGAGGGCGAACACGATAATGTTTCCATCGAATCTTACCCTATATCCATCCAACTTGATGATATTTCTCGCATCAGTATTGAGTGTAATTAAGGGTCTACTGTAGACATCATTATTCCTTCTGCCATGGAGAGGATTTCCACCCATCGAGCAGGTTATCCATTCATCCATACTTACCTTTTTACTCTTCACATCAATCGTCGCATACACTCGTCAATACAACATTTGCTTAGGTCAGGTCGAGCCTTCTTTATAGTTTCTAGTCAGTGTCCTTGAAAATTTAGCTACTCAAGGGAATGGGACTTCACTTTCTGGTAACTATATGCCTTCTACTCTCCTCACCTTCATAAGTTGGGTGTACTAAATTATGATAGGCGACGAAGGAAAATCATTGTCTCCAACAGTGAAAAGTCTAAGGATCGTGGTTGGTTCCACCGATACGTGGTTTTGCGCACCCCAAGCATTATCTCATCTATCCCTTTTCCAGAAGTTTTTAACAAAAATCGTAAGTCTTCGTACTCTAAGTCTCCAACAGTGAAAAGTCTAAGGATCGTGGTTGGTTCCACCGATACGTGGTTTTGCGCACCCCAAGCATTATCTCATCTATCCCTTTTCCAGAAGTTTTTAACAAAAATCGTAAGTCTTCGTACTCTAAGTCTGTTCGTTCTGATTATCGTACTTCATGTTAACCTTTTTCCTTTTCAGTGAATCTTTTGACTGATTTCTCGATTACTCCCGACGCCTTGACCGAATGGGTTACTATCATTTTCGCTAAGAACCCTACTCGGAGGATAAATGTCGCAGCCCTAGCCAGTATGAATGGTTGGCGGTGGAATGATCATGGTACATTATTTCTTTTGAACGACTCTAAATCTTTTTTTTCATCCGCGTCCTACCTTCTTTCTCATTTTAGGGTTCTTTCCTCGTCCAATGCCCGAGCTGAAGGATAATATTATTGCTGCTCTGTACATTGCTCCCCTTCCTGATGTATTGGCCTCTGCTGAGAGGGTCACTGAGATGGCTAGAAGCTCTCATTTACCGAAGAGGAAAATCTCTAGTAAGCTCGAGAAAGTTGTTGTTGATACACCATTGATAATTTCTGATATTGAAAAAGTCCCTCGAGTATCTAAGCCTGAGGACGTTAACCCTCCCACTGTTGTTGTTACCCCAGAGTCTGGATTTTTTGTGTGCAAGCGCAGACACCTTCTTGATGTGGGCTCCGAAGCTGAGGACGAAGAGGCGGGCACGGAGGACGAGGTTATTATCCCGGTGACAAACTTTGAGCCTTTAGCTCCGGGTTGACTTAACCCTTCCATCTTTCCATTCTACTCTTCTACTTCGTTCGCCCAATGGATTGTCCTTTCTTGAATACTTACAGAACCAGCTGTTGTAGCTCAGGCCCCTGAATTAACTAGTTTTTCATTCCATTGCTGCCCTAGAAAAGAGGTTGTTGGAGCTTGTGCCATCGCTGAAGAGCAAAGGGGTAGAGATGCAGACGCTAGCATTACGGAGGAGCCCGTTGGCGGATCCTGTGAGATTGTTATTCCCATATTGGCGGGAGTTAATCTGTTCCAAGATCCGGATACTGCAACTGATAATGCCACTGAGCTGATTGGGCCATCTGAACAACGTTATCGCTCCGACTGCAACAACCATGACCTACTGAAGGTCGCTGTTGGGTACTCTCTTATGGTATGCTTTCCTTCCTCCCTGGCCTCTTTGTTTGAAGTTATCTAAATATCTTCACGGTACCTGCTCAAGGGCTCACGACTTGCCAAGAGATTATTCGTCGTGGGAGCGCTTATGAGCACTTGAAGGAGCAGAATGAGGCCCTCCGGGGCCAAGTTGCTAGCCTATAGTTGTTTTCTGCTCAAGTGGGTATTTTGCAAAAGGAACTTAATACCATAAAGAATGAGATGATATAGGAGAACAGACTTGACGCACCGATAGAGGAGAAGGTGCACGAGTACAAAGGGAATGTTACAAAGTTGAAGGCGTCTCTTAGAGAAGCTTGAACCCTTGATAGGTGCATTGAGCTCGTATGGCCCTACTGGAATCGAACGAGCTGGCTTGCAGCAGCAAGTGTCTACAACAGAGGTACAAGCAAAGGCCAATGAGAAGGTTGCCTCAGAAGCTAGGAACATTTGTGCTTTACTTTAGGATGAGTGCGATAAGGTATGGAGCAGAGTTAAAGCCTTAGAGAAGGCCCGCGACAAGCTTTGCGATGATACCCACACATAATTTGAGAAGATCAACACGATGAACGCCTTGTATGTGGCCAAGTTGGACTACACAAACTTAGCTATTGTGCTCATTACTCTTCGGAGAATTCACACCAACTCTGGTTTGGATCTTCTAGCTCAGATCAAGATGATGACCAAGTTGGTAGCAGAGGTTGATGCTCAATTGGGACCCGATCCTAAAGATGGTTCAAAGGAGGCTGGTGGAGATGGAAACAATGATCTTCCTACTAGGGAACCTGCAGTAGATGGAGCAGGACCTTTGCAGAGTGTTTCCGCAGAGAGAAGTTCCCCAAGAGAGAACTGATTCTCCCCACCCCTTTTATGACAATATTTTTGAACTCCTACCTATGTTTTTGGGCATTATTATGAATTGAATGAAGGGTGCCCGTTTTGAGGAAATTTTAACTTCTAATGTTGTGTTTTGCCAATATTATTGTTTGCTTGTGACAATCTAAACTTTCTCGCCGTAAGCAGTTTAAATATGTTGGGAGACTTAACTTTATGAAATGTATGATTGTGCTTATACGGGCATATGCGCCAGGCATCGACAGCTTTTGTTAGTTTGTAACCGACGTCCTGCTTTATTCTAATACTTAGAATATTAGCGTATTATTGAGAGCCTGAGCGGGCGTGTACGTCTGTTGATAACTAGTTTGCACTTATAGGAAAGTGGATTTTTTAGTTTAGCACCGAGTGGCTGACGGCTTAGGTGCATCTGCGGTAGACGTCTTATACGCATGGCCCACGCCCACAAGAGGACGTCATTATCTAGTTATGATTAACGGGGCATTTTTGTGTTCAAGCTAGAATGATTATGCTAGTCTACTCAAGTGCTTAAGTCGTTAACGGTACTATGCTGGCGGGCATCCCTACCGACATGTTGGTGCTAATATTGAATTGACGATTTTAACATACGATAATGTCTGGTCTTGACTAGAATTGATCTAGCTTGAAAGGGTAGTTTACTCTAACTCGCAATGAGGAGTGGGTGTTTTACTTCAACTCGAATATGGATGAGTGTTATGAATGATTGGATCTTAAGATGATCTTAATATAAAACTGGGTAAAATGCAATAGTATTTTTATTAAATGAAGAAAGGGCAATGAGCCTGCATTGTTGTGGGTATACGACTAGTAACAAAAGCAAAGACATCAAAAATTCTAGAACTAAGTAGAATTTTGAAAATTGGATAAGAAATTATTAAATTAAATAACCAAAAGGAGTTATACTTCCATATACCCCATTCCTACTCCCCCCCCCCCCAAACTTTTAATCAACCAAGTGATCAGAACAATCGACTTGATTGATTGATGTTTCATAATCTTCTTCAATTTCATAGGTCATGGCTTCTTCTTTCCTGCTGGTTTTAGCTGCTTCAAGGACGGGTGCTCCATAACACTCTGTTGATGTCTCCTACTTTCCATTTGTCTCTTTTATTCCCCACTCAGTTGGGTATTTGAGCTTTTGGTGCGAGGTGGAAGGCACTGCCTTATTCTGCTGGATCCATGGCTCCACTATAATAGCATTGTAAAATATGCCTCATTTCATTATCTGGAAGGATGTAGTGTTATCAGCTCTAGGTGTGTGTACTACGAGGTTCACTTTGCTGGTGGACTTCTCAAAGAAGTTATTAAAGCCTGCTGGAGTGTAAGAACTTGAGGTCACTTGGTCATCAACTCCCATAGCCTGTATGGTCTCCCATTTGATCAGGTTTATAGTGCTACCAGCATCGACAAGGACACGCGTAACATCGGTATTTCCTATCATTAGCGTAATGACCAAGGCGTCATGGTGGGGAAGATTGCAAGTGAAAAGTTCTCGTCACTAAACAATATTATTTCATCGTGGGTGTTACCTCCTCCAAGCTTTGTCTCTTCTGCTTAGAACCATCAGGTAGTATGGGGCCCCATCTAATGACATTAATGGACCATTGTGGCTATGGTATATCTGTGGGATCCTCTGAGCTCCTGTTTATAGCATAAGTCTATTTCCCTTTCTCTGTCACCAATTCCTTTAGATACCTTTTGTTGAGCAGGTTTATTTCTTGTAGTATCAGAGCCTAAAACCAGCAGTCTCATGCCCATGGTCTCTGTGGAACTCTCATAAGACGTTTGAATCTCACTTACCGGGTTCCGCTCTCATGTTATTTGGCCGTCAGACTATGGTATTTCTCATTTGGTCCCTTACAAACTCCACCATGTTGACGTGCAGCCCTAACCCCTAAAATTTGTCGGGAGCTCTTTCAATGGTGAGTGATCCCCTGTGACTATGTGAATTTTCTTTACGGGTGTCCTCACATTTCATGACAAGCTTTGGGGGATCAGTCCTATAATCTATTTTGTTGTGCTTTCCTCTATCTTCTTCACGGAGCTCTTCTACCTACTTGTGTTTTCTGCTCCAGTGGGTGTTGTCTTCAGAGATCATACAGGAACTTTCATCGAGTGCTTAGGATGGTTTCGACTCAAGACGGAGTTTTTAATTATACCGTTGGAAGAGTGTGTTCCATGTTATCAGCAAATGTTTTGTCAGACTCCATTGTAACTCTCGTGTAGCTAATGAACCTCGAGGCTTCAAGCTCTGGCCGGAGGCTACTACAACAATATTGCCAGGCACAGGGGGCAGCTTCATGCGCTCCCTCTGGAATCTCTCCAGATAGTTCTTCAATAGTTCCTCATCACGCTGGTGGATCTTAAAGATATCTTCCATACTCTTTTCTTATTTTTGGGCACCGGAGTGCGCCTTCTTTAACAAATCTTGCATCTGGTCAAACGATTCGATTGAACCCAGACGCAGTTGAGTGTACCATGAGTGCCTCTTTGGTTAGGGTTAGACCGGACCTCTTTACCAGTTCAGATTGGGTTTCTTCTTCCATTATCTCATTGTCCTTGACGGCTGTGTAATAGGCATCAATTTGTTTGTTCGGATAAGTGGTTCCGTCATACTTAAGGTTATCCGGCAGGCGGAAGTGCTTAGGTATGAGGATTGGTGCAGCGCTTGCCTTGTATGCATGATTGAAGAATTTCTTCTCATCAACGGCCATAAACTGAGATGGAGCACCCGGCACGTGACCGATTCGATCATGGAACACCTTTAGCTCCTTGAGAATATCTTGGATGATGGGCATTGTTGGCTGCTTTGGAACTTCCTGGGGTAGTCTCCATGTTGATCCTCAATCTAGGCAAAGGGGCTGATTATTTATCCACGTGTTCAAATCCTCGTGGAGATGTTGGCATCGGGAATGAAACAGTGAAGATCGCCTCCAGTCGTTTGGCCAGACTGTCGCCCATGGTAGCCGAGTTATTTGCCGTTTGCTCCTCCTGTGCTTTGAGAAAGTTGGCAAGGAGATCTTTGAGCTTATTGTTTTCACGCGGTGGATCATCGTCACAGTCACTAATGATAGAAATGGGACCTTTAGGAATGTCGTTCGACTATCCATCGAGATCGTTGGGATCCTTTAAAGAGTCGTCAACCGCGTAAGTGGTGTTCTTCGGGACATCCGTTGCCATTCGAAATGGCAACGATTTTGCTTCGTAAGTCCCAGGGTGGTCGCCAAACTGTTTATGCCTAAAAATTGCTTAATAGGTTAACAGATAAAATTTGAATAGGGTCACAAGCAATACAGTAATACTAAGGAAAAGTAAATAAAGCGGAAAATAAAGAGATTATATTCCTTGAGAATAATCGAGTTCTTGGAGAACTGCTTGATGAATAATACAGTAGGGAGATGAGTATTTATAATTATAGGTTTACCCCAGTCCTAATTATGTTAAAATACAATGATTATACGTCGTGTGCCTGTTTCCTCAAGGTGATGACACTAATTAACCCTAACTAGAAGGCTATAACCCTAAGGCGGCGGGATGTTTGCCTTGCGTCCCAAGGCACGTGCCTACTGAGCGGTCGTGGCTTATGGAGCAGGCATATATCCTCAGCGTCCAGTGACTTATAGAGTAAGTCTAATCTTCACCAGCTGTACTCATATCCTCGTAATAATAAGTGTCTAGTTTTTACCCACACAGATACAAACCCGATACTGTCTAATTTATGAAAGAGTTGTATCAAAGGATGTTCAACGGCTCACTTGAAAAATGCCTAGGCCCGAAACAGGCTAACTATGTATCAAAATAAATGCATGAAGGGCACTGTGGAAATCACTCTGTAGGAAGAGCTTTAGAAAGGAAGGTCATAAGGGTTGGCTATTACTGGCCCCGAATGGAGAGTGATGCGGACAAGCTCGTTAAAATATGCAACAGGTGTCAAATCTTCTCCCATGCACTTTATCAGCTGGTGGAGGCCTTCGCCTTTCATGAAATGGGAGATGGACATCATAAGGCCATTACTCAAAGCGCTCAGAGGCATCAAATTCTTACGCATGATGACCGATTACTTCATTAAATAGGTCGAAGCTACATCATATGCCAAGATTTGAGAACAAAAGGTGATACAGTTCATCTAGAAGAACGTCATGTGCCGCTTTGGAGTCCCCGCCCAGATTGCCTGCGACAAATGGCCTTAGTTTGTAGGGGCTAAGGTCACAGAGTTCTTAAAGGAGTAGAAATTAAAAAAGATAACCTCGACACTTTACCACCCGTCAGCGAAGGGCCAGGCAGAATCCTCAAATAAGACAATCATGGACAATATGAAGAAACGACTCAAAGAAGCAAAAGTCAAGTGGCCAGAAGAGTTACGAGGAGCTCTGTGGACGTATCAGACCACAACGAAGGCAAGTACTGGGGAAACCTCCTTTTCACTAGCGTACGGGGCGGATTCATGATTTTTGCCGAGATAGAGGCCTAGCTTGCATAGATTGTTTGTCAATGAAGGTCCCAACAATGAGGTCCTGGCACTTGGACTCGACTTGTTGGATAAGCACCGAAAACTAGCAGTAGTTTGTTTAGCAGCTCAAAAGAAATAGGTGGAATGTACTACAACATGAAGACCAACTTACGGTTCTTCAATGTACGCGAGTTAGTATTCTGGAAAGTATCTCAAAGCACTAAAGAAGGAAACGCAAGACAATTAGCCCTAAACTGGGAAGGTCCTTATAAAATCAGAGAGGTCGCTGGAAAAGGAGTCTACACCCTTGAGAATATGGATGGATTCGCCACCCAAACAACTGGAATGTGACATGGCTCAAGAATTATTATCCTTGATAGGCATAAAAACCCGATCAGTTGGGAGAAGTATTTCTACCTTAAATTGCTTTACTTTTTGGAAGGGTACCTAGCCCTAGTTAGCATTTTCGGAGTCAGTTAGACTCTTGTTATTCGGCCCTCGAGGCCTAGTTATTCATAAATGCTTCTTTTTTAATTATAGACATCTTTACGATCATCTAGATCACCCCTAAATCAGCCCTTGGCCATATTTGAGTTGAAGACATTAATCCAACTAACTAGATCAACTCTAGTTAACCCACCAGTCAACTATGCACGTTGAAATCGCAATTCAACACTTGCACCTAAGAGGGGTGGGGATGCTCACCCATACAGTGTAGAGAAAGATTTAAGCACTCGAGTGGAGAAGCACAGTCTCCTCTATAGGTACAAAAATATCCAGTTACCAACAACAAACTAAAGTCATCCCCTTGGAGGCGCGATTCATGCCCTACTGTAAAGGATGTAATTAATTGGCGCAACTTTAAAGCCACCCTTTATAGGCGCAAACAAGTCTCCAGCAGACAAATAAAATGCTTGTTTAGGTGCAGAGGCACTGTATATAATATGAAATATTCCAATAATAAGTGTCACGACATGAAACATAAATGAATGTATAACAAATCTGATAAATAATTATTTTACTTCATTAATACAAAAGGATCAAAGGCTATAACATACAACTATACTGTAAGTATAGGAATCATTGCAAGAGTTGTCTCAAAGCAGCTATACGGTCCCGAGGGACTCTATATGAAAAGTACCCTAAGTCGTTCATGGCTGCAAGCTCTGTCCTGAGCCTCCACCCCCGTCTAAATGATAGGAAGATTTGAGCATTCCCTTGCATAGGTTTTCACCACTTCCAACGCCCAAGCAACAACATCAGAGCAAAACCAAAAGCATGAGCACTAGCGATGCAAAAGCTATACGTTCTTTTATGATGAAGGAACTTAAAGAAAACCTTGAAGGATGCCCTCTAGCTATTAGAGGTTGGAGGAAACCTCCAAACCCATAGGGGTCGAGGCCGTAGGGTAGCTCATCAAAGAGGAGAAGGCCGAAGCTGGAAGGTCTACATGAGGGATGGACTTCCTCTCAAAGAAAACCATTACTTACAGCCGAGGGGACATGACAATAGCTACTGGCACACGATGGTCGAAAAAGGGGGCAACCCTTAAGTCGCAGACAAGTATAGAGTTTAAGGTCTCTATAATCTGACGGCGGTGAGAAACTGCACTCTCGCGTCGGCAAAGGAACGGAACATGGTAGTAGGTCGTGGCCCATTCAGTGTCAGAAAAATAACTAAGGTCTTGAAGCAACCTAGAGCAGAAGCCTCATGACGGCCATAAAGACCAGGCAAACCTGTTCTGCATGACAAGAAAAGTATTGTAGCAACTGCTGCGTTAGTTAGTGAATTCATCGTAATCAGTGAACATTTATTAATGACATTGGTCTAGAGAGCAGCTTCAAAATTTCGACCAGGTCTTATAGAGCGGATGATTTCCTTCCTCAAAATTCAGTAAACGGAAGGGAGAAAAGAAGGTCGTTCATGCCCAAGTTTTTAGTTTTTACAAACATAACCTGATCTCCACGAAGATGATGCTTTTAGGGAATGAAGAGGCTATGATCAAAGATTATAGAGGCGAAAGTTAGAGTGCTCATCTCAGAAGAGAAGAAGAAGAAGAAGAAGAAGAAGAAGAAGAAGAAGAAGAGGAGGAGGAGACCGAAATCTTAACGAAATTAAGATTTATTTCAGAAAAGCTAATGAGAAGTGGTGAAGAAGGTGTTGGCAAAAGAGCCTTTTTATAGAAGAAGACAAGAAGAGAATATGAAAAAGTCAAAGGAGAAATTATGGCAGGAGATACGAAAAAATTCGACGTAATGATTGCAGGAAGAATAACAGGCATTGGAAAGATGCAAAAAACAAAGAAGCCAATTAGGCTTGAACATGTGGAACATCAAGAAGAACGAAGTGTCTACTTCGAAAACGCAGTTCAAGAACTCAAAAGATGATGCAAGGAATCAATGTAGCATTTTTTTGATTTCTTTGCACACTTCTATTTATTTCCTGACTGGTTACGACAAAACTCAACAAGTTAGGAGACTGAGTGTGGGTAAAAATACGCCACCTATAATTACGGGGATACGAGTCCAGTTGGCGAAGACTAAACTTGTCCTACAAGATAACGGGAGCTAAGCATATGCGCCTACTCCATAGCTACAATCGCTCACCCCTGGTAGGCAATTTTGGTCCTGCATCATTGAGGATTATATATTTCCATGCATCCGCCGGTAGATGATGTTGGTCCCACGCCAATGGGAGGCTTTAGGAAAATGTAACCTCATTGCATCGTATTGCATCATAATACATTTCATTCCATTCCATTACATGTGTTGATGAGTGACATGTGGTTGTATGCATTGGGTTGATTGAACATTTGTTATCTTTTGTTGATTGTTGTTTGATTAATTGACTTCCCCTAGCTAGCCTACCTATTATACGAGATAGCTAGCTATCCCTCACTTACTGAGTCTTTTCGAGTCACTCCATGTCTGTTTCTTATTTGTCTATTTGGTTTAGCATATTCTACGCCAGGACCTAGTTCGATGCGAGATTAAGGAGCGAGGACGACTCAACTGTTAGTGGTGAGCCAACCTTGTTCATAGTGGCCGTCAGTTTTTAGTCTTCTTTTGTTGGTTCAGTTTTTTCCCTTGTGGCATCTATACTTATCTTTCATACTCTTTTAGATATCTGATATGGATTGTATTTAAACTTAGAATTTTGGAGAGTTAGTTGTGTTTCCTTCTTAGTAGCTTGTATTTATTTTATTAAACATTTTCTTTAAACATATTTATATATCGATGGCCCGCACGACCTATCCAAAAATTAGGGTTGTGTCACATAACCCAACTGTTTATAACGGGAAGTAAACTAGCTTAGTTAAGTACAGTAGTACATAAAAGTAGGTGGAAAAGCCTAAATGACACTTCAACTTGTCCTGTTTTGTCATGTCGACACACATACTTTGCCAATTCCTATTTAAACACCTCAACGCAACCATTTACGACTAGTACGAATCTCTCACTGTTGACTTGCTTATGTGGAAATTTTTTAAATGATATGGCTAAAGTTTTTGCTTTTCACCCATCTAATGGTGCGTGAATGCGTAGAATTGCATTTAAAATATTGTAAAATTGTAAAATAATAATCCAACATAAATATAAATATTATTCCAAAAAAAAAAAGATAAAGAAACCCAATCACTTCATCCCCCCTCCCCTTCCTATTGTTGCTAAATTTGTACGTCTAGGTTAAACAATTAATTACGAATGAGGTCACAAGAAATACAGTAAATTACGATGGAAAAAGTAAGTAAATACGATAAAAGCAAAGACAAGTAATTAAGCAAGAAATAATAGAGAAAGCAAAGTAATTCTAATTCCTTGATAGTAGCCGACTTCAGTGGCAAATTGTGTCATGTACACTACAATGTAAGGAGGGGTATTTATAGTAATGATACAAAATCCTAAATAAGGTAAAATACAACTACTAATAAGGCCATGTGCCTACAACTCAAGGCGGTGGTATATTAAGCCCTAACTAGAAGACTGTAAACCCTAGGCGGCGGGATGTGTGCCTTGCGCCCTGTGGCCAAAACGTCTAAATGGTCGTTGGCTCTAGGAGTGGGCGTATACACTCAGTGCCTGGTGACTTGTAGGATAAGTCTAGTCTCGCCAGCTGGACTCGTATCTCCATAACAATTACTGTATTTTTGCCCACACAGTCAGTCCCTACACTTACTGAGTGCTGATGCAAGTAGTCAGAAGTGAAAGCGGTATGATGTGAAAAGATATCTCACTGACTCCTTCAGACTCGCAGTCTTTTTGACCAAGAATGATATTGATCTCTTCGAGAACTTCACATGCTTCCTTCTGATTGGCTGATACCGATCCATACACCTTTTCAGGAACTGCCATTAACTGCCATTAACTGCTCCAAATCATTTTGATATCTCCACCACTTATGACACTTAGATTGTTTTGTGCTCCATCCTTATCCCTTTCTGCCTATAAAATAGTGACGTTATGACATTGCGAAAATCATAAACCCATCTTCAAAAAATAATTCACTTCTTCAGCAATTTCTCATGATAGCGAGAAGCTTTTCATCCCTAAAAAATGTTCGCATTCGATCCTGGTTTGATACTCCCAAAAATTCTTCTTCGTTTCGTGAGGACGAGGCATGAGAATATTACTAGGAGACTCATCTGCAATTATCCTTTTTTTCTTTCTTCATCCACGAGGAAACGGATGAAGTCCCCCCGAATCATGAAGTTTGATCGGGATTCTAACGATATCCTTAGGATGCCTTTATTGTTTTACGTGCACTGATAACGGCGCGCTCATCTTCTAACACAGCGATTGCTGTGATATTCTTCTTGTCATGCGGGGTCAGGACGTTTAGCCCTTTCAGCTTCCATGCAGCATCTCCGCCAGGATACCTCGTGTGTCCATGCCGCTCATTCAATGGTTCTGGGCTGGTGATCTACTGCTTGGCTCTATTTCATGGCTTGCAAGAGGATTTATCTTCACAGCGGCAGGTGACTAAAGTTTCACTGAGCTTCGGAGTCCTCTATGGTTCATGGCTTTCACCTTGGTTATCTGCTTCAGATGAACTGCTATTGTAACGCTTCATCGGCTGTTAGTTGTGGGACACCCGAGGGAAGAGGATCCCATGTGGTAGTTCTTAGCTCAAGCCTTTCCGCTCTCGACTATCTACCATTTGTGCTTGAAGATCTGTGGGGCTGTGTACTCCAGTTCGATCAGTTGAGGTTGAAGCGGATGGTCAAGCTTTCCTGCTAGTCTTCTAGTTTCTCTTCAAGTTCAACGGACGAGATGGGGAAAGGTCAGGCATGTACTCAGATGCTTCCAGGATCCTTTGCTTTGATAAAAAAAAAGCAGGCTTTGGTTGTTTCAGCGGTCGTATGCTTCGGAGGAATGCTCGAGCCGACATATCTTAAGCTGCAAAAAAGAAAATAAGAACTCCGAACTGTTTATGGCTTGTAGCTACAATCCAAATGAAGGATCTTCAGCCATGTGAATCCTGAGTAGCTCTTTGTTTTTAGTCTTCCCTTTCCTTTTTTTTTTTCCTACAATTGTTATAAACAAATGTTGTATTCAGGAAGAACTAAACGTATATTATGAGCCTAAGGGCTATTTTCTATTTATGAAACGAATGTTCACCAATATTTCATACGTACTTGTGTTATTATGCATTTCGTAATGTGTGAACAAGCAGTATGTTTGTGCACCTAGATACTAGATAGCTTTCGATAGTCCTGACTGTTCTAGTTACTTAAGAATGTATATCAGTATGCCTTCCTTGAGAAATTACATCTGTTGTGCACCAATAAACGGCGGCTAGGTTGCATCCATAGCAAATAGCTGTTTACCGCCACAATAGGACGACTTTAGCCCGTGTGGTAACGGTCCTTTTGCGCTCTGAGACAGAACGTCTTCACTTAGTGACTCGACTATTTAAGACTTTCTGGCACTACGCGGACAGGCGTCCCATCGACGTGTAGGTGCAATTGTTGATTTAACAAAATCAATGCTCGATTAATGTCTGGTGGCTGAGGTGGACGTGGTCTAGCTCTAAGCGAGTAGTGTACTCCACTTTTTTTAATAAAAGTGAGTGTATTACTTCTGCTTAGGTCTGGCCGGGGTTATGAATAGTTGGATCGTAGATGGATCTAAATAAATAAGTAAAACTGCCTAAGTAAGATAGTAGTTTTATTGATAAAGGAGGCGTGGAGCCTGAGATGCTGTGGGTGATAACCCATAACATGTCTGATGAAATATGGCAATTAAAGGAAATAACATAAGCAAACTAAATGTTTTCTCAAGCAAAAGCACTTCATGTTTGATCCTTGAAAGATTCAGGGGTATTTGGTTGGGCTTCCCTGTTTAAGGGTGCTGAGCCTTAAGTCATCCCCCGAGTCGTTGATGACCCTGTGGTACAACCTCTCGCCAATCAAACAATTGTGAACTGCCTGCTTGTGCAAGTAGATGCTTTCTGACTTGTTTTCAGGAAGATCTCCTTTGTATAGATAGTTGACCAGCGCATCACGTTGCCTTGCGAAAGATCCTGTATCTGGAACTTCAAGGTTCATCAGGCTTGCGGGGGTTAGCTCAACTATTCTCTGCTAATCATATGGATCCTCGGATGCTTCGGCATCTCCAGATATCTCTTCTTGGTGGATGAATTTACATGCATGAAATTGTTTTAGGATTGCCCTGATTTTCTTCTTTCGATCTGGCTCGCAGATGTTCTCAGCTACGAAGATTTCCCTTAGTTGATTAACCATCAGCTGACAAATATTGTACAAGCTGATCTCCCTAGCCCCCATTGTGTAGACTAAGTCAAGAGCTTAAATTATGGCTTCACACTCTGCTCCATTGTCACCGGTTTTTGTGACCTGATGGTAGACCATTCCAAACGGCGTTCAGATCAACAGATCACCCTCCTCAGCAATTAATTATGAATGAGGTCACAAGAAATATAGTAAATTAAGATAGAAAAATTAAGTAAATACGATAAAAGTAAAGACAAGTAATTAAGCAAATAAAGAAAACAAAGTAATTCTTATTCCTTGAGGGTAGCCGACTTCGGTGGCAAATTGTGTCATGTAATATATAATGTAAGGAGGGGGTATTTATGGTAGCGATACTCAACCCTAAATAAGGTAAAATGCATATACTAATAAGGCCATGGGCCTACAACTCAAGGCGGTGGTATACTAAATCCTAACTAGGAGACTGTAAACCCTAAGCGACGGGATGTGTGTCCTGCGCCCTATGGCCAAACCGCCTAAACGGTCGTTGGCTCTAGGAGCGAGCTTATATCCTCAGTACCCGGTGACTTGTAGGATAAGTCTAGTCTTGCCAGCTGGACTCATATCCGCGTAACAATAGGTGCGCAGTTTTGCCTTCACGCCTCCTACTTTCTATTTATTCTTTTTGTTCCCGTTGTCCACTTTCTGTTTATTCCTCCTTAATTTCCTCTCTCCCATTTAGCCATTTTCTTCTCCTCCATTAATCAAGTTTTGATTGTTATTAAACAAAGAATGCTTCAAGAAATTGCTTCTATTTTCGGCTACCTCTATTGACAATTCTTAGTAGATTTGATTTTTTATGATTCCAAAGAAAAGCGTTGAAGAAGTGGGTTTTAGATAACCCAAATAAAATTTGTATTCCAAGATAATCCAGACTCCCATTGTTGCGGCGACGATAGTGGCTCCCCGACTGTTTTATCGCCGACGGTGAATGGAGAGAGTCTACCGCATGTGAAATTTTTCTGCAGGGCGAGATCTCTTTTGTAAAAGAAATGCATTAAGACTCTATAAATTGACTAAGCCCAAATCTTATATTAAAGATTAAATTCATGATTTTTGTTGTAATTGTCCAAATGTCTGCTATAATTTTTAGGGGTTTAGGTTGATTATGGTGGTGGTTTGGTAGTGCTTCCCCTGTGATGATGGAAGGTGGGTTTATTGATTATAGTGGTAGGAAATGGAGGTTAAAGGTGAAGAAGGAGGGGTAGGAGAGAGGGTGTAATTTTTATTTTTTTTCACGAAAAATAGAAAATAAGTAAAATAATTATATTAGTGATGTGTCTTAAGGTTTTTTAAGCTAGATACATAAGTAGCCCCTTAAACTTGACACCATTTTTTATTTTGACACCTCAACTATAGCTTGTTTCTATGAGGCACTCCAACTTAATCAAAGTATGCTTATTTAACATCCCATGCTGACATGGCACAATTAATAATTTGCACGCATAGCTGAGCATGTGATTAAATGTAACTTTTTTTTTTTTTTTACAATTTTTCTTTCTTTCTCTGTCTTCTCCATTGCTAGAACTATTCACACCAAAATTCTTCTTCCTAATTTCTAATCCAGTTTATCTCAAAGAGTCATCCACTTAATTAGTTCAGTCAATTCACGACTTATATGATGCATCCATATTGATTCTTCTTTTCTTCGTTTAACTATTTAAGCCATTTCTTCACTTGACTCAAAATACACTCAATTATTTTTCTAATCTAAATTTTGTTCATAAACGTCAAAAATTTATAGATCTACAAATTCAGCTTGTTAGTGATGTGTTTTATATTAAGTCGGATATAAAGCTAGCAATTGTTCTTTTCAATTCTTGAAACGATAATAGCAAAGGATATCCACCTCTATTTTAGGTCAGCTTCTTGATGCATATATGATGTGTTTATGATAATCAAAATCATAATTCTTTGATAACGGTTTAATCTTCAATATTAATTTATGTCTTCAGATATGGCTGTAGCAAATGGAAATAGGGAATATTTTAGTGGAGGAGGAAGAAGACCGGTGACAAATATGGGGGGAGGGGAAGGGGGATTGGATTATTTGGATGTTTTGCCACATCACCCGAATGTGGAACACTTCTTTAAGTTTTAGATCAGGTAACCTGATAGTGTTCAATAGGCACTTTGATTTATGTTTGAAGTGTCTAATAGGAACAAATTATAGTTGAGGTGCTAAAATAAAAAATAACCAAAAATTTAAGGGTCCGGTTAAGTTTTAGATCAGGTAACTTTTTATGTTTAATCAATTATAACAAATAACTCTTTTTTATATTTAGAAGCAATTCAACTCAAAAAGCGTTCCAATTTACTCATTTTCCATCTCTATATGCAAAATACATCGGCCCTCTCCCCTTCCTCTCACTTTTATCACGTGGTTAACAGAAGAGTGAACTAGGGGAATCCAGAAAACCACTTTAGTTTGAATTTGTAAGACTGCAACTTACGTAAATTTTGATATCTCGCGCATATAATATTCATCTTGGTTACAATGGTAGGTTCACTATTTTATAAAGTTAGAAAAGTGTTTGTTTTCGTGGAAACTTCCCCTGATGGGTAGGCTGCGTATATCACTCCTTGGGATGTGGCATTTCCCTAAATTCTGAGTGAAGGAGATGCTTTGTGTACTAGGCTTCCCTTTTAAAGATATATTATTTTTAGTTGATCAGGCCTACAATTAAGGAAAATTTACATGGCATAAACATTTAGAAGTGTCATTAACACAAAATAAACACATTGTTACTTTTTTATGATATATAGACCTTTAACCTTATGTATTCCACTTTTTGTAGCCATTCCTCTAAATGAAATTCTTACCCAATTAAATGCTTATTTTAGAGGAAATGATAGATCATGACAGTTTTTTTGAGTATCTCTCTCCTAATTAATGTTGACTATTGACTAAATATTTCTTACAATCTCAATTATCTCCTAATTTCAAGCAAAGACAACATACATTAATCTTCTCATTCTCCTTTTCTTATTCTTTTTATTTTAAAATCTATCCTGAATATTTTTCTAGTCTAGCAAATTTTTTCTTCTCCGATCTAAATATCTACGAAGCACTAAATCTGGTCAGTACCATCCTCTTTCCCTCTTCAAACTCCATGGAAAAAACCTTCATCCTCTCTTCTCTTTTTCTTTTTCGCTCAAAGCACTCAATGGAGGCTAATATCACGGAGAATCTACAAAGTTTTTTTATGACTATGATGTAAAAATGAAGGTGCAATGGTGATTGAAAAGGGCGTAACATAAAGATGTATACTAGGTGTATCTACATTGTATATTCGTTGCATATTACTTTAATATTTTATTTAAGATAATGCATATTTGATGTTACATTAGTGCATATTATTTGTATATTGCTAGTTTATTTGTGTTTATTGATATATCTTATTGATACGTTTTGAGTATATCAATGTATTTGTGTATCATTGATATTTTCTATATATATATATATATATATATATATATATATATATATATATATATACCAGTAAAATATTCAAATATTTATATGAATGTATATTCAATACATATTATATGAATATAACGCATTGGAGTGATGTATTTTGGGAAGATATACAACATATGTATAACTTTTGTATAATAAAGAAAGAAGTAATTGGTATATATATTCACTATGTGTGGATTGTATATCAGATGCATATTATTGATATATCCTATGAATGAAATTAATAATATTGAGAATGAGATAATAATGTAAATCAGTAACTCCACGAGGTATGAATTAAAACAAAAAATTTTATGAATAAAAAGAGGATATTCGGTGGGAGTTGAGCTCCTTAATTTTCTCCTTATTGGGTGGGAGTTGAGCTCCTTAATTTTCTCCTTTTCTTAACTACTTTTTAGAAATAGAATCAACTTAGACATATTTATATTGGGTAAATTTTGGCTAGCATGTGTGAAGATGTTCAATGGCTATTTGAATGTAGGGTCATGGTATATATTTGGTTAGATATGAAATTTTCCCTACAATTAATGTCATTAATTAGTCCAATTCAACTAATTACTCTAGTGGGGCCAAAAATTTTAGCCCAACTAAATCTTTTAACTTAGTTATAGCAAAGCCCAAGTCACATAGGGCTAGCTGCCAAAACGGGCTAAAAAATTTCGCCACTTGTCCTTCATAAGGAGTGGTTTTACAAAATTGTCCGCGCTAAGGAATATTTTAACAAAATGTCCTTATTTAGTCCGGAGCCAAGACTTTAAGGCAAAAATTTTGTAAGTCTTGGCAATTGGATATACTTCAAGCACAAGTGTTGTTATGCCAATACTTCAAGTTATATGACGAGAATGCAGGGAAAACTGGAAGGGGCAATTGCCAAGACTTACGACGAAGTGCGGTAAGTGTTGCCTTTTGCCAACACTTGTCGTTCAAGAGTTGGCAAATCGAGCAGGGGTCAATGGCAAGTCTTGCCTTTTGCCAAGACTTACGGCCAAGAGCGGCAAGTAGCCTATTGCCAATACTAGAAGGGATAAGTGTTGAAAAGCGGAAAAATATAAAGGCAAGTCTTGGTGCTGGATTTTTTTCATTAAATCTTAGCGGGAGCATTTTTGCAAACCATCTTAGCGCGGACAAAAATGCAAACCATTGCTTCCCGTGTCATATTTTTGCAAATGAACCAAAACGGGTTCGTTAGACCAAGAAAGACTAAGAGCCTGTTTGGGTGGTCTTAATTTAAGTAGCTTATAAGCGAAGAGTTGCTTATAAGCCACTTTTATTTCCTAACTTCTTTCTTTTGGCTTATTTTAAGTACATTAGTGCTTATAAGCTCATGATTTTTTGAGTTATCAACTACCCTTTAATGAACTTATAAGCACATATATACTTTTAAGCCACTTTTAAGCTTATCCAAATGGGCTCTAACTTACAAACTTAAAGTTAACCTTTTTTCCTTTATTTTTTTATTTTAAAATCTGTATTGTAAAGCTAAAAAACAATGTGCGATAAGTAACGACTTGTGATCTGAACTGATTAAAGCCGTAAAGTTACAAATACCTAATTATTAGTATAAAAGTTTCATGAATGTACATTTCTAATATTTAATAAGCGGAACGTTTGACGAGGGGAATTTCCATGAAGATTCAGTACATAACGGCAATATATACTTTTGACAATTTTATTTTTTGTACAAGAAAGCACAAATTTTTTTGGCGAATCATTTTTGTTATATTTTGAGTTACTTTGATGCAGGGCAAAATACATGAAAACAATAAAAATAGAAATCGACAAGATAACAAAAAATTTAAGGATGAGAAGAAGAGAAATAAAAGAAAGAATGAACCAAACTCACATAAGAAGATTGATTCCAAGGAAGGAAGAGAAACTTGAACCGAATCAAAAATTCATACTGGTGATGAAATCCATTGGTTCTCAAGTTAAGAGATAAAAGTGAAGCTTCAAGCTTCTACAAATAAGGCAACGCCTCTTTTCAATTCCTCTATGATGTAAACTAACTAACCAAGTTCCAAAGCGCTCAAATCTGCATTTCCATACTCGCACCAAATAGTCTTCCTAATCTTTCATTCCTGATTGGATGTCATTTTGTGTCCCTTCCTATTCAAGCCTATCTGTGTCAATCGTGCGTGTTCTCGTGCTTAATCATGCCCTACTGTTTGAATCATGCGCATTTATCGTGCTTTACTTTTCAATATTTCACAGCTCATTCAAGACAATATTAAAAAGCATGATGGCTCATTTATCAAGTTGTAGTGGAAACAATGTCCATATAAACTTCTTTTTATGGGTGTGTCGTGCACCACATCTTCATAACTAGGATGATTACAAGCCTTTTTTCCCCAGCTCGATCTATCGATGTTACCGCGCCTTCGACAATGCCTCCGTTATATCCAGCAATCTTACATCTCAGCAAATCTCAAAGTACATTTAAATGTAAACTTTGCATACTCTGACAAGTTTACTCATGATATCTAAAATCGTGCGTCATAAACATCTCACACAGGCAACATGTCATTCTAGAACTGCACATGGCTTGATTCTCGTGAAACCAGATATATGTAGGCAACTCATAGACCGGGGTTCGGTCAAAATACCCCCCCAAAACTCTCATTTTTCTTCCCAACATTCTACCCGCTGTCGTGACAAAATTGGCTACTCCGTCCCAAAGATTCTTTTCATCATCCCCGGGCAAAGAGGGGCAGCTGTTGGCACCCAATTTTGTCCATCCTTTTCATACAATTGGCTATGTTTAACCTAAAGCTGCAATATTGACTATTTGTGCATAATTTGCATTAGAAGGCATGCATTATGTGTGTTATCCTCTACTTATGTATTACATACTTAAATATGACTATATTACGTAATTTTATATTATTTAGGCTATTTTTCAAAATGTGGTTGTTTGTGCAATTTAGTGCATTTATAGCATATAATAAATATTTGTGGCTATTTATACTTAGTTAATTAATTTTTGGCTTCAGTTTTTTTATATCTGCATCTTTCATATGTGTATATAAAGTATATATTATATTCATTTAGCTCCTTTAGTTAAATATCTATCCAATTAAAATAATATTCCGTCCAATTTCCTTACTATCCTACATCCACTTTCAAATTCAAAATCTTTTAAATAATTTCTCGATCTATTTTACTATTTATCCATTTTCCTTCTTCTTTTGTTAAAATCTCTTATCTTGAACATGGACAAAATATGGTCTAGGTACATTCTTGAATCTCCCATATTGATTCACCCACTTTCACCCGTGCATTTTCATTTTTTCATAAGATAACCAATCCATTTTTATTTCTTGATTTATTTAAATTTAAGTTCTTTTTGAATTTAGATATTCCTTTTAAGAACACTTATTTTGAAATCTTTCCTACGATTCTGGACAAGAGTTTGTCTAGATACGTTCATTCTGTTAGGGAGTACTTGCAATTTTCTTCCAATCATTTTTGAATAAAATCCAAAATTACTCAATTTTCCTTTTTCTCCTCAAATCTTCAAATTATTTTCATAATCCCCAAATGTGATTCTCAAAAGCATTCCAAAATCACTCCGATGTCCCTACCTCACTTTTAATACAAAGTACATCAACACTCACATCATTCAAATCCCCTCAAATCTCTCTTCAGATTACTCTCTCTCATCTTCCCCATTTGGGCAAAATGTCAACACCCACAAAATCCCCAAAATTTCTCTCAATTCAACGGCTATAAAATAGGATCCTTCAAGTATTTACCTATATCCTACTTAGGGCTGGCAAAATCAGCCCACATTTTCTTGATCAACTCATTTGACCCACATTTTAATGGGTTGGATGAGTAATAGTTCAGTTTGGGTAAAATGTGGACGTCAACCCTTTACTAACCCATAAATATATGGATCTTTATGGGTAAAATATGGGTTACCCAAATACAACTTTGTCTGTCATTTAATGAAACTACTATTCATAATGCCAGCCCTCACTTTCACATATTCTCACTGAAATTTTTGTATCTACTGGAAACCCAGATTAAATGGAACATGAGAATTGGTGCAATTCAAAGTTGATGCAAATATATTATCAATGGTGACGTGTTAAATTCATTTGAAGTATTAATAAGGGAGCTGAATGTGTTAACATGATTCACGAAAGTGAAAACTAATAACTATATAAATCAAAGAAAAAAGATTGTATAAATTTAAAATTAGGGGAGTATTAAATGAACAAGACACGTTAATTGTAAATTATGACTTCTAAAAAATAGAATATAGAGACCCTATTAGTTCAAAGGCATAGACCATGTTGTGTTATGTTTTAGTAAAACAAAATATAGACCTAATAATTACACACATAAATAAAATCATTAATCAAATTAACAATCCACTAGCATAAATATAGTACTTAAAGTTAATAAAAGGTTGAAAACTTCAAATTTTCTTCTGAAATAATATCACCATGGAAGATTACGCAAGAGAGTAAAACAGAGACCATGAACAAGTACATTTGAATCTAGGGGTGGGTGGGGTGAGGAGGTTAAGTAGGTTTATGAGGTAGGGGCTTGGGTGGGCAAAAAACAGTCTCTGAATTTAGAAAGATAAGACTGTATAAATGATTTTATTGTTAAAAGCATATGTGAAAGCTTAAAGCTTTTCTAGTTTTAGGAGATCAAAATAGGTTAGAACCAGCTTTTACCCAATCCATTTTCCACCCAATCCATTTTTTACCCATATGAATATGGATGGATTGAAATCCAACCCCTTTTAGCTCAATCCATATTCAATCCATCCAAATCCAGTCCAACCCACCCATTTGCCACCTCTAATCCCACTCTATATTCCTCTCCTTGATTTATTACCTTTTCTATTTTTCTTCAAAAGAGAAAATCAAAATCGAATCCCCCTTTTAAGACATTTCTTTTAAAAATTCTTTTTGAACTTAGACAAGTGTTCGTCTAGATACGTTCATTTTGTTAAGGGTTAATTGCACCATATATCTTCATCAATGAGAGGGTTATAGCGAAATATGGGGCTGGTAAGAACTATTGACATATCGAGATAACAATTATGCTCTTGTCTGCTCATCTTGGAGAAGAACATTAAGTATTTAAAACTCTTAACATATTTTTTTCACAGTTATTCCTGAATCTTTTTAATTGAAGAGCCATAACAATATGAATTGTGGTGGTTCTTTGTATATTTAGTTTGTTATATTCCATACTTGATTGTTATGTGGAAGAAAAATGGAGCTTAGATTATTATTCTTCATATTGTGAGGTTTTTATTTTTCTTGTGAAGTTGTACTTCTAAGTCTTAATGCAGGCTTTGTCTTTCAAGGTGTTATCTTGAACAAGATTTGCTCATCTAGTCTAGGCATGTCAAGCAAACTGCTTGTGGTATGCCTCGTCCACTTTCCTAATTAAAAGGTATATTAGCGTAGCCAAATACTTTATTCTTTGTTTTTGGTTGTGATAACAAAATTGCTGCTTTTAAAGAACGTAGTATTTATGTTCTCATTTGTATTATTTACTTTTAATAAGGTATCGTTCAAACCTCTGTTTCCTATTTGTATAACATTCGGGCACTACTTTTGTCATGTTCCCATAATAAATTTAGAGTACTGAAATTCTTTTCTTATACTGTTTATCACTAAGAGGGTGGTGGCATATCCAAACTTATAATGTGATCTTGGCCAAATATATTGGCAGAATATGTTTTTATGAAGTAAGATTAACTCATTATAAAGAAGCCATCAAGATTCAAGAAGATGCCATAGCACAAAGTACATAGTAAGGAAAAAAAATACACCAGTTAGCTTCTTAATTGTATAACATGTTAAATAATATTTGCTTGGTTAAAGAACACCCCATAATACATTAAGCTGATGTCAACAAAATTTAACATTTAACAGGTTTGAGGCAGATATTGCTTAGTGCTGGCCAATAACAAAAGATGCAAGTTGACATGAATAGAAAGTTGCAAGATCAATTGGAAGAGGAGAACCGACAAATGCGAAAGTTAATGGAAAAAAGATCCGAGATCATATGGCTTCTTTGGTTAGCCCGAATACGAAAGGTACTTTTTGGAAATACCTTTTTTCTATCCGATCTACCTGTACTAAAATAAAATGGGATCTAAATTAGTTCTTACTTTCTACCTTTCGTTAAAATATTTTCATGGTTGTTGTCCAGGCTGCAAAGAGATAAAAACATTTCCGAAACTCTATTTTCACTAAGTTATTCTAATAAGCAATTTTCTCTATATTTAGATAGTTTTATATTGTCATATAAGAGGATTTCATTTGTCTATATGGGTAAAAGTCATGGTACTTGGTTGATTTTTGTCTTAAACTGTTATGGTAGGTTATTCAATGGACTGATAACGATACTTAAAATGACATAACTTCTCGAGATTATAGTTTTTGATTCGGTAGTTTAGTTGCTCCACTTTGATCCGCTTGGGCATAGTTTACAACTTAATTTTTGCCTTAGAATGTTTGGGTCAAACTATTTGAATTTGTACATGTTTGCTTGGTCATATTGTCCCATTGCATTCTTATATGCCTTTTGCAATCATTTATTCCAATATTAATGTACGGATTCCGCTTTTTAGTACTTGCATTAAAGTATGAGAATTATGAAAGTGATCTTGTGTTTTTTCTCCTTTATTATAGGGAGAAGATTCTTAAATTATAACATATGGAATTGATCAAGGCGGAGGAGGTTGAAGGCACTTCATGTTTTGTTCTATTTTTGTCATATGTATGTGCACAAATGGCACAAATTATGAAGTATTGTGGTGGATATAATTGATTGACATTTTATTAATGAAAGTATTATAATTTTTTCTTGAAAAATGTATTATATTTACATGTATATAATTTTAGAAAACCAGGTTGGCACAGGAAATCTATTAAAATATCTGTCATTGTATATTTGTTAGGAAAAGAAGTTTTAGTGGCGACGGTCTTTGTCAGAAAAATTAGTATTTGTGGCGACTACTGTTGATACTGAAGGTCATTTTTAGTAGCGATTTTACCTAAAAATAGTGTTGTTGGAAGCATTTTGTTTATCTTTTGTAGCGATAATTGTCGCCACAAGTATGGACTTATTGTGGCGGCATATAGGAGTCGCCACTATAAACTTTAAGTTTCGGCTTGTAGTGCAGCAACCTCGTGGTCGTCATTTCTGAATGTCCCATACCTTCTCTCCCCCCTAAAAAAAACTTTCAATCAATTAAATAACCAGCGCGGTCATCCTGGTTAGGGGCGGAAGTACCCTTTGCTTACGGGTGTCATCCGACACCACTCTATTAAATTTTTTGTTAAATATATAAATATAATAATAAGCAAAAATAAAAAATTACCTATAAAATTAGAAAAATGACACCACTAAAATAAAAGTAATAGTAGTTGAGTTGGTTTAAGGACTTGTGGTTCAATATTGGAGTCTAGGGTTCGAAATCCCACAACAGCCAACCTTTTTTAATTTTTTTTTAAAAACTAGATTCTGACACCACTGATCAAAAATTCTGCGTACGCCACTAATCTTGGTTGATTGAAGTTTCGGGGTCTTCATCATCTTCAAAGAGGTTCTTCTTTGATACTGCATTGAGGACGGATGCTCCAAGGATAGTTGCTGTATAAAAATTTCCTTGCCACTTCCTGATCTCCGTTGATCTCGTTCACCCTCATTTAGTAGGGTACTTGAGTTTTTAGTGCAGGGTGGAGAGTATTGCTTTCATCTGGTGTATCCATAGACGTCCCACAATAATATTGTAAGGGATCCCTCCCTGATCACCTGGAAGGGCGTGAAGTGATCTGCTTATGATGTGCATATACAATAATTATTTCTCCAAAATAGTTTTCACATGAATTGTTAAAACCAGCCAATGTATAGATTTAGCACTTTTTTAAGTTTCTTTAAAAAGTACCTTTTCTCTATTCACAAAAACTAAAATTATATTTTCAAGAAAAATACAAGTCCACATATAATTTCAACTTCTAAATACAATTTTTCATCTTAACTTTAAAAATTTATTTTTAATTTTTTATATCTATGACCTAATAGCTAATCAATCTGTTCCAGTCTATGTGAACCTATTTCTTTTTTAGTCAATTAAAAAAAATGACCTTTTGTAAATCTAGACACAATTTAACTATATATTTACCATGGTACCCTTAATGAGATGATTTATAGTCACACAAATACCAATAATTTATTTAAATAACAGATTTCAAAAGTATTGCTTTCTGTATTGAATTTTGTGAAAAGTCAAACAGGTTCACATAAATTGACTTGGTGGGAATAATTAAGAAACTAGTACTCCTTCCGTCTCATTTTATATGACGTCATTTGACCGAGTATGGAGTTTTATAAATAGATGTTGATCTTGTAAAATTTTAAATTTACCCTTGAAAAAGTAAGAAAGAGAAGACTGAGTGATAAAAAAGTACTAGTTGGTAGCTTTTAAATTAAGTAGGGTTCAATAAGGATAAAATAGAGTAGTTCATTAAATAGTTATTAAATAAGAAAATATTTTTTTAAAGATTAAAAAAAAAATGACGTCACATAAATTGGGACAAAGGAATACTATTTTGTATTCACCGACTATATGTCATTGAGTCATTTTCTTGAAAAAGAAATAATAAAAAGATAGTGGAGCCTACCAAATAGACCTAAAACCGACCCAGATTTTGAATAGTCAGTCTATAAATACCCGTTTGACCCTTGCAAATTTATCTCTCACAATTTTGGGGAGAGAGTCAATCAAACCCAAACCCAAAAACACACAACATTTCGTAACCCCTCTCTCTCTCTCTCTCACAGATCGGGTCGGGTCAGAAACCAAAATGGATACGTACTGCTCCGACTGCAAGAGAAACACGGAGGTAGTATTCGACCACGCTGCCGGCGACACGGTTTGTTCAGAGTGTGGGCTGGTGTTAGAATCAAGGTCCATTGATGAAACTTCGGAGTGGCGTACGTTTGCAGATGAATCGGGTGATCATGACCCGAACCGTGTGGGTGGACCCGTTAACCCGTTATTAGGCGATGCCGGTTTATCCACTGTTATTTCAAAAGCACCTAATGGGAGTAATGGAGATGGGTCTTTAGCCAGGTTGCAGAATCGGGGTGGTGATCCTGATCGTGCTATTGTTTTGGCTTTTAAAGCTATTGCTAATATGGCTGATAGGTATAATTATTTTGTAAAACCCTAATTTTTTAGGTATTTTGTATGTCAGTGTTAGGAATAAATGCGAAATTAAAGAGAATGTTTATAGTTAATAATTACAACAGCAACAACAATATACCCACCGATATCCCGCAAGTGGGGTCTGGAGAGGCTGAGATGTAAGCAGACAAAAAATAGAAATAGCTGCCCACCTAGCCGCTTAAACAAAAAATAGTTGGAGGATGTATAAAGGGCAATTTGGTGGACAAAGCACCCCGCATTCACACAGGGCATCCCAAGAGGATGTGATGTACGTAGCCTACTTGATGCAAATATCCACAGCCCAAACCTGTGTCCTAGATGTCATGCGGGGAAAAACTCCCCTCCAGCAGGAGAATGTATAATTTATGTATAATCCATGTATAATTGTGTATAATATATGTTGGTTAGAAAATGAACTGGCTATATGTGAAAAGATCCAATAGGTTTAATTTGTTTGGTTATTGACTTTTTGTTATGTTAGTATAGAAATTAATGTGAAATATAAGAGTGTTTATAAGTAGTTGTTGGGTATTAAGTATTTGAAAAATTGAGTTTGAATGGATTAGAAAGGTTGGATTTATATAGCTGAACACAATGAATTTTAGATTGAGGTGTAAAAGAGGTTTCGTATATGTTCAGCGATGCGACGAGGCTCGAACCCTGCTACAGGTTTTTGTCTGGCCTGGTATTTTAGTGGAGAAGGGTTGGGGGGGGGGGGGGGGGGGGTTCCATTTTCTTTAGAACGGTGTGCTAGTTACCCTCATGGAGATCTTAGTTATTAAACAAAAAAAAAAAAGAAAAGAAAAAGAAAGAAAGACTATTTGACGGGACTTAGGGCTTGCGAGATATTGGGCCTTTTGGCTATTGCGATCAAATAGGTTAATCGTAGAGAATCTCCTCATCTAGTTGAATATCTAAGCATATGGTTATTTTGAAGTATGAAACTGACATATCAGTTTGTTTTCTCTGTCCGTGAAGTTATTTGGATAGTTAGTGGGATGAGCTGTGAATTTACAATTTGATAGGTTTGGGGCTATAAATACAGAAATTATTTCATCTGTCATTCCATGCTTCTTGAGATGGCATTTGGGTTGGGCTCATGTTATAACTGCATTTGAAGTGGTGATACTGGTTTCCAGGACAATTGTTGAGATTGCTCGGAGGACAGGACTGATGATCCTGACTGCCACTGGTTGTGTTTGTCTCCTTTATGTAAAATAATTGTCGAGATGTTCAGGAATTATGAAATGTTCAAATTAGTTTGTGGGATTGTCGCTAATGCTGTGTATCCTTTTAGCTTTTGAAATTTTGGCAATTTTTAATGCATTGACTGAGCTGAGCATCTTTGTTTTTTCAAACAGGTTGAGCCTTGTTAATACTATAAAGGTACGTTATTTTATCTTTTAACTTTTTAAGTTAATTGGGTGTCACACACAAAAGTGTTTCTGAAAATAGTACCAATTCTTGTAGAAAGGTTGTCGAAAATAGTGTTTCATCTTTGTTTGATGTGCTGCTACTTTAACATGTGATAGGAGTATGGAATCTTTCTTCACTATTTTGGTGCTTTACTTTGAAGGAAAAATTGAAAATCATACATATTCCTGATAATGACTACAGAATATGAACTAGACAAAATTTGGGGCTGGATACGTGCATTGAGATTTGGAAACAAGCTTTGGTGTCAAAGTGTTTTTGTTGTCCTTGTTGTCTGCTACTGAAAACTGCCCTTTGCAAATAATTCTTCTTGCCTTGTTCCTTGGATGAAACACTACAGGGATGGTACTTATTAGAACATTCATTGTACTTAAAATTTTGGTGACTTGGTCTAATGTGTTTAGATCTGTTGTTTAACCATCGTTATTAATTAATGCATGCATTTTTGATTAACTAATGGGGAGTAGAAGTTGAAGCATCTGCAATAGAAGAGAATGTACTTCACCAATCTTCAGATTTGCGTGCATGTTGCTGGTTTGCAGTCAGCTGTATCTCTTTTGTGAAAAAATGAGACATTTTCAGTCAGACAGCTGATATAGCAGCGGGATTTGTTTTATGGGATTCTCCTGCTTGTGCATACCAAATAGGTTCTCTGTCATACAAAAAGAAGGGTTTGTTAATTGGCATTCTACTGATAATTATTATCCATTGCGACAAATTATAATCTAGTCATGAATGATGAGGATGGAATTAACTTTCGTAGTGTCATATTTCAGAAGTCATGTCGTAAGGACACTTACCCAACTTGAATGTTCTTTTAACCTTTTCTGTATGGGTTTTTTTAATACTTATCCAACTCTTTTTGTCTTATCTCGGACCTTTTTCAATTAAAGCATACGACAGGGTAACTTTATTTCCATTGGAATCATCTTTACTCGTCGTCATATGATCTTATTAAGAATCATTTCCTAGGAACTCTTACCTTACTTTAATGTTTTTTCTGTCCTTTTCCCGGGTTTTTTTTAAAATAATTATGTGACTGCCTGCCTTCTCTCTCACCCTTTGAGTTAAAACAAGCATAAATATATATATATTTTTTCATTTGAATCATCTTCACCATGTTATTTTTTATTTCTAGTCTTCCTGCTTTTTAGTGCTTGTGTGACTACCTCATCTTTGAGTTAAGCATGTAGGTTGCGACTAGTTACTGCTTCTTGTCCATTTTATCTTGCCTTTTTAAAATAGAAACTACTACTCCCTCCGTCCCACTTTGTTTGTCATACTTTCCTTATTGGTTTGTCCCAAAAAGATTGTCATATTTCTAATTTTGGAAACAATTCAACTCCAAACTTACTTTTTGACTCATTCAATATTCTATTAGTAGCTTTGTCTCCTTTTATTGCGATTAATCTTTAGTTCTTCCATGTTGAATGGTGTTGTTGGGGCGAGTTTCCCGTAACACCAAGTCTTCTTTCTCTTTTATAATTTAAATATGTATGATATTTTTATCTTGTGCAGGATCGAGCAAGTGAGATATACAAAAGGCTGGAAGACCAGAAGTGTACAAGAGGCAGGAATCTGGATGCTCTGGTTGCTGCTTGTATCTACATAGCTTGTCGCCAAGAAGGCAAACCACGCACTGTAAAAGGTGTGACAATGTTATCTGATCATGTAGATTAACGGTTTAGTCCTCTGTGTGAACTCTAAACCTTTGGGTGTTGATTAGAAATCTGCTCAATTGCCAATGGAGCTAGTAAGAAGGAAATTGGCCGAGCAAAAGAATTCATTGTGAAACAATTAAAGGTTGAAATGGGAGAATCAATGGAGATGGGAACTATACACGCTGGGGACTATCTGGTGAGTGAACTAAAATTTACACCTCATTGTGGGGGTATCCGGTCATATTATTTTGCCTTTAGATCCTGACATGAACCATTCTTGATCTTCAGAGACGTTTTTGTTCTAACCTTGGCATGAATCATGAAGAAATTAAGGCTGTCCAAGAAACTGTTCAGAAGGCGGAAGAGTTTGATATAAGGTATATATTTTCATTTTACGTGTTTATTTATGTTCTTAAGATGGTGAGCCTATGCCTTGGCCACACAATAATCTAGAGGTCTGTAAAGTAATTGGTTTGTGGATGTGCACAAAACTCTCTGATGAAACCCTTTTTTGTTATGACTTGAATGCTCCTCTTTCATATTGAAGCAAATTTTGTAAATTTGATTTTTACAAGTATGCTGTTTTGGAACTTAGAAAATTTTAGCTAAGAAGAGAAGAAACTGTTGTTGGTATTGCTATGGTAGGTGGGAACTTTTGTTAGCTGGGTTAACTTGTTTGGCTTGAACGTCTTCTAACTCCACCACCCTCTAAGTAAAAGGTCGTACGGTTGACACTAATTTTCTTTTGAAGAGAAATATATGCAAGTCCTGCTGAAGAGATTTTAGTGAACTTTTCACAACAGTGCTAATTGCTATCTTACAGTTCTAACAAAAAAGAATTGCTAAAAGTGAAAAGGGAAGCAGGGGATTGGGTGTTATCACCTAGCTCACTAGGATCAGACTTTATATGCACGTCAGATTGCTCAATTAGATCCTTAATAGTTATTCCCATTCTTGGCAGGAGGAGTCCTATATCAATTGCTGCAGCAATAATATACATGCTAACTCAACTCTCAGATAAGAAACCCCTGCGAGGTATGGACAGTTACTTTCTCTTTGTGCAATCTTAGCCAAATGAGCAATATTCTCTAAATGTGAACATTTCCTATAAAGGAGCGTTACACTGCATTTCTAGTTTTTCCAGCTACTGTTGATTGATTACGGGTGTTCTTCTCTGCGGGGTTGCGTAGCTGCTTTTAGTCTTGGGCGTCTATGCTAGTCCTGTATTATATTGTTTTGCTGTTTGTGCATGCAGCAGATATCTCAATTGCAACCACAGTTGCAGAAGGGACTATCAAGAATGCATACAAGGATCTTTATCCTCATGCTTCCAAAATAATACCAGAATGGTATATCAAAGATAAGGACCTAAAAAGCCTGTGCAGTCCAAAGGCATAAGAGAAACTTAGTTGATGAGCTATAGGTCCGCTACGATGCTTCAAATCTGTAAGAAGTCGATTACGGAAAACATCAGAGATGTTGCATTTTAGCATTGGAAGTTGGCTACCCTGTGTTCCGATTCATATACAGAAGCACCGTAGTCATGTAGGTCCCGAGTAATTCAAATTTTCTTTTCGATTTTTCTTTCCCCCAACACAGGCAATTCAATTTTATATGTTACTATTGAGCAATTGCAGATTTTATAGGCCATCGTTGTCCCATTTTTATGGTTGTACATTGGCACGGGAATGTTCACTTCTCCTAGACTGTGTTGATCTTCTTCCATTTTTTGTATTGAAATATTTTTGCATGTTCAAGCTATCATGCCTAAATTGATTACGCTTTCTTTATGGACCATTTTAGCATACGTCTTGCTGTAGAAGGCTTCTCTTTATCAGCGGAAATATTTGCCGTACAGTTGTAAGAGGAGAACCAAATGTTAAATCGATACTCTCTCCACTCTCAAATATTAGCTGTTTTGATAGTCTAAATTTTTTTCTTCAGAGACGTGCTCTGATCTTAAAAGATGAATGATATGGAACTGAGGTAGCATTTTCTTGGATAGTCGTCTTTCACTCTGGTCAAATGTACTACTAACATAACTTTGTAAATAGAGATAGGAAAAAGATAACACATTGGAATAGTGTCTTGTCATCTTTGTGAAGCAAGATTAATATCTTATCCATTTCCCTTATCACCTTTTTTTATGATCAAAGATTTCTAATGTCTTATCCATTTGTTTGCGTCTTTTGGCATATATCACATTAATGGCAATTGGCAATGCAACTAGATTAGCCCATCCATCTCTCTTTTTCCTTCAAATTCACTTTTCTTTTCTTCCCATACAATCATTCTTTTCTTGGCTTCCCATACTTTGTCTTGTTTATGTGGAAAAGAAAAATCTATTTTCATTATAGAACTAGGCAGAGTATAAAAAGTTGCAGGAAAATGACCTATCAAAAACTACTATCCTTTTAGTTTTTAAAAAAGTAATAGGGTCGCTGGCCCGTTGATGAAGAAGTTAATTCTTGAAAATTGACCGGAATTGTTTTTTTTTTTTTTTTCATTTCTTTTTTAGTTTAAAAGAGGAACTCTTATAGCTAGCAACATTTCTACAAAATAGGACGTTTAAGAAGGTTTCCAACCCTAAGTCGTTTTGACATTGTAAGCATAAAGCATGTTTTCTATCACCGATTTAAAATGTCATACTCTTTGTCATTGCGCCTTAATAATCTTTCGTATATGTGTTAAAGAATCTCTTGGGTGCAGGATGTTATTGCCCCTTTATTTTTGGGAGGTTAACGAAAATACCCATCAAAATCAAAATATTTACCTACCTCTACTCATAAGTTTCATATTTACAAATCATACCCATAAACTATTTGCATGCCCTACCCATCTAGACTTGTATACTATTATTTATGCAGTATACTTTAAAAATATACACCCATATTTAGACTTGTATACTACTCATTATTTATACAATATACCTTAAAGGTATACATCCATAAGGTATAAAAAGGTATACAATAATTAATGAGTAGGTTGGTAAATACTTTTAATTTCATGAGTAGTGTAATTTTAATGGGTAGGACTTGTAAATACTTTGATTTTTATGGGTATATAGTGTAAATAACCCTTATCTTTTTGTACTAAAATTGTATATTCAATGGACAATTATATCTCCTGAAATTGATCTATACATATGACAAGCAACGAGAAAAATAAATGCAATAATTAAACGGTAATGGACAATATCAGTCAGCCACAACACACGTTATAAGATCTAATCCTCCATGAAATGTTAGATATTTCCCATATTTTTACCAATTCGAGGTGAAAAATGGTGTTTGCTCCCTCGACAAACCGGATAGAGTTGAGCAAAAATATCTCAATTCAAAATACATTCATGCGGAAGTGGTATCTCTTTAGGATCTACTCCGGTGTTTAGAAATTAGTTAATTGGTGAAGATATTTGTACTTGATCCACCGCCCAAGAGAGAGAGATAGCTATACTTAGGGGTCATGTACTACGTATATTTGATCAAGATTCGAAATACCCATCAAGCAAAAGAAAACGAGATATTGTTCTCAAATAAGACTTGATTAATTATTTTCAACCATTTTATCGGCAAGTAACTGAATGAGAATAAACTCACATATTTGATGTTTACAATTAAAACACGGATCTTCCATAATTTTTATCAATTTCATACCTATTAGGTCACACGCCCTATTCGTCTTTTCTATATTTGGATCAAACTTAGCTTATACAAATTAGTTTAGCAAACCAAGAACTTCGTAATTCTTTTTTTGTTCCCAATTTTTTTTTTTTTTACTTCAATTGACATATAATATGGCTATAATCATAATCATACCAATTTCTATGTAAACAAGTCTTAATCCAATGACACAATCGCTCCTCTAGCAACCAGTACGTCGCAAATTTGAGTCATGAAAATAATTTTCTTAGCAAAAATATAACGTGAAATTGAGGCTGAACAATAGCCCATATTCGTCAAAGTTGTATGCATAAAGAGGAATTAAACACTATATCTATTTTTTGTTACATTTTTCAACAATATATAAGTCAAGCAGAACATCATTGATGCATCTAAATTACTCCATCCGTTCCAAACTGGTTATCATAGTTCGGATTTCGAGAGTTAAATGAGTTTAACTTTGACTGTAATATTTTCATATATCTTTTAAATATTTTGAATTATTAATTATTCTGACTTATAGTACTTTTTATGTAGTTTCTAAATATATAAACATTGTTACAAAAAACTTAAAGATTATATGTTTAAATTCACGGTCAAAATGAACTCGTTTGACTCTCGAAATTCGAACTATGACAACCATTTTGGAACGGAGGGAGTATTAAAAAATATATAAAATCATACTCCCTCCCTCTATCCATTTTTACTTGTCCACTTTCAGTTTTGCACTCATCAAGAAAAAACTCAACTTGACTAATACTTAATTCAATTAGTAATTAAGAAGTGATTTGAAAATTACAAGATATTTAATATCAAGGACAATATAGGAAGAATATGGCTAATTCTGTCTTGAATTGCTAAAAAGACAGAAAAAATAGAATTTAAATGGACGGGGGAGTACTTGTTACTATGTCCATTAACTATTTTAGTATACTAGTTTTTTAGCATGCGCAATGCGCGTGTAGCCCATATATAACAATTCTTCTAAAAATATCATAAATTATAGTGAAAATGTGTTTGAACGGTAAAACTAAATTTTACTAATTCCTGCAAATGATAAAAGTTGATCTTATTTTATCTAACTCGGTACCAAATAGAAATATTAATAAAATCCAGAAAAAAGCAAATCGACTATGAAATATAAATATATGGGATACAACTAAAATAATTTGATAAAAATATAAATATAAATAAAAAAATTGCACAACAAAAAAGTTGTAATAGCTCGTATGCTGCTACATATGCATCACATTGCAAATATTTTGAGCCTCACATTAAGAGGAATAGATGAAAAGCTTGTGAAGAATTAGTTGATCAACACCTCATCAGACCCATCCATGGCTTCTATAAAAGGCTGTCTAGGATATCTTTGGTCATAGATAACGCTTTTCTTCCCCCCGTATTACTGAAAATAATGAATAGAGCACCTAGAATAATTTTGCCCGCGAAAAGATGTCTTCATTGTATTCATTCTATCAGGCCATACAATAGAAAATCAAAAGACCAAAAGAGAAACGGAGAGATACAATAATCAGAATACTATTAGTAAAGTTTAAAGAATTGAATGGAAAAATAGAACTAAAAAATAGAGTGGACCATTAAAAGTCTAAATATGTTAGACTGTGCATGTTCCACGGATTTCTCAAATTTCCTTAGGAACTTAATTTTACATAGAAGCATGATAAATAAAAAGTTTATTAAATATTGATTTAGCAAAATACTCATTGTCAGAAAGTGAAAATAAGATCATGTACCTGAGTTAGTATTTCTGATTTGATTTTGTGTGTTGCATATGTTGAAAAAATATGTCAATTTTGAAGATCAATGTTTTTGACAGAGAATGATTGCTTATTTGATTTAGTAGTCCACCTGTTGTATTTGGAATGATGATTTAACTAATAAATAAAGGATGAGAAAATGTTGGCATACATTGTACCATAGGGTTGCTTCAACTTTCCAAGAGATATTAAAGTTTGGAAGCGGGAAAAACTCCAATATTTTGAAGGAAGGACCAACACATTGGAATATGGAAGGCATTCTAACGCATTCAGAAGGCTAATACAACATTTCTCTATTACTCCATTTATTACTTTGTAGATATATATTATATATTTAAAATTTGAAATAATTAATAGGGGCAAAATGGTCGTTTACTTTTTGCTATAGGGATTGGCTCTTTTAGAATAGTATGATACAATTAATAAGTTATAATTACAACTTAATAACTTAGGAAAAACTAGTTGATCACAACACTTTGTATCCGTTTATCCAAAGAAAAACCAAGCAAAACGTTGTTACATTTGTAGTCTTGTTTAATTTGTCTTGTTTAGTTTCACAACAATTTTAAACTTAACTAACCACAAGACCCGCATGAGTTTCCTACTCCCCGCCACTTCCTTCGCTAAACTATAAAACTCCCTTTTTGTTACACAACTGAATAACTATTTCACATTTTAACAATCGGCAATTCTTGAAAAGAATGGATGCATATTGTTCAGATTGTAAAAAGAGTACAGAAGTAGTATTTGATCATTCAGCAGGGGATATGGTATGTTCAGAATGTGGATTAGTATTAGAATCACATTCAATTGATGAAACATCAGAATGGAGAACATTTGCTAATGAATCAGGTGATAATGATCCTAATAGAGTTGGTGGTCCAAGTAATCCTTTGTTAACTGATGGTGGTTTGTCAACTGTTATTTCAAAGCCAAATGGAACTACAAGTGATTTCTTGACATCTAGTTTAGGAAGATGGCAAAATCGTGGCTCCAATCCTGATAGATCCTTAATCTTGGCTTTTAAATCCATTGGTGTTATGTCTGATAGGTATACTTTTTATGTTTTCCTGGAATTTTTAGTGTGTGTGTGTTTTGTGTGTATTTTGTTGTTGTTTTTTGTGTAAAGGCTAGATCTTTTATATGGTTCTTTTTTGATTTTGTTGGTAATGTGGATAAGGGGTGTTATGTCTGATAGGTATACTTTACAATCTTGCTTATACTCTTTTTGTCTATTTTCTTGAGTTGAGGGTCTTTCGAAAACAATCTTTTTACCTCACTCTGAAGTAGGGGTAAGGTCTGCGTGCACCTCACCTTCCCTCCCAAACCCCACTTGTGGGATCATACTGGGTATGTTGTTGTCGTTGCTCTTTTTATCTGGGAGTTTTGAGTGTGTGTGTGTGTGTGTTTTGCTGTTGCTTTTTGGGTACAGGGTGGATCTTTTATATGGTTGTTCTTTGATTTTGTTAGGAATGTGGATTAGGGGTGTTAAGTCTGATAGGTACTCTACAATCTTGCTTATACTTTTTTCTTAATTGGGTTTCAATTCTTTGGCTTTTTTCGGTGTAAAGTTTGGATTTTGATATGGGTTCTCTTTGATATTTTGTGGGAATGTGAGATTTGTGGTAAAAGAAAAAGTTACTCACACCCCGTATTTGCTAGTGGTGTTATGTTTGATAGGTACACTTTAACCACAAAATAGTCGGCGGATATATAATACATGTATAATATGTGTGTCGCTGTGTTTAATCAGTGTATAATGTATGTATACTGGCTAGGGGATGTAAACAGTGAATCCGGCCGGCTATTTTTTCAAAGATCTCAGTCTTTTTGTGGTTTTTAGTGTTAAGGTTGGATTTTTGATATGGGTTTTCTTTGATTTCAATCTTTTGGTTTTTGTTTTGTATGTTTCTGGTGTAATGGTTGAATCTTTATGTTGGTTTTCTTTGATTTTTGTGGGTATGTGGGATTTGAGGTGAAGAAAACTAACTCATACTGGATATTTGCATTATAAAGCCATTTGGTGTTATGTCTGATAGGTATACTTTACAGTCTTGCTTCAACTCTCTTGGCTTTTTGGTGTTATGACTACTTTTGATATGTGTTTCAACTCTCTTGGCTTTTTGGTGTAAAGATTGGATTTTTGATATGGGTGTTCTTTGATTTTTTGTGAGAATGTGGGATTTGTGGTGAAGGAAAACTTATTCATACACCTTATTTGCACTTAGGAGTTGCAAAAACTTGCATAATATGGACATATGGTTTGAGTATATTTTTTTCTTTTTGTTTTTTTTTTCTCTGGTGTAAAGGGTGGATGTTTATATGGGGTTTCTTTGATTTTTGCGGAAATGTTAGATTTTGGGTGAAGGGAAACCGTAGTCATACAGGGTGTTTGATCCAAAGTAGCTAATTCAAACTTAGGGGTCACAAATTAAGAGAGAATGCATGTTTATTAACTGCAGTTATGTGATTAAATTGATGAGATATTATGTGTTTTTCGAATTGGTGCAAACACTGGTGCAGGTAAGCTAAGTGACTGGAGATTTACACATTTGGTTTCAGTGATTATGTGGGTTGGAGTAAAATAACTTATTCACTTGGAGTTATTTTATCCTCCTATGGTTTGCTTGGTGTAAGTCTGCACCTGGGAACTCAAGCACTGAGCTTGGATTTGCTTGGTAAAAAATGTATGTTTGGATTGATTACTTTGAAGATGAAATTATAGCGATGATAGTTGTTAGTGCGATAGAGTTTGCATCTTTACTGGTTGGTAAGCCTGTTGTCTTTTGATACAAACGGCGTAATTATGGTACAGTGTGGATATTGTAGTTGTTGCCTTTTCCTTATTGGCTTAAGTAGCAGGTAAACATATGTGTAGACTTTGTATTTATGTATTTTTTTAATGTGGTGAATGTTCATAGTGGTGTGTGCCGTGTACTCTTGAGGTTGACAATACAACTAGAAGTTAGCAAAGCCTATATAAATAGAATACTCGGTGGATGATAATGAATTGGATTTTCACTGAGAAGTCCCTATGGCGCGGTTAAACGTGCATCACGTACCTGGCAAATGACAAGAGGAAACAAGAGACAAACAAATGACAGTCGGATAAAACCAACATTAATGTAGTATATAAATATAATAACAACGATCTGTTAAAAGAAGTTATAATAAGTTAATAACCACAACATTTTGGTTCCAAAGTAGTGGTGATAGAAGAAGCATCTATTGCATTTTCAGTTGAAAGCGGAGTGTGAAGTATTAGCTTAGACCTTGCCCTTTTGTACAAACTTGGGTGTTTATGCTTGTGCAGTAGTATGTGCCTTGGTTTGAAAATTTTCGTGCTTTTGTTTCTGATTCCACCTTCTAGTGTTTCAGCCTCTTGTGCGCAGGTGCAAGAGTGACAAGAAGCTCAACACTTTTGACCCTTAGGAAAGTTTATACGAAATCATTGCCTTAAAAGTGTAATGTTCTATTAAAATAAGAAAAGACCGTATTTTGGATTTCATCTCTTTATAGAAAGAACTTGAAACTTGTATATGGAAAGGAGAGAACTAGTTTAGATGCCTCCGACAGGGGACAATGCATATGTATAGCGTAGACTATGAAAAGAAGATGCAACAATTTCTGATTAACAGATTTAAGGCCTTTGCTTCTTAGCTTTTAGGCAATTGGTTCATTGGAACCCAGTATTTTACGTATGTATGTAGATGTAAAAACACAGTAAAATCTCAACAAATATTGAACCCATAAGTTTAAAAGTACAATTAATTCACTGCCAAAATCTTTAAAGATCGAACCATCAAATTCTAATCTAGGATCACCTCTGCTTCCAGCCTTACACTATTTGGGAGATTTCTGTCAGTGCTTTCATGTATCATTGCTTTCCTCAAGTGGATGGAAGCATCGTCCATCATTTCCCCCGGCAAGTTGTCCCATAACCACCCAGAATAATTGCCTTGGAGCCATAGAAAATATGATTCTGTTGTAATTTTGTTTCTAGTCATTTCTATCCTTCTGGGCAACCACTTTAGTCGATCTCACGACTGATAGAATTCACTTTCTTCTTTTGTTTGCTGTCAACTGGAAATAGGTTCGAAAATTTTAAGTTATTGTTGTTCTTTTGATTTAGGTGGTTGTTGCCATATCTTTTTTTGTCTGTTAGCCTATTAGAACCAAACAAACTTGCAAAATGGACCTGTACTATTCTTTCTGATTGTGTGCTTGGACTCCTTATTCTATTAAATCTGCCCGAACTTGTAATGTGGAGTTCCAGAAGATATGGCTGATGCAATTTTATCTGTTTCAGGTTAGGCCTTGTTGCAACCATAAAGGTGTGTTTCTACTCCTAAAGTCCCGATACTCGTTTTTAATCAAATGACATTTTTTAAAGATTGACATGTCAGGAAGCATGTGCAGATATGTGCAAATGTGTTAAGAAGAGGCCATTTTTATGCAGAGTGTATTGAGAATCACGTTCTCTCTTTTAGCTATGGTCATTAAATAAGTGCTCCCTGATTCATTTGCTTGTTCTTCACTCAGTTGCATAAGCAGTTTAATATCCAATAATATTGATTGTTTTTGTGTCCACCTTCCTGACCCCCTCTATGTGCATCATTGCATGTATGTTGAAGGAAAAGAAGTTTCCTTCATGAGTTCATCGTATTTGCTAATATACAAGTGGAGATCCTCCTTTACTAGCAACTGACTCATCTAGCCAGGGATATGAAATATATTAGAAGCTGTTTATGTATACTTCCAATAACTTTTTAGTGTATATTATTTTCTCAAAATCTATATCATACTCTTTTGACATTGACACGAATAAGGAAGAGCTCAAGTATGCTATTTATCTTTTGAAAGATGAATTCAAAGATGTTACTGTATTTCATGTAAAAACAAGTTGGGACCAAATGTCAGAAATCATTGTTTTTCAGCATGTCAGTATAATGGTTTACATTCTGTTCAAAGGACCGGGCCAATGAGATATACAAGAAGGTAGAAGATCAAAAGTCTAGTAGAGGAAGGAACCAGGATGCTATATTGGCTGCCTGCTTATATATTGCTTGTAGGCAAGAAGACAAGCCTCGAACTGTTAAGGGTACAGTATAAAAACTTGTTATTTCACTGCCTCCTAATTTAACTTTCAATATGAATGAGCTTTATGAAACTGTGCATTTGGAACAGAAATCTGCTCCGTTGCAAATGGGGCTACGAAGAAGGAAATCGGCCGAGCAAAAGAATACATAGTGAAACAACTAGAGCTCGAGATGGGTCAGTCAGTGGAGATGGGAACTATACATGCTGGGGATTTCATGGTGAGTTTTATTGTTTTAAAGAATGTGGAATAAACACTACTGTCCTTCTAACCACTATTCTTTTTAATTGAATTTCCTTAAAGAATCATAACTTCTGCTGTTTCTCATAACTTTGTAACTGACAAACATTTTTACCTTTAGCGGCGATTTTGTTCAAATCTTGGGATGACAAATCAAACAGTTAAAGCTGCCCAAGAAGCTGTCAAAAAATCTGAAGAGTTTGACATAAGGTAGCTCTTCTTGTATGTATGTTGTTCTGCAGATGCTTATTTCAGATATTTTAAGTGGACAAACTAAATGCTTGCAAAGGTGATTTTATTTGTTCCAAATAATGGAGGGCATATGTTTCAAATTTGTGGGTGGTGGAAACTTTTATATTCTATGACTAAAAAGGTATCATTAAGAAATTTTGAACTTTTTGTGCCTTGCATGCCAAAACTCACTAAATTATAGGAAAAACCAAACCATAGTGGTCAAACATATCAATTGGTACATGCATAACGATGGCAGTGTTAATTTATTGTATCAAAAGACAACATAAGTATATAGCATTACCTTGATGCTTAGCAGCAGCAACAAAGGTATTGGAATAATGTTTTCACCTTATGTCATGTCAAAAGATGATGGCCTCCGAATTTAAGAGAATGCAGCTTCTTACAATTTAGTGTTTTTACATATATACATATATTATATATGTTCATCCACTAGTATGAGGAAATTTTTGAGTCTGTTGCCCTTTTTGAGATACGATTGACACTTAATTGTTAATCCTGCTTGCAGCTTTCACAGAGCTGGTCATGTTACTTGTTCCAATTCCCAAAATACTTGAACAATCTTTTGATGCCAACAGGAAAGATAAAAATATATTTACTCCTCCATATGAATTTGTTATTGCAGGAGAAGTCCCATATCTATTGCTGCTGCAGTTATCTACATAGTCACTCAACTTTCTGATGAAAAGAAGCCAGTTAAAGGTAATGAGAAATTATGTTATTCTCTTTTGCTTTTTACCCTGACATAGATAGTTAGAAACCAATCCCTTCCTTGATAGGAACTGCTAAAAATAGCTGCAACATATTAAACCTCAGTGGAACGAGTTTCCCTTCGTATATCTAATCCTGAATATCATCCTCAAATTCTATACATCATTATGTTTACATTAGCCTTAGCCTCGTGGCTCTAGATTAGCTGATGTTTCATATGATGATTTGACTTGATTGTCTTTGTTCGGGAGGTGGAGTTACATTAGAGGTGATCACCATGGATTTTACTGTTGAATAGTTACAAGTATGAAGGGGAGCCTTGGAGCAATCGATAAAGTTGTCTTCGTGTGACCTATAGGTCATGGGTTCAAGCCTTTGAAACAGCCACTAATGCTTGCATTAGGCTTGGCTGCGTACATCACACCTCATGGGGTGAGGCCCTTTCCCAGACTCTGCGTGAATGCTGGATGCTTTGTGCACCGGGCTGCCCTTTCTAATAGTTACAAGTATATGCATATTGAATATCCAACATGTCATGTAAACAAGCGCATCAATGCAGATGTCTCGCTTGCAACTGGAGTTGCAGAAGGTACAATCAGGAATTCCTTCAAGGATCTATACCCGCATCTCGCAAAGATAATACCAAATTGGTATGCACAGGGTCAGGACCTTAAAAACCTCACCAGTCCTTGATATGTTAAAGGCAAAGTAACTTCTTCTTGAAATGGCTTCAAGAATGTTTGTTTGGTGGAATTGACCCATTGAAGATATTAACTGGAGGGAAACTTCTTTTATACCAAGATGTGGACTAATACACATTAAATTATTAACTCTCATTCAACAGAGAAATGATAGGATAGATCTTCAAGTTATAACTGCAAGTTGTAAATCCTTTTTTCAAAGTGATACTCTTTCTCCATAGATGTGTATCTACAGACTAGGATTGACATGAAAATGTAGTTTCCAAACTCATCTTCATCACTATGCATCATTTTATTCAAAGCAACTAAGCATCTTATAGATTTCCTTTATTTTTATTTTCAGTTGCAAGTATTACAATCTTGATCTGCCTCCCTTTCCATCCATCACTGATCTCTTCTTGAATTTTAAGTAAATATTGTAGATTCACCTTTAAGAATGAAATGAAAATTAGTCAGTCGTGGGAAGACATGAAATCAGTTTATCATGCTTTACGAGCAAATTTATGACATTAAATATAAAACATATTATCTCTAACATACCATCATCATGAATTATTACCATACATTTTTCGATCATAACATGGTTGAGTTATGCTTAGTCACCGAAGTATATATTGAATTATAAGGGGTGGAGTGGGTGAATTGTTAGTTTTAATTATTAAGTCGACTTATATGAGACGCTAGTTGACTGAAACTGGAATTATAAAAGAGCAAGAGTAAAGTGCTGGAAAGTAAAAATGGAACACAATATTTTTATACTAGTTCAGAACCAATGTGTTTTCTAATCCAGTCCCCTTGGATCACAAGGGAGAGTCTCTCTCTTTAAGGTCTTTTAAACTTGAGTACACCAGATGGTTTATCGTCGTTCACCACAAACGTGATTTATAGTTTATCAGACCCAACTTCTTGACACAACTATTACCTCTATAATGACTCTCTTTCTTTTCGTACACTAGTAGACTCTCAAGAATACAATGATTTGTAATAATTAAAAGCTCAAAGAGAAGTTAGATTGTTAATAGAAGGGTGAGCTACATCTTCCTGTAGGTCTTCTTTATATAGTCTTTTAGCAGATCTTCCCGTTGGTCCTTTGATTATGCGTTCCGCTACATCAGTAATCTATGATTGAAGTCAATTGATTTGTTTCCATGTTGAGTTCCTTCAGCAGATCTCTTCGAGATATATTCAACGATACTCATTCAATGCTGAGTGGAGAGAAAGGTGACCCCAAGAAAATTGATCCTCAAAAAATATAAATATCTTTTTGAGAATAAGGTAAGAGCTTGTATCAGCGTATTTCCATTTTTGTGATTACGCCTTCTCATTATTGCGCTAATACTCGCAATTTCTTTCCTTAGTTAGCTGCCCTATTTCACGAACACTTTCTTTCCAGTTTCAACCTTTGCTTGTAGAATCTTCTTTCCTTCTTCGTTCAAGGATCTTCCACATCTTTAGCATTTCGTGTCATATTTGTCATACATAAGTATTTTCATGCTTTTGTCATTATCAAAATTAAGTCTAACATATACAAGCACCTTTTATTCTTAGCGAGTCTTATGGAAGTATTATCACTTGTGGTGATATATTTCTTCAATAGTTTATGACGTCAGGAGCAAATTTAAGATGAGAACAAAAAAGAAAAATCTTCTTTTAAATTTATTGCTATTACCAATTTACCTGAACCATAAGATGGGTATAAACAAATGATAGTACTATTATTTATAGTATTAACTACTCCATCCGTTCTAGCATATATGAACCTATTTTGTTTTTAGTCCGTTCTAAAAAGAGCAATCTCATTCTAAAATTGAGAACAATTTAACCTCAAATTTTCAATTTTGTCTTAATGAGATGATTTATAGATACATAAATACAAGTGACTTATTTTAGACCACAAATTTCAAAATAGTACTTACTTTCTTTAATAAACTTTACCTTAAGTCAAACAAAATTAAATAAATTGAAATGGACGGAGCACTATACATCAACAAAGTGGTAGTAAAACCAGTGAAAGATTACACGATAAACAGAAAAATGAATAATATTACAGCTCTGAACTAGTAATTTTTCAAGAGGGCTTAACTATTCAATAACGAAGCTGCCAACCAGCTAAAGAGAAGTTAAAAGTACAGCTAAAAAGTTCTGAGTCTGTCAGACAGCCATTAGACCATCCCAGCTCTGGGAACGATCCTCTATGGCTCCATGACCCGAAGGCCATGGCGGCTGTTAATCGCGCTCTGGTCTAATGGCCATGATTCATCAACCAGACTTGGTTTCATGTCTCCTTAGAACTCAAGGATACAGTGGTACGAGCCTATAAAACAGATCCTGTTCAAGTAAGGTCGTGATCTGTATGCCTGCCACTTATCATTAAAAAGTGTATTTGAGTGTTGTGTTTTGTCGATGTGGGACAAACGGACAGCACTTAGTTTTCTATTTTTGCGCCTTTATTTCTTTTGTTTTACTTTCATTTGCAAATAAACGCTTTCGAAGTAGTGTTCAAGGGAAAACTGACCGTATTTATAGCAACTTTTTTTGTGGGATTATTGAATACAGGAAGATTTGAGAAATGATGAATGATGGAAAAGGAAGGAAACCGGTGTTAAATGGGTTGTCTGAATTGCAACTAGGGCGTTTGCTAAATGCTTGAAACAACACTACATTTTCCTTTTTTCTTTTCTGGAACAATACATTTTTCTATTCAAGCTGGAAATTTAACTTTATTGAGACATGTTATCAGTTTTTCTTTTTACCAGATTGAGAAGTGATAGGATAGATCGCCAAATTATAACATGTAAACAGATTGTTTTGGGCGCAACTATTTTTTGCAAAGCTTTGCAAGGTGCGACCAGTCAAACAAAATGAGTCTCAAAGACTGAAGTTGGAGTTCATGTCTGAACCCCCCCTTTTTTTTTCCTTAAATTTAGTTTCCTTTTGTCTGAATTGTCCTAGGCTTCAGTTCTTTTGGTTTGAAGTTGAGCCCAATCATACCAAAAAGTAGCCATGTTTGCAAAATCTGTAAAAGGTAGTGCTGAGTTTAAGTTTTTTACTAAGTTTTGATAATGACAAAAGGATACATCACTAATAAATGATGTATATCGCAGGGCTATCAAGGAAGGTTCTGGTAGAAGATCTGAAATAGAAAGAGAGATATTTGGTCTTAATTGGAGAAAGTCAACCATGGAAGATAGGACTCCAAGCGTGCTAATTCTCGGGGACTTGTCCCAATCAGCTCTTACTTTATATCTTTTTGAGAATCAAATCTCTTGGGTCAATCTCTCTCTATCCTCAATTTACGATCAATCCAATCTTCTATCAAGGAAAGACTCGTCAGCTATTCTCCTTATTTCATGCAAATCAAATCAGCAGTATATCAATCAAGCAACGGGCAAGTCTGGTGAACACTATATATTTGGGATCTACTGAAGGATGACTCACGTTTCTACTTACGAACTACTTTCTCTCTAAGTCTTTTACTTGCTATATTCACTGTATTCTTTAGAGTCTACGAGTGATCGAAAGAAAAGAAAGAGAGTTCTTGTAGAGAGGTAATATTTGTGTCACAGAAGTTGGTCAGATCATCTATAAATCAGACAGGATCGTTGTTGGTGAACGAGGAGTTAAAACCATCAGTGAAGGACGTTTTTGGTTAACGACAAATCATAAATGTATTCTAATCTTTGAAAGAGCTTAAAGAGAGATAACCTCCCTTGTGACCCAAGGGGACCGGATTAGGAACCATTGGTTCTGAACCAGTATAAATCACTGTGTCTATTGATTTTATATTATTGCCTTTTATTCTGCAAAGCATTTTGATTATCGCCTAAGTCGACTAATAGACTGATAAGTCAACTGTATTTATAAATCCGAAAAATTCACCCCCTCTTATTTTATCAATTGGTATTAGAGCTTGGTCTCACAATATTTTGTTTTTCCTTACAGCAAGTGAGAAACGATCATGTCTTTACATGTTGTTAATGGAGCTCTTCTGCAAGAGGGAACTTCTGCCGCCCGACCTCCTTACTTCAATGGTAAGGATTATAGTCATTGGAAGATTCGTATGGAAACATACATAAAATCGGTTGACTATAAGGTCTGGCGTGTCATCAAGAAGGGACCCTATGATATTCCCACCACCAAACTAACAGAGAAGGAAGGAGATCCTCAAAATGTTCCGGCTGATCTTAGTATGGACGACTACACAGGCGAACATAGAGAGATTATCCAACTGAACTACAAAGCTGTGAACATTCTCTACAATGCTATCAGTGGTGAAGAGTATGAAAAGATATCCAGCTGTGAAACTGCAAAAGAAGTATGAGATAAGTTGGAAGTTATTTATGAAGGAACCAGCAAAGTTAAAGAGACCAGAATCAATCTCCTAGTATATGAGTATGAATTATTCCAAATGAAGGATGGAGAGTCTGTGGAAGATATGTTTGCCAGGTTCAGAAAAATTATTGGAGAAATCAAAGCCCTTGGAAAAATCTACACCAGTGGCGAACAAATAAGAAAAATTCTGAGGAGTCTCCCTACTACTTGGCAACCAAAGGTTATAAACATAGAAAGTGGAGATCTGAACAAGATTTCATATGATGAACTCAGAGGTGATCAGATTGCCTTTGAGAAGACTCATCTGAAACACAACACTCAAGAAGAGAAAAATAAAGCTGTAGCATTCAGCACTACATTAGAGGAAGTCGACTATGATCAGGAGATGGAAGAAGATGATATTCAAGAACATCTTGCTATGATGTCAAGAAACTTGAATGGCCTAGTCAACAGAAGAAGACAATTCAGAAAAGGAAAGGCACCATTCAAGAAAGACCAGTCTAATTACAAAAGTGAAGGACGCTGCTATGAATGTGGTAAGCAGGGTCACATTGCAAAAAAATGCCCCGATGCAAAAAGAAATGGAAGGAACAGATCATATGCTGCACGAATGATGAGGACGTAGCTAACACTGAGCAAGAAGAAGCAGCAAACATTTGCTTCATGGCCTCTGACAACTCTACCAGCAGTGGAATGCCTTCAAATGATTCAAGTGAGGTACGTTGTGAATTCTGTATCGAAAACTCTAGAAACCCAGATGAAGTTCTGGATGAGCTTGAAAAGGCACTTAAGAAAATTAAAAAGCTAAGTAAAGAGAAAGAGGAATGGGAAATGAAGCTAGAAGTAGTTAAAACTGAAAATGAATTTTTAAAGGAAGAAATGAATCAATTGAGGTTCAAACTAAATAGTTTTCGAAAATCTACTAGTCATAGTTCTGTCAGATCTAACAACTTCTATAGATCCGCTAAATCTTCTACATTTACTTCATCTATCACCAAAACTCAAAATATGCCTGTATACTATCATTGTGGAGAACCTGGACATGTGTTTAGAAGATGTCAAAAGAGAGATCTTGGAAAATGGATTTGGAGACCAAAAGTCAAAAGTGAGGCTAGCACCTCTGAAGCTAACCTGCACGGACCCAAGCAAGCTTGGGTACCTAAAAACACTTGAAATCTTTGTTTTACAGGGACATCACAAAAAGGCTATGAAAATTGGAAAATGATTTCTAGATAGTGAATGTTCCCGACATATGACTGGTGACAAACAATTGTTCAAATCGGTAACAAGGATCGATGGAGGATCTGTGAAATTTGGAGGAGATGCTAAAGGAAAAATCGTTGGTATAGGCATCATCTCTTTAAGTCCTTATTGTGATATTAAAGAAGCCTTTCTGGTTGATGAACTTAAACATAATCTTCTGAGTATCAGTCAACTATGCGATGGTGGGTATAAGGTAAAGTTTGAATCTAGCAGATGTATCATTCACGATAACAAAGGTAAAGTTGTTCTCTCTGGCTCCAGAGAAAATAATATTTATGTTCTGAACAATGGAAAAGCCTCTTCAGGTAAGCATCTGTGCCTTGCATCCATTACAAATGATCTTTGGACATGGCATAGAAAGTTAGGACATACTAGCATGTTTTTAATTGAGAAACTTTCAAAACATGACCTGGTTGTTGGACTACCTAAACTAAATTTTTCAAAAGATCATATTTGCGATGCATGTTAGTTAGGAAAACAAACTAGAACCTCTTTCAAAAGAAAAGATATAGTCTCTACTTCAAAGACGCTTGAACTTTTGCATATGGACTTATTTGATCCCACCAGAACTACTAGCATAAGAAGTAAAAGATATGCTTTTGTTATAGTTGATGATTATTCTCGCTTTACTTGGGTTATTTTTTTGTCTCATAAAGATGATGCATTAAAAGTTTTGAAGTATTTTGCAAGAAGGTTCAAAGAGAAAAGGGATATTTATCTACTATCAGAAGTGATCATGGAGGAGAATTTGAAAGTAAGATGTTCAAGGAATACTGCAATTCGCAAGGGTTCACTCACAATTTCTCTTCACCTCGAACTCCTCAACAAAACGGAGTTGTAAAAAGAAAGAATCGAACCCTTTAAGACATGGCAAGAACCATGTTAGTCGAACACTCCCTTCTAAATCAGTTCTGGGCTGAAGCTGTAAGTACTGCATATCATATTTTAAACAGGTTCCTTATCCGTCCCATAGTTCAAAAGACTTTCCATCTGTTTGGGTGTAAATATTTTATCCATAATAACGGAAACGACAATCTTGGCAAGTTTGACCCACATAGTGATGAAGGTATATTTCTAGGATATTCCACCACTAGTAGGTCATATAGAGTTTTTAAAAAAAGGATATTATCTATTGAAGAATCAATGCATGTGGTGTTTCATGACTCTTTGACCAGCGTCGAGAAAGGTAGTGATGCAGATGAAGAAGAGGTCATTCCGACCCAGCTGAAGGATTCAAAAAACTCAATGACTACTACTGAGCCTCTAAAGACGGAGTCACAAGAAGCTGAAGAGTCAGCTCCTGTCGTAAACCCTCATGAGTCGACTACTTTTGTAGATCTCAAAGAATCGGAAGTGGTAGTACCAAATGAATGGAGAAGTGATCCCGACTATCCTCAGAAATACATCATTGGAGATCCACGGGAAGGTATGAAAACAAGAAATTCCCATAAATCTAACCTTGTTTTCATCTTACAGATTGAGCCCAAGAAAATCAATGAAGCACTTCAAGATGAATCATGGGTTCATGCCATAAAAGAAGAGCTTGATCAGTTTGAGAAAAATCAAGTGTGGAAGCTGGTTCCCAAGCCCAAGAGAAAATCAATAATTGGTACTAAATGGGTCTTTCGAAACAAACCAAATGAAGAAGGTAAAGTGGTAAGAAACAAGGCTCGTCTAGTTGCTTAAGGATACTCTTAGACAGAAGGAGTCGACTATGACAAGACATTTGTCCCTGTTGCTAGACTTGAATCTATTCGCATGCTACTGGCCTATGCATCATACAAAAGGTTCAAACTATTTCAAATGGATATGAAAAGTGCTTTTTTAAATGGTTTTATAAAAGAGAAAGTTTATGTTAATCAGCCTCCAGATTTTGAAAATATTGAAACTCCTCATCATGTTTTCAAATTGTCAAAAGCACTTTATGGTCTCAAACAAGCTCCCAGAGCTTGGTATGAAAGACTAAGCTCATTTTTGCTAAAACATGGTTTTTCAAGAGGAAAAAGTGACAAAACTCTTTTTATTCAAAAATCCTTGGTAGATATCCTAATCATACAAGTGTATGTGGATGATATTATCTTCGGCAACACTAACCCTGCTTTGTGCAAGAATTTTGAAGCGTTAATGTAGGGAGAATTTGAGATGAGCATGATGGGCGAACTCACATTCTTCCTAGGACTTCAAATCAAACAGTGCAATGATGGAATCTTTGTTTGTCAATCTAAGTATACTAAGGAGCTAATCCTAAAGTATGGTATGAATGAAGCAAACCCTGCTAAAACTCCCATGAGCCCTGCCACACATCTGGTAAGTGACAAAAAGGGTACAAACGTCAATGCGTCCCTTTATCAAGGTATGATCGGATCATTACTATGCTTAACTGCTAGTCGACCAGACATCATGCTCTCAGTATGTAAGTGTGCTCGTTTTCAGTCAGCTCCTAAAGTATCTCACCTAACTGCTGTTAAGAGAATTCTCCGATATCTTGTTGGAACCGTGATCTATGTGCTATGGTATCCATGCACTAATCACTTTGATCTTATTGGATTCTCAGATGCTGATTATGCAGGTGATAGAGTAGACTGTAAAAGCACTAGTGGTGCAATTTTTTCCTTGGAAAATCTCTTGTTTCATGGCATAACAAGAAACAAGATTGTACAACTCTATCTACCGCTGAATCAGAATATGTTGCTTTGGGACATTGTTGCACACAACTTCTTTGGATGGCTACTCAATTATCTGATTATGATTTATTCTTTAAGCCTATTCCCATGTTATGTGATAATACTAGTGCTATTGAGTTGTCTTATAATCCTGTTGATCACCTTATGACAAAACAATGTTCGCTATCATTTTACAAAATCTCTCTTGGAAAAAAGATTTTGTGCTTTACGAGATTTACTAGGAATTATTCCTGATCCTTGTTAGTATATTGCTCCCTTTACTTTAATATCGTCCGCTTTAATTATTTGTATTACTTTCCTTTTTTATGGTAAATTAAATTATACCTATCTTAACTATTAGTTCCTATTTTTACGCATGCTGTGTATCAATTTAAGTTCATCACAGGTCATCCTATCATTATTACTTCTCACAAGTTGCTTTGAGTTTGAAAGGTGTGTCAGGCGGCGTGGCATCAGTTTCCCAGGCTCTGTACCGACTTTTCATATCACGTCTTTTCATCTCTGCACCTCTTCACTTCACACGAAACTATCCCTCTTCCTCTACCCCCTTTAAATCACTCTTTGACTTTATACTTTCCACATTCCACCCTTTCCCTTTTCATCTTCCCCACTAAAATGGCTAGAAAAACCTCCTTCTCTGCTTGTCGCAGTCAGCGCATAAAATCAAAACTACCCACAAACTCCACCACTCCTGTTCAAGTGGAATCTGACCACTCAGAAAACACAATGTCAAATTATGGCACTCCTATTGAAAACCTTAGCCCCTCCAAAAAATCTGGTAAAAGACCCATGCACAGTGATGATGCTGATTGTGTGAAAAGGCCCAAAAAGGAATTCTCTCTTGCTGATTTAGATGATACTCTGGACTTCTGGGATGCTTCTGCTCATGCGAAACTTGAAGCTATCAAAGACAAACCCTTAGCGCATGGGAGACTTGTTGATTTTGACGCTATGGAATCCCTAAATTGCGACCTCAAGCCTCTGTTTCGTGCTCAGGACTGGTCAAATTTCTTCTCTACTGACTCTGCTGACATCCCTGAGGATCTGGTAAGACTTTTCTATGCAAACCTTCAGCCCTGTTCTTCTGAGGGTTTTGAGACCATGGTTCTTAACACTAGAATCGTTATTACCAAAACTATTCTGTGTCGCATCTTGGGCTGTAAGTTTTCTGGCTACTCTGAATTCTTTAAAAATTCCTGGCCATATGATTTTGAAGTGTCTTTTGAACAAGCCAAAGCCTGTCTTTGTGAAAAGTCTGGTGAAGTCTCTGAAGGGCAACTTGGGCCCTTAGATTTGTCTTTTGAAATTCGTGTTCTTGCTCACATTGTTGGCACCACTTTGTTATCCAGAACAGGTTCACTTAGTTCTCTATCCTCACGTGATACTTTCATTGTCTATTGTCTGATTACTAAGAAGAAGTTACACTTGGCTGCTTGGATTATTGAGTACATGCTTGAAAGTATTGTTGAATGTGCGTCTCTTCCCTATGGGTTAATCATTACTCGAATTCTGTACTTTTATCGTGTTGATATCTCTGCTTGGAAAACTTGCTCTGTGACTGCTTGCTACAATTCTCGCACTTTTGCCTCTATGGGTTATGTTCGTATTGAGAGTGTTTGGGTTCGCAAGGAAAGTAGGAATGCTAAACTTGTAAGTGACCATGCTGGTCCCTCTATATCTACTATCCCTTCTGCTGTAAATGAACCTCTTGAGAAATTTAAAGATGCCATTAGTGATCTTAATGACCTGTTGCTTAGCCTGCACTTCAAGAGTGAAAAAGCCGCTGAGGACCTCAATGAACTCAAACTGGATATATGTTGGTAGGTTCTCTTAAGTTAGACACTGTTGTGACTGACTCTGCTGTTGCTATTAGACATGTACATGCAAGGATTGATGCAGTCTCTACTGATGTTCAGGCTCGGATTGATGCTATGTCTAGAGACGTGCAAACTAAGCTGGACAGAATGACTGACAATGTTGTGAATACCTTAACATACTTCCTTGCCCCTCGCTAACTATTGCTCATTCTCTATTTAATTCTGCTGGGTCTGTAATATTTTGCTCCCCTATTCCTTTTTGCTGATGCCAAAGGGGGAGAAAAGACCTATGTTTTTTTATGTAATTATGGTTATGTAATTATGGTAATTATGTTTTCACATACTCAGGGGAGTCAACTAACCTATAGAGTCTCTAGAGTCTCCTATTATTTCTTGTTACTGCAGGTGGAACATACTCAGGGGGAGCCGACTATCAAATATAATAGTCGACTATCTTGCAAACAGGGAAGTACTCAGTCATATACTCCTTTACTTTTTGTCATCATAAAAAATGGGGAGATTGTTGAGTTTAAGTTTTTTACTAAATTTTGATAATGACAAAAGGATACATCACTAATAAATGACGTATAGCGCAGGACTATCAAGGAAGGTTCTGGTAGAAGATCTGAAATGGAAAGAAAGATATTCGGTCTTAATTGGGGAAAGTCAACTATGGAAGATCAGACTCCAAGCACGCTAATTCTCGGGGACTTGTCCCAATTAGCTCTTACCTCATTCTTCAAAAAGATATTTAAATCTCTTGGGTCAAAAAGATATTTACACAAACACCAGCAACTGCTTTTACATAAACATGTTTCATGGGAGATAAATCCTGACAAATTAATGTTTCTATATATTGGATATTAGATTTGGTAGGACTCCAAATCAAGAAAGGATAAAAAAATTACTCTACTATAAAATCTTTTGAAGAAATTAACTCATTTATGAAATTTCAAAATATAGAATTATTGCAAGGTATCATTAAATATGTCGACATCAAGTCTTCAGTTTCACAGAGTTAATATTCTCAATGCGTGGCTCATATTTGCTAAGGATGTGAACTTGTTTTGATTACGTTAAGTTTTCAGTAATGAAACTCAGTGGTCTATGATTGGTAAAGAAGATTTTGTGGTTCTCCCACCAAATGTTATCAATCGAACCACGTTGATTATGAGGCAGGGGTGTGTGTCTATTCAAATAATGGTGCAAGATACTGCAAGTGTTCAACATGCACAATACTTTGAAATTGCAGTCTATTATGTCTTCTTGTGGACTAAGGTCTGCTCCCATATATATTAGTACTAGTAGTATTTTGTCCTATTATTTATGACAATCCCGAGGGTACGTGACACAGAGTTCGAAATCGGGTTGATAATGGGCCCACCCTTCTACTATTATCCATTTTTTTATCATGTTTTTTTATTGGGATAAGATCCGAATCTGTGACGTGTGCATAACCCACACTTATACATGTAGCTCAAGGCACTTTGGAAGCTGCTCTTATACCTCCAGACCAAAAACCTTGGGGGCTAGATGGAGACATAGTCCTTATAAAAGTTATGTTTTTACCTATACATGTAGCTCAAGTCACTTTGGAAGCTGCAAAAACTACTCATCAAACAGCAAAACTATAAAGCTTCCCAATGGGTGAAAACTACCCCACAAAAAGCAATGGCCAGAAGGGTGTTCAAGATGAACAAGTAGCTGTGGTTATGGTGCCACTTCCAGCACAAAGCAATCTCAACCAGCTTCTCCACCTCTCTAGGATTATCTCATCCTATAATATCCAGGTGCGGATTTACATGTAATGGATCGGGTGCCACGATGGAATTTTGAATATTTATGTATATTTGTCAGCGAAATAGTACATATATCAACTCTGGCACCCATGGTATAAAAAGGCTCTATGGTGCCAATGGTCAAAAGACAATACTTTTTCCCTATTGTTTGGGGTTCGAATTCAGATTGCATCATTGCTTTTATTTTCCTTGCAACACGTACGTGAGGCACAGACACAAAGTTTGGACTTCTATGTTCTTTCATTTCTTTTCCCCCTTCTTCTTTTCCTTTTATTTCTGAATGTGTCATTTTTTTTTTTGATTGTTTCCTTTTTTAGTTTGTTTCTGCCATTATTTCTTATTTCATGAGAAACTTTTTTTTCTCTTTTTGATGATACCACATTTATTTATATATATTGAAGAATAATTTGAACAATATCTTATATTAATTTTTAAAAAATTAAGTGACTTGTTTAAATTTAGATAGATATTTAAGTTGATTTTCATAAATTAAAATTTAAAATTTTTTATTGTGCAAAGAATTTTCATAAAATGTGACATTTAAGATGAAGAATTGTTGAAGACAAACTAATCTAGTCAAAAAATTTATATATCAGTAGTTAAGCTATTTTCAAGTAAATTCTCGAATTAGGGCACTCTTTTGAACATATAGTAACAATGTTCTTCCATAATAATAAATTTTAAAAAAGTCTGAAAAAATTACTAAATTAAACCTACCTTATTTGTCTATTGTGAAACAATGCTTAACAAACCTCGAACTAACAAAAATCTTTTCGAACCGACCCGACCCGCCTTTTCTATTTGATCTTTGTGGCTAAGAGTAGATACAAAAGTGGCACCAATAACCTTCCAATCCTAGATCCGCCCCTCATAATATCCCAGTACACTATGTTGGAACGACCAGTCATATTCGCCAGGCTTTGTCTCGTGTCCATGGTTTTGACCCTCACACAACTAAAGACCTACATTTTCATGAATTTCCTATACCACCTTTTGAAAATCCTCTTCCTAATCATAATAATGCTCATAAGTTTCCTAGCCAATTTCTCCCTTTATTCAATACAACAATCTATTTCCGTGAGCCAATGACCTCTCTTGTACGCCACTCTTAGGCTTGAACCATCAGAGAGTGATTGTTATTTTTGATTTGATGATGACTGGGGTACTAGAGGATGTAGCAGCATTTCCAAATGTTGAGTGCTATTGTTTTAATAGTCTTTCAGCTTTTTATATGTTTTCATCTTTCTGGGAAGCCAAAGGAAAGCCTTTCCAAGCTGGAATTGAAATATGTGAGGACATTACATCAATCGAAGACGGCGCTACTCCAGAGGTATTGGAACTGTGGAAGAAACAAGAATCCCTTTTTGGGAAAATTAGCTCTGGAGAGCTATACAATTCGTCCGGAGTAATAGAAGGTTTATACCTTGATTTAGTAGCCAAAGAATATGCTGGCAGAAACCTATGGGCTATTGGTCCGTCTAATCCGTTGTTGCTGATTGAGCAGAACAAAGACTCAAAGAAACGTCACCAAACCCTGGATTGGCTTGACAAACAAGAACCAGACTCAGTGATATATGTGTCTTTTGGAACAACAAATTCATTGTCGAATGAAGAAATCGAAGAACTCGCATTGGGTTAGAGAACAACCTGCAAAAGTTCATTTGGGTTCTCAGAGATGCTGACAAAGCTGATATTTTTGCAGGTGAAGCTAGGAGAGCTCAGCTGCCTGAAGGTTATAAAGAGAGAACAAAAGGAAGAGGAATTATTGTGAGAGATTGGGCACCTCAGCTGGAAATTTTGGCACATCCTTCCATAGCTGGTTCTATGAGTCATTGCGGATGGAATTCGTGCATGGAAAGTATTTCCATGGGAGTTACAATAGCAGCCTGACCAATGCATTCAGACCAGCCAAGGAATTCTCAGCTAGTAACAAAGTTTCCGAAAATTGGTCTAACTGTGAGACGTTGGGCTCAGGATGGATTGGTTACAGCAGAAATAATTGAAAATGCTGTGCGAATTTTAATGACATCCCCTGAGGGAGATGAGATGAGGAAGAGAGCATCAGAACTAAGTGCTGGTGTAAAAAAATCAGTGATGGATGGAGGAGTTAACCGTGTGGAGATGGATTCTTTTATCCCTCACATTACTCGATAACTTTCTTGTTTGAGTTGTATTGGTTGCACACTGCCATATAATTAGCATAAGTTGTACAACCATCTGAGTGGATCTAGTATCCACCTTCATGGCCCCCATCTATGGCCTATGCATATCATGGCATGTACATCAAAGGAGAATAATCTTTCCTTTATGATTTCTTTGTAATTGCTAAAATAGAAGTGGAGGCCTCCTTTACTAGCAACTTCTTCCAGAATTTTCTTGGTATCAACTCATTTTTGCATCTACACAAATAAGGAAGAGCTGTAGTTTTTCTTTTAAATATGAATAAGTTTTCTTAAAACTGTGGATTAAAAATATTAAATTTGCTCTGTTGCGAATGGAGCTACAAAGAAGTAAATAGACCAGATAGTGAAACAACTTGAGCTCGAGATGGGTCAATAAGTGGAAATGGGAAATACACATGCTGGGGATTTCATGGTGATGTTTATTGTTCTAAAAGGAAGAAAAATGTGAAGTTTGCAGCTATGGAGATGAATTTGGGGAGAGAAAACAGATTGCTCTGGGAGCTTTCAACTTCATTGAAATGAAAAGGGAAACTCAAGTTTACAAAGCTAAGCTAAGACATCTATTTATAGACAAATAACTAACTAGCTAAAATATCTCCTAACTAACTCCAACTAATCTCTAACTAACTTAACTTACTCAGCTTCTAGAAGCGTCTAGAAGCTTCTGGTAAGTTCTTCTCCAGCTGTGATCAATGCTTCTCTTCCAGCTAAGACTGCTTCTCTTCCAGCTAAGACTTCTTCCAGCTCATCCACCTGATCCAGCTAAGACTCAGCTGAGCTAAGACTCAGCTAAGATCCAGTGTGCTAAGATGCAGTGTGCTCAATACTCCCCCTCAAGCTAGAGGGAAGAAAGAGGTTCTTCACTCCTAGCTTGCAGAGTAAATGATCATGCTGAGCCTTCCCTAGGCCCTTGGTCAAGATATCTGCAGTTTGCTCTAGGGTAGGCACATGTGTAGTTCTGATTAAGCCCCTCCTTATCCAATCCCTGATAAAATGACAATCAATGTCAATGTGTTTCGTGCGTTCATGGAAAATGGGATTAGCAGCTATCTGCAGGGCAACTTTACTATCACACACCATCTCAATAGGCTTCAAGATATCAATGCCTAATTATTTGAACACACCAGTGAGCCAGATGGCCTCTGCAGCAGTGTTGGCCATGCTCCTAAATTCAACCTCAGCTGAACTCCTTGCCACTGTGTCTTATTTTTTTGATTTCTGATGTGTGGGCAAAATGCCACACATTACCTTCGATTTACTTGAGCTTTTGTTGTGCATTATTGATTAAATACGTGCACTTATCATGTTTTAGTTGCATATTACGGGATATTGAAGCTGTAGTGATGAATAGATGAAAACAAGTCAAAACAAGGCAATCTGTGAAGTTTCTATTTCTGCCTGGAAAGTTGTTCTTTGCGATCGCGAGGTTGTCACACGCGATAGCGAAGAAATCTGCACAAGGCATCACGAAGGCGCCAGTATGACGCGATCGCGAAGAGTAGAAAAGAATCAAACGCGAAAGCGCAAGTACACTCGCGATCGCGCAGAAGGAAGAAGCACTGTAGCGCGATAGCGCCCATAGTAGCGCGATAGCGAAGATGCGCGTCTGGACTGCAGTGGACAGTGTTGTAATTTCACAGCAGCCTAAATAGGGAACATATATTCAGCCCTTGCACGACCTAGGGCTCATCTTTTTTGGCCATTTTTCCAATCTTGGAGCAAGGATCCATCAACAAGAACACCAAGAGGGTGAAGATTTGGAGCAACCCATTGAGAAATTCTCAACCATTAGTACTCCTTTCTTTACTTTCATGTTTTGTATTGAATATATTAGGTGTTGTTGATGTTATTGAAGAATTGATTTTGTGAATATATTTCATGGCTATTTGTGTTATTAATTGATATGATTTGGACATGAATATATGAATGAGTCATGACTAGGAATTTATATTATTGGGTTTTGATTATCTAGCTTCCATTGTTTTGATTGCTCGACTCTTGTGCTCGCGACACTTGAGTTGCCCGTCTACTTTGCTAATTAAAGACTCGGGAGAGATTAGTTAGCGTAGAATAGTGAAGCTAGCGAGGATTTGGGTTGATAGGCTATTTTATAGACTAACTCATCTAAAAGAAGTTACGCTCGGAAGAGGTCTTCTTTCCTCGGGTAATGGGTAGTGCTTTATAAGCTCAACCATGGCTCTGACGAGCGCCGTTGAGGTAAATCCCTTCTAGGCCGGAAGGATTCTAGGGATTACATTAGAACGACTCGGCCATAATATATAAACCCCGTGCTATAATTGTATCCTAGGCTCAAAACTTGACTTCCTTGGTTGTGAGAAGGCCATAGATCACATTTACTTGCTTTCCTAGTGTAGTTTGTAGTTGTTAATATCGTTCCATCACCCTGTTATCCTAGTTTGGCTTAGTCAAATAGGTTTATTTCCTCCACTACTTTGATCGCATCACTTTGTTCCTTGTGGATTCGACCCCGACTCCTAGTTGGGTAAATTGTATTGCGATGACCGTTCATACCTTAATTCGAGGTGTGTGTTGAGCGTTGTCAATTTCCAGGAGATCAGTGCTCCACCATAGAATACCAAATAGCCCGTGACAGACCTCCTGGTTTGAAGACAAGCACCCCAATCTGCATCACAATAGGCCTTGAGCCTTCTTGAGCCTGAGGAAGGCATTAATAATCCCTGTCCAGGAGTCCCTTTAATGTATCTGACCACTCTTAGTGCAGCCTCCATATGAGACTTCTTTGGACTGTGCATAAATTGACTCAGGCACTGAACAGAAAAAGCTATGTCCGGCCTAGTCATTGTGAGATAAAGCAGTCGACCAACTAGCCTTTGATATATACTGACATCAGTCAGAAGTGGATCATCAGAAGTATTCTTCTTGATCACCTTATCAAATTCTAATGAGGTGAGCTTCTGGTTGACCTCCAAAGGCGTACTTGCAGGTTTAGCACCAGCCAGCCCCATTTCTGACACCAATTCTAGTGTATACTTCTTTTGACACATGTATATTCCTTTGTTGGACCTGGAAAACTCTATCCCAAGGAAAAATTTCAATTCTCCTAAGTCCTTCATCTTAAAATGCTTCTGCAGATCTGTTCTGGTGTGCTGAATGAGTTGGAGGTTGTTTCTTGTGATAATGAGATCATCAACATAAATCAGGACTATGACCATCTCTGCACCCTTCTTCTTGATAAAAAGAGAATAATCAAAAGGACTCTGGCAAAAATGCATTTGCTACAAAGCCTCAGTCAATTTGAGGTTCTACTGCCTTGAAGCTTGCTTCAGGCCATAAAGGGACTTGTGCAACCTACACACCAAATACTCCCCCTACTTTGCAGCCTGTTTTGAGAAGCCTTGGGGCACAGTCATGTAAACTTCCTCAAAAAAATCACCCTGAAGGAATGCATTGTGCACATCCATCTGAAATAAAGGCCAACCAAGTTGAGCTGCAATGGCCACAACTGTTCTAACAATGACCATTTTGGCCACCGGAGAAAAGGTATCTTTGTAGTCAATGCCCTCCTGTTGTGTGTACCCTTTGGCAACTAGTCTTGCCTTGTACCTTTCTACCTCCCCATTGGCTTTGTAGACCCATCTGCAGCCAATTGGAATTTTACCATAAGGCAGGTGGACAAGCTCCAAGTCTTGTTGTCCTCTAGAGCCTGAATCTCTTGCTTCATTGCTTCAATCCATTTGGGATGTTTGGAAGCCTCTGTATAACTTCTAGGTTCCACCTCAGCATTATAAGATGTCAGGCACTGCTGAAACCCCTCTTTGAAATTAGTATAAGTTAGATATGCTGAAATAGGATAAGCACAATTGCTGTGAGGCTTCTGTGGGACTACATAGTCATTCATCCAGATAGGTGGTTTAGGTAGTCTGTGAGGCCTGGGTGGTAGTATTGGGGCAGAGTCTGGTACATCAGGTATAGGTTGAGGGGGGGGGGGGGGAGGGTATGCTCAGGCTCAGGTGCAGGTGCAATGGTACCTGAATTATCAGCTGAAGGAGAAGGCACATAAGGTGAGATGGGCAGTTCAACCTCAGCATCTAGAAACTGTGGTATGTCAAGGGGAATAGCAGGACTAGGCTGCTGTGTTTGTTTGAAAGGGAACACATTTTCCTTGAAGATGACATCTCGGCTGACATAGAAACATTTTTTTTGGAGATCATACATTCTATATCCTTTTTGGAGCATAGAATATCCCATGAACACTGAGGGAGTTGCTATAGGAGAGAACTTGTCATTCCTTTTCAGATTGGTCCCATTACCCAAGCATCCAAAGATTCTCATATGATCAATAGTAGGAACTCTGCCAAAGAGTAATTCAAAAGGAGAAATCCCCTGTAAATTTCTTGAAGGGATTCTATTGATAATATACACTACTGTAGTCACACAGTCACCCCAAAAACTTATAGGGATAGCTGCCTGAAACTTCAGGCTTCTAGCAGTGTCCAAAATGTATCTGTGTCTCCTTTCAACCACTCCATTTTGCTGTGGAGTATAGGGGCAAGAGCTTTGATGAGTGATGCCTTCCAAGGCCAACAGTTCTCTAACTTGAGCATTGAAAAACTCTCCACCATTATCTGTTCTCAATGTCTTTACAGTAGTTGAAAACTTGTTCTTAATCAGCTTAAGAAAATTTCTCAATACCACTACTGATTCATCTTTAGTATTCATCAGACATACCCAGGTATACCTACTGTAATCATCTACTAATGTGAGGAAATAACGTTTATGATCATAAGTTGGAACTTTAAAAGGACCCCATACATCTGCATGGATCAAGTCACAAATTGCTGCACTTTTATTGATACTCAGCTGAAAGGGCAATCTTGCCTGCTTGGCTACAGGGCATATATCACAGTGCTCAGTACAATCATCAACTCTAGTGTTCTTGAAAGCAGGAAAGTGTCTAAGAACATCAAATGGCACATGCCCTAACCTTCTATGCCATAGCTGGCCATTTATTTTATTTACAACTAGAGATGAGTTAACTCTTGACTGAGCAGGCTCCTTTTGCAGAGTTACTTGAGTGTCCAGTATGTACAACCCATGCTCCACTCTACCAATCCCCTACACCATCCCATTCCAAGTGTCCTGAAACACACAGTGATTAGGAAAGAAGGTGATGGTATAACCTGTATCCTTGGTGAGTCTAGAAACTGACAATAGGTTGTATTTGAAGTCAGGAACATACAACACATCATGAATCATTCTATCCTCAAATAAGTAGTATGATCCAGTGTGTGTGATTGTACTCAGTGCACCATTGGGCAAGTGTACTTGTTTCATTGTGTGCAATCTTTTAGGGGTATGAAACATATCTAGACATGAGACCATGTGATTAGAGGCACCAGTGTCTACAATCCACCTATTTCCTGTGACTGTACTCATGAGTGACAAAACTGTACCTGTCACATTTGCTGCTGCTGCATTCTCATTTTGGGAATTCATTCCACCATCCAGGATCTGCAGAATTTGTTGCACATGTTCCTGAGTAAAGAAAGGCACTGCAGCATTTGGATGTATGTTTTCCTTGTGTTCTGCATTGCTGTCAAAATCACAAGCTTGAGCATTGTTTGCTGTCATATTGTTGGATCCCATCATTCTCTTTCTTTTATAGCATTCTTCCCTAGTGTGCCCCTTAATTCTTCAGAAGTCACACCATTTGGCCGTCTTGTTCTACTTATAATTGCTGTTTGAACTCCTATTGTTATTGTGATATCCATTGTTATAGCTTGTTCCATTTTTGTTCCTATAACTTGTTGCATTATTTCCAGCCTCCTGAAATCCTGAATTCTTGGCATTATAGCCTGAATCATTCATGTTCTTATACATTGTTGCATTTCCTCCCAATTCTATTGTACCAGGCTCATTTGGTTTAGCTCTTTGACTCTCATCCTGAATAATCATCCCATAAGCTTGATCAACTGATGGAACAACAGTCATCATAAGAATCTGGCCTCTTGCTTGTGCAAATGAGTCATTCAGACCCATCAAAAACTGATACAACCTCTGCTGCTCCATATGAGTGAAATACACCTTTGATTCATTACAACCACAGGATGACAATGGCACCATGGCATCATACTCATCCCATAGGTAGAAGTTTGGAGTAATAGCTAGTAACTGAAGTTAGGCCCTGTCTTAGAGTCACAATTTCCTGATGCAAGTTATAAATCCTTGAACCATTGATCTTATCAAATCTTTCCTTCAGATTCATCCAGACACGATAAACATCTGATGCATACACTACTGTACTATACAGATCCTTAGTCACTGTATTCATGATCCAGCTTAGAACAAAGGCATTGCACCTCTCCCACTGTTCATGTAAAGTCTCATCATAACTATCCTTCTTACAATTCCCATCAATGAAGCCCAGTTTACTTTTAGTCCTTAGGGCTATGCGCATAGCACGACTCCATAATGTGTAATTCTCAGTACCTCGCAACTGAATTGAGGTCAAATATGCACCTGGGGTATCGGATGGGTGTAAAAAGAATGGGTGATTGTGATCAATCACACTGTCACTCGATGAAGCAATACCATTTGGATTTGCCATTTCAACGTGATTTTGAAACCCTAATCGAAAGTTTTACAGCAAATTGAAAAAAAAGGAATTCTAAACTGATTGCACAGAAGAATTAACAATCAATGCAGAAGTAAGAACTCACAAATCTGCCTTGCATAGGCCCCGATCGTGCGTGGGCTCTGATACCATGTGAAGTTTGCAGCTATGGAGATGAATTTGGGGAGAGAAAACAGATTGCTCTGGGAGCTTTCAACTTCATTGAAATGAAAAGAGAAACTCAAGTTTACAAAGCTAAGCTAAGACATCTATTTATAGACAAATAACTAACTAGCTAAAATATCTCCTAACTAACTCCAACTAATCTCTAACTAACTTAACTTACTCAGCTTGTAGAAGCATCTAGAAGCTTCTGGTAAGTTCTTCTCTAGCTGTGATCAATGCTTCTCTTCCAGCTAAGACTGCTTCTCTTCCAGCTAAGACTTCTTCCAGCTCCTCCACCTGATCCAGCTGAGCTGAGCTAAGATGCAGTGTGCTCAATAAAAAAGACACTATTTCTGAATTGATTTCATTTAAAATCACATTTGTTCTGTTTCTCGCGACTTAATGTTTACATACTTTTAACATTTTTGTTAAAATCTTGGGATAACAAATCAATTAGTTAGCACTGCCCAAGAAGCTGTCATAAAAATCAGAAGTTTCACATAAGGTAGCTTTGCTTGGATGCGTACATTAGATCTATTACGTAATAAGTGTTCAAACTAAATCCTATGCGTGACTAAAGCTCCTCTGAGTTGTTCCAAATAGTGGAGAGCATATATTTTCGAATATGGGTGAATGACCAAAGTCTTCAATCCTATGACTAAGACTGTGAAGCAATTTTCGATCTTTTGTGCCTTACATGCTAAAAGCTCACTAAATTACAGGAGAAAATAAAACTACAAGTATGCACCATATTAGTTGGTAGTAATTTCAGCTTTTGGTATAAAAGAAAATATAATATAGCAGAACCATGACCCGCAGCAGCAATGAAGGTGTGTGAATTTTGTTTTCACATAATACAACTGTATTTTGTCCTACAATAGAAGATTCACATAATAAAACTAATATTGATATTGCTTAGATAGTTAATCTTTTCACACAGGCTTTTCTTGTGGTACATAGACCTGTAGATGATGAGGAGGATGTAAATCTGACGGAGATCACAATGACCACAACTTTTTTTTTTTTTGATAAGTACAATGACCAAATCTCTCATACTCTTGTTTTTTTTCAAGTTGTATTTTTGTGAGGTTTGGCCTACACCGTCTTCGCTAATGTTTGTTTCTCCATTGTATTTAAATAAAACTCAACCACTTGTTGGTTTTACGAAGCGAAAACAAAAGAAAGTGATTGTGACTACTTTAAGTAATATATTCTGCAGCAACATGTCAAATAAGAGATGTTAAACATTCTCGATATCTTCTTAGCTACAAATTACAATACATGTTGTGCATGCACCATTAAGGATTTAGCTTCTTAGCAGGCACTAGCTGATACTAGTTGTCGTTGGATTTATGCATTAGACATAACATAATCCTTATAAGAGCATCTATTTTTCACCTACATAAAACTCAGGGCACTTCAGAAGCTGCACATACTCATCAAGCTGCAAAATTCTAAATCGTCCCAATGGCTGAAAACTACCCAACTAAAACCGATGTTCAAGATGCACAAGTGGCTGTGGTTATGGTGCCACTTCCAGCACAAGGCCATCTCAACCAACTTCTCCACCTCTCTAGGCTTATCTCCTCGTATAATATCCCAGTGCACTATGTAGGAAATACCACTCATATTCGCCAGGCTAAGCTTCGTGTCCATGGTTTTGACCCTCTCACAACTAAAAATCTTCATTTTCATGAATTCCCTACACCATCTTTTGAAACTCCCCCTCCAAATCCTAATGCTTCTCATAAGTTTCCTAACCAACTAATCCCTTCATTTTATGCAACAATCCATCTCCGTGAGCCAGTATGCTATCTTGTACACCAACTCATAGATGCAAATCATCGGAGAGTGATTGTTATTTATGATTCTACGATGACTTGGGTTGTAGAGGACGTACCAGAAATCCTAAATGCTGAGTGCTACTGCTTTAATAGTCTCTCAGCTTTCCATACATATTCACATGCATGGGAACTCAAAGGAAAGCCATTTCATGCTGGAACTGAACTATACGAGGAAATTCCATCGGTAAATGAAAGCTGCTCTACTCCAGAGATGTGGGAATGGTGGAAGAAACAAGAACACCTTATAGGGAAAATTAGCTCTGGAGAACTTTACAATTCATCTAGAATAATAGAAGGGTTATACCTTGATCTATTAGCGAAAGAAAATGCTGGCTTAAATCTATGGGCTATTGGTCCATTTAATCCTTTGCTGCTTCCTGAGCAGAACAAAGACTCAAATAAACGACACCAGAGCCTGGATTGGCTTGACAAACAAGAACCAGACTCAGTGATATATGTGTCTTTTGGAACAACTACTTCATTGTCGAATGAAGAAATCGAGGAACTCGCCAATGGGTTAGAGAAAAGCCTGCAAACGTTCATTTGGGTTCTCAGAGATGCTGACAAAGGTGATGTTTTTTCAGGTGAAGAAAGGAGAGCTCGACTGCCTGAAGGTTATGAAGAGAGAATAACAGAAAGAGGAATTATTATACGAGATTGGGCACCCCAGTTGGAAATTCTAGCACATCCTTCCACGGGTGGTTTTATGAGTCACTGCGGATGGAATTCGTGCATGGAAAGTATTTCCATGGGAGTTCCAATAGCAGCCTGGCCAATGCATTCAGACCAGCCAAGGAACTCTCAGCTAGTAACAAAATTTCTGAAAATTGGTCTAACTGTGAGGCATTGGACACGTCGAGACGAATTGGTTACATCAGAAATAATTGAAAATGCTATAAGAACTTTGATGGCTTCACCTGAGGGAGATGAGATGAGGAATAGAGCATCAGAATTAAGTAATGCTGTCAAACAATCAATGACGGATGGGGGCGTTAACCGTGCTGAGATGGATTCTTTTATCGCTCACATTACTCGATAACTCTATCTTCTTTTGAATATACTTCATTTATGTCTTATGATTAAAATAGCCAGATGTTAGGACTCTGTTATTTCATTCCTAACAATTACTTCGTCCTCCTACTTTATCAGTCACTATTTGAAACTGCAAACTCAGTGAACGTGCCATAACAAGCCATATATATATTTTTAGCTTATGCTATCTCACACCTAATTAGTCCATTATAAGCCAGCTAGACTTTTTTTTTTTGGATTACCAAGAAATCCCCAAGGGCAAGTGCGCACTATTCTCGATAAACAGTGTGCCCGTCCTTCTACTCTTCTCCACTTAAATTGAAGGCTTTTGTATACACTTGAATTCGAATTGGTAACATGCGCCTAATCCGTGCATCACGCATTGCACTTACCACTAGACAAAAGCTTAGGGAAAGCTGGACTATAGATTTTCAAACTTCACTGAAATAATTTATGAGAATTTATGAATAATATCTAAGACTACAAAGGCTTTGCTTGATTGAATCATATAGATAAATAGATGATCGCCCATGAAACACTTAAGTGACTTGAGATTTACACATTTGGTTTATGTGATTATGTGGGTTGGAGTAAAACAACTTATTCACTCGATATTATTTTATCCTCCTATGGTTCGTCTTGGTTTAAGTCTGTGCCTGGGAACTCAAGCAATGAGCTGGTTGGTAAAAAATTGTATGTTTGGATTCATTACTTTGAAGATGACATTATATCGATGATAGTTGTAGTTAGTGCGATACAGTTTGCTACTTTACTGGTTGGTAAACCTATTGTCTTTGGATACAGATGGTGTAACCGTGGTACAGTGTGGACATTGTAGTTGTTGCCTTTTCCTTATTGGCTTAAATAGCAGGGTAAACATATGTGTAGCTTTTGTATTGATGTACATCTTTTTAATGTGTGCCGTGTACTCTTGAGGTTGACTTACCACAGCAAGTTAGCAAAAAACTTGCATCACGTACCTGGTTGGACCAATGTTGTGCATTTAGAAAAGGAAACAAGAGACAAACAAATGACAGTCGAATGAAACCAAAATTAATGTAGTATATAAATATAATAACCACGATCTGTGAAAAGAACTTATAATAACCAAAACATTTTGGTTCCAAAGTACTGGTGATAGAAGAAGCATCTATTGCATTAAGAGTTAACTTAGACCTTGCCATTTTGTACAAAGTTGGGTCTTTATGCTTGTGCAGTAGTATGTGCCTTGGTTTGAAAGTTTTCGTGCTTATATTTCTGATTCCACATTTTCAGTGTTTCTGATTTTTGTCTTGGATGTGCATGAGCAAGAGTGATAGTGCAGTTAGCCTAATATATTAGTGATTTTTATGTGCTTAAATTGATTATGATAGTGCCTTTAGCTAAATAATGGTGTTTGAATATGTAGGCGTTGATTTGGATGAAAGCAGCAAGAGAATGGATGATTTGGAGTGTTACATGAATGAATTTTAAAGTTGGAGTTAAGTTTTGTCAATGTCATGCCAGCACAACTTGAGCACAGGAAATTAACACTCAGGACCTTGTGCTAAAGTCATGCCAGCACAACTCCAGCTTGCAGAAAACACATTCAGCACTATGTGCGAGCTTCGTGCCAGCATTAAGCCAGCATGCAACGAGACTCAGGGAAATTAGCGATCAACTTAAGGAGTCCTAAAGTAAGTGGGAAAAGACTATTTTTTCCTAGGTTTTTCAAAATGCTATAAAAGTAATGTAAACTTAATTTTTAAGAGAAACTCACATTGGGAGAAGAGGAGAACACAGAGGAAGCAACGCTTGGAGATGTCTTCAACCAAGTTTTGTTATTCTTTACCTTTTTCTTTAACCCTACAGTTTATTTATTCTAGAGTTGTGGAATCTCCATGAATGTTGATTTTCGGATGTTGATTTGATTTTCTTGATTTATCTCATAGGGTTATTTATTCGTTCTTCCACTTAATTGTTTGATTATCTGGCCAATAGTTGAACTCTATCTATGACTCATGACTCGAACTCGACAGAGGGGGTTTCAGAACTGTAATAAGAAGAAAGAGACTTGATCTTGAACCTGGGCATCGGGGAACGGATTTGCAGATATGGATAGACATACACATATTCCCCTTGCTTAATCACTATACAGGAAAAAAAGAATGCATTCTTGTTAGCAGCAGTTCCATAGACATATAGGCGTTATGCTAGGTTGAATAGGCAAGCAGGTCCTCGACAGAGTTCTATGAGAAATATTAACCCTGTCGATTAGTAACCCCAATAAATTAATTAGTTAGATTAGCTGAAGATTTCAACAGGATTTTTAGATTTCAATAACCCTAGAATATTTTCTCTCATTGAATCCAACCTCTTGCATTTAGTTTCAATAGTTAACTTCTTTAGTTTAATTAGTTAAGTTTAGTTTAGAATAAATTCATATTCATTAAAATCTTCTCTTGTTTAGATAATTAGGAGTGTCTGATTTAGTTAATAGTTAATCACGAGTCTCTGTGGCAACGATACTTGATCTTATCACTTTATTATTTCGTTGTTCATATTTTGGTGATTCTTGTCTATTTTGTGGAGGACCGCACTTGTGAAAAAATTATCCAAGTCTGCCAATTCTGCGAAATGGGTTGTGTGACACCCTTCTAGATACTACGATTTGAACCTTTGCAAATGGTGTGGTGCTCATTGGAATAATTGTCCGAAATGTTGTTATTCTTCACAAAATAACTATTATAATGATTCTAACCCTTCTTTTGAATTTGATAGGAGCAATGAATTTGAGGATACATCACGTGATGCTCGTATTATGGATATGATGAGCCAATTTTTGGAGCAAAATGCTGAGCACCAAAAGCAATGAAGGAAATTACGAATAAATGTGAGGTTGAAGTTCCAATGGAAGAATCCACTCTTGTTAATAATGTTGAGGAGAGCTTTGAGGTTGAAAATTTTGATCAATTTGAAGAGATGGATCAAGAACGAGAAGAAGGAAACTCCATTGAATGCACAAAGAAGATTGAAAAACTAATAAGAGACACCATGGAGCAAAGTGAAATTTGTGGAAGAATATTTCAAGAAAGGTGGGACATATATCAACAAGGTGATGAAGTGGATGTCTCAATGGTAGGCATTCTTCAATCTTTAATTGATCAACAAGCTACATATGTAGCTGACATACAAGAAGAGCCTCCAAAGGAAGATGTCCAACTTGAGGAGCAAAAAGTTGATTTCAACCATTCGTCCATGTAGTAGTTGATGATGCCAAAGTAGAAAAAACTACATTAAAGTCAATTAAGAAAATAGAAAATATTATATTTGAGGACTCTAGTGTTTGTTCAAGTGAGTATGCCAAAAATAATACAATTTTGGAGTTGGAGCTCATATGACCCCATTCTAATCATTTTTCTACAATTTGTTTAGATGATGACATGAGAGTAAAGTCATCCGAGCCTGTTAAGAAGTGTAGGAATGAGGAACAAGGTACTTATATTTTGAAATTTTCTATACAGAGAAGACAAATGACATTCCTCACTTAAAAGCCAAAAAGTGTAAAATGTGACATAGTTTAATTGGTTCTTCGGTATTTTTTGCCACCAACCCAATACCACAGCCATAAGTTTGAGTCAAAGTTGGGGATTCAATTCATCAGCTCGAGGTGGAGGCAAAAGTGGTTAAGTTGTATTCGTTGTACCGCGACGTTAAATCAAGCGCTTCTTGGGAGGCAACCCAATTTTCTTGCTTTACTCTTACTTTTTATTACCTTTTTTATGGTTTTATATTTACTTTGGGTGATTCTTTGAAATGAAGGTTCATGTAATGTCGAGTTTAAGTGTAGGGTTCCCGTACCCCTACCTAATATTGATGACCTGTTGGAGGAAGTCTAAGTACCCCATGCTACTTGGAAGTTTGGAGGATGCTTACGCAAGGGTTAGGCCATTTGGCTTTTAAGGAGTTTTTCTTACCCACTTGCATTGTTAATTTATTTATGTATTCGCACTGAGGACAATGCTTGGTTTTAAGTGTGGGTTGGGAGAACTTTCGTCCTTTCAGAGGTCATGGATGACTTTACCGTAGTATTTTATGTTGGCATGTTTATATTTTTGTCACTTGACAATTTTTATTTATACTTGCTTTGATATTCAAAATATTAAAAAAATAATGAAAATTTTGAAAAATACAAAAATATTTTTCCTTGTCTTCTTAGGTAGTAGTATAAGTCATCCATCCATGATTTTTCTTATGGCCTCAGTTCTTTTCCATGGGTAGACCTTTGAACCGGGTGAATTTTCTTTTTAGGATTAGATGTAGTTTAGTTAATAGAATAATTTAGATGAAGAAAAAGAAAGCTGTAGAATGCTAGATGCTTTTGATTTATTTGATACCGGTGGATTTAGACTTCAGCATGTGTTACTTGTGATTCTTTGGTGTTTAAATTTGATGCATGCCTAGAAAAAAAGAAATGAACTTATTGAGACACTTAAGTTCAACTACTTGACTTTTTTGTGAGCCATTGTGCTATATTGCTTAATTTTCAAAAGTTGCACCTTCTTTGCTTAAACCGAGAGTTGGAATGGAACCATCTTGAGTGAACTATGTGCCATGTGTGATGTGAGGTATCAGTTCTGTTCTGTGCTTTCATATTGATGTCTAGAACATGCCCCGAGTGCATTCAAAGGTAAATCTTATATTTGCTTTATTTTGGGAGATGATACAAGGTGTTTCTTTGATTAGTCTACCCTTATATATTTACCCTAGTAAGCCCTTTTGAGCCTATTGGCCTATTTTTTTAGCACCCACATTATAAACCTATCCTTTTTTTTCTTAATTGTCCTATTTTTGAACCCTTAGTCCTTAGAGCACTTTAATTAAAAAAAAAAAGAGTTCATGGAGTTGTGGTTGGAAAAATTGGGTAGCTTTTATGTGGAACTAATGAGTGAAAAATATTGTCCATTTTGAGAAAAAAGTTAATAGCCAAGGGTTGAAAAAAAAACATAAAAGGGAAAAAGAAAAATATAAAAGAGTGAAAAAAGGAGAAAACAAAAGAAAAAATCTCAATCCTTGCTAGTGTTGTGAAAAAATTAAAAGAATGCTTAAAAAGAAAAGGAAGTTCTTGAGTGTATGTTTGGGCGGTTGCTTGGTTGGTTTTGAAAAGAATTGAGTGAAATCTGAAAGTGATATATTAAAGTGCTTAGGGAGGTAGTTACTATTTTATCTATATATATTGTACTAATTTTTTAGCTTACATTACAACCTGTAAAGTCCTAGTTAATCTCAATATGAGTGAGCCTACATTAGTGGAGTCCTACACCACGGGAAAGCGTATGGTACATCATATGTGGCACGTGAACTTTTTTGTGAGAGCGAGTGACTTCTTTCTATATTATGTCCACCTTGTTCTTGAATTTTATCACGTGCATGAATTTGGGATGCTCTCTTGCTTCATTAGTTTTGGGTGAGGACACATTGTTTGCGAGAGATAGGTGAAGTTATTGACTTCTTGGTTTTGTGAATGAGTGTGTATTTTGCAAAAACTTGGTGTCATTGAGTTGGTTTTTGAAATTGGAATGGCTTAAGTTGGTCGTTCATATTTTTGAATTTTTTTGAACTAATTGGCATGTTGAGGATCACTTTATATATACATATATTTTTCTAATGGTTGATATCGACCATAACCATAGGTAGAGCTATTCTATTGGATGGTTCTTGTGTTGGGTCAGTTTGCTCGAGGACTAGCAAAAGTTTTAGTGTGGGGTGGTGATGTTTGGCTAAAAAGATATATATATATATCTTGGTGATTTTTACCTCGTATCTTAGTAATTGTTATGCGCTTAAATTGATTATGATAGTGCATTTAGCTTTATAATGGTGTTTGAATGTGTAGGTGTTGATTTTGATAAAAGTATCAAGAGAATGGATGATTTGGAGCGTTACATGAATGAATTTTGAAGTTGGAGTAAAGTTTTGCCAATGTCATGCCAGCACAACTTGAGCGCAGGAAATTAACTCTTAGGACCTTGTGCTAAAGTCGTGCCAGCACAACTCCAGCCTGCGGAAAACACATCCAGCACTATGTGCAAGCTTCGTGCCAGCGCGAAGCCAACACGTGACGAAGACTCGGGGAAATTAGCAATCAACTTAAGGAGTCCTAAAGTGAACAAAACGCTATAAAAGCAATGTAAACTTAAGTTTTAAGAGAGACTCTCTTTGGGAGAAGAGGAGAACACACAAGAAGCAACACTTGGAGATGTCTTCAACCAAGTTTTTCTATTCTTTACCTTTTTTATTAACCCTACAGTTTATTTATTCTAGAGTTGTGGAATCTCTATAAATGTTGATTTTCGGATGTTGATTTGGTTTTCTTGATTTATCTCATAGGGTTATTTATTCGTTCTTCCACTTAATTGTTTGATTATCTGGCCAATAGTTGAACTCTATCTATGACTCATGACTCGAACTCGATTGAGGGATTTCACGACCGCAATAAGAAGGAATATAGCTTGATCTTGAACCTGGGCATTGGGGAACAGATTTGCGGATATAGATAGGCAAATATCTATTCGCCTTGCTTAATCACTATACAGGAAAAATGAATGCATTCTTGTTAGCACTAGTTCCATAGACATGTAGGTGTTAGGCTAGGTTTAATAGGCGAGCAGATTCTCGACAGAGTCCTGTGAGAAATATTAACCCTGTCGATTAGTAACCCGATAAATTAATTAGTTAGATTAACTGAGATTTCAACAGGATTGGGAGTTGTTTGATTTAGTTAATAGTTAATCACAAGTATTTTCGGGAACAATACTTAATCTTATCATTTTATTACTTGTCGACCATGTATATTTGCGTGTGCGTTGGGAGCAACAAACTCGACATTTTTGACTCTTAGGAAAGTTTATTCCAAAGTCATTGTCTTAAAATGTGTTATTTTGTATTAAAATAAGAAGATACTTTATATTTCATCTCTTTTTAGACAGAACTTTAAACTTTTTTATGGAAAAGAGAGAACTAGTTTAGATGCCTCCAATATGGGACAATGCATATGCGTAGTGTAGACTATGAAAAGAAGATACAATAATTTCTGGTTAAAATATTTGAGGCCTTTACTTGTTACTGAAATTGCCAATAGCTCTCATGCAGTGTGTTCTATTCTGTGGACTCTTAGGCAATGGGAACATTGGAACACAGTATTTTACATATGTTTGTATATGTAAAAACACAATAAAATCTCAACAAATATTGAACCCATAAGTTTAAATGTACAATTAATAAAATTTTTAAAAATCGAACCCATCAAATTCTAATCTAGGATCCACCTCTGCTTCCAGCCTTACACTACTTGGCAAATTTCTATCTATGCTTTCATGTACCATTGCATTTTCTCAAGTGGATGGAAGCGTCGTCCATCATTTCCCCCAGCTAGTTGTCCCATAGTACCCTGAGTAATTGCCTTGGAGCCATTGAAAATATGATTGTGTTGTAATTTTGCTTCTAGTCATTTCTATCCTTCTGGGCAACTACTTTAATTTAGTCGATATAATGAATGATAGCATTTACTTTCTTCTTTTGTTTGTCATCAAGTAACTGGAAATAGGTTCGAGATTTTAACTTATTGTTCACGCGCTCTTGACTGTGTTGTTATTTCGATTTAGGTAGTTGTTACCATATCTTTCTTTGTCTGTTAGCCTATTAGAACAAAACTAACTTGGAAAGTGGACCAATAATATTCTTTCTCATTATGTACTTGCTCTTTTTATTCTATTAAATCTACCCGAACTTGTAATGTGGAGTTCCAAAAGATATGGCTGATGCAATTTTGTCTATTTCAGGTTAGCCTTGTTGCAACCATAAAGGTGTGTTTCTACTCCTAAAGTCTCGATACTCATTTTCAATCAAATGACACTTTTTTTAAGATTGAAATGTCAGGAAGCATGTGCAGATATGTGCAAATGTGTTAAGAAGAGGCCATTTTTATGCAGTGTGTATGGAGAATCATGTTCTCTCTTTTAGCTACGGTCATTAAATAAACACTACCTGATTCATTTACTTGTTCTTTCCATAGTTACATAAGCAGTTTAATATCCAATAATATTGATTGTTTTTGTGTCCACCTTCCTGACCCCTCTATGTGCATCATTGCATGTATGTTAGAAGGAAAAGAAGTTTCCTTCATGAGTTCTTCGTATTTGCTAATATACAAGTTGAGATCCTCATTTACTAGCAACTGACTCATCTAACCGGGGATATGAAATATATTAGAAGCTCTTTGTGTATACTTTCAAGAACATTTTGCCTGTGCCTGAACGGTATGGTTTCTTCTTGGATGTTGAGCTTGTCTTTGGTTCTCTGTCTTGTATTGGACATTCTTCCGGACTTCTCATTGTTTATGCCTAAATTTGTACGTCTAGGTTAAACAATTAAATATGAATGAGGTCACAAGCAATATGGTGAATTACGACGGAGAAGTAAGTAAATACGATGAAAATAAAGACAGGAAAATAAATAAGAAATAATGGAGGAAAGCAATATAAATCTTATTCCTTGAGAGTAGCCGAAGTTGATGGCGAATCCAGTGATGGTACAATACAATATAAGGAGGGGTACTTATAGTGGTGATACCTAGTCCTAAATAAGGTAAAATACAATACTAATAGGGTCATTTGCCTACAACTCAAGGCGGTGGTATACTAAAACCTAACTAAGAGTCTGTAAACCCTAAGCAACAGGATGAGTGCCATGCGCCCTGTGGCTGAACTGCCTAAACGGTCGTTGGCTCTAGGAGCGGGCATATATCCTCAGTGCCCGGTGACTTGTAGGATAAGTCTAGTCTCGTCAGTTGGACTCGTATCCTTGTAACAATAGGTGGTGTATTTTTACCCACACACTCAATCTCCCTACTTGCTGAGTACTGACGCAAGCAGTCAGGAAGTGAAAGCGCCGTGATGTGAAAAGATATCTCACTCACTCCTTGAAACTCACAGTCTCTTTGACCAAGAATAATATTGAACTCTTCGAGAATTTTGCGTGCTTCCTTCTGATTGGCTGATACCGATTCTTTGCACCTTTCCGAAGAGTATTAATGACCGCTCTGAATCGTTTCATATCTCCAGTAATAATAATAACTGACCGTTTTGTGCCTCATCCTTATCCCCTTCTGCTTAATAAATAGAGCTTTATGACAGTGGGAAACTCACAACTCTTCTTCAGAAAATAATACGTTTATTCAGTAATTTCCTATGATAGTGAGAAGCTTTTCTTTAGGATATTTTCCTTCGATCCTGGTTTGATATTTCCAAAAAACCTTCTTCGCTTTGCGACTACGAGGCATGAGGAGATTGCGAAGGGAAACTCGTCTGCAGTTTTCTTCTTTTCTTTCTTCGTTTGTGAGAGAAGGATAGAAGTCCCCTAAGCCATGATGTGCAGCCGAGACTTTAATGAAGGGGTTGTTCAGAAGGCCTTCATTGTGATAGACGTATCAATTCTGGCACGCTCCATCATCATGTGTGGCAATTTGCTGTGATATTCTTCTTGTCATGTGTCGCAGTTCAGCAGAGGAATGCCAACTCCTTTTAAGCTTCTTATAGTTCACTCATCTCCTGGTTGCTAGGGAATATATCCCATAAGCAACTCATTTTGCACAAGGAGCGCGTTTTGGGATATCCTCTCCTTCTTCGAGTGGTTGATGCTTGGAAGCATTCTCTATACCAACAACGCTCAGGGTAGTTGTATAGCTCTAGCCTGTTTCTTGACTTTGGAGTTTGCATAAGCTTCCAATCGTTCGGGAGAAGAGAGAATATAAGGCGTTCCCGAGATTAATGGTGATTCCTCATTGGAGTCTCTATAAGTGAATCCAAGTGAAGTCTTCGGTGCCTGTTCTGCTGCCTCCGCCGTTCTATTGAGGGATGCCTCAGTTGGGCTGATTTTTCTCCCCCCGTGGTGCACCATTACAAAGATGTTGCTGCTTGGTGTACTGGGTTGGAAATTTCGCCTTCGAATCCTAGGAGAAACTTCGATGCAAGAGCTACAATCCAGATGAAGAATCTCCGGGGTTGTAAATTCAAAGGAACTTGCAGTTTTAGTCTTCCCTTTCCTTTTTTTTTTTCTACAATTGTTATAAACAAATGTTGTATTCAGGAAGAACTAAATGTATATTTTGCGTCGATTTTGTGGCGTATTGTCTTAGATTACTTGTCTTTGTTCGTGACATTTTTTAATTTTCGCTGTAAACAATAAGTAATGCTAAGTTATGCCTCTGTGAGCTTTGCACCTAAGAATTAGATGGCTTCCGGTCGTCCTAGTTGTTCTAGTTTAAGAACGTGTGTCACTGTGCCTGTCTTGAGAAATTACGTCCGTTGTGCACCGATAAACGATGGCTAGATTGCATCTGTAGTAGATGGCTGCTTGCGCCCCACAATGGGACGACTTAAACCTGTGTGGAAACGGTCCTTTTGTATTTTGCTACAAAACGTCTTCACTTAGTATTCGAGTATTTAGAACTTTCTGGCACTACACGGACATGCGTCCCCATCGGCGTGTAGGTATAATTATTGATTTAACGAGATCAACGCTCGATTAATGCCTGGTGGCTGAGTTATGGTTTAACTCTAAGCGAGTAGTGTACTCTACTTTCTTGTAGGAGAAAGTAAGTGTATTACTTCAACTTAGGTCTGGCCGGGGCTATGAATAGTTGGATCGTAGATGAATCTAAATAAATGAGAAAAACTGACTAGCATAGTAGTTTTATTGATACGGCGCGGAGCCATGTGAAATAAGAACGGGGCTAAGTGCCCATTGTAAAACAAGGAACGAGGTTGAGGGCCCGTTGTAAATAATTTCGAGAAAACCAGAAAAAAGAAAAATACATATCTCGAGTATTTGGGCTTAGTTGGCCTTTCAAGAGTAGTACTTCTTTAGCCATGTGATATTCCAGTTGTTTGGAATAGCTATCCTTTCCATGTCTTCAATAACGCACACACCTTTTCCAGTGATACCCTACACTTTGTGCGGTCCTTCCCAATTCGGAGCGAGCTTTCCCGCTTCGGCCTACTTGGTGTTCTGAGTTACTTTGTAAAGGACCAGGTCCCCGATGTTGAAGGACCGTGGATTCACCCTTGCATTGTAATATTTCTCTACTCGCTATTTTTGGGCTGTGAGGCGAATAGTTGCTCTCTCCCGTCGTTCATCCCAAAGATCAAGGGAAACCTTCAGGGCTTCGCTGTTGGGCTCCACTTCAGCGAACGTCGGTCGTAAACTGGATTCTGCAATTCCCAAAGGAATCATTGCTTCTGTCTCGTACGTCAGTTAAAACTGTGTTTCTCCTGTGCTAACTTTGGATTTAGTTTGGTAGGCCCACAGGACTCCGGGCAGTTCTTCGGGCCATCTTCCCTTAGCTTCCTTGAGCCGCTTCTTCATATTCTCTACTATCGTCTTGTTTGAGGATTCAGCTTAGCTGTTGGCTGAAAGGTGGAAGGAGTGGAGGTAATCCTCTTGATCTCTCATTCCTTCAGAAAAGCTGTGATCTTATCGCCTATGAACTAGGGACCGTTATCGCAGGTGATTTCTTGATGCCGGGCAAATTGGCCTAAACGACGACCATCAAGAACCAAGCTTGAAGAGCACAAAGGTTGTAAGTGAAGGCCTTCGGATAAGGGTTCGAGAGTGATTTGAAGCCATGGACTTGAGCACGCTTGAGGGAGGACCGAATACGGACCAAGGAGGAACACTTAGAGTCCATTTTGAGCCGTATCCATACCTCCCAGGAAGAGGCGAGCGCCTACAGATGAGGCAGCCTACAAAAGTCCAGAGAGCTGATCAGCATGAGGCAGAGCGCCTCCCCACTGAGGCGGAGTGCCTCCCACTGAAGAACCCTGAGGTGGAGCGCCTCCCTTTCTGAGGCGGAGCGCCTCCCCCTGTTGTCTTGACGGGATATTGTGTAAAGTTCCTATTTTGCCCTTAAGTGGCCTTGTATGTCTTATTTTGCTTTGGGGGCAGTTTGGTCATTTCACCATGTCTTATGAAAGACTATAAATGGGGCACTTAGTCATTTTTCTTGATTAGTTAGTTTTGTATGAACATTTGAGAAGAGGGAAGTTAGAGAAGGCCGAGCCTTTCTAGTCCGAAGCCCGAGGCTTCAAGAATCTTTTACGACTTGGAATCTATGGAGATTCACCACTAGTGTGAATTCCTTGTAAGGTTCGAGTTTCATTCTCCCCTTTGGATAATTAAATTCATGTCTTGAATTCCAATTATCCGTTCTTTCTTCTCCTTTCTTGTCTCCCCAATCCTTGTTTCCCGATATCTTCATTGATATCACTTATCTTATTTATCGCTTCGGCATAGTTTATCTCTTGTTTAGCTTCCGCGTGTTTTACCCTGCATCAGTTGGTATCAGAGCACGGATCAGGTGTTGTTCTTACAAACCCTCGTTCCTTGTTCATCGTGTTAGTATTGTTGTGATTGTTGTGTTTTTTTTTGAAAATTTGAAGAAAAACAAAACAATTGAAAAACTAGAAAACTCAAGAAAATTTGGTAGATCGAGTTGGAATCGAATCCTCAAGTGTTAAAAAGTATTGGGGTTTGTTCCTTATAGTATTCCCGTTGTTTTGATACCCATATATCACGTTTTGGTGTTACGAATCAAAATTTCGAAAATCAAAATCCCAAAAGTTTGAAAATTTCTTGAAAATGCTTCAATCTTGAATCGAAGCTTGTTTTTGTTTGTTGGAGGTTGAAAATCATTGGGGATTGGTTATTATAGTTGTATACACCTTTGGGTATCATTAGTTTTGTGTATCGGGTTGAAATCATTGGAAAATTTGGGCAAAACGGAGCAAAATTGCGTTTTGCGAAGTTGCAGGAAAACCATTGGCAGGCGGAGCGCCTCCCTCTGGGCTGCTCTCTGGATTTTTCCAGGCGGAGCGCCTCCTTCCTGAGGCGGAGCGCCTCTTTGCTGAAGGGTTTTTCGGGTAGTTTTTTGCCTAGGTTTCCATTGTTAATCGCCCACGGGCTTCTTGGTTAGTGTTTCTAAGGTAATTGGCCTACTTGAAAAACACTAATTCTTTAGCGTATTAGGGTACTCGTGCGTAGAGGAGACTAGAATTCAAAGAAGAGTCGTAGATTGTTCTTTGGCCTCAAGTGCGCACTTAAATAGCCGTCCGTACATCGAGTCTCATTAACTCCATTCCGAACTTTTATTTGGACATACTAGTTGTGGTCACCTTGGTTCCCAAGTTGTTAAGCCTCGCTCTTGAGTGTTCATAAATTGAGTGATACACGTGAGGGAGTGACTTTTGGGAGGTTTTGTTCTATTGGTGTTGCAACAATGTCGGATGTTGAGTGTGGGGATTATGACTCATGTGGGGATGATGCGAGTTGCTATAGCTCGTATGGTGAAGATGGAGACTATGGTTCCTATGGTGAGTATGATGGCCATTACTATGATGATGGAAACCATGGCTCCTATGTTGATGAAGCGGTTCACTATGATGATCGTGAGATTGATGAAGACTATGAGGCTTGTGATGAAGAATGTGATGATGCCTATGCTTCTAGTCAAGAAATCGAAGATGGTGACGCTTCAAGGTACATTGATCCTACTTACTCTTCTTGTGAAGAATTTGATATTGTTGATAGTGACATAGATAGAGTTGATGATGATGTTGAGCATATGGGTTGTTCTTATGCATCTTCTCTTAGTGTTGCTAACGGTGTACAAGGGAGTAGTAGTGGACCTTCCATTAGTATGGGAGGCAGTGGTGGTTGTTCCGTCGGAAAGAAGAAGCTTGCATCTTCTAGGTACGCTAAGCGACCTAATGCTTCTAATTCCTATGTGGAGGTTGGTATGATAGATGGTGTTGCTTTTGCTACAAAGGGGTTGTATGCCGTGAGGGGCGTGGATGGTTGTAGTAGGAGTAGTACTATAGGCTATGGAACCAAGGCGAGAGGCACTTATGGGTTCCATGGCAAGGTTCCTTCCTCGACTTCCAACAACATCTCTAGTGTTGGGAGAGTGACGGGAAATGGAAGTTACACTAGCAACCTTGCTTAGTAGTGGAGGAATAAGGAAGACCCAAGTTGTCGGAGTTGACACTTGTGGGCATTCAAGTTCTCACTTGGATGCCAATCTACAAAACTTGGGTAGACGTAGGTTCGTTGTTGAGGTAGATGGTATTGGAGGATATTTGCTCAAGATTGGTGATACCGATGCCAATTATATTAGCACCTCTTTGGTTGATAGGCTTAGGATACCATGCCACAAGCTAGAGCATCTTTATGAGTATGATGGAGTGTGGGTTTCTAAGGAGGCTCGGGTACTCATATCTTATAGGAATTATAAATACTATGTGTGGTGTGATGTGTATCCCATGTGTCATGTGGATGTGTGGATAGGTGAGCCGTGGTTGGAGGGGAAGAGGGTGCGATATAGTGTGGTGAAGGATGCGTATCTTGTGGGCGTAGGGCAAAGAGTTTATGACTTTGTGCCTTACCGGGCGAAGAGCCAAGTGCCTACTAGTGCACCTTCTTTGGCTAGGCAAAGGAGCAAGGATCGAGAACTTCATTCCATGGGAAACAATGTGCAAACAAGAAGTCCTACAAACACAAGCAATGGTGGGACTAATGCTACAAAAGGGTTGGCAAATGTCAACAAGGTGAGCCCGAAACCACTTCCAAAGCCGAGTGGTTCACCAACAAAGAAAAAGGAGACATCAAGTGATGGGTCTCCTAGTCCTAGATTCCGGGTTGACGTGAAGAGTCCACCTACTCCGGCTATGGGTATTCTTGGGCCTCGTCCCAACTCACCCGAATTTGAGAGACAAAAGATTGAGAGGAGTAAGGGAGTGAACGGTGACATTCCTCGAGTGGAAAAAGGAGAGGATGTGATGAGTGATGTGAGTGGGATGTCACCACCCGAATCTACACCCGACCTTGAAAAGAAAATGAGGGAAAAGAAAGAGGGAAAAAGAAAAAGTAAGAGTGAGGACACCCCTTATTCTAACCTTAATCCTTTATCTTTTTCTTCTACTTGTTTGAGTACTTGTGTAGGTATTCTTGGAGGCAAACCGATGGAGCCTCAACCATGTTCCGAGATGGAAAGACAAGGTGAAGGAGATGCGGAATGTGAGCTACAAGGTGGAGACGTTCATGATACTTCAAAGGTATGTGTTAGTTCTTCCTCCCTTGAGCATACTACTTCCTTGTCTTGTGATGTTGTTAGTGAGAACTCTAGGCTAGTTGATGATTTGCATGACTATAATGTGTTTGCAACTAGTGTAGAGCCTTTGGGTCAACTTGTGTGTGAAAATGAACCACTAGTTGAGAGGGTTGAAAAGCCACATCATGATGTGAGCTTGGTTTTTCATTGAACCTCTCTTTAGTGAAAATGTTGAAGTTGACCTTGTGTGTGACCCTTGTTATGACACCCCGCCCATGTTTGATAAAGGAGAAGATGAATTGCATGATTATCCTATTCTTCCCTTTGATTGCTTATCTGCTAGCGGTGGTATCTTGTGTCGTACTGAGGTAGGTTGTAACCTTGAGAAGTCTCTTGAGAATGAGATAGATCGACTTGTGTTCGATGACTCCTCAAGTGTCGATGTTGTCTCTAGTTTGAGAACTTCACCTTTGCTTGCCAATGAACTTGAGAAGTGTGCCTATACTAATCCTTTGTATGAGAGCAACTTCAATGAAAATGGTGAATTGTATCAAACTAGAGTAGAGTATGAGTTTGAACCTCCTTGGATCGGAATGCCTAACTCTATAGATAATCCATTGTTTGAGACCTCCTTTGGGAGTTTGTCTAGTGACGAGGGTTGTCTTGGAGGAATATTTGGAGGTGAGGAGGTACCTCTCGGTGTGTGTAAGAGTGCTTCTAAGAAGGGGAGTGGAGTATTCGATGCTAGTTGTGAATTGAACTATTTAACTTACTCCATCCCATATGTTGAGCACACCTTGAGTGTTGAGCATGCCAAAGTCGATGTGTCACATTGTGATAAAATTGATTTGAAGGCTTGGTGTGTTGATAGTAGGCTTAGGGGTCATAGGACATTTGATTGTTACATGCGTACCTTTGATCTCTTTGCTTGTGATGATTTTGAGTGCTTGTTCTTGTTGAGCCAAGAATCTGTTGTCTCCTTTGGAGACATAAGCTTCTTAATAGGTATTGATGCTTGGCTCTATCACAAGAGTGTGTTTTCCACACTACTTGCACTTATTCTTGTTAAGCTAACCTACTTGTGAAGTAGGAAACTTTGGCTGTGCTTGTTTTGTATGTAGGTTTTGATAGTTTGATTTCGAGGACAAAATCCTTTCAAGAAGGGGAGGATGATGCCGGGCAAATTGGCCTAAACGACGACCATCAAGAACCAAGCTTGAAGAGCAGAAAGGTTGCAAGTGAAGGCCTTCGGATGAGGGTGCGAGAGTGATTTGAAGCCATGGACTTGAGCACGCTTGAGGGAGGACCGACTACGGACCAAGGAGGAACACTTAGAGTCCATTTTGAGCCGTATCCATACCTCTCAGGAAGAGGCGGAGCGCCTACAGATGAGGCGGACCGCCTACAAAAGTCCAGAGAGCTGATCAGCATGAGGCGGAGCGCCTCCCTACTGAGGCGGGGCGCCTCCCACTGAAGAACCCTGAGGCGGAGCGCCTCCCTTTCTGAGGCGGAGCGCCTCCCTTTCTGAGGCGGAGCGCCTCCCCCTGTTGTCTTGACGGGATTTTGTGTAAAGTTCCTATTTTTCCCTTAAGTGGCCTTGTATGTCTTATTTTGTTTTGGGGGCATTTTGGTCATTTCACCATGTCTTATGAAAGACTATAAATAGGGCACTTTGTCATTTTTCTTCATTAGTTAGTTTTGTATGAACATTTGAGAAGAGGGAAGTTAGAGAAGGCCGAGCCTTTCTAGTCCGAAGCCCGAGGCTTCAAGAATCTTGTACGACTTGGAATCTATGGAGATTCACCACTAGTGTGAATTCCTTGTAAGGTTCGAGTTTTATTCTCCCCTTTGGATAATTAAATTCATGTCTTGAATTCCAATTATCCGTTCTTTCTTCTCGTTTCTTGTCTCCCCAATCCTTGTTTCCCGATATCTTCATTGATATCACTTATCTTATTTATCGCTTCGGCATAGTTTATCTCTTGTTTAGCTTCCGCGTGTTTTACCCTGCATCATTTATGCTGGTATCCCAAATCGCCACATGATATTTTTCCAAATAAACTCTTTGACTTCTTGCTCTCGGATTCGAGCATATGCGGCCACCTCGACCCGTTGGATGAAATAGTCCATCATAATAAGAACGAACTTGACACCACCAGGTGCTTTAGGCATGAGCCCTACGATGTCCATCCCCCATTTCATGAAAGGCCACGGGACTGTTACTGAATGTAATAACTCCGCCGGCCGATGAAGTACATGGGTGAACCTCTGGCAGCTGTCACATGCCCGGGCGAATTTGCTCGCGTCGTCTTCCATTCTGGGCCAGAAATAGCCTGCCCTGATTAACTTGCGAGCTAGGGACCGCCCGCCAGGGTGATTTCCACATTTTCCTTCATGGATTTCTCTGAGTGCGTTATCCGCCTGAGAAGGACCCAAATATTTAGCCAAAGGTCCACTAAACATTTGCATGTACAACTCTCCATTGATTAAGACATAGCGAGCTGCTTGAGCTCTAAACCTTCTACTCTCCTTCTAGTCCGTTGGGAGCGTTCCGTTGTTAAGATATTCAATGATCGAGTTCTGCCAGTCGCATGATGATCCTACTGCGTTGACATCGCGACACTTGACATCTGGATAAGTTAACTCAATAGTTGAAACCGGGCTGTCTGCGTTTAATTTTGCAGTGTCCGCTAGGCTGGCTAGGGCATCAGCTTCCGCATTTTCTTCTCTTGGTATCTGATTAGTCCTTCATGTCTAAAAATTCTTCAGACATTTCTCCACTCTAGCCAGGTACTCTTGCATGCGGGCGTCCTTGGTGGTGTATGCTCTTGTCACCTGGTTCACAATGAGTTGGGAATCACAATTGATGTTGACCTCCCTAGACCCCAATATGTAAGCTAACTCTAGCGCTTGAATTACAGCTTCATATTCTATTTTGTTTTTTGTCATCTGGGAGCAGCTGACAGCTTTTTTGAACACCTTCTTCGTTGGGGATTCGATCACTAAACCAACCCGACCCTTTTTATATTCGAGGCTCTGTCGGTGTGGATGACCCATTCCCCGAGGGCAATGCCTTCTATCATCTTGCGTTCTTCCTCGGCCTTTGGCATTAAATCAGTGCTGAAGTCAACCATAAAGTCCGCGAGAACTTATGACTTGATGGTCGTTCTTGGTTGATAAATGATGTCATACTCGCCGAGCTCGACATCCCACTTTGCTAACCTACCTGACAGCTCGGGCTTAGGCAACACGGTCCGTAATGGAAAAGAGGAAACTTTGCTAAGCTACCTGACAGCTCGGGCTTAGACAACACGGTTCGTAATGGAAAAGAGGAAACTACGAAAATGGTGTTACTCTGAAAATATGGTCGTAGCTTCCTTGCTGCCATGAGTAGGGCAAGTGCGAGCTTCTCTAGATGTTGGTACCTTGTTTCTACATCTAGGAGAGACTTGCTTACATAGTACATTGGTGACTGCACCTCCCTTCTTTTCTCGTACTAGTACAGCACTAACGGGGATTTTGGATAGCGCTAGGTACAGTAATAATGGTTCTCCCTCGCGTATCTTGATAAGCAACGGGGGATTTGCCTGATACTATTTTAGCTTTTTTAATGCCTTGTGCATTGCTCTTTCCACTCAAAGTTTTTATTCTTCTTCAGGACATTGAATAATTGATGATACTTCTCTGATGACCGCGAGATGAACCGGCCGAGTGCTGCGATCCGGCTATTGAGCCTTTTAACTTCCACTTCATTCTTCAAGACCTTCGGTATTGCCTCGATTTCCTCAATCTTTACCGGGTTTGCTTTTATGCCCCTGTTTGAAACAATGAACGCGAGGAACATCCAGGAGGATATGCCAAAGGCACATTTCTCGGGGTTGAACTTCATCCCAAACTTGTCCAGTATATTGAATGCTATCTCCAGATGGCTAATGTGATCTTTGGTGAATTCTGACTTGACCAGCATGTCATCGATGTAAACTTCCATGGTATTGCAAATCTGCTTCTTGAACATCAGGTTCACTAACCTTTGATAAGTTGCTCCTGCGTTCTTCAGTCTGAAAGGCATTACTCTATAACAACAAGTCCCCTTATCTGTGATGCAAGAGGTCTTTTCTTGATCATATGAGTTCATAAGGATCTAATCGTATCTCGAGTATGAGTCTAAAAAACTCAAGGCCTCATGCCCTGCCGTTGAATCGATGAGTTGATCAATATTTGGCAGTGGGAAAGAATACTTCGAGCATGCTTTGTTTAGATCTGTGAAGTCGATATAAATACCTCCACTTGCCATTCTTCTTGGGGACCACTACAACGTTTGAAAGCTAGTCGGGGTATTGAACCTCACGAATGGATCCATAGTTGAGCAGTTTCTCGACTTCTTCATGGAAAGCTTGCCCCTTCTCGTGGCTTATCGATCGCTTCTTCTGCTATTATCTTGAAGTTGGGATCGACGTTTAGGTTATGCATGATAATGCTAGTCAATATTTCTGACATGTCAGTGTGTATCCAGGCGAAGGTGCTTGACCGAACGCAGGAAATTAGCATATTATATTTTTGTTTTGCTTTGGTAGAGAGATTGTTCCCTACGTAGAATTTCTTGTCCGGAACTTTTTCGTCGAAGAATAATGGGTCAAGGTTATCAACAGTAGCCTTAGTTGGCTAATCTTCTTCCTTCGGGCCGAAGGGTGTGGCTGTTGGTTCGCAGGGTTTAGTCACCTCATGGACCCCGTTTCCTAATGGTACACTAGTGACCAGGCTAGGCCCAAGCAATTTGTCCAGCTTATTCTTTTGATTTTTGGTCTCTTTCTTGGTGGCGTCGATCATTGCAGTCATGTAACAGCTTCGAGATAGCTTCTGTTCCCTCGAACTTCTTTTACCCCCCAAGGAGTCGGGTATTTGAGGACCTGGTGAAATGTAGACGACACAGCGTGTACTTCGTGAATCTAGGGTCTCCGAAGGATAATGTTATATGAGAGGTCGCATGTCATTACTTGGAAAGACATCAACCGTGCTGCTCCTAGAAAGTGTACCTGGAGGAGGATATATATCTCTCACAGACTTCTCGCTGGAACTGTTAAAGCTGGTTATAGTGTACGGGCTAGGAATTAACCGACTCTGCATCTCCATCTAACAGATGACCTTCCAGTAAATGATATTGACTGCACTCCCTAGGTCAACCAATACACGCTTGACTAAGGCATCATGTATATGCATAGTAATTATTAAAGCATCATCATAAGGTTGATGGGCCCGCTGAAAATATCTTTTATCAAATCGATGGTGTTGAGGCGTGACTTTTTGGCTATTTGCTGGTGACCCTCACAGACCATGATGGGTTTGGTCTCGTTGTTCCTAACTCTGGGCCCCCAAATATCGTGCTAATAATGGATCTTTTGTCTGTCGACTGCGCTTCTTGATGAGAGTCAATATGCTGGTACTCCTTCGGCCTTGACGATGGATAACTGGATTTGGATCTTAGATAGTAGTTCACAATTTCAGTCATGCTGACTGCGTCTTGGACTATCTGTTGGATCTCATTATCGATGCACCGTATGGCGGCAGTGTATTTTGACGTGGTTGCGCCTCTTCCTTCGTAGGATACCTACAATTGCCTAGGCCCCATGATGCACGCCAAACTGTTTATGCCTAAATTTGTACATCTAGGTTAAATAATTAATTATGAATAAAGTCACAAACAATTAGTATTAATAGAAGAAAGCAATGTACATCTTATTCCTTGAGAGTACCCAAAGTTGATGAAGAATCTAGTGATGGTACAATATAATATAAGGAGGGGGTATTTATAGTATTTATTTCCAGTCTTAAATAAGGTAAAATACGAACACTAATATGGCCATGGGCCTACAACTCAAAGCGGTGGTAGACTAAACCCTAACTAGAAGACTGTAAACCCTAAGCGACGGGATGTGTGCCTTGCGCCCTGTAGCCGAACTGCCTAAACGGTCATTGGCTCTAGGAGCGGGCGTATATCCTCAGTGCCCGGTGATTTGTAGGATAAGTCTAGTTTCGTCATTTGGACTCAGATCCCCATAACAATAGGTGGCGTATTTTTGCCCACATACTCATGTTGTTAGACATAATAACTTTTGTAGTGTACTTCACAATATTATTTTCTCAAGATCTATATAATACTCTTTTACTATTACACGAATACGGAAGAGCTCAAGTATGCTATTTATCTTTTGAAAGATGAATTCAAAGATGTTACTGTATTTCATGTAAAAACTAGTTGGGACCAAATGTCAGAAATCATTATTTCTCAGCATGTCAGTATAATGGTTACATTTTGTTCAAAGGACCCAATGAGATATACAAGAAGGTAGAAGAACAAACGTCTAGTAGAGGAAGGAACCAGGATGCTATATTGGCTGCTTGCTTATATATTGCTTGTAGGCAAGAAGACAAGCCTCGAACTGTTAAGGGTACAGTATAAAATTTTGTTATTACACTGCCTCCTAATTTAACTTTCAATATGAATGAGCTTTATGAAACTGTGCATTTGGAGCAGAAATCTACTCCATCGCAAATGGGGCTACGAAGAAGGAAACTAGCCGAGCAAAAGCATACATGGTGAAACAGCTAGAGCTGGATAGAGGTCAGTCAGTGGATATTGGAACTATACATGCTGGGGATTTCATGGTGAGTTTTTTTTTTTTTTTAATGGAATGAGGAATAAACACTATTGTCCTTCTAACCACTGTTCTATTTAATTTTATTTCCTTAAGGAATCATAACTTCTGTTGTTTCTCATAACTTTGTAACTGATAAACTTTTTATCTTTAGCGATGGTTTTGTTCAAATATTGGGATGACAAATCAAACAGTTAAAGCTGCCCAAGAAGTTGTCAAAAATCTGAAGAGTTTGACATAGGGTAGCTCTTCTTGTATGTATGTTGTCCTGCTGATGCTTATTTCAGATATTTTAAGTGGACAATCTAAATGCTTGCAAAGGTAATTTTATTTGTTCCAAATAATGGAGGGCATTTGTTTTCAAATTTGTGGGCAAGGTGAGTATGGAAACTTTTATATTCTATGACTAAAAGGGTACATTATGAAATTTTGAACTTTTTGTGCCTTGCATGCCAAAACTCACTAAATTACAGGAAAAGCCAAACCATAGTAGTCAAACAAATCAATTGGTACATGCATAACGTTGGCAGTGTTAATTTATGGTATCAAAAGACAACATAAGTATATAGCATTACCTTGGCCCTTAGCAGCAACTACAAAGGTATTCGAATTATGTTTTCAACTTATGTCATGGTCAAAAGATGATGACCTCTGAAGTTAAGTGAATGTAGCTTCTTACAATTTAGCGTAAATATATATATTTCATCCACTAGTATGAGGAACTTCTTGAGTCTGTTGCCCTTTTTGAGATAGATTGACACTTAATTGTTAATTCTGCTAGCAGCTTTCACAGAGCTGGTCATGTAAGTAGGGGGTTTTGAGCAAGAGTGACTTTTAAGTCTTGAAATGTAAAAAAGGTGTCCCAAATTTTAATTATTAGCTAGGGGTGCCTTTTTTATGTTTAGTGTTAATGAGTGTTGACCTCATTAAAAAGACTACCGCAATATTTTCGGATTTACACTTTGCCCCCATATATAATGCTAAAAATAAAAAAAGGCATAGCAGTCTTACCCCTCTTCTTCCGCGTTCTTGATCTTCTTCCTCATTTAGCCTGCTACCAGCCCCTTTCTCCCTTATTGTTTTCTCTTTTTCTTCTTCTACTTTTCTCTCTTTGTTTTTCTTATTTAAAGCTCCCAAAAAGTTGATCTAAATCCACTATTGTATTTGTGATTGTCAAAAATATTAGCGAAATATTTGTAGAATTTTTTTAATCTCAATATTGGAGGGAGTTTTTGGACTACATTGCTCACTTTTTATCTTACCATTACTTTAGAGCTTTGGTTCATTCATCATCTGTTATTAAGTGGAGAAGCTTAGTTTTGTATTTTTTCTTCAAGTGGGTTTAGTAAAAAATAAATCTGCGTTCGAACAACTACGTTAGTTTTCCAGCAACTTTAGAAGTTGTTGGACAACAACTACTAAAGCTGTTGGAACAACTAAAGAAGTTACGTTGTTGGACAACAACTACTGAAGTTGTTTGAATAACTACAGAAGCTGTTGGAAGGTAGAGCCACACTTGATGATGTTGACCTCTGTTTCAAAATGCAAGGTGTTTAAAATAGAGCTAGACTTGTGGAATCACAGGTAAAAATTGGAGTCTCCACCTAATAAATAATTTAATTAGGCATATTAGGGCACCTACATTGTTTATAACTTAATTTTAAAGAATTACTCCAGGACAAGCCTATGAACAAGAAATTCTGGATAAGGGCTCAAAATAACCTAAGAAGAAGGTGTTAGGGACCTCCTAGATTCCACTAAATGTGATTCCTGACCGGGCTAAGAAATTAGGACGTAATCAAATTAAATAAAGTAGGCGTAGGTAAATAAAATGAAAGTTGATAATTTAAAGACTCTTAGCTAAATGTAAAATGTTAAGCGTCAAGTATTAATTTAGAAACTAAAGTAATGACTCTATACATTTAAATGGAAAGACACACTTAATATAAGTAAATAATAAAGAAAATAAACATGGCAGCAGATAAGTGCACATGTAAACAAGTTTTAAGCAATTGGAAGCTAAGTAAGGTGGAGGGATAAGGTTGAGGTTTACCTCTTATTAGATAAACTCATGCTGGGAAAAGAGAGGAGAGCTTATAAACATACAACTAAAATAATTTAATATATACAACTAAAGAGAGTATTATTGGATATAAGTCAATAATTTTAATGTCTTGAACTGAAGGCAATATCCTATGTGTTCTAATAAATGTCATTTATGAAATTTTAAAATATAGACCAACAAGTCATTTATATGAACGAGCAAACAATAAACATATAAGGAAGAATATGAAACAAGTAAGCTAAAAAATAAACCTGGTGAACCACAAACGATATAGTTGATACGTTGATAATTTATGCTTAAATGCAACTCATTCCAACTAGCTTTTAGCCCTTTTAGTGATGTTATTTGAATGAATCTTATTTTATTCTTCATGTTTTAGGATATTATGAGAATTGGAAACAAAGACGAAAAAAAATGTGCAAAAGAGCTAATACAAGTACACTTTGACTACAAAATGAAGAATATGAAGACAAGGCAGCAATTGGATTGGCGCCTCGCCAAAATAGTGGCTCAAGAGGTCAGCCATCCGCTAAAGGAAGGGAAAGTTCACAACAGTCAGCAATTCAAAAGGCTGCCAGCCGATTAGAGTGCTAAACATACTCGGTGGCCCCGCAGGATGAAAGGCTGAACCACCGATGCTCACAGAGAGATTAAAAACTGCGAAGCAGAGGAATTGACCGCAAGTGAAAAGGTGCCCCGTCGAATGGAATTGGCCCCTGATTCGACTGCTAGCACTTTCATCGACTGACTCAATCGGCTCCCACCGAATGGAATTGGCACTTGATTCGGTTGCTAGCACTTTCATTGGCTGCCAGCAGAAATCAGCACAAAAGCGGCTAGCGGGTCAACATTTGTACCAGGGTACAAAAAAAATACAGGGTTTCCTTTGTTTTAACTTGGGGGGAAATTTAGAAAATGCATTGTGTTTATTCTAGGGACCTATTAATACCTAGTTAAATATATTCTTCACATCTTTGGCCACTTTTCCAAGCTTGGGAACAAGATTCATCATCTACACCTAGGGTTTTGAAGATTGAATCTATTTTAATGAGCATTTCTTACTCTTCTCTTAATTTCTTGATTTGTATTGCTATATTTTGGTGTAGTTGATGTTATTGAGGAGATGATTGTATGAATATATCTTTCATGATTAGGTTTTCACATTAATGGATTAATGTTTATCTAGCTCTTATCATATTTCATATTTTAGTTTAAGGCACGACCGTACTTGAGCTAACCCCCACTTTGCTTTCATCATCCGAGAAGGGTTGAAGGTGTGCATTTATAAGAACTAGCGAGGATTTGGGTTACAGTGGCTACGGCCTACCCCATCTAAAAGAAGTGGCTAAAATTGGCTATTTCTACTCGGGTCTTTGAACTAGAGTTTCTAGCACTTCATTATTGACCCGAGAGGGCTTGATGAGGTAAATCCTTCCTATTCTGAGAGGGTTTTGTGGAATACATGTGTAGTTCGACCATAATACATAAAACCCGTGCCATATTTGCAACCTAGGATCCGAACTTGTCTTCCTTTGCTTGTGAGAATGCCATTGATCACCTTCATTCGCTTTCCTAGTATAGTTAGTAGGTGTTAGTATTGTTACCCATAAATTTTGTTACATCCGTTTGGCCTAGTTCAATTGGTTTGATTCCTCTACTACCTTAATCACATCACTTTGTTCCCTGTGGATTCGACCCCGACTCATAGTTGGGTACTATTATTGCGACGACCGTTCATATCTCAATTTGAGGTGTGTGTTGCGTGTTGTCAAAATTGACGCCGTTGCCGGGGAACAATTGGCGTATTAGAGTAGTTTGAGGGGTTGAACTAGTTGCTTTGATCCAAACTTTGTGGCTATTTATCTCATAGATTGTGAATATTTGTTAGTGTGTAGTGTTTACTTGTGTTAGTTAGTTATTAGTTAGTTAGTTAGTGTGGTTTTGTACTAATATTGAAATGACAGCATGGAATCAAAATTTGTCAAATGTTGGAAATCCATGTGTGAGTGATCCCTGTCCTTATTGTGGAGGACCACACTATTTTCGAAATTGTGAATTTATTTATGGGAACGAGTTGTGTGCACCTTCTCAATCCCTTAAGTGGAACATATGCCATGAGTGTGGTGCCCAAAATGGTCATTGGGATGGATATCCTAATATTCTGTATACTTCTCCTAATGTTTTTTGTAATGGTGCTAATGATGCTTATGAGTTTGACAGGTCCAATGCAAGCAAGAATATGGAACTTGAGCCCGAATAGCAAGGTGTCCAAGAAAAGTTTCAAGAAGAGATGGACTTATCCATTTCATAAGAAAAACATGCTCAAAACAAACGATGTGAATATTTGTTGCAACGGATACTTGAGCACCATGAAAAAGAAGCCAAAGCCATCAAGGAAATGAAGCAATTACTTGAAACTTTTAATGATCAAAAGGCTAAGGAGGTAGCCAAATTCCAAGAAGGACCTTACATGGATGATGAGCTTGGATTTCAAGAAGAACATGTTGAAGATTTTGAGGAAAGAAGAGTTGAGCTAGGACGAGAGATGAAACAATTTTGTTGGGCTATTCATGCCATGGAGGATGCATTGAGTGAATTAGTTGAGGCGTCTAAGACCCAACTACCTTTGATATTGGATAGTCCATAGTCCATTTGGGGATGATGAAGTTTAGAATGAACTTAAAAGCCAAATTTTGGAGCTAATGGTGGAATCCCAACTAATTGACCCAGAAATTGAAGATGATGCCCAAAAGGAAGAAAGTGCACTAGAGTGTTGTGTTGAGTTGCAAGAAATTATTGTTGAGGACTCTAGTGCAATGGAAAATGAAGATGTCAAAAGTGAGGAAATCTTGGAGTTAAAGCGAGTTGGACCTCATTCCTTGCATTTCTCCACAGTGAGTTTGGGAGAGGAGATTGAAATTGAACCTTTCGAATCCTTGGAGAACACTTGCAATGAGGAACTAAGTGCTTATTTCATAGGGTTTTACATGCCAAAAAGACAAAATGATATTCCTCACTTAAAGGCAAAGAAGTGCAAGATGAAGCACATGTTGTTTGACACTTCAAGATTCATCTACCACCACCTCAGGAGCACAATCAAAAACTTAATTCCAATTGGGAAGGCAATTCATTTTTTCAAAGTGGAGAAAAAAGTGGTAATGTACTCGTTGTGCCGCGACGTTAAATCAAGCGCTTCTTGGGAGGCAACCCAAGTTTTACATTTTTGCATTTAGTTAATGTTAGTTTATACATGAAGTTCCTTGATAGTTGCATTTGATCTTGGTTGAATATAGTAAGTGCAGGAATGAAGCATGGAAGAATGCAAGAAGTAGGAGACTTAGCCTCAAGGAATTGAAATTGAAAGGCAGTTGAATGAGGATCGGTAACTGTCGAACGAAAGGCAAAATGCCTTCAGCGGACCACTGAATCGTAGGCGAGACTGCCGGTGCTTACATTGAGCAAATTTTTTAGCCGGAGTATGGATGACATTTAGCCGCTTAATCGGCGACCGCGATCCATCTCGGCAATCCACCTATTTGATTTGGCGGAACGGCGAATATTCTGCGGGACCGCCGAGTTCTTTTCTACTTTCTGGGATTTTCACTATGTGCTTCTAATTGTTTGCTAACTTTCTTGGACTTTATGTGTGGTAGTTCTAGCTAGGATAGTTTAGAGTAGTTTGTGCGTATGGTGTGGACTAATGAATTGCTTGGTGTGTGTAATGCTCACGTTCTAAAATGGTTACATCCATAAATAAGAAAACACCACCAAAATGGGGGAAAAATTCATAAAGATAAGAGCTTGCCACCTTCCATTGTTGCGGCATCACCGTGGTTTCCCTCGAGATATCCCCAAGTTTTAAAGCAAGTGAGGAAGTCTAATCCTAAGATACTCCATCTACCCCACTTGCCATGAAAGATGCTCCTAAGGTCGCATGACATGCCACTACTTGACACGGAGCCCCTTCACCCTCACTCTAATTATTTTGTGCTTATATAGTAATTTTGTTGCTTGGGGACAAGACAATATTTCATGTTGGGGGTGAGGTATATATGTTTGATTTTCCCATGCTATCTTGTACTTATTACTTGATTATTGTCTTTTCAATTCCTAGCTTAGTTTGGTAATTCCTAGCTTAGTTTGGCTATCTTTAAATATGAAAAATCCAAAAATATTAGAAAAAAGAAATTTGAAAATCTCAAAAAAGTTCAATGGGTACTCCCATGAACTACGCTTGGGATGTTGCCTCTTCTCATCTGATTCGCACTTCTTGCGATACGTAAGCAACCAATTCGGGCCTAAAACAACCATTGTGAATACCAACATTGGAATTAAATTCTAACGTAGATAATAACCTTCTTGTTTTTTTTTTGACTCGATTCTTTTCCAAGAAAGTAATTTTTTTTAAACCCGGCACTTTTTAGGGCTTAGTCATAAAGGTGCCATCCTGCTCCTGTTTCATGGCTTGTTTGATACCAACACTTAGGAGCACATATGAGAAAGTTTTGGATTGTTTGTTGAGAGTGGAACCTATAACCTTTAGGTTCTTCTGATGACTTTATGCATGTGTAGTATAGGCTAGATCCTCACCTTAAGTGTTGGAAAATTGATGTTCTTGTCTCTTGTCCCGTATGCTAGTGAGGTGAGCTCTTACTTAAAAACTTGTTAATTGCATATGCATGTTAGAACTTGGCTTGTGTGTCCTTGAAAATTAATGAAGTATCAAATTAGTGGTTGGATATGATGATAGGCATTTCTTTGACTCGTTTGAGCCTTTCAAGCCACCAAATGAAATTAATCCTCTATTAGCCAATTCTAAGCCTTAATATCCTTTCTTTTGATAGCCATGTAATTAGCCCAATCCAATTCTAAGTGCTTAAAATAGCACTAACTCTTCTCTTGGCCCTACCTCTGTGAGGCATTGAAAGACGTGTAACTTAGACTGAGTTTGGGGGAGGGGAACGAAGAAATGAAAACTAAGTGGCTCTTTGAAAAGGAAGATGATTGTATAAAGAAAAGTTGCAAAAGAGAAAATCAAGAAAAGTACAAAAATAGCAAAAGACAAATTGAAAAAAAAATTAGAAAGAGAAGCAAGTGAAATAATAAGAGCCACAAAAGCAAAATCAAGAATGAAAAACGGGAATAAGAGCTAAAATGTGGAAAAAAAGCTGAATGTGAAATGTTTGCAAAGATGATGTAGTGCCCAAGGAGGGAATTTAATCACTCTTTATCTAAATTATACCCTACCTTTATTCAAAAGCTTACATTACAACCTTAGAAATCCTATTTAATCATCCATTGATTGACATGAAAGGAAATGACAAGTGACACTAAGGCCAAGCCTATGACATTGTATGTGCTTAACTTGCATTCATTTTTTAGAGTGAAAGGTTAAAATTGAGGGTCCCTTTTGTTTGCATTATATTGAGAGATAGGGATCCATTCTTTGTGGAGAGAGCATTAAGGGACTTGAGACTTGAAGGTACAACCAAGAAAGCCTTAGATAAGTTGAGAAAGTACTTGTGCTATACATGCTCTAGTCCCCACTAGAAGTTTTAGTAGATATATTTGTGACTATGGCGCTTGTGGATTGATTGGTTAGATTCTCATGTGTGAAATTAAGTGTTAGTATCAAGTATCAACCAAACTCATGCACTTCTAGCTTTTGATATTTTATGCTTAAATACAACTCATTCCAACTAGCTTTTAGCCCTTTTAGTGATGTTATTTGAATGAATCTTATGTTATTCTTCATGTTTCAGGATATTATGAGAATTGGAAACAAAGCCGAAGAAAAATGTGCAAAAAAGAAAATACAAGTGCACTTTGGCTACAAAATAATGAACATGAAGAAAGCAGCATTTGGATTGGCGCCTCGCCGAAATTGTTGCTCAAGAGGTCATCCATCCGCCAAAGGAAGGGAAAGTTCACAGCAGTCAGCAACTCAAAAGGCTGCCAGCCGATTAGAGTGCTAAACATACCCGGTGGCCTCGCAGGATGAAAGGCTAAACCGCCGATGCTCACAGAGAGAGATTGAAAACTGCGAAGCTGAGGAGTTGACCGCACGTAAAAAGGTGCCCCGCCGAATGGAATTGGCCCCTAATTCGGCTGCTAGCACTTTCATCGGCTAACTCAATCAGCTACCGCCGAATGGATTTGGCACTTGATTAGACTGCTAGCACTTTCATTGGCTACCATAAAAAATCAGCACAAAAGCGGCTAGCGGGTCAACATTTGTAACAGGGTGGCTGTCCATAAAAAATGCAGGGTTTCCTTTGTTTTAACTTGGGGGAAATTTAGGAAATGCATTGTGATTATTCTAGGGACCTATAAATACCTAGTTAAATATATTCTTCACATCTTTGGCCACTTTTCCAAGCTTGGGAGCAAGATTCATCATCTACACCTAGGGTTTTGAAGATTGGAGCTACTTTAATTAGCATTTCTTACTCTTCTCTTTAATTCCTTGATTTGTATTGCTATATTTTTGTGTAGTTGATGTTATTGAGGATATGATTGTATTAATATATCTTTCATGATTAGGTTTTCATATTAATGGGTTAATATTTATCTAGTTCTTATCATATTTCATATTCTAGTTTAGGGCACGGCCGTACTTGAGGTAACCCCCACTTTGCTTTTATCATCCGAGAGGGGTTGAAGGTGTGGATTTATAAAAACTACCGAGGATTTGGGTTACATTGGCTACGGCCTACCCCATCTAAAAGAATTAGCTAAAATTGGCTATTTCTACTCGGGTCTTTGAACTAGAGTTTCTAGCACTTCATTATTGACCCGAGAGGGCTTGATGAGGTAAATCCTCCCTATTCTGAGAGGGTTTTGTGGAATACATGTGTAGTTCGACCATAATACATAAAACCCGTGCCATATTTGCAACCTAGGCTCCGAACTTGTCTTCCTTTGCTTGTGAGAATGCCATTGATCACCTTCATCGCTTTCCTAGTGTAGTTAGTAGGCGTTAGTATTGTTACCCATCAATTTTGTTAGACCCGTTTGACCTAGTTCAGTTGGTTTGATTCCTCCACTACCTTAATCACATCACTTTGTTCCCTATGGATTCGACCCCGACTCAGAGTTGGGTACTATTATTGCGATGACCGTTCATATCTCAATTAGAGGTGTTTGCGCGTTGTCATCTGTATACAACAAATGCTTCTTTGTATTCCAGTAACAAAATTTTCGAAAAAAGAGGGAAATTATTAGTGAGAAAAGATATAATAATAATAATAATAAAAAATAGTTGAAAGTTAAAAATTAAAGGCTTGGATCTGTATTCATGCTCAGGCAAAGAAACTTTAAGGTCCACTATGGCTGCAAACACCGGTTGCTCGGTTCGTCGGCCGTCCTAGGTAGCCTTGCCAAGATACGGAACCATAATTTTTCTGCTTCGCTGACTTTTCTAGAATTGTCGTCATTGCCTTATAAACTTACCAAGCACCTCACAATGACGGATAAAGCAATAACGGTAAGGCCTCAAAATTATCATTGGACGTTGTGTGCAAAGCTAAGAACCATTTGATTAAAGGGGATTTCCACAATTATAAACTCAGTCAGCTCTACATATATGCGACATCAAAAGGTTATGTGGCTTTTATTATTGCCGGTTCTGCTCTTCTTTTTCTATTAGTGTGGTATATATAGGAGGAAAGTTAGGAGATGTGAGTTTAAGATCACAAGGCAATCTCTTCCCCCCCTCCCAATGGGTAGAAATTTATGGTATTGATTTGTAGAACCAAAGATGGTGCTAAATTTGAAATTTTTTTCTTGTGTCCAAAGCAAAGAGCATTAGACATGCAAGGAAAGAGATAAATAAATAAAAAATCGGCGTGAAGTGAGGCATCATAAGAGGAAGAGAGAGACATTGGGATTGTATGGAAATCAATGGAAAAGAATACATTTTTGTGAGATATGCACAATATTGCACCTAGAAATAGATAATGAATCCAAATGATTCTTGACCAAATTCGAAAGAGTTACTGTGGAAATATTTTGGTAGCTATGGTGAGTGAAATTTAGGAAAATACTCTTTTCAAAATATCAAGTACAAAATGTATCTAGTATGACCCATTGTCTAAATTTAAAGGAGGATGGCAATTTAACAGGTGGGAAACGTTCTATAATTAAAGTTAAATTTTGAAAGGGCCTACAATTTAAATAGAAATACTATATAAAAAAGTAAATGAAATGAATAAAAGTAGATGAAATAATTATGGGTGAGCACATATTAGCATAAAAAATAAACGAGGTGAAATAAAAATGTATTTAACATTGTAATTTATGAAACAATTATCCAGGAAAATGCATGTTTTTAATAAATGACCTAATTGTAATGCAATTAAGTAATATAACCATAAATAAACATGCTTTTTGTATATAAGAAAGTAATAATGCAAATAGATGCAGGATAAGTAGTAATAAATGGTAGAAATGCAAGAAAAACTTATTATTGCATTTTGAAATTAAGCATAGCTTAAGAAAGTGTGAATTGGTGGAGGAGGAACAAAATTGGGTGTCAACAGATGATATGCAGAACCAATCTATCTAGTGCCTGAAGAAGAATTTTTGGAGGTTCCTCCGGAGATTAGAGAGACAAATACCTCCACATTTCGTGGAACACACAGGGGGAAGAGAGAACAAGTGGATGCATTCAATTGGGAAGTATTTTCAAGATAAAAAAATAAATGCTCCTTATGCAAAAGAGTTGGTCACAAAAGAATTACACGCCCAATAAGATGGAGAGTCGGTGAATAAACAAGACATAGTATGGTTTCATGAATTTATAAACTTGTCATGCATTTTGGATGATTTAGCAGGTTGAGAACTATGTTTAAGAAACAATCTTTTTGTATTTCTTAATTCTGTCATATCGCAAATCTTGTTCTACTAATTGACAATGCTTATCTAATTTTGTCATATTATCTTGCGCTTTACAGTGCCTTGCAAAAGTAATAAGATGGATCGAACAAATAGTGAAGTTGTTGCAATAACTCGTAATTTTGTTTAATATTGTCCTTACAAATACTACCGTTGTTAGAACAATTTCTGAATTTGTTGGACAATATCAAACAAAATAACAAATTGTTGCAACAACTTTACTTTATTTGCTGGGCACTGTCCCAACAAATACAAAAATTGTTGATTAACTTTTGAATTTGTAGGGAGAATGCACAACAAAATCTGAAGTTGTTGGAACAACTTCACTATTTGTTGCGACAATGTCCAACAAATTCTTGGAGGAATTACTGTAATCACCTAATTTTGGCACCTAAAATATAAAAATTGCATAAAATATGTGTGATAATTGTCATGTGATTTTTGCTAGATTTTATACTGTGTTTAGCTTTCTTAGTTAATTGAAAAGAAAATACCGAAAATCAGCAAAGGATATTGTGTTTACGAGTAATGTTTAGCTGTCATTTTGTGTATTTATTTGTTACTAATATAGTCTAATTTATTGTTTTATTTATTTTGGTTTAAGTGGGTCATTTTATGAAAAAATGCAAGCATTAGTAGCTATTTTGGCTAATGTGAATAAAATGGAAAGGGAAGGCAATGCAATTTTTCTTGGTCGGATCAGCCCAATCCAATTAATTGACCCGGCCCGTGACTTAGATTTAAAAGCCAAAAAATTGCCATTTTAGTCCATTTTTCCACAAATTAACAGAACAAAAGAGAACTTTGCCAAAAATGGCATCTGCTCGTTGATCTCCGCTGCCAGCGACGGCGAGACACCACCTCCGGCCTAAATATTACATGTTCACACATGGTTTGAGTCCCTCGTTCCATTTCCAACACCAATTTTTCCAAAGGACAAGCGAATCGATGTAGATCGGGACCTAAAGTTCGGCCAAATCCCTAGCTCCGGCGAAGGTTAGTTTTTCCGGCCAAGTGTTTACATCAATGGTTATGTCTCCATCTACACACGACTCTAAAGGTATTTCTCTTGAAAGGCCGCCATTTTTTTTCCTCTTTATGTCTGCCCGATCTCGTTTCCCTTTTGAGTTTAGTCCCGTGGTGGCGTGAAGTAGTAGCAGCTGTGGTGATGTGATGATGGGACTGTGTTGGTTTCGTTTGGTGATGACAAGGCCGAGGTAGGGGTGTGGCTGCGGATGTGTGTGTGGTGATGGAGTTGTGGCTATGGGTTGATTGTTTGTTTCGATTAGGTGTTAAACGGCGGGATTGGTGTTTGTTTGGTGGAGTTGGGGCTATGGGTTGATTGTTTGTTGCGATGGTGATGGTGAGGCTGCCTAAGGAAGCGATAAGACCGTGATGCTATGGTTATGCCCTGTGTTGGTGAGGTCGTGTAAGGCAGTCGCTGATGCGATAATAAGCCAAAGTGTGGCGTCGTTTGTGATGGCGAGGCAGCGGAGCATTGGCGGGTGCGAGGCAAAATTTTGGCCTTGTTTCTCCTTTTTCTACTTGAGACGACCCTATTAAGGGTCGTTCCAGTTAGAAAAGAGAGTCATGGGGCTAGATATGTGCTTGGGAGTTTGGAAAAATGTGAGGTCGATAATCAGGGGTTCCAAGGTTGTGATGATTATTTGTCGATGTAGCGATAGGGGTTGTGTCGAGGACCTGATACAGCGGTGATGCAGCAGCCGAGCCAAGCAAGTTTGGAGATGTGATGCTGGCTGTTTCACGAGGCAGTGGTGGTGATGTGACGGCTGAAATGGTTTTGCCCAGTCATGATGGTGGCAATGCTAGGCCGTAGAAGCAGTGGTATCAAACATAGTGCGGCAGTGCAGCAGAACCTTTATGGTAATGTTAGCAATGGCGACGGGTTAGGTTAAATTCTAGTTTCTTGTTCTATTGTTCCATGTTTACATTCGTGTGAGTTGTTAGCTATTAGACAATATTATTTAGTGATAACAGTTAGCTTGAAGAAAATTGTGCTTGTGTTGTTTAACTATAGGTTTGCTCATGAAGTTTAGGGCATTTCTTCTTCTTTGACAGCTTATAGTTTAATCTGGAATACAGTCACCATGTTGACATAGACTAAGGTTGAATTATAAATGACAGTCAGTTGGTATGCTTGAAATTCATCCTCGTTAGTTAGTAAATTGAATTGTATGATGGCACATTAAAAGAACATGGATGTTTCAGTTGTTAAGTTCAATTGGCAAATCTGCCTTCATGAAGTCACTTTTTGTTGTTGTCGTAGCTTGAATATGAATTGGTGAAAAGCCATCTTCCTTTTCTAGTAAAAGCATGAACTGCCTGTCCTTAACCATTGTAGTTTTTGCTCTGTTTAGTATGTGTAAGCCTGTGTGTGTTGCGCATTCATTATTTTGGGCTGGAAGTTTTTGTCTTGTTTAGGTTAAACTGTCATGTTAGTGGATAAGTTTGAGTTCAATTAAGTTAGTTGTAAATCTGAAAATCTTTGAAAAGTCAAAAAGGATATCAAAGTGAGTCCAAGAGTCAAAAGTAAAAGTAAAATTGGTTATGTCATCCCCTTTGTATTCTAGTTAGACATGCCAAGTCTCAATTTAGCTGTTGTCTGTTAAAAGCAAAAAGCAAGAAGAGGTCACATGGTATTGTCCCTTGGTCTATTCACATACTCCCCCCTTTGGCTTATTTAAGGGGCCATTTCATTCACTCTTTGGGGATCTCTACACACAGAGGAGACACACGAAAATCTGGAGAAGGAACTCTCCAACAAAAACATCAGTTGAGATCTGAAAGGTAGAGTTAAAAAGCTTAGAGAAAAATAGAGAGGTAAAAAGGTGAGAAATTTTGAGAAAGATAAAGGAATTAAAAGAGTCTCTGGTTATGAAAAGCTTTTAAGTTTCAAAGCTAGAGTGAAAGGGGTTGTTGTTGTCAGTGCTTTTCTTTTGCTGAGTCTGCTGTTGGTCTTGTACTGCTGCTTAATCAAGGGATACATTTCACTAGGTAATTCTCCCAACTTCACTTTATCTTGTACGTTTTTATCATGTTAAAAGTCTGCAAATGTGTTTACAAATAGAAGAAGGCCCGTTACCAGGCCATGAGTTCAAAATCAGTCCATAATAAGGCTATGAGTTCAAATCAGTCCATAATAATACTTTTACGTCTCTTATATATATGTTCTGCATGATATGTTATGTATGCTAAGGGCTGTTATGGTGGATGAATGTCTTGGTCTATTTTACATGTTTGGATGTGTTAGACGTAGGCAAACCTAGGCTCCAAAAGTAACTATAAAAGAGGCCATGTTTCAAAGATATAAGATTAGTGAGAACTTGACCAAAAAAACAAAAAAAAAAAAAAAAAAGAAAGAGAGGAAACGTGCCAATTTGGATTCAGGAACGATGCAGTAGCTTGCCTAGTTGTATTGAAATTATGCACTTGGTTTAACTTGCAAATTCAAGTAAATAAAATTAGGCAAACTCGGCGTAGTGAAATTATACGGCTAAAAGAATGAGCTAATAACAATTATAAATAGTGAAGGTGTACGATTAAGCAAATTCGACACAAATAAATATCCATTAGTTAGTTGTTCACAATGTAACTCATATAAAGTCAAGAGATTTCGAATGGGTGAAGTGCCTGCGGGAATTAATTGATTTAAGTCGAAAGATTTCGAACGAGTGAAGTTCTCGCGCGATTATATTCGATTTGAGTTTCATTTATTGAACGAGGAAAATTAGTAATAAATTGAAGCGTAACAAAATCGAGGCAAATTACAACAAATAGTTTCAAGAGTCGAAATGCGTCAATAAAAGCAACTGTGCTTGGCATAGGACTCGTGAGTGCCTAACACCTTCCCGCGAGTCAACCGAGATCCTTGTCCGGAACTCTGACGCAGACCACTAAACGAGTCAAGGGTGTTCTAAGTACACCACTTTGGTGACTTGGTACACCTTTAACTTGTCAAGTGGCGACTCCGAAATCTCTAATAATTTGTGTACCTGAACACCTAGTCACAGACCTTTTAAAACACATCAATAATTCTTTTTTTAGTTGAAAAAAGGGTCGTGACAGCTTGGCGACTCCGCTGGGGAAGAAAGTGAAAACTGAGAGTCTCAAGCTTTAAAATTTGTCGCTTTCGGCTTTGAATATTATTTGTATATATTGCCTTGAATGTTACTGCTTTGATATGTTTGAACTGTATATACACAACTGTCTTCTCTCGTACACCTCTGAGTCTTCTGGAACATTGCACACATGCACGCCAGTGTCGCTTCGGCGTCTGGAATTTCTGTCGTGTCTCAGGATACAAAATGTTAACCCTTCTTAGGAGGAGGTGTGTTGGGTTAGGCCGTTAGACGTTGTCGACCGGTACTCCCGAGGCACTTCCAAATTGCCAGAAACTATAGAACATGAACCCATTTAGTCACCTAGAGTTGAACCTGTACTTTTATCTAGGCCGATTTATTTGCATGTCATTAGACTTAGTGAGGTGCGGTACATCGGTACCGCACTTGTCTAGGCTGACTCCCTCGTGTCATAATGGGGCACACGCCCCCAAAAGACACATCATGAGCATATAATGTGTTGCATTTGTTCTAGTCTAAAGGTTGTTATGCTGACCGATCACCGAGGGGCGAGAGCCAAATTTTGAGGAAAAAAAAGGGTAAAATGATAGAAAAATTGGATTTAGTCCCGTGTCTCGAAATGTTTTTTGTTTAGTTGTCATTTTATGCCGTTATAATGGCGAAATTTTTTAGTCTCATTTTGCGTCTGAGTTCGGTCCCAAGTGTTAGAAAATAATTTGTCATAATTTTGCGCCGTTATAATGGCAAAATTTTGGGACCTTCTTTTTTTGTGGTGGAATCTGTGTCCAAGTCTTGCCCAAGTTTTGAAAATAAAGTATTCGGGTTTTGTGCCGTCGAAATGGCAAAAATTTTGGAACCAATTGTGTGTTTAATTAGTATAACATTTTGTGTCGAAGTAGTTATCGTGTCGTCATAATGGTCAGATTCTGTAAATACTCTAAGATTCATTTTTTCAAATTAGATCGAAGAGTTTGTTTCAAAAATCATTTGTGCCCCATCTTTACGATGTCGTAATGTCTGATTTTGGGATTAAAAATAAAAAAAATAAATTAAAAAAAAAGAAGGTTGTGTTTTCATAATTCATTCTTAAGTTCAGTTTGAATCTCGAGTTGAGTTTTAATTTTTTATTAAAAAATATGAAATAAAATTTTTTGGAAACCCACTTTATTTTGTTTTGTTAAGGTCAAGTTAGGGTAAGGACAATTAATTAACTTTGTTCCTCGTGTAATAGTCTGACTCTACTCAAATGTCGAGTCTCGTTATTTTCACAGTCCGGGTAGACTCGCCCATTATCATGTCTGTCAGCTTATGTCTTTTGTCTCGTGGGTGGCGTTAAATATTATTTTGAGTCGGTCTAGTATCGTTGTTAAAATCATGTTTGTTGAGTCAGAAAATAGGAAAGGAAAAAAATAATAATCATTTAAGTTCGTCCTTGTGCTGATTATGTATCAGTTACAATTTTGTTCTAATTTTGATCAAGGCACTTAAGCAATATTTTGGGGATATGATCGGTACACTCGGCTTACGCCATTAACAGTTTCGGGATGACGCATAACAACCTTAGGCTGCAATCTGTTATTCTTTTTGTGCTAACCTGATTTGTTTGCAGTAGTTTGGAGTTAGGAGATTTGGTACGGAATTCTGGCATCGACCCATCCGTACAGAACTAAATCAAAGGGACCTGTGACTTCACCTGTAGACATGCCAACTAATGGAGAGAGATCCGAGACCGGTTCCCAGGAATTCTTGGCACTGGAAAATGAGAGATTGACTGGGGAGGTTAATACTTTGAAACAACTCGTGGCCGACATGCATCACGCACTGACCACAGGACGGACACCTCCTCCTATTCCAACCAACCTAGATGGGGTTGTGCCGACAGTGGTACAACGAGCACCGGGCACATCTACGACAGTTGAGGATCGCACTTATCCTACGGGTCTTGCCCCTGTCCGTTGTGTAATAAATGAAACTGAAGTGCGTCTTCATCCACCACCTCCAACAGAGGGACAATATGGCCCACCTCCAGCACAAGTGCCAGTTTTTCAGGGCCCAGCTAGGCCAGTCACGGCTAGGTGCAACAGTGACCCACATCTTCAGATTAGGGACCAACACTATGATCCGCCCCATGAATCCAATTTCTGGCAAAGTGGTCCATATAATCAGGGTTTCCATCGCGAGTCTCAAGTTGAGGTTGATCGATCAGGAAAGCTTGATGAGAGCGAGGTTCTGAGAAAGGTGAAGGGCCTAGAAAAAGCGGTAAGGATCATTCAGGGCTATGGAGATCATACCAACACTTATTTCAAGGATCTTTGCCCCTACCCCGGATTGCAATTGCCAGAGGGATTCACAGTGCCAAAGTTCGATCTATACACTGGGCAAGGAGATCCAAGAGTTCATATGAAGACCTACTGCAACAAAATAAGAGGGGTCAAGAAAGACAAGCTGTTGATAGCCTACTTTTCCGAAAGCTTGGGGGGTGCAACTGCTGAATGGTTCATGAGGCAGGATGTAACTAAATGGTTGGCATTTGATGACATGGTGCAGACATTCTACGACCAGTACAAGTACCACATTGAAGTTTTTCCAGATCGATCCTCTTTGGATGCGATAAAAAAGAAGCCAAGTGAAAGCTTTAGGGAGTACGCTCTCAGATGGCGCGAGCAGGCCGCTCGAGTGAGCCCCGCAATATCGGACGACGACATGGTCCGTTTGTTCATCGAGGCGCAAGATGAGGCGTTCTATGGTGCATTGATCACCGCCTTTGGGAAACCGTTTAGTGAAGTCGTCAAGATGGAGAAATGATTGAGAGGGGAGTCAAAGCTGGTAAGATTGTGAGCCAGACCACACTGAAAGCAACTACACAGGCTGTGCAGGCAGGAGCATTTGGGAAGAAGAATCAAGATGATGTAGCCATGGTGGGTTCGGGTTCACAAAAGTGGAGCGAGAAAAGATACAATCAAACCCACTCATACCAAGCTCCACAAATATACCCTCCACAACACTACTACACCCCACAAAATCCGCAGTATTCCGTCCCTCCACCCCAATACTCAATCCATACAGTGCAACCATATGCTCCAATATCATCTTATCCGCAATGGCGCGCTCCAACCACACATCCTATATATCCCACTCACCACACTCCACATAACTAATTCCAGCCTCCACCGAACCTTCCCTACCGACCAAGAGGTCCTCTAGGTTTTCGCCGAAAAGTTCAGTATAAAAGGGCGCATCAAGCGAAAAAGAATGAGTTCACGCCAATTGGAGAATCTTATGCCGAACGTTTTCAGAAGTTACAAGCTTTGGACATACTGAAACCGATCAATGGAGGAATGCATCCTAGGGATAGGGTTGACGATTCCCATCAATGTGCTTACCATTCAGGTGCACCGGGGCATGACACTGAGGATTGCCATTTTCTCAAGAAGGATATCCAAGCTTTGATCGATAATGGTCAGATTCGAATTGAGGGTTCAGATGCACCAGGTATAAATAAGAACTCATTGCCTGTCTGTGATGATGTGCATATGGTGGGTATGGTGGGTGTAGAAGATTTGAGAGTTGAATCTGCAATGCCGATAATATCTATTGGTGATGTGTCAGTTGGGGCCAACAAAATGCTAGTGACAATGAACTGTGTTCTTGAGATTGTGCTTGGGGTAGTAGATAGAGTAAGGGGTGAAGAAATGAAGAAGACGAGCATGTCTCTCGAGAAGCCAATTCCAAATCTTACTCGGTCATTCATCAGTCCCAAATAAGTGAAGTCCACCTTGATGGGACTTAGAGAAAATAAGGAAAAGAAGAATAAATTGCCAGATTCAGAGATTTTCTTCGGTATCAGCATGGTGCATCCTTGTGAAGGGCTCAACAATGTATAAAAACCAGGAAACTTGCCTTGACTTACAATTGAGTGACTGTGAATTATTGTAGCTTGTTTTGCTAATCTTTCTGTGTACTTGGTTATTTAAGGGTTATAATCCAAGTACATTATTTTGCTTGTTTTTATGTTCAAACCCTTCTATCTTTAATTCAATGAAAAGCGAGTTCCTTTTCTCGTCTCAATATTATGTTTCTTATTTTCTTTCTTGGTCCTGTTTCTTTAGTATTATGTTTTATGTTTTTCGGCCATAATAACATGACATGCGTGTGGAGCTTAAGTCTTGATCTAAACACACTCTCTGACATTGTGAGCTATCTGAGTAGTGAGGGATAAAAGAGGGAGTGAATTAAGTTGGGAATCAATTGTCATCTGATAAGAGAGAACGGTGAGAAGTTCAAAATCGTGCACGGTTGCTTCGACCGAATTTGAAATACCAGTTTTGAGAACCATCGTTGAAGCATAATTTGAGGACATGTGTGGATCAATCCAGGTCAATTCATTGAATCATTATTTGTGCGAGGCATTCTCGGGTCGGGATGACGAACGACTTTCATTTCTGCTACCCAAACACTATACCAATTTTCTAGCCCTTTGAGCCTTGTGTATTTTTCTTTGGCTACCCTCCTTTGGAATCAATGTGATTCAAATTGAAAAAATGAAAAAGAAGAAAATAAAAAAAAATTGAAAAAGAAACAACAAAATCTACCTCAGTGGTAGAGCTACGTCTGACCTGATTCCTCTCAAAAGGATACGGAGGTAACCATTCGGGTGCGGTCATAACAGGGAGAAGTTCATTTTTTCCATGTTCATATTGACGCAAAACTTGCATCTAAGTTTGTGGCCAACCTCAAAAGAAATTTTGTTCCCCATTCTATGCTAAACTGGAGCAGAAGTTTGTTTTTATTTTATTTTTTTAATAAATAAAATAAAAACAAACTTCTATTTTATCATACCATATATTCGTCTGTTTCATGAGATGTTTGGTATATCAATCTCGAAGTCGAGGAAAAAACTCAAAGCACCCTAGTTTATCCTAAACTGGGCAGAAGTTTATTTAAATTAAAAAAAAGAGAAAGAGGAGAAAGTCAACATCCCTTTCTTTCACTGTGTTCATCTTGGGGGATAGTCCCAATATTCCCTATGTTTTCATATTAGAAAAATTCAAAAGATAATTCCTCGGTTTCATTAAACCGGGGCTACAGTTTGTTGTGATTTTAAAAGAAATGATTCCAAGGGTTGTATCATTCACCAAGTTATTTCATGAGATGCTTTCATACCGCTTTTCAAACTAAAGAGAAAAACTCAAAAAAAAAAAAAAAAAAAAAAAAGAGAGAGAGAGAGAAATAATCCCCAACTTGCCTAAACTGGTGGAAATAAGTTTGTTTTATTTTAAAAAAGCGGTGATTTCATAGTTTGTAATATTCATCTGATCATCTCATGAAATGTTTCTGAGCTTTTATGTTGAACTCCTTTCTTCATAGCCTAACCAAATCCAATGTTACAGTCCAAATAAAGACCCTTCTGACCGATCATTGAGAATGTCAAGCCGAGTAGGGTATCAAGGGATAAGTTCCACGATGTAAAGTCGCATTCTTATAAGCCAACAATAGCATTTAGGAGCTGAGAGCACCAAGGTCATTAAAGGAAAAATTTTCCGGGGAATCAAGATAAAGGCCAAAATTGAAGAAAGAAAGCAAAGACGGGGTCGAGCAGCAAGGAAATATTAGAGGTCGACTGGGAAAGAGCGAAAAATGAAAGAAATGAAAAAAAAAATAAAAAATTAAAAAAAAAGAAGTCTTGTCGGTAAAAACCTGAAAAGGCGCTGCAAGGCAATAGTGAGTTAAAAGAGCAAAGAGAGAGGCTAGTTAGTTAAAACTCCGAGGGGCACTACTAGTCGACTGAGGGTCGTGGAATTCGTCATCAAGTTCGGGTTGAGCGAGGTTGTCAATCTAGGAGAGAGGTCAGAGTTAGACTGTGTGAACTAATCAAGAGTTGATTCTAATTGCATGTCATGTTTTACTAAGGTTGTCGTTTCACCTCCAAATAAGTTTCTTCTATCTACCAGGGACATCTTTCGTTCGATGTCTCCTTTTGAGTTTCTTCACTTTCCTTTTCATTTATTTCTTTCTCATTATTTTCGGACATTCAGAAAGGTTTGCAAAACTTGTCTACATGTTTTAGTTGTACCAGAAAAGTCGAAAATGGGAGCCCAGCACCGAGATTGTACCATGAAGATCACCAGGAAATGGTTTGTTATTTCTACAAGATGTGACCAAAGACCGATATGAGAATTTGGGTTGGGAAGTGTGAGAACACAACTACATCAAGTCAGTTTCTCGTCGGGGAAAAAACTTGAAGAGCAGAAAGGGAAATAAAGAGAGAAATCAGGGACCATCTGAGCAGGGAGCCGTGGTTTTCAACTTTCAAGACAAGAACTATTGGGGTAATGGGATAGAATTTTCAACTTTAAACACAAGACCCATTGGGATGATGGGATTCAAGTTTCAACGTAAGGCCCATTAGGATAATAGGATTCAATTTTCAGAACAAGACCCATCAGAGTGATGGTTTACAATTTCAGCTTTCTGTCGACACCCATTGGGATAATGGGTTACAATTTTTCAATTTCCAGAAGAAGCAAGACCCATCAGAGTGATGGTTTTCAATTTTCAGAAGAAGCAGAACCCATCAGAGTGATGGTTTTCACTTTTCAGAAGAAGCAGAACCCATCAGAGTGATGGTTTTCAATTTCTAGCAAGAGCAAGACCCATCAGAGTGATGGTTTTTAATTTAGTAAGAACAAGACCCATCAGAGTGATGGTTTTCAATTCAGCAAGAGCAAGATCCATCAGAGTAATGGTCTTTCAATTCAGCATGAACAACACCCGTCAGAGTGATGGTTTAGCAAGACCTATCAGAGTGATTTTTTTTTTTTAATTTTAGTCAGAGCAAGATCCATCAGAGTGATGATTTTCAATTTCCAGTACAAGCAAGATCCATCAGAGTGATGGTCTTTTAATTCAGCATGAACAAGACCCGTCAGAGTGATGGTTTAGGAAGACCCATCAGAGTGATGATTTTTCAATTTTCAGCAAAAGCAAGACCCATCGGGGTGATGGTTTGCAATTAAGTAAAAACACAAGACCCGTCAGAGTGATGGTTTTCAATTCAGTAGAAGCAAGACCCATGATAGTGATGGTTTTCAATTTCCAGCATAAGCAAGACCCATCAGAATGATGGTTTCTAATTTTCAACATAAAGAAAGACCCACCAGAGTGTGGTTCCAGTTTTATCTTTCAAGTCAAAGCCTGCCCCAGCAGCAATTACAAGTTTTCAACAGTCAAAGCCCGTCAAAGCGGCAATTTCAGCTTTCAAGTCAAAGCCCGTCAAAGCGGCAATTTGACCGTCAAAACGGCAATTTCATTCAAGTCAAAGCCCGTCAAAGCGGCAATTTAATTCAAGACAGAGCCCGTCAAAGTGGTAATTTCTACTTTCAAGTCAAAGCCCGTCAAAGTGGCAATTTGACTTTCAAGTCAAAGCCCGTCAAAGCGGTAATTTTTACTTTCAAGTCAAAGCCCGGCAATGCGGCAGTTTCAACTTTAGAGGCAAAGCCCGCCCGAGCGGCAATTTCAAGTTTTCAAGACTACTTTGGTAGTGGGAGCTTCGGACCAGTTTATCAGCTTGGGAAGCATAAAGAAGTTAGCTTAGGAATTGTAATTTTACATTTTCAAATGTTGTATTTTCATTTTTCCTTTGTAAAGCAGTGACCACCAGCCAGCAACAAGTGACCAGCAACAACAATTCTAGTATGTCAAAGGTGTCTCAAGTTAGTCCGGGTAGGTCTAAGAATGTCGAGTCAGTCCCAGTTAGTTCTGAAAGTGTCTATGGTTAGTTTGTGTATTTCTAGAGAGTGCTTAGTGTTAGTCTAGAGAGTCTAGCAGCGTCTAGTGTCTGTTTGTGTGGGGTAGTCCCAGCTATCGCATGTGAGGAACTACACTGACCTGATTCCTTAGTCCGGGGATATGTAGGTAGCCTTGTTCTTGGTTAGAACCAAACCGGCAAGGTACGGTCACCATATTGCAAGAGTGTTCTCGGCTAGAACCGAAAAAGCCAAAATTAGCTTCCGATTACGTCTTTGTCCGAAAACTCTTCATGTTCTCCAACAAAGAGGGGCAGCTGTAATCACCTAATTTTGGCACCTAAAATACAAAAATTGCATAAAATATGTGTGTTAATTGTCATGTGATTTTTGCTAGATTTTATACTATGTTTAGCTTTCTTAGTTAATTGAAAGGAAAATACCGAGAATCAGCAAAGGATATTGTGTTTACGAGTAATGTTTCGCTGTCATTTTGTGTATTTATTTGTTACTAATATAGTCTAATTTATTGTTTTATTTATTTTGGTTTAAGTGGGTCATTTTATGAAAAAATGCAAGCATTAGTAGCTATTTTGGCTAATGTGAATAAAATGGAAAGGGAAGGCAGTGCAATTTTTCTTGGCCGGATCAGCCCAATCCAATTAATTGACCCGGCCCGTGACTTAGATTTAAAAGCCAAAAAATTGCCATTTTAGTCCATTTTTCCACAAATTAACAGAACAAAAGAGAACTTTGCCAAAAATGGCATCTGCTCGTCGATCTCCGCTGCCAGCGACGGTGAGACACCACCTCCGGCCTAAATATTACATGTTCACACACGGTTTGAGTCCCTCTTTCCATTTCCAACACCATTTTTTCCAAAGGACAAGCGAATCGATGAAGATCGGGACCTAAAGTTCGGACAAATCCCTAGCTCCGACGAAGGTTAGTTTTTCCGGCCAAGTTTTTACATCAATGGTTCTGTCTCCATCTACACACGATTCTAAAGGTATTTCTCTTGAAAGGATGCCATTTTTTTCCTCAGTATCTCTGCCCGATCTCGTTTCCCTTTTGAGTTTGGTCCCGTGGTGGCGTGAAGTAGTAGCAGCGGTGGTGATGTGATGGTGGGACTGTGTTGGTTTCGTTTGGCGATGACAAGGCCGAGGTAGGTGTGTGGTTGCGGATGTGTGTGTGGTGGTGGAGTTGTGGCTATGGGTTGATTGTTTGTTTCGATTAGGTGTTAAACGGCGGGATTGGTATTTGTTTGGTGGAGTTGGGGCTATGGGTTGATTGTTTGTTGCGATGGTGATGGCGAGGCTGCTTGAGGAGGCGATGAGACCGTGATGCTATGGTTATGCCCTGTGTTGGTGAGGTCGTGTAATGCAGTCGCTGATGCGATAATAAGCCAAAGTGTGGCATCGTTTGTGATGGAGAGGCAGCGGAGCATTGGCGTGTGCGAGGTAAAATTTTGGCCTTATTTCTTCTTTTTCTACTTGAGACGACCCTATTAAGGGTCGTTCCAGTTAGAAAAGAGAGTCACGGGGCTGGATATGTGCTTGGGAGTTGGGAAAATGTGAGGTCGATAATCAGGGGTTCCAAGGCTGTGATGATGATTTGTCGATGTAGCGATAGGGGTTGTGTCGAGGGCCTGATACAGCGGTGATGCAGCAGCCGAGCAAAGCAAGTTTGGAGATGTGATGCTGGCTGTTTCACGAGGCAGTGGTGGTGACGTGACGACTGAAATGGTTTTGCCCAGTCATGATGGTGGCAATGCTAGGCCGTAGCAGCGGTGGTATCAAACATAGTGCGGCAGTGTAGCAGAACCTTTATGGTAATGTTAGAAATGGCGACGGGTTAGGTTAAATTCTAGTTTCTTGTTCTATTGTTCCATGTTTGCATTCGTGTGAGTTGTTAGCTATTAGACAATATTGTTTAGTGATAACAGTTAGCTTGAAGAAAATTGTGCTTGTGTTGTTTAACTATAGGTTTGCTCATGAAGTTTAGGGCATTTCTTCTTCTTTGACAGCTTATAGTTTAATCTGGAATACATTCACCATGTTGACATAGACTAAGGTTGAATTATAAATGACAGTCAGTTTGTATGCTTGAAATTCATCCTCGTTAGTTAGTAAATTGAATTGTATGATGGCACATTAAAAGAACATGGATGTTTCAGTTGTTAAGTTCAATTGGCAAATCTGCCTTCATGAAGTCACTTTTTGTTGTTGTCGTAGCTTGAGTATGAATTGGTGAAAAGCCATCTTCCTTTTCTAGTAAAAGCATGAACTGGCTGTCCTTAACCATTGTAGTTTTTGCTCTGTTTAGTATGTGTAAGCCTGTGTGTGTTGTGCGTTCATTATTTTGGGCTGGAAGTTTCCGTTTTGTTTAGGTTAAACTGTCATGTTAGTGGATAAGTTAGAGTTCAATTAAGTTAGTTGTAAATCTGAAAATCTTTGAAAATTCAAAAAGGATATCAAACTGAGTCCAAGAGTCAAAAGTAAAAGTAAAATTGGCAGCATAGAAATAGGCTTTTTATGTCATCCCCTTTGTATTCTAGTTAGACATGCCAAGTCTCAATTTAGCTGTTTTCTGTTAAAAGCAAAATGCAAGAAGAGGTCACATGGTATTGTCCCTTGGTCTATTCACAGACTCCCCCCTTTGGCTTATTTAAGGGGCCATTTCATTCACTCTTTGGGGATCTCTACACACAGAGGAGACACACGAAAGAAGGAACTCTCCAACAAAAACATCAGTTGAGATCTGAAAGGTAGAGTTAAAAAGCTTAGAGAAAAATAGAGAGGTAAAAAGGTGAGAAATTTTGAGAAAGAGAAAGGAGTTAAAAGAGTCTCTGGTTATGAAAAGCTTTTAAGTTTCAAAGCTAGAGTGAAAGGGGCTGTTGTTGTCAGTGCTTTTCTTTTCCTGAGTCTGCTGTTGGTCTTGTACTGCTGCTTAATCAAGGGATACATTTCACTAGGTAATTATCCCAACTTCACTTTATCTTGTACGTTTTTATCATGTTAAAAAGGGGCTAAGTGCACGAAAAGCCACTTTTACCACTGGTCTTTGGGCACAGGCCACTAATACCAAAATATTTAGTTTGTGGCCACTTTTGCTTAAAGAGATAGAACTTCAGTCCAGAGGCCGGATTGAAGTTCAGTCCTTAAAGATTGAACTTCAATCCAGGGCCATATGGACTGAAGTTCAGTCTAGTCCTTAAGATGGAACTTCAGTCCACCTTAAGACTGAACTTCAGTCCATGGCCATAGCATGGACTGAAGTTCAGTCCATGGCCATATGGACTGAAAGTTCAGTCCTTAAGAGATGGAACTTCAGTCCAGAGGCCGTATGGACTGAACTTCAGTCAATTATCAGAACTTAAGTCAATATTTATTTAGTAAAGGCCCAAAAGTGGCCTCTAGTGTAAGACCAAAGAAAATAGTGGCCTCAAACTAAATACCAGTGTTAAAAGTGGCTGCTGGGCGAAATTTTTACTGTTAAAAGTCTGAAAATGTGTTTACAAATAGAAGAAGGCCCGTTACTAGGCCATGAGTTCAAAATCAGTCCATAATAAGGCTATGAGTTCAAATCAGTCCATAATAATACTTTTACGTCACTTATATATATGTTCTGCATGATGTGTTATGTATGCTAAGGGCTGTTATGGTGGATGAATGTCTTGGTCTATTTTACATGTTTGGATGTGTTAGACGTAGGCAAACCTAGGCTCCAAAAGTAATTCTAAAAGAGGCCATGTTTCAAAGATAGAAGATTAGTGAGAACTTGACCAAAAAAAAAAAAAAAAAAGAAAGAAAGAGAGGAAACGTGCCAATTCGGATTCAGGAACGATGCAGTAGCTTGCCTAATGGTATTGAAATTATGCACTTGGTTTAACTTGCAAATTCAAGTAAATAAAATTAGGCAAACTCGGCGTAGTGAAATTATACGGCTAAAAGAATGAGCTAATAACAATTATAAAGAGTGAAGGTGTACGATTAAGCAAATTCCAACACAAATAAATATCCATTAGTTAGTTGTTCACAATGTAACTCATATAAAGTCAAGAGATTTCCAATGGGTGAATTGCCTGCACGAATTAATTGATTTAAGTCGAAAGATTTCAAACGAGTGAAGTTCTCGCGCGATTATATTCGATTTGAGTTTCATTTATTGAACGAGGAAAATTAGTAGTAAATTGAAGCGTAACAAAATTGAGGCAAATTACAACAAATAGTTTCAAGAGTCGAAATGCGTAAATAAAAGCAACTGTGCTTGGCACAGGACTCGAGGGTGCCTAACACCTTCCCGCGAGTCAACCGAGATCCTTATCCGGAACTCTGACGCAGACCACTAAACGAGTCAAGGGTATTCTAGGTACACCACTTTGATGACTTGGCACACCTTTAACTTGTTAAGTGACGACTCTGAAATCTCTAATAATTTGTGTACCTGTACACCTAGTCACAGACCTTTTAAAACACATAAATAATTCCTTTTTTAGTTGAAAAAAGGGCCGTGACAATTACTTGAAGCAATTATAATTGCATAATTGATACAATGATCTAATGAAATTTGATTATCAATAAGGTGATCATTAAATGAGCTATTGAACAAAGAGTCGTAATTTCATCATAATTAAATACTAATCAATCAACTCTTGGTGTAGTCAACCATTAAATTTGCATATTCAATTATAGTTGATCAATAGAGATTAAATGATTTGATGATAATCAAACATCAATCTGAATGATATCAAGTTTAATCAAACTTCACAATGGTGATTCAATGATAGTTCATGATCTATCAAGTGCTTATCAGAAATATTTAATGAAAAGGGACTTATAAAAATTAGCTTAAGATCAATAGATAAGTCTAATAAATTATTAATTATAAACTTCTTGATTTGACAATATTTGAACATCAATCAAGCGATTCCAAGTATAAAGAAAACGTTACGATGGTGACTCAATAATCGTTCACGGTCAATCAAGTGATTTCTTAGACAAATTTATTAAAAGGGTTGAAGATTCATAAACAATAGTTTCTTACGGTCAATAGATAGATTTAATGAATTATTATTATAAACTTATTGATTTGACGATAATTGACCATCAATCGAGCGATTTTAAGTGTAGAGAAATGTTACGATGGTGATTCAATGGTAGTTCATGATCAATTAAGTGGCTTCTTAGACAAATTTATTAAAAGGTTAAAGATTCACAAACAATATTTACTTAAGATCAATAGATAGATTTAATGAATTATTGATTATAAACTTATTGATTTGAAAATATTTGAATATCCATCGAGCAATTCAAAATATAGTGAAATGTTGCGACACTGATTCAATGATAGTTCTTGATCAGTCAAGTGATTTCTCAAACGAATGCATTAAATGTTGACACCCAATTTTGTCCCTCATATTTTTAAAGAAATGGTTTTCTATTTAGATCCACGATCGTGCATTTATTTTCACCCTGTCCATTCTTTCAATTTATCTTCCTATACGAGTCTAGTAATCAAAGCCATTTTTTGAAAACGTCATCGCAAACCATGGCCATTTTTACAAAATGTGTGTTCCTAACCGAAATACCGTAATTACTTCTATTTTTGAAAAAGTTATCCAAAACATTTTAAATCCCAAGATTATATTTTCATACGCTCCCCTAGTCATTTTAATATTTTAAAATTAATTCCATAATTTTCCTATAATTTATAACTATTTTATACAATTTTATACTAGAATTACGCCTAATATACACTATATATACATAAATACATATACACATATACCAACACACATCAGCTCCATTGTTTTTCACATCACGCCTACGTGGATTGATCTCGATCGTCCACCTGGATGATCCAACGGCCAGCACCACACTTTTCTTTTTTAATTACACAAAACCCCTCCCCCCACCCAAACGCTAAGGCTCTTTATTTTCACTCACAAAGCCACACCACCATCGTCTCTTTTCTCTCTATGTCGGTGATGCCCTATCTCGCCGTTGTGTTTGCCGGTTACCGGCTTGTTCTGCCGGAGAAATTCCAAACAAATTACGTTACAACGATCCTCTCTCTCCTCTACAAAACCCCTATGGGTTTATCACCGTTTGATGAAAAGACAAAATCGACCCCTCGTCGGAGAAATTGTAATCATTGGAAAACATTTCCGACTTCGTCTAAACGGATCCTAGAACGTTGCTACCCCTAAAAGAGGCGAACAATCTCTCATGCAAATACATTCGAGACGGGTCAATTTGACCCGACTCCGGTAAACAGGTAACCCTGACTTGATTGCTTTTTTTTCTTTCTTCCTTTTTCTTCTCTTTTCTTCTCTGATTATTCCTAGGCCTGTGTGATGTTAAAACTTGCCTAAGTTCTTATATAATTAAGCTTGATTTGTTACTCGTTAATCAATTAGGATGATTATTAGTTCTTGACCACACTGTTAAACGTAATTGTTGTTTGAATCTTCGCGTGCCTGATTTCAATGCATTTTTGTCACTTATCTAGTTAAAATGTTTAATTTCTATGATCGCCTGAGTCTTACATTGTATTCGCCCTGCTGGTATGACTAGAAACATGATTGTCGTGATTTAATGCCTAAAACTAAGGTGGTGATCTGATTGGAAAGATTTTAGATTGCTTAAAATTAGAATTCTTGATTGCAAACTTGAAAAAGGAAATTGGTGATTGGATAGGAATCTGCTCAGTTGTTCAAGGTGATTTTCGAACCTAAGGCAGGGTAGTATAATTGATTCTGAACCTAGACTATGACAAGGTTAAAGGGAGGGAATCCAATTTGGTGCACAACTGACTTTACTTTGATTTTGGGTTTGATTGGCTTATTTCTGGAAGATACACCTAGGATTGCTCTTTTTATTCTTGGAGACAATATTTTCTTACCTTGTATGGCATACACGTTTGAACTAGGAGTCTCTCATCTCACAACTATATAAACAGGTCTTTTATTCAATTCAGACATACAATTTTTGCATAACATATATAGGAATACACACACGACTGAAATACTCTCTACTACTCTCAATTCTCTTAAAAAAGGACTCCACTTTCTCTGCTTTCTTGCACTGTCGCTTGGGAAGCTGCCTGAGTTTGTCTTACTTGCTGGCTATTGCATTTAACAGGGTAAAATGATTCTAAAATTTCCCTGACCTGCAGAATGCCTATTACACATGATTTAACAGATGTTTTGTGTGTTTGTAATCTGTTTGGAGGAGTTCTCTGCCTTCCCATGCTTTCCCTCTTAATAAACCTGTCATCTATGTTGTCTTGCTTGTCACTGTGATTGCTCAGGCCTCCTTTTTGCCTTACTAACCCTTATGAATGCAACTTTGTCTTGGATAACCATAAAAGGTCATACCAATCTTGTTTTAGTTACAGGTTTGGGTTTCTTTGAGAGGTCTGCTAACTGCACTATGCAGTATTTGTTTACATACTGCTGTTGAAATGCTAATTCTGCCTAAATTTAGTCAAGACAGACCTTCCCATTTCTGCATAATTCTCCCCTTAGAAACTGTCCCCATTTTGTGCATTCTAAAGGGATCTTTCTTGTATCTGTAATTAAGATAGGGTATACAACTTTGAGTTGGTGTATTCGGCTACCCAGGGGCTATTTCTACTTCCCTCTCTTACTTGCTGCATTAAGCATCATGAAAGCATGACTTTATCCCTTAGAATTCACACGACAATGATAATCTGTGCTTACTTAGAGTTTGGACATTGTTAGCATGAACAAGTTTTAATGTTTTAAAACCATAACACTCAAAGTTCTTCCTTTGTAAATTTGAAGTTTTTGAACAGGGGCTATTCGTTGCAAAACATGTTAAATCTGGACTGTCTCTATTAAAATTCAAAACTGCCTCTTTTGCATAAGTAATCCAGGCCCAAAAATATTTTCAAAAATTTCCTTTACGTGTGTTAAATTGATTTTCCACTACTAAGGCTCCTATACACTATTAGAATAATGTATAGGGGTGTATAAAGTCTTTGGGGTCAAATATACAATATACTATACGTATTTTCAAAGATATACCACTAATTATTCATGTATCTGCATGTTTCTATCGATAATTATGTGCGGAGCCCTTGTTTGTATTTCTGTGCTTATTTGAAACCCGTTTTCGAAAATAGCTTCTTTGTCTATATATTTTCAAAACTGACCCCTAAACAAAAACAACCATTAAGGTTTGGGCTCGATAATTAATGATTAGTCACACCGACCCTAAATGGCTAACATTTTATTTTAAAAACAAGACCCACTTGGTCTTTGTCTAAATCTGAAAATTGTTTTCAAAGCTGCCTATTTGTGTAAATAGCTCTATGTATTAAAATTGCACAAGTAAGCTGAAATCGAACACTCTTTGTATATTATACTTTCGATTAGGCGTTTGTAAGTATATTGTTTAAACTTGCGTAGTTATTCTTATTTTCATAAGTTAGACACGTAATTAACCTTGCCAAGTTAGTATTGCATATGATAACATTTCACAACTTTGCTTTAACATCCCAAAATATAGACTCGAGCAGGAACCACCTTTCGTGGGATTCAGAGGAGTGCCTAACACCTTCTCCCCTGAGTCATTTGGACTTCTTACCTTTTTTGAATCTCTGAAACTGGACTTGTGTAACAATGAAATCAACCTTAGACGCTTAGGTGGCCTAATAAACCTTAGAAGTGGATAAAGTTGTTCGAGAACATAACGGAGGACTCAATTCAGTGGATGTTCACTTGGTTTCCTTTATTAGACTTCATTATTAGCTCCGAGAAGGCATACTTCGTGATACTTATGGGATTAAGAGGTCTCCAACCTTACCAACCACTGAGGGTGATGAGGCAAGCAGGGAGGAAGCAAATCATACCATTGATATCAGACATGAAAGAGTATCAGTTCGATTACACTGGAGACGTTGTTCCAAGGGTCAAGAGCATTAGAAATCCTGGGTGGTAAGACAAGTTATGGGAGAATAATCGCTAGCGTCAGACAGATACAATGCTGGATGCGAACCAAACTACAAAAGCTAGTTACGCTCTAGTATAAATAGAAACGTGGTAGTGGGGCCGAGTCGAGGGAATGACATAAGAGATCGTAAGGCGGAAGCTCAAATTCGATACCAAGAATTCATGTTGAAAGCTGTTAAGATAGATAAGGAGAACAAAAAGGAGATCGAAATATGGAGGAAACGTACATTAGAGCTACAGGAAAAGATAGAGGCGTTGGAGACGAAACTTGAACAATGGAACTCGGAGTGTGAAGAGATAGACATCCTACACTTAGTAGCGGCTAAGGGATACTTAACTAAAGCTATGAAAGAAGTCAAGGAGATTACACGAGAAGCAAAGATGGCCAGGCTGGAGTAGGAGCGTGCTGCCTAGTCAAAGTGTCATTTTAATTTTTTCTTTCGTATTTTATTTTTCGAAAAGTCATGATGTACCAATTTTCAAAATTGATTTTGGGAATTTATGAGAATAATTGGCAACAAAATGCGTATTTATTTTCTTCGCATCATGACAAACTTAGGAAGGCTATACGTCCTTGGTGTGTAATAGTCCATTAGTAAGCCCATTTCCAAATATCAAATAACCCGAAAAAGACAAAATTACATCTCTACATGGATTGGAAGAAACGTTTGCACAAAATATTGATCGTCTGCTTAAACATGATCAAAACTATAAGAATATTTTGGTCTTTACCCTTTTCTTGTTTTGTTTTCAAACTATGGCTGCGAGAGGAACACTTCAATTCAAGATTGTTTCCCGACCGCCTCACTTGATCAGACTCTGGTGGGAAGATCTAGCCGTTGTTAGCAAGGCTCACGTTCAAAAGGTGTTGGGAGAACTGGTGGCTCTCAAGGCCTACACTGCCATGCCCAGTTTGGTTGAAGCTGCTACACATTTCTAGGACTACAAAAAGGTGGTTTTTCATTTCAATGGTTTGGAGTTGGCACCAATGTTGGAAGAATTTGAAGGATTAGCAGGGTTAGAGCCTGGACTCGAGACTATGATTTATCCCCGAGACGTGGACCCTAAGGAGTTAATTGAACTGCTGGGTGCTGCTTATGATCCATACGTCGAGAAAGTGCATGATAGAAAAGTCACGTTGGAATATTTGCATTCTAGATTTGGAGATCCGAAGATTAGGCACAAATGGACTGGGGCATGGGAAATTCAAGACTGGGAGTGGACTAAATCCAATGCTTTCATTGTTGCTTTTCTGGGAAGCATGGTTTTCCCCGAAAAGGAAGGAAAGATTGACATAAGTCTGGGAAGAGTAGTAGAGGGGTTACGCAAAGGTGCTCTCAAGTATCAAGTAAGCATGGTTCCAATGATTCTGGGGGAGGTTTATAGGGCTCTAACCATATGTAGAAGAGGAGGAGACTTCTTTGAGGGGTGCAACCTATTGCTGCAAATATGGTTGATAGAGTATTTGCACAGTGTCCTCGTCAGTCCGGTAGCACCAAAACCATCTTAGAAAGGAGGGATCTGCTCACATAGCACCTGCATGGTTGGAACAGCGGCATGGGAAGACCCCGCAAAGTTTGAAGAGTTGCAAGAAGTACAATGGGTAATCGAAAGCTTTGCTGGCTTCATCGTTTCCATACAAGGTCAAGACATCACTTTCTTGACATTGATTGGATTCCGAGGAACTCATCACTATGTTCCTCTAAGAATCCTCCGACAAGTGGGAATGACACAACAAACTCTGCAGTTGACTGAGGGAAGAAGCTTCAACGTTGATATAAAGGACATCGAGCATCCGATGGTTGGCACCATATTGACAATGTGGGAAAAGAGGCTTACTATGCAATTTTGTCAAGGTCGAGACAATAGGGTGAACCCCGCCGCGGCTACTCTGGCTTATCCTCAATGGCTCAGCGAAGATAAGGCGAGATTTCAATCAAAGACTACACTGAAAAGGAAAACCAAAGCTCCGGGTGTTCTTGAAAAATACAAGAAGCTGCGACACGAATTCGACCAAAGAAAGAAGGAGTTAAGGGTGACACAAGAGAGAGAGATGAGGAGACAATACAAGGATAAGATCAAAGGGGATGAACTCAAGTATTGAACCAGCAAGGTCATGGCTACCAGGCAAGCTGCTGGGAATTTATATGATTTGCTCAAAGGATGGGGAGAGTGCCACTGGAAGAGAAGGAAATAAAGGGGATAGAAATTTGCGAATTCTTCACAAAAGCTCTGGGTGACATGGAAGCTGGGAAGGATCTGATGGAGATGTTCGCCGATCCTCCACCCATGAGTTTGGTTCACAAGCCTAAGGAAGAAGCCAAAGAGAAGAAGGAAAAAGAAGACGTTGGAACTGGTGCTTGATTTGAAGCCTCTTTGCTTGGCACGTAGTCTAGTCGTATTGAGTCGAGTCGTCTTGCCCCTTTTGTCATTTTTTTTTTATTTTGATCGAGTCGTTCTCTCAAATTAGTGGTTGTAATAAAGCCAAGCAAATCAAACAAAGTTTCGTTATTTTTTGATTTTAGACTTGTGTTGATTACGTTTATGCAAACGAAATGATGTGTTTGGTGCAAATGTTACTTCGAATCTTTGATAGGCCTACCTCTGGCACAAAAGAGGTCCCCTGCATGATAGGATACGATTTTGTTTAAACTAACGTATACTCACATTTCTTTTTGTGTTTTTGGTTAACAGTCCCCAAGTCCCTGATAGTTTGGTTTGTGCATTCTAGCCGCGCCGCATTACCGGTTGAGATCCAGAGGATCAATCCAAACACCGCCCCCTTTACCTACAAGGACAAGGACGAGACGAAATATCATGGCTGAGTTTGACAAGGTTGGAAATAGAACTCCTGACAAGCAAGGTGTGGTTGCCTATGAAGACTATGCCAAGTTGGAACAGAGACTGTTCGAGTTGGAGAATAGGATCCCTCTTACCCATACTGATGAGGCCGATGAACCAAAAAAAGTTACCCGTCCTCATGGCAAAGATCCGCTATACCCTGAAAAAGACATCCATTACCCTACCTACACTGCACCACCAAAAGTACTACAAAACAACTTACCCTCATTCATTGTTGAAACAAAAACCATCGCATCACCCACCAAAGATCATGAAATGTATGCATGGATTAAGGAAGACCTGGACAATACCAAGGAGCAAGTCCAATGGTTAGAGAAGTTCAAGCAATTCCAAGGCACCAAAGGAACCCGAGGGCTAGCTTACAAGGGCCTTTGCTTGTATCCTGACTTGAAGCTGCCCGAAGGCTATAAGACGCCCAAGTTCAATATGTTCGACGGCAGTGGTGACCCAATGGCTCTTCTGAGATCTTATTGCGACAAGTTGATTGGGTTGGACATGACGAAAAAATCCGCATGCAACTGTTCAACCGCAGTTTGACCAGAGATGCACTGGTGTGGTACTCTAAGAAACAAACAAAGAAGTGGACGCACAAAGCAATGGCTGGAGACTTTGTTGACAGTTTTGGGCACAACACTGATGCTATGCTCGACCGGTTCTACTTAGAGAAGTTGAAGAAGAAGCCCATTGAGACTTTTAGAGAATTTGCAACTAGATGGAGGGCTGAAGCCGCCAAGGTCCAGCCTCTCATGGAAGATACCGAGATAGTGGCAACCTTCATCCGCATACAAGAAGACGTCTACTTTGAAAAGATGCTGAATCTGCAAGACAAGAAGTTTGGAGATTTGATCAAGATTGGAGACATGGTCGAAGATGGACTGCAGACTGGTAGAATCGTTAGCTTTGCTGCACTACAAGCCACTAACAAAGCCCTACAAGCTTGAAGCACTACGACATAAAGAAAGAAGAAGGATGATGTCTCCTTCGTGGCTGCATCACTTGACCACTCTCCTACCCATAACCACTACTACCAAAAACCTCCTCCATCATACCCATACATTCCACCCACATCCACCTACCCAGTCTACAACACTCAGCCCATGTACCAAAACCTACCACCACAAAGACCAACATACCCACAAAGCCCCAACTACCGAAATACCAATGCCTACTCACCAAGGCCTCACGCCAATAACAACCCAAGATCAAAGAGAAACTATACCCCATTGGCCGAGTCTCGCACTCAATTTTTTGAAAGACTCAAAGCAGCCGACCATATACAATCCGTACAATTCAAAATGCCCGATAGGATGACACCCTATTTTGACCAAACCAAAACCAGTGCCTATCACTCTGGAGGACCTGGTCACGATACTGAAAAGTGCTACGCCTTGAGGGACAAGATACAAGACTTGATCGATCAAAAGGTGATACACTTGAAAACTCCAAACATGCACAACAATCCCCTGCCTAATCATGGAGACAATAGGGTGAATCTGATCGAATTTGATGAGGAATGCAACCTGGAGGGGACCATTGTTAAGGCAAAAGAAGGTGCACCAGTAATTGCTTCAGTTGCTCAAGCCGCTACAGCACCAGAGCATATCGAGGTTGAAGTGACTCCAAAATTCTATGTTGATGTGGTTCCCCCATATAGCGATAAGGCGGTACCATGGGACTACGAGATAGAGAAGAAGAACAAATCAATAGTTGAGACTGTTGCTGCACAAGGAATGACTAGGAGTGGGAGAATTTATACTCCCGAGCATCTTGTTCAAGGTAGGCGAGGCATCAGCGAAGAGGAGTCTGAAAAATTGTGGAAGAAGGTACAAGCAAAGGAATACTCCGTGGTTGAACACTTAGGCAAGACTCCAGCGCAAATCTCTGGTTTAGCTTTACTCCTCAAGTCGGAGAGCCACCGAAATGCTTTGATGAGAGTGTTGGACGAAGTACATGTTCCGGTAGACACCTCAGTTGAGAACCTGGCTAGCATGATTGGAGAAGTCATGGAGGCCAACCGAATTGCTTTTCACGAAGATGAGCTGCCACCTGAAGGTTTGAGCCACAACAAAACTTTGCACATTACTATCAAATGCAAAGACTGGTTCGTCGGAAGAGTCCTGATTGATGGAGGTTCTGGTCTTAACAAATGCCCGTTCATCACTCTGAAAAGAATGGGAATTGACCAAAGCAAGATAAGGGAGAGCGACATAAAGGTGAAGGCGTTCGATGGATTGCAAAGAAGAACCATTGGGGAAATTGATTTAACTATCATGGTCAGTCCTGTGGAGTTCACTACTGAGTTTCAAGTCATGGACATATCTGCTTCTTATAATCTGCTACTGGGAAGACCTTGGATCCATATGGCTGGGGCAGTGCCTTCTACATTGCACCAAACAGTGAAGTTCGAGTGGGACCACAAAGAGGTTGTAGTGTTCGGCGAAGGGAACAACTCCATTTACAATGAGCAAACCATACCAGCGATCGAAGGGAATGCTCCCGATGGGCAGACCATCTATAATGTAGAACTCGTGGGAGCGGTGCAAGGCACTTGAGGTGGACGTCGCAAGAACTACAACTCGAGTTGGAATTCCACAGACATGATCCAAGAGGGGCATATTGCACATTTTGCTCCCAAGTTGGTCAACACACCACCTGGGGTTGAAGAAAGGAAGAGAAAATTTTACAGCGCCTACTGGGATGGCCGAGGAAAAGGCTATGAAGGGAGGAATTTTGTTTGGGAGCCAGTCATATCTGATTGGGGAGTGCCCTCATGTGAATTTCGTGAGACCTTACCAGCTAAGACAGAGAAGCGACCATTGTACTCACCTAATGCCCGTCCCAATTGTAAGCGCATCTCTGAAGAAACAAAAGGAAAGCAAGTGTGGATACAAGGCACCCGAACCTATGGAGGTAGTGATTGAAGAGCCATATGTACTCCCACAACCTGCAAAATGGCCCGGAGACTGGGTCGTGGGCATCATGATTAAGCAAGGCTATGAACCTGGTAAAGGTTTGGGCAAGAACCTGGATGGCATAGTTGAGCCGATTAAAATTGTGATGAGGCCTGACAATGAGAAGGCTGGCGTAGGGTACATTATGACCTACGAGAAGAGCATGGAAGAAGCATCACTGGACTTCAAGTTCTATAAGAAAAGCACCAAGACTCTCTTACATATTTTTGTCTCGTCTGAATACTTGGATGGCCGAAAGGGGAGGTGTCTGTAGTGCAAGGGATGGAGCCAAAGATAGCTGATGCTGAAGAGGATCTGCTAGCGGGAGTGCAAGAACTGTTCATATCCGACGAAGACTACTATGTGATCCTGGAAGAACATGTTGAACCTTCTGGACTGACAAAGGCTGGACCTGGAACCGCATTGAACAACTGGATCAGCAACCGCGTCCGAGCCTACCGTGGACCTTGGTAGAGCTGGGGGATAGAATTTATTTTATGCTTTCTAAAATAAAACTCGACTTTGAGTCGTGGAATTTGCATTTTCCTTTCTTATTGCACATGTCTCCCTACAAACTTTGTTTTGCAACGATTCATAAATAAAATATCGCACTATTTCCCGTTTAACTTTTTTTTAATCATTTAATTTTGCAATATTTTATTTTTCAGCGTTCTAACTAATAATCCCATTGAGTCCACAATCGCAAAGTGTAATGAAACGATGGAGCTTGAGGAAACTGGGGTTGATTATGATGATTTTGATGAAACCACACAAGAAGAAATCGAAAGATTTGAAAACAAGCCTAAGCCAAACCTAGAGGAAACTGAGGTGATAAACCTAGGAGATGAGGAAATTGTAAAAGAGACAAGGATCAGTGTGCATAACACCGCCGAAGATAAAAAGCGATACACTGAGTTTCTTAAAGAATATGATGACGTATTCGCCTGGTCGTACGATGACATGACTGCCATAAGCACGGATGTGGTAGCGCACAGATTACCTATCAATCCGGGCTTTTCGCCGGTCAAACAAAAGGTCCGAACTTTCAAGTCATCGGTTCTCTTGAAGATTGTGGAGGAGGTAATGAAGCAGCTCAACGCAGGAATTTCGAAAACGGTCAAATACCCGACTTGGATGGCTAAAATTGTCCCAGTGCTGAAGAAAGATGGAAAACTCAGAGTTTATGTGGATTACAGAGATCTGAATAGAGCAAACCCGAAGGATGATTTTCCTTTGCAAAATATACACATCCTGATTGACAATTGCGCGAAATATGAGCTACAATCCTTCGTAGACTGTTTCGCCTGTTATCATCAAGTGCTCATGGATAATGAGGATGCCGAGAAGACAGCTTTCACCACATCTTGGGGTACTTATTGCTACAAGATAATGCTGTCTGGGTTAAAGAATGCTGGGGCAACTTACATGAGGGCAATGACAAATATGTTCCATGACTTGATGCAAAAAAATATTGAAGTCTATGTAGATGATGTGATCATCAAATCGAAGAAGAGTTCAGAGCACCTTGAAAAACTTGCGCAAGTTCTTCAATTGCTTGCGAAAGTATAACTTGAAGTTGAATCCAGCAAAGTGTTGCTTTTGGTATTCCAGTAGGGAAGCTTTTGGGTTTCATCGTCAGTAGAAGGGGTATCGAGTTAGATCCATCCAAGATCAAAGCCATCAAAGAATTTCCACCGCCAAAAAGCAAGAAAGAGATTATGAGTTTACTGGGAAGACTCAATTACTTCAGTCGGTTTATAGCACAGTCCACTGTCGTCTATGAGCCGATCATCAAGTTATTAAAGAAATACGCAGCGATCGAGTGGACGGAGGACTGCCAAAAAGCATTTGATCAGATAAAGGAGTACTTGTCTTGCCCGCCTTGCTGGTTCTACCTGAGCCTGGGCGACCTTTGATCTTGTACCTGTCCGTAGTAGATTCGGCCTTTGGTTGTGTATTAGGACAACATGACTCAACTGGAAGGAAAGAGCAAGCAATATACTATCTAAGCAATAAGTTTACTCCTTACGAGGCTAAGCACATATTGCTGGAACGCACGTGCAGTGCGCTGACTTGGATAGCACAGAAGTTGAGACACTACTTGACATATTACTCAACATTGCTGATATCAAGGATGGACCCTCTCAAGTACATCTTCCAAAAACCAATGCCTACTGGAAAGCTGGCTAAATGGTAAATGCTGCTCAGTGAATTCGACATCACTTTTGTCACTCAAAAGGCGGTAAAAGCTTAAGCCTTGGCTGATCATATGCCGCGAATCTGGTGAGAGATGACTATGAACCATTGCACACCTATTTCCCCGATGAAGAAGTCATGTTCGTAGGGGAAGATATCACCGAAGAGTATGATGGCTGGAGGCTATTCTTCGATGGAGCGGTAAATTTCAAAGAAGTCGGTATTGGAGCGGTATTAGTCTCCGAGACTGGACAACACTACCCTATCATAGCCAAATTAAGGTTCCCTTGCACCAACAACACGGCAGAGTATGAAGCCTGCATCTTTGTTCTTAGATTGGTAGTACACATGAACATACAAGAGCTGTTGGCAAACGGAGATTCTGACTTGTTGATTCACCAAGTCCGAGGAGAATGGACAGTAAAGAACTCCAAGATACTGCCGTACTTGGAGTGCATAAAGGAGCTGAAGCAAAAGTTCACCAAGATAGAGTTCTGGCATGTCCCTAGGCTGCAAAATGAGTTCGTGGATGCTTTGTCCACCATATCTTCCACGATCAAACATCCAGACAAGAACTACATTGGCTCAATACCCGTGACAGTGAGGAAGCAGCCAACATATTGTTATCATGTAGAAGAAGAATTAGACGGACAACCTTGGTTCTACGACATCAAAGGGTTTCTTAAAGACGACATTTACCCAAAGGATGCAACAAGTCTCCAAAAGAAGACGTTGAGGAGGCTAGAAAACGGTTTCTTTCTGAACGGAGAAATTTTGTACAAAAGGACACCTGATCTGGGATTGTTAAGATGTGTTGACGCCAAAGAGGCCGTTAAATTGTTGGAAGAAATACACTCTGGGACGTGCGGCCCACATATGAACGGTTTCATGCTTGCAAAGAAGATTTTGAGGGCTGGCTATTTCTGGATGACAATGGAGCATGATTGCATAAAGCACGCAAAGAAATGTCATCAATGCCAAGTCCATGGAGATATGATTCGAGTGCCTCCTAATGAATTGAATATCATGGGATCACCCTGGCCTTTTGCTGCTTGGGGGATGGATGTCATAGGGCCTATCGAGCCAGCCGCTTCTAACGGACATCGCTTTATATTGGTGGCCATCGACTATTTTACCAAATGGGTAGAAGCTGCGTCGTACAAATCAGTGACGAAGAAAGTGATGTCAAACTTTGTTCGTAATAAGATGATCTTCCGATTTGGCATCCCTGAGTCGATCATCACTTACAATGGGTCCAATCTTAATAGTGACCTAATGAAAGTGACCTGTGAGGTCTTCAAGATCAAGCACCACAATTCCACCGCATATAGACCTTAAATGAATGGTGCGGTCGAGGCGGCCAACAAGAACATCAAGAGGATATTATGCAAGATGACAGAAAATTCAAAGCAATGGCACGAGAATCTACCCTACGCTCTGTTTGGGTACCGCACTACAATGAGAACATCAACAGGGGCTACTCCTTACTTGTTGGTGTATGTCACTGAGGCAGTGATACCCGCGGAGGTCGAGATACCACCTTTGAGAATAATCCAAGAGACACAGTTGAAAGAAGCTGAATGGACCAAAGGAAGAATGGAGCAATTGGCCCTCATCGACGCCAAGAGACTGAATGCGATATGTCATGGGTAACTAGAAAGTTTGAGAAAGATTCTTCGAACATAGGCAATTAGTACTGAAGAAGAATCAAGAAGAGGCAAAAGCCAAATTTGCACCAAACTGGCAAGGGCCATACATGATTCATCGAGTTCTGAATGGAGGAACATTGATACTGGCAGAAATGAACAGGGAAGTTTGGCCAAAGCCAATCAACTCAGACGCTGTCAAGAGATACTATGTATAAGAGCTTGTACTAATTAGTGATTTCGCCATTCTGCAATACATTATGTAATCTGAACTACGTCACGACCTGATACTTCAAGTGGGATACGTAGGAAACCTTTTCAAGGTTCGCTCGCATAAATACAAAAATTTTATTTTCCCACAAAGCAAATATTGGGACAGAATTTTTGAGGAACTCTAAAAAATTCCTAGAGGACAAACTTAGTCGACACTAGGGCAGAAATTTTTGAGAGATTCTCAAAAATTTCAAACACAAACTAGGGCAGAATTTTGAGGTCTTCACTTGATGGAGTTTGGAACAACATGAAGAGCGACAACTATGTCTTTACACAAGGCGACTCGTGACTCAATGGGATCAAATATTTCATTTCATCTCTTTCTTATAAAAGTTTTTCGAAAACATTTGCATTATTTACTACTTTATGCATATCCCTATCAGGTCGGCCAAGATCCCGGCACTCGTGGACAGGGAGCGCGAAGCAAGCCGAGAATGCGTAAACCATACCACCCCGCACAACTCACCAATCTTTCTTTGGATGCAGGCACAAAAAGATACGCAACTCGGCAACATATGACAGAAGTGTTTCAACAAAGGTTTGTCATTTAAATTAGCTGGGGGTACACAGCCCGAAGCGTCGGTTGAGGGTACACAGCCCGATATCGATCTGCATTTAAATTAGCTGAGGGTACACAGCCCGAAGCGTCGATTGAGAGTACACAGCCCGATATCGGTCTGCATTTAAATTAGATGAGGGTACATAGCCCGAAGTATCGGTTGAGGGTACACATCCCGATATCGATTTTTCTTTTAAATTAGCTGAGGGTACACTGCCCGAAGTGTCGGTTGAGGGTACACAGCCCGATATCAATTTGCATTTAAATTAGCTGAGGGTTCACAGACCGAAGCGTCGTTGAGGGTACACAGCCCAATATCGATCTGCATTTAAATAAGCTGAGGGTACACAGCTCGAAGCATCGGTTGAGGGTACACAGCCCGATATCGGTCTGCATTTAAATTAGCTAAGGGTACACAACACGAAGCGTCGGTTGAGAGTACACAGCCCGATATCGATCTGCATTTAAATTAGATGAGGGTACATAGCCCAATGCATCGACTGAGGGTACACAGTCCGATGTCGAAACTAACACTTGGCACAGCAAAATATACACAGTCAAGCATAGCAGACATAGCTACATACGGTAAAAAATCCTGGAAAGACAATCCAGCCCGGCGGGAAGGTATATTTTATATACATTATGTTGCAGACTCATCTTTATTGAAGGGAATACACTCCGGGAAAAGCAAGCATTACAACCTAACGCCTCAGCGATTCTCCTAAGTCTTAACCACTCCTCTAGAGTCGTGACAAAATTGGCCGTACTGTCAACGTCTTTGCCCGAAGACTCTTTCATCATCCCCGGGCAAAGAGGGGCAGCTGTTGACACCCAATTTTGTCCCTCCTATTTTTAAAGCGATGGTTTTCAAATTAGACCAATGATCGTGCATTTATTTTCACTCCGTCCATTCTTTCAATTTATCTTCCTATACGAGTCTAGTAATCAAAGCCATTTTTAAAACGTCATCGCAAACCATAGCTATTTTTACAAAATGTGCGTTCCTAACCGAAATTCCGTAATTACTTCTATTTTTGACAAAATTATCCAAAATATTTTAAATCCAACGATTATATTTTCATACGCTCCCCTAGTTATTTTAATGCTTTAAAATTAATTCCATAATCTTTCTATAATTTTATACCTATTTTATACAATTTTATACTAGAATTACGCCTAATATACACTATATATACATAAATACATATACACATATTCCTACACACATCAGCTCCATTTTTTTACACGTCATGGCTATGTGGATCGATCTCGATCGTCCACCTGGATGATCCAACGGCCAGCACCACACTTTCCTTTTTTAATTACACAGACCCCCCAAAACCCTAAGGCTTTTCATTTTCACTCACAAAGCCATGCGACCATCGTCTCTTTTCTCTCTCTCGGTGAAGCCCTACCTCGCCACTGTGTTTGCCGGTTTCCGGCTTGTTTCACCGGAGAAATTCCAAACAAATTACATTACAATGATCCTCTCACTCTTCTCTACAAAACCCCTATGGTTTTATCACCGTTTGATGAAAAGACGAAATCGACGAAATTGTAATCATCGAAAAATGTTTCCGACTTCGCCTAAACGGATCCTAGAACGTCGCTACCCCTTAAAGAGGCGAACAATCTCTCATCCAAATACATTCGAGACGGGTCGATTTGACTCGACTCCGGTAAACTGGTAACCCTGACTTGATTGTTTTTTTTTCTTTCTTCTTTTCCTTCTCTTTTCTTCTCTAATTATTCCTAGGCCTATGTTATGTTAAAACTTGCCTAAATTCTTATGTAATTAAGCTTGATTTATTACTCGTTAATCAATTAGGATGATTATTAGTTCTTGACCACATTGTCAAGCGTAATTGTTGTTTGAATCTTCGCGTGCCTGATGTCAATGCATTTTTGTTACTTATCTAGTTAAAATGTTTAATTTCTATGATCGCCTGAGTCTTACATTGTATTCGCCCGGCTGGTATGACTAGAAACATGATTGTCATGATTTGATGCCTAAAACTAAGGTAATGACCTGATTGGAAAGATTTTAGATTGCTTAAAATTAGAATTCCTGATTGAAAACATGAAAAAGGAAATTGGTGATTGGATAGGAATCTGCTAAGTTGTTCAAGGTGATTTTCGAACCTAAGGCAGGGTAGTATAATTGATTCTGAACTTAGACTATGACAAGGTTAAAGGGAGGGAATCCAATTTGGTGCAAAACTGACTTCAATTTGATTTTGGGTTTAAATGACTTATTTTTGGAAGATACACCTAGGATTGCTCTTTTTATTCTTGGAGACAATATTCCGTTACCTTGTATGGCATACCCGTTTGAACTAGGAGTCCCTCATCTCACAACTTTATAAACATATCTTTTATTTTATTCAGACACATATCCTGCATAAACATATACAGGAATACAGACGCGACTGAAATACTCTCTACTACTTTCAATTTTATAAAAAAAAGACTCCACTTTCTCTGCTTTCTTGCACTGTCGCTTGGGAAACTGCCTGAGTTTGTCTTACTTGATGGCTATTGCACTTAACAAGGTAAAATGATGTTGAACTTCCCCTGACCTGTAGCATGCCTATTACTCATGATTTAACATATTTTTTTGTGTTTGTAATCTGTTTGGAGGAGTTCTCTGCCTTCTTATGCTTTCCCTCTTTAAAAACCTGTCATCTATGTTGTCTTGATTGTCACTGTAATTGCTTAGGCCTCCTTTTGGCCTTATTAACCCTTATGAATGCAGCTTTGTCTTGGATGACCATAAAAGGTCATACCAATCTTGTTTTTGTTACAGGTTTGGGTTTCTTTGAGAGGCCTGCTAACTGCACTATGCAGTATTTGTTTACGTACTGCTGTTGAAATGCTAATTCTGCCTAAATTTAGTCAAGACAGACCTTCCCTTTTCTTCATATTTCTCCCCTTAGAAACTATCTCCATTTTCTACATTCGATAGGGACCCTGCTTGTATCTGTAATTAAGACATGGTATACCACTTTGAATAGGTGTATTCGGCTACCCAGGGGCTATTTCTACTTCCCTCTCCTACTTGCTGCATCAAACATCATGAAAGCATGACTTTATCACTTAGAATTCAAACGACAATGGTAATCTGTGCTTTCTTAGCGTTTGGACATTGTTAGCATGAACATGTTTTAATGTTTTAAAACCATAACACTCAAAGTTCTTCCTTCGTAAATTTGATGTTTTTGAACAGGGGATATTCTATGCAAAACATGTTAAATCTGGACTGTCTCTATTAAAATTCAAAACTGCCCCCTTTGCATAAGTAATCCCAAAAATATTTTCAAAAATGGCTTTTACGTATGTTAAATTGATTTTCTACTACTCAAGGCTCCTATACACTGTGTATAAAGTCTTTGGGGGTCAAATACACTATCTACTATACGTATTTTCAAAGACATACTGCTAATTATTCATGTATCTGCATGTTTCTATCTATAATTATGTGTGGCAGCCCTTATTTGCATTTTTGTGCTTATATAAAATCCATTTTAAAAAACAGCCCCTTCGTCTATATATTTTCAAAACTGACCCCTAAACAAAAACAACTATTAAGGTTAGGGCTCGACAATTAATGATGAGTCACACCGACCCTAAATGGCTAATATTTTATTTTAAAAACAACACCCCTTTGGTCTTGGTCTAAATCTGAAATTTTTTTACAAAGCTGCCCATTTGTGTAAATAGCTCTATGTATTAAAATTGCACAAGTAAACTGAAATCTAACACTCTTTGTATATTATACTTTCGATTAGGTATGAAATAGATCGTTTTGTGTAAAACGTAAAGCTTATTTGTAAGTATATTGTTTAAACTTGCATAGTTATGCTTATTTTCATAAGTTAGACAAGTAATTAACCTTGCCAATTTAGTATAGCATATGATAACATTTCACAACTTTGCTCTAACATCCTAAAATATAGATTCGGGCGGGAACCATCTTTCGTGGGATTCAGAGGAGTGCCTAACACCTTCTCCCCTGAGTCTTTTGGACTTCTTACCCTTTTTGAATCTCTGAAACTGGACTAGTGTAACAATGAACTCAACCTTAGTTGCTTAGCTGGCCTAATATACCTTGGAAAACTATATTAGGTGGTGACTCCAACTCTTGAACTCAAATGAGTTACTCAGTCAGATCCGAAACCCAACTCGCTTCGAGTTGAGTCTAAAATCGGGTATGACATTAAAAATCTTGAAGATTCTTAAATAATAGTATCTTAAGATCAATAGATCATTTGATTGAATGAACTAATTAGTAATTTTACGCATATAGAAACGTAAAGTGTGTGATTTTTACTAAAGTTGTCAACTTTTGTAATTGTTGGGACGATTTTTAGTAGTTGTCGGAAAATTTTGGTAGTTGTTTTAGCAACTGCTGAACTTGTTGGATCTTGTTTCAACAATTTAAGTAATTGTGGAATGATAGTTTCACTTGTTGGAACAATTTCCAACAACTGTCATATTTGTTTGAACAAAATCGTGAAGTAGTTGGAACAAATTTGTGATATTGTTGAATGCAATAAATTTCTTGAGTGTTCATTATTATGAACAGAAGAAAATTTGAAAATAAAGTATATTCACATTCCATAATATTAATGAAATTCAAAATGACAGTCATACAATAGTTTAAATATCTAATTATCTAGAAAATTAAAAATAAGCAATCATACTATCATACTAGGGTACCAATTTTTTTATCAAAGTCGGCCAGAATACTTTTTATCCTAAAATACTTTATTGCATTGTCATTAAGGTCCTCCATTATAGTGTTTGTGATGAGATGCTAAAAAAAAATTGCATATGATCTACAAGTTGTACTAGTTGTATTGCTTAGGAGGGTTTGCATAATCCCTTTCCCATAGATGGAAAAGTTGTCGAGATCGCTTTCGGGAGAGTTATCTCAATTGTAGTGGGATGGGCATTCATATCATTCAAGAATTTGCTTCTCCTTTCGTCAAAATTCACCTGATCCTCAATTATTGAAGCATCCTCAACAACCTGTCTATCATTTTATTCCTCTCTTGATTCTTCTTCTTCATCATTATTCTTTTAGACTAGCTTTATTTTTTTAAAATAATTTTTAGACTCACTGTCCTCTTCTTCATCTTCTTTATATTAACTTTGTTATTCTTTGTCACTTTTAGACTTTCTTCATCTTCTTCGTCACCTTTAGGTGAATCTTTCTCTTCTTTGGATAAATCTTCATCCTCATTATATGAAGTTCTTTATCTTCATTAGATGAACTTATTCTTCTTCTTTTTCTTTTACATTTTTTCTTGCTTCAACTTCCGGATCAACAACAACTTCTCTCTCGTCTGATGCATTTTTTCGTCTGTATGGATATGTCTTGGTTTTATTTTTCTTGTAATAGTGCAGCTACAAATGCATTCGATTTTTTCACCCTGCGTATTTTAGTAGGCGTTTTATCAATACAAAGAAGAAAAAAATAATCAATAATTCAAAGAAATAATTTACTGAAAATAAATAATTAAATAATATCTCAAAGTTCAAACAATTTTTAAAACTGTTCCAACAAATTCAATAGTTGTTGGATCAACATCTCTAATTGTTGAACAATTAAATAAGTTGTGCATCAACTTGAGATTTTGTTTGGAGTTGTTCCAACAAATACGGGAGTCAAGTTCCAAACAAAATCTCAATTTGTTGCAACAAATTTTCTATTACTTCCAAAAATTAGAGAAGTTGTTACAACAACCTTTTAATTTGTTGAATAATTTCTAGCAACTGCAACAAATTCAGCGGATATTGAAAATTAATCAACAAATGCACGTTCTGAACAACACAAACAGTAGAACATCCACAAGAATACAATAGTTCAGACAAAATTTCATTTTCAGATGGTACTTTTGATAGATTTACATAATAAAAACTTCCTTAAAATAAAAAACAAATAACAATAATAATAACAACTATATTCATACACAACTTTTTTTAAGTGCATAGTTTCATTCTTTCTTAACAACATAGCAAGAATTTTTCCTAAACCAAAACCCTACGTTAACAATGAATATAACTAGGAAAAAATTATATCTTAGTAGTAATAGGAGATGGTGCAATGGAAGAAAATATAGAAAGATCGCCCGAAAAAAATATACCTTCACCAATTTTGATGGATGTGATAAGAGAAATACGGGAGAAAAAGAAAAAAAGAAAATGGAGAGGTCGGGGAGTCGAATTTGGGATTTTGATGTGGGTAATCTTTTAGGGGTGGGTGTTTTTTTAATATTTGCAAAGTTTACTAAGTTTTAAGAATTATAATTTGCACCCCATTTTAACTTAATGATCATTTTATTTTGTCTTGGTCAAACAAGAGACCATTCCTTAATTCCAAATTTAAAAGGTACCTTGCCCTCAATTCTCTCATGATGTCTTGTTCCAATTCCCAAAATGCTAGAACAATCTTCTGATGCCAGTAGGAAAGATGAAATATAGTTACCCCTCCATATGAATTTGTTATTGCAGGAGAAGTCTTATTTATATTGCTACTGTAGTTATCTATATAGTCATTCAACTTTCGGATTAAAAGAAGCCAGTTAAAGGTAATGAGAAATTATGTTATTCTCTTTTGTTTTTTTAACCTAAGATATATAGTTAGAAACGAATCCCCACCTTGATAGGAATTTCAATGAAAAACTAAGAGATATTCAGGTAAACCTCACTCGAACGAGTTCCCTTGGTCCTCGCATTGCAGGCTATTCGCCTAGAACGTGACCGAGCTGAGTAAGTTCAAGCGGCGACGGCTGCCTAGGAAGAACAAAGAGGGTTTTTAGACAGGATCGCCGAGTTGTAAGCTCGATTCGTTGCTTTGAACAAAGACCTGGGGCGGGCAAATGAAGCTGCAGCTAAGGCCGAGGCAGACTTACAAAGGGCTCGGGAGTCTTCAGGCCATGGCGAACGTGTTCGTGAGCGAACATGTTCGTGAGTGAACGTTCGAGGCTTAGTTTGGAGGCCGAGCGGCTCGATGCTGAACTTTTCCGTGCTAAAGCCGAGGTGTTAGAGGTGGGTGAAAAATACCGTGGCAAGTTAGAAGAATACAACGCCACACTTATTGGGTTGTAGAGCCACGTAAATCAAGTGCCTGCTCTTTGGGGCAAATTTCAAAGCTTTGGGGAAAAATTGTCTACCTCAATCAACGAGCCGAAATCAAAGCAACTAGGGCGAACTTCGAAGAGGGGAACCCTTAGGGGAAGATAGTTCTCAAACTTTACTTGCTCTTCACTCTTGTTCATCCTCTGGATTTTTTGCTTTTGTTTAGGCCTTCGGGCCTTTTGATGTATATAACTTTATAGCCTTCGTGCTTTTCAATGAATGAATTCGTATTTTGTGTTTTAAGTGTTAGCTTTGTTTTGCCTCTTGAAAGACTTTGAGCCGAATACTTAAAGTAATGTGCTTGCAAGACTTAATAGTATAAAACCGATGCGAACTTAGAACGACGTCTCGTTCTCGAGTCAATGCATTTAAAGTATAGCTTCGGTGTGTAAGATCATAGAAACAAAGAGATATTGAATCAAGTTTATTTCATTGATGACATCAACGAGCCACAATCAGCTTTTTACACAAGGCCTAGTCTAAGTAAAACTTAGGCGCAAAAACAAGTCGATTTACGCAATGCCACTATCGGGCGTAATTACAAAGTACTAATCTATTTCCTGGGCATCAGTCTCTGGTTGCTGAATAGATAGACTTCGGTTCGGAGGTTCGGTGTCGACCTCGGTTGCAACCTACCTCTTACTCCCCCCAGTGTCGGGTTTGAATCTTGCTGAAGATCCGAGCACTGGAGATATCTGCTTCCTAAAAAGGTCAAGCAAAATGAAACGAGGAGCCAGTTAGCATACTTCGATCGAGGCCATAGGAGCGTATATCGGCTCGAGGCTGTAGGTGAATTTTAAATGATCAAGGAATGCTTACCTTGATTTTAAAAGTAGTACTGCTTCAAATTGGAGATGTTCCAATTCAAAGGTTCGGGTTTGCCTTGTAAGTCTTCGATTTGATAAGATCCCTTTCCAATAATTGCTTTAACTCTGTAAGTCCATTCCCAATTTACGATGAGTTTTCCTCCATTATTTTTCTTCGTCGACTGATTCGAAGCCTTTAACATATAATCGCCAACTTTGAAATCCCTAAGTTTGGCCTTCCTGTTGAGATATGTCTCGATTTGCCTTTTTTGTGCTGCTAACCGAACCAAAACCAACTCTCTTTTTTCCTCGAGTAAATCCAACTCTATGCGCATGGCTTGTTGATTGGCATCTTTGGTGGTGTGAGCGCACCGAAGAGTTGGCTCTCCCACTTTCACGGGGATAAGTGAATCCATGCCATAAGAAAGGGAAAATGGGGTCTCACCGGTGCTGTTTTTCTCCGTTGTTCGCATAGCCCACAACACCCCCGGTAACTCTTCGGGCCAAGGACCTTTTTTCTCATCAAGTCTCTTCTTGAGATTTTTAACTATTATTCTGTTTGAGGATTCGGCTTGTCCATTAGCACTTGGATGGTAGGGGGTCGACACTATTCCTTTTATTCCCCACTGCTTAAGAAAATCAGTGATAGCTTCCCCCATAAACTGTGGACCGTTGTCACAAGTGATCTTCCTTGGGACGCGGAACCTGTAGATGATGTTTTTCTTGATAAAACCGATTACCTCCTTCTGTCTAACCTCGGTGAGAGCTCTTGCTTCCACCTATTTTCTGAAGTAATCGGTTAAAACAAGAATAAACCGAACATCTCATTTTCCCTTCGGTAGGGGGCCAATGATATCCATTCCCCACTTCATGAAGGGCCATGGTGACACGACCGAATGTAAAGGTTCAGCTTGCTGATGAATCATTCGGTCATGGTGTTGACACTTATCACATTTTTTCACGAAGGCCTTTGCATTTGAGCTGATGGTGGGCTAATAGTACACAGCTCGAAGTAATTTTCATACCAAAGACTTTCCCCCTGAGTGGTTGCGACACTCGCCCTCGTGTATTTCTGCCATAACATATCTAGCTTCGTCTGGACCCAAACACTTGGCCATCGGGCCGCTATACAATCTTCTATATAGATTTTCCCCAATAATTGAGTGCGAAGCTGCTTGAGTCCTTAACTTCTTTGCCTCTTTCTTGTCTTGGGGGAGAGTCCCCGAGTCGAAGTAAAAGATGAACTTACTCCGCCAATCCCATTTGTGGTTCACCGAGTTGACTTCCAACTTCATTTCCCTCATTTGTGCAGAGAGCAACCGAACCACTGAATCAGTCCCAGAGTGTGCCTCGTCAACTGCCGAGCCCAAGTTTACCAAGGCATCAACTTCAGTATTCTCCTCCCAATGTACTTGTTTGATTTGCCATTCTGGAAATGGAGCTAAGATTCTTTGTGCTCAGATCAAGAATTTCTGCATTCTAGGCTCACGAGCCGTATATTCACCGAGCACTTGGTTTACCACCTGTTGTGAATTACACCTTAGCTCAATTATTTCTACCCCCATCTCTCGGGCCAGCTCCAAGCCTACTAAAGCCACCTCGTAATCGGCCTCATTGTTGGTCACTTTTTTTAACCGAACCGAATGCCTGATTTTCTCCCTGGTGGGCGCTATCAACACTATGCCTAATCCTGAACCATTAGAATTAGTCTCCCCACCGATTTCGAGTACCCACAGTCCCGAGGTCGATCCCTTCGACATTGAGTTTTCCTTTTCAGCTTTGGGTAAGATCACAATACTAAAATCAGCCACGAAGTCGGCCAAGACTTGTGATTTAATAGCCGTTCGGGGCTGATAGGTGACATCATATTCACTTAATTCTACTGCCCATTTAGATAACCTCCCCGACAACTCCGGTTTATGCAATATACTTCTTAAGGGGAAGGTGGTAACTACTGCTATTGGATAACATTGAAAATAGCGCGTAGTTTCCGAGAAGTAACAATCAAAACAAGTGCTAGTTTTTCCAAAAGAGGGTACCTGGTCTCAGCATCAAGGAGTATCTTTCTCACATAGTAGGTAGGTTGTTGCTTTCCATCCTCTTCCCGAACCAACACAGCACTAACTGACACCTCGGACACAGCCAAGTAAACTAGCAAAGTTTCACCATCTTTTGGCTTAGCGAGCAACGACGCGTTGGCCAGATAGCATTTCAATTCCCTTAGCGCTTCTTTACACTCCGGTGTCCACTCGAAGTGATTATTCTTTCTTAAGACAGAGAAGAATTTGTGGAATCGCTCTGAAGACCTTGAGATAAATCTACTCAAAGCAGCGACTCGGCCAGTCAAGCGCTGAACTTCCTTCACCCCGGTTAACTCCTCCGGGATTTCTTCAATGGCTTTGATCTTGTCTGGATTGGCTTTGATCCCCGTTCGGAGACTATGAATCCCAAAATTTGCCCGACCCAACACCGAAGGCACATTTTTCAGGATTTAACTTCATGCTGTATTTCCTCAGAACAGCGAAAGCTTCTCTCAAATGGTTTAAATGATCTTCCATCCGAATAGACTTTATCAGCATATCGTCTATGTAAACCTCCATAGACTTTTCAATGTAAGCTTTGAACATGCGGCACACCAGTCTTTGATATGTCACCCTAGCGTTCTTCAAACCGAAAGGAATTACCTTGTAGCAGAAGGTGCCTCGGTCAGTGATGAACGAGGTCTTTTCTTCATCCTTCGAATCCATGAGAATTTGGTTATGCCCCGAATAGGCATCCAAGAAGGTTAATATTTTGTGTCTAGCCGTGGAGTCTATTAACCTGTCTATCTGTGGCAGTAGATATGAGACCTTGGGCCGGCTTTGTTTAGATCTATGTAATCTACACACATCCTCCACCTGCTATTCTTTTTGGGCACGACGACGACATTAGCCAGCCATTCGGGGTACTTCACCTCTCTTATGAAGCCATTTTCTTGCAACTTCATAGTTTCATCCTCGATTTCTTTCTTTTTAACACCGGCGTGCGACCTCTTCTTTTGTTTTACCAGGGTAAAACGGGGATCCAGATTCAACTTATGGGTCATGGTCTCCAGATCGATACCGACCATATCTGAATGGCACCAAGAAAAGCAATCGTTGTTGGACTTCAAGACTTCTATTATAGCTTTCTTCGACTCTGGGACCAACTCCGAGCCAACAAACACTTTTCTCTCTTGAAAATCTTTCGATAACGTGCAAGATTCCAATTCTTCAATAGTTGAGTCCTCGGCTTTTTGTTTCCGAGGTTCTTGAATGCACACCGGGATCTTCTCTATTTCTCCTCCGGGGTCCTCTTCGTTTGACCCCGGTTGCATTGGTTGCTATTTCTTTGGTCCGGTCGGGACGACTCCACACTTCAGTGCAATCTAATAGCACTCTCTCGCTACTCGTTGCTCTCCTTTAATCGACCGAACTCCCCATGGGGTAGGGAATTTGATCACTTGATGAAGAGTGGATGGAATAGCCTCCATGGAATGAATCTATGGTCTACCGATGATCACATTATACGCGATGTCCTTGGGTAGAACTTGAAACAGTCTTTCCTTGAAAACTCCTTTGGTGAATGTTTTAAGTGTGATTTCACCAAATGTTTTCTTGGTGGAGTTGTTGAAGCCAGTCAACACAGTTGCCTTAGGGATAACCTCTCCCTTCAACCACATATTTTTGATGGCCCCATAGCTGATTATGTTGACAGAGCTACTGGGGTCAATCAGGACTCGTTTGATATCTGAGTCATTTATCCCTAGCATGATGACCAAAGCATCATGATGGGGAAACATCATCCCATCACAGTCGTCATCATTAAACACAATTTTTTTCCCGAGCCTCCAACTCGACTTCTTAGCGGCTGTGAAATTTACTCCATTTACCTGAGACCCCGGTGATCACATTTACAACTCTCTCGGGGGGTGGTGCCCGAGGTGGATGTCCATCACCTCGATTTTTTGTGTAATTTTCCTTCCCCTTATTAGTGAGGAATTCAGCCAGCACACCCTTATTTAATAAGTGCGCCACCTCGAGGCGCAAAACTTTGCAGTCCTCGGTGCGATGACCATAGTCTGCATGAAACTCGCAGTGTAGACTTTGATCCCTTTTGTCAGCATCAGTTCTCATGTCCTTTGGTATACTCACCCACCTGTCCCTTTCACTATATTGACCAATTTGGAGGTCGATATGTTGAAGTTATAATCGGGGATACAGGGTAACTCCCTATTCTTTGAGAGAAGAGCTGGGCTCAAAGAGTTCCTTTGGTTTTTGCTAGGAGTTTCCACCGAGCCATTGGCTCACATGCGAATTTCCGAGCGAATTTTCGAGCCTTTGACTAACATGCTACGTCGGTGAGGTGTATGGTTCATACCTTCCCTTCGAGTTTCCTCGGGGCGCCTCGGCGCGATATAAGGACTCGTTTCAATTCTTGTGGTGATTTCAACCATTATTTTTCCACTCGGCTTCCTCCAACCTTATCTTGGTGTATGCCCTATTGTGCAAATCATCCCATTTCAAGGTTTGATACTGTTGGAGCTCTTTTCGCAACTCAGCAGCAGCCTCAGAGTTTAGAGCATTAATACACTTTTCGAACGCCATGATGGCCAGTGAATCATCCATAGTAGGCAACTCCATGCGCTCGGCGTGAAAGCGATCGACGAAGTCTTTGAGTGGCTCGCCGGGCCATTGCTTGACTTTGAATATATCCTCCTTCCTTTGGAGGATTTTCTGCGCCCCGGTATGAGCTTTAACAAATGCATTAACCAGCTCTTTAAAAGTTCAAATTGACCCCGATGGTAGACGCATGTACCAGCGTAATGCCCCCTTCTCTAAGGATTCGCCGAATTTTTTCAAAACATCGACTCCTTCTCTATCTCCATTAAGTCGTTACTCAACACTATTGACATGTATTCGGTTACATGCTTAACGGAGTCAGTGGTCACATCATACTTTTTCAAGAACAAAATCTTGAAATTTTTTGGAGTTGGGGTTGGAGCAGCCTCGAGCTTGAACGACAATTTCGTATATTGGTCAATATCAAGAGCATCTTGAGTCTTTGTCACCCCCGGGACGCTTTCGAGTCATTTTTCCACTCGCGCCTCGACGCAAGCCTCAACTCGGGCTTCGATCTCCTTGGTTAGCTTTTCAACGTCTACCGAGGAGGTAGTTTCTGCCACGATGGGAATCATCCCGAAGTCTGGCTTGGTGCTCTGTAATATGCCCGAACCCCCAGATGTGGCCCCATTTTGAGGTCCCCCTGTTATCGCGCCCGTAGGAATGAAGAGCGGGATGCCTCCACTTGGAACCACAAGTGAGACTTAATTCGAAGTTGAGTTGTTCCTCGCCTCTAACGAGGCACAAAATTCAGCATTAATATTAGCCTGCTCGGCTTGCTGCTCTTGAGAACTTTCAGTGTGGAAACAATTTAAGCCTGAAAGACTTCGGTTGTCATCGAAGATGAAGAGTTTGTTGCTGGTGATATTAGAGGTGCATTTGAGTTTGGGTTCGAATGAACGCTAGCCTGTCCATCGGGAGTTACCTGAGGTTCAACGGGATTTCTACTATTATCAGCCATTTTGTCAAATAAAAACGTGAATCCAAATGAAAAGGTCGTTCAACTTTAGAACAAAGTGTTTATGCTCGTATCCCCAAAGACGGCGCCAATTTGTATTGGCCTAAACTGATTTAGGATCACAAATCAAATTTGGGTTGTGAATACAAGCAAATCTAAGTATCAAAGTCAAAATATAGACAGTAAGAGACAGAAATATATGTAAAAGAACGAGATTTCAATATATGCCAATGAGTACAAATTTTGCCGGAGTTTCTGTATGTATTTCTGAATGACTACAACATGAAAACTATGTTATTTATAGGTACAAGGGGCCTTGCCCACATTTTCCATGATCGATCATGCCTAAGCCCACGTTCAGCATATCTATTAGTAGAGTTAGTGGACTCAAGTAGTGGGCTGTTGAGTCGGTAGAACCGAGGTTTTCCACGGAAGCCCAAATATATAACTTCGATGGTACGACCTTGCTGTTCGGTCGAAGTAAATATCATCGAAGCACAGCTCATGGCTCGCCTTCAGTGATGACCTCGATGCTCGACTTTGGTGGTTCTATTGTTTGATTCAATCTTCATCCTTTTGAACATCAGCTCGACTGACCTCGATTTATCACACTGAAGTGCTGTCCGAGCACGTCGATTTTTACCCAGTACAATGCCATGGTATGTTTGGGTTGGATGAACGGCATGCTGATAGATAAACATTACTGTTGAATCTGATGGTTGTTTCTTTTGTGGCACAAAAGAAAGAACGCATATTAATAGATAACTTTTTCAGCCGTAAATAGCTTATAACAGACAGATTATCTAATGGTTCTATTGTTTTAATTTTATATGAAGGATTTAGGACTTTTCGCACGTCTAGAAAAAAGTTTTAGGAAGTAAAAGGCTCTGCGGAGCGGGGGGAGCAGATCCAATGGTACTATTACACTTTTATTTCTAATTTGGATAATGATTTTATTTTATTATGACGCTTAGTTTCTCATGTCTTTTAATGTACTTGTATATTTGGCACTACTACCCGTACACTTTGACCATTCGAGTTAAATAAAAATTTAAATAAAATTAAGAAAAAAAAGTCATCAAGTTTTTCCTATTTGGAACATTCCAGAAAAAAAAAGTGTTTCAGTATTTTAATTGGAAAAAATAATTAAAAAGTAATAATTTTTTAGTTCAATTTAATTGAAAACGAGAATAAAGAGAGAGAGCGAGAGTGTGTGTGTGTGTGATTAGAAGTAATAATGTACACGGGTGACCATCAATAAATTTTTGGCAACACCTTTAAATATTCAAATCTGGAAGAGCTTTTAAGGACTTCTAAGTTTACACTTCCATTTTTGCAAATATAAATATTCCATTGTCATGAAATTTTGAATTCTGGAAAAGTTGGGACATACGTAAATCAAGATAATCAATAACTAGAACTTATCTCTATTGTTTTTCAAGCCGAAATTCTTAGAAAAATGCTTATCTTGAAAAATAAATTAGGCTATCCTTGGATCGATTGAGCCTTTTTGATTAATCCCACCAAATGATATTTATCCTTAGTGTCCAATGTTTTTGAACTTTGATATCTTTTTTGTTCATCCAAACCACATAACCCAATGCCATAAAAAAAAACAAAAGAAATTTTTCATTCTGTTTCCTTCTTTTTCTAGCCACACAATAAAGAGTTTGAAAGGATGACAATCTTGTTATGATGTATGATAGAAAAAAATGGACAGTTATAAATTAAGAATATCCGGAAATTTAAAAAAAATAATGAAAAAAGAAGAAGAAAAGAAATATCTCTTTTACACGCACACATACGTGTGTGTATGCGTGTGTATGCATTTCCATATTCCAAGTGTATATGAATATTTGCTATTACTAATAAAAATAAGGGTGGTATATATTTGACCTTTATTATTATAACTACTTTATGTCATTCTATTTGGACAAAAATAAAAGAACCAAAAACGAATGTTAGTTACTCTAAACTATCTTTATATCCTACCAGCCCGCAACAAAATATTATAAGTAAATAAAAGTCATAAGAGATTTTAAAGTAAACAATTATCTATATTAGTGAAGATTCAAAAGAAAAGCAAGCATATGGATTATTGTAAATATTTTATTTTTGAATTCTTTATTTTTAAGAAAATCTAAGAGGTCTAACAGTAGCATTTACAGAGTTAAATTGGAGGTCCAAAGGTCGTAAGTTCCGTAAAGTTCCAAAAGAATGTGAAATTACAGGTGGAACCCTTAATTTGTGAAGGTTATGGCTGTTTAATTACACCAAGAAAGAGAGAAAAATAAGTTTCTTTCATTTTCTTTTCTCGAACACGAGTAAAGATATAAGTGTGGAAAATTTGGAAGAGTGCATTTTACTCGACTTTAACTATATAATTTCTTTTGGAAAATTTGGAAGAGTGCATTTTACTCGACTTTAACTATATAATTTCTTTTATAAAAGCACCAAAACTATCAATATTTTTTCCTTTCTTTTAACCAAAATTTGCAAGAAAGAGTAAAAAAGAATTGATGCGAGAAACAAGGATGATTCCATTGAAAAATGAACAAATGTTGATGGTATGCATATAAAGTATAGAAAAGAAGGATAAAAATAAATCATGGCCATCATAAGAAAGCTTTTCACGCTCTGGACTGCTGAAAAGCTTTGTTCCTCAATCACATAGATGCGGGTAGTATGACATTGCTTTCACTAAAAATTGACGAAGCAATTGCGCATACTCCAACTATAATAGATTTATACTTTGTCAAGATATATTGGCTTATGTTATCATCATAAATATTTGATGAGCTGAATGTTTTGAAGAATGACAAACGAAGAACCCAGTGGTTCTGGAGGAGAACTTGGTTCTTATGAAGAAGGACACGACTGATCGAAAAGATTATGGAATGTCAATACTTGTAGAACTAGGAATAAGAGTGCGTGAACTATTATGCATTCTAGTCAGCTAAAAGATGTTGTTCCGTGGCTGTGTCTTTGAAGTATGAATAGGAGTTGGAGCTAAACAAGGAAAGGGTCACAGGAAATCTTGTCTTTCCAAAATTACAAGGTTTCCTTGTGAAATAATACTAGGATTATGAAGCCCTTATAAAAGCTAGTAATTGAGGCAGCCGATACTAAGTTATTCACAACGAGAGTTGAGATCAATAAAAGGCGATCCAATAACTTTCAAAGTGACTTAACTAGTGAAGACAACTGCTGAAGTCTACATAGTTGAACTTACATATTCTGTCTAGGTTCTTGTTTGGAGTTGTCGTAGTTTTGTGCTATCATTGTTTTTACCTACATGCTTAGTTTAGAAGGAACTGTATTAAGTGAACTATTGTGAGATTACTTTGTAAAGCTAGAGTTTAGCTTTGTTGTGTGATTAGGGTCTAGAGTGTAGCCCCTTGGTTGCAGAGTTTTGTAACCTAAAACTTGCTCTTTTTGTTAGTATATTGGCTCAAAATTCCAGAGTGTGGGTCATGGTTTTTCTCCCTTGAGCAAGGAGTTTTCCACGTAAAAATATCGTGTTCCTTAAGTTTTCAATTTGTGTGTGTTGTGGTGTTTGTAGTGGAAACTGTTGTGACAAGGACAAGGTTCTAGACGATAAGAATTTGGTTCTTCAACGAAAATCGGAGGACACTATTCAACCCCTCCCCCCTTCTAGTGTCTATAAGAGGTGCTTAGAGTATAACAAGTGGTATCAAAGCAGGTCTTCTCGCTTTAGGTTAACACCTTGACAAGGATCAAATCATGAGTGCACCACCTACTATCACTGAAGGACAGTCGATTCTGAGGCGCCCACAGTTTAATGGGCAGTACTATGCTTGGAGGAAGAACAGAATGGAGAACTATATTTGTGCTGAAGATTATCAGCTTTGGTTGATAGTGTCTAAAGGAAACTTGATTCCGAACAAAGTAGTTGGGGAAAGAGCTGTTGCTCGAGAACAACGCAAAACAAAAGAGGAGTTCAATGAGGCTGACTACAAGATGGTGGACAAGAACCACAAAGCCAAACGACGGGTAATTTGTGGGCTTGGTCCTGAAGAGTTCAATAGAGTTTCATCTTACAAGACGGCTAAGGAAATTTGGGGTGCCCTGGAAGTTGCGTATGAAGGAACTACTGAAGTTAAGGATTCCAAGAGAAGAATGCTGAAAAGACAATTTGAATTGTTCACCATAGGAGAGGAGGTGTCAATACAAGACATGATAAAAAGTTGACTATTATCACAAACGAGATGAGATCTCTAGATATGGAGCTTCCGGAAGTAGAAATGGTGGACAAGGTTCTAAATGTACTTCCTGATGCCTGGGAACCCAAAATGACTGGTATCATTGAGTCCAAACCTATCATATCCATCAAACTTGAAGAACTGGTTGGAAGCTTGAAAACATATGAGATGATGAAGGAATCAAAGAGTAAACCAGTACCCAAGAAGGATTAGACTCTTGCAATTGAAGCAACTGATGAATCAGAGGAATATGTTGACTTGCAATCAGTCGAAGCTACTATGGTCAGTGCTTTGAGGTAGAAGTTTAATATGGGGAAGTAAAGGGATTCAAAAGAAACAAAAAAGAAAACTCTGGCAGAAAAAACATTGTTGATAGGCCAGACTACTCAGGGTGCTTTGAATGTTTCAAGAAGGACCATGCAGTTGTGGACTGTCCAATGTGGGAAGTTGAGTGGATGAAGAATAGAGCTACAAAGGAGAAGGAGAAGGAGGCATCAAAAGATACTGATAAAGACAAGAAGAAATTCAGACGGCCTCCAAACTGCAGAGCAGAAAGAAGGAAGAGGAAGGAAGCCTTTTATGCTACTTAGGGACATACTGATAGTGAATCTGATCAAGAAAAGGAATCTGAGGATGAGTCTCCACTAGCATTGATAGGAGTGTCAGGTGAGAATTCAGACGAGGAAGATCCACGGGAAATCAGAGGAGGAAGAGATCCCCCCAAGCCACGCGTGTTTAATGGAACAATCTACAAATGGTGGAAGAAATAAATAAAAATCTTCCTTCAAGCGATGGATTATAGTCTCTGGCTGATCGAAAAATGAGGACCTCATGTACCTGTGAAGAGAGTAGCAAATGGATCCTTGGTTCTAAAGCTGGTAGAAGAACTTGATCCTCAAGATTTAGATTGGCTGCAAGCAAATGCTAAAGCTGTGCTATACTTGAGAAAAGGGGTGACGACTGATGCGCTAGCAAAGGTGCTGGAATACAAGTCTTCCAAAGAAATTTAGGAAAATTTGAAAGAGATGTACACAGAAGATTATCAGAAGAAGGAATCACCCCTCATGGAAATCGATGGAGAAGAAGCTGCTCATTCGGCAGAGGTATGTCTTTCTGAACTAAAAGAAAACCTGCACACATACTCTACTAAAAACTTGATTTTAATAACTGCCACCCTAATTGAGGGATATGAAAAGGTAAAAGCTGAGAAAGATAAATTGACTGAAGATATGAGTAGTAAGAGCAACACACAAGAGTCTTCAAGAGCAAAATATTGAACTTGAAGAAATTAATGCTGTTCTGAAAGGACAGACTCTTGTGTCAAACTCTAAGATCTCAAAACTTGAAATTGAATTATATCAGCTAAAGGAAAGTGTAAATGGTAAGAAAGTAATCAGTGAAGTTCAAACTTTCCTTGAAGATGAGCTTAAAAGAACAAATGAGATCCTGTATCAGGAAACTGAGAAAAACAGGATTCTAAAAAAAAAAGGTTGAAAAAACTTACTATGAGCTTACCAGATTAACAAAATGAAAAAAATCCTCTGAGGCAATGAATTGGGTTCTTGAAACCAGTACAAGGGAAAACAAGGCTAGGATTCAAGAAACCATTACCTCTATATAATCCAAAAAGTAGATATGTGGGTCTACCTTGCAACATGTTCTGCACCTTCTGTGGCGAAATTGGGCATGACAGACAAAGGTGCATGAATGCAAGCAAGGCAAAGACCAAAAATAAGAGGAGTACTTTACCTAAATGAGCTAAGAATGATTTGATTTATCCACTTTCTCATAAGAAGGGACCCAAACTTGTCTGGGTTTCTAAAACTAACCCTTGATTTGTTTTGCAGGCTAGAGTGAGAGTTAACAACCCAAGCTGGATTCTTGACTGTGGTTGTTTGAGACATATGAGTGGAGATCGAAGGAACCTTCTCCCACTCAAATCATTTCAAGGAGGCAGTGTAGCCTTCGGAGGAGGAAAAAGTGGCCAAATTATGGGAACTGGAAAAGTTAGGAGATCTCTAGATCATGAAATTGAAAATGTATATTGTGTTGATGGTCTTAGACATAATTTGCTGATTATCTCTCAACTGTGCGACATAGGAAATGAAGTGAGCTTCTCCTCTGTAGAGTGTATTGTGAAGAACCTACAGAGTGGAGATATTGTCATTAAAGAAAAAAGGGTAAATAATGTGTACAAAGCATCACTGAAATCACTGCTTGAAAATAACTTAACATGCTTGAATGTTCAAAAAAGTGATTCTCAGCTGTGGCACAAAAGGATGGGACATGCTAGTTTGTCACAGTTCAACAAGTTAGTGTCGAAGGAGCTGGTTCGTTGATTGCCAAATAAGAAATTTGAAAACATAAAGATATGTGATGTTTGTGTTAAAGGGAAACATGTGAGATCATCCTTCAAATTCAAAAAGGTGGTAAGTATATCAAAGCCACTGGAGTTTATACATATGGATCTATGTGGACCCATGAGAGTCACGAGCAGATGAGGAAAGAGGTTCTTGTTCGTGATAGTTGATGATTACTCAAGGTATACATGGACCCTGTTCTTGGCATCTAAAGCTGAAGCCTTTGATAAGGATTGGGCATGAGTTGTTCAGAAAAGGTTGAGGCTCGAATTGGTCAGCATCAGCTCTGAACATGGCACAGAGTTCGAAAACATAAAATTCTCTGAATATTGTACCAATCACAGTATTGATCATAACTTCTCTACACCAAAAACTCCACAACAAAATGGTGTAGTTGAAAGGAAGAACATGTCTCTGGAGGATATGGCAAGAACCATGCTGCTATCAAGTGGTCTTGCAAGGAACTTCTGGGCTGAAGCCATAAACATTACATGTTACTTGCTGAACAGGTGTTCCATAAGAGCTATTCTTGACAAGACTCCCTATGACCTTCTTAGAGGAAGGAAACCGAATATTGCACATCTGATGCCCTTTGGGTGTAAATGTTCTGTTCACAATAACAGCAAGGAACCATTGAGAAAATTTGATGCAAGAAGTGATGAGGCAATATCTCTTGGGTACTCTACCCAAAGCAAGGCGTATAAAGTGTTTAACAAAAGAACACAACCAGTAGAGGAGAGCATGCATGTGGTATTTGATGAGTCAGAGAAAGAAATTGATGAAAAAGAAGTAGATGATCAGGCTATTGGTCTTGCTCGAGAAGATTGTACAGGTAACTCTGAGAACCCAGAGGAAAATGAGGAACCATGTGCAGAAGATGGACATTCAACTCAAAGAGAACAAGGAGTCAACATGTTAGGGGGAACAATAGATCAAGTTGATGAATCACATGATCAGGAAGAACCCACTCTAGATGTCGCTGAAGGTTCTTCTCATCACATACAACCTCGACCATGGAAACATCAAAGTTGTCATCCTCTGGAGAATGTGCTTTCTGAGTTAGATACTGGAATTATGACTAGATCTGCCTTGAAGAACTTCTATGCATTTTTTGCCTTCCTATCATCTATGGAGCCAAAGAACGTAAAGGAAGCCGTGGAAGATCCTGATTGGGTCCTAGCCATGTAGGATGAACCATATCAGTTTGAAAGAAGTAAAGTCTGGCATCTAGTTCCTAAGCCAAAGGACAGATCAATTATTGGCAAAATGGGTGTTCAGAAATAAACTGGATGAACATGGTATAGTGACAAGAAAGAAAGCTAGACTGGTAGTCCAAGGATAAAGTCAAGAGGAAGGAATTGACTATGACGAGACCTTTTCATCGGTAGCCAGGATGGAAGCCATAAGAATATTTATTGCCTTCGCTATATACAAGGAGTTTACATTGTATCAGATGGATGTGAAGAGTGCTTACTTGAATGGATACCTGAATGAAAAAGTCTACGTGATACAGCCTCCAGGTATCGTGAACAGTAAATTTCCTGATCACGTTTACAAACTTGATAAGGCACTCTATGGATTGAAGCAAGCTCCTAGAGCCTGGTATGAGAGATTATCGGGGTTCTTGCTTAAGAATGGATTTTCAAGAGAAAAGATTGACAACACATTGTTCCTGAAGAAGAAAGGAAAGGATCTATTGGTGGTTCAGGTATATATTGATGACATCATTTTTGGAGCCACTGATGAGAAATTATGCAAGGGATTTGCTGAGTTGAAGGGCGGTAAATTCCAAATGAGTAGGATGGGAGAACTCAATTTCTTCCTAGGATTGCAGATTAAACAGACCCCTGAAGGAACTATGATTCATCAACAGAAATATGTCAAGGAGCTTCTGAAGAAGTTCGGCATGGAAGGAGCAAAAGAAATGTCTACACCTATTGCTCCTGGAAAAAAGCTGGATATAGATTAACTAGGTCCTTCTACAAATGAGACAAAATATAGAGGAATTATAGGTTCACTCCTTTATCTCACAGCTAGTCGATCTGATATTGTATACACTATGGGATTGTGTGCTAGATTTCAGTCCAAGCCTTAGGAATCACATCTAACAGCTGTGAAGAGAATCTTGAGATACTTGAAGGGAACTTAGGATTTATATCTATGGTACCCTATGTGTGGTACTTTTAAAGTAATTGGTTTTGCTAATGCAGATTATACAGGTCGTCTGGTGGACAGGAAAAGCACTTTAGGGATGGCACATTTTCTTGGCATTTGCTAAGTTTCTTGGGCTACAAAAAAGTAGAATTCAGTAGGCTTGTCTACTGCAGAAGCAGAGTATGTAGCTGCTGCATCATGCTTCTCACAATTGCTATGGATCAAACAGCAGTTGGAGGACTTTGGAATCAAATGTAGATTTGTGCCTATTTTCTGTGATAACACAAGTGCAGTGAATATTGCCAAGAACCCAGTCCAACATAAAAGAACCAAGCACATTGATATTAGACACCATTTTCTTAGAGATAGTGTGGAAAACGGTCTAATCACCATGAATTCTTGTAGGACTGAGGATCAAATTGCTGAAATCTTTACCAAGGCACTGAACAAAGTTCAATTTGAGAGGAACAGGTTGGAGTTAGGGATGACCACAATACATGGATGACTCAACATTTATTCCCCAGGGTTTGGCTAGTTAAGTGTTCATTATTTTGCTTGTAACTATAGTTGCTATTGTCCAGTCTAATTTTGTACTTTATTTAAGTATACTTGCTCAACTGAGTATCACTAGAGTGTTCTAATATGTTCCCATGAAATAACCAATAAGGTACGTAGAAGGAATCAAGACAAGCATAAGGAACCATGTCCAGGTACATCTACACAGCTATTTATGTTAAGTGATATAACTGAAATTGATTGAATTATGAACGTGCATCAAGGAAACCTTCCATGTTTGTGTAACTGCCCAAAATCATAGAAAAATTCCTTTTGTGGTTACACTTTTTAAACTTCAACCAACCCTACTTATTCTAGAAGCGTTAATGAGTTAATTCAAATAACCGTCAAATCCTACACTTTCCCGGTTTCCCAAAACTCTGAAAAGCTAATCTACTTTTGCAGCACCATCATTACAACATATTCCCTAGAGACGCTTGAACCCACCGTTACTCTCTCACATTATTCATCTGAAGCAAGAGATAGAGAAACATTCATCAAAATTCCTTCTACTCTATTCTCTCTCTAAAGTTCAAAACAAGAAAAACCTTCTCTCAAAACCCTAACCAAAAATCACACCATGTCTCAAGCACAATCATCATCCGCTTCTCCGGCAAAAACCTTGGAAACCAACACCTCCAAAGAATCTACTCTCAAACCTCCAGCCTCTACTCTTGCTGAAAGAATCGCCAAAGTGAGGTTGAAGTTCCAGAAAAAGATGGGAAAGAAGGTTCCCAAGAAAGCTGTTGCGAAACCCTCACCTCCGACATCGGCATCACCACTTCCCGATGAAAAATCAGTTGAGGTAAGACATGACTCGACCCAAGCTAGTTCTACTGCTTTAGATTTAGTTAAAAGCCCTGGAAAATTTGAGAACTCAAAATTTAGTTAAAGGGTTAGATGAACTTGTAGAAACAGTAAAGCCTAGTGGTACAACTGATAGGGGGAAAGTTAGTGAAGAAAATATGAAAGCTATACTGGAGGACCTTGTTCATGGGGGTGGTTTTCATGTTCCTAGTGTAACTAACAATGTGGTGGAGGTTAACGTGGTTGAAGACATGCTAGAAAGAGTAAGAGAGCAGGATTCTGTAGAATCTCAAAAGGGCCCAGTCGACGAACCTAGTTCGGAGGCTGCTCCCGTCGAGAAAGTTCTTGTGGTGTTTGAGTTAGAAGGTCCAGTGGGTAGAGGACCTAGTTCTGTTGAAGCTACAAAGGAATTGAGTCAAGTACCTGGCACTTGCTCAGTTCCTGTAGTAGCCGAGGATGCAGAACTTGATTGGACTGATTCTGAGGGAAACAAATATGAGAAAATTCAGGTTGATGATGGTAGTAGTGAAAAACTAAGGCTGTGGAGAAACCAAAGAACAGTGTGAAAAGAAAATTTGGTGAAGAGGATCAGAAGATGATGGGAGAAGAGAAAGAAGAGGAAGTGGTGTTTGTAATTGAAACAAAGCCAATGGCAGAAAAGAGAAGAAGATTGGTAAAAAGGGGGGGAAAAGCTGTTTCTAAAGCAGGCTGGTGGATGAGAGTGATGAAGACTCTCAGGGTAAGAATGAAGGTGATGAAGAACCTACTGTACAGGCAGTACCTAGGAGGGTGGCAACTAGGTCTGCTCTGAAACAGCAGGTAGAAAAAGTTTCAAATCTTGAGAAGAAGCAAGGCAAAAAGGTGGTAGAAAAGAAACAGGAGAAAAGTACTGTTGAAGCAAAGGTGGAAAGTGATGAGGATGGGGATTATGTTGATCCTAGTGATTCTGACACTGACAGTGAAGTATAGGGCAAGAAGAAAAGAAAGAGACTGATGAAGAGGTTGACAGGGCAGCCTTCTTTGCTAGGCACCAAGTACTGGCTGGGAGCATCTTGAGTGACCTGGCTGAGCATAACATGAGGCCTTTGTTAAGAAAGGTAGAGGATCAAGGGTGGCTGAACGTCTTTGCAAAGGTGAGCAGGTTCCTATATGCTGAAGTGATCAAAGAGTTCTACATTAGCTGTAGAGTAGCTACAAGAAGGGTATTCTCTGTGGTCAAAGGGGTGGAGATAGAGTTTGCAAGGAATGAGTTAGGAGTAATTCTTGAGGTTCCTGCTGAAGGATATTGCAGGTACATCAAGCTGAAATGGCCAAAGAGAACTGATGGTGTCACTCCCCTGAGTGTTGTGAAGAAATTCTCGGGAAAAACCATACTCGGAAAGGAAAGAAAGGTTGAGAAGAAGGAGATGGAGCCTACACATCAATTTTTCTTTGAATTTATCCATAGATTCCGACTACCTAGAGGGGAAAGGAACGGTGAGGTCTGTGCTCTTGACTTAACGTATATGGATCTGCTGGATAGAGGAACAGAGATAAATTTTCCTGGTCCGCTCATCAGACGTATAAAAAGGGTTGCTGATACTGATAAAAAGAAATTGATCGTTTGAAGATCGAGTGTCACAAGCATGAGGCCGAGCTGGTGGTAGAAAGAGCCAAGAATTCAAGGAATATTGAGGCACTTGTCAAGCACTTCAACCTAAAGACCTGAGTCCTACACATTTCCTTCCATGTCCTTGTCCAATCCCTGCTTTCCTTTCCTATGTGTCATTCATTGATGTGTGTTTTGAAGACAATCATTTTATGTTGTGTACTTATTGGGCTGTGTGTTTTCCAAGCCCTGGATAATTATTTTTACATTTTTTTTGTTTGAATTGGGTCCTTTTATGATATATCTGGTTTTGGAGGGGCCCTTAGTTTCATTCATGTGTATTCTGTTGACTTGATTGCCTTGTGCTCTAGACTGGATAGTATTGACTTGTTCTTGCAGAATTTTGAATCTTTTCGATGATGCAAAAAGGGGGAAGAAGAAAATGTTGGGATGTTTGTGACCTAACTCATCTGTTTTAAATTTTCAAATGTATTTTTGCTTCTGTGTATTTGGTGTTTTTGTATGTCCAGGTTCTTTGGAAACATTTGTTTGTCATCATCAAAAAGGAGAAATTTGTTGAGCTGAATGTTTTGAAGAATGACAAACGAAGGACCCAATGGTTCTGGAGGAGAACTTAGTCCTTATGAAGAAGGGCATGACTGATCAAAAAGATTATGAAATGTCAATTCTTGCAGAACTAGGAATAGGGGCGCGTGAACTATTATGCATCCTAGTCAGCTAAAAGAGGTTATGTCGTGGCTGTGTCTTTGAAGTATGAATAGGAGTTGGAGCTAAACAAGGAAAAAGTGACAGGAAATGTTGTCTTTCCAAAATTCCAAGGTTTCCTTGTGAAATACTATAAGGGTTACGAAGCCCTTATAAAAGCTAGTAATTGAGGCAGCCGATACTCAGTTATTCACAACGAGAGTTGAGAGCAATAAAAAGGCGATCCAATAACTTTCAATGTGACTTAATTGGTGAAGACAACTGTTGAAGGCTACATAGTTGAACTTAGATATTCTGTCTAGGTTCTTGTTTGGAGTTGTCGTAGTTTTGTGCTATCATTATTTTTACCTACGCGCTTAGTTTAGAAGCAACTGTATTAGTTGAACCATTGTGAGATTACTTTATAAAGCTAGAGTTTAGCTTTGTTGGGTGACTAGGGTCTAGAGTGTTGATGCAGCCCAAAGTGCTGATCAACCGAGGACACTTCAACCGAAGGCAGTGACTGATGAACCGAGGAGGCCAATTACTCGAAGCCAAGCTAAGCTGCTCCATGACATGCACATTCAGCTGGCTATGTCGGGAAGAAGCATGTGTTCGGAAGAGGAATTGCAAAGTGATGAAACCAAGGGCTACATCTTCAAGTTTGAGCCCGAGGATAAAGTTCCCGAACAGCAGCTCTTGGCCCCGGGCAGCGCAGAACCGAACACATAATCAGCGCCCGATGACAAATGTGCTCGAGCAGGCAATAGGGAACCGAAGCCAGGCTTACCGAAGTCAAGGTAGCCGAGCACATTTTTAATTCAGCCCTGCGTGGCTTATTTTCATTGGTCGACTGTGACCTATTTACTAGTTTACCCTTAGTATTTCCTATATAAACCTTAGTCCTTACATTGTAAGAAGGGGAGGTTGTTTTTGGATATTGAAATTGAATGAAAGTGCCGAGCACATTTCTTCTTGTCTCCGTCGTGAGCAAAACCCCGGTGAGGGCTTTTAAGGACTTGTGGCTTTCGGTTAGTCCGATTGAACATTCCTCTTGATCATTCAGTTTGCAAGAGGCAATGTTCTCTTGAGGATTGTTGCATAGTTAGGGTGATTCTTGTCTCCCTTTTGATCGAGCTTAGGGACAGGTTCCCCTCTGTTCTTTCGAAAGAAGCAAGTTTTGTCTTGCTTTATCTTCTTCTTACTTGTTCTTGTTCCGCGTTTGTGCTAAGCAACCCCTTCGGGAATTGCATTGCACCATCTTGGTATCAGAGCACGGTTTGGGCTTGTTTCTACAACCCCAAATCCTGTTCACGTTATCTTTATTTTCGTGCGTATGTGTCTCTGTTTTCCTTTTCGAATTCTGATTTGATTTTTGTTACTGTTGGTGTTGTTAATTTACACAAAAAAAAAAAAAAAAAAAAACAAAAAAAAAAAGTGTTAAATGAAAAAAATTCCAAAAATTGTGTTTGATTGTTGGATGTTTGGGAAAAACAATCTTGGATTCTTGTTCACCATTGTTGTCTGATTCCATCGAGTACCCGACGTACTGATTTTGTGACTAGGGTTTCTTGGTGAATTTTTTTGGACTGTTTTGAGTTTCCATGGTGACTGACTCGAACCCCATTGTGTTTGGAAGAAACCGATGAAGATTGGTGGTTTTTGAGTGATTTGGGTTTGTTTGTTGCTTGAAAATTCGAAGTTCTTAAGTTTGAATTGTGTCCGTACGCCGGAAAATTGTTACGAGTTTGTAACAGTGTACGACCGACGAGCTGGGTATTTGGCTCGAAGGACTTTAAGTCCTCCGTCGTTGGAACCGGAGTTGAAAGCAACCCAGATCTGTGAAAGAATTGTGAGCAGTGAACCGGAGCTGTTGAATCCGTACGCCGGAGCAAGGTCACTGTTCCATTGAAGAAGAAAAGGGGGTTAAGTTTGAATGTTAAAACCCCAGGTGAAAATTTGTCGGCCGAAAAAAGGAAAGTGGATAAGGTAAAACCCTATCCGTACCAAAGGGGACCACTCTTGTACGGACAGGAGTGGGTGTGATCGAAGAAGATTCCACAAGGGAATCAAAAGGGTAGATTCTCCTAGGTTTTCACTTTCTTTCGTGTCAAATTCTGGTTGGTGGATCTTTTGAGTAATTGTCCTACTCGAGGTCGTACCAACTCATTTGAGCTGATAGGAACTCGTGCGAAAGGGTGACCGAAGTCCAAACTATCGTAGAATTTCTTTTGACTCCCCGAGCTCAGTTTAAAAGCGTCCGTTCCATCGAGTCGAACATCACTTCACTCTTCCCGAAGAGGCAGTGACTATTGTTGAACTTGAAGGATCTTAGAGGACCGATCAATTGGACGAGCCACTGTTAACAAGTCCCTGAGTGATCAAAAACCGAACCCATAAACTGAGTGGACCCGAGCGCCACCCATCAAAGGTGAGGGAGAGTGTGAGGTGATTTCTAACCCTAACATTTGTTTGATCTTTGACTTGTGCAGGTACGATGGCTGGAAACGAAGGCAAGGGCATTGAAAAGCCCGAGGTGTCGTTAGCCGATCTCATGGCTGCGATCCAAGGCATAAGTGCCGAAGTGAGAGGAGTGAGTGCTCGAGTAGCTAACCTCGAGCAGGGAAGTGCGTCCGTGACCAAAAATGGGTCCGGCGCCGGAACGAGTGAATCCACTCCGATGAAACCTGAGCTGTATGCTGAGCTTCTTCGACAACATCACTTGACGAGTGAAGCAATTCGAAGAGAGCTTAACTTGGGCAATCCCCAAGCTGGAAATCAAAACTTGGGCATTCCCCGAGGAGAGAGGTTACCACTTCCAAGGACCCGAAGAGATCTTGGAGCTGTAACCGAAGAGGTTGATGAAGAGGAATTTCCCGAGGACGAATATGAGCGTGAGCCGCCATTCGCTCAACGAAGGCAAGCTCACCGAGGACGTGGAAATTTCCGAGGTCGAGGTCGAGGCGCAAATGTTGAAAGAAATATTGGGCGTGAGGCTGATGATCAAGAAGATGAGTTTCCCGAGCAGGCTAGAGCTGTTCGAGACTCAAACTTGAACAGTGTCAAGATCACTATTCCACCCTTTAAAGGAACTAGTGATCCCGATGAGTATCTTGAATGGAAGCTTAAAATGGAGCGCATCTTTGAAACCAATGAGATGACCGATGAGAGAAAAGCTGCCCATGCCATTGCTTCGTTCGAAGCTTATGCATCAACATGGTGGGAATCTGACAAGAGGCATAGAAGAAGAAATGACTATCCAGTAGTCAATACATGGCCACAGTTGATGAGAGCGATGGATGGTAAGTACTTGAGTGCCAAGTACAGGCAGACTCAAATGCAAAAACTCTATGAGTTAAAGCAAGGGTCCAAGTCCGTCCAAGAGTACCACGATGAGTTTGAAAAGGTTCGATTGAATCTTGATCTGGTCGAAGACGAAGAGCAAGCCATTATCAGATTCAAAAATGGCTTGGCTAGGGATGTGTCTTCTCAGTTGAGACTCCACGTGTACCACACGTTGGAAGATTTGTTTGAAGCTGCTACCGAAGCTGAAAAATTGGTGAAGGAAGAAAAGGCAAACCGGTATCGAGGAGTCACTACTTCTACTCCCTTGAACCGAGGAAAAGATTGGAAGAATCCTCACCAAACAAGTGCCAACACTGTTCGAGATTCGAAGAAACCCTTCGAGAAAGGTGTGACCGTTAACCAACCGAGAGAAGTGGGAGGTAAAGTTCAACTCAACTCTCCTAGTGCTTCAAATATTCAGTGTCATAAATGCAGAGGTTATGGTCACATGGCAAAAGAGTGTCCAACTCGCAAAGCTATGCTTCTGCTCGAAGATGGAAACGTCTATGAGCAAGCGAGTGACACCGAGGAGGAAATTATCGAGAAGACTGATCGAGCTAAAGTTGATGATGATCATGAGGCTGCCGAAGCTGATCATCCGGAAATGTTTCTTGTGGTTCGAAGGAATTTGAGCTGCATGACTCTTGAAGAAGAGGACAACCAAAGAGAAAACCTCTTTCATGCCCGATGTCGAGTGAGGGGAAAGGTGTGTTCGATGATTATTGATTCTGGTAGTTGTGCCAATGTAGTGAGCCAAACTTTGGTCTCACAAATGAGATTACCAACGATGAAGCATCCCCACCCTTATAAATTACAATGGCTGAATGAGTGTGGAGAATTGAGGGTTGTCAAACAAGTGTGGATCAAGTTTAGAATCGGCGAGTATCAAGATGAAATAGTATTCGATGTGGTGCCGATGCAAGCTTGTCATTTGCTACTGGGTCGACCATGGCAATATGACCGAACAACTGTTCACAATGGCAGATCCAACACTTACACCGTAAAGCTCGATGGGAAGAGTTTCATCCTCAAACCACTGTCTCCTAAGCAAGTCTCCGAGGACTATAAACGGATGAAAGAATTGAGAGAAGCGGCCAAAGCTAAGCTTCCGATGGGAGCAAAATTGATGGCCGAGGAGACAAACTCACCGACCGAAGAAAAAGGAATTTGTGCAATCATGCAACCCGGTGAGATCTTACGAGGCAATGACCCCGGTCAGATGATGATTTGCCTCGTGCACAAGGGTATCTTTCTAAACTCTAATGATGAATTTTCTAATGATAACCCTTTGCCTTTGTCTGTTCGTAAAGTTTTGCAGGACTTCGAGGACATGTTTCCCGAGGAAATGCCAGGTGGATTGCCTCCGTTGAGAGGAATCGAGCACCAAATTGACTTCGTGCCGGGATCTCAAATCCCCAACAAACCTGCATACCGGTGTAATCCCGAAGACACCAAAGAGCTTCAAAGGCAGGTTGATGAGTTGCTGAACAAGGGCCTCGTTCGAGAGAGCTTGAGTCCTTGCGCCATTCCAGTTATCCTTGTCCCAAAGAAGGATGGAACATGGCGAATGTGCGTTGACTGTCGATCAGTCAACAAAATAACGGTAAAGTATCGTCATCCTATCCCTCGATTAGATGACATGCTAGATGAATTGAGTGGTTCTTCATGCTTTTCAAAGATTGATCTCAGGTCCGGTTACCACCAGATCCGAATGAAACCCGGTGACGAGTGGAAAACCGCATTCAAGACCAAATTCGGTCTCTATGAATGGTTGGTAATGCCATTTGGCTTATCCAACGCCCCGAGCACATTCATGCGATTAATGAACCACGTGCTCAAACCATTCATAAACAAGTTCGTTGTCGTTTATTTCGATGACATACTTGTTTACAGTCGAACCATGGATGAACATGTCGAACACCTAAGGCTTGTGCTTGAAAAGCTTCGCGAAGAGAAGTTGTACGCTAATTTCAAAAAGTGTGCCTTTGGTGTCGATCGTGTAGTCTTTCTTGGATTTGTAGTCAGTGCTAATGGTGTCGAAGTCGACGAATCAAAAGTCGAAGCCATCAAAGATTGGCCAACTCCGACCTCGGTATCTCAAGTTCGTAGCTTCCATGGGTTAGCTAGCTTTTACCGAAGGTTTGTTCGCGACTTTAGCACCGTGGCAGCTCCTCTAACCGAGCTGGTTAAGAAAGACAATCCATTTGTGTGGGGAGAGTCCCAAGAAAGGGCTTTCCAAGAGTTGAAGTGGAGGCTTTGTTCTGCCCCGTTGTTGCAACTCCCTGACTTCGGCAAAGCATTCGAAGTCGAGTGTGATGCGTCTGGAGTTGGGATCGGAGGAGTGCTGATGCAAGAATCGAAGCCGATCGCTTACTTTAGCGAAAAGCTTAAGGGTGCAACTTTGAATTATTCAACATATGACAAAGAGTTGTATGCCCTCGTTCGAGCACTCGCCCATTGGCAGCATTATTTGTGGCCTCGAGAGTTTGTGATCCGAAGTGATCATGAGTCCTTGAAGCATCTTCGAGGACAGGAGAAATTGAACCGAAGGCATGCCAAATGGGTTGAATTCATTGAGAGCTTTCCCTATGTAATTCATTACAAAAGGGGAAAAGACAATGTTGTGGCCGATGCGCTATCAAGGAAATTTGCTTTAGCGACCACTCTCGCCTCTAGGCTCATGGGATTCGAATGCATCAAGTCGATGTACGAAGACGATCCCAAGCTAAAATGCGTTCGAGACGCAATCTTGAGTGGCCGAAGAGTTGAGAAATATCAGTGGCACGATGGCTACCTCTTCAAGAATGGGAGGGTTTGTGTGCCAGTGTCATCGTGGAGGGAGCTCTTGGTTCGAGAAGCTCACTCCGGTGGACTGATGGGACACTTCGGTATCGACAAAACTCTTGGTATCTTAACCGAGCAGTTCCATTGGCCCAAAATGCGACGAGATGTGGAAAAGCTTTGCAACGCTTGTCTCGTTTGCAAGAAAGCTAAATCGAAGTCCAACCCTCATGGTTTGTACACCCCGTTGCCTGTGCCTGATCGCCCTTGGGTTGATATATCCATGGACTTTGTCTTGGGGTTACCGAGGTCGGGGGGAGGACATGATAGCATCTTTGTTGTGGTTGACCGATTTTCGAAAATGGCTCATTTTATTCCTTGCAAGAAGTGTGACGATGCCCAGCATGTAGCTACATTATTTGTTTCCAATGTGTTGAAATTGCATGGTGTCCCTCGTACTATTGTGAGTGATCGGGACACAAAATTCTTGAGTCATTTTTGGAAGTGTCTATGGGGTGCCCTCGGCACAAAACTACTATTCTCGACGTCTCACCATCCTCAGACTGATGGACAGACCGAGGTAGTTAACCGAACCTTGGGATCTTTGCTTCGGGCAATGACCAAAGGAAAGGTTGGAAACTGGGCTGATCGTTTGCCCATGATGGAGTTTGCATACAATCGAACGGTGCATCGAATGATTAACATGACCCCGTTCGAGTGTGTGTATGGATTTAACCCTTTAATTCCACTTGATCTGACTCCATTGCCTCGAGATGTTGTTATCGATTTTGCAGGTACTCACCGAGCCAAAGCTCTGCTCGAGTTGCATGCAAAAGTGAAGAAGAACCTCGAGGACGCCTATGCAAAGGTCGCCTTGAAGAAAAACAAGGGGCGAAAAAAGTTGGAGTTAAAGAAGGGTGATTGGGTTTGGGTTCACTTCCGAAAGGAACGTTTCCCGAACCTAAGGAAAGGAAAATTGGCTCCTCGAGGGGATGGTCCATTTCAAGTGCTGAGCAAAATAAACAACAATGCTTATGTCATCGACCTCCCAGGTGAGTATAATGTGTCCAACACCTTCAATGTTACTGATTTGACTCCTTGTGTTGTAGGCCAAATATCCGAAGCAGAGGATGAATCGATTTCGAGGACGAAATCCTCTCAAGAAGGGGAGGATGATGCAGCCCAAAGTGCTGATCAACCGAGGACACTTCAACCGAAGGCAGTGACTGATGAACCGAGGAGGCCAATTACTCGAAGCCAAGCTAAGCTGCTCCATGACATGCACATTCAGCTGGCTATGTCGGGAAGAAGCATGTGTTCGGAAGAGGAATTGCAAAGTGATGAAACCAAGGGCTACATCTTCAAGTTTGAGCCCGAGGATAAAGTTCCCGAACAGCAGCTCTTGGCCCCGGGCAGCGCAGAACCGAACACATAATCAGCGCCCGATGACAAATGTGCTCGAGCAGGCAATAGGGAACCGAAGCCAGGCTTACCGAAGTCAAGGTAGCCGAGCACATTTTTAATTCAGCCCTGCGTGGCTTATTTTCATTGGTCGACTGTGACCTATTTACTAGTTTACCCTTAGTATTTCCTATATAAACCTTAGTCCTTACATTGTAAGAAGGGGAGGTTGTTTTTGGATATTGAAATTGAATGAAAGTGCCGAGCACATTTCTTCTTGTCTCCGTCGTGAGCAAAACCCCGGTGAGGGCTTTTAAGGACTTGTGGCTTTCGGTTAGTCCGATTGAACATTCCTCTTGATCATTCAGTTTGCAAGAGGCAATGTTCTCTTGAGGATTGTTGCATAGTTAGGGTGATTCTTGTCTCCCTTTTGATCGAGCTTAGGGACAGGTTCCCCTCTGTTCTTTCGAAAGAAGCAAGTTTTGTCTTGCTTTTATCTTCTTCTTACTTGTTCTTGTTCCGCGTTTGTGCTAAGCAACCCCTTCGGGAATTGCATTGCACCAAGTGTAGACCCTTGGTTAAAGAGTTTTGTAATCTAAAACTTGCTCTTTGTGTTAGGGGATTGGTTCAAAATCCCAGAGTGTGGGTCGTGGCTTTTCTCTCTTGAGCAAGGCGTTTTCCACGTAAAAACACCGTGTTCCTTAAGTTTGCAATTTTTATATGCTGTAGTGTTTGTAGTGGAAACTGTTGCGACAAATACAAGGTTCTAGACGATAAGAATCTGGTTCTTCGACAAAAATTGGAGGACACTATTTAACCCCCCTTCTAGTGTCCATAGGAGGTGCTTAGATTATAACAATGTTTGTTACTTTTTGTATTATGTTGACTTGTCTATTTTGGTAACATTCATTGTTTTTTTTTTTGATAATAATGACTACTTGTTTTATTTATAATTAGTCGTTGTCATTACAAAAAAAGGATCTCTCTAGTATTTATTATGCTAGACTGATCAAAGTTCCAAAAAGGAGTATAAAAAGTAGGCATAACATTAAAATGTAAAAGTGCAATGGACTGGTACTGAGTGCTCCAAAGAGAGGCAAGCGAATTAGCGAGGGAGTTGGCCTCCCTGAATGTATGTGTGATCATCGGCAGGCATCTGCAAAGACTCCAGCAAGTGCCTGCAATCATTATTAGATGTGAGTATGGAGAGTTATCATTAAATAAGTTGTTAAAAAGTACCTTTGAATCAGTTTCTATGACCAAGGATGTGAAACCCTTTTCAACACCAATTTGAAGACAACAAGTAAGGCCATGGTTTCACTGTAAAGGGGGGATGGGCGGAAGAAGCTTTTTGTAAAGCCGAAGATCCATTCCCCTAAATGATTTCTGAATACTCCTCCAGCAGCTCCCTTTAGAAGTTACTTCTTTTTCATGATAATAAGTTTCCCGTGTCAAACATGAATGAGAGTCGTCTCTATAAGTGTGTTAATTGATCCAACAACTTTTGTAATTGACATTGTTTATTGCTAATAGTACTTTTGAGTATTAGTATCCAAAGAGAATTTTCAGAAAATTGATTAATTAACTTGTAATGGAGAAGGCTAATTGCTTCTTCAGCTTAAATTCTATAATCTTACAAGATTTTAGTACATTGTGTAACTTGTGAAGATTTAATCAAAAGGACTCTTCAAGTCCTCAATTAAAAAAGTAACCATTTTTTTTTCCATTATTTTCGGCCACAAAAATGCTAAAAAGGGGATTAAGTGGGTTGTGGGCTTAATTAGACAATTTAAAACTTTAGGGTCAGATGAAACTTTACAAACACTCCCAATGTAAAAATTGGTAGCCGCGCACGCACAATCATTTCACTCATTTCAACTTGTCTTTCTGCTTTCTATCTTCTCTCTTGTCTTCTTCTACACAATTCTCTTGCCAACTACCACACTCCACAACTCCGACCACCGTGATAACTTAAAATTTAATTGTGTAAATTATAAGCTAATACTCTGATTATCATCCTCCTCTTTTTTTCGAAAAAAAGGCGCTAAAAATCAGTAAGGTAAACCCTAATTTAAAAGTTTATCTTTTTGTATTTTTGTTTGATGACTGTGATTTTTTAAGAAATATAGCGTTTCTTGATAAAAATGTACTGTTTTTAGAGAACATTTAGGGTATTTTTATGATTTGATGAATGATGGTTGTGTCGGAACTATTGAGGGTTTGTGACTGTGTTTTTTGATTTTTCACAATGTTATTTGGTCATGTTGATGGATTTTTAACCAACCTAAGTAGATAAATTTCAAGTCGATTATATTTTGTTTTAGTTGCATGACAAAAGTGAAATTTGTATGCACCCTTAGTTGAATTTAAGACAAAAGCCAACTTGAATTTTAGACAAAAGTGAAATTTGTATGATCCCTTAGTTGGTGAAACCTCACTAGTTTTATGTATATATTTTGGTATACGCTGGAACTTTGATATGTTTGCCTAACTTTGTTTTGTTTACACTATTTTAGCTATTTGTACTTAATGTTTGTTACTATAAATAATTTAATATTCCTTTTATTATCTAGTTAATATGGTCAGGACAAGGAAAAATTCAGTCCCAGACAAAGTTAAGACATTGAGAATGCTCAAAGCTGCTTCAAAAAAAAGAACACATGTAAGCACTACTACTACCAAAAGAAGAAGAAGACAATTCCAACAGGTAATGTCTGATGGGGAATCCTTAAATAAATCTTTGAACACTAAAGAAAAAGAAGTGCTATCTCTAATGCAACATAAATCTGTTGAAGATCCTGATGAAGCTTCTTTTGAAGGTGAGGAAAAAGAGGAAGATGGAAAAGATTCTGTTAGTAAGAATGAGAGAAAAGATGAAGAATATGGTGATGAAGAGGGAAAAGACTCTAGTGAGAAGGAGGTAAATGATAAACCAGCTGTTTATGGAGAGGAAAATGATCAGTCTGGTGGTATGAATGAGGGAAAAGATAAAGCTGATAGTGATGGACAGGAAAAAGATGGTAGTGAGGAAGCCCTTGATGATTTATCAATTACTGAAGAGGTATATGTTCATTTTTTTAGTCTATTTAGTAGTTATTGGATGACTTAGAGTACATGTTTGTTACTTTTTTGGTAATCATGTTTGTTGTTGTGAAATTGATGGGAAATAGAGCATATAATAATAGTATACTACTTACTTAATATCTATTAAGTAACACTAGGTCTAGTCCATTGACTCAAAGTCTGTTAATCAACTCTAACACTTATTAAATCTGATATATAACTTCTTATGAATTTAGGGTTTTAGGGTTTAGGGTTACATACATATACTTGTGACATCTGATGTTTAGCGCATGTGTTTATGCATTTATTGATTTAATGAACAGGCAGATAAAGTTGTGGATGATCATGAGGAATTAGGGGATCCAGAAGCTCTATTAGTTGCTGAGTGTCAAAAGAGTCTTGAGCTATCAAAATACAACTTCAAGACATATTTGGATTTCTATCCACCTTTTCCTGCTAAGGTTTTTGTAAGATCTTCTATGAAGAAATTTTTCAAATTCAAAGAAGAGTTAGCAACCTCAAAACTGCTAGAAGCCTTTAGAAACACTTGTTTTGGTCACTTCTTAAGCTTGTCTGAGCATTGGACACACTTCAATGGACAGCTTGTACACTTCCTTTTTCTATGCAAAATTGGGAGTGCAAAGTTGTATGAAATCTGGTGCATATTGGAAGGCAAACCTATTTGCTTTAGGTTGAGAGAATTTGCATTAGTTACTAGATTGTATTGCAGAGAATACCTCTCTCAAGATGAATTGGACAAGGTCCATTTGAAAGGTGAGAAATTCTATAAGAAAGTGACCAAAGACTATTATGGTGGTTTGTCAGGGGATGATATACTTGAATTGATGAAGTCAAAAAGACTCAATGCTGTACAAAAAAGCAAGCTAATCTTGATTTGGTTTTTTCATTCTATATTAGTTGCTAGAGATGATTCGACACATGTCGACAAAAATTGGATAAAGATGGCTTACAATTTGGATGTCTTCTTGAATTTTCCATGGGGAAGGGAGAGCCTTGAGTTAACTGTTCAATATCTTAGGAAAGATGTCATGCCCCCTAGTAGTTGAGGCAAGGGAAGACAAGAAGAGAAAAAGAACTTGCAAGACCAGTCCAAATTATTCACTATTTGGCTTTTCTTGAGCTTTCATGGAATGTATTTTAACAATATACATTTTTTTTATCATTTTTTAAGGACTGATTTATAATTTTTTATTTAATGTAGGCATGGGCCTTGGAAGCAATACCTTCAGTTGGATGGTTAGCTATCAGATCAAGTGAGAAGCCATTGCCCTTGTCGAGGATGTTAAGATGGCTCAATCCCAAAGCTCCTTGATATGGGGATGCATTTCAGCAAAGAGTGCATGGGGAGGTAAAATTTATTAGCAATGATTCTGTTTAAGCATTAAAGTTTAAAGTATTTTATTCTTTTCTTAATTTTTTTGTTTCTTGTTAATTTAGATGGTTTACCCTTTCCTATATCCTACTGTCCGGGAAGCGATGTAGAAATATGTGTTATGTGTTAAATCATTTGATGATGAGGATCTTGAAGATGAGCCAATTGATAGGCTAAGAGTTGTCTTGGAAGGGGTAACATCTATCAAGAATGCAGCTGATGAGATAGAGACAATAAGCAGTGGAAGTGATGATTACCAGACACCGAAACAAGCTTCGATGAGTCGAGGAAAGCAGGTGGTAGGAATTAATATTATTGGTAGTGGAGGTAAGTTTTCTTTGAGAGATGCTGGTCATAGAGGTAATGGTGAAGGTACCTCTTATGACAATATGATATGCAATAACTGTGGAAGGCAAAACAATAATGAATTGATGAAAAATTGGAGAGCTTGGAGTTGAAATTGGATGAGGTTTATAAGGCTGTTTTTGTGCCACAAAAAATGGTGCTTTATCCTAGAAAATCCCAAAGATCTCCCTTTGTTGTGTTGAGTAAGTTGAGAAAAAAGAAGTCCCTAGATTCATCTGCAAAGAAGAAATAATTGAAATTGAGGAAGGTTGATGTTTTTAAGCCAGTGAAGTTGGCTGATAAAAAAGCTTTTTATGAGTGGTTGGAAAGGAGGGAGACAATGACAAGGAAGTGCTTGACTGGATTTTTCAATTGGAATTTTTTTGAAAAATTGAGGCAGATGGGTCCGTGGGTAGAGGATGATTTAAGTATGGAATTTTGTTTTAGACTTCCTATATGTATATATATATATATATATATATATATATATATATATATATATATATATATATATATATATATATGATTATTAAGGTAATTTTTATCTTTTTTTCAGCACATTCATGAATTGATGGCCCTGATGCGGCTGCGACATAAGGAATATCCACGCCGTTATGATCAATCGTCTGTGATTGTTGATTTGCTATTCTGTCAGAGCTTGATAGAGATTTGGAATGAATTGAGGATTATTAGTGAGAAGGAAGAAAGAGACTTTGATGTGATGCTGAGCTTTTACCAGTTTGATAGCTGTGTGATGGACTATCACAGAGGTGCTCAACGAGCCCCATATGGGCGGAACTGAAAAGGGGCCAAAAAGCTTTATTGTGTCTGGAACATGGAAAACAAACACTTTTTCACCATTGTGTTCATCTTAGAGGAGGCATTAATCAAGATTTATGATTGCAACTGGGGATGCTATAGTGACGAGGGAGTTGGTATGCTTGTGTAGCCCACTGCGGAGTTAATGCCTAAGTACCTCAAACAAAGTGGAAAATTTGACCACTTGGGTGATGATGTGGTGTTAAATCCATAGACATGGCAACGCGTTCTGGATGTCCCAAACAATGAGCAGGCGTAAGGAATTATTTAACTACTAGCTTTTACTCTCAATTCACTTCAATGTTTAGTAAATTTGTGGTTTTTTATGTAGTGAATCTTGTGGAGCATATGCATTGAAGTTCATTGACTTCCTCATCACTGATACCTAGATGGATAACCTGCACAACAACACTCTTGAAGAATTTCGTGAAATATTTGCAGTTGAAATCTTCAATGGCAGAATGGAGCCATGACCTGTTGGATGCTAGTTTGGTTTTAGTTGTGAAGTTCTGGACAAATGTTTTAGTTTCTAACTTTTGGACAGTATTTCAATCGTACTTTTGTTCGTTGGCTGTCCGTTCTATTTAGCGTTGAGGGGCTATTTATGGCTGTCATAGCAAATAATTTGATGTACGCTATTTTTTTGTGTAACTATGGGCTATCATGACAAATGATATGATAAATGTAAATATTTGGTAGTTATAGTCAATGGAAGATTGTAATGTTATCCTTTAATAGTTGTGTTTGAAAATGTCTAGTTGTGTTTGAAAATGTGTAGTTGCATTTGATTTGGAATGGGACAAACAAGACTGTCAAATAAGATATGAAAATTATCAAAATAACTAAGGAAGTAAAAACAACTCTTACAACTATGGGTCAGTTAAATAACTATGGGTCGATGGTAAATAGCTCAAAGTTTGTTAAACAACTATAGGTCGATGACACATAGACTTTAGGTTTATTAACCAACTCGTGGTCGAAGGTTCATAGACTTCGAGTCTATTGAAACAACTTTGGGTCCATGATGCATAGACTTGAGGTTGATTAACCAACTCGGAGTCTATGGGTTATAGACTTCGAGTCTAATAAAATAACTTTGGGTCGATGATGCATAGACTTGAGGTTAATTAACCAACTCGGGGTCAATGGGTCATAGACTTGAGATTTATTAAACAACTTTGGGTCGATGGGTCATAGACTTGAGGTTGATTAACCAAATCGAGGTCGATGGGTCATAGACTTGAGGTTTATTAAACAAATTTGGGCTGATGGGTCATAGACTTAAGGTTTATTAAGCAACTCTGGGTCGAGCACCTATAGACTCAAAGTCTATTAATCGACTCTAGCCACTTCAACATGAATTATCATAATAATCTAATGATTAAGCATATCTAATGATCGATAATGTTGTTAATCAAAGTATTAATGATCTCACAAATGTTAGCTGACATATTTGCATCAACGACTAAACATAATTTGAACGTGTGTATTAGGCGACGTATTTAGCAATGTGTAATAGGAATACTTGTTTGTATTAGGTGATCTAGTATCATGTAAGTTGTTTAATTCCTAATGCTCTTATAATGTTGACATGTCAATATACTTTTATGATCTCACAATTAGTTCGGATAATACATGAATGCATGAATGATTAACATTAGTGAATTATGTATTAGTATTAGTAGTGGTATTACTTTTGGAAAAATGTTAGGTGATCATCAATGTTATTTAATTACTAATATAATGTGTTGTTAATTAAATTGTATGATCTCATAATGCGTTTCAACATATTAGGTGATCCGTTATGTTCAATGATGGGCATTTAAGGATTAATACACAATTAATCTACATAATTATCATCATAATTGTATTTTAAGGTATTATCATCATTAAATCAACATGATTATTAAATGAATTGTAATTTAAGTACTAGTATATATATATATATATATATATATATATATATATATATATATTACAGATACACCCATAATTTAATTTAATAAAATACTTTTATTTTAACAGATAATCCATAAGAGGCGACCAAATTTTAAATTTATTCTAGCGGGAGGGGCAAATTTGAACTTCAAACTACCATATAAATTAAATGTTGGCCCCATTCCAAAATCAAAATTTCTAAAATTCCTAATTTCCCTTTTCCTCCTTTCTCTCAGAATTCTTTTCTTTTCAAAACCTTAATTTCCCCTTTCCACCATTTGCTTCGAATTCTCGCTGCTCAAGATGGAATATGTAATATTGTATGAATGTGGAGATCAAGCAACACTAAGAACATCATGGACGAATGCTAACCCCGGTCATCGATTCTTCGGTTGCAGATATTATGGGGTAAATTTTAACGTCTTGGGTTCAATTTTCATTTTAATTTGAATTTAGGTTTAACTTTTTAAATTTACAGAACAATGGGGTTGTTGCTTGTAGCTTCTTCTTGTGGTGTGACCCTCCAATTCCGGAGCATGCTAAGAAAGTAATTTTGGGGCTTCTTAGAAAAAAGTAGCAGATGGAAGCTAAGCTTAACGAAGCAAATAAAAAGGTAGTCTTGAGGAAGATTCTATGGATTTTCATATTGCTTATGTTAAGTTCATTTTTGTCGAAAATGGTGGTACTTGTTATCTATTTTGAAGAAGTGACAGGTAAATAAATAAAAATTACAGGCACAAATTATAATAATAAAAGTTCTTCATTCATTCATTTATTCAAAGGGGCCACCGGAGGAGCACAAAATAAAGACTTAATTAAAACTAAAAACATAATATTACTTAATTAAAATTAAAAACTTAATAATACTAAAAACTTTTAATTTGCATGGGCCGCTGGAGGAGGATGTGGAGGAGAATGTGGAGGACTCATGTAGTCGTCAATATCTTCCCCAGCCTTTATAAGCAGAAGATGGAGCATCCTAACAATCCTCCGAATGTTCCTCTCGTGGAGGTCTGTGTAGGCAGCATACCTTTGGAGCAGTCTGTCTATCAGTTCCCTCATTTGTGCAATTTGATCTTGGGATGTTTCAGATGGTGGACTTGAATCTCTTCGTGGAGCAGGCCTTCGTGCCATTCTTCTTGTTGATGTTGTAGTGTTGTGGATGTGATGTAGTCTTCTCCTGTATTTATAGGTAAAAAAAGTGCAGTGTGGCCGCCTTTCTATTAAAAGAATGACTTGGCTGTTGCACTTCTCCAGGATTGTGTTCATTTCATTTTCCAGGCGTGCTCTATGTTCATGTCTGTTTATTAAACGAACACGTCTATACATGCTTATCACAGAAACTAATTAATGAACAACAACCATTGGTTGCGGGATAATCAAGAAGTCTATTAAACAACGATTAATTGATGAGTAAAACAAAAGTCTATTGATAAACTATTAGTTTGGACCAGCAATTAGTTGCTTGACTCGACTTATAGTTGGTTACGATACTTGGGCTAATATTGACAAGATCAGTACTTAGTTAAATGACCAAGATCACACAAATATTGGTTGATGAACAAAACAAAACAAAAGTCTATAAATAAACTACTAGTTGTTTGAACCAACATTTAGTTGCTTGACTAGACTAATAGTTGATTACGATACTTGGCTAATATTGACAAGATCAGTACTCAAAGTAATGACCAACATCACATAAATTCCTTACAAATAACATCAAATGAGTCCAGAACATCCCAACGATAACATCAAATAAATTATAATCTTAAAAACAAATACGAACAACACTTGATCAAACAACTTTGAAAAAACTAAACCAAATTTCTCAAATTTCTTGCTTCAGAGGGAGTAGGGCATGTGGTCCTCTTTTGGCCATATCGTTTGAAGTTAGAGCATTTATTTTTCCTCTTCCCAGCTTTAACCACTTCCCCTGTAGATGGCATCCTCATTTTCCTCTTTCTCCCCCGTGTGTGCTTGACGAAAAGTGGAGGAATTTTTCTCTCTAGAACATCTTCAGGCACCTGCCATTGGTCTTTCGAAGGAATTGGGAAAATTTGTTCAACATATGCAAGCATGTACATCTGTGCCCTATAATATGGAGAGGTGAACTCATAAATGCTTGAACCATATCCATCTCCAAAGTGAGCCCTCAGTGCTGCCATTGCGTGTTTGCAAGGAATTTTCATAAGGTCAAACTGTCTGCAAGTATAAGTTCTATTATAGAGATTGTCGGCTTCCTTCCCTTTATCGCTGATGACATTATAGTCCCCAGTGAATACTCTTCTCACCACAAGTGAATTGCCAGCTTCCATGTTTTTCCTTACAATTTCTTCAGAAGGTTCGACTAAGATTGTGGTTGCTTTGCTTACCTCTGTACGCCTCTCATGAAACTTCAGGGCAAACCTACTGTTAATTGCATCAAATAGAGCAGTGATGGGGAATTCTCTTTCCTCCTTGAATATTGAGTTAAATGACTCCGTACTGTTCGAGGTCATCGCCTCAAACCTATTCCCAGGAGAAAAATACTCTAGTCCATTAATCAAATCAAATCTCTTGAAGATAATTAGCTAGCCTCCCGTTAAAATCTCTGATCTCTTGAAAATGTGTGTTAAACTCTTCAAACCGGTAAGCCTTTGCTGCTTTATATTACTTGTCTAGAATATCTCCACACTTGAACTTTATTCTGATGTTCTCAGCAAGGTGCCACATATTAAAACCATGATGAGCTTCACTATAGTACTTGGCAATACTATTTGCAATGCTTGCATGCCGATCGGAGATAATGCACAACTCTCTAGTGTTAGGGACTATATCAAGCAACTGTTAAAAAAATAACCCCATGACTCATCACACTCCTTGTCCACTATACAAATGCAAGCGGATAAATGTGGTTCTCTGTATCTTGTGCAACAGCACACAACAACACTCCACCATACTTGCCTGTTAAAAATGTATCATCAACAGCTATAACCTTTCTCATTGTCACAAACCCTCTTATGAAAACTCCAAAAGCAATAAAAAAGTACTTGAACCTCCATTTTCCATCAAGCCTCAAATCAGTCTTACTTCCTTGATTTTTGGTTTCAAGAACACGACGATACGCCTCTATCACAGCATAACCCTGCTCTGGTGTTCCCCTTAGCAAAGATTTTGCCTTTTCAGCTCCCATCCAATACTTCCAATAGCTGATTTGACAACCCATACCTGCACCAATAGAATTGGCAATATCTTTTGTGGAAAGACCTTTGCAGTTATTAAATCTATTCTTCATAAATTCAGCGATGACATCGGCCGATGCATGAGGATGATGACTGGGAAGGTGTTGTACCTCACATGTGTGCTTACCATTGTGTTTGGTAATATGAAACATGTCAGAACACTTATGTTTCATGGTTCGTACCCACCACTTGCAAGCTGGATCAACACATTTGACCACATACAAGTTTTTTGTACTCTTCACAGTATTGAAAAAATATGACTTCTTTACTGAAGCAAACTTAAGACAAACAACTAACTTCCGCTTGTTTTTAAAAGTTCTACTTTTGTATAAACCTGTCTAATCAACATAATTATGGCTGCTTCCCGTACCCAATGTATTATCAATTGGATTGCTCGAACCATTAGTATTAACATCATAGTTTAAATTAACCCATACTCCTTCTTCAACATCATGGTTTAAATTTGATGGATTACGTTCATTGAAATGGCTTCCCTGATTATAGTCATCCCATTCATTTGAAATCAACACCTGCTTTGTCCTCTTCTGTTACAGGTGGTGGTATCTCAGCTGATCCCACATAAGAAGCAGCATCAGAAGCAGCAGCAGCAGCAGGCTCATTTGATACTTCTTCAGACCTTTCAACTACAGATATTCTCAAGGTGGGTCTAGAACCATCACTTGCAACATCAAGAAGATAGAGCTGCAAATCATTATCCGTCTGTATGATCGAGGGAGTTGTCTTTTCCTTTGCGGCAGCCACACTAAGCATATAAGTAATTGACACTTGCCTTGCTTCACATGTTAATTGGCCACTTGCAATGACATGCTTAACCAACTGATTGTAATCAAATTTTCGGCTCACAAAAATAGGTACGGTAACCTTAGATTTAGAATGCTAAGTCCAACATTTAGGGGTCTCCACCCATTCCCAAAAATAATCACCAGCTAATAGTATACGGTCCCCCATTAATAATGAACAATCTATTAAATCGACAAGTGGTCTATTCAATATGACAAATGGTGTAACAAAAATTGTAACTTCAAGTCGATGGTATCAACTAAGAGCAATATATTCAGAAAACAACCAGATCTGCATAATAATTAAGCATTTTTCGCACTTACCAGCTGAAAAGAAGGTTAAGAGTACCAAACAAGTAATATCCAGCAAATGCACGTTAGAAAAATCGATCTTTACTTTTGGCCTAATTTTTTAAATTATGCAAAATGCGCACAATATGATCAGATTTAGGGACAAAATACGACGGAGAAGAAGAAGAGATCAACGTTATGCAAAATGTGGTGATTTCTGGTGAAAATCCGACCGATAAGGATTGGGTCGGCGGCGGGTATGGTGGATATGGCGGCAAGAAGAAGAGGGAAGAAGTATTTTTTTTCAGTTTTTTTTACCATTTTTAACCTACTATTACATATATATATACTGAGGGACCATCCTGCAAATAAAAGAAGTTTGAAGACCCCCACCAATTAACTTTAAATTAACTAACTATCAGCTTAAGTGTTAATTCTCCTTAATATAAGAAAAGGGTTATTTTACTAAGAAAAATAACTTAAGGGTCATTTAACTAAAAAAAACTTGAAAAGGGTCTTTTAATCGAAGGACCCGTGTAACTTAGTATCTGGTTAATAAATCGGGGGTGGGGGGTTGGGGGAAGGCTTTTTTGTAAAAGAAAAAAAAAGTTTTCTCCAGCAACACATCCCTTATTTGTCTTTATGAAGAACTCTTCGAATAAGTTCTTTAGTGTCGTTTTTTAGTTTCCACAAGATGCTTTTCCTTCGGAAATGGGAGATCCTATGGAGAGTTATTGTTGGTAAAGGTTACAGCTTTCCCTAAATATCTTTCTTGGTTAGCAAATTTGACAAGCAAAGATAGCTTTGGACTATTGAAACATTTTACTATCTTATCACTTATGTTAGGCTGCTAATTATTATGTTAAGTATAATTAAGTATTGCTAATGTGGAGATATTTTGACGGGGTGTAGTCATTTGTGAAATTGAAAAAATATGGATATTTTCTGGAAGAATTAATTTGAGAATTCTTTTCCCAGTATATATATACTTTTTTAAATATTGATGAATGATGACTAAAAGTAGTAAGAATTTTGTTTCTATCTATATGGATTGTGGGAAGGACAAAAGCAGAGAATAGATGAATAAAGTGAACGCAATAGAGCACGTTTGTAAAAAAAAACAAAAAAAAAACATGGTATTTTGTCTGTATAGTGGCACTACACTTTAAATAGGACGTGATTAAATGCATAGAACAAAAGAAAAACTTTTTTTTGTTGAGCTTCAGTTTACTTTTGTCTGTTTCTTTACTAATAAGTACAGCTTACTATTTGAATTATTCCTAATGAATTCGATTTGCTCCTTCGATGGTCCTTCAACATTATTTAATTCTCCGTAAAGTTGCCATTACTACAACTCAATGCTTTTGCCTCAGGTATCTGCAACTAAATAACCTTTCTTATTCTTGTGTTTTACACAGGCTAGTATATGAGCATGCTAGGGGTTTGCCAGCAACAACACTGGCTAATGAAGCTAAGTGTATTGATCTTTTAGATCGATATATTGATACTGAATGTTTAAGCGTATGCTCCAGTAAGATCAGGTGGAGATCTCTTTTATTTTCTTTCTTGCAATTATCCGTATATTCTCTTCTAGTTATCAATTTTTATGAATTACGATGTGTCCTAATTTGTCGACCAAGTACTGTGCTGGAGATACGACTGAAGGTCATTCTTTCTTTACTTCTATACTTCTGGAAAATGAACTTGTTTAAGCATTTCTCCAATATCCATCTTTCTATTTATTTTCAGGAGTCAATTTGCAAGTACTTAAAATGATATTTTCTATCCACTATCAATGCTGCTTTCTTAATTGAAGGCGAGGTTCTTAAAAAAAAATTGACGAGATGCTAGTCAATATTGCAGATTCGAGTGCATGATTATTTGCCTTTTGTAACTTTTTTTTCTCTAAGTTTCCTGAAAATCAATTCCTTTCCATTCATTCTTGATACTGTCCTGCAAAGTGTTTTCTATTTTATTAGCCATGTGGTGTGAACTAGGAAAATAATTCTCTTATTTGTCTTATCCTTTTAAGCCATGCTTATTAGGTGTTCTATTTTCAGATTGAATCTTTTAGAGGATACTCTCATATTTTTCTTACTTAATTGCAGGTATGGGAGGGTAAAGCCACTCAAGAAAATAGGAAGATTTACTCTAGGTAAACATTTGGTAAAAATATTTACTAAATATAAACACCTTATATTCAGTCTTTCTTTTTATAGCCAATCCGTTTATTTTAAGTATTTCATTTAATTATTTTTATTTTGTTTTATGATTTTATCGACTTTATTTAATTATTTTAGGGGAAGTTGACAGTTTTTTATTAATTGTATAGATATGTGTAACCGGTTATATTGAGAAGAGGAGGAGTTATCTCTTATTATCCCATTAATTAAGGGGATGAGGGAATATGGGAAGTTATGTTCTGATTAGGCACGATAATTTAGGGCTTGTGAATGGGATTATAACGTCTGCAGCTTTTCTTTTCCTTTCCCACACGCGATCGTTTACGTTGTCAATAGGGCTTCTGTATTTACTTTACAATTTCCAACTCAGAGCCGTTTCATTTCTTCTTCTCTCTTTAAATGCATCAATTGTTTGCATAATTCTATGTTAATTATCACTAAGTATCTGTTATATTAGTATTACAATCTCTTGGAATCTACGGATATGAGTGGTAGGAGGGGTCGACGTGTTGTTGATGATGCAGCTATGCATGCACAGAATAGTTCACAAGATGATGTTTTTACTGAATCTGTACCCGTTAGTTCCTCTATATCACAACCAGTTACGCATGCATCATCTATTTCATCCCGTATGACCCGATCTAAGGCTGCATGTAACTTAAAAAGGAAGGCTGTTGATAAGAGACATCGTGTTGTGCATTTTGAAGATGATGTGGTTGAGGTTGATGATGCACAAATCATTCTAAATAAGGTCAGACGTAAGGGATATGTTGTTAAATCTGAGTTAGATGCTACTAGTGGTTCTGTATTGAAGGTAATGTGTTGATACCTTTAGTTGCTGTTCTTCCATATTATCTTTTATGTTGCTGAAGGTTATAAGTTTTTTAAAATTATTATTCAAAAGTATTTTTTAAAATAATCAGTATTTAGTGTTTTTTACTGCCGTGTTTGGTTTGTTATCTCTCTGTTTATGTTATAAATTGAGTATTTTAATACTGCTTAATGTATTGATGTTTATAAACATATATTTCTATTTGTGGTATACATTGTTGTATATTTATTTTTTTATATTTGGCAAAATTGGGTACTTTATTATTTCTGCATTTATTCAAAATTGTTATATATATGTGTAGTAGTATTTGAGGTTTTTTCAGATTTATGTTGTTATTTCTGTTTGTTGTTGTCTTATCCAGTTTATTATTTTATAAATATTATTTGTATATTAACTGGTTATGTTCAATATTAAGAGATAATTCTTTATTTGTTTAGTTTCATGTATAAATATTATTTGAATATTAACTGGGAATGTTTCAATATTAAGAGATATTTCTTTGTTTGTTTATATTCATTTTTTCTGCATTTGTCAGACATGGGAATATTTCACTCCAAAGGATAAGCAGGGAAATAGGCCAATTAATGTTCATTGCAATAAGGAGATTAGTTCAGAGCTTAAGCAAAGGTTAACTGGTGGTTCATATGAGAGGTTTAAAGCTACATGCTTTGGTCATTTTCTGGAGTTGCCTGCATTTCATGTTCAGAATCAGGTTCTTGTTGCTCTCTTATTTAGAGAAGTCGTACGCCCAACTGATGATGCGTTGTTTTTTATAATTAATAACCAAAAAATAAAATTTGGTTTGAGGGAATTTGCTTTGGTTACGAGGTTGAAATATGTAGGCGATTTTATGAAAGATTATAGTTCTAAGGAGGATAATCGTCTTGTTGTTAAGTATTTTGGTGGGGGTTTTAGCAAATCTGCATGGGAAGATTGTTTTAAAAATAAAATGTGGGATAATGACGATGATGCTATCAAAATTGCAGCTTTATACCTTATTAATACCTTTCTTTATTCTACCAAGAATAGTGAAACTAACCCTCATTATATAGACTCTGAGCATTTTGATATTATAGAGTCGGGTGAATGGGAGTCATATCCGTGGGGTTATAAGCTTTTTCTTGCAACTATTGAATCGTTGCACAACAAGGTTTCTGTGTGGAAATCTTCTTTCAGATTTGCAGGGATGCCATATGCTTTGCTTGTATAATTTTTTGAATGCTGCCCCACTGTTCATGGCAAGCTTGCTAATCGTGTTGCTAACAAGGTCCCGCGTATTCTTAATTTGGAAGTTACGAGGCATCTTTCATTCAATGAAGTACAGAGGGGTTTTTTTTCACTAACTGGTGACAAGGTATTTTTGTGTTCTGTTATTCATCGATATTAAATAAATTTTAAATTATAAATTTTTTTTGGATGTTAATTGGATATGTGTATGTTTTGGTTGGTGTATTTCAGATGGTTGTGCAATGTAGTAATGCTACTGATATTGAGATTTAGTCAATGAACTTGCCTGAGGAAAATGAAACAAATATTGATGTTGATATTGGTTGTCAAGTTGAAACAGAATATGCAGGATCTGATGCATCGGCCCAGGTTGATGGTGATAGTGATATGTATGGGAGGAGAGTAGATATTATGAAAAAAATGGATGTTTTTTTACAGGAACAGGCTATTCTTAAGAAGGAAATTCTGTCTAACACTGTTGTGGTTGCGGGATTGAAAGAGTTTATGGTGTCCACAGCTGTTCGTTTATTCAATGAGTTGGAACAGATTTCAAATAAATTAGATGCTAAGGGAGTGGAGCAGGTTTGTTAACATTATTTTAATATTTATGCAATTTTATTAGATATATTTATTTGTCATATTTATTTGTGTATGTAATGTCAATAAAAGATGTAGGAATGGATGGTGCTTTTAGTTTTGGTGGATTTGGATCTGATAATGAAGTTGGTCGTGATGTAGTTAATGTTGGTGGCACTGATGCTACGCCTATGTGTACACCTTGGGACATAAATGGTCCTGGTAAGTATATGATGGTTATTGTATTATTATATCTTTTACGGCATGTAATTTCATATATGTATTTAGTTAGTTAAGTATAGAAGTATGATCATTTTTTGCTGTAATTTATTTTATTTTGGAGTTAATGGCAGGTTGTTCTGTTGTTAATTCTGAAGCATTTTTGAATCAGACGCCTAGTATGCAAGGTGCAGTGGCTATTGAGAAGGATGATGTTAGTGATCCAAATGTTATTGGTAGGTTTTACATATATTTTGGTTATATGTTATTCTTGTAAATATTGATGTATTTTTATTGTTTTAGATGTATTCAAACTCTGGAAGATATGGTGGATTGTGATAGTGTGTTGATTTTTTATCAGTACCTAGAAGACTCGACTTTGGTGAAATGGGGAAGCAAGATGTAAATGGTGATGGTATTGAATCATTGTCTACCCAGGAATTAAATATAATTGATGAGAGTGTGGAGAAAAGACTTCAGGAATCTGCAAGTCGTAAAGTTGTTGTTGGTCAGTTTTAATTCCCTTGTAGAGCTAATTTTGTTATTGTCTGATTTCCAAGAAATGGTTATATGTAGTTATTTAGTATCTTAAGTAGATGCTAGTTGTAATTTTTTGATATTTTTCTATTGTTGGTGTAGGCATTACGTCGTGCAGCAATGATGTGTCACCTAATCTTGCACCTTTGGGGAAAGGTGAAGCAGTTCTTGGGAATGTTCTCAGTAGTCCTTCTAATGGTAATGGATAGGTCTTTATAATTTCTGTTCATATTGATGTCTTAATATTTATGTATGTTTTTGGTATTTGATTAGTTCCTAGCAGGATTGAGTTGGGTCAAGTTGGTATCCATGATTCTGGTGATACAGCTATTGATTCAATGACTATTGAGGATTTAAATATTATTGATTCTAGTGTAGAGAAAAGACTTCAGGAATCTGGAAAAAGGAAAGCTGCATGTGATGTAATTCCACAGTCAGGTGGTATGTTAAAGTTTGTATGGCACTTTTATTAACTTTATTTGGGGTGGTTGTTAATTAATTTGGTTTTTTCTTTGTTGTAGGCACTGCAGTATGTAATGTTGGTGATCAAAAGAACCAGGAAGTTTTGGTGTCTGATATGGTGGTATTTTCTGACAAAGAAGCGAGTGTTGGAAACAAAGATATTGGTTATATATTGTTATTAAAACTGTTTATTTAGTGTTCAATTCATTGATATGTTACTTTCATTGTTTTATTCTGTTTGTTGAAGCATATGTTATTACTTCAGGAGATAAATCATGCTTGTATAAGACGCGTGTGGATCCAAATATGGAGGTTGTAGTACTTGATTCAATAACCACTGATGATTTGATTAATATTGATGAAATTGTTGAGAATAGAATGAGTGAATCTGTTGTTTGCAATGCTGAAAGATCAAATGGGGATAACTGTGAGTTTATTTTCATTTATTTTAACAACATTGATTCATATGTGAATTTTTATGGTAATTAATAATATTTGATTATTTGTTGTATTATGTTATTTAGTATCTGATACGGCATTGGAGGATGTTGTTGGTGGTTATCCGAATTTCAGGATATTTGACACACAAGAGGAAGCGGAAATATATGGAAGAAATGATCTCCCTTCTGGCGAGGGTAGCAACAGTGTTATATCATAACAAGTTGTTCAACGTGAGTTGTGTATAATAGTTTTGTGTCTTTTTGAATATACCTATGTTTGTATTAAAATATATGGTTGTTTAAAATTTTAGTGTGTTTTTATTGCTAATAGCTTATTCATATAATATTTTCTGTTGGGCAGCTTTGGATGTCTTGAATGATTCTGCTCTGGAAGGTGGTTGCATTAAAGTTGACATTTCTGCTAAGTCTGATTGTGTTGATCCAATGATATCTTATGGTGGGTGTGCAGGTAAAATAATTATTTTTGTAAATGAGTTTTTTAGTTCATTAGTTGGTTTGATTTATTCAGGGATTATTATAGTATTGACTAATACGTTCATTAGATTATCAATTCCAAACCTGATATATTTATGTTAGATGCAGCGCATAATAGTGGACAAGGGACTGCTATTAATGATGATTTGGAACTCATTAGTCTGTTTAAGGATATTGATGAGTTCAGTGAGAAGGAACTTGTAAGTGGGGGAAAAAGTGTTGCAGTTATTGATAAACGCTTTAAGCGGTTGCTCTCAAAGCATAAATCTGTGCCTATCAGGAACTCTTTAAGGTGCTATAGATCACCTGTGGGTTGTAGTTCTGGAAATTCGGTTAGTAGAGGAAATTTTGCATTGAATTATGTGTTTGCAAGGAAGTATCCATTCAGTAGCAAACCATGGCGCCGACTTGATTCTAAGTTGTACAAAAGATTTTCTTCTTGGATAAAAACTCGGATGATGAAGAATAGGTAATTATTTAAATAGTTATTCTCTTTTTGTATATAACATATATATTTATTGTATTCAACTAAACATAACTTTATTTTCCAAATTCACAGGGATCCTCCTAACCACTTTACTGCTAATATTCTTCGGCCAAAATTTGATTTTGGTGTTTGCCTTGTTTCATCCAAAGAATGGTTTCATACTCTGTACTCTGTTGATAATCCATTGCAGGAAACAGTATGTGAATATTTTTTAATTATTGTACTTAGTTGATAATTTATTTTCTATTGCTAATTTTTTATCATTTTGTTGTAGCATATTGATGTTATTCTCTATTACATGCGGAAAATGGCTAAGCATGATCCATCTGTCAACCGTCTTTTCACAATAACGGACTGTTTATTTGATTCAACTATCAGGGATATTTACAAGAGTTATCTGAAAAATAACAAAGCTCTTACTGCTGCTTCTGATAATCACATTATATCTGACTATATGAAGGGGTTATCGATCCGTTGTAATATGCCATGGCCTTTGATAGATGATGTTCTTTTGCCTATTAAGGTGGTTGATGACTGGCACTGGATTCTGGGAAGGTTATCTTTTAAGAAAAGGGTTTTATATGTGTATGATTCTAAGTTGGACAACTTTTACTACGATGATGAACTCATACGAGCTGTTGAGCCATATGCCATCTTGATTCCTATGTTCTTGTCTGTAATGGGTTTCTATGAAATGAGGGATGATTTGAACCCTGCAGATTATATATTTGGTGATAAACCGAATATTGAAAAGTGGGAGGTGTTACACATATATGACATGACTGGTGTTCGCAAATCGTAAGTTCTAATTTTGATTGTTAGGTTTTTTTTTTTTTTTTTTTTTTTTTTTGTATTGTTGTATCTGGAAGTGTAATATTTTCTTTGTTCTGTCAGAGACTATGGTGTTTTTGCGCTTACATTGGCTGAGCATTTCATGCACGGACGTGACTCTCCTCCTTCTGGTTGCAATATTGGAAGATATCGGAAGCGTTTTGGTGCGTTGTTGTGGGATTATGGACTTAGGAAGCAGGAGGCAAATCAGCACAGTGATCCGGAAGACTAATTATGCTGATTTAGTTGTGATGTGTTTCATAGAACTGATGTTTTTATATATGCGATGAACGTTTTGAACAATTTAGCTTTTTTTGTTTTTTGTTCTATGCTAATGTTGCCTAATATGGCTTTGATATGTTCTGATATTTAATGATTATATATTGTGGTTTTTTACTTTATTTACTTAAAGTTTATATAATTTTTATTTGTTGGCTTTATGTTATAATGTTATATATCATAGTATTGATTTATTAATTACTTTTAATATTTATAATATTTTTTAGTTTATTGTAGTTTTTTTTTTGTATTTAATATTAATATAATCGAACTTTGTTTGCACATATTAGTTACTTTGTTATAAGTGATTGTTTTATATTTTTATAATATATGGTGCAAGTTAATGTAGATATTTGGACTTAAATATGTTTGTAATATTTTAAATGGGGCTTATATGAGTTTTTCAATCTGAAAGTTTTGACTATTATGTAATGTTATTGATTATGTATTTTAAGTTGTGTGTTTGTTTTAAATTATGATCTATATGTAATAGATTAGTAGTATGTATTATCTTTACTTAATTCAGTGTGCCTGCTGTTATGTTATGTGGTAAGCTGTTTGCCTCAGTGTCTACTTCAAGTGTGCATTATCCTTGCACTATTATTTCATTATATATTCTTTTAGTATGGCAGTAAATATTCTCATTCAGACTGGAATACCTGAGCTTTGTTTTTATTTGGTGTCATATATTCTTAGTGATTAGTGGTTCTTTATGTATCAATGTAAATACACATTAGTTGTTTGATCTATTATTTATACATTGATTGGTTATTTGATATTATAAAACTTGAATTCTTCAGTGAGTATCTGATGGGTTTTTACCTTAACCTTATGGTTTAATTCTTTCATTTTTAGTTTGGTGGTCTCTCTTTATGAATTATTAAATATTTAAGTTCATAATTTTTTATCAATATGTTGTGAAATCTATTGTAGGAAACACAATATGTAAAAACTTAAACATTATTTTATATGAATATCAGATTGTTAACTCAAAGTCATTAAACTTATAAAACTGCATTATATTATAAATAGAACTGTCGAAGATTGTAATTCTAAGTAATGACAAGTTCTGAATCTGTTACAGGTTAGAGTCATCTATGTAAGCATTGGAGGATTTCTACATGTTTTCCGATTATGTCCTTGCCTCCCACAGCGGCTACATGCAAGCTTGCATTTGACTTCCCAGCCTGTTTTGATTCTGCGTTTCTTTGGTCTCCCAGCTTTTGTTCGTCCTTTGGGCGGTAGGACTTCCTCCAACAATATGTCATCAGGTACTGTCCATGCGTTCTGGTCTTGCATTGGTAAAACAGCATTGTGGTATGTTTTTACAAGGTTCTCCTTTGTGCACAATTGTGAGCAATATTTATAAGCATCTAAGTTGTTGTACTTCAGCACTGCTTGTGCATGAGGGCAAGGAATTTCATCCAACTGGAACCTTCTACATGTACATGTCTTATATCGCAGGCATACTACATGTTTGGTTCCATTATCTTGAACCTCGTACAAGTATTCATTTGAAGGTATGACCTGTTTAGGCATATATATTAGTAAATGAGATTGTAAATGAAAGAGAGAACAGATTATGAAACAATATGTATTTGCTACTTATTGCATACCTTCATTCTCCGTGAAGCTTCCATATTATTCTTGAAAATACTCTGATTTTTGTTACTCAGGATCTTAAATGTGCCCATGGCTTTTTTCTTGTTTTCCCAATTCCACTTTCTAACCATATCTCTCATTGCATCCAGCAATTCTATGATAGGTAGCGATCGTGCATGTTTGTTTCTTCCATTAATAGACTCAGCTATGTTGCTTGTCATCATATCTCCTCTATTAGCTTCAACGTATGCACGGGACCATTTATGGTAACCAATATCACACAGGTATTTCTTCACTCTTTTATCTATCCTCTCTATTTCATTCATGTAGTGAGCAAACTCTTCTAATGTATAAGCTTTTGCTAATGTGAAAAATATTTCACTGATTTCTTTGTGACTAATTTTAAAATTTGTTTTAATATTATTCCAAAGATGATACACACATATGCAGTGAGGCAATTCTGGATAAATGTTTGAACAAGCACGTGATATGCTTGCACAACGGTCAGATACAATACACATACCTAGTTTGCTTCCATATGTTTGTCTGAATGACCTGAAAAACCACTCCCATGACTTGTCATTTTCAGAATCGACGACTGCATACGCTAGTGGAACAATGCTGCCTATATAAAAAAAAATGGTTTTCTTAATATTATCAGTTTTACATAAATTATAAATGAATGTTCATTTATATTTGATAACAAGTTTAATAACATCAATGTTACCTTCACCATCCTGTGTTGATGCTGCAATAAGTGTTCCTCCATGAACATCTGAAATAAAGCACCCATCTACCACTACCACTGGTCTGCAGTACTTCCAGCTTTGTATAGAAGCATTCAATGATATGTACACATATTTGAAATGATTGTTGGATGTCTTGTGCAACTTTGTTACACTTCCTGAATTACTGTTTCTAACCATATAGAGATAACTTGGCAGGATATTATAGGATTTTGATGGGTTACCTCTTAACAGTTCTAGTGCTCTTTCTTTTGATCTCCATGCTTTCATGTAATTTAGTTCCAGCCCATAATCTTTCTTAATGTCTTGTATTATATTATTAGGTGTATACACTCTTTTTGGATCTGTGAACTTGTCCTTAATAATTTCACCTATAGTAGCATAACTTGCATGACTTTCAGAAAGTATTCGCTCTTCTTCGGGGCAAGTATGGTTCCCGTTATATTCGCGTATTTTGAATATACCAGAACCTCCTATACTTGAAGAGCGCATGATCCAATCACACTCTTTTCCAGCGCATAACAAAGCGTACCTACATAAATGGTTATAGACAGTCTCAAGTTATTTTATAAGTAAACAGAAATTGGCATCAGGATTTTACTTTACTATTGTTTTTTTTTTTTTTTGCAGCAGATTTATTAATAATTTATATTGTTTGACATATACATCTTGGTTTTTTTGATATACCTTGTAGCAGATGATCTGTCGACTCTGAATTTGAAGTTTTGTTGCAGCGACACATTTTTCATTACACATACCAGTGTTTTCTTGTCTTTATATAACTGCTCTTCACAAATTTCGTTGTGCATTGTGTCGCTTATTATCATTATGTTATCCAAACAGGTTTGCTCATACTCATTGCTTCAACATATTATCTGTATGTTCCAAGTACATGTTGTTCATCTGCAGTTCATTCTGGGACATAGCATTTGAAAGATTCTCAGTTCCACTATCTGCACAAACGATGGCACCAGTATCTTTATGAATTGTTACACATAAAGAAAATTGTGTAATATCACTTGTTCTTCGTCTGAGATCAAAGTAGAATTTCAAGCTCATATCATTGTATACAACCATTGGTTTTAAACTCTCCTTTAACTTGTATTTGATTTCGATTGAACCATATAGGCCAAATCCTTGTAGCATCTTCAGAATTGAAGTCACTAATGTAGAGTAATTACAGTTGGAATCAACAACTATTCCATCCATATTGTAGTGTTCGTAGTTGTAATTGGAGGTCCGTATTCCATTGAAATGTACTAGTAGATCAATATTTTCCATGTCTGGAATTGTGTTTAGTTTGATGAGGATATCTGAGTTGTATTGTTAATGGTGTACGTTTTCATGAGCTGCAGTTTTATAGTGCTTGGGAATGTTGGTAGTTAGTATTTTAGGTTATACCCACTACCCGTATATAGCGTTTCCACTACCCTTATTTAACGATTGGAATGTTTTTTTGCAGTTTTATTGTTAAATATTTGTATTCTATTTATATAATGATAAATATTAATAATAATATCACAAATATTTAATTTTAAGGTAATTTATATTGGCTACAAATAGTGGTGGCTATTAGGAAGTAAATATTTATTGTTGGGTGGCTATTTATGTAATCAACCCAAGAAAATACACAATTGGGAACCTAAGGCCCTATAAACCTTCAGAATATTTTGCTAGTTGGAACAAGGAAAACTCAATTGCTGCAGAGTATAGGGAGGCCAAGCTTTAAAAAAATGGATCAGTGAGTGATGTGAAGAGTACTAAACCAATCGCTAAGTAGATAACAGATGGGTTTCTAATGGAAGTTAGCTTCAGCTCTTTAATATGTTTTTCCTTGAATACATTCAATGTTGTGAAGTTTATTGTATTATGCACGTTTGAGAAATTCTTAAGTACAAGTTCATTGCAAGTGTAGTACTTTTTTTCGTTCTTATTTTTATTTATTACTACGCATTAGTTAATGTAGTGCTTAGAAAATGTAATTTTTTCAACAAATGTAATGCTTTATACGTGGCCTATTAATTATAAAGTGTGGCATGAATATTAACAAACAACGCTTAAAAGTGTGGCCTATAATGTAACAAAGGCCACACTAGAGAAGTGTTGCTTTAAGACATGAAAAACGTTGCTATACAGAGTATTGCAAGCGTGGGCGCATATCAAATAGGCCACTCTTTTAAAGCGTGGCTTCTAAAGTAACACTTGAAAAGTGTGGCCTTAGAGCAAAAGTAATGCTGGATTTGGCCACCCCTAAAAAAATAGTCTAGAGTAAAAAAAATGTGGCCTTTGATTAAAAGGCATACTTTTTGATAGTTTAGGCCGCACTTTTCTAGCGTGGTTGAAGGCTTAAAATGTTACAGTATTATTATTAATAATTATTCTATTTTCAGAGTTTAATTAAATAACAGAATTATTCTTCGTGAATATTTCTTTATTTTTTTTAATTTGATGGACAAGTATTTTTTCTATCGCAAGTATTAACTGCAGCATGGAGTAAATTTTAGGGAAAATGAAACCACATAAATATTTATAATTTTTTTCTCAAATTCTAAACACATTTTTCTTAAATATAGCTATATAAATAAATAGAATTCGCTATCTTATGTTCTAGCCAATACTTTTTTTTACAGGGTGATATTTTAACATATTTATTAAGGGATAAGTGATGTAGATGCCTTAATGTAAGGGGTTAGAATCAACTGTTATTTTATGTCATTAGAAGTCAAATACTTTTCAAATTATTTTCTCTTCCATTTCCTTTGATTCTATCATTCTTTTGCACGATTTGTACTCTTTATTAACTTCATTCACTGCATATTCATCTTTATCACGGTTTCTTACAATCTTACTAGTTTGTTTAGTATGAGACCTAAATCAACATCTAGTTTGATATTGAAAAATGAAGGTGATTTTGAGGACTTTACTCCAATTTATGGTAATATTTCCCCGAGCAAGAAATAAGAAAAAGATAATTATGTAGGTATAGATTATATAATTTTTATTCATTAATCAATTAACAATGGTATGTATATATTATTCACTACATATTTAGCACACACTATTTACTATTTATTCACTAAGAATGTACTTGGTATGCATACATTATTCACTTCTTATTTATTAAGCATGTCTTTGGTATGCATACATTATTGATACTAATAAAAACGAAAGCGATAATAAAAAGATAGAAACAAGGCGAGGCTTGAACTATCCTTCAAGGTAGTATCGAGAAACTAGTCACGATATACCCTCAAATCGATGTCAAGGATCACTTATGCTATAAAAACGGTCCTCAAGAGACACTCGGCTCTTGCAAAGGGTTTGGTCGAGTTTGGAATGAGGTTCAGTTAGTTCTACCAGTTGAAAAATATTTCATTCATTCAAGAGATCATGTCTCAAATTTTTCTTCAATATTCAGAAGCTATGTAATCATAAAATAAGCCTAAGGGATCCTTTTATAGGTGCCCTCTAAACATAATATAAGGTCTAAAGTACCCCCAAAGTGGGATAAAGAGATATAAGCCACGTAGGGCTAAAATAGGAATTACATAGCAAATTAAAGATGAATTCCGTCAAGTCTTCTCAGTGGTGGGTGGAGCGCCTGGAGCCTAGGCAGAGCGCTTGGCTCCTTAGGCAGTGAGCTGATGAGGCGGTGCGCCTAGGCCACGCGGAGCTCCTTGTGCGGAGCGCCTGGCATTTCAGGCAGTGAGCTCATTGGGCGGAAGGCCTCCTCCTTGGGTGGAGCGCTTGGACCTGTTATCATGTGATACTTCTTCAAATTGCTTCCAAGGCTCCCAAATTCAAGCCCCTTCCAAACCAAGTATAGGTGAGCGTCTTGGACCTCTTTGGCTTAACTCCGGGTGAACGGTCCTATGGTGGTTTGCACCGCATCATCCTCTCCTTCTTGAGATGATTTCATCCTCGAAATCAAGGCATCATCATCCATGGCATCTTCATAACCTATATCAAAAGGAGTCAAGTCAGAAACGTTGAAAGTAGTTGAGACATTGTATTCACCGGGAAAATCAATCACGTAGGCATTGTTGTTGATCTTGGATAACACTTGGAATCACCCATCTCCCTGGGGTGCCAACTTCCCTTTCCTAAGGTTTGGTGGAAACCTCTCTTTGCGGAAGTGCAGCCATACCCAATCTCCTTTCTTGAGCTCCAACTTCTTCCTTTCCTTGTTCTTCTTGGATGCCACCTTTGAATAGGATTCCTCCAGATTATTCCTTGCTTTGGCATGGATTTCAAGCAATGCCTTAGCTCGGCTTTTACCTTCAAAACTAACAATCACATCCTTGGGAAAAGGGTTAGATCAAGTGGAATCAAAGGAGTAAAGCTATAAACATACTCAAATGGAGTCATACCAATCATGCTATGCAAAGTACGGTTATATGAAAACTCTATAAGAGGAAACTTTTCAACTCAAGTCCCGACAGTTCACCACCTCCGTTTGCCCATCCGTTTGAGGGTGGTGGGACGTAGAGAAAAATAACTTGGTGCTAAGAGCACCCCAAAAACTCCTCCAAAAATGGATAAGGAACTTAGAGTCCCTATCACTCACAATGGTTTGAGGCACACCATACAACTTTAACACATGATCAATGAATAAAGAAGCAACATGTTGTGCATCATCACACTTTTTGCATGGGATGAAGTGAGCCATCTTGGAAAACCTATCCACGACAACATAAATGCTATCATGTCCCCCCCCCCAGACCATGGCAATTCCATAACAAAATCCATCCATGGGCTAGTAGGTACGGGAAGAGGAGTATACAAACCATGGGAGTTCGACTTGGACTAACCATACTTGCAATCAAGGCAAGCATTACAAAGTCTCTCAACTTGTAACCCTATCTTAGGCCAATGGAATTGTTCCATGAGAATGGCCAAGGTCTTGTTTCTCCCAAAGTGACCCATTAAGCCCACACAATGTGCTTCACAAACAAGCAACTCTCTCCATGAGGACTCGGGCACACAAACTCTACCATTTTTAAAGATATAGCCATCTACCCATTGTTACTTCTCAACTCTTTCTCCATCCTCAAGAGCTTCATAAATGCTATTTAGCTTAGGGTCTTGAGCATACATCAATTTAATACTCTCAAAAACCATAAGCTTGGAAGCAAGAGTAGTGGCTAGAGCGAACTTCCTAGAAAGTGCATCCGCCACAACATTTTCGGTCCCCTTCTTGTATTGAATCACATAAGGGAAACTCTCAATGAACTCTACCTATTTGGCATGCCTCTTGTTCAACTTTTCTTGGTCCCAAATATGTTTGAGTGACTCATGATCACTCTTAATCACAAATTCCCTAGGCCAAAGATAATGTTGCCAATGAGCAAGAGCTCTCACTAGGGCATACAACTCCATGTCATACGTAGAGTAATTCAAGGTTGCACCCTTCAATTTTTCAATAAAGTAGGCTATAGGTTTCCCATCTTGCATGATAACACCTCTAATTCCCACCCCAAGGCATCACATTCAACCTCAAATGCCTTTCCAAAGTTGGGTAATTGCAATAGCGGGGCGATGCTCAACCTACTTTTCAATTCTTGGAAGGCTTTCTCTTGAGGCTCTCCCACACAAAAGGCTTGTATTTCATCACCAACTTGGTGAGTGGTGCGGCAATGGAGCTAAAGTCCCTCACAAAACTCCTATAGAAGCTAGCAAGGCCGTGAAAGCTCCTTACTTGAGACACGGTAGTGGGAGTATGCCAATTTCTAATGGCCTCTACCTTGGACTCATCGACCTCCACTCTTTGGGCACTCACAACAAAGCCTAGAAAGACTACCCTTTAAACACCAAAGGCACATCTTAAAATTAGCAAAGAGCTTTTCGGCTCTCTACACTTCAAGCGCTTGCCTTAGATGGACAACATGGTCGTTTAATAACTTGCTATATATCAAAATGTCATCAAAGTAGACGAACACGAATTTGTTGATGAATGGTTTCAACACATGGTTCATTAGCCTCATAAACGTACTAGGTGCGTTGGAGAGGTCAAATGGCATCACCGACCATTCATATAGACCAAACTTGGTCTTGAATGCGGTCTTCCACTCATCACCCAGTTTCATACGGATTTGGTGGTAACCGGACCTAAGGTCTATTTTTGAAAAGATGCTAGAACCACTTAGCTCATCAAGCATATCATCTAAACGAGGTATGGGATGTCAATACTTTAACGTCATCTTGTTGACCGCTCGACAGTCCACACACATCCTCCATGTGCGATCCTTTTTTGGAACAAGTATCATGGGCACGACACACGGACTTAAGATCTCACGAACCAAGCCCTTGTTAAGTAATTCATCCACTTGCCTTTGCAACTCCTTTGTATCATCGGGATTGCTCCTATAGGCCGGCTTGTTTGAAATTTGGGACCCTGGGACAAGGTCAATTTGGTGCTCAATCCCCCTCAATAGAGGTAGACCACTAGGCATCTCATCCAGGAATATATCCTCAAAAACCTTTAAAACATTCTCAATAGCACTAGGCAAAGGGTTAAGGTTAGAAGAATAATCACATTCGAAAGATAAAATCATACCTTTGTGCACTAGGCAAATGAGCAATTTGGTACCATCATTTTCTCTAAAAAGCTCACCCAGTTGCATCATGGCACAAATGCTACCGGTAGAAGATAGTAGAGCTAGCCACAACTAGGCTCTCGGTCAAAGGTCTAGTCTCCACGGGTGACTTAGCCTTTTCTGCTTTTTTAAACTCCCTCATATGCCTATAGTCATCACTTACTTGCTTTGGCATCAAGGGCTTGAGCACATACTTTTTTCCCTCATGCTTGACTGTATAGGTGTTAACACGGCCATCATGTACCACATTTCGATCATATTTCCACGGCATACCAAACAAGAGATGACAAGCTTGCATAGGCACCACATCAAACATATGCTCATATTGATAGTTCCCGATCTTGAACTGTATCAAGACTTGCTTCACCACCTTCAACTCCCCACACTCACTCAACCATTGCAAACGGTAGGGGTTTGGGTGTTTTAAAGTAGGCAACTTCAATGGTGAGACAAAATATTGGCTCACCATATTAGCACAACTACCCGAATCTATGATCATTGAGCACACTTGCCCCATCACACGATATCTAGCATGAAATAGATTCTCTCTTTGCACATTTTCACTCTCCTCTACAAGCATGGCACTTAAACTCCTCCTAACAACAAGAAACATGTTAGGGTCATCTCCTTCCGCTTCCTCTTCTCCCTCAACTAACTCACTCTCCTCTACTCTCTCATCCTCGGGTTCACTATCCTGTTCATATACCAACCTAGCATCCCTAACAACTATGATCTTTCGAGTAGGACAATCTCTAGCAAAATGACCATACCCCTTACAGTTGTGGCATTGAATAGAAGAAGAAGTAGGAATGTTCAATTGAGTTTTAGAGTTACCTCCCACATTTGGTGTTGATTTCTTATAAGTCTTCTTCACATCTCGACTTGCGCTTGCACCACTTGTGTTTGGAGTCTTCCATTCTTTTTGTCTACACACGGGAGTAAAAGTAGTACTCTTATAGCGGTTGGACTTCTCTTCTTTGAGCCACTTCTCGGCATCAACCGCGGCATCAAATAGTTCATGATGAGAATCATACTTGTGAAACCTCAATTGAGAGGCCACCTCTCGATTCAAACCATTCTTGAATCAAATGATGACTTGATCATTTTCCTCCATATCCATGTCTAAGGCCATACAGATTTGCTCAAACTCAGTGTAGTACACTTCAATCATTTTGTAACCTTGCTTCAACTCATAAAAGCCGTTTGAGTTGTTCATGATGATACTTGGGAGTCGCATGCTTTTTATCCATCACACGTTTCAATTCTTCCTAAGTAAGATTCATGGGCAAAGCATTCCTTCTGCTTGACCTCTTGACCAATTCCTACCAAGTGGAAGCAAAGGATTCAAAAGAAGAGATAGCATATGTGGCTTTCCTCTCATCGGTCATTTCATTCGTGTCAAAGATTCTCTCTATCAACACCTTCCACTCAAGATACTTGACCAGATCACTATACCCCTTGAATGTAGGGATAGTGATCTTTACACTATTGAGATTATTGTTGTTATGACTCCCTCGGTAAGGCTCCGGTTGGCCCCCAAAAGAATCACCATAAGCATCAATAATCCCTTCTCACATTCCTCCCACCATACCCCATTTGAGGTACTCGACCTTAAGCTCTAGCCTTATTCACTTCCCGGCCTCCATTCATTTCTCTCCTATTCATATAAGGAGCTTCAAACTCATTTTTGTATTCTCCAAGTCTGGGTTCCACCCCTTCTTGAGCTACATCAACTTGCTCAAGAGGTGCAACATTCCTACGGGGTCTAGGGAGTGGAACATCTCCTTGGGGATTGCCCAAGTTGTGGGAAATACCCACTTGTGCAATGCCCAACACACGCTCTCTATGAGTAAGATCATCCTTTAGCCTTTGTTGTTTAACCAATTCGGAAAATTGTTCGGGCTTCACGGTTGAGCCTTCACTTATGCCTTCACCGGCTTCAAGTTGGACACTCTGGGTCCTTCGTTCAAGACTTTCAAGTCTCAAGCTCATGCCTTCCTAATTGGCCATTATAGTAGCCAAGGTACTCTTAATGGTATCATCACCTTCACTGGCCATGGTACCTACAAAACAAGTAAATGGTTAGTAAAATAACCTCACACACACACGCCTCACTTGAATGTCACTCGGGTACACTCGTTTAGTGGTGGGGGATTCATCACTCAAGCTTGAACCAAAGGTATCACGTAGTTGAACCATGTTCTAATCAACAACCAAATAATCTACAAGTCAAGCACTCTTTGGGACGAGTGGAGTTAATGGGACTCGATGGACGCTAGACTCTTTAAGTGCGGACTTGAAACAAATGGTTCTACGAGTCATTTTTTAGTTCTACTCCCATTAAGCACGATTATCCTAAAGGCTTAACAAACTAGTACTAATCAAGTAGGAATGTTACTCTAATAGTACTAACCGGAAGCAATGCAATCAAAAGAAACATGAAAACCTAGAAGAAAACTACCTGAAACCAAGTCATAGGGTCAGACGGAGCGCCTAGAGGATTAGGCGGAGCGCCTGAAAGCTCAACCAGTAGCTCAGCTAGGCGGAGCACCTGGAATGTTGGTGGAGCGTCTGAGGCTGTTCTTCAGCTTTTCCAAGAACGTGTTTTATCAATTTCCAACCCAAAATTTTCGATCATTTCACCTTGTTTCTCAAAATAAAAGGTACCCAAATTGTATTGGACTAACTCCAACAATCCCAATGATTTGAGCATCAAACACTCAATAACAAGATCACAATCTAGATGCAAAGCCTTTCAAGTTAGGGTTTCAATTTGGGGTTTTCAATCTTCAAATTTCCAATCCACAACTCCAAAACATGTAAAAATGGTACCAAATCAATGGGTAAACATCAAAGGAACAATCTCCAATGCATATCATTAAATGGGTCATCAAATTCATGAAGTTCTAGCATTTTTTTTATTTCTCAACTTTTTTTATTTTTTGTATTTTCTTCTTTTTCAAACAATAACAACAAGAATCTATTCTAGAAACTAACGTACGCACGATGAACAAGGATCGATGGTTTATAAGGATAAATCCCAAGCCTTGCTCTGATACCAAACTGATACGGATAAAAATAGAAACGATAATAAAAAGATAGAAATAAGACGAGGCTTGAACTATCCTTTAAGGTAGTATCGAGGAAATAGTCTCTATACACTCTCGAATCGATGTGAAGGATCACCTATGCTATACGAACGATCCTGAAGAGACACTCGGCTCTTCCAAAGGGTTCGGTCGAGTTTGCAATGAGGTTCAATTAGTTCTACCAATTGATTCAAGCTAAAAAGGAAGGGTTTCATTCATTCAAGAGATGATGTCTCAATTTTTTTTTCAATATTCAAAAGCTAGGTAATCATGAAATAAGCCTAAATGGTCCTTTTATAGGTGCCCTCTAAACATAATATAAGGTCTAAAGTACCCCCAAAGTGGGTTAAAGAGACATAAGCCACGTAAGGCTACAATAGAAATTACATAGCAAATTAAAGACGAATTCCGTCAAGTCTTCTCAGTGGTGGGCGGAGGCCAGCAGCCTAGGCGGAGCACCTGGCTCCTTAGGCTGTCAGTTGCTGAGGCGGTGCGCCTAGGCCACGCGGAGCTCCTTGGGCGGAGCGCCTGTCATTTCAGGCAGCGAGCTCACTGGGCGGAGCGCCACATCCTTAGGCGGAGCGCCTGGACCTGTTATCATGTGATACTTCTTCAAATTGCTTCCAAGGCTCCCATCTTGAAGCCCTTTCCAAACCAAGTATAAGTGAGCTCTTGGACCTCTTTGGCTTGGCTCCGGGTGAACGGTCTCGTGGTGCTTTGCCTCACATCAGTTATTTACTATGTATTTATTACGTATGCGATTGGTACGCATACATTATTCACTATATATTCATGACGTATACAGTTGGTTGCATATATTATTTACTTTGGTATACATACATTATAGTTATTTGACAATATGCACTTGTATGCACTTAGGATGCACCTGGTATGCGTATATTGTGGGTATGCATTTTGTATGTACTTCATTAGTGTTTCTATCAAGATCTAACATTAGTAGAGAAAAAATGAAGTAAACATAAATAAAGAAAATATACATTTCTCACCTTCAACTCCTATATTAAGCAAAAATAGTGAGTGGTTGTTAGGATGTGCTTACCTATTTTAATGCAGCACATCATTATACCAGTATCATAATCCTATAGTTTAGGTGATAAACTCTTATCTTCATCTCTTTATTTTTTACATTAGGTTAAAAAAAAAAGGCTAGAATTTGATATATCTAACAAAATGGAATGCAATTTTAACTTAGCTACTTATGTATTTACCACTAATTTTTTTTATGGAAAAATGACGGACCTTGATAATTTTATACAACAATAACATTAATTCTTCAGCTTCATTTACTTGGCATGAACTTTGAAATCTTTATAACTTTTTATAGTTAGATGATATTCGTTTTAGTCGCATCGATCTGTTTTATATCAAAATTATCTTTACACTAATTTTTAATCTAGAGAGGCAAATAAGTACAATGTAACTGTAATATTGATGAGCTGATAATGGATCTAATCACATCCAACTATTTTATGGCATATTTATTTTACACTAAATTATAATTGATAGATGCTATTAGTTTAAAAATTAGTCAACACGCGGTCGTTAAGATCTCATCTGATTATAGCCTTATAGGGGAACATACCTATATTTCTTGGGGACACTTACAAAAATACCCATAAAATCAAAAATAATTACAACCACTACCCACTACTTTCAAATATTACTCAACCTACCCACTAAACTATTTACCCATTCTACCAATCCAGACTTGTATACCATAGTTTATGCAGTATACCATAAAGGTATACACATATAACTTATAAGGTATAACAAAGGTATACAGTAATAAATGGCCCTCCAGACTTTTATACCATAATTTATGCAGTATACCTTAAAGGTATACACCTATAAGGTATAACAAAAGTATACAATAATAAATGGGTAGGTTGGGTAAATACTTTTAGTTTTATGCGTAGTGTAATTTTTAATGGGTATGACTTGTAAATACTTTAAATTTCTTGTTCATAATTTTTGCGATCCACTCAGGCATATTAGATACCTGAAAAGTTTCTTCCTTTGGTCAGAAAAAGAACCAATAGCTTTGTCTTTATGAAATGTATGGGCAGCTTTAAATGAAAACTGTGTTGGGCTAAAACAGCCCTAGGGGCTCTTAGTCCGGTTTGGGTTGAGCCCACACGGTGCTTCCAGAAGACTTCACACTATTAAGAGATTACTACACCTTATAAGTAGGTTATTTTACTTGCCTACTTCCGATGTGGGACTTGGTTCGCACACCCAAACAATCTCCCCTTCAAACTAAGTTCCACATAGAATATTACTTCTTATTTGGAGATTCACTGTATTGTGTGTCACCCACATCAACAATTGAGTACTTTTGTGTGCGTCTTTGAAGCTACGACAAAGGTTGTAAACCGGCTGATAGACGGACAAAGACATTAACCGGCCCTCAAAGTTGCGGGTAAAGGCAAACTGTAATCCGACCCACAACGGGTAAAGGCTAAGTCATGCCCCACGCAATCACTCTGCTGCATACTCGTCTCGCTGAATCATTGGCTTTGATACCAGTATGAATTGTCGGGGTTATTGGGCTTTTTCTTCCTATGTGGATAAAAAGCACATTTTGGACCAAGCCCACTTTTACCCCAATAAGCCACTATATCAAGACATATAAATAAGACCTCGTTTAGGTCTAAAATCAGACAAGAGAGAAAAATAAAGAGAGCAGACGTTTTTGAGGGTTTTGAGAGAGAAAAACATTCTTCTTTTGCTCCAAAAAATTCTGCTTGAGGCAGTCCGCTGCAAACTGCATTTCCCATCTCGTTAACTGTTGGATCGTATCGAAATTTGAATTGGGGGTTCTCAACATCTTGTTCTTTAATTTGGACGGTGAAGACTGGATTTTGCTATTTGTAGCTTCTGATTCTTGTCCACGAACAGTAGCTGAATTTGAATGATTTCTCTCCTTTTGTTCCCTATTTTTGGTACTATCCCTATTTTTGCTACTATCTTGTATCTATTGTTGCTTGTTGTTTGGCACTTTATTTGTGGCCAATTTGGAGAATACTTTGCAACTCTTATTGTTGATTAGTGGAGCTTTTGTGGACTTTGGTCCCGTGATTTTTTACATCTTCACATTGAAGGGGTTTTCCACGTAAAATTTAGTGTCTCGTATTTTTGATTAGTTTGCTTGCTTTAGTTGTCACTTGGTGGCTGCCCTATATCTCTTTGTACTTCACTTAGGTTGCTCCTCGTGTTCAAATAGTGTGGGAAATATTTTGAATTGGATATTTTTCCGCTTTACCTCGTTGTGCAATATTGTGTATTGCTTGATTGTTTCCTAACAAACTGAAGTATGTTGATAAAGCAAGAAACGAAATCAACTAATGTATTACCATGATGGTGCTGCAAAACCATACATATATGTAACCCAAAACCTTGCAAAAAGATAATTACCCGATGATTTGTATTTTTTATTCAAAATAAAGAATCTAGTTTGGGAGATATCTCTTGTGAAATAAGGTGGTGCATAAATAGGGAAACCTCTTCATGATAAATTCAAGACTTCCGTTTCACGGTTTCAGTGTCTGCCAATACCATTTACTACTAATTCAGTTACTCTCCAATTAATTACTACAATATATTAACTTTACAATGACATTCCGTTGTTACCTGCCGCTCCCCCCCCCCCCCCCCCCACACACACTATTATACCAAATTAAACATGCTGTAAATTTAGCTTGGAGTACAAAAAGAACGCGTGAATTCAATAAAATCAAGAAAGTGAGAAAAAAACCAAAAAAGAAAGATCATAGGCCAAAGAGCTATGCAACACCACTTTGTCTATGACCACAATTAAAATATTTAATTAATCGCGTATGAAAGAAAAAGTAAATTTATGATATGTTCTTGTTGTTAGTTTTGTCGAGATGGATATATTACCTTTTTTATATATACACGTACATTTTAAATACTTACTCAAATAGAAAAGGGCTTATATAAGAATACATGGAGGAACACCATAGTCCAAAAGATGTCATAAAATTACACAAAAAATATCGGGAGAGTTATGGAAATGAAAAGCCCGAGAGTTATGGTTATTACTAAGAGTAGAAGTTGAAGAGATGCGTGTTATGAAGGTGGGATTTTTTAATCTAATATAAACGAAAAAAATGAGAGGAAAAACCAGAAAAAGAGAAAAAAGATAATGGAGTCCTTTGGCCAAAGAAAGGTACTGATTACAAGAGTCACCTAGTACATGACATAATATATGTAAAGACAACTTGTCCAATTGTGACATACTATATGTAAGATAGCACAATAGGCCAGTACAGTAAAGTTCACATTGCAAAACAGAGTAAGACTACTACGAAATTAATTAAGCTGCAGAAATAAGCAAGTCGTATAACATTTTTACTGAAATACTATCATAGTTTCATTAGGGAAGAAAAACTATACAAACCAGAGAGGAAGGAATACCAAATTATAAAAGATGCTTAGAGAATTACTCTATCAGAGTTCAGAAGAATAAATCTGCATATTAAAAGAAACAATTAGCATTCCCGCATAAAATTTGTGTGAATATATGAAATCTGAACAATTCACCATTAGCAAATTGATGAGAACATGAAATAACTGAAGACGACTAATTCACAACATGAAATAGGTAACAAACATGCCAACAAACCATCTTTGATTCAGAATGATTTGTCCTGAAATATTGGAAACACTACAAATTTAGATGGAATTTAGAATAATCGTTGGTACTGGCTAGAGATAAGAACAGGGAAGGCAAGTCAAGTTAGAGTGACCTTTACTGCAGTTGTAAAATATGAAGGAAGTACACCCCCATTTAGTTAAGAGTGAAAATCAATTACACCTCCAATTTTGAGTTAAAATTCAAACTCTCCCTTTTTCTCAATAAACTTTTAAAAATTTCTACTTTACTCCTAAAATTATCAAGTCTTTTAATTTTTTTCTTTTTCATTAATATCATGATATATTTTATTCTATGCTAAACTTATATAACAAAAAAAATTATAATTAAAATAAAAAAGCGTGGATAATAATCAAAACATAAAAGTTAATGATTTCATCAATATATATGAGACGAATAAATTATAGAAATAATTTTACTAGTATTAGTACTATAAAAAAATAAAGGCAGAATACATGAATTGACACCTAAACTTGGTACGAAATTCCTATTTGACACCTAAACTTAGCTTTGTTCCTATTGAACACCTAAATTACATTGAGAGGGTGTCTATTTAATACAAACTGATGACGTGGGACAATGTATGTATCACACACTCCTTTGAGAGAGTGATTAACTAGGGTCCCAGTGCAATTACAAGGTAAAAATATAAAAAATTACATAATTCTAAAAAGTTTAGTTATTCAGAAATAATCTTTTTAGTTTTTCTTTTATATCCTTCAACTTATTGCTTCATATTCCTCTCCGCAACCACCACCACGACACCATGTTCCTCATGGCCTCTGCCACCATCGTAAGCAATAACTTCTCCATGTTATCATCCAATTGTACACCACCGCTGTCGTGCCAACTTCCATCATCTCCACCACCGTCGTGCCACTTCCACAAACATAGCCACCACAATCCCCATCGACCATCACTATCAAGACCACTTTAGATTCATAAACTTTTTACCATGAAGCAGCAAATCAAACATCCAAGCAAAGTAAAAACAGATCAATTCAAATGTAAATACAAATCAAAATTAAAAATTGATGCCTCAAATTCTCCCAAAAAAGTAAAAATCATCATAGCTTCATTAGTAGAAATCAAGAAGCTTGATATAGTTGGCAGTGATATCTTCAATCAAAACTAATCTACATTGCACATACAAATGCTTCTTTCATTTTTTTGAAGACCCAATTACTCAATGTTCTATCTACAAAAATTAGCTTAGAATCTAGAAGAAAAGAAAAAAATAAAACATGGATATATTTAGCAATATATAAACCTTATGAACAACGAACTTAATCAAGCTTTTGAACATAAAGTTGAAGAATTGATGGATAAGGAAACTAGAAAGACAATGGAAGAAGGTGGCGGGGGTGATGTGAAGAGGATGATGAAAGGGGTGTGAGATTAGGTTCTTATTTTTTTAATGAATTCTATAATTATTTGATTTTAATACCATATATTATTTTTATTCATCAATTCGCCATGTGATCAGCGAGTGTTTTACACACACTTAAATCATTTTAATAATTGTCAATATGTATTCACTAGACACACTCTGGTGTAGTTTTAGTGTTAAGTAGGAACAAGACTAAATTTAAGTGTCAAACAGGAATTTGGTGCCAAGTTTAAGTGTCAACTTATGCATTCTGCCAAAAATAAAACTCAAAGTTAATCTATTGCACAATTAAAAATAAAATTTTAATGCTTGAAGTACTAGAAGAAATTATTGAAGATAGTAGTATATTTTTTATAAAAGAATTACTTATTTATATTAAACAAATTTTAAATAATAATTTAGATTATATTTCATCATAGAGGCAGACTCCACATGGTGGGTTAGGTGTACTGGTACACGCCAACTTGACCAAACTTTATGTATTTATGTGTCGATTTTCTTGAAAGTAGACATATGTACTAAGGTGATAACCATAAAACATAATTATCTTTGAGTGCATTGGTCAAGTATGCCTGCAATACTTGCATCTTTTTTTAGTGTACCCGCCATATTTTGAATTCCTCGGCTCTCTTATTATTTTATTTTTATTCATACATTATAAATAGTGGCACCCGTAACTTCCAATTCCTTAATCCATCTCTATTTGATCAATGATAATTAAAACTCAAAAATCTATATATACAATAGAAAATGAGAGTGAATGTAGTTTGTGACAAATTCATATTTAAACATATTGATAATATTGATGAACTTAAATTATTATGATAAGCTATAAATTATTTAAATTATAGGTAAAATATATTGATTAAAAATCATATATACAAATATATCACATAGATGAGGTCTGAAAGTAGGAAGGAAAAAATGGACATTGTATAGGATTGGGGGGGGGGGGGGCATAATGACAAATTTTTATATTTGAGGGGGTAATTTTATTTTTTAAATGAGTAAATGAGCTCCTATTCGATAACCGAAATCGTTGTTAGGTTTGTATGGTTATTTTTGACCCGTGTGAACTTTGGGAAGTGAAATTCAAGGTCGTTCGGATAATTTTCACTAAAGGCACGAAAGTCAAGAAAGTTGTAAAATAAAAATCACATTCATAAATTTTGATGAAATTTTTCTAATATCACAGAGCTTTTGTCCAAATATACTTAGAGTTACAGGGTATTCCACATGCCAAATTAAAGGACTACAAGTCTAGTTTCCAACATATTAAATCGTTTGCCAATGCAATGTTGGTAGAGAGATATTAACATTTTCGCGAGGCTGTGCAGGCAGCCCCTGTCAGGGACCCTCTATGGCGGTGGCCGACCTTTAAGAGCTTTAAAAAAGAGAGTAACGTTTATCTTATGTCATTTTCGCCTCAAAATCAGTCCCTACACTTCCTAAACACTCTCCTAAAAGTCTCTAAGGGTTTCAAGAGTTGCCAAGAAGATTTCACCATAATTTCACATCAAAGTTGAAGTTAAAAAAAAATGGATATGCTCTTCTATAGTATTGTAATGGCATCAAGGGTGATTGGGAGCTAAAATAAGCTTAGGATTCGCATTGTAGTTGCTCTCTAAGGTGAGTATATTATCTACTTAGTTTTGCTTAAGATTATTTTGGTGTTTGTTTTGTTGTTTGAGTAAGGACTTGTAACTTAATACTTGGAAATTATATGGAATGTATTGTTCTTATTGGACTGTGTTGGAAGCTATATTTATAAATTGTTGTGGCTAGAAAATAAAGAGAACAAATTGAATATGGTATGCTTGATATTTTATGTATGTCTAGGTATTTATGAAGGGGATTGATAGAAGAAATATGTATAGACTTGAAATAGAAAGTAAAGATTAAGGTGTGATACATATGGTCTCTTTCGAAAGTATTTATGATCTAGTTTTTGTCTAATTTGATTGTGGTGACTTTTATATATATATAATATATATATATATATATAAAACTAGCACGGGCCCAATAGCGCGGCTTAGATAATCTCTTGTTTCAGCATAACCACACATTTTGGAGTAGCTAACAGACCACCAATTTTGACGGTTGATACAACCGGCATCATGTTATAAACTAATGAAGAGCTACATAAATTGTAAACAAATATCAAAGTGAGAAGCTGTCATTAATGCAAATATCTATTCTTTGTTCTCTGTCTCTGTAAGGCATGAAATTGGAGATACATCAGTGGGTTAGAAACTTTATGAGTTTTCTCTTTTAGGTACAACCTGTCGATGAATGGAAGAAGATACTTGTGGAAAAGTGAATGAAGTTGAAATTTCAGCCCCTTCAAAAGTCTCCATAAATATTGCAGCATAGTGTCTTTCATTTTAAAGTTGCTTTTTCACAATGCATTCCAAAATTTAGCAGTGATGTAGGTTGGTTGCATGAGGCATCCCTCCCTAGAGAAAAGATAACCAAACTAAGATAAACACTATTATTTTCAAGTAGTACTAAGCAGTTCACTTTAACTAACGTGATAATATAAAATACATATGTTTTAGCTCTTTCATGGACCACTTTTAGGGGACTCACACAAATATACTATAATCAGCATCGAAGGCAGAATGTTTCTATTTGTTGATCACAGTTATGATGCTGTGCAATAATGCCATCTCTGTTCTTTCTTTCTCTGTCATGGATAAGGTTGGAAGTATACCAGTAGGGCAAAAACTTCATTTGCCTTGCCTCAATCAATTGAATAATGGATGTTCCTGCACCGCCACAGTTCACTATGTATTCCTCCCTGCAAAGTCACAAAAATATTAATAAAATAAAACAAGATTCAGAACTAAGGTAAAAGGTTATTTTTGTGAGTCCAGGAATACAACTATACATGATTTACTTCTTTTCACAGGCAAAAATCATAGGCACTGCAGTTCATGTTGTTGCTCCTTCTAAACTCATATTCGTTAACAGTTTCATAAAATTACAACTTTTCTTGTCAGGAACATGCTATTTTAAGACGTTGTAACAACTTTTTGTTGTACTTCAGCCACTGTTGCTAGAGTACCAGTATTTTCTAAAGCATTCATAGTTTCCTCTTCTTTATGTAAGACTGCACAAAGTGAACAGTACTGATCTCTACTACAAATAGGCTCCAGCATGGCACTGCAACGTTCTTCGTCCTGCAAGCTGCAATTTGCACCAAAAAAATTGAAAATTTTGAAAACATAAATTGTTATAATTACAACAAGTAACGAGTTCCTTCCATTATCACAGAAGAAAATCAGAGAAATATTAACTATACTTTCCATTTTTTCATAAATCTGGAAACTTGGAGGTAGGAAATTTTGCCAATGAATTAGAGTAGAAGTGGCGTCAGGCATAGCTTCCGGAAAAATGGATATTGATTCAGCAGGAAACTCAGTTGTATCACAAATTCACAATGTATACTTCCTGTAATTGCCACAAAATAAACACCCCTAAAAGATTCAATCTTTTTGTGATATTACAGCAAAACAAAGTAGCAGTTTATACTATATAAGGATATTAATGAACTCCACAGTTTTTCCCTTTATTATGCAGAGCCAATTTAAATTACACCAACACCAACACAAGTAAAAAAATGTGTAACAAATAGAGGTATATAATCATAAGCATATTATAAAGAACTTTGTAAATCAGACAAACTAAAATTTTGCAAGATTGCTGAACTGAAAAATAGAAAAGTTACACTTCTATAGAGACAACATAAAAGAGGGGGGAGGGGGGAATCACCTTTTTTCGCTTTTAAAAAAGAAGATATTGAACTTATCTTTAGTGGAACTATGAGGACAATACTGAGAATGGGCAGTAGTATCACTGAATTCCTACCTCAGAATTAAAATTTACTGTAGTCTGCAATTTATACATTGAAGATCGAAGATGATTACATTTTGAACGGCTAAAGTATATAGAAGATCTGGATCAGCGTATATAAACTAAATTCTCTCTGGCTTCCTGATTACTTTCCTAAAAAAACTCATTAATCCTTAGCTAACGTCAAATCAGAATTCCTCATAGCAATATTAGCAGGTACTGATATCGAAATGTACATCAAGTTAACATGCAAAGTAAAAGATTTGAAGAGTGATAGTAAGTACTAACCACTTAATTCCTCTAGTATGAATATTCTTGAAGTCAGTTGGATGGTGGAGGGAGGCTTTTTATGTTGTGTTACGAAAAATTATCAGAAAGAAATGATAATACTGAAGAATGCAACTTACAACAGGAACTAAATATACTGAGAAAGATAAATATAGCTACCAACCTGAAGTGACAATTCTTGGAATGCTTCGACTTACTGTAGAAGAAATCAATATGTTTAAAGAGTGTGAAGATAAAAAGAACTGTAATCATATTTCATAGTGATAACTAAGGTGAAGGCCAGCTACGCATTGACGCGAGAAGTCATCTTCTCCCCATTTTTAGAAGCAAAACAGATATGCAAGAAGCAAATAAAGACAGTACAAAATAAGTTGCAAGTGTCGAGCAGAATCACAAGAAGAAATAAGACAGTGGAGCACCTTCTAGAACGGTGCCAATCTTGAAGCTGACTTTCCATGAACAGAAAATCATAATACCAATAAAATGTAGGACCATGCGAGGAAATTATTCACGCAAAAGCTTTTCTAATAATCTCATGATAGACTATATTGTGAGTTGAATGATCATTATCACTATCTGTTGTAGGTGGCCGAATTAACAGTTTTACACAGTTGGAACTTTTTGCTCCTGATAGGGCTACATAGAGCTGACCATGTGAAAAAATAGGTTCTCGTAAATAGATTTCAACAAAATCCAAAGTTTGACCTTGAGCTTTATTTATTGTCATGGCAAAACATAATCGTACAGGAAATTGTGTTCTCTTAAATGGAATGGGCAGTTTTTCATCAGCAGAAGATAATAACGGTATTCTTGGAATAAATACATGTGTATTCTTAAAATCTCCACTTGCAATTTTAGCACTTATAACGTGTTTTTGAAAGTCGCAACATATTAGTCGTGTACCATTGCATAAACCTTCGCATGGATTTAAATTTCGTAACAACATAATAGGACAATTTTTTTTCAAAGTCAATTTATGGGGAGGTAAACCAGGATGTAATGTATGTAAAAGGTCTTCATATTGACTTTGCTCATTCGCTTCAATAGTCTCATCAAATGCAACATATGTTTTAGGATCACCAGGAAATTGAGCTATGAGCAAGTCATTCATTTCATCAACTAAGTCATTTTTTGTCGTCAGAATTACACGCGAGGTCATGGAAGACACATCAGGAGAACATGCTTGTAGTTCTGGGTAAGTTAGTCTAAACAACTGATCTAAGGATTCATTTTCATGAGTGAAAGGAATAACAAAACAATCAGGAATTTCAACTTTATTGTAACTATTTGTTTCTTCTTCTCCATTTCCTATTCTCATCAAATATTCGCAAAAAGCATGATCAGTTTTTGCTAGCATATTTTCTAATAATTGTAGCTTTTCGAGTTGATTCCAAATTTCAGAACATAATAAGCTCTCTTGGGTAAAGTCTTCCTTTTTTCCACTCCGAACTACAGGCAGCGTTTGTCTAAAAGCGCCACCGAAAACAGCTACTTTTCCGCCAAATAGCACATTTTTATCTATTAGATCTTTCGAGAGAATGTCAAAAGCTTCTACCACATTCTTTTTCGCCATAGATACTTCATCCCACACTATCAGTTTGGCGTCACATATTAAAGTTGCAAGCGAACTCTGCTTACTAATGTTGCAAGAGTATTGTTCATCAATTTCAATAGGAAACTTAAAACGGGAGTGAGCAGTTCGTCCCCCTGGGAGTATCGAAGCTGCAACACCCGAAGTTGCAGTTGCTAAAGCGACAAAACCTTTTGATCGTAAAGTAGCCAATAAAGCATGATATAAAAATATTTTTCCAGTTCCTCCAGGTCCATGAATAAAAAATGCCCCAGATTTGTTGGAAAATATCCTGTTAAGAATCGCATCATATGTCTTTCGTTGTTCAGTATTTAATTTTGTCTCAAGTAGCAAATCCTCTTTGGTAACAGTAATATTTCTTTCAAAATGACAGTCATTAGCTTCTCTAACAGATGATGACGATGAAATCCTCTATGGCACAAGTTTATATTCGTTAATATCATGTCCCATCGAATGCAAAATGTTATTAATATGATTTAAAGCCATACAACAAATATCTTTTGCGTTCACATTAGGTAGAATCTTAAAGTCTTCAGACATAGAATCTTGAAATTGTTTCCAAAGTTCTGTTGTATTACCAGGAGTACGGTAGACCAATAATGTTGCGAATAAACGCCTTAAATTGTACGACATTTGATAACGTACAACTTCAGACATACATTCGACTAAATTGTTATCACAATGTAATAATCCTATTTTTTCTGTAGCCTCTCTAAATGTATCGTAATGTATGCCATCAACTGTACTTAAATCCTGATATGATTTAGGTCCTCTTACATTCATCAACACTAATTTAAGATAATACCTTTCACCTTCTGTTGGATGACATGTGACAACACGTCCAATAACAGCATGATGTTTCCGACATTTCCACATTTTGTCTGATACTGACCATACAAAGTACTTAGGAAATTCTTTATACAAAAGTGACAATTGCATGGCATCTTTATTTGTGTTGTTCATATCAAAGAATTCTGTTAGCATTGTCCTTCTAATCATTGGATTACGTAAAATTCTATCTATACTTTCAGTGCTTTTAAAAGAAACAAATTGTTGTCCTTCTAAATGTAACTGAAGGTGACATACACTGGGAGTCATTTCGCTGATTGGGAAACGAAACAAACGCCAAGAAGCCTCTGGAGGTGAAACCTATCTATCATATTGATATTCTTTTATTTCAGCTATCTCTGTATCTGTATCACTACTATGTATATTAAATGAAATTTTATCATGTCCTTTACAGATATATTTGTAGATATATTTAACTACCTTGATATCTGAACAAACTTCAACATTCATATGGCAATTGTACTTGCGTAACAGAAATGGATTATATGGAACAACCCAAGAATTGTCTAGAAACTTACCTCTTATTTCTAGAGCCTCTCCAGTTTTCCGTCTTTTGTATATTGGATATGAATTCTTTCCTTTCGATGTTTGATCAGCAAAATCTTTCGGATATTTGTATTTACAATTACCTGTCTACATACAAGTATTTGTAGGATTGAGCTTTCCACAGGGAATATGCATCATATGTTGAACAACAAGTGAACGTAAATAGCGATCTTTGGTGGAATTAGGCAATTCTGCTCAAACAAATCTGTCATACGATTCAGGAGTCAGTAATTTATGTTCTTTGCTAAGTATAATAAGAAAATGAGCATGTGGAAGACCACGTTTCTGAAATTCTATGATATACATAAAAGCTGCAACTGTTCCATAGATTTTCCTTTTCAATATATCATTTTTTAATTCTTCAACTTTTGCTTTGAAAACTCTAGAAACTAAATCAGGTCTATTTTGTGCTTCGTCGGTCACTAATAAATGTTCTTTTATTTCAGGCCAAGCTGGATTACATGTCATTGTAATAAACAAATCAGGTTTCCCAAAATATTGTACTAATGCAATAGCATCCATATATCGCCGACGCATATCTCTTGGTCCTCCTATAAATGTAACAGGGAGAAAAGTTTTTTTCCCAATTTTAGAAGCTTCTCTTTCACCATATCTCAAAATATCCAGAATCCCTTGCAAGACTTCAATTCTGAATAAATCTGGGTTGAATGCAAAAAAGTATAGTCTTTGTGTTTCGACCTTTATATATATATCTACGATAAATTGTTGAAATATTCTTCCACAATGTAGCACCTCATTTGTTTCACCATCTCGTATTTGAAATTTGTAACAGTAATACTCCCGGCAAGACACCGTATCTCTTTTTCTTTTTCCTTTTTGTAGTGATTCAGCTTCCATATCAAGAAATCCGTCAATTGAGCACATATTAGAAATACTGGGCAGCTGCTCATGTTCACAGTAGGATCTATTTCTTGTCACATTGTTCATTCTATTTCTTGTCACATTGTTTGTACAGATAATCTTTTTAATTCCAGTATGCCATCAATTTTCACCATATGGAAACAACAATGGATACTGCAATGGATCATAACAGCCATAATAATAATTTATCAACTGAGCTCTATCACTATGGGGATAAATCCGAATATGTGGTGCAGATATAGTCTCCATAAGATTTGCCTCAGGCCATATTGCCGCAATTTCTGATGTGGTAGGCAAGTTGTATGTCCTTTGATCCAAGGATGAATCGCATTTAAGTACAATATACCAATCTGATAGTTGGGGAACATTTAAGAGAGATCGCAGGAAAATACTATATGGATTTACATTCAGTATGTTCATCAACTTTTGCACTATCGATTCGTTAATTTTTGTCGAATAAGCCATCATATTGGCTAGTTCATTATCATTATCATAGAAGTACAATTGTAAATTCCTGGGTTTTTTATTCGAAGGAAGTAAATCATCTATAAAATGATACATTCGTCCTTGGACTCTAAATGTGTAAATACCACGATTTCTTTTTGCTAGATCTTTGTCATACCTTACACCAAGTGAAGTAAATGCGAACATGTTATTATATGTTCTAATATAAGTTCGAAAATGTTGGGATTCTTCAGCGTTTTCAAAGTACAGCTTTGATAATTCAGCTGGCAATTTTTGTGATGTTAGCCTTATTGAGCCTTTGCTACAGCAAAATCCTGGAGGTTCGTATTTAAACTTTTTTGCGCCACAATACTGACAGTTTGGAACCTTCTTTAGAGCAACATACTCAGTTTGCTGCTCATTAATGGCGACACGCCTTTTTTTGGTCTGCCTATGGCCTGAATGTTTAAGAAGTATCATTAGGAAAGAGAAGAGATCTAAGGTATAGGAAAGAGAAGAGATCTAATGGTTGTATTGTTGTAATGCAGAGTTTGTGCAAACCTTCAGTTGGAACTTTGTCTACAGCCACAAGACCTTGATTAGATGTACACGACGTGCACCCTTATATGGAAAATAATTATAGTTCACAGCAATTCACAGAGAATATGGCATATTTGGAACAAATACTGTAAAGGGTAACTTTACCTGTTTCATGAATGACAAAGGGAGTACATATACGCTTTCCTTTTCCCGAATCACCATGCAACGCAGGCGCACAAAGCTCATGACTGGCAGCTAGAAAATAAAGTAAGCTATATATTAATTTGAATATAATCAAGCTTGTGCAGCTACATGGACAATTAAAATAAATAATTTATTCCCCACATAAGTCAAATCACCATAGCTATATTCATATTGTAGATGAAATATAGTAAAGCAGTTAAACCTTTTTCAAGAAGTGGAGGAGTTTCTCGTATCATGAGAGGAGTTTGATTCGGAAATCCTGCTTTGTACCAAGATGATGTTGCCTGCTGTGCAACATTAACATTTGCATTTTGAAGGAGGCTATGCCCCGACAAATTTTGTTTTCTCATACGCCGCGATAGCAACCGGGCTTCCCTTCTATGAGCAGATATTTGGTCATATGTATCACGGCGTCTAAGTTGCATCGCAGCTTTCCCTTTTTCTTGGTAAGAGCACTTGTTTGTTTCTTTTGAATCCATTAGATACGCGAGTCAAGCAGTAGCAGCTCAACTGAAAAATTGAACGTTGGTAAGAGCACTTGTTTGTTTCTTTTGAATCCATTAGATATGCGAGTCAAGCAGTAGTAGGTAAACTGAAAAAATTGAACGACGCCCCATGATAAACAAAAGTTATCCAATCTAGCAGTTGATCTAAAACCAAAAAGAACTTCTTTCAAATTTTCATATTCATCATTCAGTAGTAGCACCTGTTAGGCATGCGCAGGAAGAGTTGAATCGTTATATTTCCCGCGACCAAATTTGAAGTTTGGAAAAGAAAAAACAAAGAAGGAAAAAACAGCCAGCCACTGAATTGGTGAGGACGAATTCTTAATAACAAAACTCATAGCATATCAAGAAACCAAGAATTTGTCATAGTACCAAGAAGGTCACCAGAAAGCCATCCAAAACCATAAACACGAAATCTTAGTAACAAAATCATGACTCATCAGGAAACCCAGACGAAAGAATTGAAGTACATAAGGTAGCAACAAACGCACCAGAAAACTGTGAAGGCAGATGAGCAACAGCAAAAAATGGAAGAAGCACAGTAAAGTTTCAGAGGAAAATTAAGCAGAGTGTTGGAGAGAGCAGAAGGTTAACAAAAGTCCACGCGGAAAAACCTTAAACGTCTCACTGTTTAAAAAGACAATGAAAAAGACAATAGTACCCTTCCTAGGACAGACAGGCATGTTGACCTGGTGTGTGCTAACTGTCTCTTATAATATAGTGGAATATTTTGTTGATGTTATTTTGGTTGTTGTTGGAATATATAGAGCTAGAGGAAGTCAATGATATAGGGGAGATGCTGCCCAAATTTACTTAGACAAGCTACTAACTTAAGTTACAAACGTAGTCTCTATTTAGTATTAATCATGAGCCTCATTGTGCTATTGTAGATTGAATTATTATCTGAGCTTCTTGAGAGGCGTAAGAGGAAAAATAGGTCCTTCAGTAATTTTTTTGGCCCAGGATTTGAGGTAATTGGTTTATTCCAATTCATTGACGGCCTTCAGCATCGTGAAACTTCTACCCATATGTTCTTCCATGTGTAGTTGTCGTTAGGCGTACTTACTATGCCATGGCTTGTTTATATCTTGATTGTGTTACTTATTGGATTGTGTTGTTTTAGATGTAGTTTCTAGTTAAGTACTAAAGTATTATGAGGTTATCGTAACCATCAACTGTTAAGCATAAGACTTGATAGAAATTCTGATGCGATTATGTAAATGAAACTTGGGGGAAATAGAAGTATTCAATTAAGTTATGAATCCTTATAGGATTGTACATCGTGTTTACTATGCCAGGGCTTGGATAATTTTGCATCGCATTCTACATTTCGTGATTGAGCTTGGTAACATATTGGGAGCTGGAGTATCCTGCTCAATGGGGGCAAGAGCATTCCGCTCTGATTGTATATTATACCTCCAGAATCGATGGGTGCTCCGAGCCGTGGTAGGATAATATTGAGTTATATATCTCTCGGTGTCAATGAGAGTTCCGTATCGGTGAGGGTTATCAATTATTTCGGCATATGTGACCCCACTACATCATAAGGCATTTATCTCATCTTCATTGCACAGATTGTTTGACATTATATGACTGGTTGCTCTATGTTTTGTGCTTGTAATATGTGTTTTTGGTTGTTTATATATTTCTGATTTTTATTTACTCCCCTCTTCTCCCTGGCTAGTTTATGTGCTCTTGGAGGTGGCTAGTCAGCCACACTTATTGACTCTTTTCAACTCACCCTTTTGTTGTTTCTTGTCTATTTATTTTATTTTGGCAGGTTTCGCTCCAAGACCAAGTTAGAACCGTGATTGAGGAGCGAAGGCATGTTTAGTTGTCGGGGTGAGCCAACTTTTATCCGTGATGCCCATCAACTCTAGTTCTGTCATATTATCTATATTTTTTTACCTTCAGTAGATGTATATATTCCTTGTACTCTTAGATGTCTGGTCTGGATAGCTCTAAACTTAGTATATCCGGTTGTTGTTGTAGCTCCTTCAGTACAAATTTGTATATAAGTATGTTTATGTTTTCTAAGTCTTGTTTATTGTCGTTGAGTTAGTTTGGTGCTCAATATTGTTATTTCTATTTTAAAGGGTTCGCACTACCACTTTGTTTGGATCATTGTTACCCATTGTATTGTATTGTACTGTTATTATGATTACAACGTTTGTTTTGGTTGTTACTGTAATTTCGTTGTATTGTATTGTTAAGTTCCATTGTTACCTAACAATGAAAAGATCCACTTTTTGTTACAACCGATTTGGTGGTTTTGCATTGTTATGCTTTTACACTTTCCCATCATGTCCTTAATTATAACCTTATAATTCTATTTTACCCTCTACCCTATTTTCTTATTTAAATACACCCAAGTAGTTATTTTGACCTCATCTCCCCTCTTCTCAAAATACAGTATGTTCCCTGCCTCTCTTATTACTTTGTACGTTCCCTGCCTCTCTTATACTTTATATGTTTTTTTTTATACAAAATATATGATGACACTTTTGTTATTTTTGTTCTCTTGTATCCATGAAGTTCATCATCAAAAGAACTAATATTTATTTATTTTATTTGCTTAGGTTTCTACCCTTGTTTACAACTAGAGGTACGCACTAAATTTTTTCTTTCTTGTTTATCTAATAATTTTTTAGTTCTGACTCAATCAAAATTACATAATAATATGGTCTTACAAACATGATTTAGCCATGAATATATTTACTGTATTTTTTATACATATATATGTTTGGTTTTGGTGACTTTTCTTTGCATGTGTTAAGAATTTTGGGTTCAGTTTAGACCCTTTGAGTAGTGACTATAAGGTGGTTTACTTTACATCTGACCCAACTTTATGAAGCTATGACTTATCAATATTTATCTAAATTATTTAGTGAGCGTCATGTCGAAGAGGTCAAAGCCTTCCTCAAGCGATATTAATGAGTCGGATAACAAAGAAGTTTGTGTGTGGTCAAATGACATGGATGTTGCATTAATTGATGCATATTGTCATGAGCATACAGTTGGAAACAGGGTTGGTGGAACTTTCACCACACACGCAGTAAATAATGTAGTGAAGGAGGTGCAAACAAAAATTCCTGGTAAGGGTATAAACCAATTAAAACTCCACAACTATATGAAGTTAATTAAAGGTAAATTTGGCAAGTGCTATGACACGTTTCAAAATGGGATGAGTGGATTTGCTTGTGATCCCAGCACAAATATGTGGGATGCTGAACCTGAAGTGTGGGATCAACTAATTACGTAAATTTATATTTATTAATTTTTTTGAAAAATTTTATGTTATGATATTTATCTCATTTTTTATTAATGAGTTGTCTTGTTCTTATATGAATTTATGTAGGCTAAGCCAGAAGCTGCTGAATTGATGAATAAACCAATTAGAAACTATGAGAAGCTAATAATGTTATTTGGAAAGGATAGGGCTACAGGAAAACATGCTGAGACTGGACCGGATATGTTGAAAAGAGGTGCTCGTGCCTTTAAAAAATCAAGTAATTGTTCATTGACCATAGATGAAATTGATGAAATGATCTCCATCAATGCTGCCTCTTTGGGAACTACTGAAGAATATGGGAAAAATGAACAAGTTCCCCAAACTCCTGATGCACCTAAGTCGAATGTCTACACAGAGGCACCAACTTCTCATAAGAGTAAAAAGTCAAAAAAGACACTCTTGAAGGCATGGCTACAATGTTGAGAGGTGGGATGGATCAATTGGCCAGTGCTATTAATCGCCTTTCAACTATGCCACCCATTCCAGAGAGCGAGATTTGGCAAATGGTAAATGAGATGAGTTTGGAACCGATAATGGTCCCAAAAGCTTATATCTTTCTTTGTCAACATGCAGACTTGTGCCGCACGGTGATTGGATGTCCAGTTGAAGGACGCAAACTTCTTTTATTGACCATGATGTCCGCGGACAATTAAATTAGTCTAGTATTATTTATATTATAACTAGATTTGAATAATATTATTGCTTGCATGTCGTTATGGAATATTATTTTTTATCTAAATTATTAATAGTGTGAACTTATTGTTATGTTTAATATTATTAACTTATTTTTTTATTATTTTTATTATAATTTGCATGAATATATTTACAAGGTATAGTTGGTGATAAACTAGTAAATATAAACTGTCTCAAATTATATTAAAGAAAATTTGTTACTTAATCTAATATTTAGAACAACTAAGGGTATATTAGTAAACTTATTAGTTACAGTACAATACAATCAAAACAAACAATAACAATGTTACTAAACAACGGGAAACAATACAATCAATTCAAACGTTGTTTTTATAATTCAGTACGATACAATACAATACAATACATTATGAAACAATAGGTAACAATGATCCAAACAGAGTGTACGGGTCTAGAGGAGGTTATCGGGTGCCCGCACCGCCTAACCTGAATCCAGGTTGCGTCACTATTTTTTATATCAAAGACCGGTTCCTCTGTAGACAATTTGGAAGAATAACCATTTTGATGAGTTTCATTTTATTATTTATTTATTTTTTTATTTTATTTCTATTTAGGCCCGTTCGCCTTATAAACAAACATTTAAGCTCGTTCGCCTTATAAATAATGAGTTTAGACTCGTTTGCCTTAGAAATGAACGATTTTAGGCTCGTTCACCTTATAAATGAATGATTTAGGTTCGTTCACCTTATAAAATTCTAATTTTAGGTTCGTTCACGTAAATGAACGATTTTTGACTCATTTACCTTATAATTGAATATTTAGGCCCGTTCGCTTTACAAGTGAACGATATTAAGCTTGTTCGCCTTATAGATAAATGATTTTATGTTTGTTCGCCTTAGGAATTAATATTTCGAGTTTTAAAATAAGATATGTTTGGGTCGATCCACCCAAAAATATGATATGTTGGGTCCATCCATTCAAATATAGGATATATCGGGTCCATCCATCCAATAGAATATGTTGGTTCAATCCACCCAAACATAGGATATATTGGGTCCATCCAGTCAAAAATAGGATTTGCCGAGTCCATCCATCCAAAAATAGGATATGCCGGCTCCATGCACTCAAAAATAGAATATCTGGGGTTCATCTATCCAAAAATACGATATGTAGGTTTATTTCAAGTTGCTTTGGGTTGTTGGATATCATGACCGGATGTAGTCCAGTTTAATCAGTGCTTTATCAGTTGATTGGAGCGCATCCAAGATTGCCTAGTAGACTGTGTTACAGCATATTCATGACTTAAAGTGTTGTGCTTTGTCATGGTTGATAAGTGCATTTTACTGGATTCTAATTATATAATTTCCTAAGTAAAAGCACAAAAACTATCATGTTTCTTCCTTTCTATTAATCAAAATTTTCAAGAAAGAATAAAAGAGAATTGACGCTAAAAACAACGATGATTTCATTGAAACAAATGTAGCAACTCGAATAAATGAACAAATATCGATGGTGTCCATATAAAGTGTAAAAACAAGAAGCAATAAATCTTGGTCGTCATAACAAAGTTATATTTCGTCGCAACCTACTATAACAGATCCACGGCCAACCATGTCGAGAACCAAACATACAACTATCTCATGACCATGATAAATTCACAACCTGGTTATAACAAAACCGAAACCACCCATGACAAACCCATAACAAGTGGATTGTTTATAAAAGGAGGAAAAAGCTGCCAGAGAAGGTATCAAAGTTTGAAAAAAAATTTCTGTTCGAAAAATTTCGTTGTCGTCATTTGCATTTGTTTTTGTAGTTTTATTTTTTGTTTTAACCAATACCTTGGCATTGTTTTTAGTTCTAAACAAATTTAGTATGGAAATTTATTATATTTCCGGATTTTAATTAAACAGTAGAAATCATTCTTAGTGAATATTTCTTTCTATTTTCTTATTTGATAGACAAGATTATTTATATCGTCAATACTAAATCCGGTATAGAGTAACTTTTATTTTTGTTAGGAGAATGATGGACTTGATAATTTTATATAATAGTAATGTTAATTATTAAGCTTCACGTACTTGGCCTGAACTTTGAATTTCTAAAATCCTCATTAGCTTTTCTACTTAGATTCATTTAAGTTTCACCGATCTATTTCATCTCATAATTTTCATTTACTAATTTTGTCACCAAGAGAGGAAAAATAAGTCCCTAAATTCATCGTGATATTGATAGGAGGATCTAATCACATCTTACTATTTTATGGTATAATTTATTTTACACTAAATTGTAATTGAAAGAGGCTAATGGTGTAAAAATTAATTGTATCAAGTAAAGTAACCGTAAGAGACTTATTTAAAAGAGAATGGTTCAATTCAAGAATATGCATATTTCTGGTTCTTAAAATTACTATTTTGGTAATAAATTTGTATAATCGAGAGTAGTGCAATTAATTGGTCAATTTATGTAATAATATATAAATATAATCGCAAGAGGCATTTATCCATTTTTGAGAAGTAGAAGTTGAAGAATAAACGACACGAAGTTATATTTAAAATATTGTGCATTCAGGATTCCAAGAATTTTCACCAAATTGAAAAAGAAAAATATTTTATTTTATCTTTTCTCTACATTAGTCGATATATAATTGCAATTCATTAATTCATTACTATTTTAATTCTTTTCTCTAAAGAAAAATATTCACTAATTCATTTTTTGATTTCTTCAAATAGTAATCAAAGCAAGAAACTTTTGTAGAATAGATAAACCAATCTATGTGGGTTAGGACTCCGATTGGTGTACAAATAGTATTAAAAGCTCTATAAGATCCATTAGGAGCTGTCCATAAAATTTGAGCTAATTAGGACCTCGTTTGGTAGGATTTTTGAGAAGGTTTCTCTTTCAGTTATCGGTAAAGCTTAAAAGAGGTTTTCGAGCTCGATTTGATAAAGGAGCTCTGATTCAAAATTCAAAAGTTGCGTTAGGTCCATATGGTCATTTATGACATGTGGGAGCTTTTGAAAGTGAATTTCGAGGTCGTTCGGTCTTTTTCGCTAAAATTCCGAAAGTTAAGAAATTGACTTCTTTCCGTGTAAGTTGTATCTTGAGTTCTTGAGATCCGATTCGAGTTTCGTATTCGTGAGCATGTCACACGTCTCATATGACATGTATGCAAAATTTGGGGTCATTCCAAATCTTGTACGGTCCCGTTTGGACCTAAATTGCAGACCAGCTTTTGCTGGGGCGAAAAGCTGCATTTTATTATCAGTGAAGCAGCTCTCAGAGGGGTATAAAAGGGCTTTTTTCAGCACATTTCATTTTAAAACTCAAATTTCAGTCTTTTTAAGGCGGTGTAACACTAATTCTTGATATCAAATCATCTAGATTCAATGGGTATTGATTCCAATCCAACTAAATCGCGTTAATTTAAGATTATTAAGCTAGAATTTCTTGAATTGAATTGGGAAATTCTGTTAGGACCTAAAATTTATGAAATTAAGAAATTTGATGAAATTGAATTCGAATATGAAAATCCATGATACCATTGCACTCTTGGGATTATGAGGAGTCTGGAAATGTATAATTTATAGCTTCCGGCTAAGTCCGACAATGGGGTATTTTGGTAATTTTTCTTTCTTCTTCGTATAAAGGTTATATATGTTTTCTTCAGGCACTTATATGTGCAAACATAATTTTTTAGCTCAGAAAAGGATTATTTTGAGAAACATCGGATAGGAAAGGAAGCTATCTAGTAGATATTCTAACCCAGGATCTAAGGTAAATAACATTATCTATTTCTTTGATGGCCTTTGGCTTGTGGATATTCTACCACGTATTTCTTACGTCTGTAGCTGTCCCGCAATAACGTTACTAGTAAGTAGCAAGATCTTTCTAATAGAAAAGATCAGGCGATCACCGGGAGATATCCTCTGGCAGCGTCAACAGTTATTTTTGTAAGACTTTTCATATAGGTGTCAAAACTATAACAACGGTACTAGAGAGCAGGAGTCGAAGAAGAATTCGAAGAACCATTTGTTTCAAGTCCGCATTTAAAAAGCTTAGCGTCCATCGAGTCCTATTAATTCCACTCGTCCCAAAAAGTGTGTGATCTTGTGGATTTGGTTGGTTGTTGATTAGGAACGTGGTTCAACTACGTGTTCACCTGTGGTTCAAGCTTGATAAACTTCAACTGGCCTTTGTACATGAATAGTCACTTTTGGGATTGCTATTTAGGAAATAGTCAAATGCTCAAAAGGTTAAAATCTTAGGCACTTCATAATGAACTCCAGGGCTGAAGTTAACTCTAAGAAAGTTGTATTTGCAAAATTTCGTCCGGATACTCAATAACTCGTGTCCGATGATGTGGAAAGTTCAGAGTAAGACTCAGAGACATATCAGCAAGGAACTTATACGAAGCAGCCAAAAACTAAGGTGATCGCCCGTTAAGGGGTATCGACCAAAGACAAGCCATACGAGCACAATTAGTCATGCCGTTGAAAAAGAATAAGCATGCCTAAGAAAAATTTTCTATTTTAAGGAGGCCGTTGAACGTGGAGAAGAGTGTTATCTGCTGGCAAAGAGACGTATGGAACATGGGATCTTACTAGGGTTAGGACTCTCTATCTTTAAATAGACTCCTTCTTCCATTTTGTACAGTTACTAGCTATATAAAATCTTCATTGTTGTTCCATTACACATCGTTACTATATTACTTTGTTGGAGTTTGGCTATGATTCGCTGTGGAGGAGATGCAGTTTACTCTTCGGAGCTCGAGCTTGACTCATCGAATAAGATCGCTTTATTTATTATCTACTTTATTCTTCATTTATGCTTAATTTCATTTAATAATTGTCTTCATCGTTCTATTCAATCTGTCATAGTTCGATTCATCTAATAACTGTTAAGAATTATTTGCTAAGTTTGATACCATCCGTAATCCACAGTCTTTGTATTCCTAAAATTAGTATTTGGTTCATCCATTCGTCCATTGTTCAGCACCTTGTTATTGATTGCGTAAATAGCTATACTTTTAGGCGTAAGTTAAACAATTAACCTTAGGATTTCGATACAAAAGGATCACTTGTAGCTCAATTAAATAGAAATTTAATTGTAAAACTTGAAAGCACATTTTGTGAAATACAATTTGGCGCCACCGTGGGGCCCAGGCAATTTTTTTGTTCCGAGATTCATTGTTAATTTTACTTATGCTATATTCGTTTCTGTGCAATGGCAGATGATCAAGGCAACAACGCCAACCGTGTGATACCAACCAACACTGATGACGTGTTGCTGCCCAACCCTACTGATGGGGTTAATCTTCAACCATCGAAGAAGCGACTCATCCCACCAAGAACGGGATTCGCGTTCGAACCGCACTCCAGCCGGATCACTGTTGAACTCAGCTCATGGACGGAGGCTCGTTAAGAAAACCGCGGTTGAATCTACATCAGTTGATACTAACACAGTATTGGTAGAGTTCTATAAGAAACAGGAAAAGCAGTATGAGAAGATAAGTGAACAGTTAGCAGTTCTGTCTTGCTCTATCAGTCGTAAAGCGCCCACCTTCACGGAGACACTCCTCGTAGGCACTCTGACCTCTATTTCTCAAAGCATAGTAATAAGGGCACCTGAAGCGGGAGTCGGATCATGAGGGTCGGGCACGGCCGCTATGGCTGTGGGAGCTCTGCCCTCCGTCATGACAGAAGCAAGATGATGGCTGCATTACGTACAATATTGAATGATTGGGTAGATAAGAGATTCAGAGAGATGTTCTTATGGAGAAATTACCGGGGGCTCCGAAGTTGACAGAGGATGCTACTACGAAGTCAATTTCAAAGTGGTCTTTTCTAGCAAGTGCCACTCTGTTGCCAATCCCTAAGAAATTTAAGTTACCGGAGAATTCGTGCTATGACGGAACCACTGATCCGAGGGATCACGTGGACTTGTTCGAAATAGCAGTACAAGCGAATGATCTAACGGCCAAGGAGCTTTTTCTTTTTTAAGCAAAGAGTCAACTTGATGCAGTCCAACTCCGTGTTGATCAGAAATTCATTCCATCGAGGTCAATGACACGAAGCCAATCCAAATTGGTGCATGATACTAACATTCAATTGGCTTGGTCGGCAGAAAGCAACCGCTCCAAAGTTTATTGGCCGAGCTCAAAATTCGAAGCCGTCGCCTACAAGCTCGAGCCCGAAGAAGGGAGCAACCGAACACTCAACATTGACACTGAACAATAAAGCAAACAACCAACCGAAGGAAGAGCATCCGAGTTCAAGTGTTCGAGCTCATGTGTTTGAATCAGAAAAAACAGCCGAATACTTCACATTAATGCCGAACATGGAAAGCAATCGAAGGGAGAGCGTCTGACATTCAAGTGTTCGAATTCAAGAGATCGAACACTTAGCTTATTCAGCCACTACGTGGCTTATTCCTATTGGTCGCATGTGACCGTCTTACTATTTTGCCTCCTGTATTGTTTATATAAACTCCTTTCCATTTCATTTGTAAGGACCGAGATTTTGAGTATTGAATATTGAATGAGAGTAGCCGTGAGCACTTTCTCTTTTGTCTCATATGTGAGCAAACCCGATGGGGTCCTTCGGAATTTGTGGCTTTCAGTTAATCCGACTGAACAATTCCTCTTTGATTATTGAGTTTGCAAGAGGCATTGTTCTCTTTAGGATTGTTGCATAGCTTAGGTGCTCTTTCCTTCTACTTGAATCGTACCGAGACCAGTTCCTCGGTGCAATTCAAACAAGAAAAGCTGTGTCAAGCTTCTATCTTTATTTTCCGTTGTTGTTTTCGGTTGCTAAGTCTAATCTCTGATTAGCATGCGCCATCTTGGTACCAGAGCACGGTTTGGGCTTGTTTTTACAACCCCAAATCCTGTTCGACGTTATTTTTATTTCGTGCGTTTGTGTCTTTTGTTTTGGTTTCGTGTTCTTTTTATTGTTCTTGTGTTGTTACTGTTGTGTTCTTATTTTACAAAAAAAAAAAATGTGAAAAGAAGAAAATTCAAAAATTTGTGTTTGTTGTTGGTTGTTTGGATTAAACAACCAAAGATTAGGATTCACCATCATTTCAGGAATCGAACAAGCACCCGTCGTACATCATCAGTCGACTAGGGTTTCTTGGTGATTTTTGAACTGTTTATCTTGGTGGTGATGTTATAAATCTCAGTCGTGTTTTGGTTTTCGATATTCGATATTCGAAGACTGGTGGTTTAAAGTTTATTTGGGTCGAAGTTGGTGTTAAAAATTTAAAGTTCTGTCGAATAGCCACCATCCGTACACCAGAAAATTGTTACATTGTAACAGTGTGCGGACAAGTGAAGCTTAGTTCTTAGCTTGACTGGAAACTTAAAATTCTCCGGCATTGAAATTTACCGGAGACGACCTATCTTGAGCTGAATCTTGTGTTCGTGGACTGTGAACAAAATTTGGAGTTGTCTGTATAATGGTGCTAAGTTCATTGTTCCATTGAAGAAGAAGGGGAAAGGCGTCGTGCCAAAACCCCAAGAGAAAACTTTGTCTCCAAGGAAAAAGGAAAGTGGATTAAGGTTAAACCCTAATCCGTACCAAAGGAGGGACCACTTTTTTCTATACAAGAGTTGGTGTGTTCGAGGTTTTAAAAAAAAGAAATGAAGGGTAGATTCTCCTAGGTTCTCACTTTTCTTTGTGATCGATAAATCTCATTAGTAGATCTTTAGAGTAATTTCTTCTACTCGAGGTCGTACTAGCTTGTTTGAGCTTATAGGAATTTGTGCAAGGGGCGACTGAAGTTCAAATTTCATAGAATATTCTTTGACTCCCCGAGCGCAGTTTAAAAAGCATCCATTCCATCGAGTGGAACATCACTTCACTCTTCCCCGAAAAGTCAGTGACTATTGTTGAACTTGAAGGATCTTAAAGGACATTGATCAATCCGACGAAGCCACTGCTAAAAAGTTCTTTGAGTGACTAAAAACCTTACCCAAATTTTGAGTAGACCCGAGCGCCACCCGATAAAAGTGAGGGAGTGTGTGAGGTGATTTCTAACCTTAAAACTTTATTTTCTTAGTCTTTGATTTGTGAAGGTACAATGGCTGGAAATGGAGAGAACAGTATTGCAACGCCTGAGGTGTTGTTAGCTGATCTCATGGCTGCGATCCAAGGCCTCAGTGTTGAGGTAAAAGGAGTGAGTGCTCGAGTAGATAACCTCGAGCAAGGGAGTGTGCCCGTGGCTTTGCCTGGGTCCGGTGCTAGAACTAGCAACTCTACTCCTATGAAACCGGAGCAATTTGTTGAGCTTGTTCCACAACGACGGTTGAAGAACGAGGCTATTCGAAATGAAGCTATGGGCAATCTCCGAGCTTAACAACACTTGGGCAATCCCCAAGCTGGACAACATAACTTTGGCGATCCCCAGGTGGAACAAAGGCAATCCCCGAGCTGATTATTAAAACTTGGACATTCCCCGAGGTGAAAGAATACCACTTCCAAGGGCCCAAAGACAAGTTGTGGTCGTTGATGAAGGGGTCGATAGAAAAGAATTTCTCGAGGTCAAAGCTGAATATGAGCCACCGTTCGTTCAACGAAGGCAGGTTCAACGAGGTCATGGAAATCTCCGAGGTCGAGGCCGAGCTGCAAATATTGATTGATATTTTGAGCATGAGGCTGATGACTATTATGATGAGTATCCGGAACCAATCTGAGGTGCTTGAGATTTAAACTTGAACAGTGTCAAGATCACTATTCCACCCTTCAGAGGAACAAGTGATCCGAAACCAATATCTTGATAGGAACATTCCATTGGAACGAATCTTCGAAACAAATGAGATGACAGAAGAGAGGAAAGCTGCATATGCTATTGCTTCGTTCGAGGCATATGCGTCAACATGGTGGGAAGACGACAAAAGGTTGAGACAAATGAATGCTTATCCCGAGGTCACCACATAGATGCAGTTGAAGAGAGCAATGGATGTTAAGTATGTGAATGCCAAATATCAGCAAGAACAACTTCAGAAGCTCTTCGAATTGAAACAAGGGTCTAAATCGGTTGAAAAATACTATGATAAGTTCGAAAGAATTCGATTAGCTCTTGATTTGGAAGAAAATGACGAACAAGCCATCATTCGATTAAAAAATGGCTTGATTCGAGATGTGTCGTCTCAATTGAGACTACATATGTATCAAACTTTAGAAGATGTGTTTCATGCAGCTGTTGATGCTGAGAAGTGGGTGAAAGATGATAAAGCAAGCTGGTATCGAGGAGTTAGTACTTCAACTCCTTTGAACCGAGGTAAAGAATGGAGGAGTCCGAACCCAACAGATGCCAACATTGGTTGAGATCAAAAGAAACCCTTTGAGAATGGAATGACCGTTAACCAATCCAAAGACATGGTAATGCTCGATGATGGAACCATCCATGAGCAAGTGGGTGACTCTGAGGAGGAAGTGATCGAGGAGACTGATTGAGCTGAATTTGAGGATGATGGATGTGACGCCACCAAGGTTGAGCATCCGGAAGTTCTTTTAGTTGTTTGAAGGAACTTGAGTACCATGGTGATGGAAGAGGAAGATGACAGCCAAAGGGAAAATCTCTTCCATGCCCGATGTCGAGTGAAGGGGAAGGTTTGTTCGATGATCATTGACTCAGGCAGCTGTTCGAATGTGGTAAGCCAAACTTTCGCAAATGAGACTGCCTACTACTAAACATCCTCGACCATACAAGCTCTAGTAGTTGAATGAGTGTGGAGAATTAAGAGTGGTGAAGCAAGTGTTGATCAAATTTCAAGTGGGGGTCTATAATGATGAAATAATGTTATGTGGTTTCGATGCAAGCTTGTCATTTGCTTCTTGGGTGACTGTGGCAATATGATCGATCTGTTATCCACAACGGTCGAACCAACACTTACACTGCCAAGCTTGGAGGGGAGAGTTTTATACTCAAACTTTTGCCTCCGAAACAAGTCGGCGAGGACTATAAACGGATGAGAGAGCTGAAAGAAGCGGCCAAAGCAAAGACTCCTGTCGGAGTACCAATTGTGGCTGAAGCCAAAACTCCACCACCCGTGGTCAACGACATCTGTGCAATCATGCAACCGGGTGAGTATCTACGAGGGTAACGACACTTGTCGAATGATGATTTTCCTCGTGCACAAGGTATCATTCTAAACTCTAATGACTATTTTTCTAACGATAACCCTCTGTCTAGTGCTGTTCAAAGTGTTTTGTAGGACTTCGGAGACATGTTTCCCGAATAAATGCCACATGGATTGCCTCTGTTGAGAGGAATCGAGCACCAAATTGACTTCGTTCCGGGGTCTCAAATCCCCAACAAGCCTGCATACTGGTGTAATCCCGAAGACACCAAAGAGCTCCAAAGGCAGGTGGATGAATTGCTGAACAAGGGCCTTGTTCGAGAGACCTTGAGTCCTTGCCCCGTTCCTGTTATCCTTGTCCCGAAGAAAGATAGAATGTGGTGAATGTGTGTTGATTGCCAAGCAGTCAACAAAATGATGGTAAAGTATCGTCATCCTATCTCGTGATTAGATGACATGCTAGATGAGTTAAGTGGTTCTTCATGCTTTTCAAAAATAGACCTCAGGTCCCGTTACCACCAAATCCGAATAAAACCCGGAGATGAGTGGAAAACTGCATTCAAGACCAAATTCGGTCTCTATGAATGGTTAGTGATGCCTTTTGGCCTCTCTAACGCACCGAGCACATTCATGCGGCTGATGAATCATGTGTTCAAACCGTTCATAAATAAGTTTGTTGTTGTTTATTTCGATGACATACTTGTTTAATGTAAATCTGTGGATGAGCATGTCGAACACTTAAGGTTGGTGCTTGATAAACTTAGAGAAGAAAATTTATATGCTAACTTCAATAAATGTGCCTTTTATATCAAGCGTATAGTCTTTCTTGAATTTGTTGTGAGTGCTAATGGTGTTGAAGTCGATGAGTCCAAAGTCGAGGCTATGAAAGATTGGCCGACTCCAACCTCAGTTTCTCAAGTTCATAGCTTCCATGGGTTAGCTAGCTTTTATCGAAGGTTTGTTCATGACTTTAGCACCGTAGCAGCTCCTTTAATCGAGCTGGTAAAGAAAGACCATCGGTTTGTGTGGGAAGAGTCCCAAGAGAGGGCTTTCCAAGAATTGAAATGGAGGCTTTGCTCTGCCCCGTTGTTACAACTCCCTGACTTCAGCAAAGCATTCGAGGTCGAGTATGATGCGTCCGGAGTTAGGATCGGAGGAGTGCTTATGCAAGAATCGAAGTTGATCACTTACTTCAGCGAAAAGCTTAAGGGTGTAACCTTGAATTACTCTACGTATGACAAGGAGTTGCATGCCCTCGTTCGAGTACTCGCCCATTGGCAGCATTATATATGGCCAAGAGAGTTTGTGATTAAAATTGATCATGAGTCTTTGAAATATCTCCGAGGCCAGGAGAAATTAAATTGAAGACATGCCAAGTGGGTGGAATTCATTGAGAGCTTTCCCTATGTAATTCATTACAAAAAGGGAAAAAGTAATATTGTTGCCGATGCACTATCAAGGAAATTTGCCTTAGCGACTACTCTCGCCTCAAGGTTCATGGGATTCGAAAGCATCAATTCGATGTACGAAGGTGATCCCAAGCTGAAAAGCATCCAAGACGCAATCTTGATTGGCCAAAGAGTTGAGAAATATCAGTGGCACGATGGTTACCTCTTCAAGAATGGGAGGGTTTGTGTGCCAGTGTCATCGTGGAGAGAGCTCTTGGTCCGAGAAGCTCACACTGGAGGTTTGATGGGACACTTCGGTGTCGATAAAGCTCTTGGAATCTTGTCAGAGCAGTTCCATTGGCCGAAAATGCGAAAAGATGTGGAAAAGCTTTGCAACGCTTGTCTCATTTTCAAGAAAGCTAAATCGAGGTCCAACCCTCATGGTTTGTCTACTCCATTACCTGTGCCTGATCGACAGTGGGTTGATATATCCATGGATTTTGTTTTGGGGTTACCGAGGTCGGGGGAGGACATGATAGCATCTTCAATGTCGTGGACCGATTTTCAAAAAATGGCTCACTTCATTCCTTGCAAGAAGTGTGATGATGCAAAATATGTAGCTACTTTGTTTATTTCTAATGTGTTGAAATTGCATGGTGTGCCTCGCACTATTGTGAGTGATCGAGACTCAAAATTCTTGAGTCATTTTTAGAAATGTCTATGGGGTGCCCTCGGCACCAAATTACTATTTTCGACATCTCGCCATCCTCAGACTGATGGACAGACCGAGGTAGTCAACCGAACCTTGGGAGCTTCTCTTTGAGCTATGACCAAAGGTAAGGTCGGAAACTAGGCTGATCATTTGCCCGTGATCATATTTTCATATAATCGAACATTGCATCGAATGATTGGAATGACTCCGTTCGAGTGTGTGTATGGTTTTAACCCTTTAATTCCACTTGATTTAGACCCATTGCCTCGAGATTCTATTATTGATTTTGAAGGTACTCGACGAGCTAATGCGTTGATTGAGTTGCATGCAAAGGTGAAGAAGAACCTTGAGGAAGCTTACGCTAAAGAGGCAATGAAGAAAAACCAGGGGCGCAAAAAGTTGGAGTTAAAAAGGGAGATTGGGTTTGGGATTACTTTCAAAAGGAACGATTTCAAAACCAAAGGACAGGGAAGTTGGCTCCTCGAGGGGATGGTCCGTTTAAAGTGCTGAGCAAGATCAACAGAAATGCTTACGTGATCAACCTCCCTAGTGAGTATAACGTGTCCAACTCCTTTAATGTTGCTAACTTAACTCCTTTTGTTGTAGGCTAAGCATCGGAGACTAAAGAGAGCTCGATTTCAAGGATGATATCTTCTCAAGAAGGGGAGGATGAAGCAGCCCAACTCCGTGGAGATCAAACATTCATTCCATCGAGGCCGATGACACGAAGCCAAGCAAAATTGCTGCATGATTCTCACATTCAATTGGCTTGGTCGGGAGAAAGCAACCACTCCAAAGTTGATTCGCCGAGCTCAAACTTCGAAGGTGTCATCTACAAGCTCGAGCTCGAAGAAGGGAGCAACCGAAAACTCAACATCGACGCTGAACAGTATAGAAAACAACCAACCGAAGGAAAAGCATCCAAGTTTAAGTGTTCGAGCTCATGTTCGAATCAGAAGATGAAATTGAACACTTCACATTGCCGCCGAACATGGAAAGCAACCGAAGGGAGAGCGTCTTACATTCAAGTGTTTGAATTCAAGAGATCGAACACTTAGCTTATTCAGCAACTGCATGGCTTATTCCTATTGGTCCATTGTGACCGTCCTACTATTTTGCCCTTAGTATTGTTTATATAAACTCCTTTCCATTTCATTTATGAGGACCGAGATTTTGAGTATTGAATATTGAATGAGAGTAGCCGTGAGCACTTTCACTTTTGTCTCATATGTGAGCAAACCCGATGGGGTCCTTCGGAACTTGTGGCTTTCGGTTAATCCGATTGTACAATTCCTCTTTGATCATTCAGTTTGTAAGAGGGATTGTTCTCTTGAGGATTATTACATAGCTTAGGTGCTCTTTCCTTCTACTTGAATCGTATCGAGACTAGTTCCTCGGTGGCATTCAAGCAAGAAAAGTTGTGTCAAGCTTCAATCTTTATTTTCTGATGTTGTTTTTGGTTGCTAAGTCTAATCTCCGATTAGCTTGCACCACAACTAGGCATAGAGCCTAGCGACTGTTGACACCCAATTTTGTCCATCTTTTCTATAAATTGGGTATATTTAACCTAAAGTTGCAATATTGATTGTTTGACAAAATGTGCATTAGAAAACATGTATTTACGTGTGTTATACCTTAATTATATATTATACACATAATTGTGGTTGTATCATGTAATTTTAGGCTATTTTTTAAATACGTATTAAATTATGGTCATTTGTGCAAGTTGTTGTATTTATAATATTTTAAGAACTGTTTGTATCTATTTTGTACTTATTTAACTTAATTTGATTATTGTTTGTATTTGTGCATATTTTCTATATGTGATCTCGGTATATATTTATATTTATTTTATTACTATTTTGCTCTTTTAGTTAAATATCTGTCTAATTAAAAAATGCTTAGTCTGAATTTTACGCATACCATCCATTTCATTTGATTTTTTTCAAATTTCTTGTGAACCTGGACAAGGCGTCCAACTAGATGCGCTCATTTGCACACACATTTTCGTGTCTTCCCATATTTTCGTACTTTCTACGCTTAAGCTTTGGGTTTTCATTATATTTCACATGTTATAACTTGTTCTTGCTATCACATTGAGCATAGGAGTTTCATATTCAAGTTATGGGTTTAACAATTTCTTCCCAGCAATCGATGAGGGTCACGCGCTAGTGAAGGGTTATTATTGCATATATTCCCGTTAGTCGATGAGGGTCCCATATCGGTGAAGGATTATTATTGCATGTATCTCCTGGTAGATGATAAGGGTCCCGCATTAGAGATAGAATTCGGGCACATGTGACCCCATTGAATCCTGATACATTCATTTCATATCTTTATATGTGTTTTGTGAACTGAATGGACTTGTAGCATTGTTTATCTGTGATTGACTTCGTTGATTAGCTGTTGTGATTCTATTTTCCCCAGACTAGTGTACCTATCCTTTGAGGTCGCTAGTTATTCCTCGCTTCCTGAGTCCTTATAACTCACTTCCTATTTATTCTTGCATTGTCTTTTCGTTCGCCAGATTCCACTTCAGGAACCAGCCAGCTGCGCGATTGAGGAGCTAGGACGTTCTCAGCTGTCTTTGGTCAGCTAGCTTGTTCGTTAAGGCCACCAACCATAGTTATTATAGTTTATCTTATTTTTGCTTCCTTTGGGAGATGTTATTATATCATTTGAACTAATTTAGTCGATAGTGTTCACCCAATAAGCCAAGGCGAGGTAGTCGGTTGCCTGCACGGCCTTGCCAGAAATTCAGGTCGTGTCAGTTGGTATTAAAGCCCGATTTAGAGTCTTTCTAGATCATGACAATGTCTAATAGAGTCTCGCTGATCAGGCGGAGACATCTGTACCTATCTACGAGAGGCTATGCTGGAATTTAGGCAGTTTCTTTTCTTTCTCTCCCCATCGTGCGTGAGTCATCTTATCTGAAGTTAAATATCTTTTTTAATTCATTAGCACTGAATGGTGAGGATGCACGCGACTGCTTTGCGAGAGGCGGAGGAGCCAGAGGCAGCATGTGTTGTGCCTCCAGTTGTTCAGGCAGGTCAGCTAGCTCAGGTAGCAGATCAGGATGATAATCCGGCGAGACTGCATTATTTTACCTGACTCAATCCTTCGAAATTCTTCGGTCAGACATCCAAGAAGCCCCCTAAGTTTTTTTGATCGATGCCAGCGTATTCTGGAGGCCCTTGGGTATCTTGAGCAGTTTGGAGTTGAGTATACTGCCTTCCAGTTTGAGGGTCCAGCCTTAGCTTGGTCGACTGCACTCAGATCAGCTAGGCAGGGCTTGCTTAAGTTGACCTGGAGTGAGTTCTCCCACTGATTCATGGAGACTTTTCTTCCTCGTAGTCAGTAGGATGAGATGAGGGTAACCTGTCAGTCTCGGAGTATGAGCTTTTATTTTCGAAGTTTCTTCCTCCGAAAAAGTCAGATGTATTATTATGGGCTTTCTCCATATTTGGTCTCAGATGGCTCGTGAAATTTAGGCTAGGACTTCATTTGATGTTGTCGTTGATATTGCTAAGAGGTATGAGGCATATCATAATTTGAGATGGAGGAGTTAGAGCGGGAGAGTAAGAGATCCCGTGGTCCAGATCATTCTAGTACCTCATCTAGAGGTAGGAGTTATCAGCAGCAGAGTAGGCCTCCTCTGATGCCAGTCCAGCCCTCAACATATGTTTTCAAGGTGCACCTGTTCCTTCTCAGGGATGGTTTCCATTCCAATCTCGCCCTCATGATCAGTTCCAGTTGAGCAGCACAGGTCTTCTTCTAGGTGTTTTATCTGTCAATATTTAGGGCATCATATAAAATATTTCCCTTATCTTTTTCAGCACGGTAGTAGCCGTCCTTTCTCTCGCCCTCTGGGCCTAAGCAGCAGCGGCCTTAGGGTGCCTTTTCAGGGTCTCAGCTAGCTTGAGGTGCACAACCACCAGGTAAAGGTCGTGTGTGTAGTTCTGGTCTCCCCAAAGGTAGATCTCACGATGGCGGCCTAGCTCAGCCAAAGAGACAACTATATGCATTGCTCCCCAGGAAGGATGCAGAGGCATCTCCAGCTGTTGTCGCAGGTACTCTATCTTTTTTTTGGTCGAGATGTATGTTCTTTGGTGGATCCAAGATCTACCTATTCATATGTCTCACCCTATTTTGCTTCAAGTTTCATGTTGACTATATGTGTCTCCGTGATCCATTTTGTGTTTCTACTCCTATCGGAGACACGATTGTGGTGGATCGAGTTTGTCTAATTGGTACTGTGTCCTTTGGGGTTGTAAGACCTAGGTGGACCTTCTGGTGTTAGATATGGTTGATTTTGATGTCATTATCGACATGGATTGGTTAGAGTCATGTGATGCCACCTTGGATTGTCATGCTAAGTCTCTTCGGTTGTCTCTTCCTGATTCAACGCCAGTGGTGTGGCGGGGCTCTTATTTGCCATCAATAGGGCATGTTAGGCGAAGCAGATGATGGATAAAAGATGTTCAGCGTATCTTGCCATGGTTTGAGATACCACTATAAAGATGTCGTCCCTTGATTCCGTTCCTGTTGTGAGGGAGTTCTCTGATGTGTTTCGAGATGATCTCCAGGACTTCTTCCTGATCGAAAGTGATGTTCGGCATTTTATGCCTACTTTTCCTTAATATTTCCGCACATTTGAGCTTGTTTTGCACTTGTCTGGTGGCTTGTGAGTATGGTTTTACGCTGATGTTGTGTTGTTCGTGTGTAGGTCATTACGCGATACATTTGGAGCGTTTCGAAGCTTGATTGAGCATGAGTTGATTGGATGATGATTGAAGATTGGATCGAGCACACAAAGGCACGACACAAGCCGAGTTTTGGAGCGAAAGAAGCAATTTTTGGCCTGGCGCTGCAGCCTCCGCGCCGTGCCAACCATAGCGCGAGGAAGGCTGCGCGTTGCCAGGCGCGCCGCAGGCCAAAGGCACGAAGCCTGGAGGCGTGTTCTGGTTGGTTGCACGCTTTTCGGGGCGCGGGGCGCCCGTTATAGCGCCCCTTATGCGTGATTTTACTTCCTATTCCTTCTAGTTTTGGGTTTAACTTATGTACAAGGGTTTGGAAACAATATAAATAGTTTATTACTTAGTTTTTGTAAGGAGTTCTTGACTTTGGAGCAATATTGAGAGCTACACACTTCATTGAACAAGGGTTATTCCCAATTCTTTCATCTATTACATCATTTATTTCATTATTACACCAAATCTTTGCCTTGTGATTATGAATATGTGCGGCTAATTTCCTAACGTTCTGGGGTTAGAATTTACATGAAAGTTGATCGTTGAAGATTGATTTCCATTGATTGAATCCCATAACGGGTTACTTATTCTTCCTTGATTTAACTTGTATAATTGTTAGAGCTCGATAATTATACATCATCTATGGTTTTTGGGTTGAACTCGGAAGAGAGAATCTAATTACGTAATAAGGAAGAATAGAACTAGTTTGTGAACCCGGGCATCGGGGAATCAATTCGCGGGTAGGATAGACATATACTGGCTTGCCTAGTTTAACTAATTACAGGATCGTTAATGCGTGCATGTGATTTAACCCGTAGACATACAGGGATTAGAGTAGCTTGCATAGATTGTGAAGAACTGAAAGGTTTTCATAATTACAATTAACCTGTCAGTTAGTAACCCGGGATTTAAGAAGTGAAATCAATTGAATACATCAACTGGATTGTTCGTAATTCTAACCCTGGATCGCTCTCTTGATATTGTTAACAACCAAAGTTTTGCCCCATTGCTTGATTACATTCCAGCACTTTAATTACTGCATTTTAGTATAAAAAACTCTTACAACCATTGGAAAAAAACCCCTGGATAGTTTGTTCAGGAATTGTTTATTAAGCACTAGTCTGCATAGTCCTCGTGGGAACGATACTCGACTTTGTCACTTTATTACTTGGCGACCGCGTATACTTGCGTGTGCGTTTGGGAGCAACAAGTTTTTGGCGCCGTTGCCGGGGACTAATTACGGACTAATTACTTTTGAACAATTACTTAATTGCTATTCAGGTTTAATTTTTTGTTGAGTTTCTTGTGCTGTTTCAGGCAATAGGTTTTGAATGCAAAGGAACAAAAAGGACGAATCACTCGCACCTTTTGATCCTGAGCCTGAAAGAACCTTGAGGAAGACAAGAAAAGAAGTGAGAGATCGAGAAGCATTAGCAATCGTACTTGCATCTCTTCCTGTTGAAATGGCTGAAGAACAAACAGTAGCAGTGCGAGATGTGGCTCTCCCTAGTCTGAAAGGAGTAGAGTCAAGTATTGTGAAGCCTGCTATTACTGGGAACTTTGAGATCAAGCCCGGCATGATTCAGTTGCTGCATGTGACGGGGCAATATAGTGGACTCCTGCATGAAGATCCGCAGCAACACTTGCAGAACTTTCTGGAGATCAGTGATACTTATACACCGACAGGTGTGCCTACTGATTATATGCGAATGACTTTGTTCCCATTTTCGTTGATTGGGACAGAAAGGAAGTGGTTAAAGGCTGAAAAGCCTGGGTCTATCACTACTTGGGAGGATTTAGCTAAGAAATTCTTGGCTAAGTTTTATCCGTCGGCTAAGACGGCCAGGTTGAGGAGTGCAATTTTGTCCTTCAGGCAGTTTGAAGGCGAATCATTATATGCAGCCTGGGAGAGATTTAAGGCGTTATTGAGAGATTGTCCTCACCACAATCAAACTAATGAGGTTATTTCACACACTTTTGTTGAGGGATTGAACCAACAGACTAAGATTGTGGTTGATGCTGCTGCTGGAGGCCAAGTGCTGGCCTTAAATTTTGAACAGATCTATGACTTACTTGATAAGTTTTCACAGAGCAATCCTGATTGGCAGGGTGATGGCAGAGCTAATATATTTAGTGAGGGGGCTAGCAGAGCGGCTACACAGAAAGCTGCTGGGGTACTTCAACTAGATGGAATCACAGAGTTGCGAGCAAAGATGGATGCACTTTCCAATCAAATCAGCAAGCTGGCTCTCCAAGCAAAGCCACAACCAGCTCCAGTGCAGCAAGTTCAGGCCTTTTGTGAGGTATGTGGTGAGGATCATAGCACTGAGGTTTGTCCCTCTAACCCAGAATCAGTGTATTATGTGGGTAATCAGAACAGATCACAGGGCCAAAACCGAAATCAGTATGGTAATAATTATAACACGGGTTGGCGTAATCACCCAAATTTTTCTTGGAGGGATACCCGTGAGCAGTTTCAGGGTAATGAGAGAACCATATTTACTCAAAACAATGCACCACAGCAGGGATCACAGTCTCAGGCTCAGCCACAGCAGTCTAATACTATGGAGGATATGCTCAAGAAAATTCTTGCAGGGCAGCAAAAGCTCATTGATGAGTCAGCATCTCAGGCACAAACAATAAAAGATTTGAGCAATGCACAGAAAGATCTTGAAAGACAATTGGGGCAGCTTGCTGGAGCGCAAAATAATAGACCTCGGGGTGCTTTACCGAGTGATACAGAGAAGAATCCTAGAGAATTTGTGCAAGCAGTGACTTTGAGGAATGGAAGAGCACTGGAGGAAGTTCCCCCAAAGCCAAAGAAGCCTGTTGGTGAGTTAGAGCCAAATGTTGATAGGGAGGTGGAAAAAGAAGCAGAAAAGGTAATCGAAAAGCAGCCCGAGTCTGCTATTGTGAGACCACCACCACCTTTCCCGCAGAGACTTCAGAAGCAAAAAGTTGATGCAGCATGCAAGAAATTTTTGGAGATATTGAGTCAAATTCAGGTAAATATTCCTTTGGTGGAGCTTTTGCGGGATGTTCCCAAATATGCTAAATACATCAAGGATATTGTTGCTAACAAGAGAAGATTGACTGAGTTTGAGACAGTTGCACTTACTGAGGAGTGCAGTTCCAGAGTTAGAAGCAAGCTTCCGCAGAAATTGAAGGACCCGGGCAGTTTTACCATCCCTTTGAAAATTGGGGAACATGAGGTTGGTCGTGCTTTATGTGATTTGGGTGCTAGTGTGAATTTGATGCCTTCTTCAGTTTTTAGGAAGCTAGGCCTGGGTGAGCCACGACCCACTACTGTGACCTTGCAGCTTGCTGATAGATCTTTGACATGCCCTGAGGGGATTATTGAGGATGTGCTTGTACAAGTGGGTCAGTTCATATTACCCGTTGATTTTATTATTCTTGATTATGAAGCTGATCCTGAGGTTCCTCTCATCTTGGGAAGAGGATTTTTGGCTACTGCTGATGCTGTTATTAGAGTCAGAGCTGGCAAGATGATCATGAAGGTAAATGGGGAAGAAGCTGTGTTTAATGTGTTCAGAGCTACCCAGCTTCCTTCTCATTATGAAGAGTTGTCCATGGTAAAGGTAATAGATGATGAGTTGACTGCTGATGAGAGGTCATTCTTGGCTTCTAATGTTGATTCTTTGGAAAGGGCACTCTTATGTGATGATGATGATATCCTGAAGGATGAAGATACTGAAGAATTTGTGGAGGTCCTTAATATGCAGAGTAGATTCATCCCAGGGTGGAAGAAATTTGAGGAGCTTGATAGACTGTTGACCTTAGCTCCTGCTAAACCGTCTATTGAGAAAGCTCCTAATCTTGAGCTCAAACCTTTACCCGCACATTAACGTTATGCTTATTTGGGTGAAGGTAATACTTTACCCGTGATCCTTTCTTCTTTGTTGTCTGATGTGCAGGTTGAGAAGGTGTTGCGGGTATTGCGAGAGCGCAAGAGAGCTATTGGCTGGACTATTGCTGATATTAGAGGGATTAGTCCTTCTTTCTGCATGCATAAAATTCTCTTGGAGGAAGATCATAAGCCATCCATAGAGCAGCAGAGGAGGCTAAATCCAATCATGAAGGAGGTGGTGAAGAAAGAAGTTATCAAGTGGCTGGATGCTGGTATAATTTTTCCTATCTCTGACAGCAAGTGGGTGAGTCCAGTGCAATGTGTTCCTAAGAAAGGGGGCATGACAGTGGTGAAGAATGAGAACAATGAGTTGATTCCTACAAGAACTGTTACAGGGTGGCGAATTTGCATTGATTATAGGAAGCTGAACAAGGCCACCAGGAAAGATCACTTCCCACTCCCTTTTATTGATCAGATGTTGGATAGACTAGCAGGCCATGAGTATTATTGTTTCTTGGATGGTTATTCGGGCTACAATCAAATTGTGATAGCCCCTGAAGACCAAGAGAAGACCACTTTTACTTGTCCATATGGCACCTATGCATTTAGGAGGATGCCATTTGGGTTGTGTAATGCCCCAGGAACTTTTCAGCGGTGCATGATGGCTATTTTCACTGACATGGTGGAAAAATTTGTGGAAGTGTTTATGGATGATTTCTCAGTGGTTGGTGACTCTTTTGATGAATGCTTGAAGAATCTTGATGCTGTGCTGAGCCGCTGTGAAGAAACAAATCTGGTGCTGAATTGGGAAAAATGTCACTTTATGGTTCAAGAAGGCATAGTACTTGGGCACAAGGTGTCAAAGCAAGGGATTGAGGTTGACAAGGCGAAGATAGAGGCTATTGAAAAATTACCACCACCTATCTCTGTTAAGGGGGTGCGTAGTTTCTTGGGACATGCAGGGTTCTATAGACGGTTCATAAAGGACTTCTCCAAAATTTCCACTCCCTTGTGCAAATTGTTGGAGAAGGATGTGAAATTTGTGTTTGATGACGCATGTATTAAGGCGTTTGAAGAGTTGAAGAAAAGGTTGGTGACCGCACCAATCATCATTGCTCCGGACTGGTCTTTGTTGAATTGATGTGTGATGCGAGTGATAATGCTATTGGGGCTGTTCTAGGCCAAAGAATAGGAAGAATTTTTCACTCCATCTATTATGCAAGCAAGACACTTGATGCAGCCCAGTCTAATTATACTACCACTGAGAAGGAGTTGCTAGCCGTGGTTTATGCTTTTGATAAATTCAGATCTTATTTGGTTGGCACTCGTGTTGTTGTCTACACTGATCATGCCGCAATCCGGTATTTTTTTGAAAAGAAGGACTCCAAGCCGAGACTTATTCGATGGGTTCTCCTATTGCAAGAGTTTGATGTTGAAATTCGAGATCGCAAGGGGACTGAGAACCAAGTAGCTGATCATTTGTCAAGGCTGGAGAATAGAGATCATGCAGATGAGGGGCCTGAGATTAAAGAGGTATTTCCTGATGAGCAACTTTTTGCTCTTGATGCAGCTGAGGTGCCATGGTATGCTGACATGGTGAATTTTCTTGTGAGTAATGTGTATCCCCCTGGGGTAACTGCTGAGCAAAAGCGTAAACTTCTTCATGAGAGCAGATTTTATGTGTGGGATGAGCCCTATTTGTACAAGATAGGTGTTGATCAACTAGCTAGGAGATGTGTTCCAAGGGAAGAAGTAGAGCCGATTCTACAGAGCTGCCATTCTTCTCCTTATGGTGGCCACCTTGGTGGAGATCGAACAGCTGCAAAGGTACTGCAATCTGGTTTCTTTTGGCCTACGTTATTTAAAGATGCTCATGCATTAGTGAAGCAATGTGATCGTTGCCAAAGAACGGGTACCATTACTAGGCGTCATGAGATGCCTTTGAACAATATTTTGGAGATTGAGCTGTTTGATTGTTGGGGTATTGATTTTATGGGTCCATTCCCACCTTCTATGGGCAATAAATATATCCTTGTAGCAGTTGATTATGTATCTAAATGGGTGGAGGCCATTGCACTTCCTACAAATGATGCGAGTGTGGTGGTGAAGTTCGTGAAGAAGAATATTTTCACTCGTTTTGGGACACCGCGAGCTATTATTAGTGATGAAGGTACGCATTTTTGTAACCGGTTGTTCAATAAATTATTGGCTAAGTATGGGGTTCGCCACAAGGTGGCTACTGCTTATCATCCCCAAACTAGTGGCCAAGTGGAAGTGTCTAACAGAGAGATCAAGCAAATCCTTGAGAAGACCGTGAATGCCTCGAGGAAGGATTGGGCTATGAAGTTAGATGATGCTCTCTGGGCCTACCGAACTGCTTTCAAAACGCCTATTGGAACCTCTCCATATAGGCTTGTTTATGGGAAGGCTTGTCACTTGCCGGTTGAATTAGAGCATAAGGCGTATTGGGCTATTCAAAAGCTCAACTTTGATATGGCCTCAGCGGGTGAGAAGAGGATGCTTCAATTGCATGAACTTGAAGAGTTCCGTTTCCATGCGTATGAAAATGCGAAATTGTATAAGGAGCGGACAAAGAAGTGGCATGATAAGCACATTGAGCATCGCTCTTTTGAGCCCGGGCAGCGTGTATTGTTGTTCAACTCGAGGTTGAAATTGTTTCCGGGCAAGTTGAAGTCGAGATGGTCGGGGCCTTTTGAAGTTGTTCGTGTTACCGCACATGGAGCGGTTGCATTGAGAGCCCCGGGTTCTGAAAACACATTTTTGGTTAATGGTCAAAGGGTGAAACACTATTGGGGAGGTACGGTGAATCACCGCACTTCAATCACTTTGAGGGACCCTTGATTTATACCCGTCGTGCCACGACGTTAAATAAGGCGCTTCTCGGGAGGCAACCCGAGTTTGTACTTGTAATAGTTTAGTTTTCTTTTGTTTTTATAGTGTCACGTTTTTGTTGTTTTTGTGTGTCGTTTTTGCAGGAATCGGGTGAGCTAAATACGGTGAAATGAATGCATTGAGGGGGAATGGGACATCTCGAGCCATGTCCCACGCTTGGTTTGTACTTGGAATCGAAATTCGGTGCGAAAAAAACGTTCTTGGGCGCGTTCGGGAGTGCCCCGCGCCTCCCAAAGCGCGAGAAAACGTGAAACAAAGAAGCTAGGCGCGGTTGGGAGCGCCCCGCGCCTCCCACCGCGCCACACTAGGCAGGAAAGTTCAAATTGTTGCACGCGACAGGCTTGCGGCGCGGAGCTTAACGCGGAGGCCAATTTTTTGGTTTGAAAAACGGGTCAACGGGTTTGACCCGAAATTCTTTAAACTCCCAACCCCTATAACCCCGATTTCTTACACTTTTTCTTCATTACTTTCACTCCAAACTCTCTCTAATCACACACTAATTCACTAGCAACAATAGAAATCATCCCAAATCTTGTGCAATCACTTCTAACACCATCAAGTAAGTCCATTACTACTCTTCCTTCTCAATAACATGTAAGTTGTCTTCATAATTGCTCATGGGTGATTCTCTTAGCTAGTTACAAGTTTTTCCATAAAAATTCAATCTTGATGTGCTTAATTGTTTATGATGCTTAGTATAGAACTTGTGACTTGTAAAAAGAGATCTCCCAACACATTGGGAGGGTTGGCACATTACAAAATCAATTGAAATAGCTAGTTCAAAGTTGTGCACACTAGGTGTTTGTGAAAAAGCCTCAAAGATGAAATATCAATGACATTGTGAATTCTTGAGTAGCAATGCATTCCTTAGGCTTACAATGAACATTAGGCGTTGCATACACACTAGATTTGATCATGAGGCACCCACACTAGCTTGATTTTAAAAATTCAAGACGTGGTATATTTTGCCAAGGCTAGTTTTGTTCAAGTGTGGGGTGCTCGTGCCATTGAAACAAGTGATTGCCACATAGAGTGTGTGCTAAGTGTGGGGTGGTACCCTTGAGCTTGAATTGTTTTTGGTGCATAGCTATACATCTAACATTGATGTTTGTGTTGTGTAGGTACCATGGTAGCCACATCTCAAAAGGCAAGTTCTTCATCTACTGCGGGCCCGAGGAGAGAACCTCAAATCGAGCCTTCAAGTTCAAAGCAAAAGGGTAAGGCACCGGCCAAGCCCAAGGCAAAAGCAAAGGCTAAGGCCAAGATTCAAAGGACGCGGTGCCGATACCACGTCCCGGAGGCAAGACTAGGTATGGCCTCCCTTTCGTGAAGAAGGGAGATTGCCAAACATGGTATAAAAATGTGAGGCTTGCGGGGTACATCCCCGAGCAAGCCATTGATAAACGGCCGGTGCTACAAAGTTTAGAGATGTGGCCGAGAAGATCATTGCCCTCAAGTGGGACTCAGTGTTTGAGAGTCCGGGGCCTGCCAACTTGGACATGGTCCAAGAACTTTATGCCAACTGGGAGCCCGATGAGGCGTGGAGAGATGATGACATGGTGACGGTTAGGGGAGTAAAGGTGAAGTTAGATCCCACGGCATTGAATTCCTTCTTGGGGGTAGATGACCCCGATCATGAGGAGTTGAGAAATTACATCAAGAAACCGGATTACACGGCCTTGCGGGAGACTTTGTGTGGTGAGGGGTCCACGCATAAGTGGGGACGAGGAGCAGCTGGGCGACATAAGTTTATGCATTTCTCCCACTTTATCAAGCCGGCGCGTGTATGGATGCGGTTTATAAATGCACGGATTCTTCCATGTTCTCATTATTCCGAGGTCACTAAGACTCGGGCGTGCATGGTGTATTTTTTCATGACCGGGAGGCCGGTGAACATTGGGTACTACATGTTAAAATGATTGAAACAAGAGAGGTATGAAAAATCATGTAGTCGGTTGTATTTTGGGAACCTCTTGATCCGATATTTAGAGAAGGCGGGGCGTCCCCGCAGATGAGGTCGGGGATCGCATTGTCCTTGATTTTGGGAGGCCTTTTGACATTGCCTCGGTCAAGGGGGTTATCACCACAGCACCGGTGAAGCTGACGGCGGATGATTTGCGAGAGGACTAGTGCCACTTGGCCGCGCGTCAGTATTTGATGATAGAGGCTATGGCCCGTCAGTCGGGCGTTGATATGACTAGTATTGACCGCCAGGTCCCGCTGACGGAGACCCTCGAAGG